>JALAZF010000055.1:12655000-14100000 GCA_022829125.1 Lathyrus tuberosus | reverse complement strand
AAAAGTAGGTCCAAGACCTGGTCGACCTATTTCCTGACCTGGAATTTCAGGTCATGACCTCGACTTTCCATCAATGTGATTTTCAACTCAAGCATCCTTTTGACCTGATTCTTTTTGCAAATGAATCTTCACCATGAGGAACTCATTTGGCACGAGAAACATTTCAAAATGCATGGAAAGATTTCATTTGGCCTAAGCTTGAACATGGTACCCTGAATTCTGTTTTTCACGCATGACCTATAATTGGAAATGACCTAAAACTACACTTGGGACCACCAACACATGTGCAAACATTTTTGTTATGATAAAATACATCTGGTAGAGTGCAAAACGACTTGATTCCATGCCAAAACTCACACATTTCACACTCATTTTCACACGGATTGCATTATAGAATTTTCCCACTTAGTTCACACGTTCTAGATCTGGATTGGCACATACCATGATCTCACTCCATTTCCTATAAATATATGATCATTTTGCCTTCATTTGCAAGCTTGAAGAGACACAAAACCTTTGCCCTTTTCACACCCGAAACCTTAAAAAAACCAAAAACTCTTATTTCGTTTTAAGCTTCGTTTAACTTCAAATCTCTGGCCATAATCATTCATCGGCATCATCTGTAGCTAACTGAAGCATTACACAAGTTCAAAACCTCCTGCAACCTTCAACTCGATTTCACCATTGTTTACCTTCGAAGCTTCAACTGAAAAGGTAGATACGAGTAAAACTTTTGAACAAACAAGTTACCACACTCTTCTTCTTGGTTCACCGATTGAAAGCCCTCACTTACCTTGAATTTATCTTTCATATTAGTCATTTAATTTTACTTTGAAACCTTAGGGTTTCCTGAGTTGTACACAAAATTCTCTCTGCTCAGAGTAAATCAATGGATCTGATGCAGAGAGAGACATGAACGTTGATATGAGTAGAAGCTTGCATGTATGGTGTTTGAGCTTAAATCTCCAAGTGTATGATTCTGCAAATTTGAACTCAAGGTTGAAGACGACTGCGTTCGTGCGCCTTGGAGCGAAAACTCAAATCCCTGGCTAATCAGGTTGCTACGCGTGTCTTAACCGTTGCACATTTTAATTTATTTTTTCTTTTTAATTCATTTAATTTTATTTTATTTTCTAATTTATTTTTAAAAGCTCTTTTATTCTTTTTTACTCCAATTTTTTACATGAGTCATTAAAAAAAATTATATCATATATGTTTTTTTTTTCCAGATTTTTAAAATGATTTTTAGCATTTTTTGCTATTTTCTTCTTGTTTTCATTTTAAATTTCTTTTAATAATTTATTTTGATGTATTTTTAAACTTATATAATTCCAACTTTTGAGATCTAATTACTTGTGATATTTCTTATTTTCTTACATTTTCTTGGCCATTTATTTGATGTTTTGATACCTCTTTGGTATTTTCTCTTTAATTTCCATTTTAAATCCTTTTTAAATCTTTTTAAATCTTTTTTTAATTTAATTTTAATTGATTTCTATTTGACTTTTGTTGACTTGGATCATGATTTGGTTGATTGATGCTTCATTAAGTTCAATTGGTCTTTGGAATGATCCTTTGGTTGCATGAATTTTCTTCATTTCAAACTTATCATTTAAATGATCATTTTTGGTACTTTGGATTGATGATAAGTTTTTCCTAAGGTATCATGAAGTAGGTTAATTGAAATTGATGATAGATGATCCCTTGTTATGTATCAATTGTGGTTGATCATCTCTCCTTCTCCATCTTCTTTTTGCTTTTGTTTTGACTATTGTGTTGCATCGTTTTAGGATGAGGATTTTTTATTATTCCTCTAACATGTATGACACATAAATTTTTATTGACCGACCACTTATAGGTGTGACTTCTACATAAGTTCACTTACAATTGCTTAACATAGTGCTAAATTGTCCTGATTCTGTTGATTTCTCATTAACACTAACATTGACATATTAATTGTGCTAACATCTAACATTTATATTTATGCACTTTATCTTTATGTCATTTACTTTATGTCATTTACATTTTGGCATTTACATTTTGGCATTTTATCTTTTCTTTTTATTTTATCCCTTTGTCTTTTGTTTCTATTTTGCTTTATTGTTTCAAAAGACCTAAAACATTATAAAATGGATACAACCCTAAAAAAACACTTAATTGGTTCTTAAGGACTTTGTGTTATTATCCCTTGCTTGAGGAGTATTATGGACCTTGGACTTAGGCTTAGTGATTTTCCCTTGCTTGGAATGTTTTTATCTGAGACCTTGAGATTCGTCTGGACTTTTAATCTTCAAATCAAGACTTGGCCTTATCCGGAGACTTTAATCCTTTTGTGGCTTTGTGACTTTGTTGTTCATCTGGATCTTTTGGTGATTCGTCTGCTTATATGCTTGTTCATCTTGTGGCTCAATCCAAAGGGAAAGAAATACTTGTTTTGACCAATGCCAAATGCTTGCTCCATCTTATGGTTAATTCACTTTCACACACAAAGGATTTCTCCTGGGATACCTTAAAATGAGACCTTTTATTTCATATCATTTACTTTATGCTTTAGGATAGTCTCTTCATCTCCTTCCCATTTCTTCAATTTTCAAAACTTCTCCCTATTTCAAAAACTTTTTGTTTTCAAACTTCAAACCTTTTCTTAATAAACCTTGACTTTGTGAAGTGATTTTCAAAATCTTTTTCTTAATAAATGCTAAAACACTTAAGCATATCCAAACTCCTTTCAAAACTTCTAAAAAAGACAAACCTCATCAAAATTTCTTTTTGTGCCTTTATGCACTTTTCTTTTAAAACATTTTTTTGAAAGATTGGATATTACTCTATTCTTGTAGTGATGTAAACCACTATACTTCTATAATATGTTGTGAAGTGATTGACATTTTCCACTTGAATGTTGAGACGTGCTTCTGAGAAAGTCCAAGCAAAAGTTCTTCATATCAAGATGATGCAAATGTTCATTTCCTCATAATTGTGGGGTAGTAAGTTGAGTTTTCCACTCAAATACGACAAAACATATTTTCAATTAAAATCAGCCAACAAACTCTTTTGTTATTTTTACCACGAACTACGAGGTTTCAAATTCTTCATTGCACATGGAGGATGCGTAGGCACAAGGCTCTCGAAGTCTTGGCGGGCAAAAAAAATACTTCTTTTCTCATCACCCCAATCTTTTGCAAATAACCTGGTTTTATATAAACACGAATTTTCAAGAGGTTCCTGTGGAGGACCATAGACGTGAGGGGTTCTAATACCTTCCCTTTGCATAACCAACCCCCGTACCTAGATTTCTCTTTTTGTTGGGTTTTATTGATATTTTCCCTTTCCTTTGGAAACAATAAAGCTCGGTGGCGACTCTTGCTTGTTTTGTGAGTTAAGTTAATCAATAGCTTAATCTCAATTTTCCCGCCGCGAAACCTTACGCTGGTTAAATTCCTATTCCTCCTCAAGCATATGAGGCTACCCACATTCCTATGGAGGAGGCCAAAGAACTCAAGGTTGCTATCCAGAAGCTTGAAAAAGAAAAAGAGGATATGTGAGTTAACCTCAATCAAGTCACTGAAGCGAGGAATAATCTGAAAGAAGACCTCAAGCAGACGAAAGAGGGACTCAAGGCAAGTGAAGGAAAAGCTGACCATGAAGATAATAAGAGTAAAAGAGTTAAGTATTTCTTGAAACAAGCTGGCAGTGGCTTGGGTTCTCTCCATGACCGGTTGGACGGTGCTAACAGAGAAATGAAAAAATGGAGACAATGAGTTGGTCTTGCAACAAGACAGAAGAAGGAAGATAGGGAAAAACTTGAGACTCGAATTCGAGAGCTTGAGACTTCACACAGGAAATCCAATGCTCAAGTAGCACAGGCACATCACCTCAAGGAGGAAGCCTGGAGAGCTTCTCAAGTTACTTCAGAACTTGGATGGAAATGCAACAAAGTCTTAAGAGCAGCAAAGCTAGTGCACAACATTGGACGGGACATTATGAGGACCTGAAAAACCAAAGCTTGGAATGGTTGACTAAAAGGTAACGTCTGAATGCAACCATAAACTCTGATCAAGAGACTATCTGCTACAAGCATACAACTGTTGATGAACACCGTCAGAATTTTAATAACTTTGTGGGATTTTGCAACAGTATGATCAAAGGAATGTCTGTAAGGGAAGACATGAATGAAGATAACACTCATCCCTCCTCATTTAACTTTGTTATGTTTTGTAACAACATAATAGAGAGGTTCAGGATAGAGTTGAGGTATCTCAGAGAGACGGCAGCCATAAAGGTGTGAGAAACACTAGAAATGGGGGTTTGAATTAGGTTTCAAGATTTAAAACAAATTCTTCCCCAGACAAAACAAAGAACACAAGAACAAAAATAAATGACATAATTATTTTTATCCTGGTTCACTGTTAACAAAGTTAATCCAGTCCACCCGCCAAGGTGATTTTACCTTCTCAAACAAAGACTTAATCCACTATAACCGAACTGATTACAAATACAACAAGGACCAACTATCAATGTTACAAACCACAAAGCCTACCCGTCAATGTCTTCTTGAGAAATTCTGACTAACACTTAGTCTCTAAAGGAATAATCAACCTAAGAGTTGAAATACAATGAGTGTGTTTACAAAATTGCTTCTTGAGAGAAGATTACATAAGTTTGAATACAATGAAATAGCACAACAGTGTTAATAGCAAGTTAATAAACAAAAGCTTCTTTCTTGCAAGTTAACAAACAAAAGTTTCTTGAGTTTACAAAACTTTACAAAGAATGTATCAGAGAATTTGAGCAGCATTTCAGCATAAGTTTTGTAGAGAATCAGTTGTCTTCTTCAATCTTCCAAGTCTTCTTTTTATAGCCAAAAAGAAATATGTTGGAGGGTAGAATAGGAATACTTAATTCCAGCTATTTTGTCCACAACGGTCAGTGAGGGAGTGGTAGACAACATAGTACCATATTATTGTCCTTGCGCCACCATATTAGGGTAGTGGGAACATTTGTACCTTTTACTATTTCATCACGTAAACTAATTTTGATATTATCTTCTAATCTTTAGAGGCTTCTGATGGTTGACGATGAAGCATGCTTAGAAGAACCAAAACTTGAATCTTCAGAACTATGTCTTCAGAGTCTTAAGAAATTATTCATC
Organism: Lathyrus tuberosus; assembly: GCA_022829125.1. Lineage (NCBI taxonomy): Eukaryota > Viridiplantae > Streptophyta > Magnoliopsida > Fabales > Fabaceae > Lathyrus > Lathyrus tuberosus. The sequence continues at coordinate 14,094,851 of JALAZF010000055.1, read as the reverse complement.
CAGAACCTTGTCTTCAGAGTCTTCAACATTTGGTCTTCAGAATCTTTGTCTTCAGAATCTTCAAAACTTGTTCTTCCAGAACCATGTCTTCAGAATCTTCTGAACTTGAACATACAGAAAATCAAATATAAATAAGTCTTCAAAAGCTCTTCCAAAAGAGTCAAGATCAGAATCTCTATCACCAACGTTCATCAGAACCGTTGTTATAGAAGCATTCTAGAACTTGACTGGGTCTTTGTAAACAACACCGGTTTCTTCCAGAGTCAGAGTGTGTTGTGTTTAGAACTTGATGATATTACACGCCTTTTCCTTTAGAGTCAGAACCTGTTAGCAAAAGCTACACACTAGAAAAAAACCCATTAGAGTAGTAAATTGTTCTCTAAGATATCATGTCATGTTATCATTAAAACTTATGGTCAGATGCAAAACCAAATCTTGTTCTTACAATCTCCCCCTTTTTTATGATGACAAAACAATGTATTTTGATGAAAAATTCATACTAGGTTTAATCACATAAAACACATTTAGAGTTAGCTAAACAGCTCCCCCTGAGTTCTATACTCCCAAAATTCATTTTAGCTTGTTCAGAGGCTCCCCCTGAGCTCAAGACTTACAAAATAATTTTGAAGTATAAAAAGGTAGCAGGAAATGAATACTTTCGTGTTTGCAATCTCATCAGAATCTGACTAGAAATTCCTGGTTCGTCATCTCAGATCTTGGCTTGCTATCAAAACACGATGAAGTATCAGAACCGAGTTGTGAAGATGCACTAAGCATCAAAACATGGTTCGTAATGAATCTTGACAATGTTCAAAACTTATGAACTTTGCCTGGTTTCTCACAGATCTTGACCACGTCTTCTGAATGTCCTTCAGAATTTCTGAGATTTTCCTGTCTAGTTAAATTTAGTGAACTTTCACAAAGTTCCTAAGTCAAACATGGGTTAGAAGCAAAAATATCAGAACATGTATAGGAATGATTATAGAGAATAGGTATATCAAAATCATCTTACTTTTTCCCCCTTTGTCAGAAATCAAAAAGTCTTTAAAAAAAACAAAAAAGATAAACTTTATTGATTAAGAGGATAAAGTACAAATTTTTTGAAAACAAAACAAAAGAAAACTAAAGGAAACTAAGTTCCGAAAAAACAAAGGTAAAAAGAAAAGAGGCTAGGGTTTTGGCTTCTCAGACAGATTGGAGGAGATCTCTTTCAACATCTGCATAATCTCGATGTTGATAGTCTTCTGTTATTCATGCCTCTGATCTTGCAAATCCAACCTTTCTCGAACCAGAGCCTTCTCAGTTCTGAACTCTTCCAGAGTTTGCTGAAGTAAAGCAGACAAATCCCTAGAGCCAGAAGCAGACGACTTTTCAACACCTGAAGTAGATCCTACTTGGTGTTCAGAAGGAATCTCAACTAGAGTGAGATCCTGCTGTTCAGAAGCAGTCTCTTCAGCCACAGTCACTTCCGAAGCAGGAAGCAGAAGAATTGGAAGAGGAGACAGGCGAGCAGTAATCTTAGCATTATGCCTTCTCATTGCATCCTTGAAGCAAAAGAAATAAACTTCAGAAGAGTTAGATTTCATTCACTTCTTGAAATCATTCCATATGGCATTAGTTGCTTCAGGCTTCAGACCTACAGTGCAAGCGTCCACCACAAACCGAAGTTTGGAATGAGATGCATATTCAAAACGATGCAATAACTCATCTATGGGAGGTGGTCTGACATCAGTGCGGTGAAGGAGGGGGTTAGAGGGAAAGAAGTAAGGTTCAGAGGGTCTATCTGGGATTGTCCTTCTACGGAGAAAATAAGGCTCAGAATCAGAGTCATCTGTCACAATGACAGCAGATTCTGGGTTTTGATTTTCATGTTAAGAAGAAGGTAAATGAGGGTTTTGTATGTTTTTGTATAGAGGATTGAGGTCTAACTCATTCTCTTGGAGTTGTTGGAGGAGAAGATCAGGTGTTTTTACTGGTTTGGCGAAGGTGGTTAGAGTGGGGTTAGTTTCTGAAATGGTGGTTTGGGATGGTTGAGGGAGAGAAACGGTTAATTGTTGTGTGATGTGGAGTGGAAGCGTTACAACTATAGTGTTTTCTAAAGAAGTGTCCAAAAGTATTTGGATTTTTGGGGGGTGGTTTAGGATCAAAAGTAGTGGCTTCTAAGACGTTTGGATTTTTTGGTTCGGGAGCATGAATTGTTCCAAAAGTGGAAGTGTAACACCTTAAACCTCAAAATAATTAATTTATAAAGAAATTCACATCAAGGATGTTACTTCATCATAATACTCAAATCAATATCATTCATTTACTAAAAACACAGTGGAAAGAAAAGAAACATTCAATTAGTCTAAATAAAAAAATATGAATAAAACATTTCTCAGAAAGTCATAGGAGTATTACGGTTCAATACATAAAATAAAAACAAGCGCCCCAAACCCCAGTGTTATAGTTCAGAGCTTTTTATTAGACAAATGAAAAACTAAATAGTAAATGCCAAGAGTGTCATCTCACGGTACTCACTATCTTATCGCTCCTATTGATCACCTGTATTAAAGTAATGTAGAAATACCAAACAAGGAGAAAAAAGGGGTGAGAATACATTTACATGTAATAACGATGAAATTTAAGCACACAGGATGATATTGCAAAAACAACAATAAGACATACACACGCAAAGTAATGTCGATATAATGCTTATATAATGCAACATACTCCAACACCATCACCTAAATGCATGTGGTACCAAGTTTTTTATGGATATTTAATCCCACGGTCTCCAGTTCTTCCACCAAAACGACGATCCCCACCAATATCTATGACTCGCTCCTGGTCTTTTCCACCTAGACCAACGATCCCCACCAATAGATTTGAGGTCACCGAATAGACCGAAGTCTCACCTAAACTCCGAAATACATGTATGCATGGTAATATAAATAACAAACATGCATCTCACCAAAAGACATCATAAATCACAAAAGAAATATTTATAACATCTATCATCTAAAATCATAAACACCCAAATTTTATTTAAACATATATTCGCCAAAACAGGTTTCAAAAATGAACCGTAAATCGCCAATAAAAGGCCATCAAATAATCACCTCATCAAAAGTATTATTATTATTTTTAAATGAAAAATGTATTTGTCTAAAGTGAAATGCTTAAAATACATCAAATTAAGAGATTTAGATTTTATTGTTTTAGTATAAATACTTTCAGTTTAATTAAATTAAAACTGAATAAATTTATTAAAAAAATAATTTAATAATAACTATATACCAAATATATACAATAGTTATACCATTAAAATTTCTTTAACATTAGTAAAATACTACATGACAGAGTTTTACAGTAAATAAATAGGAAAATAATAGATACTTTAGAATAAAGAATTGAACCACATGTGAGTTTATTTAAGCCATTTGTTTGTTTAACATAACATGCAGATTTTTAGTGTTCCTTCCAACTGTACTATTTTGAAGCTTCGTCAATGACGCACTCTATTGACAACTAAGTATTGCGTATATTTGTTTCGTAGTTGGCAATAAGGATACGTGTGTGAAAAATAATCCAACGATTATAGAACGGTGTCCATTGCTCTCAGTGAATTTTGATAAATTAGCTGATAGTTTATATATATATATACACACTATGAAACCATGATTTGATACGTTTAATCTAGATTAATAAAATAATAACTATAAATCAAGCAGAACACATATATTTACTCAATTATATTAAATAATTAAGTAAAAATAATAATCTAAAAATCAGGATGTTATAGGAAGCAGATGGTGGTATAGGGGGAAGTGAAGTTTGAGTGGATGGATGATAGATGAATTATTACCAAAGTTATGAATAAGATTCTCAAAAGTAACACACTTACTATAATCAGCACTTGTAGTCACAATGGTACCAGAAACTTCAGGAGAAGCAGCAACAGCTCTTGCTTTTGACGTCCTTGAAGAGTCAAATGTTCTAGTTTCCTTAGAAAGCCTAGAACCATCAGCACCATCAGAAGACCTCTTGTTGGATTTAGAAGTCTTGGGCTTCTTAGAGGAACCTTCAGCAATAGGCTTCTTGGATGCTTTTCTCTTCTTTTTCGCAAGAGACTTAGAAGGATCAGCTGTACCAACATCATAAGTAGGAGGAATTTCTGGAGTTCTAGTATTGTGAACAAGAAAATCTTCCATTTCTACCCTCCTGGCAGCCACAATGTTCTTGACCAGTTCTTTAGGGATTCCATCAACATCAGAAGTTAAGGGCATATTCCTTAGAGTTTTGTCGTTGAGAGAAGTTCTGATCAAAACATCCATCTCCCTTTGTAGATTCAGCAATTCTACAAGTTTACTCTCCACCAGAATATCATAAATGAGTCTTTCCATGGGAACCCATTTTCTGGATTTTGAACCATTGTCTCTAGTCTCAACAATAGTGTTCTTCATATAGTTGAACAAAATTTCTGGTAGATTGACCTTGATTCCAGCTTTGATGAAGCTAAGTAGATATTTCTGATCAGTGTTGATGTAATCAGTGGATTTTCGGTGATAAAAACTTCCCAGAAAGATCTTATACCAGATCCTTAAATCATCATGAAGCCTCTTAGGATGATGAGCATCCACTCCATCCTTGAAAATTCTAGCAGCACTTTCAGCCATTTTCACATAATCAGCAGGCATGTTAATACATTTTTCTCCAGTTCCATCATGTTTAATCAACTTGACAATGTCTTCCTCAACAATGCAGATGCTTTTCCCCCATGACTTTAGAGCAAATCATCCCACAAGAAGATGCAAAGGAATGTACCCAAAAATCCTTGACCAGTTTAGGATAAACTGGGCCTTTCAAGCGATTAAAGTAAGTTTTCCAACCTTGAGTCCTTAAAACCTCATAGAAATCGAACATATTATCTTTTAGGTTTTCGAAATCCACAATCAGTTCAGTAAGAACACTTAGCTTATCAACAGAAGTAGAAAAATGAAAATCTTAATCTTGTTGAGGTTGTTGCTGAGACGATGAACCTTGTACCAAAGGTTGAATAGTTGAATCTTGTTGTTGTTGAAGTTTAGCATCTGTTTGTTGTTGTTGTTGAGCCATTGCGAATACGAACACGAACAAGAATAAGGGCTTGGTTGCAGAGAACTTTAGGGTTTGAAAGAGCGAAAGTGTGGGATAGTGGTAGCAAAAGTGTGTGAAGTGGGAGTGAATGAGTTTTAAATTGAGTTTTTGCAATGATGAAAATAAATTGAATAGTGCAAAAAAATTATGACAAGGAGTAAAGCGAAAAGATTTTAACTTAATCCCAGTAAAATCTCTTATCCCAACGAGTCACATCAAGTGCTTAGCGTGCTTCAAGAAAAGACAGATGTCTGTCTTTGAATCACTAACCTTTCACTATCCTGACAACTCATTAATGAAGTAAACTCTTTAGTTTCCAGAGGACATAAGTTTTTCAAAAGAAAAAATTCCGACCTGGGACGTTTCTGATACATGAGAACTTCACTCTTTAGAAACCTCGCTTTCTAGAAACGAACAAAAACAAAAATACCACAGAGTCTCATTTTCTCATTCTGATAAGGTGAACATTCTGAGAATACATCTTTTTCGTTCTGGACAAGACACTATTTTCAGGTTCTTCAGAATGAAAATGAATTTATCTCCAGCAAGGGGTTTTATAAAGATATCGGCCCATTGATGGTATGTATCTATGAATTTTAAAGATAAGATTCCCTTCTGAACATTGTCTCGTATAAAGTGATGCTTAATCTCAATATGTTTAGCCCTAGAATGTAAAATTGGATTCTTGGATACAAAAATTGTAGAAGTGTTATCACAGAAGATAGGAATGTTAATCTCATATATCTGGAAGTCTTCTAGCTGACTTTTCATCCAGAAGATCTGAGTGCTGCATCCAAAAGCAGAAATATACTCAGCTTCTACAGTTGAGATTGCTATTGTTGATTTCCTCTTGATGGACCATGAGATCAAATTATCTTCCAGAAACTGACAGCTTCCAGAAGTGCTTTTTCTCTCTAGTCTGTCTCCAGCATGATCAGCTTCGCAATAACCTACTAACTTGTATTTACTTGATTTTCTATAACACAAACCAAAGTCTTAACAACTGTTAAGTGAGATTCTCTAGGATCTGATTAGAAGCGAGCACATAAGTAGACACTAAATAGAATGTCAGGTCTAGAAGCAGTCAAATATAATAGAGAACCTATCATACCTCTGTACAGCTTCTGATCAACCTTACCACTTACCTCTTATTTCTTTAGAATGCAAGTAGGGTGCATAGGGGTCTTTGTTGTCTTACATTCTGATAAGTCAAACTTTTTCAGAAGTTCCTTGGTGTACTTGCTCTGATGAACGAAAGTCTCTTCTGGGCCTTGATTGATTTGAATTCCCAAAAAGAACTTGAGTTCTCCCATCAGACTCATCTCGAATTCAACCTGCATAGACTTAGAGAATTCCTTGAACAAATTGGCATTAGCAGAACCAAATATAATATCATCAACATATATTTGAACTACCAGTATGTCATTTTTGAAGGACTTACAAAACTAGGTGGTATCAACCTTTCCTCTAGTGAAATATTTTTCTAGAAGAAAATTGCTTAATCTTTCATACCAAGCTATGAGAGCTTGTTTCAGACCATACAATGATTTCTTGAGTTTAAAAACAAAATCTAGATTTTTAAGATTTTCAAAACCAGGAGGTTGGTGTACATACACTTCCTCAATTATGTAGCCATTCAAAAATGCACTCTTAACATCCATCTGATACAAGATGATGTTATGATTAATAACAAATGAAATTAAGAGACAAATATACTCTAACCTGGAAACTAGTGCAAAGTTTTTTGTATAGTTAATTCCTTTTTGCTGACTATAGCCTTGTGCAACCATCCGAGCCTTGTTTCTTACCACTTCTCCTTTTTCGATGAGCTTATTTCTGAAGACCCATTTGGTTCCAATCACATGTGTTCCTTTGGGTCTAGGCACAAGATCCCACACATCTTTAACGGAGAATTGATTAAGTTCTTCTTGCATGTCCATAATCCACTTTGTGTCCAAAAGCGCTTCATCAACATATGTAAGTTCTATGAGGGACACCAAACTAAAAGCGTCTCTTCAGCAGGTTTGAAAGAGGATCCGATTCTGACTAGTTCAGTCTTGTCACCCAGAATCAATTCTTCAGAATGTGAGGATTTTTGTATGTGCTTCCTCAGAGGAGTCCGAGCTTCAACAGTTTCTGGTTGAACATTTTCAGAGTCCTTTATCTCTTGTTCTTCTGCAGCAGCTTCATTACCTTCAAAGCCTGAATAAGTAATCTCCAGCTCTACAAACTTTTCAACTAGCTTTGACTTCTCAGAGTCAAGCTTATCATTAAATCTAACATGAATTGATTCCTCAACAATATTTGTTTCATTGTTGTATACTCTATATCCTTTTGAACGTTCAAAGTATCCTAATGTGATACATTTTTGTGCTTTAGAAACAAACTTGTTAAGATTCTCCTTAGTGTTTAATACAAAACAATCACATCCAAAAGGATGAAAATATGAAATGTTGGGTTTCTTATTCTTCTACAATTCATAAGGAGTCTTACCCAAAATAGGTCTGATAGAGACTCTGTTCTGTATATAACAAGTTGTGTTAACTGGCTCGGCCCAGAAGTGCTTTGCCATGTTAGTCTCATTGATCATGGTTCTAGCCATCTCTTGCAATGTCCTATTCTTCTTCTCTACAACTCCATTTTGCTGTGGAGTTCTAGGGTAGGAGAAATCATGGGAAACACCATTCTCATCAAACAGCTTCTCAAACTGTTTGTTTTCAAACTCGCCACCATGATCACTTCTGACTCTGATAATTTTAGAGTCCTTCTCATTTTGCACTTGAGCACAAAAGGTAGTAAACACAAAATGTGACTCATCCTTGTGTTTTAGAAATTTAACCCAAGTCCATCTATTATAGTCATCAATAATGACTAACCCATACTTATTATCATTTACATAAGCAGTTTTCACTGGTCCAAACAAGTCAATGTGCAAAAGCTCCAAAGGCTTAGAGGTAGAAACAACATTCCTTGCTTTAAAAGAAGTTTTTGAAAACTTTCCTTTCTGACATGCTTCACAAAGAGCCTCTGAAGAGAACTTCAGATTTGGAAGGACTTTGACTAAATTAAGCTTATTTAGCTGAGAAATCATTCTCATGCTAACATGGCCCAATCGTCTATGCCACGTCCATTGCTCTTCATTAACAGACATAAGACATTTTACATTTTGCTCTTTAAGATCAAAATGTCTAATCTTATAGATGTTGTTCTTCCTCTTGCCATTGAAAAAGATAAAGCCATCCTTTTGACTAACAGCTTTACAGGAGTTTTGATTAAAGATTATATCATAACCATTGTCACTAAATTAACTTATGGACAATAATTTATGCATTAATCCATCAACAAGCAAAACATTAGTAATATAAGGGAGATAACCATTACCAATTTTTCCGGAGCCTATGATCTTCCTTTTCTAATCACCTCCGAAACCTATGACGCCTCCAGGCTTAAGTTCCAGGATTTGGAACATATGCCTTCTTCCCATCATGTGTTGCGAGCATCCAGAGTCCAAGTACCATGACTGGTGTCTTAACTTTGCTGCTAAGGATATCTGCAACATAGATTATGTTCTTCTTAGGTACCCACAACTTTTTGGGTCCTTTCTTGTTAGTGTTCCTAGAGTTCTTGATAACTTTGGGTTTAGCAGCAGAATAATCATATTTGCAAGAATTAAAACAACAAGGTTTAGCTATTGGTTTTGCCTTGGGTTTAGAAGAAGTTTTTTCCTTAGGTACAAAACCAGCATGAACAAAATGAGAATGAAGAATATTTGGTTTATCTTCTTTTTCAGAATCAGATTCTTCATAAGAATCATAACCAATGCCTCTAGTCCCGTTTCTGCTAACGCCATAGATTATTGAAGCCATTAAGCTTCTTCCTAGGCTTCTAGCTAGAAATTTCTGAAAAGACTTGTCATATTTCTTTATGACATCATCATTACTTTCAGAAGCTTCTGGAGGAATTTTCTTCTCAGGTTTGGAACTCATACTTTTGAGAGCAGAGTTTTCATCCTTAAGAAACAAGTTTTCTTCATTTAAAATGGACCTTTTTCAGTACTCTTGAATTTTAAAAAGTTTCCTTACTGTGTTCCTCAGAAATAGATTCATGGACCTTTTTCAGTTCCTTGGATTTGATCTGAAGCTCCTGATGATTTTCTAGAATCTCAAATAAAGAATATGTTAAATGAGAACGAGATATGTTAGAAAATACCTCTTCAATGTCTGAGTTAGATTGTGATTCTACTTCTGATTGGATATTCTCATCAAATGTTCTAATGCTTGCCATCAGTGCCACATTAGCTTGCTCTTCTTCAGAATCATCTTCTGAAGAGTCAAAATCATCCCATGTTGCCATTAGCCATTTCTTTTTGCTTTTGAGGGCTCTCTTCTTGGGCTTTTCCTTTCTGAGATTCGGACACTCGTTCTTGTAATGACCCGACTCTTTGCACTCATAGCAAGTGACATCTTTGTTGCCACTAAACTTCTTTTGTCCAGAAGAAGACTCAAAGCGACCACCCGTCCTTCTAGATCCTCTGAATTTGTAGCTTTGCTTCCTCTTCAAGAGTTGGTTAACCCTTTTAGAAAGAAGTGATAACTCAACTTCGTCATCTTCTGAATCTTCTTCAGATTCTTCCTCCTCTTCATCTTGAAGAGCTTTAGTCTTCTCAGATCTTCTACTAGATTTTAGAGCTACAATTTGAGGTTCATCTTGTTCCAGCTCTATCTCATAGCTTCTTAAAGAACTAATCAGTTCTTCAAGAGACATGTTGTTCAGATCCTTAGCTAGTTTGAGCACAGTTACCATTGGCCTCAATTTTGTTGGTAAGCTTCTGATAATCTTCTTCACATGATCTGAAGTAGAATATCCTTTGTTCAGAACCTTTAGTCCTGCAACAAGAGTTTGAAACCTTGAAAACATGTTCTCAACAGTTTTATCTTCTTCCATCTTGAAGGCTTCATATTTCTGAATCAAGGCAAGTGCCTTAGTCTCCTTTACTTGAGCGTTACCCTCACGAGTCATTCTTAAAGAATCAAATATAGACTTAGCCGAGTCTCTATTTTTTATCTTTTCATACTCAGTATAAGGAATCACATTCAACATAATGGTTCTTGCTTTATGATGATTCTTATAGTCTTTCTTTTCTTGCTCGTTCATCATTTTTCTTTCAATTTTGTTTCCACTAGCATCCACGGGATGTTCGTAGCCATCTACTACCATATCCCAGATATCAACATCATGACCAAGAAAAAAAACTTTCATGTCTATCTTTCCAATAGTAAAATCTTTCTCTATCAAAGATTGGGGGTTTAACGTTATAGTTATCTCTATCATTAATAACGGGTGCAACTGGTGGTGGTGGTGGAATAGCCATTGTGTTTCACAGAAAATTTTGGATCTTTATCTGACATGGTCAAGTGTTTGATAAACAATCAATACCAAAACCGGTGCTTTGATGTCAATTGAAGGTGTGAGAAACACAAAAAATAGGGTTTGAATTGGGTTTCAGGATTTAAAACAAATTCTTCCCAAGATAAAAAAAAAACTCTTCTTTGTCATCCTTGTTGGATTTGATTCGAATCAAACTTTACACCTGGTTCAAATCAGACCATTTTTTTTCCAGCATTTTCCATTAGGACATGTTGTAGTTGATTCGAATCAAAATTTGTACATGATTCGAATCACGGTGTCTTTAATTCGAATCAGACTCTATAATTTATTCAAATCAAGCTTTGAATGGGTCAAAAATCCGATTTCTTTTTATTCCATTTGAAATTCTGGCATGCAGATCATAGATGTCTTGTTAGATGTCAAGACATTGATCTCTGCTAAAAACTGAACAAGGACCGAATAGAAACATTCAAAACACTTCAGGTTAAAACAATGTCGTGACCGATGTTTCAACATCAGTCAAGACATAAACTTCTGATCAAGAGAGTAGACTGAATTGAACAAAACAGAAATAAAAATAACACAAGGATATGATGACCTAGTTCGGTGAACAACAACACCTACATCTGGGGGCTACCAAGTCAGGAATGAATTCACTATTAGTAGTATTAATTTAGAACTAAACTCCCCCATTTACAACTCCTCACTTAATCCCTACCCGGTACAATTCTACCTAGAAATCACCATCTAGATAAGAGAAACCCATCTCAATTCCTAAACCACCTCAGTGATATCTAACAGTTACAACCTCCGGCAACTGCATCAATCTGTTTAATTAAAAGACACTCCTTCCAATACAATATCCAGTCATGACTCTTGACTAACAATAACTGTTGAATTTTCTTAATAGCTTCATCCAAGAACAATACACAATTCATTACCTAAAGGTTTCTGAATCTGCAAAACTATGTCTACCATAATGCATCAGACGATACAAAGGGTGACTTACAACACAAGAAAGTACACGACTCTCAAAACCCTTATTTTATACTTTACAAAAGTTTTAATAAGAATTCTTATTCTACCCTAGGTCTTGGTCTTTCTTTTATAATCTTCAGCTGTCCATGGGCTTCGAAATATCTGTTTATTTATTCCTTGATTCATGTTCTGATTGCTCCTTAAATCTTGGACCAGATCTGCAACAACCTAATATATCAGACCAAGATGTCGAGTTCACAAGCTAGGACATCTTGTCTGACATGTCTTCTTCCAGCAAACTTCATCATGTTGGAACATCTTGTTCAACATCATGTTTTACACAAACTTAGTCAAATCTTTCAGAGCCTTCAATCTCCTCCTTTTGACAAATTTTGGCTAAAACACCTTTTGCACAATAAACCCAGGATGCTTCAGAGAGAGGGAGTAGAAAGTCCAGAAGTCATTTCAGCCGGAAGCTTTCACTTTTCCCGTCCAGCTGTACATATGGTTTGCACGACATTCCCCACCTGTTTAATGTCGTGTACTCTTTGACCTGGTGTACATGAGAAAGAAGATGCACACCACTCCCCCTCAAACCCAAAACCAATACTTGTTACCGGAGAAACCGAACACCAACCTGAATTCTCCCGATGAGGACTCAGGGGAGGAGACTGCTACTCCGGGTAACTCAGAACACAAGACACAACTGTGTTCATAACTCATATCACAAGACACAAAAGAAAGACTCAGAGAAGAACCTAAGACTCAGACAGGATGTTAGAACATCCCATCCAACATCCTTGCAAAACAACTACAGGAATGGACTTCACCCCAAAAATAATATCAGTTATGTGTTGTAAGGACCAACACACAACCGAGATGAATACACACCCATTCTCCCCCTTTCTAGCCAAAAATTGACAAAAATAGAAAACACAGTTCCAGACCCACATGGTACTTACCCAAACCCGGACAAAAGCCATGAAGACACAACACATCAAAAAAACAATCTGAGAACCAAGAAGCAGTGACCCTCTTTAAATACCCAAGCAGTTTCTCTAAGAATTTACGGTCCATAGAAGTTACCGAAGAACAACTCAACGAAGAAATAAATTTAGGTAGGTAACTTCAACATAAATGACTGTGCACCGCCCAGCTAGGATTTTACTGTTTCAACTTTAGAGTAAACCGTCCAAAGAATGCGCATTCACCAAGACACATATTTAACACGCCTTTTCTAAGGCACACTCTCCATCGTCTAAGGAACACCGTCCAAAGAAAGCAACTTGGAAACAACCACAAGTCCTAAACAATGTCCTGACACCTGGTCAGACTTTATCCATTCCATCTTGTAAACTCTGAAGCATAGTCACAATTTCTTCCAATGAGGCCCAAGAATACTCCTTTCAACCAGAAGAAAAAGCAACTGACTAAGACGTTAAGATATTCCTTTTAACATCTCCCAGTTAATAACCAAGACTCCCAAAAGTCTTATCTCAATTTGTAGAAAAAAATAAATTCTCTCAGACAATATCCAATCTTATTTCTCAGGTCTCTCCTAAGAATTAAGAACAAAGTTGATATAAGTCAATAGCCTTAACAGATCAAACTCCCAAGTAGAGCTGTCAAAGCCACAAAGTCAACATATCATGTTGTCAAGACATCTTTCCTGACATCACATGTTCCCAAGAATCACATGAGCATCTTCATGCTCATAAGTGAGAACAAATACCAGGATCACATTCCTTGTATCATAACCAACAAACTCTTGGATTGAGACTAGATAATACCATTGATCACTCTCCCCCTGAACATATCCACACCCTGTACAAATTCAACTTGAATCTTACAGCCATAGACAACCTTGTTCTTTGAGAATGTATCCAATCAAATCTGGAATGCTCACATCCACGAAAGATACATACACATTCTCTTAGCTTCTTGGTTAGCCAGAATGTCATCCACATCTAGAGACATCAAACCCCTTCTTCATCTGCAGAGTGATACAACTTCAGCCTACTTCCTTCTCAAGATTCAACCTGATGCAATCTTGTCTAGAGATACATCCAGCCGATCCTCTCACAGAATCCACATAGTCTTGATCAGTAGCTCTACACTATTCTTAACCATGAATAATTAGCTCCAAGACTGAAAGTCAAACACAGACATCCTTCAAGAATAACTAGTAGTAGAGATGATGTTCCAACATCAGTTAGGACATCAAAATCACACCATGTCACAGCTGCAGTAGATCATAGACCATTACAGAAGACAGAATACCAAAGAGAGAAATAGACTCTCATGAGCCTCAAGAAGCTTCAACCCAGAAGCACAAAGTTTAGACATCCCAATCTAAACAGACTCCTCAACAAGGTCTACTTACCCTCTGCCCTTTAGTCTTCAATCCTTCAAAATTCCACCTTGCACAGTCCAACACGAGACATAGTACATCAGTACTTGCAAGAGCTAATGATCCAGTAGGATATGACATCATAAGCTTAGAGCAACATCCTTGAGCAGATAGTTTCTTACGTCACACTTAAAAACTACCTTCCACCATAAGTGACAGGCAGAATACCTTCCACCATGTCCTTGATCATGAGGGAATATAGTTGAAACTTCCAGTACTAACATCCCCGCACCCCTTGACTCAAACCATGTATTGTTCTTGATTCAAATCTTACCAACTTTTATCATTTATTTTTGTGCTTAATCTCAAGCAAATATAAAACATTTTATCAACATTTTTCATACAATGAATCTCATAATCATTTTGTGATTTTCTGTGAATTCAACTCTCTCTCACTTTTGAAAAGGTTCAAAACTCTTGCATTCAAATTTCTTTCTTCTTCAACCTTAATTTTGATTTCAGATCTTGATAATGAGAGATTTGTGATTGATTGAGAGAGACACTGCCTTGAAATTAATCATTCTTGAAGATTGGGTGGAAATTTCCAGGTTCTTGCAATATTGAGGAGTTCTCATTGGTGCTGACAAATTCTAGTGTGAAAAGAAGGAGGTTCTTCTCTCCAGATTGCTTTAGTAATGACTGTGTGCAAGACTACGGATATGGCAGAGTTCTTCTCAAATCTTCGGACAATGCATCGCTCAAGAAATCAGTAGGATCAAGGTGTGATTGCTACACACGAAGGCTTAAAACAGATTGGTGATATTTGAAGATTTTGAAGCACTAATCGAGTGAAAATTACACAGAATAGTTTGACATTGCACTGTATAAAAGTAAAAATCCATATAGAAGATTTATTTTGTTCAGCATTACTGTGATTGTATGAACTACTGCAATATTTTTCAATATAAAATAGAGCTATGCAGGTTCCAATGGGAAACCATTGTAGAGTGCACGTAGGCAAAGCGAGGACGAATTTCGAATCACTATAAATCTCGGCGTCTTCTCTCTCTTTTACTCTCCCATTGAAATTTTCATAGGATATTATTGTTCGCCGACACGAACAACCGCTAGCCTTCCGTCACAGGTTTACTTGCGACCACAGGAATCCCAGGACAAATTGGTTGGAAACATATGTTTGTTTGATGTGACGGTCTCTTTGCAAGTGTGATAATAAATGTTGGAAATAAAGGTTGGGGTGCTTAGTAACATAAAGCAGAAAAAACAAAGAAAAAAAAAGGAAAGGGCGAACAAACGACAGTAATTTAAATTCATAAAGTAAATTGCATTAAGGAATTGTGGACACAATTATACATTTTTGCGGGATTGAACTTGTTTCTCTCTAAGCTTGGTACTTTGAGTGTTTTCCCTTTGCAATGTTACAAAATGCGACCCCTAAAAATGGAAAAACAATGCTTTATATAGGCCTAAGAAATAATTGTCCATCTTCCCAGATTCCCTTTGGTGCTGACACGTGTCACGCCACTATCTTTTCAACTTCCCATATTCTTGGAACTTTCAAACTTTCCCGCCGAAGCCCTTATCTTTGAATAGGGTTTGCCTTTCACCTGGCTTTCCTCCGACACCATGGCTTGTCACCTTCTTTCCGACGCACCCTTCTGACCTGTGTCAGATCAATGCCTTGAGCATCCCTTGTCGTCGACTCGCTTTTGAATTTCCTCTTATCCTTTTACCTTGGTCGAAATCTCCTGTCAACAAATTTCCCCCCCAAAAGGCCAGTTTCGACTGAGCGCTGTGTCGATTGAGAAATTTGGCTTTTTGGTTTCTTGCGAGATTTCTACGGTGTTTTCTTCGACTCATTCACTAACGTTCTATCTTCTTCTTAGACACGTGTCATCCGCCGTCTGACATGATGATGGCAATCTTGTACCACGATTTCCAAGACAAACGCCATGATGGCTAGTCCCGTCCGAAGTTATGGGCCTCGAAACCAACTCCCACTCATTTTCAGAAGTGGAACAGTTGGTTGATCTTTTATCTTTGCATGCGTCTTATAAATAGCATCCCCCGAAACTGTTTCAACATTTCACCATAACTTCTTCTTCTTTAACTTATTCTTTGTTCTTGAAACAAACCTCTGCCCTTTCTTTCTCGAAACGCTCTTTGTCTCTAGAACACCTTCTGCATTTTTTTCATTCCAATGGCTTCATTAACAACTGCCACCACTTCCATTCCTCAAACCACCGGAAACAACCCAGTTGTGTTTGTGATTTCTGAAGCAGAAACCCTTCGTCCTGTTCCTCAACCGTCATCCGCTGATGAAACGGTGGTAAACAACTGGCACCACCAGATGGTTATCCCCTTCGCGGTGGAGAACAAGCTTCACGCCTTCCATGGCCCACTTCCGGACAAAAAACCCAATCCACAAGAACTCCAACAGTTC
The DNA here is from genome assembly GCA_022829125.1 of Lathyrus tuberosus. Lineage (NCBI taxonomy): Eukaryota > Viridiplantae > Streptophyta > Magnoliopsida > Fabales > Fabaceae > Lathyrus > Lathyrus tuberosus. Next base: position 14,078,556 of record JALAZF010000055.1, on the reverse strand, counting down.
TTTCCTTGCTTTGAGCAAACCATTCCACCGGCTTTCGAGAAAGGGGGCACTTTAGATCTCAAATTTATGGCGCCTAAATCTCGAGTCTTCGGATCTATGCCTACTCTAGGAAACAAAGACTACATTGCTTGGCTCGACAAAGTCGAGGGTCAACGTAAAGGACAATGGAAAGAATCTGGCATGTTCGACGCCATCCAACTTTCAAGAACTGCTCATAGGGTTAACCCTTGTTTGTTGCTTGCGTCGATGTATTTCTGGGAAGGGTCGAAGAATACATTCCAACTCCCCTGTGGTATGTTCACACCAGCACTTTTTGACGTGGCGGCCATCATTGGCCTTTCGCCACTAGGCGATACATTCGACCCGACCCTGGAAACCAACAGCACCTTCGACTTCGAGCGTGCTAGCTTCCAGAATTATATTAAAGATCATCATGACAAATGCTCCAAAGAAGTGTCTGATGAGGAGCACATTGCGTTCTTGACATTATGGCTGTCCTATTATCTGTTTTGCCCTGGTTCTTTACAAATAGCCAAAAGTTTTATCAATTTGGCCATCCAGATCTATGAAGACCGACAAGTATCTTTGGCCAAACTTTTGCTAGCCTCTCTCTACCATTCTCTTGGTTTGTCGACCATGCGACTGAAACTTCTCCACCATACCACCAAGGCTTTGAACATCTCAGGGCCTATGTGGCTGTTGCAGCATTAGCTCAACGCCACTTTCGAACACAAATTGGGATATCCCGCTTCTGTGACAATGGAACGCTTGAACAGAGAGCGTCCTATCGAAGGCATGTGACTTGCTCTGATGACTACCTAAGAGGCTCCTAAGAAAACCCTTTTTATGAGGTACCTCAGTATGTTTGTCGATACCACTTCCTTCGTCCCCGACATGGCGCCTTTTGTGGAGCGTAAGTTTGGCCCTGAATGGTTTAGAAATCTATTTCCTGGAGTCTCCCCCAAAGTTGCTGCGCAGTCGAATGTTATATGGTGGGCGTTTCTTACTCCTACCATGATATATTTCCAGATTGAACTAGGAAACAATGGCAATGGTTTCATGCACTATCAGCCAAATTTGGCAGCCTGACAATTTGGCTTGAGCCAAATGCTGCCAAAGTCTTTGGTGAAACACCCTGATGATATAGTACGGTCTGGCCGACACTTGACCCAGGCAGGTCATAGGTCTTGTATGAGATTCGTCAGAGCCACTCAGCATCTTGAACTGCCGGTATTTGTATTCCAGCCTTCCTTTTTCACTATTCAAGAGTTCGACGCCTGGTGGTCAGAGTACCAGTCTCAAATCTTTGTTCCAAACCTTTTCTTGGAGAATATGGTCGACGCCTTTGCTTCTCTGGTTGGTGGAGCTCCTAAATCATCAACTGCAACTCCTGTTGCAGACATCGACACCACAGAAGACCCCTCCACAAAGGTGGACTCTGGACTTTGATTTTGTTTTATCTGTGAGTTTGAACTAAATCGTTTCATCTTTATTTTCAGGGTCGCAAACGGGAAGCAGCTGTCGTGTCGACCTCTACTAGGCTTGCTAAAAAACCCAAGACTACCACTTCACAGGTATATTTTATCTTTCATTCTGCTCTCTTTCTCTTTTTCTTTGTCTGATGGTAGTCTGCACAAGTTTCTGAGAAAATGCCTTCTCCTGAAAGAACTGCATCGAATGAGAGTACTCACTCTCGATTTTTCACCACAACAGCTCCAGCGTCCCCTCCATCCACACCTTTGGTGAGGAAGAAAAAGGCTTTGACAAGGCGAACACCTTCAAACACCGACGCTTCGACAGTGGCCCCGGTTGTCCCCAAGAATCTTGAAGAAGTCTTTGAGCCAATCCCTACTGACATTCCTCCTAAGACAACCCCCTCACAGCCTGCGAAGGTACTTACTTTCTATGTTTTATAGATTCAGACGTTGCTTGAGTGACACTTTTCACCGTACCCTGTGTTGCAGGAAAATGAGGTTACCTCGACCACTGTCGAAAAAGACGATACCAAACTGCTTGCCGATACCAATCCCCTTGCAACCACAATCACGCCAAGTCCTCAGAAGGTCAACGAATTCCAGATACCTTTTTCAGAGGAAAACTTGGTGGCGAAGACGCCTCCTCCCCAACATGGCAACCTTGGGACTGGAAATGATGGTGCAACCCCTGGGGAGAATGTCAATCCTTCACCTGTTGTTATCATAGCTGACGTCGGGGAGAACCTTCAAGCCTCTGAACATGGCTCAGAGAAAGCCTCGCCTATTATTTACAAAATTCTTACCCCAAAGGAACTTCTGGCAACTAAACAAACAGATCTAACAGCGACCCTAAAGGCACTTCACAAACTTCACAAAGAGACTGAGGATGCTCGACCCACTAGTTTGGCGCCTATCCCAACTCCGAATTCAGATGCCTCTTTTCCTTTTAAGCTTCAATAATTAAGGACCTATCTGTTTGAGGAACAGTTCCTGGCAGCTGTCGCTGAAGAGTCTGCCATAGCCAACGACGTTTTTAAGATTTTGGATGAGCTTTCTGAATTCTAGCTTCCTGCTCCCATGGCCACGTACCTGATCGAGTTCGAAGCCTTCTTCACTCAGTTGGCCAAGGACCTCTCTATGTATCATCGTGCCGACGCTCAAATTCGGTTTAGACATAACGATATGAAACGTGATTGGTATCTCAGCTCAGTTTGTGAACAGAAGCTTGGAGATTTTGAAACCAAGAAACAGGAGCGTTCCGACAAGCGTCGCGCCTTCGACCAGCAGATATCTGACTATCAGGCTCAGATAGCAGAACTGACAAAAAATATTGTTGAAGTCGAACAGCAGAAAGCCTCCTTGGACTCAGTTGAGCCTTTGCCTTCTCAGGAAGCTGTCGACCACGAAGTGGCCCAGGGGATTGCTCATGTCGAAGCGGCCATGAAGATCAATGATGCTATTGACCGTATGCGGAGAAAGAAAGTGCTCCTCGAGGGCAAAATTGTTCATGAGAATACCCTCTTTGAAGACTTCAAGTCCAGATTCCTTGAGTTTCCTTAGGTTGTAGGTCGAACTACTGTGACTCCCTCACAACATTTTGTAAGCCATTTTTGGCCCCCTTAGCCTATTTTGGCTCTTAATCAATGAGAAAGAGTTATGTTTTAATATGAATCTCTTGTAGCATAGGTCTATATTTATTTAAATATTTCCCATTTACTCTCAAGATTCGTTGGTCAATTCCCAACTCTTGCACTTCATATGCATTATTACTAAACACTTGATTCACCTTAAATGGTCCCTCCCAATTTTGTGACCACTTTCCCATCGTTCGATCCCGTCGATCCATGGGTAACACTGCCTTCCATACATAGTCATTGACAGCGAAAGTTTTCTCTTTGACCTTCTTGTTGTATGCCTTGGCAACTCGTTCCTTCTGGCGTAGCAATACGTTCAAAGCTATCATCCTTTCCTCGTCTAAGTCTACGAGTTCGTCTAGCATCATTTCCCAATATTGCTCCGACGGAATCTCATGTTGTCGTTGTACCCTAACTAATTATAGGCATATTTTTGCTGGCAGTACAACGTCATGCCCGAAGGTTAAGCGGAACAGAGTCGAATTGATCGACTCCTTGGGTGACGTTCGACAGGCCCACAAAACTCGACTTAATGTTTTGTGCCAGTTTTTTGGTTTTTTTGCAACATGCTTCTTGATTAACCCAATTATCACCTTATTAGCTGCTTCGACCTGACCATTTTCCTGAGCATAATATGGTGTCGAAGTAACCAGCTTGAAACCTGTTTCTGCTGCAAACTCTTGCATTTTCTGCCCAATAAACACAGAGCCTTGATCCGTCGTGATTGTCTCAGGTATCCTGAATCTATACAGGATATGATTCTGGATGAACTCTATCATGGCCTCTTGATCCACCTTTACTAGGGGCACGGCTTCTATCCACTTTGTGAAATAGTCTATTCCCACGAGGATGAATCCTTGCTGTTTCGACGAAGCTGGCCGAATCTCTCCTATTACATCCAAAGCCCAACCTCGAAATGGCCATGGTTTGACTATAACGAGCAATTCACTGGCTGGTACATGCTGAATATTTGCATGTTTCTGACAATCTTGGAATCCTTTCGCAAAGTCCATGCAATCTTTGAGCATGCTTGGCCAATAAACCCCTTGTCGAAACAAAAGCCATTTCATTTTGTGTCCAACTTGGTGAGCTCCACAAGTCCCACTATGAACCTCAGAAATTTCCAAATAGGCATCCGTATCCCCTAGGCATTTGAGCAATACTTCCTCTGGAGTTTTCTCCAAATACTCTATGATTGGTCTTCGCCAATCTATTGGTGACATATTGTTAACAAAAACCTCGTAACTTTCCAAACCTTCGACCAAACTCCTCGAGTCCTTGGATATTGACCAAATTGATGGTGAATGTATGTTCGACACCATCTTTTCCCTAGTTTCAATGAAATCCTTCAGCCTTCCCTCCGACACTTTGTAGCCAGAGGAGATTTGTGCTAATTCATTGGCTTTATGGTTTTCTACCTTAGGTACATGCGAAATGTTGACAACTTCAAAATGCTCTAACAAACGTTTCGCCAATGAGAAGTAGCTCAAAAGATGCTCTTTAACGCACTTGTATTCTCTTATGATTTGTTTAATCACCAGTTCCGAGTCTCCTCTTATCTCTACTTCCTTGGCTCCCAAATCCTTAAGTATTTTGAGACCAGTGATTAAGGCTTCATACTCTGCCTCATTATTGGAGCATTTGCCGTCAACTTTGCATTTAAATGTAGTTAGAATACCCTGTGGTGATATTATTAGGATTCCGATACCTGCCCCATTTTTATGGCTCGATCCATCAAAGTACAACTTCCACGGAGCAAAATCGATACTATGTATCGACGTTTCGACTAATGCGTGGTCGACAATAAAATCTGCCACAATTTGACCTTTCATTGCCCTTAAAGGAACATATGTCAAGGAAAACTCAGTCAACGCTAGTGCCCATTTCCCAATTCGACTATGCAAAATAGGTTTGGACAACATATGCTTAATAACATCAAAATGCGATGAAACATAAACATCAACTGATTTAATATATTGCTTTAATTTCATACATGAGAAGTACAAGCATAGGCACAACTTTTCAATCATAGTGTACCTAGTTTCAACATCTATTAACATCCTACTAAGGTAATAAATGGGTCTTTCGACGCCACTACTATCCTCTTATGCTAGCATACTTCCTATGGTCGTATCCGACGCTACAATGTACAACTTCATGTTTTTATTTATACTAGGTGGCAATAGGATTGGAGGCTTTGTAAGGTATTCCTTGATTGCGTCGAAAGCCTCCTGCTACTCCTGTCCCCAATGGAACTCACTTTCCTTCTTGGCTTTGAGTAGTGGTGAAAACACTTTCGTCTTGCCACTTAAGTTCGATATGAATCTCCTCAAGAAGTTTATCTTCCCCAACAAAGATTGGAGTTGTTTCTTTGTCGAAGGAGGCTTGAGATCCAAGATTGCTTTCGTCTTGTTCTGGTTGATCTCGATGCCTTTCTTGTGGACCACGAATCCCAGAAAGTCCCCTGCATGAACACCAAAGGCACATTTTAGTGGATTCATTTTTAATCCATATTTTCTCATTCTCTCGAACGAGCGCCGAAGGTGGTCAAGGTGACCATCTTCTGATGACGATTTTATCACTATGTCATCAATGTATACCTACATAAAATTTTCAATAAAGTCATGGAATATAGCATTCATAGCCCTTTGATAGGTTGCCCTAGCATTTTTTAACCCAAAGGGCATCACAACCCATTCATATGTCCCCAAAGCTCCAGGGCATCGAAACGCAGTTTTGGGGACATCCTCTTCAACTATGAGAATTTGATTATAGCCGGAGTAGCCGTCGAGCATGCTCAAATATTCGAACCCTGCAACTGAGTCGACAAGCATCTCTGCCACAGGCATCGAATATTCGTCTTTAGGGGTAGCGTTGTTCAAATCCCTAAAGTCGATACAAACTCGAAGGGTACCATTTTTCTTGATAACAGGTACTATGTTTGCTATCCATTCTACATACCTTGTAGTTCTGATGAACCGGCTTTTGAGAAGTCTTTCAATTTCCTGCTTGATCTTCAACGTGACTTCTGGGGTGAAGTGTTAAGGTTGTTGCTTTATTGGCCTCTTACCTGGTTGGATTGGAAGTCGATGCTCCACTACGGTCCAACTCAGACCAGGCATTTCGCCATAATCCCAGGCAAAGCAATCCTTGTATTCTTTTAATACTTTAATCAGCATGGCCTTCATCTCTGGCCCCACTTTGGTGCTCACATAGGTGGATTTTTTTATTGTCCCATCCCCTAAGTCAACCTCTTCAAGTGGATTTTGCGCCTGGATTCTTTGCAGCTCATGATTTGGGTCTTTCTCAAACCCCAAAGGCTCGTCGTCGTAAATACAGTCGAGCCTCCGGCTTTCTGAAGCTGCTTTTTGGCCTTGTAGGCCACTTATTTGTGTACCATAGTCGACTTCCTCAATTACTTGTGATGGCTTCTCTGTTTCAAGTGTCGACATTCTTCTGTGTTCAGCCAAATAGGCCAAAATTCGAGTCATGCTTTCTGACTCAACAGTCATTTTCACTGACTGTGGGCCACCCCGTTGGTGGCATTTCTATAGGTTCCATGGCTTCGTCGGCAGCATCCCAGATGAATCCATAATCGGGGTCTAAGTTTAGGACGCGACCCATGTCGACGGAGGTGTAGGACCCCGACCCGTCATCACAAGGAGCCACATTTGCTAAGTGCTGGTCAAAAGATTTCTTGTTACCCTTGTCTTCGTCGACCTTGTAGTAACTTTGATCCGCCTCAATATTTTCGACGATGCCATCTTTTCTCCAAATGGTCAATCTCTGGTGCATTGTCGACGGTACTGCCCCTATTCCATGGATCCATTCCCGTGCCATCAACAGATTGAAATTTGCTTTTGAATTGATGTCCATGAAGAGTGTTAACCTGTTGGTTGTACCTACTGCCAAGTCCACTTGGACAACCCCCAAGATATTACTGGTCTTGCCTTCATAGTTGGAAAGAACCATGTTGTGCTGTCGGAGGCCAGCCTCCGTTTTTCCCATTTTCTTGAATAAATTGTGGGGCATCAGATTTACAGTTGCCCCACCATCCACGAACACCTTGTTGACTGCCACTCCGTCAACTTTTGCCTTTATGAATAACGGCTTCAAGTGATACATCATCCAAGGACTAGGACGTTCAAACATAGTTGTTTGCTCTTCGACCACACCACTATTCATCACATAATAACATAGCGGCTTGTCATTCGCATTTTCGTCAGGGACGAAGTCTTCCTCTGCCTCAGAGATTTCTGACACCACATCATATTCAGCTGGTATGATCGACACGATACCACAATTCAACACGAAATCTTCACTATAGGTGTTATCATTGGTGTCGTCGTACATGTCTTCTTCAAAATCCCCCTCTGGTGAAGGGTCATATTCCTCATCCGACTGAGGAGAATATTTTGGTTCCTCCTCATCCGAATGAGGAGAATATTTTGGTTCCTCCTCATCCGGCTGAGGGGTGTATCCGGGCTCCTTCCTGTTTTCAACCAGCGAAGTACATTTTGAGCTCTGGGTCGAAACCACCCCCTTTTCTCCTGAAGCTTCCACGGTTACTGCCATGGTCTGGTTTGTCACCACTCTATCTTTTTCTACCCATTTTCCTCTTGGGTGTTGCCGCTTGTGTCCAGACGTTCCGACAGGCTTCAACTATGAAGCTGCAGCCTCTTTCTCAGCCTTCTTGTTACGCTGATAGCGTCTCCACTGAGTCCTAGTCATGGGATATTTCCCTTGTAGTTAGGGGACACCACATAGCCCCTTGGTTCGACTCTCTTGTCGGAGACATTTGCTTCTTTTTCCAAATCCTAAACCTTCCATTTTGGTCTTTTACTTCCTTTCTGGCTGACTGGTGCCATCCATATTTCCTGTGGGGTATTTGACGGAGGCATAAAAGTTTTAGGTCGTGCCTCTTAGAACAACTTCCTTTACTCCTCATTTCGACGAGGGGCACCGCTCTTGTCAAACACAAACCTTGGGACAGGTGGCTTGTTTTCTGGCAGCACTTATTTCTTGCTTGCCTCATACCTCTCAGCAGTTTTCTCATCAAACACGGCGTTGCACCTGGGGCATAATGCGGCCTTCGACCCGCTTATCCTGCACTTTTCCTGGAAATCCGCCAAACTTTCGCCAGCCTGGGGATACACTGCTTCGAGTTTTTCCTCAGCTCTCTTGTCGGAACCCTTAGTAGTTTCGACCATCATGCATTCCACCACTTCAGTTGGTTGTTCGTTGAGACCCTCAGTAGCCTCAACCATCAGGCATTCGTACACCTCTGAGTACAGAGCCTCTTCGACCTTCAGTGGGTCAGTGTCAACCTGCATCTTTGGCTTTTCGCCAAATTGAAGATGGCCCTCCTTCAAAGCTTCCTACACCAAATCCTTGAAAAGAACACATTGAGCTGTTTTATGACCAAGGAAATTATGAAATTTACAAAATCCCCTCTTTTTCTTTTGTTCTAAAGGGGGGTCTTTTAAACCAGGAGGGATAATTATTTGACCATCTTTAACCAATAAATCAAATATTTCATCGCACTTAGAAACATCAAAAGTATAAGTTTTGGTAATGTATTTATCCGTTTTTTCGGTTTCGACGGGATTTTTCCCGTTTGATGGTTTCAACAATTTGCACGTGTAGGCAGGTCCCGGCTTACGTTCAGCCACATGGATCTCACTTTCATTGACGAATTCCTCATCGTCGGAGGAATACTCGTCGGCAGCCACATAGGAAACTTTTTCTTTTTACGATATCTATTAGTCTGGGTTTTCTCAGCTTTCAAGCGTTCGACCTGTCGGACTCGATCAGCCAGCTGTGCCATATCTCTAAGATATTGCATATCAAGCTTCTTTCTGATAGAATAATCTAAACCACCAGCTGCCATTTCGACTATTACGTGTTCAGGGACTTTAGTAAAGCACCGTGCTTTCAAACGTCTAAACCTGTTTAAGTACTAGTCTACTGACTCTGTGGCTTTGCGTTTGATGCTTGCCAACTCTTTCAGACTTATTTTCGACTGCCCTATGTAAAATTGTTCATGAAACAATCTTTCCAATTGTGCCCACGTGTGGACAGACTGAGGGGGCAACGTGGTAAACCACGTAAATGCATTCTTCATGAGGGAACTTGGAAAATACTTCATTTTCAAGTCCTCATTGTTTGCTATGTCGCCTGCTTCGGTTTGATACTTAACGACGTGTTCAACGGTGGATTCCTCAGTCTCACCAACAAACTTGGTGAACTTTGGCACCTTCCAACCCCTGGGTAACTCTGTCTGTAATACAAAATCTGGTAATGGGGACGTGTATGTTGGCTATCGAAGGCCTGGATTTTCCCCATTACGGACCATGATACGTTCGACCACAACCTGCAAATTGTGTTCCCCATCCAAGGCATCTTGTTGAACCTGTCTGATGACAAAGTTCGGATCTTTGTTCCTATGGACTATCATAGGAGGCCTTTGGGCCATCCTAGGAATCTTTTCGAACTCCCGAGGTTGTTCAATTGTTTCGTCGAAGACCTCATCTTGACGAACGGGCGTCTCCGGTCGAGGCGATGGGGTATGTCGACCCTGAGCCCTAGGAGCGCCTAGGAAGTCACCTATACGTGTCATTTGAGTCGCCAGTTGCTGGTAACTCTGTGTTGAGTCTTGTATCAGTGGTCTAAATATTGTACCCATCTGTTGAGTCAACATATGAACCATCTCATGATTGCTCTCATCCATCTGTTGCCTCATGACCGCGATAGAACTCGAGGTGAACGTTGGTATGGATTGAGAAAAAAGATTAAAACTTGGTGGTCGAACCACCTGGTTCTCCAGATGCCCTGCCCCCCCTAATAGGGTGAATAAACTGGGGACGAACTTTTCCCAAACAAAGGGCCACTAGAGTGTAGACACGACATGAACTCTGTCGGCATCCGATAAGACCGAGGAATGGGCATTGTGATACTGGGCATATACTACCCCGTAGTCCCAGCCATTGTTGGCTTTGGGTTCTGTCGACGTGACGTTACGGTTAGCCCACTAGGGGTAGTCGAAACCATTAACACGTTACCAGAGCCAACATCAGTTGTTTGTGTCACAACTGTACTTTCCATCGAAGACGGTTCGTCGTTCTGACGTGGTGTTACCATCTTACCACTACGCAAAAACATACACTCAACTCACACGGGTCCCACTGGGCATTCCAATTTGTTCGCCGGCGTGAACAACTGCTGGCCTTCCGTCGCAGGTTTACTCGCGGGATCAGCCACAGGAATCCCAGGACAAATTGGTTAGAAGCGTATGTTCGTTTGATGTGACGGTTTCTTTGCAAGTGTGATAATAAATGTTGGAAATAAAGGTTGGGGTGCTTAGTAACACAAAACAGAAAAAAAAGAGAAAAAAAAGGAAAGGGCGAACAAACGACAGTAATTTAAATTCAGAAAGTAAATTGTATTAAGGAATTGTGGACGCAATTATACATTTTTGCGGGATTGAACTCGTTTCTCTCTAAGCTTGGTACTTTGAGTGTTTTCCCTTTGCAATGTTACAAAATGCGACCCCTAAAAATGGAAAAAACAATGCTTTATATAGGCCTAAGAAATAAATGTCCAGCTGCCCAGATTCCCTTTGGTGTTGACACGTGACACCCCACTATCTTTTCAACTTCCCATATTCTTGGAACTTTCAAACTTTCCCGCCGAAGCCTTTATCTTTGAATTGGGTTTGCCTTTCGCCTGGCTTTCCTCCGACACCATGGCTTGTCACCTTCTTTTCGACGCACCCTTCTGACCTGTGTCGGATCAATGCCTTGAGCATCCCTTGTCGTCGACTCGCTTTTGAATTTCCTCTTATCCTTTTACCTTGGTCGAAATCTCATGTCAACAATTGCATGCTTAGGTTTTCAATTCTTAGATTAGTTTATCGTTTATTCATTTGATAGCGATTTATTGCTTAATATTAGGTTTTGTTATAATTGGTACCTAATCACGCTTTAATGGTGATTAAAATCTGATAAACTTGTTGAGTTTAGAATTCACAAATTGAATCGTTGTATAAATCCACCTAGTGAAGTATACAATCAAATAAATCGTATACCTGTGTATCATCATTAGATAATTCATCGATATTTGTGAAGTGATTAAGTGCTTACGCGAAACAGTTTCTATATAAGTATAATTCTCATATTTTTGCTCTAAATATTTCACGCGCAAACTCTGAGAACCTCTGATAGTTCATTTCTGAAAAATCAGTTGAATTAGTTTTAAAAGTATTCACCCCTCTAGATTGTTTTCTTACGCCATATTCTCACTCAATACTATTTATGTCAAAGGCAACTGGCAGTGTTTTGTGTTGCAAATTAATACGGTATTGAATGCAACCAAATGCAACCAATATGTGTGTCAAGTGTTTGCGCTCTGAAGTTGATATTACCAAAGGTTTACTGAAGCGACTTGTGCTCGTTCATTGCCCTGACTGCGAAAGTTACTTGCAGCCACTAATAGGATGCAATTCCTACCAAAGCTATGAACTAGGGTTTATACTAGAAAATAGGAAGAACACTAAAATAACAAAATAAAATTAAAGGAAATAAAATACTTTTTTCATTCCTCCCTTTCATGTGCCACAAGACACTACATATATAATGATACTAATGGGCCATTAACTAACATGCCCACATACATGGAAGCTCAATTCAATAACACTTACATTAAAATACCAACTAATATAAAACCTTAAATTAATAATTCTGATTAACTAAAATACTAAGATAAAATACTAAAATATAACTTGATACTCTCTATCATTTCCGCGGGGTTCACTTAAACTTTGTCCTCAAGGTTCTAAACCTACTCCGGGTCCCATTGCTTAAACTGAACAATCCCTAGTCCTATAAAAAGCACTGGTTCATGAGGAACTCCTCTCTGCAAATCACGGCGGAGAGCAAGAATTGGAGACAACCCAGTGTGGTGATCGGCGTGAATAGGAGAAATCTAAATGCAGCTTAAAGATCTCACAACATCATCCGCACCACTGACACCATATCTTCTTTTGAGCTGTCCTAAGGACCCTTCACCATAATCCAAGAGCAAACCACCTTTTGAGAAAATATTTATATATATGGATGTCACATTTCGATACTTGGATGGCTGGGATGAACCAGTTGTAAGAAGCACTATCTCCAAGTCGTCTCTTCGTATATTATCCAAGCAAGTGGGAACAATATCATCTTCACACAACCATGGTTCCTCAAGCATCATATTATGATTAGACACAAGAATTAAAGCCTCCGTTGTCTGACTGGAATCATGCCAAAGCTGACTGGCCTGCTCAGCTGGTTCCACAACCTCTGGAATCTCTAACAGCAACTCATCAAAAATTTCTGAGGAAGACACTTTAGTTGGAATACAAGATTTATCCAACCCAATATTAACATAGGGACACAGAGTAAACTTAAGAAGATTTTCAGCATGGAGAACATTAGGAAGTGTTGAAAAGGAATCCTCACTTGAAGCAAGAAAACCAAGTTTGAAGTCATTCTGATTTGGGCGAGACAACAATCCCTTCATTCTCTCGTAGAAAGACTGACAAGCAAAATCAATCTCCTCCTGGCCAGTTAAGAAAAGAAGAATGTCTCCTTCAGGATCATTCTCATCCAAAGGACCCAGCAAATCAGGTGAGTTTTTAAATATATTTTTCAACTCATCAATTCCTTCTTCAGAAATGAAGTTAGCATTGATATTTAGCAACTTAAATCCAGGTTTCTGAACAACAGCTTTGGCCACCACTTTAGCTCTCGACCATGTGATCCAATTTGTACTAAGATCAACTTCATTTAATTGGCCATTAACTTCTTCCAACGCCTTAATGATTATAACTGCACCTTCGTCTTTCAATTCATTCTCAGATAAATTTAACTTGGTGAGGAACTGCTTTGAAGATATACAGGCAGCCACAGAAACAACAGCTTTTGCAGTAATGTCATTCCCAGCCATATCCAAAATTTCCAGCGATGGTGCAGATTCCTTTAGAGCATTAGCAAGGGCTTCTGCACCATCATCCTCTAAGTTCAAATAACTGAGGTATATCTCTGTAAGTCCAACAACCGCGGTTATAACTTTACTTAGAGCAAGTCCAGCTTCCACACCAAACATGTTGTCACGCAAATCAAGCTTCTTCAAGTGTGTGCATGCTCCAAGCGCTTCAGCAACAACAACTCCACCTTCAGAGCCTACTCTTGTAGAAGAACACCGAAAATCTTCCAAAGCTAGGGAGCGTTTCACAACCTCAACTATTGCAAAAGCTCCTTCATCTCCTGTCATGTTATTATGGAAATGAAGAATCTTAAGCTTCGTAGTGGAAGGAATCAATTCAACAACAACTTTTGCAGCTTCCTCTGATATACCATCATTCATCAAATAAAGCTCCTCTAACTCTTTTTGTGATTTTAGAAGTGACCGAAATGCTCTAACACCTTTCTCGCCCATGGAATTATTTGATAGGTTAAGATATCTTAAAACAGAACCTTCTAGTGCAGAAGAAAATATATTCATCACCTCAATCGCTTCTGCCTCTGGTCTCCCAGCAATAAAATCTGACAAATCTACCTCTTTCAGTTGATCTTTAATAGATATCAAAATGGGTTCAGCATCATCCAAACCAAAACTTCTATTGCTAAAACATATCTTCGTAAACACGTTTGGTCCCGTCAATGGTTTCAAAAGTTCAAAAGCTTCCTCCTTTTCAATAAAAGCTCTACGACCCCCAGATATGTCAAAAAAAGTTTCAACACTAGCATCACCCTTTTCAGATATCAACTCCTCATCAGTCAAAGGGCCATTCCTTTCTTCAATATCTCTAACAGGCAATGCTTCAAACATGTCATGTGCATCTACCGCCAATCTGGATTTCAGTTTCAGATCGGGGGGTTTCGATGGTAGATCTGGTGGTTATTGTATTGATGCTAAAGTAGTCGCCGGAAATGAGGCCGGGATTTTCAAAGGAGAAGACTTTGAAACTGGTATTGGAGAAGATGTCGGGAATGTTGTCCGAGTCCGACATTTCGCAGGAGATGACGTCAAGAATGTTGCTGGCGTTGTCGTCGGAGAATTTTTAAACTTTTGAGAATTCTCAAGATGGAGTTGTCGCATGAGTCTTTGTAGATGAGCAAGCTTTTGAGATTTTTTTTTTGATGTTTTCTTAAAATAAGGATGAAACATTCTTATTTTATGAATTTGATATTTATGAGTAATCATGGAAAAGGTGTTTGGTTGATGATAACTATTATAATAGTATGAATAATACAATGATGAATAAGATGAATATGAGTTAGGATTAGGTGTATGTGGTGAATACCCATGATTTGGATTCAAACTTAGTGATGATGAACCAACATGAGTGTAACAAGGTGTAAAAAGTTTCAATGGAAAAGATGGAAATGAAGATGTGGTAGGAGATGTTGATGACACTAAATTATACTGTATTTTCGACTCTGATTTCACATGCATATTAGTTTTTTTTCTATTTTTTATGCTTTGTTATTGTTATGTTTTCCTTTGTTTTTAGATTTTCAATAAATCGAGGTCCCAGACGAAAAAGGATGCAAAAGGAGCTAGAATTCAAGTTTGGCAGCAATTTACTCTGGTCGCTTCTCTTGTCGCGGGCGCCCCAGGGTAGGCGACGACGTGTCCCATGATCTCCACAACTCAACTGCCACGTTCCCACGATCATTGCCGTTTTCCTCTTGTCGCGGGCGCGGTAGGCCTGTCGCGGGCGCGACAAGGCAAGATTAGTTCCCGCCCATTTTTTCAAGCCAAGGTCACTTTTGTCTTTGCACCATGCCAACTTTGCCTATAAATACTCTCAGAACTCGAATTTTAGGATCATCCAATCTTAGTTTACTTCACCCTAGGCATAAATTTCACTCTTGTAAAGCGGTAATCTTCTCACATCGAGGAGTTATTGCACTGTGTGTGATCGAGTTTGTAATCAAGTCTTGGAGTGTATGTAATCAAGTTGGAGCACTTTGGTAGAAGTAATCCTGCCAGCATTTTCTTTTCCGTACATTGTACCAGATTTAAAGACTCCGCTTTGGAGCAGGTTTTATTTTAATCGCATTTACTTTCATTTATTTCTTGCACCTGCTTTATTTTGTTTATTTATTGTCTTGCCTTACTTTTCAAAACTTTACTTTTCAAAAGACTTAATTCCATACATGATAAGAATTAATATGACTGTTATAACTACCATGGCTGGCTAAGTTTTAGATAGGTAAGAATGTAAAGACCATAATCACCGTAATATGTCTATATGTTAATAGAAATACTTAAGGGCTGTTTTAATCTTTAACACAAGTTTTCTGTACTTAAAAGCAATGTTGGGTAAGATCGAAAGTCGTCCAACCATTTGTGAACTTGTTTAGTTCTCAACTGATCAAATACAACGAAAGTGCTTTGCTCAGTTGAGTAGGGATTTTTAACACTTTAGAAAAGAGATTTTAAAACTATTTTCGGACGCGTTAGTGGGATTAGAATCTGGTTCATTTTGAACCTCTTTAGTTTAGAGATTTCAGGTCAAAATACTTTTCTGTTTAGTTTAGAATTTACATTTCTTAAAAGTAAGTTTTCCACGACTCTAACGCAATGCACACCTTTTTATAAGTGACAATAAAGGGGGTTTGTTTAGAGGGTAAACTTGGTTCTGACTACGCGAAAGCGACAGTTCCTGTTAAATTGAATTCTTTTCTTAAAATAGAAGATACTGCCCGTAAATAGTCCTGTTGATGAATATAGAAATATTATCAGTTATGAGAATTACATTCAAGCCTATTGTTTTGTCTGTATTTTATTACCTCGTCATTTACTTTTATTTATTTTCCTCTACATTAGTAAACCCTGAATTGAACTGCCTTAGATAAGCACTGTAACAAACGAAAATCGTTAGATCGACATTTGGTCTCTGTGGATACGATAACTTTTTATATTACTCTGACGTGATTCGTGCACTTGCGAATACAACGCATCAGATGTCAAAGAGGGGTTTGTGGGATAGGTAGGAGGAATACTCCATGAAGGTGTATGATAAGGATAATCCATAGGAGGATTTGAGTACATGGATGAAAGCACTAATTGATAGGATGCAATTCCTACCAAAGCTATGAACTAGGGTTTATACTAGAAAAGAGGAAGAACACTAAAATAACAAAATAGAATTAAAGGAAATAAAAGACTTTTTTCATTCCTCGTTTTCATGTGTCATAAGACACTACATATATAATGTTACTAATGAGCCATTAACTAACATGCCCACATACATGGAAGCTCAATTCAATAACACTTACATTAAAATACCAACTAATATAAAACCTTAAATTAATAATTCTGATTAACTAAAATACTAAGATAAAATACTAAAATATAACTTCATACTCTCTATCAGCCACCAATGGGTCAAACTTCAATTAGAATCAAAGGAGTTGTTAACATTTTGATTGAAAAGGTTGCAGAAGAATATGAATATCAACAAAGCAAAGTTGGTTATTGCCGAGTTTATTTGGACGGAGCCACATTCCAAGAGGGTGAAAGTCAAGGTCAGTGTTCAGAAGGAGGTTTATGATGGCGCGATTCTGGAACAGTCTTATCTTGTCGAGTATGTTCAGCAGGATCACATGTGTGTGTCTTGTTCCAAGGTTTGCGGCTAATCCTGATCAGTGGGTTGCTGCTGTGCAACTCAGGCAGTATGTGTCTCATAGGCGGGCTTTCCTTTATTTGGAGCTGTTGATTATGAAGCATGGTGCTGCTTCTCGTGCTGTCCGGATCAAACAGATGGATCATGGTATAGATTTTTATTTCACCAGTCGAAAGTCATGGTAACAAGTTTGTTGAGTTTATTGGGAAAGTATCTCCTATAAGGAGTTGTAGCGATAAGCAACTTGTTTCTCATGATGTGAAGAGTAGTATTTATAATTATAAATACACATTCTTTGTTGAAATCAGTTCCATTTGTCGTGAGGATTTGATTTGTTTACCTCCGAAAGCTGCGGGAACCTTGGGAAATATCGGTTCTATTGTGATTTGCACCAAGGTTATTAACAACATTGCTTTGCTTGATCCACATACCCTGAAATTCGGTTTCTTAGATGCTGATCAGTATTGGAGGACATCTTTTAAGTCCTTACTAACTAGCAGACAGTTAGTGGAATACATGTGTTGGATATTGAGCCTGTTTCATCCGAGGTTATTGTTGGTGGCACGAAATATGTTTTAGCTGATGCTCAAGTGGCTCGTGTGTTTGATTTCGAAAAGAATGACATAATGTTTAATATCAAAACTCACTTGGGCCATCTTTTAAAGCCTAATGACATGGAATTAGACAAATACAGAGGTTATATCCCTGAAGTGGTTTTAATAAAGAAGTGTTATGAAGAGAAACGGCAGAGGTGACGCCCGGAGCCTCAGTCATGGAAGCTCAATCACTTGTCATGGAAGTAGATGGGAAGGTTAATGAAGATAAGATTTCCACAGAATATGAACAGTTCTTGAAAGACATTGAAGAAAACCCAGGTTCAACATTTCTTTATTCCAAAATAAAGACTATCAGCCATCTGAGGTGTCATCTGTAGTTAATGGTGAAGAGCTGCCTTTTGTTCCATTCAATGCGTTGCTGGCTGAGCTTGACGATCTTGAACTGAGAGATGACGATGATGATGATAAGGATAGCAAGGCAGAATAAGCCAAATTCACTCTTATTCTGAAATAGACATTTGCATGTAATGAATATTAGTTTTGTAGATGTCAAAGGTACTCTTTTTTGTCTGGGTTGTTTTAATTTTCAAACTCTGTTGATGTTTTTATTTACTGCAAGAATGAGAGAATGGTTATTTTTCAGATATAGCAATAATATATATAATTACTAATTAGTAAAATGTTAATGCATTGATGGTCTAAGTTAAGGCATGATTTTCATTATCACCAAAGATTCTGGAATATTTTCAAAATGATGTACATTTATCCACATTGTTTTCCTGGACAACCTCAACAGAACCCTCGAGGGCAAGCTAACGCTGTTACCTTACGAAGTGGAACCACTTATGAAGGGCCTAAAAACCCGACATTGAGTGACTCCGAAATTTCCAAAAAGGATGCTACCCCCGAAGGTGAGGAACCCGTAGAAATTGAGAAACCAAAAGACAAAGATAAATGAGAAGTTACGGACGAAGCTTCAACACCCCCTCAACCATACAAACCACCAATTCCCTATCCACAAAGACTTAAACAAACTAAGATCAATGACCAATTCCAGAAGTTTGTTAAAGTTATAGAAAAACTCCATGTAGAGATTCCTTTTACAGAAGCCATCACCCAAATACCATCTTATACTAAATTCCTGAAGGGCATCCTCACCAATAAATGTAGACTTGACGATCCAAAACCAGTGGAGTGTAATTCCATTTCCGAGAACAAACTTGCCAAAAAAGACAAAGATCCGGGGAATTTCTCCATACCTTGTATTTTGGGGAATCATGTCATAGATAAAGCCTTTCTGGACTTAGGAGCCAGTGTAAGCCTAATGCCCCTTGCAGTTTGTGAACGATTGAAACTAGGAGATTTACAACCTACTAAGATGTCTCTCCAATTAGCTGACAAATCTATAAAATACCCTGTAGGCGTATTAGAAGACATCCCAGTTAGAATAGGCAAGTTGTTCATTCCCACCGACTTCGTCGTAATGGACATCAAAGAAGATAAAGATATCCCAATCCTCCTAGGTAGACCCTTCCTATCAACTGCAGGAGCCATAATAGACGTCAAGAAAGGAAAATTGACCTTTGAGGTAGGTAACGAAAAAATAGAGTTTGTCCTAGCAAAGTTTCTCGCGGCACCTGTAATAGGAGATGCATGTTATGCAGTTGATGTCATTGATGAATGTGTCCATGAACTTAACCAGGAAGAGCCAATAGAAAGAATAAAACTACCTTCAACGCCCATTGAGAAAGATGATGACAATATGGAACCCTACATAGATGATAGCCTTTTTGAATGTCTATCCTTAACTCCAGATCCTATACAAAACCCCAGCAAACCAACCTTAGAATTAAAAGAATTACCCAAGAATCTAAGATATGAGTTTTTAGACAAAGAAATGGACAGACCAGTTATAGTCAGTGCCGTTCTGAACCAAAATGAAACAAACCAACTCTTAGGTGTCTTGCGAAGATATCCCTCAGCACTAGGGTACAACATCTCAGATCTTAAAGGAATAAGTCCATCCGTGTGCATGCACCGGATTTCACTTGAGGAAGATGCTAAACCTTCGAGAGAACACCAAAGAAGGATTAACCCTATAATGAGTGAGGTAGTTAAGAAGGAAGTTCTTAAGTTGTTGGAAGCAGGGATAATATATCAGATCTCGGACAGTAAATGGGTAAGCCCTGTGCATGTAGTACCTAAAAAGGGAGGCATCACCGTGGTTCAAAACGAAAAAGGTGAGCACGTTACAAAACGGATAAAAGGAGGTTGGCGTATGTGCATAGATTACAGAAAATTAAACAAAACCACTAGGAAAGACCATTTCCCATTACCTTTTATAGATCAGATGTTGGAATGTCTAGCTAGACATTCCTACTTCTGTTACCTCGACGGATATTTAGGTTTTTTCCAAATTCCTATACACCCTGATGACCAAGAGAAAACAACCTTCACGTGCCCATATGGAACTTTTGCCTATAGACGTATGCCTTTCGGACTCTGTAATGCCCCAGCAACTTTTCAGCGTTGCATGATGTCAATCTTCGCTGATTATCTTGATGGAATTATGGAAGTATTCATGGACGATTTCTCAGTCTGCGGATTTGATTTCAATAACTGTCTAGTCAACCTTGAAAAGATCTTGAAGAGATGTGTCGAAGTAAACCTGGTATTAAATTGGGAGAAATGTCACTTCATGGTCACTGAAGGTATAGTTCTAGGACATATCATTTCTGAAAAAGGCATTGAAGTTGATAAAGCTAAGATCGAGGTGATAGAGAATCTTAAACCACCCAAAACAATTAGAGAAGTTTGAAGTTTTCTTGGACATGCTGGATTTTACCGGCGTTTCATTAAAAATTTCTCTAAGATCACTAAACCTTTGACAGGATTTCTTATGAAAGATGCCGAGTTCATTTTTGATGAAAAATGCAACGAAGCATTCAACCTTTTAAAACAAGCTTTAATCTCAGCACCCATTATGCAACCACCCGATTGGACAAAACCTTTTGAAATCATGTGTGATGCTAGTGATTACGCTGTAGGAGCAGTGTTAGGGCAAAGATCTGATAAGAAGTTACATGTGATTTACTACGCTAGTAGAACTCTAGATGCCGCTCAGCTAAACTATGCAACCACAGAAAAGAACTCCTAGCCGTAGTTTTCGCCATAGACAAATTTAGATCCTATTTGGTGGGAGCCAAAATAATTGTTTACACTGATCATGCCGCCATCCGATAACTTTTGAATAAAAAGGATGCTAAACCTAGGTTACTCCGGTGGATACTTTTATTGCAAGAATTTGACCTTGATATCAGAGATAAGAAAGGCACCGAGAATGTAGTTGTCGATCACCTTTCCAGGCTTGAGTTCTTGAAACCTGATGTAGTACCCATAAATGATGACTTTGCTTATGACAGGTTAATCTCTAAGCTAGATGCCATTGGAGATGTAAGTTTAGAAACCTTAGAAGATTCTGAAAAATCCTTAGCGGTAAATAATGTACCTTGGTATGCAGATTTTGTTAACTATCTTGCTGCAGATATAATACCTCCGGACCTCAGCTATCAGCAGAAAAAGAAGTTCTTCAATGACGTTAAACATTTCTATTGGGATGAACCACTCCTTATTAAGAGAGGCACTGACGGAATCTTTCGCCGGTGTGTTCCAGAAGAAGAAGTGCACCATATCATAGAACATTGTCACTCAGCACCCTACGGAGGACACGCAAGCACATCTAAGACTCACGCTAAAATCTTACAAGCTGGTCTTTATTGGCCAACTATATGGCGTGATGTTCATACATATATAACCAAGTTTGACCCGTGTCAACGCTCCAGAAACATCTCGAGGAGAAATGAAATGCCATTAAGAAACATTCAAGAAGTAGAACTTTTTTATGTTTGGGGAATCGACTTTATGGGATCTTTTCCATCGTCCTTAGGAAATAAATATATTTTAGTCGCTGTCGATTACGTGTCCAAATGGATTGAAGCTATAGCTGCACCCACAAACGACACCCGAGTAGTGATTAAGATGTTCAAGCAGAATATATTCCCTAGATTCGGAGTTCCCAGGCTAGTCATAAGTGATGGAGGATCACATTTTATATCTAGGATTTTTGACAAACTGTTGAGGAAGTATGGAGTTAAACATAGAGTAGCCACACCTTACCACCCGCAAACCAGTGGGCAAGTAGAAGTATCCAATAGAGAGATCAAGCATATCTTAGAAAAAACTGTCTCGATATCCAGAAAGGATTGGTCACAGAAGCTTTCAGAAGCACTGTGGGCCTACAAGACAGCCTATAAGACTCCCATTGGAACAACCCCTTACCAACTAGTTTACGGAAAATCATGTCACTTACCCTTTGAATTGGAACACAAAGCATATTGGGCCATCAGAACCTTAAATTTTGATTACCTAGCAGCTGGTGAGAAACGCATCTTAGACATACATAAGCTAGAAGAGCTCCGACAATCAGCCTATGAAAATGCCATCATATATAAAGAAAGAACCAAAGCATGGCATGACAAGAAGATCGTCAAGAAAGACTTCAACATAGGTGACCCTGTTCTTCTATACAATTCAAGATTGTGACTTTTTCCAGGTAAGCTTCGATCTAGATGGACGGGCCCGTTCGAAGTTTCCAAAGTCCTAAAATCCGGGGCAAATGAAATTAAGAACAAATCTTGCAGTCCGTTCGTTGTAAATGGACAAAGGCTTAAGCATTATGAAGGAGGTGACATTCCAGCATACTACTCCAGGTTCACGTTAACAGACCCACCTATCCTCGCACCAGATACATGACTTGAACTCGTCGAGCTAACGACGTTAAGCAAGCGCTGCATGGGAGGCAACCCATGGTTCTTTTCCTTTTCGTATTTATTTTCTTTCCGTTTATTTTGATTTACGTTTGTTTGCTTGTTTGTACATATATGTCTAACTTGTTTGGTGTGTTTGATTTCAGGGTCTGTTTTTCCTAACCTTTTCTTTCAGGATGCCACCAGTCGACGACATGCACGTGACCTTTAGAGACGACGCCCAGAGAGAGCGTTATGCGATGCTTTCACTCAGACCTATGGCACCCACTCGCTACCCAGACAGTGATTGCATGGAAGCTTTGGGCATAGAGCTCAGTGTCCGATACTTGACCCATCAGCTCAAATGGGACTAGTACGCTGATGATTTGCATCCCACCTATAGGAACCTCACTCTGGAGTTCCTCAGCTCTTTCTCCTATGATCCGTACTTGGGACCAGATGGCCATACCAGCTTCAGGTTATTTGGCACAGAGTATTCGTTCACCCATACTGAGTTCGGTGATCTTCTTGGATTTGAGACTGGAGTTGGCGCTATCCCTGAGCTGCCCATGGGTTACTTCATGAATAGAGACGTGGAGAAATTTTGGAGTGACATCTCTGGAGGTGGAGGCCCTGACCCTGATACTCACATTTCACAGGTTATCCATAACCCAGCTCTCCGATACTTTCAGATGATCATTGCCCATACATTCTTTGGGAGAGCAGATGCTGATGACCACGTTACTGAGGAGGACATCTTTTTCATGTTTTGTGCGAATCAGTCGTGTCGTTTAGCTTGTGGTAACTTTATGCTGTACTCTTTTAGTGGTGTTGCCACCTGGGCAGGAGGACCTATACATGTAGGAGGTAATGTGACTGAGATTGTTGCTGCTGTAGGCCTTGGCCGAAAGCTATTTCATTTGACTCCCCACTGCAGCCATACCACCATGGATATTGATTTTTGTTTAGATCGGGGGCTGATGAGAAGGAACTCCTTTAATCCCTCTCAGTTCAGACTCCTGATCGATGGTGAGACCATACATCATTTCACTTTGCCAGATCCTGTTATGACCAGTGTCCATGACCCAGCAAACTGGACATATGCCTTAGAAGGACACGGTGAGACGGTGGACGCACCACGACCCTGCCCAGAGCCAGAGTACGTTCCAGCTCCACCACCTGACAGGACCACGGTATGGTCAAATAATCATTCATTAGGTACTCCAGATATGCAGACCCAGATGGCGATGATGCGCCAAGAGATAGCAGATCTCCGACAGACTCTTGCTGACCTACACCTGGGGATGGAAGTGTCAGAGCTGACCCACGCTACTGAGTACGATGTGCTGTATGAAGACATGGCGGAGCTCCGTCGTGAGATAGCAAGACTCCGTGGAGATGACCAGACTGATGACCAGACATCTTGATTTCCATTTTCGTATTATTTACTATATTTCTTATGCATTAATTTATTTCCAGTATCACCCAGACATATTTCCTACTATTTGCATTTGATATATTTCCGATTTATATTAAGGTTTGAGTTTTTTATGTTTATATGCTAATATTTTCTTTTATTTTATTTTTTTCTTTGACAAAATATATAAAAAAAAAAAATTTATTATAAAAAATATATATGCTTGTGAAAATTTTGTGCAAAACTACATTTTTAGGACATATGGAATGCTAAAAAGACCCCCCAAGGCCAAATGAAGGACAAAAAGCCCATTCAAAAAGAGAAATTGAGGCCCATCAGCGGATTTGCTCTCGTCGCGCCCGCGACAGCGTCCTTGTAAAATCGGGACATAACCTCCATTTCCACCATTTTTGAAGCTCCAACCTTTTCAAACCCATTTTTCCCTCCGAAAAATCCCTATAAAACCCCATTGAAATTCATATCTCTAGCATTCACCAATCATCTCTTAACTTACCATTTCAATTTCCATCAACAAAAACCCAAAAAAATCCAACCTTTATCATACCACTTTTCTTCCACCCTCTTCACCATCTTCATCAATGGAGTTTAATGGAGTCATTCTTCGGGAAGGACAATCCGGGAATAGGCAGAGGCGGCAACTTCAAAAGCTTCAGGATCGAGAAATTCTCTCGACGAGGTATGTCGATGATACTTGCTTGCACGCTTTAGGGGTTCATCATAGCGTTTTCCATATGTTAGACTTTGTAGGTTTAGGCACTGTTTTCACCACAAAAGAACCCACCTATGAGAGGATGACGGTTGAGTTTTTGAGTTCATTGGTTTATACCGTTCGTCCCGACACTGCTAGCACAGCCGGGTACCGTGCATTTTAGACTGTTTGCTGTTGAGTATCAGTTCAGTACCGATGAACTAGCAGGTCTATTGGGATTCCCTCATGGGGAGGGTGCTGTTTGTGAGGCTCCTTCAGATGCTTAATGGTCGGTCGAGATATTCACCTTCTGGCGCAGGTTGTCAGATACTATTGTTGATTCCTTTAAGGGAATACTCGCCTCGACCATTCATAACCCGGCCATAAGAATTTTCAAATATCTTTTGGCATGCTCTATTTTTGGCTGGGAGAATCAAAACAAAGTTAATAGCAAATAACTTTTGTTCTTGCGAGGATGCCTCACAAACGTAAGAATCAATCCGGTTCCATTTATGATCGCCCACATGTGCTTAACGGTAAATAAGGGTGGACCGATAGTTTTTGGCGGATTGATTACGTCTATTGCTCGGGCACTAAATTTGAATGATGAGATAGCTACTTTAGAACCACTGCCCCCTCGCACAATTAATTTAAAATTTCTGAAAGACATGAAATTGTGCCGATCGAGGAGGGCTGGTGGTTATGAGTTGATGATTCACGGGGTAGCCGTCGAATCAATTGTTATGCCGTGCAGTAGACGTACAGATGTACGATTCGAGAGGAACTGGATCTATGACCTTACTGCCCCACATTTTCTAGGTCCAATTCCTCCTAATGTCCATGACAATGAGGGGCCCGACACAGATGATGAGTATGACCATAGAGAGCGTGTGTCCCCCCCTCGCCCTACACAATCACACACCGCACCATCTTCTTCTAACACTTTTGCAGGAGCTGCTCCCGGATTTTATATTACAGAGGAGATGTGGCGAGACCATATGGCTAGAGAAGCACGGCATGAAGACCTACTCTCTTCCATTCAGCAACAGATGGCGGACCAGATGAGCTTTATGCAAGATTTGCAACGGAGAGCAGACCAATCTTACGAGACCATCTCCCGTACTCTGCTTGCGATCACCACTGAGCAGTCCCATCAACAGCAATATAACCATCAGCACTTTCAGCTTATGGAGGCCACTCAGGGTTCCATCTTAGGTAACCTTCGTGAGGTGAAAGCTGCTCAGGCAGAATTGCAGGCTAGGATGGACCAGCGAGACCATCACCGTAGCAGATCCCGTCGTTTCGAGCGTTCAGCACAGGGCGGCGAGGGCACCAGCGGTCCTCACTAGTTTTGCCAGGTTCCTTTCTCCTTAGCTTACTTCGAAACATTGGGGACAATGTTTGATTTAAGTGTGGGAGGAGATTTTATCGTTTTTATTTTCGTCGTTTTAGTAGTTTATTTTTATTTCCCTTCAGTTATTTACTTTTGTTTCTGTTTTAGAAAATGCATGTGTTTGAAGAGTCATTAGTATAAGTATATTTTTTGGTTCACCTTCATTTTTTTTCCCACATATTTTAACCCAAAAAAAAAATAAAAAAATAAAAAAAAAATAATTTTTCTAGAAAAAAAGTGTTGTTCTGAAAAATTTCTGGACTTTAAGACAGGTTCGGGTTAGGATACGGTGACTTGGGAGAACCTTCGAAACATCAGTATCGTCCTTAAACCATGAACTTCGTAAATATAAGAATCACACCTGAAACCCCATGTACCATGGCCCTAATTTCATTTCAAAATCATCCTTAGTAGTTTATTCCAGCAATCAGCTCCGGCCTAAACATGTTCTAAGTAGGAGACCGACGAATATAAGTGACTGATCTGAGTGCATATACAAAAAAAAAATGAAAAAAGAAAAAAAGTAATAAGATGTTTAGCTTGCTCATTTCAGTTGGTTCAGAGGTATCTGGCGCTGAACTCGGTAGGGCAGATTACGATCCGATCCCCCACAACTGCACTTGAGAGGAATAAAAGGATTTTACACAGTTCCTTGTGCCAGAAATCCGGTATGAAAAGATCAGAATCACTAACAGGTCACTCTACCATGAAGCATGTGCGAAAAACAGGCTTAATGTGATTGCGTTTGAATGAAAATGACTCAAAAGAGATGGAAAAGGAAGGCCTAAGTATTGTGGGATATAATGGGTTGATTGGTATAGGAGCGAAGTTTATGTATGTATTTGCGGATTAGTGTCATCACGATGCCCTTGGTTCACTCAGTTAGTACCGACCACTGCATCCAGACTCAGACTTAGAAGCCCTTTTCGCCCAAAAATCATCGATCGACACTGATTTTTCTATGAGCTTTAAATGTTTTGCTTGAGGACAAGCAAAGGTCTAAGTGTGGGAGAATTTGATGACACTAAATTATACTGTATTTTCGACTCTGATTTCACATGCATATTAGTTTTTTTCTATTTTTTATGCTTTGTTATTGTTATGTTTTCCTTTGTTTTTAGATTTTCAATAAATCGAGGTCCCAGACGAAAAAGGATGCAAAAGGAGCTAGAATTCAAGTTTGGCAGCAATTTACTCTGGTCGCTTCTCTTGTCGCGGGCGCCCCAGGGTAGGCGACGACGTGTCCCATGATCTCCACAACTCAACTGCCACGTTCCCACGATCATTGCCGTTTTCCTCTTGTCGCGGGCGCGGTAGGCCTGTCGCGAGCTCGACAAGGCAAGATTAGTTCCCGCCTATTTTTTCAAGCCAAGGTCACTTTTGTCTTTGCACCATGCCAACTTTGCCTATAAATACTCTCAGAACTCGAATTTTAGGATCATCCAATCTTAGTTTACTTCACCCTAGGCATAAATTTCACTCTTGTAAAGCGGTAATCTTCTCACATCGAGGAGTTATTGCACTGTGTGTGATCGAGTTTGTAATCAAGTCTTGGAGTGTCTGTAATCAAGTTGGAGCACTTTGGTAGAAGTAATCCTGCCAGCATTTTCTTTTCCGTACATTGTACCAGATTTAAAGACTCTGCTTTGGAGCAGGTTTTATTTTAATCGCATTTACTTTCATTTATTTCTTGCACCTGCTTTATTTTGTTTATTTATTGTCTTGCCTTACTTTTCAAAACTTTACTTTTCAAAAGACTTAATTCCATACATGATAAGAATTAATATGACTGTTATAACTACCATGGCTGGCTAAGTTTTAGATAGGTAAGAATGTAAAGACCATAATCACCGTAATACGTCTATATGTTAATAGAAATACTTAAGGGCTGTTTTAATCTTTAACACAAGTTTTCTGTACTTAAAAGCAATGTTGGGTAAGATCGAAAGCCGTCCAACCATTTGTGAACTTGTTTAGTTCTCAACTGATCAAATACAGCGAAAGTGCTTTGCTCAGTTGAGTAGGGATTTTTAACACTTTAGAAAAGAGATTTTAAAACTATTTTCGGACGCGTTAGTGAGATTAGAATCTGGTTCATTTTGAACCTCTCTAGTATAGAGATTTCAGGTCAAAATACTTTTCTGTTTAGTTTAGAATTTACATTTCTTAAAAGTAAGTTTTCCATGACTCTAACGCAATGCACGCCTTTTTATAAGTGACAATAAAGGGGGTTAGTTTAGAGGGTAAACTTGGTTCTGACTACGCGAAAGCGACAGTTCCTGTTAAATTGAATTCTTTTCTTAAAATAGAAGATACTGCCCGTAAATAGTCCTGTTGATGAATATAGAAATATTATCGGTTATGAGAATTACATTCAAGCCTATTGTTTTGTCTGTATTTTATTACCTCGTCATTTACTTTTATTTATTTTCCTCTGCATTAGTAAACCCTGAATTGAACTGCCTTAGATAAGCACTGTAACAAACGAAAATCGTTAGATCGACATTTGGTCTCTGTGGATACGATAACTTTTTATATTACTCTGACGTGATTCGTGCACTTGCGAATACAACGCATCAGATGTCAAAGAGGGGTTTGTGGGATAGGTAGGAGGAATACTCCATGAAGGTGTATGATAAGGATAATCCATAGGAGGATTTGAGTACATGGATGAAAGCACTAATTGATAGGATGCAATTCCTACCAAAGCTATGAACTAGGGTTTATACTAGAAAAGAGGAAGAACACTAAAATAACAAAATAGAATTAAAGGAAATAAAAGACTTTTTTCATTCCTCGTTTTCATGTGTCATAAGACACTACATATATAATGATACTAATGAGCCATTAACTAACATGCCCACATACATGGAAGCTCAATTCAATAACACTTACATTAAAATACCAACTAATATAAAACCTTAAATTAATAATTCTGATTAACTAAAATACTAAGATAAAATACTAAAATATAACTTCATACTCTCTATCAGCCACCAATGGGTCAAACTTCAATAAGAATCAAAGGAGTTGTTAACATTTTGATTGAAAAGGTTGCAGAAGAATATGAATATCAACAAAGCAAAGTTGGTTATTGCCGAGTTTATTTGGACGGAGCCACATTCCAAGAGGGTGAAAGTCAAGGTCAGTGTTCAGAAGGAGGTTTATGATGGCGCGATTCTGGAACAGTCTTATCTTGTCGAGTATGTTCAGCAGGATCACATGTGTGTGTCTTGTTCCAAGGTTTGCGGCTAATCCTGATCAGTGGGTTGCTGCTGTACAACTCAGGCAGCATGTGTCTCATAGGCGGGCTTTCCTTTATTTGGAGCAGTTGATTCTGAAGCATGGTGCTGCTTCTCGTGCTGTCCGGATCAAACAGATGGATCATGGTATAGATTTTTATTTCACCAGTCAAAAGTCATGGTAACAAGTTTGTTGAGTTTATTGGGAAAGTATCTCCTATAAGGAGTTGTAGCGATAAGCAACTTGTTTCTCATGATGTGAAGAGTAGTATTTATAATTATAAATACACATTCTTTGTTGAAATCAGTTCCATTTGTCGTGAGGATTTGATTTGTTTACCTCCAAAAGCTGCGGGAACCTTGGGAAATATCGGTTCTATTGTGATTTGCACCCAGGTTATTAACAACATTGCTTTGCTTGATCCACATACCCTGAAATTCGGTTTCTTAGATGCTGATCAGTATTGGAAGACATCTTTTAAGTCCTTACTAACTAGCAAACAGTTAGTGGAATACATGTGTTGGATATTGAGCCTGTTTCATCCGAGGTTATTGTTGGTGGCACGAAATATGTTTTAGCTAATGCTCAAGGGGCTCGTGGGTTTGATTTCGGAAAGAATGACATAATGTTTAATATCAAAACTCACTTGGGCCATCTTTTAAAGCCTAATGACATGGAATTGGACAAATACAGAGGTTATATCCCTGAAGTGGTTTTAATAAAGAAGAGTTATGAAGAGAAACGGCAGAGGTGACGCCCGGAGCCTCAGTCATGGAAGCTCAATCACTTGTCATGGAAGTAGATGGGAAGGTTAATAAAGATAAGATTTCCACAGAATATGAACAGTTCTTGAAAGACATTGAAGAAAACCCAGGTTCAACATTTCTTTATTCCAAAATAAAGACTATCAGCCATCTGAGGTGTCATCTGTAGTTGATGGTGAAGAGCTGCCTTCTGTTCCATTCAATGCGTTACTGGCTGAGCTTGACGATCTTGAACTGAGAGATGACGATGATGATGATAAGGATAGCAAGGCAGAATAAGCCAAATTCACTCTTATTCTGAAATAGACATTTGCATGTAATGAATATTAGTTTTGTCGATGTCAAAGGTACTCTTTTTTGTCTGGGCTGTTTTAATTTTCAAACACTGTTGATGTTTTTATTTACTGCAAGAATGAGAGAATGGTTATTTTTCAGATATAGCAATAATATATATAATTACTAATTAATAAAATGTTAATGCATTAATGGTCTAAGTTAAGGCATGATTTTCATTATCACCAAAGATTCTGGAATATTTTCAAAATGATGTACAGTTATCCACATTATTTTCCTGGACAACCTCAACAGAACCCTCGAGGGCAAGCTAACGCTGTTACCTTACGAAGTGGAACCACTTATGAAGGGCCTAAAAACCCGACATTGAGTGACTCCGAAATTTCCAAAAAGGATGCTACCCCCGAAGGTGAGGAACCCGTAGAAATTGAGAAACCAAAAGACAAAGATAAAGGAGAAGTTACGGACGAAGCTTCAACACCCCCTCAACCATACAAACCACCAATTCCCTATCCACAAAGACTTAAACAAACTAAGATCAATGACCAATTCCAGAAGTTTGTTAAAGTTATAGAAAAACTCCATGTAGAGATTCCTTTTACAGAAGCCATCACCCAAATACCATCTTATACTAAATTCCTGAAGGACATCCTCACCAATAAACGTAGACTTGACGATCCAAAACCAGTGGAGTGTAATTCCATTTCCGAGAACAAACTTGCCAAAAAAGACAAAGATCCGGGGAATTTCTCCATACCTTGTATTTTGGGGAATCATGTCATAGATAAAGCCTTTCTGGACTTAGGAGCCAGTGTAAGCCTAATGCCCCTTGCAGTTTGTGAACGATTGAAACTAGGAGATTTGCAACCTACTAAGACATCTCTCCAATTAGCTGACAAATCTATAAAATACCCTGTAGGCGTATTAGAAGACATCCCAGTTAGAATAGGCAAGTTGTTCATTCCCACCGACTTCGTCGTAATGGACATCAAAGAAGATAAAGATATCCCAATCCTCCTAGGTAGACCCTTCCTATCAACTGCAGGAGCCATAATAGACGTCAAGAAAGGAAAATTGACCTTTGAGGTAGGTAACGAAAAAATAGAGTTTGTCCTAGCAAAGTTTCTCGCGGCACCAGTAATAGGAGATGCATGTTATGCAGTTGATGTCATTGATGAATGTGTCCGTGAACTTAACCAGGAAGAGCCAATAGAAAGAATAAAACTACCTTCAACGCCCATTGAGAAAGATGATGACAATATGGAACCCTACATAGATGATAGCCTTTTTGAATGTCTATCCTTAACTCCAGATCCTATACAAAACCCCAGCAAACCAACCTTAGAATTAAAAGAATTACCCAAGAATCTAAGATATGAGTTTTTAGACAAAGAAATGGACAGGCCAGTTATAGTCAGTGTCGTTCTGAACCAAAATGAAACAAACCAACTCTTAGGTGTCTTGCGAAGATATCCCTCAGCACTAGGGTACAACATCTCAGATCTTAAAGGAATAAGTCCATCCGTGTGCATGCACCGGATTTCACTTGAGGAAGATGCTAAACCTTCGAGAGAACACCAAAGAAGGATTAACCCTATAATGAGTGAGGTAGTTAAGAAGGAAGTTCTTAAGTTGTTGGAAGCAGGGATAATATATCAGATCTCGGACAGTAAATGGGTAAGCCCTGTGCATGTAGTACCTAAAAAGGGAGGCATCACCGTGGTTCAAAACGAAAAAGGTGAGCACGTTACAAAACGGATAAAAGGAGGTTGGTGTATGTGCATAGATTACAGAAAATTAAACAAAGCCACTAGGAAAGACCATTTCCCATTACCTTTTATAGATCAGATGTTGGAATGTCTAGCTAGACATTCCTACTTCTGTTACCTCGACGGATATTCAGGTTTTTTTCCAAATTCCTATACACCCTGATGACCACGAGAAAACAACCTTCACGTGCCCATATGGAACTTTTGCCTATAGACGTATGCCTTTCGGACTCTGTAATGCCCCAGCAACTTTTCAGCGTTGCATGATGTCAATCTTCGCTGATTATCTTGATGGAATTATGGAAGTATTCATGGACGATTTCTCAGTCTGCGGATTTGATTTCAATGACTGTCTAGTCAACCTTGAAAAGATCTTGAAGAGATGTGTCGAAGTAAACCTGGTATTAAATTGGGAGAAATGTCACTTCATGGTCACTGAAGGTATAGTTCTAGGACATATCGTTTCTGAAAAAGGCATTGAAGTTGATAAAGCTAAGATCGAGGTGATAGAGAATCTTAAACCACCCAAAACAATTAGAGAAGTTTGAAATAGTGAACAATTTGGTCCAAGACTCTTTACTTCCATATTCCTTCATAAGCCAAACATCATGACCGGCTATCATGCACAAGTAACAGCTAATATAGAGGAAATGGAAAGTGAGGAGTAGCATAGAGGTTCCGTTGCATGCACACGTTAGTTGGTAGATGTAACTAACTTGTAAGGTAGTTAGAAGGTGTAACAAACTTCATTTACTATATAAACCTACATGTATCTAATTTTCAAGCTAATGAATGAATAATACTCTTTCTCTATCTTCTTCTTTTGCTTTGTTTAAGTTGCTACAACAATGAAGTTTTGTGCTCTTTTCATGAGGTTTTGGATTACTTAGATGGTATCAGAGCAGGTTCGTCCTGCTCTGTTTCCGCTGCAAATCCAAGCTTTTTCAATCTTGCATTCATTTTCATGGTGAATTGCTTCTTCTTGAAGCATCGTTAGCGTTTGTTTCGTTCATTCTTTCTTTGTTTTTCTTCCTTGTTTAATTTGTTCATTCTTTCTTTGTTTTTCTTGAGAAATAACAACAACAATCAAGTTCCGGATCAACTTGGTCGTTTATCCTATGATAGGATGAAATGTATTCCTAGTAGTGTACATACAGCTTGTGATGTATGTCAACAATCTAGACAGAGATGATTACCTTTTCCCAAATGTAATAATAATGCACATCAACTATTTGATTTAATTCATCTTGATGTATGGGGACCCTTCAATACAACTTCTGTGCAATGTTTTAGATATTTCTTGACTATCATAGATGATCATAGCAGGCATGTTTGGGTTTTTTTGTTAAAATCCAAATCTGAAGTATGTCAAAAGATACAAGAATTCATTTCCATGGTTGAGAGACAGTTTGAAAAGAAAGTAAAAGCTATTAGAAGTGTCAATGGGACTGAATTAATGATGCATGCTTATTATACCTCAAAGGGTTGTGTTTACACCCCTCAACAAAATGGTAGAGTAGAAAGAAGGCATCAGCACATCCTAAACATTAGTAGAGCTCTTATGTTTCAATCCAATTTGCTAAAGAAGTATTGGTCTTATGTAGTACTCCATGCTATTTTTTTAGGGATGATTAAATAAACCTGTTATTTAAATAATCAATATCCATATTCAAATCCGGTTATTAAAAACCGGTTAATTATTAGTATGGTTTTAATCAAATTCATATTTTGGATATATTTTTAATATGGTTTTAACCAAATCCATATTTTGGATATATTTTTAATATGGTTTTAATCAAATCCATAATTTGGACATCCATATTAAAAAAAACAAATTAGTCAATTTTTTATTAAAAAAAAAACTTTGAAATTTTTTTTCAAAAATAATTTTTTAAAAGAAAAAAACTTTTTTTTAAAACAATTTTTTTTGAAAATCAATTTTTTTTTGAAAAAAAATATGTTTTTATGTTTTTTCAGTAAATAATTTTTTTTTGAACATAAATATTTTTTCTTAAAAAAATTCTTGAAAAATCGATTTTAAAATAAAATTAAATCAAAACTAATTACAAAATTGGTTATGGATATAACCGGCTTATAACAATTTTAAATAATGAAAACCGGTTATGACAATTGGTTTTAATAACCGGTTATAACATATGGATTATTGATGGTTATGGATTGGTTATGGAAATTAACCGGCCATGAGCATCCCTATATTTTTCTAATGAACAAAATTCCTATTCAATACTTGAAGAACAAGTCATCATATGAAGTTTTATATGGCAGCACACCTGATCTGAGTTCCCTAAAGGTGTTTGGTTGTCTGAGTTATGCTTCTACACTGTCTACCAACAGACATAAGTTTGATGCAAGAGCAAGAAAATGAAGCAGATATGAAGGGATTTATCCTATTAGATACTAATAATCATGAAACCATTACCTTTAGAAATGTCAAATTCTTTGACATGGATTTTCCTCCCATGATAAATTTCATGTCCATCTTTCCACAAATATATACTTAGACAATCATCACTCAATTTCCAATCCTACTGAAACCATATCTGACAATTCAAATACACAACCTATCACTGAACCTCTTGTTTTTTAACCTACACAACCTATCACTGAACCTGTCCATATTACCAATGATCCTAACATTGAAACTATAAAAACCAATGATACACCTTCAAATAACACTGATCTACAATCTTACAATGACCTGCAAACTGATCAAACTATTTCCACCATCTTACCTCAACCAGTTGTTATTAGAAAATCAATAAGAGCCACTCAACCACCAGCTTATTTGAAAGATTGTGTTTGCAACTCCACTAGTTCTTCTAATGAGATATGTCGTAACGCGAAAAATAACCAGCGGAAAAACAGAGTCGCCACCGAACGTTATTTATCCCTATGAGGGAAAGGAAACGATTGAAGAAACCTCAAAAGGGAAAAGACACGGTCATCGCATCCAAATCCTGGGTTTGGGAGCCGATTACGCGAGAGGAAGGTATTAGTACCCCCTCGCGTCCGTTGTACTCAACGGGATCCACTCTTGTTGTTCTAATCAAAGAGGGTGTTTTTCTAAAGCCTACTTGCTAACGGAAACAAAGGGGGAAGAAACAAAAGGAGACTCGATAGGACTTCGTCGTCCTAGGCCTACGTATTCCCTCGTGCAATGAGAAAGTCATAGTCAATGTAGTTCGGAAGACTACGGGTGAAATGGAGGAAGGATGTTTGCCAAGACTTCGCCGTCTTGTGCCTATGTATCCACATTCGGACGAAAATGAGGAAATTAGAGCGTCTGTAGTTTGTGGGACCCAATGTTGAGCGTTTTTTATGAGCGATGCTAAGTTCATGTTCCAGCAGTTAGGGTCGGTGCCTGTTTGCTGTAGAACGGAAAATAACATGCCCTTTCTGAAAATGGTTTGACAGAAAATCCTGAAGGATAAAATGATTTTCAGTTTGTTTGTGAGTTTTAATAGAAGTAAATTGAATTGGTATGATATTCGTATTGCACTAAAGTCTATAACATAGGATCGAATGCTTCGTAAGACCGACTCAAGACGGGATGTATACAAAACACTCTAGACAAGGTAAGGAGAGACTCTCGCTTATCATTTCCCATATATTTAAGGCTCGTGGCGCATAATACTCATCGTATTTATTAAGTATTTTTTATTTTTGTTTTGAGAAAGAAGAGAATACCCAAAGGGAAAAGAGAAAATCTAAGGGAAACTCACCTAGATGTTGTCATGCATTATGGCCCTATAGTTTTGAATAAGATAGAAATCTACCTAATGTTATCATACAAATGATGAACCTAAGATTAAGGTCAAGAAGGGACTACCCTAATGTTGTCATGCAAAGGATTGAGAGCCTAATGTCTATCCTACTCCAAGCTTAATCAAAAATTAAGTTGTACTAGGAGCCTTAAGGGAGCATGTGATCAAACACAAGTAAAAATTATACAACTCAATCTCAAACAACACATATGAATTCAAAACCCAAAGGAGAAGAAAAAAGATGAAGAGAAGAAGGGTGTCAAAGCAATAAAAGATGAGAATAATCAAACATTAACTCACAAGTTTCACACCTCAAGGTTAAAGTCAAAGCATGCTTATCAAATGGATCAAGACATCAAAGATGGATAAAGCACACAATCAACTTACATATTCTCAATCATCAAAGTATTCACATATTCAAGTTCAAACAAATGAGCAAAGGCAATCAAAGAAGTGCTCAAACCAACATGTCTTAGAATCATAATCAAACACCATTACTCAACATACAGAGACAATATGAGTTCAAAAATATAATGATCAAACAAAGTCAGAACTCATATCACATCATGATCAATTCAAATCAAAGATGGAAGAAGAAACACAAGAGCATTCAAGATGAACCACAATAAAGACTATGCATTTCTCAACAATTATCTCATAAGAAATAAACCATGAAAGATCCAATAATGAGATTAAAGCATGAATCCAAAAAGAAGCAGTAGAATGGAAATGAATATCAACTCAAACATCAACTTATGAATAGCAAGAAGAAACATCAATGATCAAGTTCAAAACATGCATCAAAACTAGGTAAGCACCAACCCTAATCATCTTCAAAGGAAAACATGTATTCAAACAAGGTACAAAGGTCAAATGATCAAATAATGCACACCATAACATGAAGGCCAGAAGCATACTCAAATGAGTCAATACAAAGTCAATTCCAAGGTGTCAAGCAAAGTCAAGAAGGATTATGTTCAAGATCATGCACAAACATCACTAAAATCATCCATAAAAAGAAAAAAGTGATCATGTGAGATAAGTAAGACAAAGTGATCATACAATGAACTTCTAAATATGAAGGTCAGAACCTTAAACATTTCAATCAAGGTACACAAGAACCATCAAACATCAATTGGATCATACAAGGAACAATCTCAAGAAACTAGGTCAAGAACATCAAAGGAACATGACCAAAACATCATCAACTTGGAAATTCAACAAAAAATAGTAAAATGGTCAAATAAATGTGAATCCAAATCTCTAATCCAAGTTAAAACAATCAAGATTCATCACGAAAAATATCCCAAAGAGATTTCATAAATGCACCACCAAATCAATCCAACAATGTAAACATGTTTCACTAATCGAGCAAGAATCGAGGATCATTTAAAATTAAACAAGAACCAATAAAAAAACTCATCATCAAAGCATCAAAATAGACCTCAAACAGTCATCAAAGATGTATCAAAAAATGGTAAAAGGATTGGATCAAGAAGTCACATCAAAGGCATCAAAAGATCAATCCCTAGTCAAATGGCAAACATGTCAAACCACTTCACAAATAAATAAAAAATAAAATATGAAAATTAATTGAAAAATAAAATAAAAATCACAAAAATTATCTCAAGACATTAACGGACCAGAAACATATTTTTAACTATTTTTAAAAAGGTTTTACCAATTAAAACTAAAATAAAAGTAGAAAATATAACAAAAACAAAATAAATGGAGGGGTGAGAAAGCAATTCTGCAAACAACATGATTCATTTGTCAACGCGCGTTGGGCCAAGTAATGGTGGTGTGAATATCATTTATGCACGGCCTAAGTTTAATTACATAAATCAGAAAAAAAAACACTACGGGTGGCCATTCATTAAATGATGTGGCGTCCACATGTGAGCAACATCACCCGGTCAAAGAATCAATAAGACACGCACGCAGGTGACACACAGATGTCGGAGCCCTAGCTCCGTCATCTTCTCGGGTGAGCCTCACTGGAGCTCGCTGCAAACCCAACCAAAGCACACAAAATTCTACATCAAACTGCGGGGAATTTCACAAGGATCATGAATCTAGCATCTGTTTTCACTTAAACTGGTTTAATCATCATGCAAAACGAGCAAAACATAAACACGTGAAACCTGAAACTCCATCCAATCAAGACAACACATCCACAAACATTGACTTCATCACTGGAGGACTTCAGATACACCATTAAGAGTCTTAAAATGCATCTAAAATGGAAGAACAAGGTAGAAGAAAAGTACCTAACGGAGGAGCTCCGTTGGCTCTTTTTCTTGCACACACTTCAGAAACAACACCTCCAATAGCTTCCTTATACTTCAATGATGAACAACCAAGCAAGAGAGCAAGGAAAACTTGAAGGAAATGACAGATTCGAAGATAGAGGTTCTTGAGAGAAAATGAGCAATCCCGGTCTGAATCTTCACAAAAATGAGAGTCCTCCTCGTTTTAGGGTTTGCTTTTCACTTATATAATGGTTTATGAGAGGATTTGAGGCCCAAACCACAATGGAAAAGTTTGTTTTGAGTTTATTTTGAAATTTAAAAAAAAATGGAGTGGCACGAGTTTGGCATGAGGTGTGCATTTGGTGAAGTGATTTTTGTGTCATTTTTAGAGTGGAAAAATAGGCATGAGGTGAGTGTGAGGGATGGCATGTGTGAAGGAATATAGAGGCAAAGTTGTTGTGCAAACTTCTCTTTTCCTTATTTGACAAGAAACTCACATGAAGGGTGCATGAAGAGTACATGAATGTCTAGGCATATTTGGCAAAGGGAATCGATGATGTAACATGATGGTGATTCATGTGAAAAAGAGGTACATACATGCTGCAAGAATCAATCCAAAAATACCACATGATGATACCCTAAGATCAATTGTACATGACTATCTTTCCTTGATCAAAACTTAGTGAATTCTTAACCAAATGAAGAGAACTTATGCTCATAATGAAGTAGGAAGATAATGGAACAAAATCCATGTTGGAATAATCTTGAGATGAGGCTTGAATCAATGTGAAAAATAGCCATGAAAGTATGCCCCAAAATCTGCCTAAAGACACTTAGTGAAATTCTACTAAGTTGCCTAATTGAAATCTAAAAATGTCATGACTTGAAGACACCATAACTTGATATGTACAAACCCAATGGAAGAATTCTGTATATGTATGGAAAGCTTGAAGGAAGCTCTACAACTTTTATGTTGGAGGAAGATTTAATTGAAGCTTGGATCATGATAAAAAAATGTCTTGGAAATTAGCTTCAAGAAGTTGACAAGTGACTTGCTAAATTTGACAACTTGAAAAGCTTAACTTTGGGACACCATAACTTGATTTCTATACATCCAATTGGAAAGTTCTTGTAATCAAAAGAAAGCTTGGAGAATGAGGAACAAATTTCATGTTGGAGGAAAAGTGATATGGAGCCTGGATCATCAAGAAAATGGCCTTTGAAAACAAGCCCTCCAAGCTGAATTTCTATACTTAGAAAAATTCTAAGTATTGAAATCACAAATCTTGATTTTTTTTCTCAACTTTAAGCCACCATAACTTTTGATATATGAACTTTTTGTACTTGCTTCCTTCTACAAACTTGTAGTTCATGATGTCCTCTTTAATTTAACTACAAGTTTGCCTTATTTGGATCAAGGATGAGAAAGTTATGAATGTTAAAAGATGGCTAGAAACTAGGGTTTTCCATACTTAGTGAAATTTCACTAAAACCGTAATTTTGCCAATCCTCCTGATTTTATGATTTTCCTTAATTCTTCTTGATCCCACCTCATGATAACACTTGTGATGACTTGAAATGCCCATGATTGAACCAAAAACTCAAGAATTTGACTTTGTGAGGCCACAATTGACTTTCTTGATCAGATGAAACCCTACTCCTCTTTTCATTGACTGAGGCATATGTGATGACTTGTGATGAAACATGATACATGTATGAACCCCTTGAGATGTATATTGATCCATAGAACATATATTTTCTCCAAGAATTAATCATAAGAAGCCTTTGATCAAAACCCTAATTCAGGCACAAAAGATACACTACTATACAACGTGCAAACAACAACGCCAGGTTTATAACAGAAGAAATATACACTGTTGTAATATAATAAATTTTTGCGCCCAGTGAGTAGCTGGATTTATAAACTGTGATTTAATGACGGATGTCTATAAAAACTGTAGTAATAAATGATGTGTGACAAGCTTCGATTCTCAGCAACTTCATTTTTTCCATTTTTTAGAGTACATTAAGCTGAAAGTGTGAGAAAAACACAAGAAGGGGGGATTTGAATTGGGTTTTCCAAAATGAAAGATTTTTATGAAACTCAAACAAAGATCATAAATAAACTAACAATAGAGAAATACACACGATATATCCTGGTTCACTTGAAAACTATCAAGTTAATCCAGTCCACCTACCAAGGTGATTTTTCCTCTCTCAAGCGAGGACTTAATCCACTATAACCAAACTGATTACAACTGCACTAGCAACTGCTGGTGACTAACAACAATCTCTAAGACACACTAGTCCTAGACTTCTTAAGAATTCTGACCTAACCGGTCTCTTAAGGAATACAATGCACAAACCAAACTGCAAGTGACTAACAACACTAAAACTCATTGTCTTAGTCTTTCTAAAGCTTCAGACCTACCCGGTCCTTTAGGGAACACAAACAACTGTTTGTTACAAAGGTTTGTTTACAATAATGATGCTTCTACACAAGCAGGGTAAACACAATTTTTAGCTTATACTAACTTAGAGGGAATCTATACAGTAAAAACAATCTTCTTCTTTGTATTGTAGTGCTTTACTGTTCACTCATATATTTCTCTGTTTCTTGAGTTCTTTCTTCATATGAATCGGTGTTTTTAATATTTCTCGTTTTCACACTGAGTGTTACATTTTCTCGCGCAACAACTTCGTTGAATGATCAAGTCTATATATATAGCCAGAAAAAGATCCGTTGAAGGGCAGATCAGTAATATCAAAAGAGTACTGGAGACTTGAAATAATGTCGTTATGCTAGGTTGAAAATCATACACTGAAGTTGTCCTTTGTACCACCAAATCAGGGTAGTGGAAAAGAACGTGCTTTATTTGTACTATTTTCCCACGCAAATGTTTCATCTTCTTCTTATCCATCAGAGGCTTCTGAATTGAAAGTGATTGGAGCATGATCAGAAGAATGAATCATTGGGTCTTCAGAGTCTTGAGTCTTCAGAGTCTTCAGAACTTGTTCAGCGGAACCTTGTCATCAAAGTCTTCAGCACTTCTTCTTCAGAACCCTTGATTATCATAAACTTAAGTCTTCAGAGTCTTCAGAACTTGTTCAGCAGAACCTTATCTTCTGAATCTTCAGCACTTATTCTTCAGAACCCTTAGTCTTCAGAATCCTTAAGTCTTCAGAGTCTTCAGAACTTCGTTTAACAGAACCTTTTCTTCAGAATCTTCAGCACTTAGTCTTCAGAAGTTAACGACCTCAGAAGCTAAACATGCTTCAGAAGTAGAACATCAGAGTCACACTCAGAAGTTAGAATCCAAGAGATGTTACAGCAACAACATAATGTCTTCTTAGAATCTTTCTGACACACAGTAGATTAGAACCAATCTTGTTTTTTCACATAGAAACGACCATAGAGAATATCAGAGTGACATAGCACATGGTCTTTATCAAAGTCAGAACCTGTTTGTTAAAACCATCATAATAACAAACGTTAGAGCACCAAAATTGTTCTCACATAAATACTCCATTGTTATCATCAAAACATAGAGACAAGATGCAAAACCAAATCTTGTTCTTACAATCTCCCCCTTTTTTATGATGACAAAACCATGTATTTTGATAGAACAATTTATACAAGGTAATCACCATAGTCGACAAATTCAGAGTTTAAGCTCTTAGCTCCCCCTGAATCTGTTAATCTCAAAATTTCATTTATGCTTGTTCAGAGTCTCCCCCTGATCCCAAGACTCACAAAATAAAATTTGAGTTCTTCAGAACATAACAATAGAGAAGGAATACTTCCCTACAACAACTCATCAGAGTCTGACTAGAACACTTAGGTCTTCATCTCAGAACCTGGTTACTATCAGAACTTTAATGAATGTTCAAAATTTGATTTTGAGTCTGATTGGATGATACCGCGCATCTCGTATCAGAACTTCTTATCAGATCTTGATGAAGAATCACAACTTCTTAAATGACTTCTCTTTTGTCAATCTTTTATTAGATTCACTAATCTTATCAGATTCAGGGCCTGATTGATTTAATCAGAATATCATCCGTTGCAGAGCGTATCTTCTGATTAGTATCTTTGAATCAGAGAATTGACTTGACTTGTTTTCAAGGAGATTTCTGCTTCCGACGCTTTGAGGATGAATTTCATACTTTCAGAAAGTTTACAACTTCTGAATACTATGATATCAAACAAGATTTCTTAACTTTCAGAAAGTTCATAACTTCTGAACAGTATTGGAACATCTGTTTGAATAAACATATAGTCTTGAAGTGTACAACTTCTTAACCATGAATTATCAGAGTTGAAATTGTCCATAAGATTTTCAGTCTTTAGAGAGTAGGATCTTTATATTCAACCTGTCTAGAATGCTAAGTGAACTTTTTCTAAGTTCCTTAATTGAAACATCAAACAAACGGTTAGTTACAAAAGTATTATGTAATGTTTGAGTTTAAGATTCTGAGAATAAGTACTATCAAAATCATTTTACTTTCTCCCCCTTTTTGTCATAATAAAAAAGATAATGCAAAAACAGTGCAGTATTATGATAAATATGTGAGAAAGAGATTTCTAAAATAGACCATAGCACTCATAAATAAAAACAGTGTCATTAATAATGGATTGAATTACATTGACATAACTCGAACACAGAGCATCTTAGAGACGAGACAGAAGACACAAGATACGACATGCTACATATTAACCATCAAAGACGTCACAATGTTTCTTCAACAGACCATTTTCTGGACCATCTGTTTTGACAAATTCAACAATTCCATCTTTAAAGAAGATTTCAGATAGAACTCTTCCAAAAGGTATGTAGAGCTTGATGAAATCGCCATTTCTGGAGTCAGTAATGGATTTTTGCAGAAAGTTGAAGATAGTCTGAGGTAGATTAATTCGCATCGGAGCCATCAGAAGAAAGATGAAGACTCGATCATCATGAAACAAGATATTTTTGTTTTCTTCCCGAGGACGAAAATTGGTCAGCAAAAGCTTAAACCAAGCTTTGGGAATGGGAAGAAGGTTTTCATGATTGAGAGGTTCATATTTAGACGATGTGTTGTGAAGAGATGCGAGTTCCTTAGAAATAAGATACCTAGACTTAACATGTTCAACAGTGAAGCCAATGTTCTCACAGCCAATTGCTAGAGCAATGGTGAAGGGAGTGATGTTTATGGGGACATCAAAAACACGAGAAGAAATTGAGCGACCTTCATCATTAATGTAGGCATGTTTCCAAAAATCTTTTACAAGATTTAAGTAGACTGGTTTATCCAGAATGATGAAGTATTTTGCCCATTCTTGATAGTGCATGATTGAGGTGATATTGCTAGCAATTTCTCTATTTCCAAGATGAAGAATATTGATTTGTTCTTCTGATATGACCTCAAGAAGGTTCTCATCTCCTTGGAAGGTGATTAGAGACATGACGAGAAGATTTAGACAGTAAAGGTAATTTTGAACTAGTAGGATCAAGCACTACAGAACATGAAATATATATGTAGGAAATGAGAGATGTGACTGACTGAGAAAATGACATAGGTCAAGATGCGTATCACGCATAAGATATGCCAAGGACACAGTGGCAGAGTAAGA
Source organism: Lathyrus tuberosus (assembly GCA_022829125.1). Taxonomy (NCBI): domain Eukaryota; kingdom Viridiplantae; phylum Streptophyta; class Magnoliopsida; order Fabales; family Fabaceae; genus Lathyrus; species Lathyrus tuberosus. The sequence goes on along the minus strand of JALAZF010000055.1, from coordinate 14,035,170 downwards.
GACAAAGAATATCAAGGAATAGGAAAGGAGTGTAGCAGTCTCTTAAAACTGAATATCCAAAAGGTCACAAATAAGGATACATTATTTATGTTTTGACAGAAGTCAATAACCATGAATAAATGTATACCTATAAGTGGCAATTGAAAATTGATACATAGTAAAGATAGAAGAGAGTATAACTTATTTTCATGAAAACTTAACTCACATACGTCTTATCATTTATGAATGCACAGTCATAGGGGAATACGTAAAGATTTTAGCCTATTCTCAAGAAGTTTACGAAACTCAATGTGTCAAACAATTGTTACCATTATCATTCACACGTTATCAAAATTTTAACTAAGGAGTTTAGATAAGTTAAAGTTAGTCATTTTCTTCCTTTTTATGGTAATCATTATCGAATGCAGTAAGACAAGATAAATGAAAAGAAGGGAAATTCTTCATTGATTAGAAAAACAACACGCCAGGGGCGCAATACAGAACAAAAAGTAAAACAAGCAGACAATGGGAACAACAGATAGGAAAAGCAATGATAAACGGAAGAAGGACCAAGCACCAAGCAACCCAAAGGACCAAAAGAAACACCACCAACCAGCTATCAGAAAGCCTCCACCTCATCAACCCTTTCACACCTTTCTTCAGCTGTAGCATCTTCTGGTCCAAGTATTCTGGCTAAAGTGATGATTTCAGCCCTGTAGAATAACTCAGACAGAATTCTTCCATAAGGTATGAAGGACTTATGTTGATTTCTGGAAATTTCAACACAGTTCTTGAGATGATTGAAGATGGTTTGCGGAAGATTCACTCGGACGTTGTAAACCATGAAATAGATAAACAGTTTATCATCATGAGTCAGGGTGCTTTTGGCCAATCCTCTAGGGCGAAAGTTGGTGAGCAGTAATTGAAACCACAATTTTCCATCAGGGAGGAGTCCTTCAGGATCATAGGGTTCATACCTATCTCGAGACACATCATGAATTCCAATGAGATTAACAAAGGAATGGTTCAGATGAAAGTCTTCAACAGTCACTCCTGATTGAACACAATTGATGGCTTGGGCAATAGAGGTAGGTGTTATGATTACTGGAACACCGAAAACAGAAGACCAAACAGAGTTGTTATCTTTACCAATCCGTGCGTATTTCCAGAATTCTTTTATCATGACAGGATAAATGGGTCCATGCAGAATTGTAAAGTATCCTGACCATCCTTGGATTTGCATGCTAGTGGTGATGAAAATGCATGCGTCTTTTAGTCTAGGGAGACATGGCCTTTTCTCATTAATGACCTCCAAGGTTTCTTCATTGCCGGCAAAGGTTTTGATAGACATAGTGAAATAAGAAGGATAGGAATGAAAAGCAAGTTTGGAACCAGATGAAAAATTATGAGGAGAAGTGTGGTATATAAAGAGAGCAAAGAGTGAGAGCAATAAATAGAAATAAAGACTGGATGAATTGAGGCGAGGAATTCATCATTTCCAATACATGGGATACAAACAAGAACAGAGAATGATGGAAGAGTGTATCAGTCTCCAAAAGATTATGGAATAGTATACGTTATTGATATTATGACATCAGTCAATAAATACAAATAAATGTATACTCGAAGATGAGAGGGCATAATCTGACAAAGAATAAAGGAGGGAAGACGAGTGTTAAGTTCCAAGAAATTTTTGTCTTACACACATCTTTATGAATGCCTAAAGAGGAAGGAAAACGTAAAGATTTACACACTTATCAAGTAAATTTACAAATCCAATGTGTTAGAATGATATTAGGAAGTAATAGGTAATAATTACTTAAAACCTAATCTCACGAAATCACAACGCTCGAGGTGTCTTATCAATAGTAAATATAATTTGATTTTGGACACGTTTTGATATCCTCGGAGTCTGGAAAACCAAAAGGTTTCCATCTGATCAGTGACACTTCTGACAAAGCATCCTCTGATAACTAAGGTTAAAAACAAATACTTCCTAGTTTAAATGGAAATCGAATATCATCAGACTCTGAGTAAACACATATAATTATGATGAAATCTTACTCTGGATAGTAGTCCATTTTCAGATGCTTCAGAATGAATAGAAATCTATCTTTAGCCAAGGGTTTTGTAAAAATATCAGTCCATTGATGGTCTGTATCTATAAATTTTAAACATAATATTCCCTTCTAAACATAGTCTCTAATAAAATGATGTTTAATTTCTATGTGCTTAGCCCTAGAATGTAAGATTGGATTCTTACTTAAATAGATAGCAGTAGTATTATCACAAAAGATAGGAATGTTACTCTCATATATCAGATAATCTTCTAGCTGGTTCTTCATCCACAACATCTGCGTACTGCATAGAGATGCGGATATGTACTATGCTTCCGCTGTTGAGAGAGAAATTGTTGATTGCCTCTTGCTTGACCATGAGATCAGATTCTTCCCGAGAAACTGACAGTTTCCAGAGGTGCTTTTTCTTTCCAATCTGTCTCCTGCGTAATCTGCATCACAATAACCAGAAAGAGAGTACTCTGATGTTTTCTCATACATCAAGCCAAGGTTAGTAGTTCCTTTCAAATACCTTAGAATTCTTTTAACAACAGTTAAATGAGATTCTCTAGGATTTGATTGAAATCTAGCACACAAATGAACACTGAAAAGAATATCAGGTCTAGAAGCAGTTAAGTACAGAAGAGAGCCTATCATACCACGATAGACCTTCTGACAAACCTTTCCACTTACCTCTTCCTTTTCCATAATAAATGTTGGATGCATTGGAGTTTTAGCTGGTGTACAATCCATCATGTTGAATTTCTTCAGAAGTTATTTTGCATACTTGCTCTTATGAATGTACGTTCCTTCTGATCTTTGATCAATTTGAATTTCCAAAGAGAATCTGAGTTCTTCCATCAGGCTCATTTCGAATTCAGCCTTTCTTATCTTGCTTGTTTCTGAACAATATCCCAGACGTCATTTCTGGTGAATTGATTCAGTTTTTCTTACATGGTCAGAAACCACTCATTTTCTTTTAGAGCTACATCAACTGTTGTTGGCTCTATCAGAGACACTAGACCCAGAAGAATTTCTTCGGAATGTCTGAAGGATGAACGAGTTCTGACTGGATCCGCTTTATCTCCCAGAATAAAATCTTCAGAATGAGAGGTCTTTAATCTATTCTTCTTCTAATGAGATGAGTTGTTCTCAGCTTCTAGTAAGGTTGTATTTGGATATAGAGAATTTGCATCTTTGTTTGCTTCTCTTAAATCTTCGACTTCTTGGATTCTGATGACGTGATCTTCAGATCTACAACCTTTTCAACTAGCTTTGACTTTTCAAGGTCAAGCTTATCATTGAATTTGACATGAATTGATTTCTCTACAATTCGTGTTTCTGTGTTATAGATTCTGTAGCCTTTAGAGCATTCAGAATATCCTAAAAATAAGCACGACTGTTCCAGACCCAATGATTTTCCCTTTCTGGTTTCCTCCAAAACCGACATAGCCTCCAGGCTTAAGTTTCAGACTTTGAAACATATGCCTTCTTTCCATCATGTGTCGCAAGCAACCACTGTTCAGGTACTATAACTGATATTTCAATTGAGTTGCTAAGGATATCTCTGAGTCAGATTCTGAGTCTGAGTCTGATTCTGGTTCTGATGATTTTCTGTCTTCTGGTTCTCCAGAAACTTCATCTTGAATTGTTGCTACCAACTCAACATTTGCTTGTTCTTCATCAGATTCCTCTTCTTCAGAATCAGAGTTGTCCCAAGTTGCCATCAGACCTTTCTTCACTTTGGAGAAGTTCTTCTTGACCTTTTTGGACACTCGTTCTTGTAATGACCTGGCTCATTACACTCGTAGAAGATAATCTCCTTTCCCGAGTTATGCTTCTCTATCCAGATGGTGACTCAGAGCGGCCTTTGTTTCTTCTAGATCTTCTGAAGTTTCCTTTCCTGTGCTTCCAAAGTTAGTTGATTCTTCTGGAGATTAAAGATAGCTCATCTTCTGATTCTTCATCAGAATCTTCTGATTCTTCCTCAACTTGATAAGTCTTTGCCTTTTCAGGTTTAGACTTAAGATCAATAGTTTTGCTTTTCTTCTGAGGTTCATCTTCTCATACTCAATATAAGAGATAGCATTTGGCACTATGATTCTTATAATCTTTCTTCTGTTGGTTGGTTATAGCACTTATGGATATTTTAGCACATGTAGCATCAACTGGGTGATTGTAGCCATCGACTTTCAAATCCCAAAGATCTACATCATAATCAAGAAGGAAACTTTCTATTTTGTCTTTCTAGTGGTAAAACTTATCACCATCAAAGATTGGTGGTTTGGCACTGTAATGATCTTTCTCTTAAGTAGTGGTACTAGCACGAGCTGCCATGATATCTCACACAAATACTGGATCGGTACTGAACACTGTTAAGTGCTGATAAAACATTTATCACAATCAGAACCGGAGCTCTGATACCAATTGAAGGTGTGAGAAAAACACAAGAAGGGGGGGTTTAATTGGGTTTTCCAAAATGAAAGCTTTTTATGAAACTCAAACAAAGATCATAAATAAACTAACAATAGAGAAAGACATACGATATATCCTGGTTCACTTAAAAACTATCAAGTAAATCCAGTCCACCCGCCAAGGTGATTTTGCCTCTCTCAAGCGAGGACTTAATCCACTATAACCAAACTGATTACAACTGCACTAGCAACTGCTGGTGACTAACAATAATCTCTAAGACACATTAGTCCTAGACTTCTTAAGAATTCTGACCTAACCGGACTCTTAAGGAATACAATGCACAAGCCAAACTGCAAGTGACTAACAACACTAAAACTCACTGTCTTAGTCTTCCTAAAGCTTCTAACCTACCTGGTCCTTTAGGGAACACAAAAGACTGTTTATTACAAAGGTTTGTTTACAATAATGATGCTTCTACACAAGCAGGGTAAGCACAATTTTTAGCTCATACTAACTTAGAGCAAATCTATACAGTAAAGACAATCTTCTTCTTTGTATTGTAGTGCTTTACTGTTGACTCATATATTTATCTGTTTCTTGAGTTCTTTCTTCATATGAATCAGTTTTTTCAATATTTCTCGTTTTCACACTGAGTGTTACATTTTCTCACGCAACAACTTCGCTGAATGATCAAGTCTATATATATAGCCAAAAAAAGATCCGTTGAAGGGAAGATCAGTAATATCAAAAGAGTACTGGCGACTTGAAATAATACCGTTATGCTGGGTTGAAAATCGTACACTGAAGTTGTCCTTTGTACCACCAAATCAGGGTAGTGGAAAAGAACGTGCTTTATCTGTACTATGTACTATTTTCCCACGCAAATGTTTCATCTTCTTCTTATCCATCAGAGGCTTCTGAATTGAAAATGATTGGAGCATGATCAGAAGAATGAATCATTGGGTCTTCAGAGTCTTGAGTCTTTAGAGTCTTCTGAACTTGTTCAGCAGAACCTTGTCATCAGAGTCTTCAGCACTTCTTCTTCAGAACGCTTGATTATCAGAAACTTAAGTCTTCAGAGTCTTCAAAACTTGTTCAGCAGAACCTTGTCTTCAGAATCTTTAGCACTTAGTCTTCAGAACCCTTAGTCTTCAAAATCCTTAAGTCTTCAGAGTCTTCAGAACTTCGTTCAGCAGAACCTTGTCTTCAGAATCTTCAACACTTAGTCTTCAGAAGTTAACGACCTCATAAGCTAAACATGCTTCAGAAGTAGAACATCAGAGTCACGCTCAGAAGTTAGAATCTAAGAGATGTTACAGTTGCAACATAATGTCTTCCCAGAATCTTTCTTACGCACAGTAGATTAGAACCAATCTTGCTTTTTCACACAGAAGCGATCATAGAGAATATCAGAGTGACGTAACACATGGTCTTTATCAGAGTCATAACCTGTTTGTTAAAACCATCAGAATAATAAACGTTAGAGCACCAAAATTGTTCTCACACAAATACTCCATTGTTATCATCAAAATATAGAGACAAAATGCAGAACCAAATCGTGTTCTTACATAAGCGTGTGCCACTTAAGTCCTTTATTTAAAAATAAAATGTAAATTATTTTAAAACGGTTATTTTAAACAACCGTTGTTATGCGCTTGTGTCACTTAAGGCTATTATTTTAAAAATAAAGTGTAGATGATTTTACAACGGTTAGTTTAAACAACCGTTGTTATACTCTCGTGTCACTTAAGTCCATTATTTCAAAAATAAATTGTAAATGATTTTACAACGGTGAAGAGAGTCAACCATTGTTAGAGGACTTAGATTTCCACTTCAGTTGAGTAACAAAACCGAGATTTAATGGTTTACTGATAAATTAAAAACAAAACTTAATCTGTATTTCTTTCATAAGACGCCTTTGGCAAACAAGCAAGCCAGAGACGACAGCGGTGGTGTAATCTTTATTTTCTTCGTATCCATTCATTTGGAACTCAAATCTTCATCTTTCTCAGTATGGTACTATTCAACATCTTCATTCCTTTTATCTTGGTTTATGTTGTATATGCTAAAATATTCACCCTCTTCCTTCATTTAATTCCTCAGCTTCAAAGTACGGTATTCTTCAACATCTTCATTCTTGTTTTCTTTGTTTATGTTGTAAATGCTCAAGTCAGTATGAGAGTACATGTTTCATATGCTTTAGGTTATGATTGTCTGTTGGGTTGTACTTTGGTATAAGTTACCAATTCGTAATACATACCATGGTAATCTGATTTCATTGGCTATGATATGACATTTGTTGGTTATCATAGATAGAATTTTGATTTCGTATATAAAACAGGGTTCTGCAAAATTTTGCAAGAAATCTGGTAGGCATGATGTTCAAGTTGGTGTTAGGTAACACTTGTTGTATTGCCAATATCATCAGTAGTGTGTTATTTATGCCTCGCTTGCCATATACGCTATGTTTTAACGCCTTCAAGTTGTTTCTGTAACAGAAAGAATGCTGAGGAAGATATTCAGGAATTGAATGGAACAATGACATCAAAGCAGACCATGCATCTTTTTTGGGTAGAAGTCCGGGAAATAAGCATGTCAGTTCTATTTTCTTCTACTTCAAACTTAATTTATTCGTAATCTGATCCAGTTTGATGTTTCTGTACTAAAACTTCTAATCTAAATTTTGTCATCGTAACAATGTACATGCATCATCAATGAATGTTTTTGTATTATCATTATTTAATGTTTTGTGACAGGTTATTTTAGTAATGTTTTATACATAACAAAAATTTATAGGAACATCATGGTGTGGCATCTTAGGGCCCATTATTCCTTAAACACACATTACCACTTCTTATGTAAATAACATTAGGGCCTATATTAGTTTATTTAATGTTTTGATTTCCAATGGCCCATATTAAATAAGAATATAATAAAAAATGAACGAGGAAGATGAAGAATTAGCAATGGTTTTTGAATTAAAGAAATAATAATGACTTTCAACTAAAGAAATTAGATTTTTAACATAAAGAGAAGATGAAGAATCAGAGAAATCATTATAAATACGTTATTCCTCTTCTTACCATCACACAAGCAACATCATTGAAGAGAATTAATCAAAATGAGTTTCAACAATGCAGTCCGGGTCCAAAAAACTGTAGATTTTCAAGAAGTTGTCCAAGAAGTCCAACAAAATGCGTGTGTGGTTAAAGATATTGTAGATGTCCAAGAAGTTGTCCAGGTCATAGATGTTGTAGATGTCCAAGAAGTTATTCAGGCCGCAGAGGTCCAACTAGTTGTCCAGCCCGAACAAGCTGTACAAACCCAACAGACGGTCGCCTTGTAAGGAATACGAGCCAGAAGGAGAAGAAGGAGATCAAGAAGAAAGAGAAGGAGGACTACTACGGTCAATTCAGATGATGAAGAAGCACCGTTTGGTTGGAGTAATTTTATGTCAGCTAGGGCATTTAGATTTGATAATTAAAACTTAAAAGTGTCTCTGTTGTCTTCAATATTCAGGAGTTTAATTTAGATGTATTAAATATGAAACTTGCACTTATGAAACTTGCATTTTATTGTCTTCGATATGGCATACAATTCTTATTAAACATATTTACATATGTGGTAAACTCATCACTTAACCTTGAATATATGAACTTGAATGAAAACTTTATCACATATGTGAGTTGTATTTTCTGCTGTGATATGATGAACAATAAATAGGTTAAAAATTGGATTATATAGAAAAGCATAATGATATTTGTTAATCCAGCAGAATATATAACAACGAATATACATCATAACCGTTATAATATCTCGCGCGTTGTTCAGAAAAAAATATCAAAACGGCGTAGCTGGAAATCGAACCAAGGTCCATTATATTTATCACAACGGTTCGTTTGAAAAACCATTGTGATAAGGCGCATTCTTTCCAGGTTATTACAACAGTTAATTGGCCGTCATAGTAAGTATCATTTTACAACAACACTCTACATAACAACGCTTGCGCCCACGTGATGATACATCTTTCCCAACCGTTGTTAAATGGGTTTTATACAGTAGTGATAGAAGGGTATGATAAATACTTGAAAACCCTAATCCAGATGATTGTGTAAAGTTTTTGAGAATGCCTTGATAAGGAAAGGACTTTGTAACTCAACAATGACATGATGTTGAGAATATCTCCTTATTCCTTGCTTTGAAACCCATCTTCTCCTCTTAAGAACCACCAAAGATACCTTGATCCCATGTCTAGGGCCAATTCTATGCACAAATGAAGATGCAAATGAAATGAAGCATAAGCCAAAAAAAGGTTAAAGAAAAGGAGAGCAAATTTTAGGGTGTTACAAGATAGATGTTCTCAATAGTTACCATACATGGGATTTTGTTGATTTACCTCATGATGCTTCTCCTATAGGAAGCAAATGGGTATATAAAATTAAGAGATATGCAGATGGATCCATATAACGCTTCAAGGCTCGCCTTGTTGCTCAAGGTTTTAACCAAATAGAAGGGTTGGACTATTTTGAAACATTCTCACCTGTATCAAAGCTTTCCACAGTTCGCATTCTGTTTGCCTTAGCTGCCATTCATGGTTGACATTTGCATCAATTAGATGTAAACAACGCCTTCCTTTATGGATATCTTCATGAAGCTATCTACATGAAGGTACCAAAAGGTGTTAAATATCCAAAGCTAGGTCAGGTTTGTAGACTTATCAAGACACTTTATGGCTTGAAGCAAGCTAGTCGACAGTGGTTTGAAAAATTGACCACTTTCCTTCAAGCTCAAGGCTTTACTCATGCCCACGCTGATCACAATCTCTTTACTAAATCTGACTCTACTTCATTCACATCTATTCTTGTATATGTGGATGACATTATTCTAGCCGGTACATCATTAACTGTGTTTACAAACGTTATTTGTCATATTTTGTTTTCATCTTAAAGACATGCCCTTTATGAATGAATCTTTAGAAATACACATGTTATTTATCTTTTCCCCTATATCAAATACCATATACATATTAGAAGCTACATAAGAGGAACCATATATCCAAAGTGTACTATCATAAAAGATTTTTAAAAATGGAAGAATCGGTTGTGCTTCTTCCAATTCTAATCTTGTGGGTACACCCTTTCCCTTTTGAACTAGCTCTTGAATGTACATGGGATAATGAATTTCAAGTACTTCAAAAGTTTTTTGATGTTTCGAAGCCGAGTCTAACATTGGATATGTTAAATTCCACCTTGATTCAACATCAAGGCACGCAAGACCTTTGTACTCGATGTTTGACAGTTTTACACATTCTTTGAATTTTGTAAACCTATGAGCATAAGACTTGGCATATTTGATTGAACAGCGGATCCTGAAAATAGACTTGTCAAGATCTTTGAACCCTTCCTTAATAATGAGGCTTAAGCTATGAGCACAACAACACATATGTATGTACTCTCCATTCAATACTAAGTCGTTATAAGATAATAGCTTCTTCTTCAAATGTTTAATTGTAATATCATTTGAGGATGCATTATCAAGTGTGAGAGTCAAGATTTGATTAAATTTCCAATTAGTTAAACACACATCAATCATGTTATTTATAATATCTGTCGAGTGGCTTGGGACTTGGACAAAACTTAGAACCCTCTTTTACAAGGTCAAATTATTGTCAATTAAGTGGGAAGTCATACATATATATGTGATATTTTGGATAGACATCCATGTACCAGAAGTGATACAAACTCTTTGACAATGCACGACTAGAACGTATTTCAATTTTTCCTTTTATACATCCCATAGCAACAAAGTATCACATGAAAGTGTAGTACGTGATATAACACTGAATTTTGGGTTCAATCCACTTACAAATTCATGAAAATATGGATGCTCCACTTTTGTGAAAGGTAACTCTAAGGATACAAACATTTTCATGAGAAAATACCATAATCTCTCTTGATCAAACTAAGAAACTGAAGGAGAAGAAAGAGCATGGTATTCACCATTCATTGAGGGCGTAAGTGTTCTTTGCCTTTTGTTAAAATCATTATTTGGGTTACTCTTGCAAATCTTAGAATGTGTTGCCATCGAACTCGTCTCATTATATTTGAGCTTCTTATCACAATTGTTGCATATAGTTATTTTTCCCGAGTTAGGATCTAGCTTGAAGTAATTCCAAACAACACGTTGATTTTTACGACGTTTACTTTCGGGTGGTAACATAGTAGTAGTGTTCTGCATATTTAGTTAAATTAACACTTAGTTAAATTATACACAAAACAATTTATTTATCTAACAAAAATTAACTAAATTTTAACATTTTTATTAATTTTACTACCTAAAAGAGTAGTCATTTTAGACCATTTTGTAGAGTAAAGTGAGGAAGACTAACAATTACTAATATACAAATAAATGATAAATATCATGTACACTTGTATAACAAATCATTACTAGTAATATGCTCAGTTTTCTAAATAATCACTTAAGATGAGCAAATCTAAACTTTGACACTTAAAAGTGTGAACTCAGATAACTTACAAATTTGACATTGATTCTAAGACATGAACCATGTTACTCATTCTGGTTCGAGCAACATGTTAACCTTTCGAATCAAAATGGACAAAAAATAAAAAATAATTTGCAGAACATTTATAGCACCATTCTATATAGACAAACTACAACTTTGTTTCTCTTAGTACATGTTGTTAGGTGTTGTTGGAGCAGTAAAGCGGCAAGCAAAAATATTATTTTTGGAAAAATTCTCTCCGAGATTTATATCATCCACAGGGATCAGTGCGAGGGAAAGAATGTCGTTCGACAATCTATATGTCTCTAAACTTGGGGTTGAATGGTTTGTGATAAAAGTGCAAAAGGAAAAACATAAAATAATCAAATAAATACATTCTTAAGACATGAGAAAACTCGTCAGGAGTTATATTTCAATCTACCCATGAAGCACTAAAAAATATATGGAGAAAATGCATGCAACCTAAATCACTCGTCAAAATCCCCACGTATCACTCACATAAAGAGGTTATGTCTAACGCAAAAGTCGAGAGATCAGCCACATCTCTCGTAGGTGATGCTCACGCAACTCAACAACACGGAGCATTAAGATCCGACACACATGTGAGTATTAGACCGCTTCCCACAGCCAATACACGTTCATCTTAGGATGAGTTCAAAAAGTATATATCTATAGCGAAACAAACCCGTTACGATAAAGATTAAATCAAAGATGACATCTATTAAGAGTTGTAAAAAAGATTTTATACAAAGATCCATAAATACATATACAATCAAGATAAACTTACATACAAAACCCCAACAAATGAAAAATACATAGAGAGGAAGGAAGAAGAATATAAATCTCACAGTTTGTCAACTCCGATTGAAGTGGATTCGACTCCGGATCGTCAAGATATACACTCCATGTGTTGTTTCTAAGATAAATATACTCAAAAATGTGTTTGATGAAGTTGGGGTAAAAAGTTTCCAACAACATAACCTAAAAAATGCTGAAAAGTGACTTAAATAGGGGTTGAAAAGACGCGAACCGTGCTAAGCGCGCTATGAGGGCGCTTAACGCCATCAGCAAAATCACAATTCTTGTTTTCTTCATAACTTTCGAACCGTAACTCCGATTGACGCACGGTCGGAAACGTTGAAAAGCTTATTTAATGCTCTATACAACAATGACAAAATATCCTTCCTTGAATACCTACAAAAATGAGATAAACAAAAAATTAGAAAAAATGATATTCATTACAACCGCACTAAGCGCGCTCAGATCGCGCTAAGCGCGATCTCACCTAAAATACACATAAACCGCCTTAAAGCCGCTAAGCGCGGTCCTACCCGCGCTAAGCGCGGTCAAGGCTCCTTAGGTACTACCTCTTCACAAAAAACGCGCTGAACCCGCACTGAAAAACTCGCTTAGCGCGAGTTACCAACACAAACTCCTCGAAATCAACTTTTAGGCCTTCTTCCCTTCACCAATTGTTCCTATCATCAAATATAAGCAAGAAGACCTGTCTAAAAGCATCAAAATGATCATAATTCACAATATTTACAATAAAATCATAAACTTGCATATTTACACTAAAACTAATAGATTTACTACTAAAATATCAATGAAACTACAAAATACTATCTAAAATATGCACAATTTGACACTTAATAACTCTCCCCAACTTAAACTTGTTTGTCCTCAAACAAGAATCAAACAACTCAAAGAAAAAAAAGTAACAACCAAGCAATCACAAGTCAACAAGTTTCAAAAAACAAAAACAAATGTATGGTTCAACACAAAAATGTACATGCAAAGCAAAATTTACCACTAAACTACAACGATAACATAACCACGAAACAAATGCTACGTACAAAAATCATGCCAAACATTCCAAAACAACACGAGTTCAATCATGAATCACACCTAGCAAAAAGTCATCAGTGGATGAAAAACACACAAAATGAGGAATTTGACACTCACACAACAATCTTGAAAACAAAAGACTAAATTATGCATTCATCGATAAAATCACATTGAACATATAAAAGCAAGAATCACAAGGGCTTTCAAGATTGTAGCGTGGTCGGGTAAACAAACAAAGGGCAATTTTTAAAGGTAATTGAAATAAAAAATTGCCTAAACCTAAGGGAGTGATCAACTCACAAAAACTCAAACACAAAATTCCAATCAACTTCTTCCAAATTCCTAAGTGTTACACAAAACACAATACTTATTTAGCACAATTATTTGCTACTTTTTTTTTCTTTTTCCAAGTTTTTCTCTTTTTTTCTTTCTTTTTCTTTCTTTTTCAAATTTTTTTTATTTTCTTTTCTTTTTCACATCCTCATAGCAACCAACAAATAAATGAGCAAACATTTCTCTCCTCAACTTGAATTCAACCAACATCAAGGTGTGTGTAATACCCCATATTATCTAAATGCTCAATTGGATATCAGATGAGATCAGATGAGTATCTATGTGCTCTATCTTTGGTAAATTGATTTAATGGAATCCTCTAAGTACGTTAAGTATTGACATTTGGGATCAATAGAGCAACTAATGAACTCTGAAGAGATCAATTATTTTATTAAAGAGACGGATTAATAATTGATAGTTCAAGAAAGGATTTTAAGGTAACTCTAATAATTGATTAAATTGGTTGAGATGATAAAATATCAATTGGAGATGTTTTACCCTATTGGATCATATTATATAATATATATATATATATATATATATATATATATATTTGTTAAGAAAGAAAAAGATAGAAAGAAGAAGAGAAATAAGAGAGAAAGAAAGGGAAAAGAGAAGAAGAAACTTGGATCATTGTTCATCATCTTCTTCAACCTCCTCTTCGATTATCAGGTGGGTTCTAGTTAGACACTCTAAGTTCTAGAATTAAGGATTTAGAACTTAGGTTAGATTTGAGAGAAAATGAAATCTAACAGATGAATTTCGATATAAACTAAGTAGAATACTTGTTGTTATGTTTGGAACATGTTTTGGTTGATATAGTATGGATTGGAAGTGTTTGGGTGGAAGAAATGAGGGATTTTGGCCCCAAATGACCTATATTGACGCTGCTGAGAATTTCTGAGTTCGCGGGTTCGCCTAGTGAACCATAATGAAGGACGGGGCGAATGTTCGCCTAGCAAACTTTATGCTGTTTTTTCTCTGCCTTGGTTCGCTGGGGTTCGCCTAGCGAACCCTGGAGCGAACGTGACAGATTTTTCCATCTTGTTTCTTTCATAACTTTTGATCCGTAACTCGGATTGAGTCACGGTCAGATGCGTTGGAAAACTATTTCAATGCTCTTTATGATAGCAAAATAGAAACATATGTTTATGCCATGGATTGATAAGAAAAATATGGAAAAGTAATGTATGTGTGAAAAGTGTGGTTTATGTTTCCACCAAAATTCATGAATCGGGAAGCCGATTGATATGAGACTTGAAGCCTTGGAAAGAGAATCCAATGGGTTGTTAAATGGTATGTGAGACCATGATTTAACCAAGGATGCTTGGTAGAGGATAGTAGTGGCTTGTATTCCTTAAAAGTGTGTGTGAACTACTATGTGGATTATGTTTGACTTGTTACGTTATCTTGTGTGTTTTATAATTGATGTTGTAATATGCTTGTCTATTATTGTTGTTGAACATAATTGAGAGAATAACATGCTTAAAATGAATTAGGAAGAGTGAGGAAACTTTACCCCAAAACAAATGGCATAATTAAGATTGTTATAATTCTAGGTTGTGAATAGAATTGTGATAGAAACTCTGGATGGCGACGCTCGTGCATTCATTGACGAGTTCTGGTCTGGAGTAGATAACTTGAGGACAATGCTCGTGCGTGAGGGGCCGAGGCGTGTGTCCGATACAATGATATAGAAAGAGTGGAACACTAGTATGGAACATGTGTATTAACCATTGTGGTTTTGTGAAAAGACAAAAGAGGTCTTAAGGCGAATGTGGCCTTGTGATTGTCGAATACAATCATGTTTTTGTGTGTGATCACGTAATCGTAACCGGTTCTTTGAGTTGCAGGTTCATGAGTCTCGAGCTCCTCTGAAACAAGGCATGGTACTTGGCAGGTTTGATTCCCACGTGTAGTACGAATGGAACCTACGGGTAGAGACATGAGATGGTTAACAGGCCATGAGAAGTGACGATTCACAGCTAACATGCCGATGTTTCCGAATCCATTTTGTATGCCAAGTAAATTACAAGGATCCATGACTCGGGTCGACTTCTAGACGTAGAAGAGGACAAGAAAAGGGGATGTCTTGGTATGGTTACCGATTAGTGAGATTCCTTAGTTAACAGGCTCAGGACATATTTTTGAGTTAACAGACCCATGACATGTTTCCATATAGTGTGAGATTGTGAACTCGAAGTCATTTCCCTTCCCCTTAACTTGAGTTAGGATTGTTAGAACCATGTAAAGCCGAGAGAATCCATAAGATAGGGAACTCACTGAGATTTGATGTATCTCACCCCACTATTGATGATTATTTTCAGGTTTTGAGTACAGGTTTAATTTACAAGTGGAGCTATGCTTGGATGTTTCAAGAGAAGCTTAGTTGAGCTTATTCTGCTGTGTATTTTATTGTATACAATTGAGGATATTGTATATTGATCTTAGTTTTTATATTTTTGGCTAATTTCCATAGCTTGTACCATAGTTTGTATTTGTATTAGAAATGGTCAAGTATGTGAATTATGCCATTAGGCACTTATGATGGTGTCAGTACCAAATAAAATGCTTATGCTGAGAAGTTTGAGATCATGGATGCTTACTCTAGGCAAGCCATGTATGCTCCGGATGAAAAGTGGAAGATTGACCAATTTCTTTTTGGATTAAAAGCTGAGATTTCTCACAGTGTGTCTTAAAGAGAGTTCACTACTTATGCTGAGTTGCTAAGGCAATGTTATGTGGCTGAGAACAGTTTGAAGAAAGTTCAAGCAAAGGGGGATTTGAGTAGGTCGAATCAGAATGATCGTGGGAGATCAAACCAACAGTTTAGGCCTAGGCAGTAAGCCTTCAAAGGGAAACAAGTTCATAATTCTAGGACTAGTGCACCTCCTGTATGTCATAATTGTGGTAAGATGCATCTTGGTAGATAAAGCTTCGAAGGAATGAAGTGTTATCAATGTCAGAAAGTGGGTCATATGGCGAGGGATTGTCCTCAGAATAGGAATCAGACACAAGGAAAGAGTGTCAGTCGCGTTTATACGTTGGATGCAAAGAAAGCAAATGGTGATAACTCTTTGATTGCTGGTACGTGTTTCATTAATGGGAATCCTTGTTTTGTATTATTTGATTGTGGGGTAACACACTCTTTTGTGTCAATACAATAGCGACTTGGGTTGCATGCTATTCCATTGTCTCCACCCATGGTGGTTACTACTGCCATGGATGAGATGGTTGAAATACCTTTAATGTGTGAGAACTGTGTTTTATCGGTGGATGGAAGAGTTTTTCAGATTGATCTTATTTGTTTGCCTCTTAGGAAAATATATGCTATTTTGGGGATGGATTAGCTTTATACTAATTCGGTATTTATTGGTTATGAAGAGAGGTTAATCATCATTCCGTTTGCGGAAACTACTCCGAAAGATGTGTTAACTACTATTTTAGATGGTACAGTTGGAATGATAAATTTCTTGTTTGAGAAGGAAAAATATGTTCTTTTGGTTCTCACTAAGGAGGAGAGTAGTGACCTTCAAGTTCTGCATATTCCTGTAGTCTTTGAGTTTTCCGAAGTTTTCCCCAAGGATATCACTTCTCTTCCTCTGGAGAGGGAAGTGGAATTCTCTATTGACCTGATACCGGGAACGGCTCCTATATTCGTTTCTCCGTATCAGATGGCACCACTTGAATTAAGAGAATTGAAGGATCAATTGGAAGAGTTAATGGCTAAGAATTTTGTCCAACCCAGTGTTTCGCCCTGGGGGAGCTCCAATGTTATTGGTAAAGAAGAAGGATGGTGGAATGCGGTTATGTATTGATTACCAGTTGAATAAAGTCACCATTAAGAACAAGTACCCATTGCCCAAGATAGACGACCTGTTGGATCAATTGAAAGGAGCCTGTGTGTTCTTGAAGATTGAATTACGGCCGGGTTATCATCAAATCCGCGTGAAGAGTTCGGATGTACCAAAGATCGTGTTTAGGACCCGTTATGGCCATTATGAATTTTTAGTAATGCCTTTCGGTGTGACGAATGCTCCAGCAGTTTTCATGGATTATGTGAATCAGATATTTTAACCTTACTTGGACAAATTCGTAGTGATCTTTATTGATGACATTCTTATATAATCTCGTACTTCTCAAGAGCACGGAGAGCATTTAAGAATCGTTCTATCGATCTTACAAGAGAGACAACTTTTTACCAAGCAAAGCAAGTGTGAATTTTGGATGTCGGAGATTAGTTTTCTTGGTATGTCATATCTCAAGGAGGTGTGGTGGTAGATCCATCGAAAGTTGAAATGGTAATTAATTGGGAGAGACCAAAGAATGTTTCAGAAGTTAGAAGTTTCTTGGGACTGGCAGGTTATTATAGAAGGTTTATCAAAGGCTTTGGCAATTGGCTTTACCAATGACCAAACTTACTAGAAAGCGTTGTCCTTATGAGTGGGATTCGGCTTGTGAACAAAGTTTTATGAGTTTGAAGGAAAGATTGATGACTGCTTCTGTTTTGATCATTCCTGATCCTAGCAAGTCGTATGAGGTATTTTGTGATGCATCGAAGATGGGATTAGGAGGTGTCTTAATGCAGGATAGTCACGTGGTGGCATATACTTCTCGACAACTAAAAGTTCACGAAAAGAATTATCCAACTCATGATTTGGAATTGGCGGCGGTTGTTTTTACACTAAAAGTGTGGCATCATTATTTGTATGGAGTACGTTTTGAAATGTTCAGCGACCACAAGAGTTTAAAGTATCTATTTGACCAAAAAGAGTTAAACATGCGTCAAAGGAGATGGATGGAATATCTAAAGGATTTTGATTTAGAATTGAAATACCATCTGGGTAAAGCAAATAAAGTAGCGGATGCATTGAGTCGAAAAGTGTTGCATAATGCCGATTTGATGATGTTAGAATATGCCCTATTGGAAAAGTTTTGAGATCTTAATCTTCAATTTATTTGGACTCAGAATGGTGTGATTATGGGAAACTTGAATGTTAATTCTACTCTTAGAGAAGAATTCAACAAGGGTAAGTATTGGATGAGAAGCTACAAGAAGTGTTGGTTCAACCGGGTTTCTCGCGAGCTACCGATGTAATCATTCTGTTTAACCAAAGGATTTGTGTTCCGGATGATACGGTGTTGAAAAGAAGGATTTTGGAGGAAGCTCATAAAGGTGCTTTTACCATACATCCTGGTTCTTCGAAAATGTATCAAGACTTAAAGAGGGACTATTGGTGGTCCGGTATGAAAATAGATAATGCGGTGTATGTATCGGAGTGTGCGATATGCCAACAAGTAAAGATTGAACACCAAAGACCGGGTGGCTTATTGCAACCGTTAGAAATTCTGGTATGGAAGTGGGATAGTATTTCTATGGACTTTGCAGTAGGTTTACCCCGTGCACAAGGTGGTTACGATTCTATTTGGTTGATTGTGGATCGGTTGACGAAATCTGCACATTTCTTAGCCGTAAAAACTACTTACATGGCAAGTCATCTTGCAAGGTTGTTTACTTCATAAATTGTAAGGTTACATGGTATTCCCTCTAGTATTGTGTCCGATAGAGATCCAAAGTTTACTTCAAGATTTTGGAGAGCTTTTCAACAAGCTATGGAAACAAAGTTGTGTTTGAGTACGTCGAATCATCCTCAAATGGATGGTCAGACGGAACGGACGATACAAACGATGGAAGATATGTTAAGGGCTTGTGTAATTAGAAATGGAGGAAATTGGATATAACTTTTACCGTTGATTGAGTTTTCGTACAACAATAGCTATCATGCGAGTATTGGTATGGCTCCTTACGAAGCATTGTACGAAAGGAAATGTAGGACGCCTTTGTGTTGGGCGGAAGTTGGTGAAGATAGAATTTTGGGACCCGAGATAATTCAAGAGACTACGGAAAAGATTAGGATGATCCGTGACATAGTTAAACAAGCACAAGATCATCAGAAGAGTTATGCGTATAATCGTAGGAGACCTTTAGAGTTTGATGAAGGTGATCATGTATTTTTGAAGGTTACTTCGAGATTGAGGTTGAAAGGACCGTTTAAGTCGCGGAAGTTAAATTCGAGATACGTGGGACCATATCAAATTTTAGAGAGGATTGGTGAAGTAGCTTACAGGTTAGCGCCTTACCTCCTTCTCTATCAGAAATGCACGATGTCTTTCATGTGTCTCAACTTTGGAAGTTTGTTTCAGATCCTCTTCAGCCAATTCTACCAGATACAATTGAGATAGAAGTAGATATAATGTTTGAACCACAACCAAGTCGTATCACAGGAACAGAAACTAAGGTACTAAGTAATAAAGAGATTCCTCTTGTGAAGGTTCAGTGGGATGAGACGCATCCGGGTGATGCAACTTGGGAACTCGAATCGGAAATGCGGGATGCTTACCCTCATCTTTTCAGGTAATCATTAAATCCGAGGACGAATTTCTATTTAAGGAGGGGAGGATGTAATACCCCGTATTTTATTTTGCTCTGGATAATATTAGTTTTTATCAATTGGGTTCCGGTGTACTCTGAGAAATTATCTGCAAAGATAATTTGAGCAACTGATGAACTCAGACCAGATCAAATTAATATTATCTGACTCTGAGGTTTTATCAATTGGTGCTATAGAGATGTTTTGGACATTTAAGTTGGTGTTACTAACTTAAATATATTTCTATATATCATTTCCATTTCCTTTTCCTCTTCATTAGTAACCAAAGAAAGAAAGATAGTAAGAGGTAGAGAGAAGAAAAGCAAAAGGGAGAAAGAGGAGAAAACTTGGAAATTGAAGAACAAGCTTGAATCTTCATCATTTCTTCATCAAATCATCTCATAATCTTCATCATCATCTTGTTTAGAGGTGGGTTCTAGTTAGAACTTAAGCTCTAGAAATATTAGAAATGTTAGAGTTTAGGTTAGAAATGTTGGATTATGAATAAGAGTGAGAAATTGATGTTTTGATGGTTCAAATGTGAATTAAAATGTGTAGCATGACTAATATATGTGTGTATATGATATGTGATAATTGACACCATGATCCATTGAGTTTGTATGAGTTTTCATGGAGTTTTTATGCTGAAAAACGCAGGTTTTGGAATTCTGTTACAGTGTTAACCGATTAACCAAATGAGGTTAACCGGTTAACGCGTATAAAACTTGACTATCTACGTGAAAAATGGATTGGTTAACCGATTAACGTAATTTGGGTAACCGGTTAACCAATTGAGCAAATTCCTTATTTAGCTACTGGAAGTCTTCCATTAACCGGTTAACCATATCCTGTTAAACGGTTAACACTGTGTTGAAATTGAAAAATCTTTTAAAAATTCATATCTTTTGGATCGTAACTCCGATCGAAGCGTGTTAATAGTCGTTAGAAAGCTATGGAAATATTCTACACAATGAAAGTGAAAAATATTGGTTTTGTTACCTGATTAAATAATCGGAGGAAAACCCAAGAATGTGTTAATTTTTATGAATTGAATTACTATGTGCATTTTTGCTATACTATTCTATTGTGTTACATTTAACCTCTTATTGTGAAAAGAAGTAAGTGATGATATGTTTAAAATATGGAATAGGAAGAGTGAGGAAACTTTACCGTAAATCTATAAGTAGGAACTAGTAAGGTGACTAGGAATTTATAGATAATATAGATGGCGATGCTCGTGCATTCGATGCCAAAGTGTGCATCTTCGACGAGTGATGGTCTAGAGGAGAGTGAAACACTAGTATGGAACATGTGTGAAACTTGTGTTTTGTAAAAAGGCGAATGTGGCCTTGTGATTGTCGAATACAATCACGTTTGTGTGTGTAATCACGTAATCGTAACCGTTTCCCTTGATTTTTCTTTCCATGAGTAACGAGATCCTCTGGAATGTACACATGAATTACTTGGTAGGTTTGATTCCCGCGGTTAGTACGAATGGAGCCTATGGGTAAAGAGACTTATGATGGTTAACAGTCCATGAGAAGTGACGGTTCACGGTTAACAGGCCGATGAGCCCGAATCCATTTCGTATGCCAAGTAAATTACAAGGATCCATGACTCGGGTCGACTTCTAGACGTAGAAGCAGACGGGAAAAGGGGATGCCTTGCTAAGGTTATCAATTAGTGATACTTTGAGTTGGTGAACTCATGAACATGTTTCCATATAGTGTGAGATTGTGAACTCAAGGTCACTTTCCTTCCCTTTGACTTCAGTTAGGATTGATAGAACCTTGTAAAGCTGAGAGAATCCATAAGATAGGGAACTCACTTGGATTTAATATCTCACCCCACGTTGTTTATTATATTACAGGTACTCCAGGTTCCGCGAAGGGTAAAGATAAAGCCGTTTGATTATCCTTACGTATCTTGGCTTTTGAGGATGGCATGGCTTCCGTTGTTTAGTTTTATTTTGAGATCATTGTTTTGATCTAGTTCTTAGTACTTGGAACATCTTGTGTATATTATGCCATAGAATTTTAGTATTTTGTGTTTTGGGCATGTAATGTATACAATGTGTTAACTAGGAACTTATGGTATTTCAATACCAAAACTTGGATTCATGTATAATATATATGCTTTGATGTATGTTGTTATATGTGGGTGTTACAGACTTAATCCTCATTCCTTCTCTAGCACTCAAAGCGTAGTGTAGAAACTAAAATCGACAGAGCAACAACACAACTCATACAGTGCTCCAGCTTGTTGTGCAGATATCTGACTCAGCAGGGGATCAAGAGAGAAAAGCTCTAAGGAGATCCTAACGACGAGAATGAAAGGCGATTAATCAATCGAAACATGGTTTCGATTAATCTATCGACGGGAAGCCAAGTTTCGGCGATCTTTCAAGCTAGTTAAAAGACCGTCAAAGCAAGTGTGTGAAACAATGTTGAACAAGATTAAATTTGCTCAAAGAATAAAAAAATGCATTAAATTGAAGTTGCAAAGCATTAATAAGGACAAGCTAGCATGCATTATTAAGCATAATCATATTAACACATAAGCAAGAATAAGCGAAAAGTGCTTCCACATGAATATTCAAGGAAAATCATGAAATTAATCAAGCAAGAGTTATTGCAAGTAGGTATTGACCTAAAATAGTGGCATTGACATGAATATAAATAAGCATGGGAAAGTACACAAGAAAAATATTCAAAATAATCCCAAACAGCAAGATTTTTGCAAAAGTTGTCAGGTGTAATCGATTAACATCCTATTGTTAATCGATTACACAGTGCCAAAACTGAATTTTGATGCGCAGGCAAGGATGCAAAATTCATTTTAATTCATAGGAATAGAGAGCTAATAGAATCAAACTTGCAAGGAAATTATTCAAGTAGAAAAGCATCAATTAAGAACTACATTGCAGAAATGCGAAATAGATCGAAAGTGATAAATTAAGCAAGATTCACCAAACTACAAGGCTGACATTTAACTTGGTAATTGTTGTAATCACAATGTGATGAAGAGAAGCTTAGAAAACCAGAAAATACAGATATCTCTAGTAATTCGTAGCGAGAAAACCGAAGATAATGCAGTAATTACTTCGGATCCGAATTTTCACCAAAACTCCTTCAACGATAAACTTCCAAAGCTTGAATTAAAGTAAATGATGATGTTGTTACAGAATTTAGAAGTGAAATGAAGAGGAATGGAGGCCTAGCTCAAAGAATAGAAAGCTTCAATGCAAAGCTTACTAAGCTTTAATGGTGGAAGAGCTTTAGTGAGGTTTAGGGAAGAAGATGATGATTGAGAGGGAAAGTTGCAGAAAATTCAGAGAATGAGAGAGTGAAGAGTGAAAAATGAAAAATGAAAGTCAAGGTCCTTGAATCAATGTGAAGAGTTTGCTTATATAGAGCATGGGCTTGGAATGAGTGAAGGCTTGGAATTTAGTATGGAGTTAGTTAAATGTGGTTTGGCATTTGGTTTGGAGTTAGTTAGATCCAACTCACTGAGTTGGGGTCTAACTCAGTTAGTTATTGATTAACTCGGTTGGAGAATCCCAATGCAACTCAATTGATCTAGTGGTCCAAATGATTGAAAATTAGGGTGCATGGTGAACATTAATGATAGTGAGGTAGTGTAGTAAATGTCGTTGATATTTTCTGGTGTAGTCACATGTCTAGAACCTTCCACAAGATGCTAGAATGATGTAGGCCAAAGGAATGGAGTGGTGGATGCTGCAGTCTGAGAAACCACTAAAAATCAGCAAAACTTACAGGTGTAATTGATTAATATCCTGCTGTTAATCGATTACACAGTGCCAAATTTCCCTTGATTGGCATGAAATAAGGTGCTCTAGCCGTGGTTCTGTGCTTCGACCCCTTGCTTTGATAAATAGGCATAGAAATCCTCCTATTTAGCCTGTATTAATATTGTGATGAGTCTGTGGGGATATAATCATAGCCTTGAGATTTTGTTTGGATTTGAATATATACCTGCAATGAATTCACAGATAAAGATGCTGATGCATATGCTGAGAATGCAAGTGCAGATGCTTGTGCAAAAAGGTAAAAGGGAGAAGTCAAAATTTGGGTTACGACAGCTGCCCCTATTTAATTCTCTTGGACCTGAATATACGAATTACGGCGGATTATGAGGCATTTGAGGTGGAAGGGGATTAAATCGAAGAGTAACTCAAAAATTTAGCCACTGATGAGGATTTGATTATATGGAAGAGTGATTAAGGCCTTTGTGTAAGGTTATCTGTTGGGGAGATGCATCGGGCAAGAGGGAGGCTTGACGCACATGACACATGCATGCATGCTCAATCCTACCTGATGCGTGAGATTATGCTATGAAGCAATGCAGGTTATGGTACAATGTTGTGGGTAGGCAGGGAATGTATCAAAATAGACTTCGACTCGACATCCTCAGTTGGGGAGCAAGTAACACGAACGATCTTCGAACTGCCACTATTGTTGCTGGGGAGAAAGGAGTACGGGCGATCCTCGAACAACCACCACTGCTTGGGGAAGAGCGGGGCCAGAATGATCCTCAAACGATCACCAATGTTAGGGAACACACCTCCGACCTGCTGGGGACGCTGCGAGGACACAAATCTGCTGGGGAATGAGGACAATCACGACTTTGTTGGGGAAATAGAAGACAAACAATCTCCCAAGTAGCCATGATGATGCTTGATGCGTATTAAGCTTGAAATGGGAACTACTAATAATCCCTTAGGGATTTCCGGTAAGCCATGCATTGCATAATGCTTTCTCTGTTGATTTAACTTTTTATTATTCTCAACGCTTTATAGTACTATGTGATCACAAATAATCATATATTTTGCAAACAAAATACTGAAAGAGATAAATGGAGAAATCAATTAATGAATTTTATTAAATATGAAAAGATTTGTACATAAGGTGTGTACAAGGATGCAAAAATCCTTGTGAGGAAATTTGCGAAAAATTGAAAAATAAAAGTAAATGGCAATGGAAAATTTGTGTTTTACATTGATTACAACATTGGCTACCATCCCTTGTAAGATCCAGGTTGCAATGCCTTGCTTCCGTTGACGATGACTAGATCGCTCATTTACCGTCTGAGGTCCAGCTGTGAGGAAGATAGGCTCAAGTGTTTGCAGTCAAATTCCTCTATCCATAATTTTTTCCTGGACTTTTTTTTTCGTCCATCGGGATACCCATTTTTTCCTAAGTCGCCCTTTCGGGTTTTCAACTTAGTGGGCTTATATATTTTTGTTTCATCCCTAACTTTTGCATGGACAATTCTTTTTTTTTGGTCCATCGGGATACCCATTTTTGCCTAGATTGTCCTTGCAGATGTCAACCTAGCAGACTCTTTATCTCATTTTTTCAGGCATAATATTTTTTGAATGCGTCAGAGTTCACGGGTAGTGGCAACTCCTCCCCATCCATGGTGGTGAGGATCAGGGCTCCACTTGAGAAGGCCTTCTTGACAACAAAGGGTCTTTCATAGTTGGGAGTCCACTTGCCTCGTGGATCTGAATATATAGGAGAATATATATATTGAGCACGAGTTCACCTTCTTGAAATGCTCGAGGGAGAACTTTCCTATCAAAAGCTTTTTGAGACGTCTCTGGTATAATTTCCCATGGCATACGACTTTCAGGCATTTCTCTTCGATGATATTGAACTAGTTATATCGGGACTGAACCCATTCAGCTTCATCGAGATCTGCTTCCAAGATGACTCTGAGTGAAGGGATTTAGACTTCAATAGGCATAACAGCCCCCATACCATACACAAGCGAGTACGGAGTTGCCCCAGTGGAAGTGCGAACCGAAGTTCTATAGCCATGCAGTGCAAAGGGAAACATCTTATGCCAATCTTTGTAAGTTTTGACCATTTTCTGGACAATCCTCTTTATGTTTTTGTTTGCTGCTTCGACGACGCCATTCATCTTGGGCCGATACGGTGAAGAGTTGTGGTGCTCGATATTAAATTCTTGACACAACTCCTTCATCATTTTATTTTTCAGGTTGCTGGCATTGTCAGTGATAATGCTGCTAGGAATACCATAGCGACATATTATCTCTCTCTTGATAAATCTTGCAACCACTTGTCGTATGACATGTGCATATGAAGCAGCTTCAATCCACTTGGTGAAGTAATCGATAACAACCAGAATGAAGCGATGACCATTGGAAGCTTTCAGCTTAATCATTCCGAACATATCAATACCCCACTATAACACCCCAAAATTTGCCCTCTTGTTTATACCCTCTTTGCTGGCTTATGCTTTCCTTTCATATGCAATTAGGTCATAAACATCGCACATACATCATTGGTTTTCCCAAGGCATGGGATCATAGCTCTCCATGGTATGACTTGTTCAAAGCAAAGAGAATAAGGCTCCTCAAGGCCAAGACATCTCATTTGATTCACAATTTCATTCAGAAGGATTTCAATTGGCCAGATGGTTGAAAATCAGACAAATTGAGAATAAAGTCAACTGATCAAGGAAAAAGTCAACTCTCGATTTTTAGGTCAAACTCGCATTTATCATGTCAAATATGGTCAATGGGGGAGATTTGATCAAGAATATCAAAGGAATCAAGGAAAATCAAGAATTATGGAAAGTTACTTAATTTGGAAAAAACAAGGGTTTTAGAACTTTCTATTTTGGGAAAGTTTTTCATGCCATGCAAACAACATTATGGCCATTTTTCTATATGATACAATTTTCAATTGAAATTTTTTTCTCAAAAGAAAGTTGTAGCATGAATTCCAAGCTTTCCAACCATATAAAGAATGTTTCATTTGAATTTCTAAATCAAAAGTTATGATCAATAAAAGTTGGGATTATCAAGTTGTTCTTGTGGAAAAAAACTTAGAATTTTTCTAAGTCCCCAAATTCAGTTTTGTGACCATGTTTTCAACACCATTTTCCATGAGATTTTAGACCCCAAATCCATTTCTTTTTGACATCAACTTTGTTCTATCAAATACCACTTTTCCAATGACATCAAAATCATGCAAATTGACTTATTATCCTTCAAGAAATTCATCAACAAAGTCACCTCCATGGACATCTTTTTCATGCCATAAACCATAAAAAATCCATTTTTCAAATTGCAAAACTTGGTGACTAAATTGTGTTGGCTGTACTAATTATCAGCTTACACCATTACTATCATCATAATGCACTCCATGGTAGCTAAGATACACCACCCACATAGTAAAATTCATACACCACCATAAACCCTCATTTTTTCCACTTTCACTAATCCATCTCTAACTCACTTTTTAACTATGATTAGCTCTTAACCATACTATATCCCATCATATAAATTCTCATTCTCTCTCTAACAGAAGTTAGTTACACCATTAGAGAGAAAATAGATCAAAAAACGAACTTCACATCCTCAACTTCAATCTCCAAGATCTCTCTCATCTTGAGGTTTATTTTTGGAATTCTTTCACCATCTTCATCACCTCATATAGTAGAAGCTATTGTTTGCATCTATTTTCAACTGGAACCATTGTATCATCACCTAAAAGTTCATCTTCTTCCATCACCAATTTGCAAATTTTTCAAGATTTGAAGAGGTTGAGCTTTTATTTTACTTGAGGGAGATTCCAAGACATTGCATTGAAGTTTTACGGGTTTCCTAATCTCAAAGCACCACAAGAAGTAGTGGACTTTCTCCACTTTGTAAGAATCTCTAAAATTCCATGGATCTCATTCTTAGATTTAAATGATTTAGGATGTTAAAATATTGTTCATACATTGCATCTGGAAGTCCTGAAATGATGGCACTCCATGAATCTTTGAATTCAAGTTTATGTGTTGTTCTTGATTTTGTGATTTTCAATTTGAATCCGTGACTTTCGTGTTAATTTTCACTATGTTAGAGCTGTTATTTTGGGAAACTAATGGTGTATTGTTGTTCTACGTTTCGGGGGCTTCAATTTAGACTTTTATTTTGTGCAAAACGGTCGAGATTTGAGTGAGTAAAGTGTGGCTAAAGTGTGCTACCTTCACCTTGTTTTTTTTTTTTTTTGCGTAAGAAGTTCCCAGTCATGGAGGTTACACGTTAGTAGCAAGAAGTTCCTATTTGTCTTGGCTGGTGGTTTTGTCTTTTCCTCATTTTAAATGAATTGACCCATTGATTAAATATTATAAAAGTCATGTAGTGCTACTGTATGTTGCCTTGCTGAGAAATAATAGTAATGCAGCCACGTGAATAAAAAGTAATGTCGGCAATTAATAATAACAATGATATTAATATAATAATGAGGCATGATAGGTACTGCAACGTGTGAATGTGTAAAGGTGAGAGCATTCAGGACCGCTTGATCCTCATCAGGCGCATGATCTTCATGGGATCACATATATTGTGTCATAAATGAGGGGGGATGCCCCTCACGTGACTAATTTTCTCCCTTTCCCTTGTTATTGTTTAGCATAGTTTTTGTTGCGTAGGGGCCTAAAGAAAAGGCTATTCGCCCCCCATTTTGTGAGCCCACCATGAGATTACACTAGAACATTTCTAATGCAACACCCTCTCCCTTTTATGTTTTTTTTAATTTTCTTTTCATCCATGTTTCAAAATCTTTTTTTAAAATACTAAAAATTTTCCTAAAATTCTGGAAAAATTCATGTATGTTCCTGAACGTGTTAATTAATTTTTGATGAATTACAATTTCATTTTTGGGCTGTTTGGATATTTTTCTTGGATTTTTGAAAGATATGTGTTCATAATGGTGTACCTTGTGATACAAGCCACAAAAAGTGATCTTCCTCTAATCTTTCGGACCTGATTTTTGGTATGCAAGTAGCCCTTGATTGATTAACATGTTCATGCTTGATTGATGTCTTGGCCATGAAGTTTGGAATGCTTTTGAATTTCATAATTTTGAGCTTTGCTTTAAATGATCACCCTTGACATGTGCTTGATGTTTGCAATTAATTGAATGCTTTTGATGCATGATTTTGATCCAATTTTTTGTACATGTTAACTCACTGACCTTAACATGACATGGTTAATTTCTCCTAATTTTCCAAAGAACCTAACTATTTTTCATAGACCATTCCATTACATGACCAATTTGTGATACATGCTCAAACTAGGTCAAGTTAATGCCAATGTGTGAGCTCCCTAAAACCAATATTTAGGGCATGTTTGAGCCTATATACAATGACATTTTAGGTGACTTTTTGATCCTTAAATGTGACTTTTTGATCATGACTCACATGATTCTTTTTTAACCCTAAGTTGCTTATTCGGTTATGCTTGATGTTTGCTTATGTGTTTTAGTTTGATGATGTATTTGTACAATCCTCTTTAGGATATTTTTGTGCATCATTCCACATATGTTTTAACATGAATCATAACCTTCCCACATGAATTTATGGGTCACTTGATAAGCTTCTAATTGGTATTATGTCTTCACAAGTTTGAACATGAATGAAAAGTTAACTTTGTTGTTTTCACTTGGACTTTGGATGTGCCATGTTTGTAAAAAGTTTTTGACATTCAAATGTATCATTTGCCACTGCCTCATGTGTATAAACACTTTATTTTTTTGACTTTGGATTTACTTTTACATACTTGGCTTGACCTCCCTTTTTTGTGACTTTTACAAGTCTTTGCACATAGTTTGTAAACAACAAATGTGTGTGTTGTCGTAAGACATAACTTGCAACCTTTTGACCTTGTTTAGGATGTTAACATAAGATAGGTTCGAATAGGTTTAGCTACTTCCCCTTGTATGGTATGTACCTCTAGGGTTCCTCTTTCATTGCTTATGGTTTAATTTTGCTCCTAGGGTAGAATTAGAGCACTTCCTTGTGCATTAGGACATAGTTTTGTACTTTGCTTTCAACTACTTGATAGTTGAGCTAGGCATGGAGATAGTAAGTTGATTATAATACTTTACATGCTTGTTACACTTACTTGATGCTTTTTCATCTCACTTCTTATTCACTTCTCTCTTTTGTGATTGTTTAGAATAATGTTTACTTGTGTTTATTCACATGATCCCTTAGGATTCCTAGCTCCACTTAATTTCCGATTAAGATGGAGGTAGGAGAAACATTAGGCTAGCAATTCATGCATGATAACAAGTAGGATAGTCCCCTCATAAACTCAACTATAGGGCCACCATTTCATGATAACATTAGGATCTAGTCTCCCTTAGTTGTCTTCCTTTGCAACCTTTTAGTATTTCTCTTCTCATCTCAAAACAAGTTCAAAATACATAATAAATATAACGAGTATTGTACGCCATGAGCCTTAAGTACATGGTAAATGGAGAGTGGTGGGACTTCCTTTCACTTTCCTAGAGTGTTTAGCATGCGTCCCGTTTTGGTTCGATGTGCGACGCATTCGATCCTATGTCATAGACTTTAGTGCAATACAAGTTCCAAACAAACTTAAGCCACTTCTGTCTAAAAAAACACAAACAAAAGTTCAAATCATTTTATCCTTCAGATTAACTGGGTTTCAAATCATTTTCATAAAAGAGCACGTTGCTTCTGTTTTGTCGCAAACAGGCATCGACCCTAACTGTCGGACGCAAACTTAATGTAGCTCATAAAAAACACTTAATGACCTTGTAGGTCGAACTATGATTGCTCTGATTTCCTCTCTCTGGTTAGATTGAGGATACATAGGCACGAGACGGCGGTGTCTTGGCGAGCAACCTTCCTCCATCAATCCCGTAGTCCTCCGAACTACGTTGACTCTGATTTTCCCACTCCCGAGGGAATACGTAGGCCTAGGACAACGATGTCCTATCAAGTCACCTTTTATTTTCTTCCCCCAGTTTCTCTGTTTCTCGTTCTTTTCCTTTCCGTTTAGCAGTTGAGCTTTAGATACCTACACCCTTTGATAGATACAACAAGCGTGGATCCCATCGAGTACGATGGACTCGAGGGGGTGCTAATACCTTCCTCTCGCGTAACCGACTCCCGAACTCAGGCTATGGTTGCGATGACCATTCCTTTTCCTTTGTTGAGGTTTTCTTCGATCGTTTCCTTTCCCTGCGTAGGGATAAATAATGTTCGGTGGCGACTCTTCTGTCTTTTCCGCAGGTTGATTTTCGCAGATACGACAACTGGTGACTCTGCTGGGGAGACTGGTTCCCTAAGCGAGCCAATCCTAGCGCTAGTTTGTTTTTGGTTCCATTGGGTTTTTTATCTGTATACTTTACCTATTTTATTTATGGCTTTTATCGCATGTTTATCGCTTTTACCGCATTTACTTGCTTTACATTCATTATTGCCATATATTCTGGACTGTGTTGGACTGTTGTTTTTGGTGGGATGGGTGATCTGAGAGATAATCCCATTACCTAGGCTTGAGTACACACATAGGACTAGAGTGGAAAGTATTGTGGCCTACATAACGTCTTGGTACGTTTGGTTTACACGAAACCCATACCCATACAAGGTTTTCTTGGGAGATATTTTGATTTGCGCGTCTTGTACATTTCAGAGTGTTAACCTAGAAAGCTGTCGACTCTGGTGACCATTCCCGAGGACTCAGTTGAGGCACTCCTCCCAAGGGGCGATAATGGCAGACCAGAAATGGCAAACCCATTACGCTTATTGATCCGAGGACCCGAAGTTGAGAACTTGCCATAGGATGACCTTTTGAGGGGAATCAGTTGAGGCCTCCTCGATTGATGATGATGCCAAACCATAAATGGTGAACATATCATCATTTCTCGACCTGAGAGTCCGTTACGCTTAGGATCCTTGGTTTTAGAACCCATATGTGAGAAGGGCTGGGTGTTTATAGGTTTGCAGGAAACCTAGATCTTCAACTTACCCGGTATTCTGGTTTTCTTATCAGTATGAACTTATTAGCCTGGTATTCTGGTACTCCGATTATTCCAGGATTCTGATATTCTAGTATTCTCATTATTCAGATATTCTGGTATTCCGATATTCTCTTCAGAGCAGACTTTTGAACTTAGTCTATCAGCAGCACAGTCGCTAGTCAGAATTTGTGGAAGCTTTGATCCCATGACTCTGCATCCATATCATCATTCAGACTTACATGTTCTTTTATTTCCAAGGATCTTAGCTTTGGGTCTCTTAATCGAGCTGTCTATCTTTTCCTTGTGGTGTTCCTGTGGATAACTTGAATCAAAGCAGAAAGATTTCTCGAAAATAATTCAACATGGCATATGCATGCATTCATACATCTCATTTTGCATAATAGGTGCTTATCGCCGGATTCCCTAACCTTGTTTGATTCGCAGGCAGGATTGCTGATTCTCATATCCACCGGTATTCAACGCGTCAAAACCAACAACGAGTCATGGAGCAACTACAGGAGGAAATGGCTGAAATGAGGGCTCAGATGAACCAGTTTATGGATCTGATGTAGGGAGTGGCCCAGGGCCAATAAGAGCTAAGGACGGTGGTGCAAAGGGCCGAAGTTGAGTTTCCGAATGCTAACAATCAAGTTGACCCTCCGATTGAAGGTGGTATTCCCATCGGTGGAGTTAATGCTGGTGGAGTTAATGTTGGTATTCATGTTGCTGGAATTCACGGTGGTATTCCTGTTGGTCAAGCTGTTGGGGGTCCTATCCCCATTCCTATTCCTGTTCCTTATGTGGAGGATAATCACTATGATCAGTTTTCTCTGATGAACGCAGATCTGGTTAGTAACAACGGTGAAGGAGACCGAAGGTACCAACTGCTTGCTGAAAAAAATCAGGGCCATAGAATGTCAGAATACTATGGGCATTGACGTAGCAGACATGGGGCTGGTTCAAGGGGTAAGAATCCCTCCCAAGTTCAAGGCTCCATCTTTCGACAAATACAACGGTAGCTCATGTCCAAAAACTCACTTGTAAGCCTACTTCACGAAGATCTCTGCTTATACCAATAATGAAAAGCTATGGATGTACTTTTTCCAAGATAGCTTGTCTGGTGCGTCTCTAGAGTGGTATATGAAATTGGAAAGAGCTAGTGTGAGGAATTGGAAAGATCTGGATGAAGCATTTCTGAAGCAATATTAGTACAATATCGATATGGCACCTAATCGGACTCAGTTGCAGAGCATGACGCAAAAGAGCAAGGAAAGCTTCAAGGAATACGCCCAGCGGTGGCGTGAGTTGGTTGCACGGGTACAACCACCGTTTCTTGAGAGAGAAATGGCTAACATGTTCATTGGAACACTGCAAGGTCCATTCTTGGAACGCCTGGCAGGGTGTCCCTCATCTAGTTTCTCCAATATCGTAGTTGTTGGGGAGAGGATTGAGAATTTTCTTAAGTTGGGTAAGATCTAAGACAGTGTTGGGTCATCTTCTGGTGCGCGAAAACCTTTTGCAAGTAAAAAACATGAAGGGGAGACTAATGTTGCGTCTTCTCAGAAGGGTAGAAATAGAGGACATCAGGCCCCATATCATCAGGCGGGTGCTATAACAATTCTGGCTGTGCCACAACAACAAAGTGATGCTCCTCGTCGGTATCCCGCAAGACCAAAAATGGAAGACAGACACTTTGACGCTCCGCCTATGCCATACGCTCAACTATTGCAACATCTGCTGTAGCGGTAAAAATCGTGAGTGTAAGCTATTGATTAACTTAACTCAAGGAAAACAGAGTCGCCACCGCACTTTTATTTATTCCACAAAGGAAAAGGAAAAAAGAGCGAATAAATCCTAAGAAGTCTAAAAAAGCAAAAACTAAAAAAGACAAAGAGAAATGGGTAAGGGGGGTTGGTTATGTAAAGGGAAGGTTTTACGCACCCAATACATCTATAATACTCTATAGGAGCCCTTTGATGTATTCATGCTTTTTGGTCTGAAAATGTTTTACTTGAAAAGAGATTGGGAGGGATGAGAAGAGAAATATTTTTTAAGATTTTTGTGTTTGGAGAGACTTATCGCCTCATGCCTACGTACCCACGAAGTGCAATGTAGGATCAAAACCTCGTAGTTCGGGGTACAAAGAACAAAAATTTGTTTGATTTGGTTAATCTTAAGTGTAAAGACAAGTCGCCATTTCCAAGCGAATAATTCCTCTTAAAGAAATGAATCATGTCTAAACTTATGAAAAAGTTTTAAAGGAAAAGTGCATAAGGCACAAAAAAAAGGTTTGATGAGTTTGGGTGTTTTTTATGTTTTTTACAAAATGGTCAAAATAGGATTAACAATTGGTTGACATTTATTAAAGAAAACCAAGTTTGAAAATCACTTGACCAAAGTCAAGGTTTTATTATGAAAGCGGTTTTAAGTTCGAAAATAAGAAGGTTTTGAAAAAAGAGAGGAAGTTTTGAAAATTGAAGAAGGGGTGGAGAAGAAGTGATTATCCTAGTGCATAAAAATAAAAGCTAAGGATAAGAAAGATCTAACCACATGGAGCCACTCTTCAAAGCATAATAAGAATAGAATTCCCTCCTCTTGAGCCAATAAGCAAGCCAAATAAAGGCTATAATATCAAACTCCATAACGGTCCAAAGCATAAGGGAGAGAATCCTAATTCTAAGTCCATAAGTCCATCATCAAGAGTATAGGTCCTCCAATGCAAAGGATAGTGGCCATAGTCCAACAATTAAGAGCACAAGTCTTTTAGTGGTTTAATCCATTATTAATGTTTTTGAGTTCAAATGGACAAAAGAAAAACAAAAACACAAGATAATATGGTCCAAGTGGACAAAAGAAAAATGACATAAACATAAACATGAATATGATATATGAGCAAAAAAAAATAAAGAAAGGTAGGGAGTGAGAAGGAAACATAAAGAAGTTAGAAGTTAGTAATTAGTAGCCCAAGGCTCTAGTGCCATAAGCCCTCACCGATTATTCCATTTCGGGTTTTGAACTATAGTGATTAAACAATGCACTTAGGTCAGGATTAATGAACTTGACAGAAGATTGGTAGAACCAGAGCCTCTACAACGCCAAGTTTCAAAGGTTATGGACCTAATGCAAAAAATTAATCACCATTGGGTTGACGCGACCAATCAAGGTCCGGACCACGAAAGTTCAAATTCCGAATTGGATAAAGAGGGACAAATGTTGCGCTATGTTAAGCAATCGCCGAGTAATTTACGGAGTAATTACCCTACAATGAGTTCGGTCAATAGATCTTTGTGCTAATGCATGTTAGATGAACGATATGTAAATCGTCATCCGAAAGCAATACCACACAAAAAGAAAATAGGTAGCGATCTAGTCTTGATCAAGAATTCAACAAAGAAATTTTAAGATCCATAAGACTTTCATCCATCAAAAATGAAAAAGAAAAGAAATAGATGTAGAGAAAAATGGATCTAACAAGTTATGATCCACACAACAAACAACAATTAATCAAAAATAAAAAAACAAGGAAATAGAATAAAAAATATTTTCTAATGATATTTTGGAAGAAAATTTTATATAAAAAAAATCAAAAAAAAGAGAGGGAGGTTTTATTAGAAAAAGTGGTGGTGAGAAAAGCAATGGTTCACGGCCCACACGGCCCAATTTTCTTTTTAAAGAAATAAAAAAAAACAAGAAAATAAATGAAAAAAAAATAAAATGAGAATCATAAAGCAAAACATCTTCTCCTTCGTGTATCTTCACCGGTGGCATTATTCACAGCATCAAAATTCCACCGCACCGGAGCAATGACGGAGCCTAATCATCGCGCGATTACAATCAGAATTCAAGGCTCTACTCAAATATGTTGACGATTTGAAGGATTACTCAACTACGAGCTTGAATTTGAGCCGCAAAAGTCGACACCGAATTCCAAATTACCTTCAATTCAAGGTGAAAAACACTTCAATCTTCTTCTTCTTTTCTTATGCGAGTTGTTGCTGTTATAATTTGGAGCTAAAGCGTGTTTGTGCGATTTGCTGTGATAAATTGTTGATGTTGTTTAGATTTGTTTTTTGAATTTTGAGTTGAAGCTTGAAATAGTGTTGTGTGGACTTTGCAGGTTATGAAGATGATTGATGTTGAAGAAATATGAAGATGATTGAAGGTTTAAGAGAATTTTGGTTGAAAACTGTTTATGGTTTTGGAAGAATTTTCTGAAGCTTGAAGTATGAAGATTGAAGTTGAATTGGAAATTTGAAGATGAATTGAATCTTGGCATTATTTTGGCATGGATTCAATGGCTTTTTAAGCTTGATTTTGGAATGAGGTAAGTGTCTTATTTATAGATGAAATTGAGTGAATTGTGTTGTCGTTTGCATCTTCTTTTTGGCGTTTTGGTTCATGTGATGCAGTGCTGCGTTTTGATTACTTCACGAATGCCGTTTTTGATTTTGCTCGGTTTCGTTTTGGAACTTGCAGCGCGTTGTGCAGGATGTTGTCACATTTTACTTGTATCAGCCACAGCTCGTGTTTTGCTCAGCTTCTGGGTTTCATGTTATGCAGGTAGCGTTTTGGAAAGTCATGGCTTGTGTGGGTAGTAGCAGCTGGCTTGCAGTGAGCGGTTTTCATTTGGAAGCTTTGTGTCGTTTTCATTTCTCTTGGCTTTTGATTTTCAAATTTGCAGCTTTTCAACTTGGCTTCAATTAGGTGTTGTTTCTCATGTAGTAGCATGAAATGGCTTTGAAACTTGACACGACTTGGAATATTGAAATGGCTGGCTTCAAATGTATTTTGGCTAGAAGTTATTCATTAAAAGTGACTGTAGCATGAAATTATTCAAGGCCTTGTGGAATGTAGTAGCTTGGTTGTTTCGTGGAGAGCATTGTCAGCTTGGCTCGTGAATCATGGTAGTGGGCCGTAAAGGAATACCAACTTGTATGGCTTTGGTTCAAATTTTTTTATTTTTGCATGGGACTTTTGATCGCTTGGAATTTAATTTGTGATATGGATATATGAATTTTTTGTAATTGACAAATGGATAGAAATTATTTAAAAATGGTCATGGATAATTAATTAGAAAAGAAAAGTTCATAGAAGAATAAATGGATATTATTTGGAAAATTGGTTAGAGAAATGGTCTTGATAGTAAAATGGTTTGGGTTTTAGAAATTAAAAATGAAGAAATGGATATTTGGTTAATAAAATGTGGATATGAAACGGATATGGGAAATATGGATAAGGTAATTGGATTTTATGAAATTGGTTATGAGAAAAAATGAAATTTAAGAATATATATGGATAATGGATTTTGGATATTGGAAATGAAAGAAGGATTGGATAGAAATTTTATGAATTGGATTAAAAATGGTTTATGGTTTTTAAATGGATATTTGGAAATGAAATGAGTTATTGAAAAATGGATTGAATTTGAGAAAAATGGATATGAAGTTTGGATATTAAATAAAGTAGAGAGAATGAAATTGGGTAGAAATTGAACTCAAATGAAGAAAAATGGTAATTGGAATGAAACTTTGAAATTTAAATGGATTGTGAAAGGAAACGGACTAGAAAAAAATATAATCAAGGATAGGAACGGGAATGGTTTATGAAAATGAGAATGAAGTAATAAATGGGTATGAAATCTCGATTTTAGCCCAAAACCAACTTTAAACTTTTTCCACAAGCCTCTGATAAAGTGCACACAATCACTACTGAACAATTTTTCCAATGAAGCCACGACTGTCAACCTTGATTTTTTTTTGAATTTCTGGTTAATAAGTTGTGAATTACTTCAAAATTCGTCTGAATCAGTTATCTGGGAAAATAAATCCACAGACGAACCCAATTTGGACTGGTGAACTCGGATCATGATAAACCTGACTTTCTGAACCCAAAACTCATATGAACCACTGCTTGATAAACTGAAGAATCTCAGCACAAAACATCTTGACTTTGAACAACCACTACTTGAGGAATAAACCACTGAAACAGATAACTTTCTCCTGAAGCAAAATCTTAATAGTTTGACCAAGATTAGGTCAAACATCCATCTGAGCTGGATCAAGAATGAATAACCACATGTGACTTGAAATTATGCCCTTGTTTGGACAATCCTGCAAAACCTAAACACAAAGAGAGGAGAACAGGCAAACTGCAACATATTTTTGTATTTTGGTTAGAGGTTAGTAAACAGAAACAAGTAAGAATAATATACAGATGCTCAGGAGAAACAAAGATTGTGATCTTGTTTGTGGTATAAGATGCAAAATGATATGTGAGATCTTAGGGGTAAAAATTAGGGTATTGTTAGTTCCTGGATTGGCTGGAATTTTGGTAAAACAAAGTATATTCAATGTTGATGTCAAGGTGCTGATGTTGTAACATTGAAGTCTTAACACTGGGCTGTGTTAAGTAATTAATTGCTGAAGTTGGATGTCTGATGTCACACTGGTGATGTTGTAACATCAGATCTGCAGAATTAACAACAGCAGGCTGTGATGTTGTTAGGGTTGCGTATTAGCTGGAATTGTGGAGAGCAAGCTGTCTCATTGGATGCGAATATCTTGGGATAGATATTTGCTGCTGCATAGGAGATCTGCTGCAGATTTGTAGGAGATTTAAAAGGTTGAAGATTTAAAAAGATTTAAGGAGAAAATATGTTTTAAATATTCAGTTTTAAATAACAAATCTGGGAGATATTGTAGCAAGTCCAAGACCAATTCAATGAGCTATATAAAGCGTACAAGACCAAAGGAAAAAGGTACAGAAATACAGAGAGAAGATCAAGAGCATAGGCTGAGTGTCTTGAGTATTTTGTACGAGTTGTATTTACACTATTCTAGGGTTTAAATAGGTGTTAAGTTTCTGTCCTCTCTAGAAGCTGTGAAGCAATAGAGAGTGGTTGCTTGATCGAAGTTGTGAAGTAAGATCAAGGGTACTCAAAGTGGTCTCTTTGAGAGTTTGTAAGGGATTGAGTGGTGTTCTCATACCTAAGTGGTTTCTTAGGTAGGAAGTCATTAGTAGGGTATAAGTTTAGGAGATTGTCAACGGGTCGTTGAGTCTGTAAATTATATCTACAAGTAGTGAATTCCATCCCTGGCTTGGTATCCCCCAGAGTAGGTTGGTTGTAACCGAACTGGGTCAACAATTCTTGGTGTTATTTTACTGTTATTGCTGTCCATTGTGCAAAGTGTGTTGTTGTGACATCACACCTTAACATCACACGTCTGATACCAGAATTTCAATTGGTATCAGAGCAGGCATCCTGTCTGTCTCTGGGTGAGATCTAGGGAAGTTACTTTCTGGTGTAAAGATGGACAAAGAAGTTGGTGGATTCGTCAACAGACCCCCTATTTTGGATGGATCAAATTATGATTATTGGAAGCCAAGGATGACCACCTTTTTAAAATCCTTGGACAGCAGGGCTTGGAAGGCTTTTATTAAAGAATGGAAAGCACCTATCATGTGTGAGAAAGATGATGCTGGCAAAGATAAAGAAGGCACCTCTAAGCCAAAGCCTGAAGAAGAATGGACCAAGGAGGAAGATGAGCTCGCCCTTGGAAATTCCAAAGCTCTAAATGCCATCTTCAATGGAGTGGATAAGAATATCTTCAGGTTAATCAATACCTGTGAAGTTGCTAAGGAAGCGTGGGATATTTTGCAGGCTACACATGAAGGAACATCTAGAGTTAAGATGTCAAGACTTCAGTTGTTAACATCAAAATTTGAAAGCCTGAAGATGAAGGAAGATGAGACTATTCATGACTTCCACATGAGTGTTCTTGAGCTGGCCAATGCTTCTAGTGCGCTTGGAGAGAAAATGTTTGAAGAAAAGCTTGTAAGGAAGATTCTTAGATCCCTTCCTAAGAGGTACAAGATGAAGGTGACTGCTATAGAAGAAGCTCAAGACATCAGCAAGATGAGAGTAGATGAGCTAATTGGATCTCTTCAAACTTTTGAGCTTGGGTTGAATGAAGAAGAACCAGAAAAGAAGCCCAAGGATATTGCCTTGGTTTCCACTCCTGCAGAAGATCAGAAAGTCATAGATTCTCAGGAAGATTTGTCTCAAGCCATTGCAATGTTGGGAAGGCAGTTCAACAAAGTATTAAAAAGATAGAACAATAACTACAAGCCTGAGGTCAAGAACAGTTCTTCTGACATCAGTAGGCCAAAAGATGAAGAAAAGACTGCCCAGGATAGAGGTGTTCAGTGCTTTGAATGTGAAGGGTATGGACATGTCAAGAAAGAATGTCCCACATTCTTGAAGAAGCAGAAGAAGGGCATGTCAGTTTCCTGGTCTGAATCTGATAGTGAAAGTGAAAGTGAGACAGCAAGGCATGCTAGAGCCTTAACAGGACCTGTTGTGTCTGAGGATGATAATGATGAAGAAATAACTTATGAGGAGCTAGCTTCTACTTATCGAGAGCTATGTTTGAAAAGTGCTGAGATTTGTCTAGAAAACAAGTGTCACAAACTTTAGATTGCTCAGCTTGAAAATGAAAAAGCTGATCGGGAAAATGAAGTTGTTCTAGTTAAGTCTCAACTGGATCAGATGACAAAATTCGTTAGGATGATGAACAGTGGTACTGCTGATCTTGATAAGATCCTTCAGTCAGAGAAAGCTGCTGGAGATAAATCATGCATAGGATATATGGCCAGCACTTCAGGAACAAAGAGGGAGATGTCTCAACCTTTGTCTCAACATCACCCTAAGAGACAAAGTCCTACCCCAAAGAAGGCTGTTCAGCCCTAGAATGTTGAGAATAAGGATGGTCCCCAACAGAGGAAGATGCAGCCTCAAGGAGTTAGTCAGCATAAGCCTCCCCAATATCATAAGAGGTTGGAGGCTGTTGGGTCCAATCAGAACAGTTTTCATCAGGGTAACTGGAATGTTGTGCCTTATTACTATGGAAGAAGGAAGCCTCATCACCATAGAAGACAACCTAAGAGACATCATCATCAGTATAGGAGAAGACAATTCAACTATGGAATAAGGAGACAACATTATGGGTGGCAGCCACAACATTATCAAAGTGGAAGAAGAGTTAACCACTTTAAAAACGACAGAATCAGATGCTTCTATTGTGGCAATATTGGACATATGCAGTCCTCGTGCTTCAATATTCACGGTTATCCTAATTCTGCTCCTCAACCCAAACAGAAAGAGGTAAGGCCTAAAGTGGGAAAGCAGTGGATACCTAAAGTTACCAGCTTGATAGCCCACACTTCCTTGAGGGTCTCTACCAAAGATGACTGGTATTTTGACAGTGGGTGTTCAAGACACATGACTGGAGTAAAGAATCTGCTTGTTGATGTGAAACCTCAAACTTCTGGCTACGTTACATTCGGTGATGGAATCAAAGGGGAGATAAAGGGGATTGGTAAACTAAATTGTGCTAGTGCTCCCAGACTGGAGAATGTGCTTCTTGTAAAAGGACTAGCAGCAAATTTGATTAGTATTAGTCAACTTTGTGATCAAGGATTCAAATTAGACTTCACTAAGTCCGAATGTATGGTCAAGGATGACAAAGGAGAAGTAATCATGAAGGGAGCCAGGTAAAAGGACAATTGTTATCTTTGGGTGCCGCAAAACTCAGATTCCTCCACGTGTGTGCTTGCTAAAGAAGATGATGTCAAAATCTGGCATCAAAAGTTGGGACATCTTCACCTAAAGGGAATGAAGAGAATTATCTCCTCCGAGGCAGTCAGAGGGATTCCCAAACTTAGTATTGAGGAAGGAAAGGTGTGTGGAGACTGTCAAAAAGGAAAGCAGACAAAGATGTCTCATCAGAAGCTTCAACATGACACCACCTCCAAGGTATTGGAACTTCTTCATATGGATTTGATGGGACCTATGCAGGTGGAAAGTCTGGGAGGAAAGAAATATGCTTATGTTGTTGTGGATGACTATTCAAGATACACCTGGGTGAATTTCATCAAAGACAAATCTGAGGTGTTTGATGTCTTCAAAGAGCTCTGCCAGAGACTGCAAAGAGAAAAGGAGAGTAAGGTCATCAGAATAAGAAGTGATCATGGAAGAGAATTTGAGAACAGCAAGTTTGAAGAATTTTGCTCAGCTGAAGGTATAAGTCATGAGTTTTCATCGCCTATCACGCCTCAGCAAAATGGAGTAGTTGAGAGGAAGAACAGAACTATACAAGAGTCGGCTAGAGCAATGATTCATGCCAAGAAACTTTCGTATCACTTATGGGCTGAAGCCATGAACACTGCCTGCTACATTCATAACAGAGTTACCCTAAGAAAAGGCACTTCATCCACTCTGTATGAACTCTGGAAGGGAAGAAAACCTAATGTTAAGTACTTCCATGTGTTTGGTAGTAGATGTTACATCCTGGCAGATAGAGAGCAGAGAAGGAAATTAGATTCCAAAAGTGATGAAGGGATATTTCTGGGGTACTCCATCAATAGCAGAGCATATCGGGTCTTCAACTCCAGAACCAAAGTAATGATGGAGTCAATCAATGTTGTGATTGATGATGAAGATAAGCATGAAGTTGAGGATGTCACAGAAGATGTTGGAACAACAGCTGATGAAGTTTCTGTAGAGGTTGAAGAAAGAAATCCATCTGGTGTTGCTAATACTGAGCCTGAGCAACCTCAAAAGGATCCTTCTATCAGAATTCAGAAGGATCATCCTAAGGAGCTAATTATAAGTGATCCAAATTCTGGAGTAAGGACTAGGTCCAGAGAAATCATAGCTAGCTCGTGCTTCGTATCCAAAATTGAGTCAAAAAATGTCAAGGATGCTCTGACAGATGAGTTTTGGATAAATGCTATGCAAGAAGAACTGGAGCAGTTCAGAAGAAATGAAGTCTGGGATCTTGTGCCAAGACCAGAAGGGGTGAATGTTATTGGAACAAAGTGGATCTACAAAAACAAGTCAGATGAGCTTGGAGTGGTTACAAGAAACAAAGCGAGACTTGTTGCACAAGGTTATACTCAAGTTGAGGGAGTTGACTTTGATGAGACGTTTGCTCCAGTGGCCAGATTAGAATCCATCAGACTACTCTTGGGTATGGCTTGTAACCTAAGATTCAAGCTGTTCCAAATGGATGTGAAGAGTGCTTTTCTAAATGGCTATCTGAATGAAGAAGTCTATGTAGATCAACCTAAAGGATTCACTGATCCAAACTTCCCCAATCATGTGTTCAAACTGAAGAAAGCACTGTATGGCTTGAAACAAGCTCCAAGGGCCTGGTATGAGAGGTTGACAAAATTCTTAGTAGCAAATGGGTATAGAAAAGAAGGAATTGACAAAAATTTGTTTGTCAAGGAAGAAGGCGGAAAATTAATGGTTGCCCAAATTTATGTGGATGATATTGTATTTGGGGGAATGTCAGATGCTATGGTAAAACAGTTTGTTCAATAAATGCAATCAGAATTTGAAATGAGTTTGGTTGGAGAACTTAACTACTTCCTTGGATTACAAGTCAGAGAAATGAAGGATTCTATCTTTATTTCTCAAAGCAAATATGCTAAGAGCATTGTAAAGAAATTTGGTCTGGATAATGCCAATCACAAAAGGACACCTGCTCCCACACATTTGAAGCTATCCAAGGATGAGAATGGAGTGGGTGTGGACCACAGCCTGTATAGAAGTATGATTAGGAGTTTACTGTATCTCACAGCAAGCAGACCTGATATTTCCTTTGCTGTTGGAGTGTGTGCTAGATATCAATCTGATCCTAAGGTGAGTCACTTGAATCAAGTGAAGAGGATTCTGAAATATGTGAATGGCACAAGTGACTATGGGATGCTATATAGCCATGATTCTGGGACTGAATTAAAAGGATACTGTGATGCTGATTGGGCTGGAAGTGCAGATGATAGAAAAAGCACTTTAGGAGGCTGTTTCTTTCTAGGGAACAATCTAATTTCCTGGTTCAGCAAGAAGCAGAATTGTGTATCTCTCTCAACTGCTGAAGCGAAGTATATAGCAGCAGAAAGTAGTTGTTCTCAGCTGGTTTGGATGAAGCAGATGTTGAGTGAATACAATGTTAAACAAGATGTTATGACATTATACTGCGATAATCTGAGTGCAATTAATATATCTAAAAATCCTATACAGCATAGTAGGACAAAGCACATAGACATAAGGCATCACTTCATAAGGGATCTGGTTGAAGACAAAATTGTCACCTTGGAGCATATAGCCACAAATAACCAGCTGGCTGACATATTCACTAAAGCCTTAGATGCAAACCAATTTGAAAGGTTAAGAAGCAAATTGGGAATCTGCATTCATGAAGACTAAATCTGCTAGAAAGGAGTTGTGGGCAGTTGGATTTTTTCTGAAGATGTGTAGTCAACTGCCAGCTGAAGTTTACCTAATTGTGGCTAAAAAGGGGGAGAAAATAGCCAAGATAGTCAAGAGTATTATTGCCATATGCTGCTAATGTGATGCAGATATTAAGGGGGAGATAAATTGATGCTGCTAAAAGGTGTTTAGTTGAAAAGTGGTAATGCAGTTATTGAGAGGAGTTATTGACAGTTGCTACGCTGGTGGGGGAGCAACATTGGTGAAAGCAACATTGTTGAAAGTTGTTGCTGCATTAAGGGGGAGTTTTGACTAAACTAGTGAAGATATCATGTCATTTGAAGAGTGCAGCCAAGCAGACATCAAGGGGGAGAGAAGTGCTGCACATTGTGAACTACTGAACAACTGTGATGCTGGTTCATGTTTTTGAGGGGGAGCACCGATTGGCTGTTGTCAATTATGAAGATGGTGCTGCAGCAGATCAAGTAATGAAGACTATGAGTATTGTCAAAACTGCTGCTGATTGAGATTCAATGTTTTGAAGATTATTCTGCTGCTGAAGTCTCTGAAGGTGCAGAAATTGTTTTAGCCAAAATTAGCCAAAGGGGGAGATTGTTAGTTCCTGGATTGGCTGGAATTTTGGTAAAACAAAGTATATTCAATGTTGATGTCAAGGTGCTGATGTTGTAACATTGAAGTCTTAACACTGGGCTGTGTTAAGTAATTAATTGCTGAAGTTGGATGTCTGATGTCACACAGGTGATGTTGTAACATCAGATCTGCAGAATTAACAATAGCAGGCTATGATATTGTTAAGGTTGCGTATTAGCTGAAATTGTGGAGAGCAAGTTGTCTCATTGGATGCGAATATCTTGGGATAGATATTTGCTGCTGCATAGGAGATCTGCTGCAGATTTGTAGGAGATTTAAAAGGTTGAAGATTTAAAAAGATTTTAGGAGAAAATCTGTTTTAAATATTCAGTTTTAAATAACAAATCTGGGAGATATTGTAGCAAGTTCAAGACCAATTCAAGGAGCTATATAAAGCGCACAAGACCAAAGGAAAAAGGTACAGAAATACAGAGAGAAGATCAAGAGCATAGGCTGAGTGTCTTGAGTATTTTGTACGAGTTGTATTTACACTATTCTAGGGTTTGAATATGTGTTAAGTTTCTGTCCTCTCTAGAAGCTGTGAAGCAATAGAGAGTGGTTGCTTGATCGAAGCTGTGAAGTAAGATCAAGGGTACTCAAAGTGGTCTCTTTGAGAGTTTGTAAGGGATTGAGTGGTGTTCTCATACCTAAGTGGTT
Organism: Lathyrus tuberosus; assembly: GCA_022829125.1. Taxonomy (NCBI): domain Eukaryota; kingdom Viridiplantae; phylum Streptophyta; class Magnoliopsida; order Fabales; family Fabaceae; genus Lathyrus; species Lathyrus tuberosus. The sequence goes on along the minus strand of JALAZF010000055.1, from coordinate 13,990,186 downwards.
TCTTAGGTAGGAAGTCATTAGTAGAGTATAAGTTTAGGAGATTGTCAACGGGTCGTTGAGTCTGTAAATTATATCTACAAGTAGTGAATTCCATCCCTGGCTTGGTAGCCCCCATAGTAGGTTGGTTGTAACCAAACTGGGTCAACAATTCTTGGTGTTATTTTACTGTTATTGTTGTCCATTGTGCAGAGTGTGTTGTTGTGACATCACACCTTAACATCACACGTCTGATACCAGAATTTCAGGTATTACATATGCTTCAATTACAGTTGGTTCAAAAGAGAACGTTAGCTCCTCTAACCGACATTCCTCCACTCGGATATGATGCTAATGCCCACTGCGATTTCCATTCTGGAGCGCCGGGGCACCACATTGAAAATTGCAAAGCATTCAAGTACAAATTCCAAGACTTGCTTGATTCAAAGGCTATCAATTTTACCAAGGATGGCCCAAACGTGATCCAGAACCCTATGCCTAATCATGGTGGGGCATATGGGCATTCAACGGAAGATCACAAAACTCCAACACAAGGTGCAGGGTTGAATTGATGATGGGGTCATTACTTTCATGACAAACGGTCTACACACCAATTGAAGCCTTCCAAGTGAAGCACTCATGCTGAAAATAAGTCCAGATGGAGTCGGACCTACTCAACAATGGCATTTCTTAGCTTCTTTACTTTATATTCAGTTGTAATTTTTCATTGTTGTTAATACGTTGTATACATGTAAAACTTGTTTGTACTGAATGGTGGTTTTAATGCAATGAATATGTTTTCTTGAAGTAATTCATTCTTATTCATTCATATGATATTTCTGTGCATTGCAATACCAATTTATGTGCTTAAACTCTCAGAGGGAGAATGACGAATTGAAAACGCGACCTTTCTGGTCGTATGTTTTTGGGAACAAAACCTTGCTGATGATGTACATGCATTGTTTCAACTCCCCAAACACCAGAGATATAAGGGAGATAGACCCTCGTTAACCCCGTTGAGCCTAGAAGTAGGAGTTTCTTTCGGAAAAAAAAACCTAACACTTAACCCAGGGGCAGGGTAGTTGTTAGTTGATTTGACCAAGCGTTCAAATTTTGAAAGGAGTGTGCATCTAAGGATCCATTACTTTTTTTTCTCATCAGGAGGCCAAGGAGCATGAAACCATAATGGTTACCCATCACCATAAGGAGTGAAGCAGTCACGATCCCTTCAACGAAGTCAAGATAAGCCAGTGTCACACGATTTGTTCAAAAGAAAAAAAGAAGAAAAAAAAGAAAGCCTGCTAAGTCGAAAGTTTGAAAATAGATGACTTAGGCAAAAGTTAGGGCATCCCGCTGGACATCAAAATCGAAAAGGATTCAAAAGAATCAGTCCAGGCAAAATCAGGTAAACAAATGAAAAAAAGAGCAAATAGAAAAAGCGAAAAGGATTACAAAAGAAAAAAAATCCTTGAGCAAGAACAAGTTGTGTGACTACAGACTCCAAAGACGAAAGGAGAGAATGCCAATCCGAAAGCATTGTGGGCTCCTTAACCATCGCTGATGACATGCAATAACCTTTTGGAAGGTGAGCGCTTGTGTCAAATGAATTGAACGTAGGACTAAAGGACATCTAGGAGAATGGGTGGGTACAAACAAAATTTTGAGCCATAAATCCTTCTTTCTCAAACCGTGAACCAGGCCACGTTACGACCTTCAAAAGTCCTAATTAAGGCAAAGTTATTCCGAAGGCGTACTTCTGATAAGACAGCGTTCCTGACTCCCATGAGTGGGGCTAAAATGTTTTTGTTGGTATTGCATGTGCATAATGTCTTTTATTAAAAAATCAGTGTCACATTTTAACTAGTGATTAGTTCACGAGGTTTGGCGATATCTTTTCAACGAAAACTTCAAGATTAACATGTGTGTTGTATTAGAATAATCATTCTCAGAACAAGCAGTTCCTGCTTACGTACATTGTACTTGACACCAATGAAGCTTGCATAATGAACATCAGTCGAGAAGTCTAACCTTGCCAAGAGGAAATTCGTGGACCATCATATTGAGGAGCATGTAGTCAAGAGACTCCGCCAATTAATGGTTTTCTCAGCAAGTTCATCCGTTCTAGGGCAATCATGTCGAGATTCAGCAAATCTTTCAAAGATAGGGGAAAATTACTGCAAGACTCGTACTGAGGCAGGCCACCTCAGGAGCGAGAAGTTGTCCTCTCCAGAGGACGATTAATCAAAAACACCTCTTCAAAGTTCAGCATACTGGGGCAGAATGTTTCAAGTCATTAAGAATCCTCTCGAGGAAAATTCCTTCATAGTTTGGCCAACCTGGGGCAATTACATTGAGATCCGATAAATCTCTCCAAGAGTTTGAAGACCCTGGGGCCTTTTAAATTCTAGGTTTTCTGTAAAATCCTTTTGAGACAATTTCTCCCAGTAGACCATGTGGTCTGAGAACAAGTGGAAAGCTGCTTATGATATTTGGCATGCAGTTGATCAGCAGAAGCGAAAAGTGCCAAAGTAATTCCCAGTATGGGGTTTCTCTTCCTCGGCAAGGCGCCAGAGGATATCTTTCCTCAGCGAGAGTCCAGAGGTTTGGTTTCCCTTAGCCAGAGTTGGATTCGTCTTTCTCCAATAAGAGTTCAAGTCCCCAAACAGGGTAAAGATGATTTATTCTTGCTCTCCAAGCAGGTGGGCATCCCCAGCAAGAGGCTCATTTCACATCCCATCCCCAGTAGAGTCTTTCTCTCTAGCATCGAAGATCTTGCATCCTCAGCAGAGCATTGAGAATTTCTCTCTCCCTAGCAAGAGTGCAGAGAATTGTTTCCCTGGTCAGAATGGTTTGTTGCTCCCCAGCTAGTATTCAAAAGTTGATTGTCCCAGACATGATAATGTTGCCTCTTCAGCCGGATATTGGTATGATGTCTCTCCTTGCTAGAGATCTGTGTTCCCCGCCGAGTCTCGGTGTCTAACTTCCTCGTCGAATCAGGAAGTATAATCTCACCAGCAGTAGTGTGCTCTTATCCCCAGCAGATTAAGGAAAGTCATTTCCCCAGCAGCAGGTTAAGTTCAATGATATTCCCTGGCCGGTTTGGTATTGTTGACTGCAACCCCCAAGCAGAGTTTGGTGTTCATCCTCTCAATGGTTTAATCAATAGTGGTTAACAACCCCAACAGATTCCAAGTCCAATGGTTATTGGCACCTTTTCCATATCAGATCCTTGGGTTCCATCTTCAGTAGTTGTCATTAGTGATTCCCGACGTAAGGGAAGTCATTTTGGGTTTTATCTTCAACAAGGGTTACTCGTAATCTCCAGCAGTGGATTCTCTTTCCATCTTGCATATAGTAATCATTATTGCATTGCATCCTCAAAATGCGTAGCATTTCCATTTGATATGGAGCATTACGCCATGGAAAAATTCAAACATATGCATTCGAAGCATAAGCCAGGTTTGACATTATCTTTACCAGACATTTCTCAGCAGAGAATGGCATATTTTAGGAAATTCAATCTTACTCTATCCCCGGTGAAGTTGCCGACGAGTTCGCTCATCATGCTTGTACTCCCCTGCATGGTTGTTTGGTTAAACTTCTCTTGACCCCAGCGGAGTCATCTTTCCTTCAGGTCGTAAATCTGTGAAGCCTACTTCCTGTATATCTTGGGTATCCGAACTATTGGTTGGTATCTTTTGTTGTGAGTTCGCCTTGGGTCGGCGTTCTCGCTTATCCCAACTTTTGGTTAGTATCTTCTATCCCAAATATTGGTTGGTATCCTTTGTTGAGTTCTCCTTTGGTCGGCGTTCTCGGTTATCCTAATTCTTGGTTAGTATTTTCTATCCCAACTTTTGGTTGGTATCTGCTATCGTAAGTATGCCTTTGGTCCTCATCCTCGTGTATCCTAACTATTGGTTAGTATCCTTTATCCCAACTATTGGTTGGTATCTTTTACGGTGAGCACGCCTTTGGTCGGTGTCCTCGTGATCTTAACTATTGGTTAATACCTCTTTATCCCAACTATTGGTTGGCATCTTTCATTGCGAGCTTGCTTTCGATTAGTCCTTCTTTCCCAACTCTTGGTTGGTAATCTTTGTCTGGTGTCTCTCATCCCAACTCTTGGTTGGTAATCCTTGGTTTCATCCCGACTATTGGTTGGTATCATCCATTGTGAGTACGCCTTTGGTCGGCGTCCTCATTATCCAAACTCTTGGTTAGTGTCTTCTTTCCCAACTCTTGGTTGGTAATCTTTGTTTGGTGTCTCTCATTCTAACTCTTGGTTAGTATCCTCTGTTTCATCCTAACTCTTGGTTAGTATCCCTTATTTCATCCTAACTCTTGGTTAGTATCCTCTATTTCATTCTATCTCTTGGTTAGTATCTCCTTTCCCAACTCTTGGTTGGAACCTTTCGTTGTGAGTTCGTCTTCGGTCGGCGTTCTCGTTATCCAAACTCTTGGTTAGTATCTTTCATCCTAAGTGTTGATTGGCGTCCTCGCCATCCTAACTATTAGTTAGTTTTGATTTTTCCCTCGGTCAATGTTCCGTATATACGTTATCCTAACTCTTGGTTAGTACCCATTACCCTAATCTCTCGGTGAGTATCTTTTATCCTAACTTTTGGTTAGTATTCTTCGTTGTGAGTTCGCCTTCGGTCGGCGTCTTGGCTATCCTAACTCTTGGTTAGTATCTTTCATCCTGACTCTTGGTTGGCATCTTTCGTTATGGGTTCGCTCTCGGTCGGCATTCCGGTTGTCCTAATCCTTGATTAATGTTCCTTTATCCTAACTTTTGGTTAGTATCTTTTATGTCATCCTAACGTTTGGTTAGTATACGTCCCTCCATCCTAACTCCTGGTTAGCACCTTCTTTCCCAACTCTTGGTTGGTAACCTCTTGGTCAGTATCTTTTATCTTAGTTAATTACCTCTATTCCGACTCTTGGTTGGTGTCTGTCCTCTTTCCCAACTATTGGTTGGTGATGTTCGGTTATCTCAACTTTTGGTTGATACCCTTTGTGAGCTCGCCTTCGGTCGGCAGCCTCGTAATACTAATTGTCGAATAGTGTCCCGTATCCCAACTATTGGTTGGTACTTTGTCTTTTACCCTAGATCGTGGTAGATATCACGTCCTTTATTCCAACTCTTGGTCGGTGTTCCTTGTGAGTGTCCTTTTCATCCCAACTCTTGGTTGGCGTACTTTGTTGATTCATCTGTCACCTTTCGCTATCTCAACTTTTGGTTGGTATCCGCTATATTTGAGTCCACCTTTGGTTGGCAAACACTTTATTGTATATCTCCCCACAGAGTGCAAATTTCTGGGTTCTTTTGTATTTAATCACCTTCTACCTTGAACGTATGAAAGTCGTTGCTATCATCCCTTCAGGTTTAAGTTGATTGAATAGGGGCAGCTGTAACACCCCAAAATTTTCCCTCTTATTTATACCCTCTTTAGTGGCTTATGCTTTCTTTTCATATGCAATTAGGTCATAAGCATCGCACATGCTTCATTGGTTTTCCCAAGGCATGGGATCAGAGGTCTCCATGGTATGAATTGTTCAAAGCAAAGAAAATGGGGCTCCTCAAGGCCAAGACATCTCATTTGATTCACAATTTCATTCAGAAGGATTTCAATTGGCCAGATGGTTGAAAATCAGACAAATCAAGAATAAAGTCAACTGATCAAGGAAAAGTCAACTCTCGATCTTTTAGGTCAAACTCATGTTCATCATGTCAAATATCGACAATGGGGGAGATTTAATCAAGAATATCAAAGGAATCAAGGAAAATCAAGAATTATGGAAAGTTACTTAATTTGTAAAAAACAAGGGTTTTAGAACTTTCCATTTTGGGAAAGTTTTTCATGCCATGCAAACAACATTATGGTCATTTTTCTATATGATACAAGTTTCATTTGAAATTTTTTCTCAAAAGAAAGTTATTGCATGAATTACAAGCTTTCCAACCATATAAAGAATGTTCCATTTGAATTTCTAGATCAAAAGTTATGATCAATTAAAGTTGTGATTATCATGTTGTTCATGTGGAAAAAAAACTTAGAATTTTTCTAAGTCCCAAAATTCAGTTTTGTGACCATGTTTTCAACACCATTTTCCATGAGATTTTAGACCCTAAATCCATTTCTTTTTGACATCAACTTTGTTCAATCAAATATCACCTTTCCAATGACATCAAAATCATGCAAATTGACTTATTATCCTTCAAGAAATTCATCAACAAAGTCACCTCCATGGACATCTTTTTCATGCCATAAACCATAAAAACTCCATTTTTCAAATTGCAAAACTTGGTGAGTAAATTGTGTTGGCTGTACTAACCATCATCTTACACCATTACTATCATCATAATGCACTCCATGGTAGCTAGGATACACCACCCACATAGTAAAATTCATACACCACCATAAACCCTCATTTTTTCCACTTTCACTAATCCATCTCTAACTCACTTTTTAACTATGATTAGCTCTTAACCATACTCCATCCCATCATATAAATTCTCATTCTCTCTCTAACAGAAGTTAGTTACACCATTAGAGAGAAAATAGATAAAAAAATGAATTTCACATCCTCAACTTCAATCTCCAAGATCTCTCTCATCTTGAGGTTTTTTTTTGGAATTCTTTCACCATCTTCATCACCTCATATAGTAGAAGCTATTGTTTGCATCTATTTTCAACTGGAACCATTGTATCATCGCCTAAAAGTTCATCTTCTTCCATCACCAATTTGCAATTTTTTCAAGATTTGAAGAGGTTAAGCTTTTATTTTGCTTGAGGGAGATTCCAAGACATTGCATTGAAGTTTTCCGGGTTTCCTAATCTCAAAGCACCACAAGAAGCAGTGGACTTTCTCCACTTGGTAAGAATCTCTAAAATTCTATGGCTATCAGTCTTAGATTTAAATGATTTAGGATGTTAAAATATTGTTCATACATTGCATCTGGAAGTCCTGAAATGATGGCACACCATGAATCTTTGAATTCAAGTTTATGTGTTGTTCTTGATTTTGTGATTTTCAATTTGAATCTGTGACTTTCATGTTAATTTTCACTTTGTTAGAGCTGTTATTTTGGGAAACTAATGATGTATTGTTGTTCTATGTTTCGGGGGCTTCAATTTAGACTTTTATTTTCTGCAAACCGGTCGAGATTTAAGTGAGTAAAGTGTGGCTAAAGTGTGCTACCTTCACCTTGTTTTTTTTTTCTGCGCAAGAAGTTCCTAGTCATGGAGGTTACATGTTAGTAGCATGGTTGGAAGAGGAAGACGACTATTCGTCCTAGCTGGTGGTTTTGTCTTTTCCTCATTTTAAATGAATCGACCCATTGATTAAATGCTATAAAAGCCATGTAGCACTACTGTATGTTGCCTTGCTGAGAATTAATAGTAATGCAGCAACGTGAATAAAAGTAATGTCGGCAATTAATAATAACAGTGATATTAATATAATAATGAGGCATAGTAGGTGCTGCAACGTGTGAATGTGTAAAGGTGAGAGCATTCAGGACCGCTTGATCCTCATCAGGCGAATGATCTTCATGGGATCACATATATTGTGTCATAACATGAAGGAACCCCAGCCGCGTGATGGATCTAAAGGCCACGAATGGACCAGCGCATTAATGAGGGGGGATGCCCCTCACGTGACTAATTTTCTCCCTTTCCCTTGTTATTGTTCAGCATAGTTTTTGTTGCGTAGGGGCCTAAAGAAAAGGCTATTCGCCCCCCACTTTGTGAGCCCACCATGAGATTACACTAAAACATTGTTAATGCAACACCCCCTCCCTTTTATGTTTTTTTTTTATTTTCTTTTCATCCACGTTTCAAAATATTTTTTTAAAATACTAAAAATTGTCTTAAAATTCTGGAAAAATTCATGTATGTTCCTGAACGTGTTAATTAATTTTTTATGAATTATAATTTCATTTTTGGGTTGTTTGGTTATTTTTCTTGGATTTTTGAAAGATATGTGTTCATAATGGTGTACCTTGTGATACAAGCCACAAAAAGTGATCTTCCTCTAATCTTTCGGACCTGATTTTTGGTATGCAAGTAACCCTTGATTGCTTAACATGTTGATGCTTGATTGATGTCTTGGCCATGAAGTTTGGAATGCTTTTGAATTTCATTTTTTGAGCTTTGCTTTAAATGATCACACTTGACATTTGCTTGATGTTTGCAATTAATTGAATGCTTTTGATGCATGATTTTGATCCAATTTTTTGTACATGTTAACTCACTTGACATCTGCTATGCCATTCCTTCAGACAACAGAATTCAGCACAATCCTGACGTGATGTTCTAACACAAGGTAGGACATCATTCCAAAGAACACATCAAGAGATCAAAGACTGGAGATTAGCCCTTTTAGGAATAGAGACAAAAGTAAATTACTTCTCTTCCTTACAACTTCACTTATCAATGCCTTTATGAGTGGACTTGAACAAAAATCTTCAAGTATCGTTGACAAAGTAACTTGAAGCAGTCTTGGATATATCCCATCACCATCGGATATACATTTAGAGAAGAACAACCTTGTCAAATGCGACCTAAGGAGTTTTCAGATAGATACGCAGCGGATCAAAACACACACTCCTCAAAACCTTCAGGTGTCATATATCAGCCCTATCATCATAATCCAGGTGACACCACAATACCACAGGTTTGAAACTAAATCAAACCTAACATAACCATAACACATCAGCTTTTCAACCAAACCTCCAAACCTTCAGCACCTGTCGTTGTCTGTCACGAACAGTCCATCCTCCACTTCTAGGGACCATTCTCACACCTATATGAACTACTCCAAGTTCAAACAACTTCTCAGTAGAAAGCTTCTACCTTGACCATGAACCAGAAAGTATCTTCCCTGGGATCTCATCCAGATACAGAACAGAATGACCTGCTCTGATACCAATTGAAATTCTGGTACATGTGCAGAATTCAGATGTCCTAGAACATGCCGTTCGACATCTGGTCTGACATGATCACAAAGGGCAAGGTAATCATGGTACTGAAAAGATAAAAAACAAGGCACACAGAATTGTTAACCCAGTCCGGTTTAACACACCTACTCTGGGGGCTATCAAGCCAGGGATGAAGTCTACTATCAGTAGTATCAATTCAAAGCTAAACTCTCCGTTTACAGCTTATCACTCAATCACTACCCAATGACCCTTCTACCTAGATCCTCTCTAGCTATGAGAAACTCTTCTCACTCCTAATCATCGCAATGATGTCTAGCAGTCGACAATCTGCCACTGCATCAACGACTCTTTACCTATACAACAGTTCCACACGGAAGACACCCTTCCAAGGCACAACTTAGAGTTACTTAAAAGCTTCCTCCAAGAACAATACTCCTCTTACTTAACAGCTTCGAGGATCACACTTACAAACTGTCCAACTCACAGGTCGAGTGGTACAGGAACCAACCCTAATACTAGAACTTTTACATCTTTGGTTGCGTTACTAAACTAGGTTACAAAACATCTATATATAACCTATTCCCAACTGGATTTGGGCCTACAAAAGCACAGCAAATGAGCTACTACAAGTCAGCAGAAACTTCTGCTACAAATTAGGACTTCAATCTATAACTTCCTAAAATATCTCCATATTTAGAAAGTGTATATTTTCCAATATTCTTCTCAATTTCAGACTTGAATCTTCAGACCTTTTAATTCAGCGCCACATGAAATTTGCATATTGTTTCCTGAATCTTCTGCATCTGTTAAGACATAACAGAATTCTAAATTCTCTTCAGTTCTGGCGCGATGTCGAATGAACCTGCATGGGACATCTTGATACGACATGTTATACCAGATTTTGAAACTACTTCAGCTCAACATGTTCCAATGCACACTAGGACTTCTTGCTCAACCTGTTCTTCTTTAGCAAGACACACAGTCCTATCTAACATATTGCTGCTATTATTTGTTTTACAAAATTAATGCCAACCCTTAAAATTAAAGAACTAACACACTTACTTGATGCTTTTTCATCTCACTTCTTATTCACTTCTGTCTTTTATGATTGTTTAGAATAATGTTTACTTGTGTTTATTCACATGATCCCTTAGGATTCCTAGCTCCACTTAATTTCCGATTAAGATGGAGGTAGGAGAGACATTAGGCAAGCAATCCATGCATGATAACAAGTAGGATAGTCCCTTCATAAACTCAACTATAGGGCCACCATTGCATGATAACATTATTGTCATACCCCAAATTTTGACCACTAAGATTTCCCATCATTGTGCAAATCATCATCACAATATGGATGTACCTTTATGCCTCATCAGTCTCCTCAGGAATTGTTGAGTATTTACTACTATCAAAGATTAGGGTTTCAAGCCCTCTCAGAGCTCTTAGACAAAGGATCAATCAAGAAATGACATGATCTTCAACTTTTCTAGCCTCTAAAACACCCATAATGGATCAAGAGGACTCCCACATTAAGAATCAAGCACAAGGTTGCAACATTCCAAGTGGATTAAGCCTCAAGATCGCCAGTGTCACCAAATTAGGGTTTTGGTCGACCAAGGCCTCCAGGTGGAAATTTTCCTCTGGGCATAAGCCAAAGCTTCAAAATACAACCCAAGATACTCCAATGGACCTCGTGGACCCAATCATCAAATCAATTTAGCCTCAGGGGATGCATTCACTAAAAATTAGGTATTAGGGTTTCTTGACCTAATTCACCCCTAAGTTGACTTTTGGGACAAAACAAGAGCCAAGACCTCAAGACATGATTTGAGGGTCTCCAATAAACCACATTGATCCATTTACAATAATGGATTAATCCAAGAAGCTTGATCCACAAGTTTCAATTTCATCAGGACCACAATTAGGGTTTCGGGGAAAAGTCAACTGAACCTTTGACTTTTGACCAAGACATGTTCCCAAACCTTGGGACATGATTCAATACACCCTAAAACACCTATGTGTCGCTCCCGGGATTTTCATCCTAGTACAAACGCGAAAGTGGCACCGAAACAGAGTCGCCAGCAATGTGTATTTATCCCATGAGAGGGAAAGGAAACACCGCGTAAACCTGAAGAGAAAGGAAAAGCATGGTCTTGCGACCAAGAGAAATGGGTTCGGGAGTCGGTTACGCGAGAGGAAGGTATTAGCACCCCCTCGCGTCCATCGTACCCGATGGGATCCACGCTTGCTTGTCTCGATCAAAGGGTGATAGAAAAGAATACTGGAAAAGGAACGAAAAGAGAACTGGAAAAGAAATGAGAAACAAATGTAGGGAAAATAAAAGAAGTGCTCGCATGGGCCCTACCCCACTGCCTACGTATCTCATCGGGAACATGAGAATCAGAGCGACGTAGTTCCCCTCACTAGGGATGGATTGTCTGTGTTTTTTAGAGAACGGCTTACATCCTAGCTCAGGTGTTGCGGGCTCGCTGGTCCGAGTGCGTTACCATCTTGCAAGAGAACGAGTAGAAGCGCGTTCGTGCGTTGAGAATGAATGAGATGAGAAAAGAATTCCCGAAGGAAAGACGTTATTGTTTGTTTTTGTCTTTTAGAAGGAAGTGTTTTGGATTTGTTTGCATATGACAGTGTATCTGGATCTTAGCCATTGGAATGTGTACGTTCTCACATTCCAAGATGGAATGGGTAAGAATACACACTAAGAGTGAAGAAGACCCCCACACTTAGTTCCAATTGTCAAGGTTCAAACACACTAGCATACTTGTGTTTATTAAGTGTTTTGTTGATTATGAAGTGAAGAAGTGTTTTTTATTATTTGCACCTTCAACAAGTATTGCATTTAAGTCCCTCATACAAGATCAAATATGTAACACATTGACCTAAGATGGGCCATATGCTACACATTTTAAGATTACAAGAGAAGACCCCTTATAATCTTTTCTTTATATGAAAGGCCTAAATGCAATAAATGCCTACCTTTATTATATGTTTTGAATTTTCTTTGAGATGAGAAAAGAGAATCAAGAGAGGAGAAAAGGTAAAACCTATATGGACTAAGACTCAATCCTAATTGAAGATTAAAGGGAGTGATCCTAAAGGTTTGTGAGGTTTCAACCTAAAGTCTAAAGAAGGAAAGAATTAAACAATTCACTTCTAAAGTAGAAGATGAATTGTAATTCACAAAGGGAAAGTGATGAGTTATTAAAAGAAAGCACATAAGTGCTTAACAAAACACAAAATGGAATTGTAAAAGAGAAAGGATAGAAGTTGAATGTGGATTCCTTATCCACACTCAATTGAAACTTACCAAAGCCCCTACATGGTTAGTAAACATGTATAAGAAGTATAAGAAGTAAAAGAACATGTAATGCATCATAAAACTCCAAAGAATTAAATGAGAAAACAAATCCTAGAACCACAACCAGAATGGGCATCATATGGTCAACAAATGAATATCATCATACAAGTGCAAGTGAATAGGCAACAAACATCATCCATTAGCATTTAAACATGTTACAAGAAGAAAGGGTAGATGAAAGATGGAAAGAAATGAAGAGGACATGCATAAATGGAACATGTAAATCAACAACCAGAATTGAAACTAAATGGAAAATGGTTTATGAACATCTCAAAAGTATTTATGAGATAACTTCAAGACATTCAAGAAGTAATATAAGGAGAATTGAAATGAAAGTTCAAAAAGAAAGTGCAAACAATACATGTTAATGATGCACAAAGTTCAAATAAAAATCAACATGCAAGGATGACATGTAATATGTACCAATGACCTATAATGTCAAGTGAGTAGTTCACAAAGTAGGCAAATGATCATGCAAGTATGTACAAAAGAAATCATGCAAACATGCACTAAAGTTAAAATGACATGACATGTATTATACTTCAAAGGTAATGCATCCAACAAAAATCAAATGGCCTCATGAAAATTATGAAAACATGGTATTGGAGTGCCTAGGTCAGAAATGCATCATACATCAAGATAGCATGTAAAAATTCAAAGCAAAAATGACTTCAAACCAAGCAATTAGGTCAAATTGAAACATCATGCAAAGTGGTACAAATATAGGCATCAAGACATGTAATAAAGTGACCTAAAAAATCAAACAAAAATCATATAACATGCTTCAATGTATTAGTGAATCAATGCAAAAAGAATCATGTCAAAATAGTTGGTAATGAGCAAGAACAAAATTAAACAAATTCATGTATCATGCTTAGAATGCATCTAAATGGAAATTCAAAGAAAATTATGGACCAGGGGTAAAAAGGTCATAAAATCAAGAAATAAAATCATGGAAAATTTCCTAAATGTTTTAAGAGTACACATGAATTTTTGTGGAATTTAATAATGCAATTTGGTATTTTTAAAAATTAAAAATCAAACGTGTAGAAAGAAATAAAAATGAAAAATAAATGCAAAATGCAGGGGGGTATGAACATAGCAATTGGACAGTGCAAATTCATTGGGCTTTAAAAAAGAGGAGGTGTGAATAGCAATCTGGTTAGGTCCATTAAGCACGCAGAACATACTAACAAGCATGGACTCTCAGTCAACAAAATTGACTCCCTCATGGCCATTGGATCAAGTCACAGTCAAACCATAGTCAAAGTAATTGAAATCAATGCATGTGCGTGAGTGACCACAATCCCTATCGTGTATCACGCCACAAAACGTTTAAATGAGTTCAGAAAATTGGCATGTGACTTGCACGCTTTTTTTTAATGTGCTGGCAGCATTTTGGCCATTAGATCATACTCATCCAACGGACCAAATTCAAACTGAGCATAAAACCCTAACCAAAAACCACCGGCCGGAGAGGGACCTCCGGTCACCTTCTCCGGTCACACGCCACCGTCTGCAACTTCACATGTCCCAGAAATGCCCAACATGTACATCAATCGAAAGAGAAACTAATGGAGAACATGAATTCAAGAACAAAATGCACAAACAGTTCATGATACGAGAGAATTCAACAGAAAAAGATTTGCCCTAACATTTGAACTATGCCTCTAAAGGCCTATCAACTAGCCGGGCCAGTTCTTGAGCTTATAAGAAGCTGCAAGAACCTGAAAACAAACTCACATTAAGTCTATAATGGATGAAATTCGTACCTGAAGATTGGAGACTTTGAGGTATTCTTCAGAAAACCAGAGATCGTAGCTTCTTCTTCAACCTTGGAGCTTCACAAATTAAGCAAAATAAATGCTATATAACTGGTTGTCTTGAGAGCAGAGAGATTCAATGTTGAACAGTGCTTGAAGCAACCTTGAGAACTATACTGAAATCTCCTTCAATCAAGTGCCATTGATGATGATGAGGATGAAGTATCGTGTGCTTGGAGAAGAATTTTTGAGAGAGTTGGTAACAGAGTGAGAGAGTCAGAGAGAAAGTGGAGAGAACTTTGAAGTGAAAAATGAGAAATGAAGCTGAGACTGAAATTAGAGGTGAGATTTCTATTTATAATGTGAGTTAACCATGGTTTAGTGAGTCAGTTAAGTGAGTCAATGCTTGGTTAATTGAGTGCACCCTAACTAACTGAGTCAAGTTAGTTAGGGGCGAGTCATTGATGGTTGTGGTGTGGTGTGGGAATGTTCACGACAGTTATGGTGGAATGAAGAGTGAAGCTTGGAATGGTAAGGTTGTTGTGGCAGAAACTTGCTCAACAAGTTGTTCTCTCTATTTTCATGCAAGGCACATGATGTTAAACATTGTGTAGGTGATATGTGCTTGACCAAATGTGGAAATAAAGTTCATGGATTGTTTGATGAATGTCTGAACCAAACTGCTAACTCTGATGTGATTCCTCAGTTGGAAATGGTGAAGTTTGCGCATGGATATCTCTCTCTTCAAGCCATGGACATGAGTGATCTTGGTACCATTTCAAAGTGTGTACATGGTATAACAACTTTGATGTTGAAAAGAAGTGAAAATGAGACTTGCAACATATTGAAAATGAGCTTCAAACATAGGAACTCAAGACTGGCTTAAAATGCTGCAGAATGCGCACATGTGTGGCATGACTTGGTTGTGACCTAGTCAAATTTCAGTTGTACTGACCATACTTTGAGCCATCATAACTCCTTATTCTTTGATCAAATGGCATTTTGTCCAACATGAATAATGAAGAAGACACTACAAGGAACAACTTTGATGTTGAAAAGATTTTCATTTGGAGCTTTTATCATTGAGAAAAATGAGCGAACATTTGGCACACCAACTGTTTGAGGAAATGATGTGCGCGTGACCTGAAAATACTTGGTCATGACATGGTTTTTTGCCCTACTTTCCTCCAACTTTGATCCATCATATCTCCCTCAATTTTTATCCAATGGAGATGTTCTACACATGGATTTGAAGCTTAAAACAAGATCTTTCATTGAGGCAGAGTGGATTTTTCATTTGGTGCTCCAAATTTGAATGGCCTTGGTTCAAATTCTGATGCAAAATGGCCAAAAACTTGCTATTTTTAGTAACCCTACTTCATCCAAAAATGGCAACTTTCCAAATCTTGATTTTTTCATGATTCCTTTGGAGTTTCTTGATCAAATTTTGTACATTGGTCACATATAACATGAATTTCATGAATTTGGCCTTAAAAAGTCAAGGGTTGACTTTTTTCTCTGATTATTTGACTTGGCCCCAAATTCCCTGATTTTTGATCTTTCTTCCAATTGAATCACTTCTAAAACCAATTGAGATGTAATTTTCCACATACATACACTTAAGGACATATGGAATACCATGACATCAAG
Organism: Lathyrus tuberosus; assembly: GCA_022829125.1. Lineage (NCBI taxonomy): Eukaryota > Viridiplantae > Streptophyta > Magnoliopsida > Fabales > Fabaceae > Lathyrus > Lathyrus tuberosus. The sequence goes on along the minus strand of JALAZF010000055.1, from coordinate 13,974,477 downwards.
TTTTGTTCAAAAAATCAAAGATTCCCTGATTTAATGGGAAACCCTAGTTTTGGTGCCCACCTCCTAGGAGAAAAATGTGCAGTCTTCAATTTCAAATTCCTCATAGTATGTTGTGTACCTTCTTAAAGGATGATGATATATGCCTTTTGAGGATGATTTTGGATCAATGAGCTATCTCTTTTGAGGGTTTTCCTTCAGTTTTTTGAACCTCTTGCATAGTGAAAGATGTAGTGCTTCAATCTCCCATTGAATCTCACTTCCTTGAGGTTTTGGAAGATCAATTGAGATAGTATGAGCCATGAGAGACCTCTTGGCTTGCCTAGAGCCAACTTGATTGACCTTTTTGTGCTTTGAATGATTCCTTGATTGTCCACCTTCCACCTGATCACATGCCCTGATGGTAAGGAGGATGCCATGCTTCATTTTTCTATGTTAAATGCAATGTAATGTTAATGAGGTGGATATGATATGATAAATGATAATGCCATGCTATGATGACAAAAGGGGAGAGCAAATTTTGGGGTATTACAGCTGCCCCTATTCAAGCGCTGTAGACCTGAATGCCTGAAAGCAATTGCTTTCGGACTTTCAAGGTATATAGTGATTGAATACCAAATATAACCAAAAATTTGCTCTGGATGAAGAAGAAAAGGGATATAAACCCAACGAGACTGCTGGATTGAATCCTCGATGAAACGTCGGAGAGATCTGTCTTTTGAACGATGCCAGACGACTACTGGCTTGCCACGCTGATGGTGGACTTTAATACTGTCTTTTATGCAATTCCAGACGACTACTGGCCTGCCACACTACTGGTGGACTTTGGAAATGTCTTTTTGAACGACGCCAGACGACTACTGGCTTGCCACACTACTGATGGACTTTAATACTGTCTTTTATGCAATTCCAGACGACTACTGGCCTGCCACACTACTGGTGGACTTTGGAAATGTCTTTTTGAACGACGCCAGACGACTACTGGCTTGCCACACTACTGGTGGACTTTAATACTGTCTTTTATGCAATTCCAGACGACTACTGGCCTGCCACACTACTGGTGGACTTTGGAAATGTCTTTTTGAACGACGCCAGACGACTACTGGCTTGCCACACTACTGGTGGACTTTAATACTGTCTTTTATGCAATTCCAGACGACTACTGGCCTGCCACACTACTGGTGGACTTTGCAGCTTCGTGCCACCCGAAGACGGACTTTTGCCAATCCACTGTTGGACTTTTGCCACCCGAAGACGGACTTTTGCCAATCCACTGTTGGACTTTTAGCTGCTTTGCCACCCGAAGATGGACTTTTGCCAATCCACTGTTGGACTTTTGCCACCCGAAGACGGACTTTTGCCAATCCACTGTTGGACTTTTGCCACCCGAAGACGGACTTTTGCCAATCCACTGTTGGACTTTTGCCACCCGAAGACGGACTTTTGCCAATCCACTGTTGGACTTTTGGAATATGCCACCCTTAGATGGACCTTTCGCCAATCCACTGTTGGACTTTTGCCACCCGAAGACGGACTTTTGCCAATCCACTGTTGGACTTTTAGAATCTTAAAATCGAATTACTCTCTGCCTCTGCGCCAGACATCTCTGCCGACTCTGCTGAGGAACCACAATCAATGATTTAATCTCGGAGACTCCTAAAAGGATAATATCTCTGCTGGCGAATGGATGAACAATCCGTCTGCTTCGAATTGTCAAGCTTGCCAAAAATAAATTGGACTTTAAGATATGAGGGAATGACGACTCTGCCAGGAATTATTCCATCTGTTTGGGGGAACGAATTCTGGTCACAGCGATTCCGCTGGGGATGAGAATTTTTAAATGACGTCCTGCTGGGGAAATGAGCCATTAAAACTCTGCTTGGGGATTTATTCAACCCAAGCTCCTTTATAGGGATTATCAACCTTCTGATCCGGCTGGGGAAAGGCTGTACCATCCTTGTTGAGGAATAGATTCTGTCGATCTGATAAACCTCTGCGGAGAGAATAACAACTCAGCTGGAAGTTGCTGACAAGATTCGATGCTGACCTCTGTGGGGATACCATGACCAGAGATACGATCTTGCTGGGTATCAGGGCTACTCTGCCAGGGATATGCAAATCCTGGTTAGAACATTCCACTGCAACTTGCTATAAAGAGTCCTTAGAGATCTGTTGGGGAAACCCAAAGCAAATCCACAGTAGTCTGCTGAAGAATGTGACTGTCGAGCTTAGGATAAGTACTACAATGCCCCATGTTAGGCGAGCTTCCCTTTAGACAATTCCGTTAGGGATGACGGGTTTATAACAAACTCTGTTGGAGAAAACTGCTTTAAAACGTCTCATGTTGGGGAATGCTTTTCGAGAGGATTTTACAGAAGACCAACTGTCCTCAAACTCTACTGGGGGTGACCAACACTTCATGCTGGGGAAACAATCATGCCCCATGCTTGGACAACACAACAATTCGTCCCCGCAGAGGATGTCATAAGAGGATTTTACAGAAGATCTAGCCTCTTCAAACTCTTGTGACTTCGCTGGGGATAATGACCATCAGTTTCGGTGTCGACGAGACCACTCTTTTGGGGAACCTGTGACCGTTATCGACATAGAAAAGCTTGTAGCTGTTGGAAGGACTGAATAAGAGAATCGACTTAATAAGATGCAACGGTACCCAGTTGAACTTAATTCACTGATATCGACCCGTTATGAACAATCGTCGACCGAACGATGAACGCCGATCTCCTTACCCATAATTGCCCCAGTTTTTTTTTGCGTGGGGTGATTTATTGCTGGTCTTGTGCTTAAAATCATCTGCACCTGCTACCTGCAACAAAAGAATATGCCCACATGCCCCGAATATTGCGTGGCTAGAATCCACCATCCGGGAGTATTCAACATTCGAAGTAATTTCAAATATTTTTTCTGCGCATGTTATTGCAAGGCTGCCATGTTTTCAAATGCAATGTTTTATCAACAATTAGGACGTTTTTGAAAACAAAGCAATAAAACAAAAATAGGAGGCTTTTTACTGAAATTCAATTTATTGACTGAGAGCCCAGAATAGGCAATTACATCTGGAAGCAATCCCTGGAAAGAGGTGATCGCTGAAAATTGAGAAAAGAAACTATCCTAATGGCAATGTGAAAACGGAATTCCACTGAGTTTCCATTCTGTTATGACCTGTATATCTTCAAAACTCCCCGACCTTGCCTTCTGAGGAATGATCAGACCGATTCCTATTCTTCAGAACGTCAGTTGTTCAAACGGTAATGGGTACAGATAACTCAGACTGTAGTCATTCGCTTAAATCCCTCTTTTGTGTGGACCGCCCTTTCAGGTTTTCGATCCACCAGGATACCCTTTTTTGCCTAAGTTGCCCTTTCGGGTTTTCAACTTACCGGGTGTACAATTTTTTTCAATTATATCCCTAATTTTTGCCCGAACCTTATTCTGTTTTTGGTTCGCCGGGATGCCCTTTTTTGCCTGGATTTTTTTTATTTTTATTATCCAGCGGGTCTATTCATGCGAAGTATTTTTTGACTACGTCCGAGTTAACAGGGGATGAAAAGTCTTCGCCATCCATGGTTGTAAGCAATAAAGCTCCGCCCGAAAAGACCTTTTTAACCACGAATGGACCTTCATAATTAGGAGTCCATTTGCCCCTGTGATCTATATTGGGAGGAAGGATCCTTTTGAGTACCACATCTCCGACTTTATAAACCCGAGGACGCACCTTTTGGTCAAATGCCTGCTTCATTCTGCGCTGGTATAGTTGCCCATGACATACAGCCGCCAATCGCTTTTCCTCAATAAGGCTCAACTGATCAAATCTGGCTCGTACCCATTCAGCTTCGTCTAGCTTAACATCCATCATGACTCTGAGGGACGGAATCTCTACTTCAACCGGTAGCACTGCCTCCATACCATATACAAGTGAGAATGGGGTTGCCCCAGTGGACGTGCGTACCGACGTTCGATACCCATGCAAAGCAAATGGTAACATCTCATGCCAATCTTTGTACGTGACCACCATCTTCTGCACAATCTTCTTGATATTTTTGTTGGCCGCTTCGACCGCGCCATTCATCTTTGGGCGGTACGGAGAAGAATTGTGGTGTTCGATTTTGAAGTCCCGGCATAACTCAGCCATCATCTTATTGTTCAAATTAGAACCATTATCAGTAATGATTCTTTCGGGAACTCCATATCGGCAAATGATATCCCGTTTTAAGAAACGAGCGACCACTTGCTTTGTAACATTGGCATAGGATGCGGCTTCAACCCATTTGGTGAAGTAATCAATTGCCACCAAGATGAAACGATGACCATTGGAAGCTGTAGGCTCAATCTTTCCGATCATATCAATGCCCCACATGGCAAACGGCCAAGGCGACGACATGATACTCAACGGATTTGGAGGCACATGCACCTTGTCTGCATAGATCTGGCATTTATGGCATTTGCGGGCATATTTGCAACAATCTGACTCCATAGTCAACCAATAATATCCCGACCTTAACAACTTTTTAGCCATTGCCTGCCCTCCGGCATGAGTACCGAAAGAGCCTTCGTGCACTTCAATCATCAACAAGTCTGCTTCATGTCTATCCACACATCTAAGCAGGACCGTGTCAAAATTTCTTTTATACAGCACGCCATCTTTGTTCAGGAAGAAACTACTAGCTAACCTTCTTAACGTCTTCCTGTCTTTGGACGATGCCCCGGACGGGTACTTTTGACTTTTCAAGAAACACTTAATGTCATGAAACCATGGCTTGTCATCAGACGTTGCATCGACCGCAAACACAAATGCTGGTCTGTCAAGGCGGGATACCTCAATCTTAGGTACATGGTTCCATCCTTGCACTTTGATCATGGAAGACAAAGTGGCCAAGGCATCAGCGAACCTATTCTCATCTCGAGGAATGTGGTACAGTTTCACTGTTGTGAAAAACGTCAGCAACCTCCTTGTATAATCTCTATACGGCACTAGATTTGCTTGGTGCGTGTACCAACTCCCCTTCACTTGATTGATTACCAAAGCTGAATCACCAAATATATCAAGGGTCTTAATCCGTAGATTAATCGCCTCCTCGATCCCCATTATACAAGCTTCGTACTCTGCTTCATTGTTGGTGCATCCGAAAGTTATTCGGGAAGTGAAAGGCATATGAACACCTTCCGGCGTGATAAGAACTGCTCCAACTCCGCACCCATTCATATTGACAGCCCCATCAAACATCAGACTCCATTTGGATTCAGGGTCTGGCCCCTCCTCCGGAAGTGGTTCCTCGCAGTCTTTAGCTTTGAGAAACATGATGTCCTCATCAGGGAAGTCAAATTTCATGGGTTGGTAATCATCAATCGGCTGTTGCGCAAGATAGTCAGACAAGATACTTCCTTTGATGGCTTTTTGTGAAGTGTACTGAATGTCATACTCTGTCAAGATCATTTGCCACCGTGCAACTCTGCCTGTCAATGCTGGTTTCTCGAAAATATACTTGATAGGATCCATTTTTGAAATCAACAAAGTCGTGTGCCTAACCATATATTGCCTCAATCGCTTAGCGGCCCATGCAAGCGCACAGCATGTCTTTTCAAGCATTGAGTATCGGGACTCACAATCATTGAACTTTTTGCTCAGGTAGTAAATAGCATGCTCCTTCCTACCTGTCTCGTCATGTTGACCGAGAACACAACCCATGGCACCTTCAAGCACTGTCAGATACATTATCAGCGGTCTCCCTTCAACTGGAGGTATTAGAATCGGAGGTTCCTGCAAGTATTCTTTTATCTTATCGAATGCCAATTGGCAATCGTCATTCCACCTGACCGTTTGATCTTTCCTTAACAATTTAAATATTGGCTCACACGTGGCTGTTAGGTGAGATATGAACCTTGCAATGTAGTTCAATCTACCCAAGAAACCACGAACCTCTTTTTCTGTTCTCGGTTCAGGCATTTCTTGTATTGCTTTCACCTTGGCAGGATCAACCTCGATTCCTCTTTCGCTCACAATGAAACCCAGTAACTTTCCAGAACGCACCCCAAACGTGCACTTGTTTGGATTTAATCTCAGACGGAACTTTCTCAACCTTTCAAACAGCTTTTTCAGGTTAACCAGATGTTCCTCTTCTGTTCTCGACTTGGCAATCATATCATCTACATAACATTCGATCTCCTTATGAATCAAGTCATGAAACAATGTCACCATCGCCCGCTGGTACGTTGCCCCTGCGTTTTTCAACCCAAAAGGCATTACTTTATAACAATATGTACCCCACGGAGTAATGAACGTGGTCTTCTCCATGTCTTCAGGTGCCATCTTGATCTGGTTGTATCCGGAGAACCCGTCCATAAATGAGAACACTGAAAACTGAGCTGTATTATCGACCAGCACATCAATATGAGGTAGTGGAAAATCATCTTTCGGGCTAGCTTTATTAAGATCTCGATAATCCACACACATTCTCACTTTTCCGTCTTTCTTCGGTACTGGCACGATGTTGGCTACCCATGGAGGATACTTTGTCACAGCAAGAAAACCAGCGTCCCACTGCTTCTGGACTTCCTCCTTAATCTTTAAAGCCATGTCGGGGTGAGTCCGACGAAGTTTCTGCTTGACTGGCGAACATTCTTCTCTCAATGGTAGCCTGTGCACGACAATATCCGTATCCAACCCCGGCATGTCTTGATACGACCAGGCGAAGATGTCAACATACTCGCGCAACATTTCCGTCAAAGTTTGCTTCACATCTGCTTGCAAGCTGGCACCAATCCTGATCTCTTTCTTGGCGTCCTTGGTACCAATATTGATGATTTCTACAGTCTCCTGATGAGGCTGGATGACCCTTTCCTCTTGTTTCAACAATCTGGCCAGTTCTTCAGAAAGTTCACAATCTTTCTCATCCCCTTCTTCGGCTTGATAAATCGGATTGTCAAAGTCATACATGGCCATATCAAAATCGTTATCAGTGGTATCCGGAGGATCAAGTCTGCATGAACGGGTTCATGCCTTATTTTAGAATTTATTTTTAAGCAAAACAAAAGAAAATGAAACATTGCCATTTTATATTTTTTGTGCAAAAATAAAAACTGAAAGACAGAGAACAAAATTTGATTGCAAAACGTCCTTTATTAATGATTAAACATTGCAAATGCAACCATGGTGGCCCTACAAATGAATCTATACGCCTTGGGCAGAGCGCAAGATTTTGTCATGCATTATGGTTAGAAAAAACAAAGAAAAATTACTCTGTCTGAAGAGTAACCTGGATGACTTCTTCAACGAACCAGTTTTGCACTTGTTGTCCCGGAACATGAGGGCGTACCCAGTTGTCCAGGTCACAATCACTGTCAACACTATCCTCCATGGCTGCACAAGACTGGTCCATGTAGATAATTCCCCCACTATTGAAAGTAATGGGTCCCCTGCTCCCCGCATCTGAAGTTGTAGAGGGATGATAACCAATACCAAATTTGTCTTCCTTCATTGGGGTCTCTATCAACCTGCCCCAACCTTGGGCGTTGCCTGCCCTGACGACTTCGACAGCTTGTTTGTAAGATGAAATGGAGGTACCAGCCCCAACTGGTACAGAAGAAGACTCAGGTGCATCGTCAATATTGACTGCTTCAAATGATTGGCACAACATCTCATGAATTTCCCCATCCATTTCAATGTACTTGAACGTAGACAAGTGACTCACAAAGATGTCTTCTTCCCCACACACTGTCACAATCTGCCCTTCAAACTCATACTTCAGCTTTTGATGTAGAGTAGAAGTAACAGCCCCGGCTCCATGAATCCAAGGGCGTCCCAATAGGCAGCTATATGCAGGTTGTATGTCCATTACATGGAACGTGGATTTGAATACCTGTGGTCCAATTTGTACGGGCAATTCCACCTCACCAAACACAGATCGTCTGGTTCCATCGAATGCTCTGACCACCAATTCACTAGGCCTTAAGATCAAACCATCAACTTCCAGCTTCATCAATGCCTTCTTGGGCAAGACATTAAGTGATGAACCAGTGTCTACCAGTACATGAGATAACACTGCGCCCTTACACTCCATCGTGATATGCAAAGCCTTATTATGGTTTCTTCCTTCAACAGTCAAATCTCTACTTGTAAAGCCCAAGCCATGGCTAACATTAACATTGGAGATTACGCCCTCGAGCTGATTAACAGTAATTTCTTGTGGCACGTATGCACTCTTCAACACTTTCAACAACGCCTGCCGGTGCGCATCAGAGCACATCAATAGTGACAAGATTGAAATTTTTGAAGGGGTCTGATTCAGTTGGTCCACAATCTTATAATCGCTTTTCTTGATTATCTTCATAAATTCTTCCATTTCCTTATCAAAAGTAATCTTTGTCTCGGCTTCAGGTGTAGGCGCACTTTCAACCACCTGTTTACCCTTAGCCTTTGCTGCAACTTCTACCTCCTTATCACTTCTCAAGGTTTGGGGAGCGAACAACCTTCCACTCCTTGTAAAGCCCCCTACACCCCCTACATTATCAATATTTGGGCTGACTGACGGCTCAACTTCCTGCTTTTTACCTTCGTAATATACATCTGCCCCATAGTGCCATGGGATAGCTTTCGTAGATGTGAACGGAATTGGTCCTGGCACTGTGATAGTGACAGGACTGGGCCCTTCTGGCGCAACACTCGCCACGGGAACTGCATTGACCGGCATTTGAATCTCAGCGGGAGTGTAATAGATGGTCACGGTTGATATCTCATCAGTGTCTTTCACGACTCTGTCGAACTGTAGACATCCTTCATCGATCAGATTCTGTAAACCCATCTTCAACTTATCACAGCCGTTCTCCTGATTCATACACTCAGAGCAATCTTGATTACAGCCTGGGAACACCTGTCCCTTCAATAAACGATCTTTTACAACCAACAAAGAAGTTTTCACTTGATGAACGTCTAACACCAAATTCAATCTCCTCCCATCTTCAATAGCGTACACATTTGCTGCACTATGATCAGGCATGGGATGCTGAGTAATATTAGGAGCGGGAGAGAAATTGATGGCTTTAGCATCAATCAAATCTTGTACTTTATGATGGAAAGCCCGGCATTTTTCAATGGAGTTCCCCTGAGCACCTGAGTGGAACTCACAACGAGCATTAGCATCGAAGTTAGGTGGCAGGTTTCCAGCAACCGGAGCTTTCATAGTACGGAGTTCTACCAACTTTAACTCGAGTAGCCGGGGCAACAGCGCGGCATAAGTCATAGGGATAGGATCCATCTTACGATCCCTCTGTCTAGACCTTTGCTGGAAAAAAGGTTGTTGTTGTTGAACTTGTTGTTGGGGTTGTTGTTTCTGAACAGACGGTGTGGGGATTGTTACAGCATCTACCTGATAATAAGCTCGAGAACGCCCTCTGCCTCGTCCTCTAAACACAGCATTCGTATCACCTTCTCTTCTTTTCTGGTTACTAGCGAACGGTTTCTTCGTCCCCGAAGAGCCAGCCCCACTCACATCCTGGATCTTTCCAAGCTTTAACAGACTTTCTATTCTTTCTCCCGCAATCACAATATCAGCAAATCCAGTTGACGGACAAGCAGCTAATCTATCCAGATAGGCCCCTTGCAAGGTGCCCATGAACATATCTGCCATTTCTCTGTCTGATAAGGGAGGTTGAACCTGGGCAGCCATTTCCCTCCACCTCTGTGCATATTCTTTGAAACTCTCCTTGGCATTTTGTGACAATCCCTGCAATTGGGTGCGGTTGGGCGCCATGTCAATATTATATTGGTATTGCTTCAGGAACGCTTCTGCCAAATCTTTCCAATTCTTCACAGCAGCTCTATTCAACTTCATGTACCAGGTCAAGGACGCCCCAGCCAGACTGTCCTGAAAATAGTGCATCCATAGCTTCTCGTCATCCGTATGGGCTGAAATCTTCCCAAAGTAAGCTTGAAGATGCGTTTGGGGACACGCATTGCCGTGATACTTATCAAAAGTAGGAGGTTTGAATTTAGGGGGAATTCTGACTCCTGAGACCAGCCCCAGGCTGGTAACATCAATACCCATAGAGTTCTTGCATTCTATGGCCCTGATCTTTTCTGCTAACTCCTCATACCTTCGATCACCTTGATTACCCACATCAGCATCTAGTAGAGTAAATTGGTCTTCCAGAGTATCTTCAAGAGTAACACCAGCATGCCTACCATTTCCATTACCCCGATTGTTACCACCAGGAGGAGGGTTGCCACCGGGAGGAGGGATGCCGTGTCCCTGTGAATTGTCATGTTGATCACCTTCGGGCCCATTGTCTGGACGCTCGACCAGAAGCCTCAACCTCTCCTGATTTTGCGCCATGCCAGTCATGAGGGTCATGAACTGGTCCATACGCGCCCTCATTTCGGCCAAATCACTTTGCACTTGATCCATGATTCTTACTTGATTTCTTCGCGTCGAATATCGGTGAATATGATTCTCCGCTATACTGCCTGAAACCAAATAAAGGTTAGAGACCCTGCAACGAGTACCTGAAAAGCAAGTAACAAAAATGCAAAATGATATGCAATGCCATGCAATGCCATGTTTGTCATTTCCGAGGTGCTTTATACCCTGATTCCAATCCAACCACAGAAATCTGAAGACCAGAAATTGTGATATAAAGAGACGTGTCGTGGTCATGTGCTTGTGTGCAGCTATCTGATAAGGAATAATTCTGAATAAAACTGCTCATACTCATTCAACAAAGTATTCAAGTACATTTAAGAAAGGCTCATCCGCAAATGCAATACAAGGAAAAATGGATCCATCAACAAGCCTGACGGTAACCATTAATAACAAAATATAAGGAAAAGAACATCAGTCTGACAATTCCACACCCTTCAGCTTATCACTTGAGTATTTGATCTCCTCAAAAAGTATACGGGTATGCTGGTGATTCGGCTTTTCAATCATTTCTTTGATCAAGACATCCCTTTTCTCAAGAGCTTCAGTTAAAGAACCCATGTGCAACATCAGAGCCTCGTCATCACACACTCCTTTGTGTCTCTTTATGCCGGCTTGCGTCTTGAGTATCTCCCTTTCTATCATGACTTCTTCAAGCTCTTTCTTGGTATTCCTCAGCTCACCTCTAGCTTCTTCTAGCTGTTCTTGACTCTTACCGAGGCTTTCCCGATACTTTCTCCTCTGCTCATGCGCCTTTTCAAGCTCTTCGTCCTTAATCTGCAACTGTTCCTGTAATTCAGCATTCTCTATCCTAACTTCGTCCCAAGCGTGCTGAAACTTTGTTAACTTTTCTTTGGTCTGTGCTAACGCCTGTTTGGTTTGCTTGTGGGCTTGAGTAGCATCATCAGCACCTTTACTAATCTTCCGGAAATGTTGGGCTCTTCCAGCAAAGTCTTTTTCTTTTGCAGTTAGGATTTGTTCAGCATCTTGGGCTTTCCGCTCCAGCTCTTCGTTGGCATGTAGAGCATTCTGAAGACGGCTACTCAACTCGGAATTCTCTCCTTGGAGCTTTTTCACCAAGGCTTGCAACTTGTCAACTTCTTCCACAGTAGCAGTGCTTCTTGCTTTCTCATTCTCCGGATACAAAAGGGGTGCCTTACCAAAAGGCAAGAGAAAATCTTCAACTCTTTTCTTCACCCACTCTTCATAGGCTGGATAAACCCGGTTGTTAGGCTTTCCTAGAGTAACTTTCCCCTTTTTCAGTATGCTACCCCAGCTTTCAGAAGCTTTCTGTGCTGCTTCCCATCCTTCTGATGTATGAAAATAGAGGGACTCCTCCACATCTCTCTTAATAGGCGGACCTGTCAGGGCATACCCAAATTGTCGAATGGCCAAAGAAGGATTGTAGTTAATCCCACCCAGTCTTCCTATCAGTGGAACGTTAGGGAACTTACCACAGCTGTGGATAATATTCTTACCAATCAGCCCATGATCTACCCATACGATGTCCTTGGCCACCAATCCCATTAAACGCTGTTTCCACTCTAGAGAATCTTTGGAATCCACAAAAGCCCCTGATTGTGGTAAACGGCCCGCAAACCACTTATAGAACAAGGGTGCACAATCAACGAATTATCCCTCCTCTTTTCTTTTCATTTCGGTTGTACAATGAGTAGTGAAGATCTCCCAGTAGCGTTGGCACCGGATTCTTCATCATGAATATTCGTATAGCGTCCGTATCAATAAAATCCGGCTCGTTGGGAAACAACACTATGCCGTATATACAAAGGGCTAGCAAAGCATTAAAAACAAGCCACTTCTCGCCTTTAGCTGCTTCCTGGGCCTTCTTAATCAGATATTCCAGCTTGTAACCACGAATCTTTCCTTTGTTGGAGACATTGTCACTTAACTCTGATTTGCTCAAATAAAGAGCACCAGCCAACTTCCCAAAGTCAAGATCCCCCACCGATCCAAAGAAAGGGGGCTCCTCCTTGATAGCAATCCCCAACATGTTGGAATACTCCTCCAGGGTAGGAACCAACACATAGTCTGGAAATACAAAACATCTCAGAGGCGGATCATAGAACTGCATCAACGTATGGAGACCTCTGGCTTCATAATCACTGACATTACGGACCATAGATAAAATCCACCCATATTTCTCTTCAAAAGCTTCTCGTGCTGCAGGGCTCGCCATTCCCTTCAGCACAACAATAGGGCCCAAAGTAGGCGTAAGGAACTTATAGCTGATGATATTCTTCCTCTCTTTAGTGTTCATCTTTGCAGGGACCTGATGACTGGAATCAAGGGTAATATATGCACCTGGAAATGAATAAACATGTATGTTAAAATATGATAATGCAATGCAAAGGGCAATGTGATCAGGTAATCAGGTGTCTGTGCTGAACTGTGAACGGTGTCAGTGTAGCTCTGAGACTAATATAGAACCATAGATAAGAACCATCTGAATACAATAGGATGAAACTTCCTTTTTGTGCAATGATGATAGAAAACCGGGTATGTAGGAGGTCATGGTTACCTGCAAACCTGTAAACAACCCGCCCTTCTCACATGTGGGCACTAGGATGTTCAGTATCCCGGGCTCTCAGGTCGAGAAATGATGATACGTTCACCATTTCTGGTTTGGCATCATCATCAATCGAGGAGGCCTCAACTGATTCTCCAAAACAAAAGGTCCTCAGCTTCTGGCACTGAGGTCGAGAAGCAATAGTACATTCATCCCTCAGGGTACAGTACTACCGCCAATCGAGGAGTGCCTCCGCTGATTCTCTTTCAAACAGGGATGTCCTATAGCAAGTTCCCAGCATTGGGTCCTCGGATCGAGAATGTGCAATGGGTTTGCCACGGAATGTGGTCTGCCACTGTCACAACTCGGGAGGAGTGCCGCAACTGAGTCCTCGGGAATGGTCACCAGAGTCGACAGTTCCTCAAGAGAATAACCACTGGCCTGCATAACATGCAGTAGCAGAAAGCTCCTGATAGAACCTCGTCTGGTTGTGGGTCTCATGAACAACAATACGCGGTCACCACCACGCAAGTGTCATGACTATCCACTCTAATACCTATGTGTGTACTCAAGCCTGTGTAGTGAGCTTATCTCTCAGAACACCCATCCCGCCAAACAGACAAAACAGTGCAACACAATATAATATATGATATGTAATGCTAAAATGCGGTAAATACAGTAAAATAAATAAACAACAACATATAGCACAACATTAAACACCCAATGAAAGAAAAGCAGACAAGCGCTAGGATTGACTCGCTAAGGAAACCAGAGATCCTGTTGTTCTCCCCAGCAGAGTCGCCAGCTGTCGCTCCCGGGATTTTCATCCTAGTACAAACGCGAAAGTGGCACCGAAACAGAGTCGCCAACAATGTGTATTTATCCCATGAGAGGGAAAGGAAACACCGCGTAAACCTGAAGAGAAAGGAAAAGCATGGTCTTGCGACCAAGAGAAATGGGTTCGGGAGTCGGTTACGCGAGAGGAAGGTATTAGCACCCCCTCGCGTCCATCGTACCCGATGGGATCCACGCTTGCTTGTCTCGATCAAAGGGTGATAGAAAAGAATACTGGAAAAGGAACGAAAAGAGAACTGGAAAAGAAATGAGAAACAAATGTAGGGAAAATAAAAGAAGTGCTCGCATGGGCCCTACCCCACTGCCTACGTATCTCATCGGGAACATGAGAATCAGAGCGACGTAGTTCCCCTCACTAGGGATGGATTGTCTGTGTTTTTTAGAGAACGGCTTACATCCTAGCTCAGGTGTTGCAGGCTCGCTGGTCCGAGTGCGTTACCATCTTGCAAGAGAACGAGTAGAAGCGCGTTCGTGCGTTGAGAATGAATGAGATGAGAAAAGAATTCCCGAAGGAAAGACGTTATTGTTTGTTTTTGTCTTTTAGAAGGAAGTGTTTTGGATTTGTTTGCATATGACAGTGTATCTGGATCTTAGCCATTGGAATGTGTACGTTCTCACATTCCAAGATGGAATGGGTAAGAATACACACTAAGAGTGAAGAAGACCCCCACACTTAGTTCCAATTGTCAAGGTTCAAACACACTAGCATACTTGTGTTTATTAAGTGTTTTGTTGATTATGAAGTGAAGAAGTGTTTTTTATTATTTGCACCTTCAACAAGTATTGCATTTAAGTCCCTCATACAAGATCAAATATGTAACACATTGACCTAAGATGGGCCATATGCTACACATTTTAAGATTACAAGAGAAGACCCCTTATAATCTTTTCTTTATATGAAAGGCCTAAATGCAATAAATGCCTACCTTTATTATATGTTTTGAATTTTCTTTGAGATGAGAAAAGAGACTCAAGAGAGGAGAAAAGGTAAAACCTATATGGACTAAGACTCAATCCTAATTGAAGATTAAAGGGAGTGATCCTAAAGGTTTGTGAGGTTTCAACCTAAAGTCTAAAGAAGGAAAGAATTAAACAATTCACTTCTAAAGTAGAAGATGAATTGTAATTCACAAAGGGAAAGTGATGAGTTATTAAAAGAAAGCACATAAGTGCTTAACAAAACACAAAATGGAATTGTAAAAGAGAAAGGATAGAAGTTGAATGTGGATTCCTTATCCACACTCAATTGAAACTTACCAAAGCCCCTACATGGTTAGTAAACATGTATAAGAAGTATAAGAAGTAAAAGAACATGTAATGCATCATAAAACTCCAAAGAATTAAATGAGAAAACAAATCCTAGAACCACAACCAGAATGGGCATCATATGGTCAACAAATGAATATCATCATACAAGTGCAAGTGAATAGGCAACAAACATCATCCATTAGCATTTAAACATGTTACAAGAAGAAAGGGTAGATGAAAGATGGAAAGAAATGAAGAGGACATGCATAAATGGAACATGTAAATCAACAACCAGAATTGAAACTAAATGGAAAATGGTTTATGAACATCTCAAAAGTATTTATGAGATAACTTCAAGACATTCAAGAAGTAATATAAGGAGAATTGAAATGAAAGTTCAAAAAGAAAGTGCAAACAATACATGTTAATGATGCACAAAGTTCAAATAAAAATCAACATGCAAGGATGACATGTAATATGTACCAATGACCTATAATGTCAAGTGAGTAGTTCACAAAGTAGGCAAATGATCATGCAAGTATGTACAAAAGAAATCATGCAAACATGCACTAAAGTTAAAATGACATGACATGTATTATACTTCAAAGGTAATGCATCCAACAAAAATCAAATGGCCTCATGAAAATTATGAAAACATGGTATTGGAGTGCCTAGGTCAGAAATGCATCATACATCAAGATAGCATGTAAAAATTCAAAGCAAAAATGACTTCAAACCAAGCAATTAGGTCAAATTGAAACATCATGCAAAGTGGTACAAATATAGGCATCAAGACATGTAATAAAGTGACCTAAAAAATCAAACAAAAATCATATAACATGCTTCAATGTATTAGTGAATCAATGCAAAAAGAATCATGTCAAAATAGTTGGTAATGAGCAAGAACAAAATTAAACAAATTCATGTATCATGCTTAGAATGCATCTAAATGGAAATTCAAAGAAAATTATGGACCAGGGGTAAAAAGGTCATAAAATCAAGAAATAAAATCATGGAAAATTTCCTAAATGTTTTAAGAGTACACATGAATTTTTGTGGAATTTAATAATGCAATTTGGTATTTTTAAAAATTAAAAATCAAACGTGTAGAAAGAAATAAAAATGAAAAATAAATGCAAAATGCAGGGGGGTATGAACATAGCAATTGGACAGTGCAAATTCATTGGGCTTTAAAAAAGAGGAGGTGTGAATAGCAATCTGGTTAGGTCCATTAAGCACGCAGAACATACTAACAAGCATGGACTCTCAGTCAACAAAATTGACTCCCTCATGGCCATTGGATCAAGTCACAGTCAAACCATAGTCAAAGTAATTGAAATCAATGCATGTGCGTGAGTGACCACAATCCCTATCGTGTATCACGCCACAAAACGTTTAAATGAGTTCATAAAATTGGCATGTGACTTGCACGCTTTTTTTTAATGTGCTGGCAGCATTTTGGCCATTAGATCATACTCATCCAACGGACCAAATTCAAACTGAGCATAAAACCCTAACCAAAAACCACCGGCCGGAGAGGGACCTCCGGTCACCTTCTCCGGTCACACGCCACCGTCTGCAACTTCACATGTCCCAGAAATGCCCAACATGTACATCAATCGAAAGAGAAACTAATGGAGAACATGAATTCAAGAACAAAATGCACAAACAGTTCATGATACGAGAGAATTCAACAGAAAAAGATTTGCCCTAACATTTGAACTATGCCTCTAAAGGCCTATCAACTAGCCGGGCCAGTTCTTGAGCTTATAAGAAGCTGCAAGAACCTGAAAACAAACTCACATTAAGTCTATAATGGATGAAATTCGTACCTGAAGATTGGAGACTTTGAGGTATTCTTCAGAAAACCAGAGATCGTAGCTTCTTCTTCAACCTTGGAGCTTCACAAATTAAGCAAAATAAATGCTATATAACTGGTTGTCTTGAGAGCAGAGAGATTCAATGTTGAATAGTGCTTGAAGCAACCTTGAGAACTATACTGAAGTCTCCTTCAATCAAGTGCCATTGATGATGATGAGGATGAAGTATCGTGTGCTTGGAGAAGAATTTTTGAGAGAGTTGGTAACAGAGTGAGAGAGTCAGAGAGAAAGTGGAGAGAACTTTGAAGTGAAAAATGAGAAATGAAGCTGAGACTGAAATTAGAGGTGAGATTTCTATTTATAATGTGAGTTAACCATGGTTTAGTGAGTCAGTTAAGTGAGTCAATGCTTGGTTAATTGAGTGCACCCTAACTAACTGAGTCAAGTTAGTTAGGGGCGAGTCATTGATGGTTGTGGTGTGGTGTGGGAATGTTCACGACAGTTATGGTGGAATGAAGAGTGAAGCTTGGAATGGTAAGGTTGTTGTGGCAGAAACTTGCTCAACAAGTTGTTCTCTCTATTTTCATGCAAGGCACATGATGTTAAACATTGTGTAGGTGATATGTGCTTGACCAAATGTGGAAATAAAGTTCATGGATTGTTTGATGAATGTCTGAACCAAACTGCTAACTCTGATGTGATTCCTCAGTTGGAAATGGTGAAGTTTGCGCATGGATATCTCTCTCTTCAAGCCATGGACATGAGTGATCTTGGTACCATTTCAAAGTGTGTACATGGTATAACAACTTTGATGTTGAAAAGAAGTGAAAATGAGACTTGCAACATATTGAAAATGAGCTTCAAACATAGGAACTCAAGACTGGCTTAAAATGCTGCAGAATGCGCACATGTGTGGCATGACTTGGTTGTGACCTAGTCAAATTTCAGTTGTACTGACCATACTTTGAGCCATCATAACTCCTTATTCTTTGATCAAATGGCATTTTGTCCAACATGAATAATGAAGAAGACACTACAAGGAACAACTTTGATGTTGAAAAGATTTTCATTTGGAGCTTTTATCATTGAGAAAAATGAGCGAACATTTGGCACACCAACTGTTTGAGGAAATGATGTGCGCGTGACCTGAAAATACTTGGTCATGACATGGTTTTTTGCCCTACTTTCCTCCAACTTTGATCCATCATATCTCCCTCAATTTTTATCCAATGGAGATGTTCTACACATGGATTTGAAGCTTAAAACAAGATCTTTCATTGAGGCAGAGTGGATTTTTCATTTGGTGCTCCAAATTTGAATGGCCTTGGTTCAAATTCTGATGCAAAATGGCCAAAAACTTGCTATTTTTAGTAACCCTACTTCATCCAAAAATGGCAACTTTCCAAATCTTGATTTTTTCATGATTCCTTTGGAGTTTCTTGATCAAATTTTGTACATTGGTCACATATAACATGAATTTCATGAATTTGGCCTTAAAAAGTCAAGGGTTGACTTTTTTCTCTGATTATTTGACTTGGCCCCAAATTCCCTGATTTTTTATCTTTCTTCCAATTGAATCACTTCTAAAACCAATTGAGATGTAATTTTCCACATACATACACTTAAGGACATATGGAATACCATGACATCAAGTTTTGTTCAAAAAATCAAAGATTCCCTGATTTAATGGGAAACCCTAGTTTTGGTGCCCACCTCCTAGGAGAAAAATGTGCAGTCTTCAATTTCAAATTCCTCATAGTATGTTGTGTACCTTCTTAAAGGATGATGATATATGCCTTTTGAGGATGATTTTGGATCAATGAGCTATCTCTTTTGAGGGTTTTCCTTCTGTTTTTTGAACCTCTTGCATAGTGAAAGATGTAGTGCTTCAATCTCCCATTGAATCTCACTTCCTTGAGGTTTTGGAAGATCAATTGAGATAGTATGAGCCATGAGAGACCTCTTGGATTGCCTAGAGCCAACTTGATTGACCTTTTTGTGCTTTGAATGATTCCTTGATTGTCCACCTTCCACCTGATCACATGCCCTGATGGTAAGGAGGATGCCATGCTTCATTTTTCTATGTTAAATGCAATGTAATGTTAATGAGGTGGATATGATATGATAAATGATAATGCCATGCTATGATGACAAAAGGGGAGAGAAAATTTTGGGGTATTACACTATGGAGTATATCCATTAAGTTTGATTTAGGTCAAGGACTTAATTTCACGAAGGATCGCACAGTTTGGATTTCATCCGATAAAAAGTCAACTGTGCAAAAAATCCAAAGTTTGACTTTTTGGATTTTTGGTCAAACAAGGTTTCTTAACCCTAAAACAATGTTAATATGTGATTTTAATCATCATTCATCAAGAAAAATCAAAGAAAGAAGGTAACTTGTAAAAGGGGTAACCATAAAAACTTAGAATTTTTCTAAGTTATGGAACAAAGTGGCTAGGGTACCAACTTCCAAGGATCATAACTTGAGATCCAAGCAACCATTTTGGATGGTTCAAAGCTGGATTTGTAGATCTCATGGCATACTTTAGAAGTGTCAACTACAACTCATTCCAATTCCTCATGGATTTTTAGTTATGGAGTGATCAAAATGGCTGAAAACACAAAAGTGACATTTTTCCAACACTTAGTGAAATTTTCACTAAGTCAGAATCTGCCTTATTTTTTCCCAAATGTAGAGTCATTTTTCATTATAATTCAGGTTGACTCAAAACCAAAGTTGGACATCATGTTGAAATAGGATATGTCAGCTTTCCAAAATGTCCAAGAACTCCATCAAACTCCATCTGAGCTAGGAGTTATGACAGTTGCAACATGCCTTGCTGTAAACTGCTGTGCAAGGCAGATTTGTGCATTAGAGCTCGATTTGATCAATTTGTGCAAATGAAAAACAAGTTTATCCATCTGCACACCTCATGGGGAGACCAAGGAAGAACAAACACTGATCCATAAGCCTCCCAAGTCTTTGGAACTACATATAGGTTTGGCACCCCTAAAAGCTAAAGATGCCTCAAGACTCCAATTTTGTTTTGAGGCATTCAATGGATGCTTAGAGGTGGCATGTATCAGAGCAAAGATGAACACTTCAGTCAAGCCTTATCCTTGAATCAGAGAACCATAGGCATGTGCTCTAATCTCAAGTCAATGGCTAGAGGAGACTTGAGATTCCATTTGATCCACATTGGCCAAAGGCCTGCTGCAGTTGCCATTCCCTATTCCTTGCAAAACAAACTTGACACACTATAAATAGAACTCATTTCTGATCAGTTTGAGTACACCAAAGGCCTATAACACTTGCCTTTCTCAAAATCACACTCTCACTTCCAAAAATGCCTTCTAATGCAAGCTACTATCGGGTTTTGAATTAGAAAGTACTTCCAACCAAACCAATCACACACACCTCATAAACATCATATAGAAGTGATCCAAACACTAAACCAACAACTGGAACACCAATTTCACAAAATCACCAGCCATCTGCACAAGCCTTTGACAGATTTGCAATTGAGGTGCCAAATCAAGTTCCAGTTCATTTCCAATCAATCCAAGCTTTCAAACACACTCCATATGTTGTAGGAAACCTGTTCATATCATTACAACTCATCTGGAACCCCTCTAACTCAAAAATCAAATTGCTCTTGCTGCCACGACCTTCAAGTAAGCCTAAACTTGGTCATCTCATGATTCATGCATATTTCCTCGCACAATAATTTTTCCATATGTTCATAATCATGTATGAAGGGTTTCCCCTCAATTAATTGCTTAATATGAATCGTGTATCAAATTTCTCTGCCTTCATGCAGATTTAGGGTTCTTGAGGTTTCTCTTTGATTTCTTATTCCGTGCTTAAAATAAATGAAATTAAAGACCATAGACATGATCGTGAGTTGAAAACGAGCAGATTGATATGTGGATTGTGTGATTTCATCAAGTATTCAGTGAGATTGATGAGAAAACGGAAATCAGGCCAAAACCAGAACCCGAGCGTGTTCTTGGTATGTTCTTGGTGCCTTTTTCGAATATTTGAATTTTTGAATTTTTGTGATTTTATTTAATTTATTCAAAAATTAATTTCTATCTGAATTTTAATGATTTTGAGTTGATTCCTTTTTTAATAATTCACAAAAATGCTAAAATATTTTATTTTACAAAAATTTCCCAAAAATGTTATTTATTTCATATACTTTATATTTTTTCAAAGAATTAATTTTTATTTATTTTTTAACATTTAAAATATTTTTTCCTTCTTGATTTTCCAAACTTAAATGGTTTTCAATCATTTTGTGGATAAAAACATGGTTTTTGAAACATTGATCCAAGATCACCACTCATTTTTTACATGTTTTCAATAATTTTTATTAATTTTTAAACAAAATTAATTATATTTTAGACAAAATTAGGGTTTTGATTAATTCCACCCCCATCAATCTTTTTCAAACACTCATGGGCCTCTAATAGAGTGTATGACCCAACCCCTTTGTAAATAAACAATTTTGGGCGTCACGCATTGTATAAGTCCCTCTGTATATTTTCAAAAGTTCGGCGCGATCGTCGCCTTTTTAACAAAATCAACAGGACTTCTCTTTGAGCTATAAGGCCCATCTTTATTCATTTTCAAACTCTTTGGGCCTCTAATAGAGTGTAAGACCCAATCCCTTTTTAACCAAAACCATTTTGGGCCTCAGACATTATATAAGTCCCTCTGCATTAAAAAGAATCTCGGCGCGATCGCCATTTCAAAACGAAAAATCATTTGGGCCTCCCCTCGTGTTGTAAGTCTCATCTTTCTTTTTAAAACCTTCTTTGGGCCTCTCCTTGAGTTGTAAGACCCAACCCTTGTTGTACATAGACCTTTTTGGGCCTGAGTCGTTGTATAAGTCCCGATACAATATTCAAAACAACGGTGTGATCACTGTTAAACCTTGGGCCTCTCCTTGAGTATAAGCCCCACCAATCTTTTCAAAATAATTCCCTTTTGATTTAGATTCAAATATATATATTATTATCAAAACTTTCTTTAATTTCTTTGAACAACTAACAATACAGCATGGAAGCTTGCTCGCCTGTAAGTTTTATCAGCTTTCTTTTACTCGCTTTCATATATAAATAACTGTATTGTGGGAAGCTGCGCATGGTTAGTCTTCTTTCATATCCTTTTAAAATACTTGTCATATATCAACTGTATATATATACTAGTATAGTTACTTAGAGTTTTCCCTGACAACTAGGTCTAAAACTAGGTAAAGCCCTGTTGGTCACTCTTAAATACAAACAAAACTAGATCCCCATAGGATTTCCAGATATAGTCTTGCCTTCTCTTGGGCTTAAACAATGTGGAACAAAGAGAAAGGAAGTATTCTTCGTGAACCTTTTCTCAGGCTGTCACTTTAGAAATTGTCAAAGAAATTCTACTCCCCAGAGTTGATCTATTCTCGGTGAATAGCATCTCTTGAATTTCTTCAAATCACAAAACTTTCACTAAATGATCTATTCTCGGTGAATAGCATTTCTTGAACTTTTCTTGGTTTGGGACCCACAGGCTTCCTAAAAGCATTCCCGCCTCCTCTTGGGCTTTGTACAAGGACCCTCTGGCTTCTTAGAAGTTCTCATGCCTTCTCTTGGGCTTAATACAAGGACCCCGACGACCTCTTAAAGGTATAAGATAGAACTTAGTCATCCTTTGCTAGATCAGTCTTTCCAGTGTCGAATATCGGATTTTAGGGTTGATTCGGATCCCTTAATACCCGTGCCTCCTCTTGGGCATCATACAAAAGATAAAACTCTTCCCCACCAATAGACTTGGACAGTCTAATCCCCTTGAGTCTCAAAGACATTCTCAAGTTCCCTACAAATACAGGGAGAAACCCCGGTTACTCTGGATAAATCTCTAGTAGAGCTAAAAACCCAGTCTTTCTCCTAAAATTCCCCAGCCAGGGTCGGCTTACCATCAGTATAACAATATCCCCAGATCAGAACCTCAAGGCATCTGATACCTCGACTCTTCTGTAAACCTCAGCAAGAGTTGATTCCCCATTTGGACATGCCTCGGGATCAATAATCCCCAGCAGAAAGATAGCTTTCTCTTAGGCTTTGTATAATGATCCTTCCTCAGCGAAGTTAGCCTCCTCTTGGGCTTTGTACAAATGATTCTCCCCAGTAGAGCTAACCTTTTCAGACTCTCTTGTTGAGTCAATCACTTTTCAGACTCTCTTGTTGAGTC
The DNA here is from genome assembly GCA_022829125.1 of Lathyrus tuberosus. Classification (NCBI taxonomy): domain Eukaryota; kingdom Viridiplantae; phylum Streptophyta; class Magnoliopsida; order Fabales; family Fabaceae; genus Lathyrus; species Lathyrus tuberosus. The sequence goes on along the minus strand of JALAZF010000055.1, from coordinate 13,951,359 downwards.
AATCACCTTTTCAGACTCTCTTGATTGAGTCAATCACTTTTCAGACTCTCTTGTTGAGTCAATCACCTTTGTGCACTCTCTTGTTGAGTCAACCCTTTTAGCCTCAATCTTGGGCTTTGTACAAGACAGATAAATACTCTCTTGTTGAGTCAGTCTTTTTCCAGCCTCACCTCAGGCTTGGTATAAAGATTTCCCCTAGCAGGAGCTAGCCTCCTATCGAGTTGTGTAGAATAATTTCTCCAGCTTGTTCAGCCACAATCCTAGGCTTTATACAGGACAGATAAAAGCACTCTCTTGTTGAGTCAAACCATTTTAGCCTCAATCTTGGGCTTTGTACAAGACACAAACCTTACTCTCTTTAAGCTTGGGACAAATATTTTCCCAAGCAAAGTCAAACTCATTTCAGCCACAATCTTGGGCTTTGTACAAGACAGATAATACTCTCCCGCAAGAGTTAAATCCCTTTTAGCCTCAATCTTGGGCTTTGTACAAGACAGATAGAATCCCCAGAAAAGTCAAACTTTTAGCCTCCTCTTAGGCTTTGTATAATGATATCCCCAAATACTCAAGTCTCTTTTTTACCTCAATCTTGGGCTTTGTACAAGACACCGATATATACACTCTCTTATTGAGTCGGTCATATTTAGCCTCCTCCCAGGCTTTACATAAGGAAATCCCCTAGCCGAGTCAATTAACCTTTTAGCATCAACCTTGTGCTTTGATCAAGGCACACAAAAATCAACAATCCTTCTTTAGAGATGACAAATTCTCTCTCAGTCAAACCTTTAGCTTCAATCTTGGGCTTTGAACAAGACACAAATAACCTTTTAGCTTCAATCTTGGGCTTTAAACAAGACACCAAAACATCTTTTTCCTCCCTTAGAATAGGAGGAACTACGATTGCTCTGATTTCCCTGTTTTGTTTAAACGGGAATAGTAGGCATAAGATTGTGAAATCTTAGCGAGCATACCAATCAAAAACTCTAGGTCCAGTACCTTCACACCAAAACTTAGGTCTAATACCTTACCAAAAACATCAGGAAAACCCCGAACATCAACAAAAACCCACTCACTCACTCATACTTCCCAAGAAACTTTCCCCAACCCATTAACAGATAAACACCATCAATTATAAACCGAAACCTAAAGCTAATATCCTATGGATAACCACATATAGGATGGGTAATTGATAACTCCCCATTGTATAACCTGACCCCGGACCCCCCAATCTTTTTTAAGCGTTTGTTCAGTTAAACATTCGCGTGCAAGGTTAGTTTTAGATAACTTCCCTTTCTCTTCCAGCTTCACGGGATAAATAAGAAATCAGAAAGTAGCCCCCCTTCCTCCTCATTGCGGTGAGGAAAACCCAGCGATAAGGTGGTCGCGTCACCGGCAAAAATCGCTCGCTACAATTATGATCTAGTCTCCCTTAGTTGTCTTCCTTTGCAACCTATTAGTATTTCTCTTCTCATCTCAAAACAAGTTCAAAATACATAATAAATATAATGAGTATTATACGTCATGAGCCTTAAGTACATGGGAAATGGAGAGTGGGGGGCTTCCTTTCACTTTCCTAGAGTGTTTAGCATGCGTCCCGTCTTGGGTCGATGTGCGACGTATTCGATCCTATGTCATAGACTTTAGTGCAATACAAGTTCCAAACTAACTTAAGCCACTTCTGTCTTAAAAAACACAAACAAAAGTTCAAATCAGTTTATCCTTAGGGATTAACTGGGTTTCAAACCATTTTCAGAAAAGAGCACGTTGTTTCCGTTATGTCGCAAACAGGCATCGACCCTAACTGTCGGACGCAAACTTAACATCGCTCATAAAAAACACTTAATGACCCTGTAGGTCGAACTACGACTGCTCTAATTTCCTCTCTCTGGTTAGATTGAGGATACGTAGGCACGAGACGGAGATGTCTTGGCGAGCAACCTTCCCCCATCAATCCCGTAGTCCTCCGAACTACGTTGACTCTGATTTTCCCACTCTCGAGGGAATACGTAGGCCTAGGACGGCGATGTCCTATCGAGTCACCTTTTCTTTTCTTCCCCCGTTTCTCCGTTGCCCATTCTTTTCCTTTCTGTTTAGCCGTTGAGCTTCAGATACCTACACCCTTTTATCGATACAACAAGCGTGGATCCCATCGAGTACGATGGATGCGAGGGGGTGCTAATATCTTCCTCTCGCATAACCGACTTCCGAACTCAGGCTATGGTTGCAATGACCATTCCTTTCCCTTTGTTGAGGTTTTCTTCTATCGTTTCCTTTCCATGCGTCGGGATAAATAACGTTCGGTGGCGACTCTTCTGTCTTTTTCGCCGGTTAATTTTCGCAGATGCGACACCCACATGGAGAAGGGCCAAGGAGAAGTCAAAACATTCAATGGAGTTGGTGGCACATGGATCTTGTCACCATAGATTTGGCACTTGTGACATCTTTTTGCAAATTTATAACAATCGACATCCATTATTATCTAGTAATAACCAGCTCGAAGGATCTTCTTAGCCATGGAAGGCCCTTTGGTATGTACACCCTCACAGCCCTCATGTATGAACCTTGTGATCGTGTTTGCTTCGTGTCTATTCACGTATCTGAGTAACACGAAATCATAATTCCTTTTGTATAACACACCACCACTCAAGAAGAATTTGGCGCAGAGTCGTCTGAGAGTTTTCTTGTTAGTGATAGTGATACCTTCGGGATACTCTTGTTATTGCAGATATCTCTTGATGTCATAGAATCAAGGCTTTCCATCAGACTTGCCCCCAATTGCTAGACAATGTGCTGGTTCGTTCAAATGATCAATGCGGATAGCAGGTGCTTCATTCTTCTACTTGACTTTGAACATGGATGCCAGGGTGGCAAGAGCGTCAACAAGTTGATTTTCTTCCCTAGGAATATGATGAAAATTGATTTCATCAAAATAGGGAATCAATTTTGCAATGTGCCTTTGGTATGGAACCAGCTTGGAATCCCGAGTCTCAAAATTCCCTATGACTTGGCCAATTACCAGAGTAGAATCCCCATAGACCTCAAGAATCTTAATTCTCATGTCAATGGTCGCTTCAATTTTGTAGATACATGCTTCGTATTTAGCCATATTGTTGGTACATTCAAAGCATAATTTGGCGGTGAAGGGAAGATGAAAACCTATCGAAGAGATGAGGATAACACCAATTCCATGACCTCGAGCATTGGAGGCACCATTGAACACGAGCGTCCATTGCGCCCCTGGTTTGGGTCCTATGTCAGGGTCTAGAGTTGCGTAATCTATGATAAACAAAACGTCCTCATCTGGAAAGTCAAACTTCATTGGTTGATAACCCTCCACGGGTTGATGAGCAAGGTAGTCAGACAAAACACTCCCTTTTATAGCTTTCTGGGTAACATGTTGGATGTCGTATTCAGTTAGTAGCATTTGCCACCGAGAAATTCTTCCAGTGACAACAGGCTTTTCAAATATGTACTTTATCGAATCCATTTTGGATATCAATAAAGTAGTATGGCAAATCATATATTGTCTTAGGCGTCGAGCGGCCCAGACTAGAGCATAACAAGTCTTCTCCAAGAGTGAGTATCTGGTCTCACAATCGGTGAACTTTTTGCTCAAGTAATAGATTGCGTGTTCTTTTCTGCCCGTGTCATCGTCCTGACCTAATACACAGCCCATAGATTCATCTAGGATAGTGAGATACACTATCAAAGGCCTACCAGGAATCGGTGATACTAAGATCAGTGGTTCGTGCAAGTATTTTTTTTATTTTGTCAAATGCTTCTTGACAATCATTATTCCATTCAACCGATTGATTTTTTCTTAGCAATTTGAATATCAATTCATAGGTAGTCGTCAAATGAGAAATGAATCTGGAGATGTAATTAAGTCAGAACAGAAAGCCTCGGACTTCTTTTTCGGTTTTGGGAGGCGGGATGTCTTGAATTGCTCGAACCTTGGCGGGATCAACTTCAATGCCTTTCTGACTCACAATAAAGCCCAATAGTTTACCAAATCAGACTCCAAAGGTACACTTTGTAGGATTCAACCGCAGCCTGAACTTTCAAAGTCTACCAAACAGTTTCCTTAGATGGTCCAAGTGATCGTCTTTAGTCTTGGATTTGGCAATCATATCGTCCACGTAAACCTTAATCTCTTTATGTATCATATCGGGAAAGAGGGTTACTATGACACGTTGGTAGGTTGCCCCTGCCTTTTGCAAACCGAATGGCATGACTTTGTAGGAGTATGTGTCCCAAGGCGTGATAAAGGTGGTTTTCTCCATATCATCTGGAGCCATCTTGATCTGATTATACGCTAAGAAACCGTCCATGAATAAAAATACTGAGAATTGTGTAGTGTTGTCCACCAAGACATCAATATGAGGCAAAGGGAAATTATCTTTCGAGCTTGCCTTATTGAGATCTCGATAATCCACTCACATTCTGACCTTCCCATCTTTCTTAGGAACCAGGACGATGTTAGCAACCCATTAAGGATACTCAGAAGTGGCTAGGAACCCATCATCAAACTGTTTCTTTACCTCTTCTCCAATCTTGAGTGCCATGTCAGGTCTGGTTCTTCTGAGCTTCAGCTTGACAAGAGGATATTCAGTCTTGAGTGGTAAGTGATGTTCAACGATGTTGGTATCCAAACCAAACATATCTTGATAAGACCAGGCGAAGATATCAACATACTTTTGCAATAACTTAACCAACTCGGAGTGTACATGCTTGGCGAGAGATGCCCCAACCTTGACTTCTTTTCTGACTTCATCAGTACCCAGGTTGATGACTTCCACTGACTCTTTGTATGGTTGAATCTCTTTCTGGTCGTGCTCAAGGAGCCTTGCTAGTTCAGCCGGTAATTCACAATCTTCATCATCGTCTTCTTCGGCTTGGTAAATAGGAATCCCAGAGTTATAATGGATGTTTGCCATGTTGTTATCAATGCATTTATCTTCTCTGCATGTTTATGAATTTTGCTTAGAATGAACTATTTGAAAGGCAGAAAATAAAAGAAACTTTTGCCATTTGTTATTTGTGAAAAAGTAACATAAAGAAAGGAAAGAAGCATGATTTGAATGCAAAAAACTTTCATTTATTGATCACATAATATGTTTAAAATGGGAGACCCTTTACAAGTTATCCTCTCGTCTCGAACGAAGACAAGGGAGCAGGAAAGAAAAATGTATTACATGTTCACAGGAAATACCATGGGAACCACAGTAGCCATCCAATTTTTGAGCTTGAAACCGGGAGGACACTTGCGCACAAATCTTGCATTCAGATTGTTACTGCCAGCATCATCAATGACAGCCAGAATGTCGCCTTTCTGGAAACCAGCACTATTGAACTTGATTGGGTTGTACTTCCTTAGACCACCTGAGTTGATTTGTTGAGTAGGATGATAACCCAATCCGAAACGATCATGCTTCTCTACTACATCCAATACATGCCCCTGGCCAGGAAGGGCGCCTTTCTCAAAAGTTTCTCTCGTACTCTTAGTGGATGATAAGGTCATTTCTGGTGATTTAATTTGATTGATAGAAGAAAAGCTGACATTTTCAAATTCGAGACATTGCAATGGCACCTCAGTTATGCCTTCATCAGTCTCGATATATCGAAAGGAGGATAACTCACTTACCAACAAATCTTCTTCACCACAGACAATAACCAATTGATTGTCATACATGAATTTGAGCTTCTGATGTAGCGTGGATCCAAGGTCAACCAAACAAGCCACTATAGGCAAGGTTGATGTCCATCACTTGGAAGGTGATGGTGAACAAGTGCGGCCCGGTCTTAATTGGAAAATCTACCTCGTCGATAACCAGGCTTCTTGAACCATCGAAGGATCTGACAATCAAAACTCTATCCCTCATCTCGCTCCCTTCTACTAGTAATTGACTCAATGTTCCCTTAGGCATCATGTTGAAGGAAAAACCGGTATCCACATGACACGAGATAACAAGGGATCCATGCAAGTTACTAATATGTGTAAGGCTTTATTTGTGTGTGGTTCCTTCGGGAGGCAACTCAGATTCATTGAAACCCAGATATCGACTTGCGGTTATGTTGGCAACCACGTCATCAAACTGGTCAACAGAGATGTCATGCATTACATGGGCGGCGTTCAACACTTTCAATAAAGTCAATCTGTGAGCAGGCAAACTCATAAGCAAGGACAAGATTGAAATCTTCGAGAGTGTTTGCCCTAGTTGATCCACGATCTTGAAATTTCTCTTCTTAATCAACTTGAGAAATTCTTGGTTTTCATCAGCAGTTACCTCTTTACCTTTTACAATATCCGCAGTCGGAGTGATTAGCACAGATGCAGAGGTAGATGCCCTTTGTTGCACAACAGGGGTGGTGGAAATATCCTTCTTCTTGGGGGAGATGGAAGATGGCAATTGCACTGACTTTGAAGTGGCCTTTGGAGCAAACACTCGTCCACTACGAGCCATGCCTTCAACAGCAGTTATATTCTTAATCTCGGGTTTAGAAAACTGTATTTCTCGGCCCCCTGAATACAAAGTAGAATCATACCTCTAATGCTCTTCTTTAGAGCTCTGATAAGGGAATGGCTTGGGCACATAAACAATAATAGGCTGAATTTTCTTCTTTGGAGCTTCCACAGGAACCTTTATGTATATGATCGTGAATGGTTCAATTGTAGCTATTTTCTCAACAGGTTTGGATCTAGCAAACTGGACCACACCCCTATTTATCAAGATCTGAACACAATCTTTCAATCTGCGGCATTGATTAGGATTATCTTCACAGATAATACATTCTTCATGAAGACCTTTCAGAATCCCATGTTCATTCAATTTTTTAAACACGACAGTCATCAGAGTTTTCACTTTATCGACATCCCTGATCAGTCTAGCCCCTTGATTGTCTTCAACCATGTTAACCCCCTGGTCCACCATGAGTAGGAAAAGGGTTAGTCTGCACATTGGGATGCTCTTCAGCGAATGTCAGAATCTTCTGATCAATTAGCTCTTGTACTTTGGTCTTAAAAACAATGCAGTCCTCAATGGCATGTCATATGTACCTATAATGGTAAGCACATGATGCATTAGGATTATGTTTCGGGCCATAAGGAGGAATTGCAGGTGCGATCTCTTTTGGTACAATTGCCCCTTGATGGACAAGATAAGGAAACAATTATGTGTACGACACAGGAATCTTATCAAAGTTAGGGCGCTTGTAGTTGTTCTGATTGTTGTTATTTTGTCTGTTCTGGTTTTGATGATTTCTGTTATTTTGCTGAGATTGTTGACGTTGTGGCTGTTGATTCTGAGAAGTTTGAGCCTGTTATTGTGGTTGATACTAATACAGTGGTTGTTGATACTGGACCGCAACAACATATGGATATGGATAATACAACATAGGTGCCATAGGAACTTGATATCGAGGAGGGGCTTTTGCCATCACAGCGTTCACCTCACTTTCTTTCTTCTTTGTATAGCTTCTCCGAGGTTTCTTGTTGGTTGGTTGTTGAGTAGCGGTACCAGAGATCTTACCAATCCTCAACTCGTTTTCAATTTTTTCTTCGGTAGTCACAATGTCAGTCAATTTCGAAGATGAACTTCCCACCATTTTCTCGTAATACAACCCTTGTAGTGTTCCCATGAATATATCGACCAACTCTATGTCAGAGAGAGCGGGTCGCACACGAGAGGCCATTTTGCGCCACCTTTGCGCGTATTCTTTGAAAGTTTCACTTGTTTGTTGAGACTGATTTTGCAACTGTAGTCTGGTAGGAGCCATATCGAGAGTATACTTGTACTGTTTCAAGAAAGCTTCTGACAAGTCTCTCCAGGAACGAATCTTGTTGCGTTCCAGACCCATATACCAGTCCAAAGAAGCTCCAGACAAGCTATCTTGGAGACAATGAACTGGCAATTAATCGTTGTCAATATAAGATGCCATCTTTCTGTAGTACATGGTCACATGGCTTCGAGGACAGCTCAGCCCTTTGTACTTCGGCAACTCAAGAATTTTGAAATTCTGCAATAATACAACATTTGGAACTAAACACAAGTCTTAGGTATCCATGCCAAAAGCAAAAAATCCTTCAATAGCTTTGATCATTTCATTCAACAATTTAGAGTCTGCAGGCTTATTTTGATCAGTAGGTGTAACAGAAACTTGCAGATTTAGAGGCTGAGATGCAGGCACTTGTGGAGAAGCAAACTGAGACGGATACACCAACCCAGAATTAACCATCTAAACAGATGTCTGATCCATCTGAATACCATATGGATAACTAGGAGGAGGTACCACAGCAGCGGAGGATGCCCCCGGGTAAGGAATTCCATAATGGACATTTTGAGCAGCAGTTTGAGTGGGTTGAGATGGAAACGGAACACGAATAAGAGGACCTATGTATACTGGCTCATCCTCATCAGGAGCTTCAACATCAGTTGGCACAGGAGTTTGGTGAGCTTGCACTTGAGGGATCTCATGATCATCATTGTTAACCATAGGAGGTGGAAGCGGAGTAGGCATGCCCCATGGGTAAGCAGCAGAATTCCCATTGGGCATAGGTATAGCAAAAGGTTGATAAGGTGCAAAAGCGCCTCCATTGAAAATCTGAGGAGTGAAGTTCGGGGGCATTCCCCACGATTAGCCAACAGGAAGCCTATTCGGACTAGGATGGGAGCTTGGTAGGTTGACAACAGGTTGAATCACAATCTCAATTGGTGCTTCAACAACAGGAGTAGAATTAACAGCAGGAGCGACAACAGTTGCATCAGTAGTAGTTGCAATAACAGTAGCAGCGACATCGGCGTCCTTCTAAGCACAAAGGAACTCCATGATAACATCCATGTTGGTCTGGAATTGATTCATCCTTCCTTGAAACTGAGCCAAGGTCTCCTTGTAAGCAGCATTCTCAAGTTAATAGTCAACCATGATTTTTGACTTGCTTGATCGGGTGAAATAACGATGTCGATTCATCATCTTGCTACAAGGCGGAGATGGACAGTGTAAGCATTTTGTTTTTTTGGATGATGGTCATGCATATGCGTGCATGAATGAATGCAATACATGCAAAAATTAAAGTTTAATACATATACAAAAATTTATTGGGCATGATGGAACGATATGCAACCACGGATCAAGAAGTCGGCACAATCTGAATAATTTGGATAATCTGCATATACAAATTTGTGTAGTTGCAAAGGTCTGACGTGTATGAGAGAATAAAAGGTATGAAAAGTCTTCGTTTCCTGCAGAAAAACCCAAATTTCCCCTCACAGGCGTGTTCTAGTCTTGAATAAGGGTTCCTAATGGTCCTTAGCTTCTCGGGCTCTCAGGTCGAGAAGTAATAACACGTTCACCATTTCTAGTTTGGCATTATTACTCCTCAAGGAGGCTTTCACTGATTTCCAATAAACGCTCTTCAGAGTCATAAGTTCTCTATGGGAACACTCTGTCTTTTGCATGAGACACGCAAGACAAAATATCTCTCAAGAAAACTTCATCTGAATGTGGGTCTCGTTCCAACTACACGTAACAAGACGCTACACAAGTCAACACGATTATCCACTCTAGACCTGTGTGTATGCTTAAGCCTGGGTAGCGGGCTTATCTCTCAAGTAACATCAACCCATCCCAACAACATCAGAAATATATATCAGATATCCAGAGTATGCAGCATATGAATATTTAAAGCAGTAAAACATGCAATAAATAACATAAAGATAAAGAAAGTAAAGTGTAAAGATAAACACCCAAACAAACCAGGAAACAAGCAAAACTAGGCGAGACTCCAACTTGCAAGAGCAGGGACTCCCCAGTGGAGTCGCCAGGTGAAACTAGCGGAAATATACCTGAGCGCATTGCACGCTCGGTGGTACAACAGAATCGCCACTGAACTTTATTTATTCCAAAAGGAAAGGAAAAATATTGATAAAACCCAAGGGAAGAGAAACGAGTAAGGGAGTCGGTTATGCGAGAGGAAGGTATTAGCACCCCACGCATTCATCGTACTCGACGGGAACCATTCTGCTTATTTCTAGGATCAGATGGATGTTATATCTAAAGGCTACTCACTAAAGAGGGAAAAAAAAGGAACGAAGAAAGCGCTCACGGAGGATTGGGGCCCTCGTGCCTACGTATCCTCATAGTGCAATGAGGAATTCAGAGCTCCGTAGTTCATGGAACCAGGAAAATGAAGGGAGAAGGTGGCTCACAAAGATCTCGCGATCTTGTGCCTACGTATCCTTATAGTGCAATGAGGAATTCAGAGCCTACGTAGTTCGGAAAACAAAGACAGAGAATAAGAGAAATGGTGTCAAAACTAAGAGCGGAAAAATCTAAGAAATGGTGTCAAAACCAAGAGAGAGGGATAAGAGGTAGGAATAAAAGAATGGGCAAGGAGTAGGAGCAAGGGTGTTGGAATCGATACTCGGTGTTTAACCCAAAGAAAAGGAGAGAAATTACTCTATTGGGGAAAGGAGGAAAAGGATCTTAACCCTGATCTGGGAAAAGAAAAGGACTTGATTTGGCTTGGGATAAAAGAACTCGGTATATTAAATGACAGGCAGGGGTTAACCAAGAAAAGGGTTTGACTTCACTAGGGAGAAGGACGAAAGTAATTGGTCTCTGTTGAGGAATAGCTGAATTGGTCTTTTAACTTCCAAGCAATGGTTAACCAAGAGAACAGGGTGCTCTAACCAAAAGGAGGTGTTTCACCCACAAGGGATTCGTTATTTTGACTGACAGGCATTGATTAATCGAAGAAAAGGGATGACTCTCATGAGAAGGAAAATTGGTATTTTAACCAAGGAACGATGATTAACCGAGGAGACGGGTGTTTGAACCAAGGGAAGGTGTTAACCCAAAAAGGAGATTCGGTGTGTTAACAGACGGACTGTGGTTAACCGAGGAATAGAAGAGGTTGGTCTTTTAACTGACATGCAGTGATTAACCAAGAGAGAAAAAGGTGTTTTAACCAAAAATGTGATTAACCCAACAGAAGTTCGCTATTTTAATAGACGGACTGTGGTTAACCAAAAGAAGGGGCAGTTGGTCTATTAACTGATAGGAAATGGTTAACTAACGACAAGGGAGATTGGAGCCAAGAGAAGTTTGCCTACTCCGCTAGGGATTCAGTATGTTAACAAGCGGACCGTGGTTAACCGAAGGAAAGAAAAGATACAGCTTCATTGGGGAAGAAGAAAATTGGTTGTAACAGACGGACTGTGATTAACCAAAGGAATGGGTACTTTAACTAGAAGGTGATTAACCCAACAAGAAAAAGGAATATCAGTTTTAACAGACGGACTGTGATCAACCAAAAGCACGGGTTATGAACCAAGAGAAGGTTGTTAACCCACATAAAGAAAGAGGAAGACTCGAGGCAAGAATGAATGATCAAGGATCGACTCAAGAGACACTACGGTCTGGGGATAGAGATAACTACTCCGGGTTCAGGGACAAAACACCCATACCCAAACATAGTTAGAATGAGGGTAAGAGAGACTTCATCCTCATTCCTTTTCTAGCACTCAAAGGGTAGTGCAAAAACTGAAGCCGACAGAGCAACAACGCAACTTGTATAATGCTCCAGCTTGTTGTTCAAACATCCGACTCAGTAGGGGATCAAGAGAGAAAATCTCTAAGTAGATCCTAAGGATGAGAACGGAGGGCGATTAATCAATCGAAACATGGTTTCGATCAATATATCGAAGGGAAGCCAAGTGCCGGCAATCTTTCAAGCGAGTCAAAAGACCTTCAAAGCAAGTGTGTGAAACAATGTTGAAAAAGATTAAATTTGCTCAAAGAAGAACAAATCTAATGCATCAAATTGAAGTTGAAAAGCATTAACAAGGACAAGCTAACATGCATTACTAAGCATAATCATATTAACACATAAGCAAGAATGAGGGAAAAAATGCTTCAAACATGTGACCAAATTGCAAAATAATCAAGGAAAATCATGCAATTAATCAAGCAAGAGTTATTGCAGGTAGGTACTGACCTAAAATAGTGGCATTGACATTAATATAAATAAGCATGGGAAAGTACACAAGGAAATTATGCAAAACAGTCCCAAACAGCAAGATTTTTGCAAAAGTTGTCAGGTGTAATCGATTAACATCCTGCTGTTAATCGATTACACAGTGCCAAAACTGAATTCTCAGGCGCAGACAAGGATTTAATCGATTACCACTATGCTGTTAATCGATTGCCACTGTAAAAACATCAGAAACAGAATTTCGAAAAACACTTTTCAGAATCACTTATCGCATGCAATCGCAGTGGATCATAGTATAGAAGTAGATGCAAAGTTCATGTTATTCATAGCATTTGAGAGCTAATAGAATCAAACATGCAAGGCAATTATTCAAGTAGCAAAGCATCAATTAAGAACTACATTGCGGAAATGCGAAATCGATCGAAAGTGATAAATTAAGCAAGATTCATCATCCAACAAGGCTGAGATTTGCCTTGGTAATTGTTGTAATCATAATGTGATGCAAAGAAGCTTAGAAAACCAGAAAATACAGGGATCTCTAGCAATCTGTAGCAAGAAAATCGAAGATAATGCGATAATTGCTTTGGATCCGAATTTGCACCCAAAACTCCTTCAATGATCAACTTCCAAAGCTTGAATTGAAGTAAATGGTGATGTTGCTGCAGAATTCAGAATTGAAATGAATAGGAATGAAGGTTTAGCTCAAAGAATAGCAAGCTTCAATGCAAAGCTTACTAAGCTTTAATGGTGGAAGAGCTTTAATGAGGTTTAGGGAAGAAGATGATGATTGAGAGGGAAAGTTGCAGAAAATTCAGAGAATGAGAGTGTGAATAGTGAAAAATAAAAAATGAAAGTCAAGGTCCTGCAATGAATATATACTTGCAATTAATTCGCAGATAAAGATGCTGATGCGTATGCTGAGAATGGAAGTGCAGATGCTTGTGCAAAAAGGTAAAATGGAGAGGTCAAATTTTGAGTTACGACAGGTACTATGTTGTCTACCACACCCTTACTGACTTTTGTGGATAAAACAACTGGATTTCTGTATTCCCATTCTACCCTCCAACGGATTTCTTTTCAGATATAAAAGGAAGACTTGGATGAATTGGAAAATAACTTTCTGCTCTACAAAACTACGCTGAAATGCTGCACAAACTATTTGAAATATTCTTTGTATAGTTTTGTATTTTGGCAAGGAACTTTTGTTCATAACTTACAAGCAAGGAGCTTTTGTTCATTAACTTGCTATTAACACTTTTGTGTTATTGTACTTAATCTTTGTGTAATTTGCTTTTGAGAAGCATCTTTGTAAACACACAAACTTATATTCAACAGTTGTTGATAGTTCCTTGAGAGACTAGGGTTTAGTCAAGATTCTCAAGAAGACACTAACAGTTGGTCATTGTGGTTTACAACAAGGACAGTTAGTCTTGTTGTGGTTTCTGTAATCAGTCTAGTTATAGTGGATTAAGTCCTTAGTGAGAAGGTGAAATCACCATGGCGGGTGGACTGGATTAACTTAGTTAATAGTGAACCAGGATAAAAATAACTGTGTTTATTTATTTTTATTCACTTGTTAGCATTGGTGTTTGAATTTCAAAAAGACTATATTTGGTGAAACCCAATTCAAACCCTCTTTCTTGTGTTTTTTGAACCTTCACTTGTAATATATTATATCTATTTCAGTATAACCTAAATCCTTGAGTACACATACTAACTAAAAAAAACTCCACTTGCTAGCATCTAGTTTTTAAATCCTGAATTTTTCCTCCTTCGTACACAATTAAATCGTTATCAATGAATTCACCAGAATGTTGAATTATCATATGCAAATATTCTTTCATTTCTATCTAATTTCTAGGAAATATGAAATTATAATGGGGGTTTAAAGCATATCATGTTAACTAATAAAACATCAAGCAAAAAACCTTAACATTTGAATACCTAAACATTTAACAACTACATACAGAGAATCGTAACATCCAATACATATAAAATTTCAAATCCTAAAAACTCATCTAACAATTATGAGACAAAATCCTGAACCTAAATACTAATCGTTGTCAACAATGGCATGTAAACTTCTTTCCTTTGACTTCGCCCAGGATTTTGCCTTCTCTGCTTCACCTTCGATCGCCTTAGTTCCCTTTCCAGTTCTCTTCTCTTCTAGGGTTTTCGTTTACAAGTGAAATTAGACATTACCTTTGCATTTCACTATTTTGTTATAATGTTTAATCACTAGCGCAAAAACGGTTTTAGACAGCGCTTTTTTAGCCTTTAGACAGCGCTTTAAAGCGCTGTATAAACCAGCGACGCTATAGGTTTAGACAGCGCTTTTGGTATTACCAAAAGCGCTGTCTAAAGGGGCGTGTATTTAATGAAAAGCGCTGTCTATGGTACCTTTAGACAGCGCTTTTTCACATTATATGGATTACTTTAGACAGCGCTTTCGTCAAAAGCGCTGTCTAAGCCCTACCTTTTTTTGACTTTTTTGGTACACCTTAGACAGCGCTTTCTCCAAAAGCGCTGTCTAAGACCTTCCTTTTTTGACTTTTTTAGTACACCTTAGACAGCGCTTTCACCATAAGCGCTGTCTAAGACCTTCCATTTTTGACTTTTTTAGTACACCTTAGACAGCGCTTTCACCAAAAGCGCTGTCTAAGGTGTACGAAAAATTTTATATAATTTTTTTTTAACCACAATTTTACCAGGTTTTTTCAACCAGAATTTGACCTGTAATTTTCAACCAGCAATTTTTTTCAGAATTGGCAATTCAAACCATTGGCCTTTCTACACCAAAATTATATATCCAAAATTGGCATTTCATACCAATATATATATTTAAAATTACAAACCAAAATTGTATATACACCTATATATAATTACAAATCATTACATTTTTCTACAAATGCACATTTTACTTATTCACCAAAATTGCATCCAACCAAAGCATTGCTTCCAACCAAAGTTATTGCTTCCAACCAAAGCATTTTTTCTACAATGCACATATTACTTATACACCAAAATTGTATATACACCAAAATTGCATCCAACCAAAACATTGCTTCAATCTACATTATAGGTCCTGAAAACACAAAGATTGTAATTCAAAGTATTAAAATTCAAAGTATATACACCAAAAATTGTAATTCAAAGTATATACACCAAAATTGTAATTCAAAGTTTGTAATTCAAAGTATATACACCAAAATTGCAATTCAAAGTATATACACCAAAATTGTAATTCAAAGTATATACACCAAAATTGCATCCAAAATTGTAATTCAAAGTATATACACCAAAATTGCAATTCAAAGTATATACACCAAAATTGCATCCAACCAAAACATTACTCCAACCAAAGTTACACATATTAAAATTCTCATCAATTAAAGTAAGAGTATAATATTATACCTTAAGTTTGTAAAATTCCGAGCTCCATAATGTATTGACACCACTCCTCTTTGATTTCATCCAATAGAGCCTTTGTGTAAGTAGCACTCCTGAATTCTTCAAAATACTACATAATAATATAACATATAGTTTGATTTAGTTTTAACTATTTCATTAGACAATATGAGAGATATGTGTTAAAATAACTCATAAGTTAGAAATACATACATCGGGTGGAATCTCCATTCGATCCAACGAAATAGTGTCTCTCATAAATCTCAACATGAAATAGCCGCAATCTATTTGATTGCGTTGCCGAGGACACTACAAATGAAAATAAAATATGGATAAATTCTAAGTTTTATCAAGTAAGCATCACTAATATAATAAAACATGTGATAATTAATATACCTTCACATAATTCCATGTAATGGTGTGGTCGATTCCCCGATGTTCTAGGAATGCTTGTATAGTGCTAATAAAATATAAATGAATATTTAGAACAATTCACATAAATAAATAAATATACACATTTCTATTTAGAACAATTTCACTTACGTGTCAATACAGTCCTTCATATCCGGGTATGTGGTCCAATCATTTCCTAAGGAATCCAGATAATACACTACTCCGCGGATAGGATTGATTGCAACCAACAACCAATGTCCACTGTAAGATTAAACAAGTGTTAGATAGAAACTTTCTACACGAAGTCAAAATACAAAAAAAAATATAATAGATGAATTTAGAATGAAAATCTAACCCAGTATTAAACGGTAAAAAGTACAACTTTTCCGTTTCTTGGTTGTCCATAAAGACGTTGCGTATATACGCATGGACCTCATTTGGTTTCGTCAATATTTCGGTTAAGTTGACAGCGCTGGGGCATAAGAATGCAAATCTTTGCTCCAATCCCCGGGGGCGCATAAAACTGTCATACAGAAACCTGAAATAAAAACATCATTAACATTAGAATATTCATTTGAAAAATAAAGTAAATAAGTTGTTCAATTACCAAAGTAGATCGGATATACCTCAAGTATATATTGACAACAGTGACGCCCAATTCTGTATGTTGGAAAACTTGCTCGAAGTCTTCATTACCAACATTCTGGTCAAATTCAAAGCCATACAAATCTTTCTCCATAGTTATCAGACGAACACCTCCAGTCGGAATATCCGTCATTAATTGTAGAAAGGTTTGAAGGCACGTCCTAACCTTGCCGATAGGTTGTTTTCTAACCCTGGTATTCTTAGCACCAACAGTTTTTTGCGTTGAAACGTTGCTAATCACTTTACCAGGCAGCTATAAATCATATAATTTGTTAGATGAAGTATAAGATATCCAATTTATCATTTTCTATGCATATAATTGTGATGTACCTCTTTTTTTGAGACAACGGACTCGGTATGCTCCGGAATCCGCTTATCCTTTGTTTTGGATTTTGTTGGAGTCTAAATAACATTGCCATGTAAAAAATGAAAATAAAATGCTCGTAAAATCTTTGAATTTACACATTAAGATTAACAAAGGTTTATAACGGTTTTAAGCATATATACCTCATATCCTACGAGTATGAGATTTGACGGCCATGCAACAAACGACCCTATAGCTTGTCCCACCACTCTTACCTCCGAATCATCGTTAGGATAGGGTAATAGTGCTTCATTCTCCATAGCAATATCAACTGATACTTTCAAACTTCCAGTAGGGAGGGATTCATTATGAAGTACTGTGACCCCATTGTTAAACACTTTTCCCTTGGCAACCATCCGATGAATTGGTGAAGATAAGAATAGTTGACATTGGTGAATGCCCTAAAACCAAAAATACATATGTCATTGTTAATGTGTATATATGTAATTAAATAATTTAAGCTACTAATATAATTTCATAGATATCGGATGAAAGCTGCAGTTGATACTATCCTTCTCTGATCCATCTCTAACACCAGAAGCGTTATCCCTTTCTTTTTCCTTTCTTAATTCCCGCACCTCGGCTTCTAGTGCTTCCAATTTAGCTTCAAGTACTGAATAACTAGCAGCCTTTCCCTTTTTAATATTCAGGGAGGTCGGGGTAATCCCAAATGCCTTACCCCTCACCCGACCAGGATACTCAGGGACATCTAATGCCCGACTAAGTATGCTCCTGGTATCATCTGCAGGTACAGACTGAGATAACGCCTACTGAAAATCAGATGAATATCGAATATTTGTCAAATATTTGTTAATAAAGTTTTGACTTAATTAAAGAAATATTGTTATACTTACACATTTCTCATATACTTGTAGAACCTCTTCTGGAACAGATCCAGACTTGCCCACACGGGCTTCCTTCCACAAGACATGTGCAGGAAGAGATGTTTCAGAGCTACCCGCCTTTTGTAACTACATATAAAGCCAAATAATATGATCAAATATAACTCATGATGAACAATTATTATGTCATTGCAATTTATTGATACTTACCAATTGTTGCTCCAAACGTCCATATCCAGTACGTCCTTTCCTGTATTTATATTGGGGATCTGATGCTCTATCCCGATTAATTGCACTTAAACTCTTAAATTGCTCGGTTTGTCGTTTGGCTTTAAACTTCACCCATTCTTGTGGTGAAATGAAACTTGCATATTTAGATGGAAACTCTCCATCAACAAAATTACCTTCAGCATCCTTAAGATAGGTTTTGTTTAAATATGTCCTAAACCCTCTTAGGAGCTTCCCTGCCAATCTCATCAAATAAGCTTTTCTGTCGTCCTCGACATTAAAGCACCTCTAAAAAAACCATACACATTGGTTAGTACAAATAATTTAAACGACATAATTAGTTGGCATAATTAAAGACATAATTATGGTACCTTTATCTCATTCCAAATTTTTTCTTTGGTTTCCTTCAACTGTTTGTTTCTCCAGTCATCTAAAGTAATAGGAACCTCATTCCTTACAAGTGTACCAATGAAACTTGTCAACATATGACCGTTAGGCTCAACAAGTGTGCCTGTTTCGCTCCAATGCACATTATAAGTCATGCCTTGATTTCTAGCATGGATCACTCTCCTCATTATGGTTATTCCTCTCCTAATCTCTTCTTCCATAGTTCTGCTACTTCCAACCTGATCATCATGTGGATGATCATCATCATGTGCGTGATCATCAGCATGTGGGTCATCATTGTTAGTAGCCATCTAACCTGTAATAAATAAATCAAGGATATCAAATATAATATATAACAAATATAATAAAGAAATAAAGGATATCAAATATAAAAAATATGACATAATATATAACAAACTTAACGAAATCCAATACCCCATTCTCGTACTCTTTGGACAATCGATCGGCATCCATCCATTTTTTATCCATGGTTTTCCTACTTATTAATCCTAACAGTTAGAAAGAATTTAACATTAGCATAACAAGTCCAAACTAAGAAATTCAAAGCAATTAACTTCATTAACAAAATTGCTTTGAATTTCGGTTCTTTAGAACAACAACCTCAAGAATTTACATTATTAACATTAACACTAACACTAACACTAACACTAACACTAACCTAACACTAACACTAACACTAACCTAAACTAAACTAAACTAAACAAACACATTATATAGCAATAGTTAACAATGTAGAAAAATGTTAACAAGAACAAACTATAATAGATGTTCTAAACTAACACTAACACTAACACTAACACTAACCTAACACTAACACTAACACTAACCTAAACTAAACTAAACTAAACAAACACATTATATAGCAATAGTTAACAATGTAGAAAAATGTTAACAAGAACAAACTAAACTAACACATTATATTGATTCTATTCCTATATCACCAAAAATGAAGTTAGCACATATTTTATTCTTATATCCAACAACAGTCCAACATTAGCAACAACATTAACAACATTAGCAACATTATCAACATTAGCAACAGTCCAACATTAGCAACAACATAAACAACATTATTATCAACATCAACAACAACATTATTATCAACATCAACAACAACATTATCAACATTATCAGCAACATTATCAACTGAAACTCTGAAACTCTGAAACTTCCAAACTGAAACTCTGAAACGTGTAAAATGTGTAATACTCTGAAACGTGTAAAATGTGTAATACATCAACAACAACATTATTATCAACATCAACAACAACATTATCAACAGCAACATTATCAGCATACCTTATAAAATGTGTAATAATCTGAAACTCTTAAACTTCCAAACTGAGTGACGAAAACGCGAAATGAGAGAGGAACAGACGGTCACGGTGGAGTAAAGGTCGTCGGAGTCGCGAAATGTGGGAGGAACGGTGGACGACGGCGCGGTGGACGACGGCAAGGGTTTAGCTCAGGTTCGCAAGTATCCGTTCGCAACAGGGGAGGGAGAAGAAAGAGCGCAAAACTGAAAATGAAAACAGAGTATATTCATATATTTTAATTTTATTAGACCTTAGACAGCGCTTTTCAACAAAGCGCTTTCTAAGGTGGCCCTTAGACAGCGCTTTAAAAGCGCTTTCTAAGATTGGCCTTAGACAGCGCTTTTGTTTTTATTTTTTTAAATATTTAAGACCTTAGACAGCGCTTTCCTTAAAAGCGCTGTTTAAGGTCTTATATTTTTTTAAATTTAAAAGGCCTTAGACAGCGCTTTTAAGGAAAGCGCTGTCTAATATTTTCCATTAAATTTTTTTAAAAATTTAAAAGGCCTTAGACAGCGCTTTTCACTAAAGCGCTGTCTAAGGTCTTATATTTTTTTGCGCTTTTCCTTTATTAAATTAATAGATTCCGTGTTTTTGACCTATAGCAGCGCTTTTGTAATAAAGCGCTGTCTAAGGTGAGATGTTATAAGTCCTTTTTGTTGTAGTGAATCCACATCAACGCCAAGTGTATGACAAGTGTTTCCTTTTCTTTACTTTGACTAACAGACCTAACAGAAGGGACTAAGAGCATACACATCCATTACACTCATTTAAGTTCTTTAAATGGACCTCATTTAATATTTTATATTATTACACACTTTTCAATTATTTAAACAACTCGTCTATATTTTCTAAATATCCATACACCTAATCAAATACTCAAAAATGGGACCCATTAAATACCATAATATACCTTATATATATATATATATATATATATATATATATATATATATATATATATATATATATATATATATATATATTTTCAATTCCACTTTAATTGTAAAAACGCTCTTTTGCAAAAGAACGCTTGGAAACTAAAGAATGGCAAAAAAATTCAAATAGCCATCAATCTCTGACAAATGGTTTCGGTTTTCTTGAAAGAACAGTGACAATGCACCGATGTGTATGCTCTAATGTGGCGCGGTTTAAAGAAATAAGGGATGAAAGTTTTTTTTTTAAGTTAGATTACCAAATAGACTCCGAGATATTGATGAAGGACAAAAAAAAATTTATTATTATTATTATTGGCACAAAGGTAATTGTTATTTTAATCTTAATATTACACATTAACATCTTAAGTTATAGTCAGATTTTTTTCTATTAATATCATTTATATTTATTGCTGAGAGATAAGTTTTGGTAGATAGGCCCGGTCCACATTCTGACTATACTCACATGGAAAATAAATGATGCCCAGACAGTTTGGAAAATGAACTTAGTCTATTATATATATAAGTTAAAAAACAACGACTAAAATTGGTTGAATTCAAAATAGAAATATTAATTTGAGATATCAAAATTCTAATTTATTTATTTTAAACAGTTTATTTTCCGTGAAAAAATTGTCTTGTCTTTGTCTGAATTTGATTTTTTTTTATTACGTACTGTAATAATTTAACGTGAATGCCACATCCATTGTACTATTGCTGTGTTATAATTTTGGGTTGAAAATGATGGAAGTTGCATTATTGAGGAGAAAATAGTACATGAGAAGTGTCCTTGTCAGGTTTTAAAGCCGACAAGTTGACAGAGCAAACCAGCTCAGAACTGACAAGTTACAAAATTGAATAGATAAAATGACACGTGTTCACGAATGTCATTTTACAATTAGATTTAGATTTCATAACTATTGATTGAGATTGATTTAATAGTTATGAATTGAATATACTAATACGATCTAGATCATTGCACAAATATATTGCACAATTTTATTATAATAGAATTGTTTTGATCATTTTGCATTTTAAAACAAAATATTTATATTTTATTTAATTTTAATTTTTTTCTTAATTTTAACTTTTAATAATTTAAAGTTTGAAAATAAAATCTAAAAATAATTATTTTAAATAGCATTTTAAATCAAATTTTATGAACGACTTATCATTAATTAAAACTTTCTAATTATTTGACTAAATCATTCTTTTAGTCTTCATTTTCTTAATAAAAATAATTTTATAAATTACATCAATAGCAGCTTTTACAATTACTTCTTGAGGTCCTCTATATATACGATTTTTTTCTTAATTATTGAATAATAAACACTGTGTCTCATTTATATATTATTCATGTACATTAATTATTTAATATATATAAAATTAAATCTACAAATATCTTTTTAACGGAGTAATGACATTCAATGAGAGTATTTTTTTTTGAGTTTGTTGAGGTGTGATTTCTAATATTTTTCCTTAGACGTCTCTATTAGTTTCTTACACGCGGTCCCTTTGTCTATAATTTCGTCTTCTACTAATGTCAATTTTTTGATATTCTTCTCAAACATCGCAATGAAATTTGTTTGGTTTCACCCTCGCTGTTTGTATCGACTTCATCTGATATAACTTCTCATTTAGTATTGTGATATTTAATTTTTGCAGCTTATTTAAACTAAAACCTTAAGGTTTTGGATAAATATATAGTATCTTTTTTATTTGTATATTGCTCTTGATTTAATGTAGATGTTACTTGTGATGACCCAACACTAGATTATAATCTGATATTAGATAAAGTAAAAATGATTTAGCTTTAAATAAAAAACACACTTTAAAATTAAGGTTCGCTGACGTTTATGTTATTTAAATAATTTTGCAAATATTTTAGAAAAATGACATTTAAGAATATAGAAAATATGATTGAATGTCTCTTTTGTTACATTTTCATATAAAATCATTTAAATTTAAAATTAGAATTAAAATTGCTAATTCACACTAATTCATTTTTAAGAAATGAAATATAATTGAAATTCTAACCAATAACCACTAAAATAATAGTGGTGAAGTTAAGACTATCCATAGTTAGGATCTTCTCTGCTAGATTTATCTATACATTTTCTCAATAACAAATCTAAAGCAATAATATCTCAAACATATGAGAGAAAAAAGTTAATTACACATAACTGTTAGGCAATAATAATAATAATAATAATAATAATAATAATAAATGATATATTACAATTAACCATTATTCTTTGTATCGAAAAAGAAAAAAAAACAATTACCTCTAACATCAATTTTCCATATCCATTAATATGTCATATCTATTTCTTTTAATAATATAATTTCTTTTTTGTTTATCTTGTATTTCTTATTAGTAAAAGACTTGTGTGTTTGCACGGGTCAATTTAATATAAAATTGTTGAATTATTCGTTTATATATATGTAATTTGTAATGCCATAAAATACATTAACGTTATATTACATAAAATGAATGAGTACATAAACATAAAGATTATCCTCAATACCAAATTACAATGTACAAATAAAATAATAAAAAAAGTTATCTTAATACAACCATTTAAATATTCAAAATTGCAGATAAATTATTCTAATACTTGATAAATTGTTGGATGCTTTCTGTTGTGCTTAACATACAACATGTCTGAATTAAATCTGTAATAAAAGATTAACACACCACAAATACTAAATTTTTTGGATCTTACATACTCATACCAACCATTTTTAAGATAAGATATATCCCAGTATGTAGTTTGTTTGCTCTGAGAATCTGACAATCATAGTACGTCATTTCATCAAAGCCCATCAAAATAATTTTAATTTTGTTTGAAGGTAGACCATTCCTAACAATTTCAATAGAAAAATGCTAAAAAAAAATTTCAGATAGTTTAACCATAAATAATTGTATACAATTAAAAAGATAACTATATGTAAAGGCAATAAAAAAATTTATCTGAAATATCACCATGACATTTTTTTCGACCTTAGATTTTTTGTGATTTTTTTCTCTCAAAACAATTTTGTATTATAATGATATGTGTTAGTTTGTGACGGTTGTGCATTAGCATCATTATCATCTACCTGATATATTGCAGAATCCTTATCGTAACACTAAAGGACAAAAATCATTCATTTCTTTAGACTAATATTATCATCACCTGATGTTAATTTATTTTTGTTGGTCAGCTCTCTAGGACACTAAAGGACGAATATCATTAATTTCTGTCAATAATACCATAGAAAAATATTCACATTTTCTTAAAGCAACAATGATTATATATTAAGCAACAATGATTATATATTGAAAAAAGAAAAGAAACAAAGGACACTAAAAAGGGACCCCCACCACCAAACCAGGGATGGCAATTTGCCCCCATCACCCGGGGTATCCACAAAATTACTTATATTGGATAGGATAAAAATCCACAAAAATAGGTACGAATACGGGTTCGAATAATTATCCATTTAAAAAAGTGGGGATGGGTACGAGTATGGACACTTTAGTATTCAATCCGCCTCATACCCGTACAATATATACTTATATATTTTTATTTATATTATTATATAAAAATAAATATTTATAAAATTTATACAAAAAAATCAATTTTAAACTACTACATATTTAATATAAGTGATTATTTATTTCACAATTCAACAATAAAAATTTTTAAAAACTTTTTAATATTTTTAAAAACTAAAAAAATTATGATATTTTATACTTGATAAATTTATTTTTATTAGAAATGTAGGTAACAGATACGGATACGGACACTTATATACCCACAGGATACGGGAACGGGTGCCAATTTTGATACCCAAGCAGATATGGGCTCGGATACGAAGATTATTTTCTACTGCGAATATAAAAACGGATACTATAGTATCCTACCTATATCCTGCCCATTGCCATCCCTACACCAAATCCAACCCCTTAAGAGTTTTTCGATCTAAGTTAGAAAAATATTAACATTCAATAAAACAAAAACTGGATGATAAAAAATATTTAAAAATTGAGATAGTAACACAGTGCATGGATGAAACAAAATGAAGCATATGCTACATTTGTTGTTGTTGGTGCTATTATTATTATTATTATTATTATTATTATTATTATAAATTCACTTTTACCGTCAAAAATTTGTTGTATAACTATAACTATAAAAAATAGATCTGACGCATCAGGCAGACCCATAAGCCAGATACTTTAGTACGAGTCGGGCTGTAAAAATATTTTAAAAAGACAATTTCTCATTCCGCCCTTGCTATATGGGGCACACCCTTAAAATTTTGAAAATGCCCTTTGGTAAATTCGGAAATGCATAATCAAACACACTCTTCATAAAACAAACAGCAAATTGGTTCATATATGCATTTCCGAATTCATCCTGAATTAATTCGGAGATGCATATTCAAAAACACTCATGAATTCAAAGACTATGCATTTTCATTGAAATTGGCGTAGTTTTCGAAGACTCTATGTCGATTTTTACCAATATTAGAGTCATATAAATTGTATCCTCGCGTTTCTGTGTTTCCAGCCATTACGCAACCTATTGTAAAAAAATCCAATTTTTGGAAAATCAGGGATTACGCAGCCTTTACGCAGCCTATTGAATCAAAATTTTACCGTGCCAATTCATCCGAAAAAAATTATGGATCAAAGTTCCGTATTTTGGAACAAAACACAGGACACCACCCTAAAAACCCTAAATTTCTTGTTTTTCTAATTTATT
Source organism: Lathyrus tuberosus (assembly GCA_022829125.1). NCBI lineage: Eukaryota > Viridiplantae > Streptophyta > Magnoliopsida > Fabales > Fabaceae > Lathyrus > Lathyrus tuberosus. Next base: position 13,926,077 of record JALAZF010000055.1, on the reverse strand, counting down.
TGATTTGTTTTTCGTTTACATATTGATCTGTACTGATCAGACTGGATCGTCGTGGCCTTCACGTAGGACAATTGGTGCACGTAGGGGAGGAAAAAGTGGTGGAGGTACCTGCGAGGTACTCCGATGACAAAGTAAGTGTTTGGTCAAAAAGAGAGAAAGCAAGTAAGAGATGTCAAGTATTGGATATTTGATACCTGCCCCTCTCAAGCGAGGGGTATTTATAGGTGGATTTTTGGCGAGCAAAGCGTTTGGTCTACCAATGAGGGATTGCCAAATGAAGGGCAAGGCGCGTGGCCTTTTGACTTGGGCTAACCATTTCCGTGATATCCAGGGAGGCAGTTGGTCGCGTGAACTACTTTGCGCGTAGAGGGGACGTGTCCAACGACTAGTTTCTGCCCAACGGCTAGTTTCTGGCTGTTGGGCCTTTCCAATGGCTGGATTGGGTTGGGCCTTGCCCCTGTGGGGGCACAGCGCTTGCCCAGTCCAGAACAGGAACCCCCCAAGTCCTTGCTCTGGAGGAGAGTGAAGACTTAAGGTAGTCGTGTAAAGTCTTTGATCCTCCCGACCATGTGTGGTTGCCCGAACGACATATTGGGAGATGTGGTATTTTCTGTCGGGCACGCTCTTATGCGAGTGCCTGTTGTATTGGCGTTTTTGTGTCGGGGACCCGTGGTGTGCTTGTCGTTGAGGAGATGTGTTCGCGGAATAGCAAAAGGTCTGGTGCATGTAACGTTCATGCTTGGGAATGGCAAACGCAGGAACCTTTTGACACGTGTTGAACATGCAGCCCCTCTGTCAGACCTAGATCCGCCTAGGCAATGATGGCCTCTGCGATTCCCCACGAGCAAATACTTATAAAAGGAGGGAGGAGGGGTTCATTTATCCATTTCTCACAAATTCCTTCTCTCCCCTCTTTTTGCTCTGCAACTTGTCCTTTCGCCGGAGCCGCCGTAGATCTTCCTCGTCTCCGTTCACACCTTCATCTCCAACTCCTCATATTCAAGTAATTTCATCTTTCTCACTACCACAAAAAAGACCTTAGACAGCGTTTTTTTTGCCCTTAGATAGCGCTTTTAAGTGCTGTATAAACCTGCGCTGCTCTAGGTTTAGACAGCGCTTTGGGTAATACCAAAAGCGCTGTCTAAAGGGGGGTATATTTAATGAAAAGCGCTGTCTATGGTACCTTTAGACAGCGCTTTTTGACATTATAAGGTATACCTTAGACAGCGCTTTTGGAAAAAGCGCTTTCTAAGCCTCACCTTTTTTGACATTTTTTTGGTATACCATAGACAGCGCTTTCACCAAAAGCGCTGTCTAAGCCCTACCTTTTTTGACATTTTTTTGGTATACCTTAGACAACACTTTCACTAAAAGCGCTGTCTAAGGTCAACCTTTTTGAACTTTTCTAGGTATACCTTAGACAGCGCTTTTGTCAAAAGCGCTTTCTAAGCCCTACCTTAGACAGCGCTTTCTCCAAAAGCGCTGTCTAAGGTATACGAAAAATTTTATATAAATTTTTTTAAACCACAATTTTTACCAGGTTTTTTCAACCAGAAATTTACCTGTTTTTCAACCAGCAATTTTTTTCAGAAATTGGCAATTCAAACCATTGGCAATTTATATATACACCTATTTATAATTACAAATCATATATACACCTATTTATAATTACAAATCATTACATTTTTTCTACAAATGCACATATTACTTATACTAATACGTTTGCATCCAACCAAAGCATTGCTTCAAATCTACATTATAGGTCCTGAAAACACAAAGATTATAATTCAATTAAAAGAATACATAAACAAAGTTACACATATTTAAATTCTCATCAATTAAAGTAAGAGTACAATATTATACATTGTAAAATTCCGAGCTCCATAATGTATTGACACCACTCCTCTTTGATTTCATCCAATTGAGTCTTTGAGTAATTAGCACACTTGACTTCTTCAAAGTACTACATAATAATATAACATAGTTTGATTTAGTTTTAACTATTTCATTAGACATGAGAGATATGTGTTAATATTAAAATAACTCATAAGTTAGAAATACATACATCGGATGGAATCTCTATTCGATCCAACAAAAGAGTGTCTCTCATAAATCTCAACATGAAATAGCCGCAATCTATTTGATTGCGTTGCCGAGGACACTACAAATGAAAAGAAAATATGGATAAATCCTAAGTTTTATCAAGTAGCATCACTAATATAATAAAACATGTGATAATTAATATACCTTCACATAATTCCATGTAATAATGGGGTTGACTCTCCGCAATGGTAGTGGGCCATCTTGTAGTGCTAGGAAAGCTTGTATTGCGCTAATAAAATATAAATGAATATTTAGAACAATTCACATAAATAAATAAATAAACAAATAAATATACACATTCATATTTAGAACAATCTCACTTACGTGTCAATACAGTTCTTCATATCCGGGTATGTTGTCCAATCATTTCCTAACGAATCTAGATAATACACCATTGCTCTGCTAGGATTGATTGCGACCAACAACCAATGGCCACTATAAGATTAACAAGTGTTAGATGGAAACTTTCTACACGACGTCAAAATACAAAAAAACTATAATAGATGAATTTAGAATGAAAATCTAACCCAGTATTAAACGGTAAAAAAAACAACTTTTCCGTTTCTTGGTTGTTCATAAAGATGTCGCGTACATACGCCAGGACCTCATCTGTTTTAGTTAATATTAAGGTTAAGTTGACAGACGCCGGGCATAGGAATGCAAATCTTTGCTGCAATCCTTGTGGGCGCATAACTTTGTCATACAGAAACCTTAAATAAAAACATCATTAACATTAGACTATTCATTTGAAACATAAAGTAAATAAGTTGTTCAATTAATATACCAAAGTAGATCGGATATATACCTGACGTATGTATTGACAACAGTGACACCCAATTCTCCATGATTGAAAACTTCATCGAAGTCTTCATTACCAATATTCTGCTCATATTCAAAGCCATAGATACCTTTCTCCATATGTATAAGACGAGTACCTCCAGTCAGAATATCTGTAAATTGTAGAAACGTCTGGAGGCACGACCTAAACTTGGAGACAGGTTGTTTTCTAACCCTGGTATTCTTAGCACCAACATTTTTTTGCGTTGAAACGTTGCTAATCACTTTACCAGGCAGCTATATATCATATAATTTGTTAGATGAAGTATAAGATATCCAATTTATCATTTTCTATGCATAAATATCATATAATTGTGATGTACCTCTTTTTTTGAGACAACGGACTCGGTATGCTCCGAAATCCGCTTATCCTTTGTTTTGGATCTTGTTGGAGTCTAAATAACATTACCATGTAAAAAATGAAAATAAAATGCTCGTAAAATCTTTGAATCTACACATTAAGGTTAACAAAGGTTTATAACGGTTTTAAGCATACCTCATATCCTACGAGTATGAGGTTTGACGGCCATGCAACATACGACCCTATAGCATCTCGCACCAATGTTACATCCGAATCCTCGTCAGGATAGGGTAATGGTGCTTCCTCCTCTATAGCAATATCAACTGATACTTTCAAACTTCCAATAGGGAGGGATTTATTGTGAAGTAATAGTACCCCATTGTTATACACTTTTCCCTTGGCAACCATCCGATAAGTTGGTAAAGATAAGAAGAACTGACATTGGGAAACGCCCTAAAACCAAAAATAAACATGCCATTGTTAATGTGTATATATGTCATTTAAATAATTTAAGCTACTAATTTAATTTCATAAATATATATATAATTACCTCTGGAATAATCGGATGAAAGCTGCAGTTGATACTATCTTTCTCCGATCCATCTCTAAAAGCTGAAGCGTTATCCCTTTCTTTTTCCTTTCGTAATTCCCGAACCTCAGCTTCTAGTGCTTCCAATTTAGCTTGAAGTTCTGAATTACTAGCAGCCTTTCCCTTTTTAATATTCAAGGAGGTCGGGGTGATCCCAAATGCCTTACCCCTCACCCGACCAGAATACTCAGGGACATCTAATGCCCGACTAAGTATGCTCCTGGTATCATCTGGAGGTACAGACTGAGATAACGCCTCCTGAAAATCAGATGAATATCGAATATTTGTCAAATATTTGTTAATAAAGTTTTGATTTAATTAAAGAAATATTGTTATACTTACACATTTCTCAAATACTTGTAGAACCTCTTCTGCAACAACTCCAGACTTGCCCACACGGGCTTCCTTCCACAAGACATGTGCAGGAAGAGATGTTTCAGAGCTATTCGCCTGTTGTAACTACATATAAAGCCAAATAATATGATCAAATATAACTCATGATGAACAATTATTATATCATTGCAATATATTGATACTTACCAAAGATTGCTCCAAACGTCCATATCCAACACGTCCTTTCCTGTATTTATACTTGGGAGCTGATGCTCTTTCCCGATTACTTGCACTTAATCGCGTAAATTATGGGGTTTGTCGTTTGGATTTAAACGTTACCCATTCTTGTGGTGAAATCAAACTTGCATATTTAGATGGATACTCTCCATCAACAAAGTTATCGTCAGCATCCCTAAGATAGGTGCGGTTTAAATATGTCCTAAACCCTCTTAGGAGCTTCCCTGCCAATCTCATCAAAAAAGCTTTTCTTTCTTCCTCGACGTTGAAGCATCTCTAAAAAAAGCATACACATTGGTTAGTACAAATAATTTGAAGGACATAATTAGTTGGCATAATTAAAGACATAATTATGGTACCTTTATCTCATTCCAAATTTTTTCTTTGGTTTCCTTCAACTCTTTGGTTCTCCAATCATCACAAGTAATAGGAACCGCATTCCTTACAAGTGCACCAATGAAACTTGTCAAAGTATGACCGTTAGGCTCAATAAGTGTATTCGAAGCGCTCCAATGCACATTATAAGTGATGCCTTGATCTCTAGCACGGATCACTTTCTTCATAATGGTTATTCCTCTTCTAATCTCTTCTTCCATAGATCTGTTACTTCTAACCTGAATATCGGGATCATCATCATGTAGGTGATCATCAACATGTGGGTGATCATCATCATGTGGGTGATCATTGTTAGTAGCCATCTAACCTGTAATAAATAAATCAAGGATATCAAATATAATATATAACAAATATAATAAAGAAATCAAGGATATCAAATATAACAAATATGACATAATATATAACAAATATAATAAAGAAATCAAGTATATAACAAATTTTACCTCTTTAGCTATAATGGCTAAAGAGTTGGATATGTTTTAAAATAAAAGTTTTTTAGAAGATTTAAGAGGTGGAAAAAATAAAACTAAACTAAACTATTTATAAGTCTTAATATAAAATATGTTTTAAAATAGACCTTAAAGTTGTAGGACTAGTTTGAATATTTGGTTACACGTTGTTCCTATTCTACATTGGAGTAAAAACAAATATGAGTGTAGTCCATAAAACTAGGAGTGGTGCCACCAACATTGGTTCTTTAGCTATAATGGCTCCCTTTCTATATGGCATGGCTACTCTTAGTTATTTCTCATCAAAACACCTTGAATCTTACCAAACAAAAATACTTGGAGTTAGCTCACTAAAACTAACCTAAACTAGCATGTTAACAATTCAAATTCCAACAACAGTCCAACTAATTTCGACCTAAACAATAACTTCATTAACAAAACTCATCAAACATACTCATCAAACATACACATTCACTACAAAACTTCATTAACAAAACTTCATTAACAAAACTCATTAACAAACTCATCAAATATACTCATTCACTACAAAACTTCATTAACAAAACTTCAAACATACTCATTCCCTACAAAACTTCATTAATAAAACAGTCCAACATAACTTCATTAACAAAATTCATCAAAGAGCTGAAAGAATAAAATGAACTAAACTTCATTAACAAAACTCATTTTCATTAACTTCATTAACAAAACTTAACAAAACACAACAACGACGTACCTTTAACGACGGTAACAACGGCAATGCAAGAACGAAATGTATCAAAGATCAGAAAGAGCAGAAACGAACGACGACGACAATGAGCAGAAACGAACGACGACGGCAATGAGCACAAACGGACGGACGGCAAGGGTTTTCGGTGAAGGTTTACGGTTGACGGACGGTTAAGGACGGTTGACGGTGAAGGTTTTTCGGTGAAGGGTTTTGAGCTCTGTTCGCATGCAGGGGAGAAGAAAGAGCGGAAATATGAAAATGAATACTGACTATTTATATATTTTAATTTAATTAGACCTTAGACAGCGCTTTTAATAAAAGCGCTTTCTAAGGTGGACCTTAGACAACGCTTTTAATAAAAGCGCTTTCTAAGGTTGGCCTTAGACAGCGCTTTTGATTTTATTTTTTATTTATTTTTAAGACCTTAGACAGCGCTTTTAAGGAAAGCGCTGTCTAATATTTTCCTTTAATTTTTTTATTAAAATTAATAAAACTTTAGAAAGCGCTTTTGACCGAAGCGCTGTCTAAGGTCTTATATTTTTTTAAATTTATAAGACCTTAGAAAGCGCTTTTAACTAAAGCGCTGTCTAATATTTTCCATTAAATTTTTTTTTAAAATTTATAAGACCTTATAAAGCGCTTTTGACCAAAGCGCTGTCTAAGGTCTTATATTTTTTTGCGCTTTTATTTTTTTAAATGAATAGTTTCCTTGTTTTTAACTTATAGCAGCGCTTTTGTATTAAAGCGCTGTCTAAGGTCCGATGTTATAACTTACTTTTGTTGTAGTGTCTGCATCTTCCTTAAATGCTGGTGCTGAGACTTGAACCCATGACAAGACGCTACCTATAATGACGGTTGGTTTAAATTACCCGTGGTGAAAGGTCTGTAAGCATTTTGAAAAAATAAGTAAAAAAAACGCTACCTATAATGACGGTTGGTTTAAATACCCGTGGTTAAAGGTCTGTCAGCATTTTGAAAAAATAGGAAAGAAGTAACATGATAAAAATAAATTCAGAAAAATCTAAAAACACGAAATTTAATCTAATTAGGTAAAATAAGAATTTTGAGAATTTTTTTGGAATTTTTGAGAATATGAAAATAGTAAAAAATTTATTAAAAATAGAAAAAAATATGAATTTGGGGTTTTGAGGGTGAAGTCCCATAACTCTTTTAGAGTAAGGGCCTAATGACCGCACGATTTTTCTGCTTCAGATGCACGAAACAAATCTAAAAAAAAGAGACGATTTTCCCTAAAACCGATATTTTGAAGAGCAAAACCTAAAACTAAACTATAGGCTATAATGACAGTTGAAAACATACCCGTGGTGAAAGGTTGTGGGCATTTTGAAAAAATGTGTAAAAAACCATAAATGCGGGTGCTGGGAATTGAACCCATGACCAGACGCTACCTATAATGACGGTTTTTTAAACACCCGTGGTGAATGGCCTCGCATTTCACCACGGTTGGAATATTAACCGTCATAAAAAGCCTTTTAATGAGATTAAAAAAATACGCGCATCTATTACAACGGTGTATAGGCAAGCCGTTGTAAACCTGACATTGTTGTGTGCGTGTTTTGTAGTAGTGTTATTTTTATTCACTTGTAAACTTTGGTGTTTAAGTTTCAAAAATACTATATTTTGTGAAACCCAATTCAAACCCCAATTTCTTGTGTTTCTTGCGCCTTCGCTTTTAATATATTGTATTTATTTCAGTATAACCTAAATCCTTGAATTCACCTACTAACTAAAAAAACTCCACTTGTCAGCATCTATTTTTAAATCCTGAATTGTTCCTCCTTCGTACACAATTAAATCGTTATCAATGAATTCACCAGCATGATGAATTATCATATGCAAATATTCTTTCATTTCTATCTATTTTCCAGCAAATACGAAATTATAATGGGGGTTAATGTTAACTAATAAAACATCAAACGATAAACCCTAACATTTGAATACCTAAACATTTAACAACTGCATGCATAAAATCCTAACATCCAATACATATAACATTTCAAATCCTAAAAACTCATCTAACAGTTAATTATGAGACAAAATCGTAAACCTAATTACTAACTGTTGTCAATAATGGCGTGTAATCTTCTTTCCTTTGACTTTCCCCAGGATTTCGCCTTCTCTGCTTTGCCTTCGATCGCCTTAGTTTCCTTTCCACTTCTCTTCTCTGCTAGGATTTTCGTTTACAAGTGAAATGAGACATTATCTTTGCATTTCACTATTTTGTTATAATGTTTAATCCACATCAGCGCCAAGTGTATGTCAAGTGTTTCTTTTTTTTACTTTGACTAACGAACCTAAAAGAAGAAACCAACGTGGCGCGGTTTGAAGAGATAAGGGATGAAACCATTCTTTTTAAAGTTAGAAGACCAAAATAGACTCCGAGATATTGATGAAGGACAAAAAAAATTATTAACCTTATTATTATTATTATTATTATTATTATTATTGGCAGAAAGGTAATTGTTATTTTAATCTTAATATTACACATTAACATCTTATGTTATAATCACCTTTTTTTTTCTATTAATATCATTTATATTTATTGCTGAGAGATAAGTTTTGGTAGATAGGCCCGGTCCACATTCTGACTGTACTCACATGGAAAATAAATGATGCCCAGACAGTTTGGAAATAGAAATATTAATTTGAGATATCAAAATTCTAATTTATTTATTTTAAACAGTTTATTTTCCGTGACAAAATTGTCTTGTCTTTGTCTGAATTTGATTTTTTTTTATTACGTACTGTAATAATTTAACGTGAATGTCACATCCATTGTACTATTGCTGTGTTATAATTTTGGGTTGAAAATGATGGAAGTTGCATTATTGAGGAGAAAATAATACTACCTCCGTTCCTTTTTAAGTGTCACTTTTTGATTTTTTACACATACCAAAAAAACTAATCAACATTACTACTTTTTATACAATAATTATTTTTTTACCTATAATACCCCTACTTATTTATTATATTTATTTTACTTTTTCTCTCTCTTCAATAAATACATAAGGGTAATTTTGATAAAAGTGCAATTAATACTTCCTTAAATCTAGTAAGTGACAATTAAAAAAAAACAAAAAATTATTCTAAAAATGACACTTAAAAAGGAACAGAGGACATACATAAAAAGTGTCCTTATCAGGTTTTAAAGCCGACAAGTTGACAGAGCAAACCAGCTCAGAACTGACAAGTTACAAAATTGAATAGATAAAATGACACGTGTTCACAAATGTCATTTTACAATTAGATATAGATTTCATAACTATTGATTGAGATTGATTTAATAGTTATGAATCTACTATCTATCTATTATAATTCAATTGTATGAATTCTCAAAATTATCCTTTCATCACAAATTATTTACACTAATAAAAAGATATTTTAGTAATTAACTAATATTTACTTTTTTTCAATCTCAACTCCTATTATAGCATGACAATTGACATTCATTTATCAATTTTCTACCAATAAAATCATAATTAAATATTACATACACTCATTCTCTCTCTTCATTCAAATTTCAAATCTTTCTCACATTACTTTTTCCCACACTTTCTCACTTTCATTTTAATTTTTTCTCTATTTAATTATTATTACTAAAAATACCAAAAATTTATTTTTTAATTTTAATAAAATTAAAAATTTATTTATATCACGGGTCACTATCAACACAATATCTATTTTATTTTAATCTACCATTAATTTGAGAGACAAAATTAAATGTTAATTTTTTTCTTTATTCATCTCATGATTCTTTTTTTTTTCATTTTATATAATTATTTAATACAATTTAATTTATATGATTATTATTCATTTTACAAGTAAGTATATTATTTTAAATTTTGCATTTCTATCTAAATACATTTTAAATCGCATCAAATAATTTTTTTATCTCACGGGTCATTATTGCATCAAAATTTCATTTTTTGTCTTTTTTTCATCATATGAATATTTTTTTTCTTCTTTTTGCAAGATTATTTAATACAATTGAGATTGTATAATTATTTTTCAATTTATAATTAAATAACTCACTTCAAATTTACATATATCTATAAATACATTTTAATATCTATTAAATAAACTTTATATTTCACGGGTCACTTAAAAAACAATACATATTTTATCTTAATCAATAATTACCTTAATTTAAAAGATAAAATCCTTATTATTAAATATTAATTTTTTATTTTATTTTACAAGTTCTTTTTTCTCTTTGTATTTAATTACAATCGTATTTATATAATCATTGTTCATTTTAAAATTAATAACTAATTTTAAATTTAAATACATATATAAATACATTTTATAACGTTCAAATTTACATTTAAACATATTTAATATTGTATCAAATAATTTTACCCGTGCGGGAGCACAGGTATCTTACTAGTTGAATATACTAATACGATCTAGATCATTGCACAAATATATTGCCCAATTTTATTATAATAGAATTGTTTTGATCATTTTGTATTTTAAAACAAAATATTTATATTTTATTTAATTTTAATTTTTTTTCTTAATTTTAACTTTTAATAATTTAAAGTTTGAAAATAAAATCTAAAAATAATTATTTTAAATAGCATTTTAAATCAAATTTTATGAACGACTTATCATTAATTAAAACTTACTAATTATTTGACTAAATCATTCTTTTAGTCTTCATTTTCTTAACAAAAGTAATTTTATAAATTACATCAATAGCAGCTTTTACAATTACTTCTTGAGGTCCTCTATATGTAAGAATTTTTTTTTTTAAATTATTGAATAATAGACATTGTATTTCATTTATATATTATTCATGTACATTAATTATTCAATATATATAAAAATAAATCTACAAATATCTTTTTAACGGAGTAATGAAATTCAATGAGAGTATTTTTTTTTTAAGTTTGTTGAGGTGTGATTTCTTATATTTTTTCTTAGGCGTCTCCATTAGTTTCTTTCATGCGGTCCCTTTGTCTATCATAATTTCGTGTCTACTAATGTCAATTTTTTGATATGCTTCTCGAACATCGCAATGAAATTTGTTTGGTTTCACCCTCGCTGTTTATATCGACTTCATCTGATATAACTTTTCAGTTAGTATTGTGATATTTAATTTTTGCAGCTTATTTAAACTAAAACCTTAAAGTTTTGGATAAATATATAGTATCTCTTTTATTTGTATGTTGCTTTTGATTTAATGTAGATGTTCTTCGTGATGACCCAACACTAGATTATAATCTGATATTAAATAAAGTAAAAATGATTTAGCTTTAAATCAAAAACACACTTTAAAATTAAGGTTTGCTAACGTTTATATTATTTAAATAATTTTGCAAATATTTTAGAAAAATGGCATTTAAGAATATAGAAAATATGATTGAATGTCTCTTTTGTTATATTTTCATATAAAATCATTTAAATTTAAAATTAGAATTAAAATTGCTAATTCACACTAATTCATTTTTTAAGAAATGATATATAATTGAAATTCTAACCAATAACCACTAAAATAATAGTGGTGAAGTTAAGACTATCCATAGTTAGGATCTTCTCTACTAGATATATCTATACATTTTCTCAATAACAAATCTAAAGCAATAATATCTCAAACATATGAGAGAAAAAAGTTAATTACACATAACTGTTAGGCAATAATAATAATAATAATAATAATAATAATAATAAAAAATGATATATTACAAGTAACCATTATTCTTTGTATCGAAAAAGAAAAAAAACCTCTAACATCAATTTTCCATATCAATTACTATGTCATATCTATTTCTTTTAATAATATAATTTCTTTTTTGTTTATCTTTTATTTCTTATTAGTAAAAGATATGTGCGTTTGCACGGGTCGCGTTATATGTAATTTAATATAAAATTGTTGTATTATTCGTTTATATATCTGTAATTTGTAATGCCAAAAAAATACATTAATGTCATATTACATAAAATGAATGAGTACATAAATATAAAGATTATCCTCAATACCAAATTACAATGTACAAATAAAACAATAGAAAAAGTTATCTTAATACAACCATTTAAGTATTTAAAATTGCAGATAAATTATTCTAATACCTGATAAATTGTTAGATGCTTTCTGTTGTGCTTAACATACAATATGTCTGAATTAAATCTGTAATAAAAGATTAACACGCCACAAATACTAAATTTTTTGGATCTTACATACTCATACCAACCATTTTTAAAATAAGATATAACTCAATATGTGGTTTGTTTGCTCTGAGAATCTGACAATCATAGTACGTCATTTCATCAAAGCCCATCAAAGTAATTTTAATTTTGTTTGAAGGTAGACCATTTCTAACAATTTCAATAGGAAAATGCTAAAAAAAAAAAATCAGATAGTTTAACCATAAATAATTGTATACAATTAAAAAAATAAATATGTAAAGGCAATAAAAATATTTATCTGAAATATCACCCTGACATTTTTTTCAACCTTAGATCTTTTTGTGATTTTTTTCTCTCAAAACAATTTTGCATTATAATGTTGTACTATGTGTTAGTTTGTGACAGTTGTGCATTAACATGATTATCATCGACCTGAAATAGTGCAGAATCCTTATCGTAACACTAAAGGACAAAAATCATTAATTTCTTTAGACTTATATTATCATCACCTGATGTTAATTAATTTTTGTTGGTCAGCTCTCTAGGACACTAAAGGACGAATATCATTAATTTCTCTCAATAATACCACAGAAAAGTATTCACATTTTCTTAAAGCAACAATGATTAGTATATATTAAGCAACAATGATTATATATTGAAAAAAGAAAAGAAACAAAGGACAGTAAAAAGGGGCCACCACCACCAAACCCAACCCCTTAAGGGTTTTTAGATCTAAGTTAGAAAAATATTAACTTTCAATAAAACAAAAACTGGATGATAAAAAATATTTAAAAATTGAGATAGTAACACGTGCATGGATGAAACAAAATGAAGCATATGCTACATTTGTTATTGTTGGGTTCGAATCTTACTAAGTACAATCAACTTTTTTGTGGGCTAGTTTATACGGAGTTTTGCTCCAGCTTTAAACAAGACTCCCGCTAGTGAACGGTGGGATTGATCTCTCTTGGATTAGTCGATCGCAAGGCCGGATACCAAAATTTCTAAGGAAAAAAAAAATATTTGTTGTTGTTGGTGCTATTATTATTATTATTATTATTATTATTATTATTATTATAAATTCACTTTTACAATCAAAATTTTGTTGTGTAACTATAACTATAAAAAATAGATTCGACACATCAGGCAGACCCATAAGCCAAATACTTTAGTACGAGTCGGGCTGTAAAAAATATTTAAAAAAGACAATTTCTCATTCCACCCTTGCTATATGGGGCACACCCTTGAAATTTTGAAAATGCCCTTTGGTAAATTCGGAAATGCATAATCAAACACACTCTTCATAAAACAAACAACATATTGGTTCATATATGCATTTTCGAATTCACCCTAAATTAATTCGGAGATGCATATTCAAAAACACTCATGAATTCATTGACTATGCATTTTCATTGAAATTGGCGTAGTTTTCGAAGACTTTATGTCGATTTTTACCAATATTATAGTCATATAAATTGTATCCTCGCGTTCAGACCCTTGCATTTCTGTGTTTCTGGCCATTACGCAACTTATTGTAAAAAATCCAATTTTTGGAAAATCAGGGATTACGCAGCCTATTGAATCAAAATTTTACCGTGCCAATTCATCCGAAAAAAATTATGGATCAAAGTCCCGTATTTTGGAACAAAACACAGGACACCACCCTAAAAACCCTAAATTTCTCGTTTTTCTAATTTATTTGATTTATTTTTTGTTTACATATTTTCGAAAAAATTCAGAAAAATTTTTAGACACTTAATTTGATTTTATTTGATTTTTAATTGTATTTTCAGATTTTTATAATTTTATTTTAATCGTTTTTTATTTTCCAATTGTTTTTCTCAATAGGAAAATTGTTGGTATTTACAACAGTGAACTTTTCGGATAAGCATATTCGAATTCACCATTTTTTCGTAAAAAATAAGATTTATTCGGAGATACACTATGCCACGGAAGGGAAAATACATCGTTTTTTTTTTGCTTTTAACAGCGCTTAAAAGCGCTGCCTAAGGTGGCGCTGCTATAGATAAAGACATCGCTTTTGTTTTATGCAAAAGCGCTGCCTTATGTAGGCCTTTAGCAGCACTTTTTCTGTAAAACGCTTTCTAAAGTAGGTCTTTAGCAGCGTTTTTTCTGGAAAATCACTGTCTGAAGTGGGCCTTTAGCAGCGCTTTTTCTGGCCTTTTATGCTTTCTATTGGCATCTTTAGGCAGCGCTTTTTCAGGAAAAAGCGTTTTCTATTGTCCCCCTTTAGACAGCGCTTTTTAAAGCGTTGTCTAATGTATTTTTTATTTCACTTTAAGGCAGCGCTTTTTCTGAAAAGCGTTGTCTTTTCTTCACGTAAATTGTGCTTTTTAAAAACACTTTTTTAAAAATCAGAATTTAGGAAGCGTTTTTTATTTAAACGCGCTGCCTATTCTTTCTTTTTTAGAAAGCATATTTTTGGAAATAATACCATAAACCTATATAATTCAAGCTTTTATTTCAAACACATAGGCATTATATGACATTCAACAAGCCTTTATTTCAACACATAGGCCTTATATTTCAACCATTGAGCCTTTATTTCAACAAACAAGCTTTTATTCAAACATAGGCATTATATACCATTATAATCCAAAATATATACACCATTATAATTCAACACATAAACCATTTGATATAAATCAACACAACAACTTTCATACCTTATATGATTCTTTTCTCAATAAAGTATTCACACAATTCCTCCTTGATTTCTTCCAATTTATCTTTTGAGTAATGAGCACAATTGTATTTATCAAAGTACTACATAATAAAACATAATATGCATGATTTAGTTAAAAGTAATAAATTATATAAAATATTCAATAAATATTAAAATAAATCCTAAGTTATAAATCCATACCATGATTGGAATCTCTATTTGATCCAAATGAAGGTTTTCTCTCATAAACCTCAAAACGTAATAACCGCAATCTATACTTGTATTGCTCTAACAAAATAAAAACAAATAAGAATATATAGTTGTCTTGTTTTATCAAGTATCATCACTATTATAAGCAAAATTGTGAAAATTAATATACCTCCACTCTGATCCATGTAATGTTGTTTGCTTTAGACCGTGATACTCGAGCTTCTCTTTGTGATCGGATTAATAGCAACCAACAAACCAGTGACCACTGTAAAAAAAACAAAAGTTTAGATGGAAATTTTCTACGCAAAAGATACAAAGATTAGAATGAAATTAGAATGAAAATCTAACCCGTTGCCAGTATTATACGGGCGGAAGACACGAAATAGAATCTGTTTGACAATTGATTCCCGCGCATCAATTTGTCATACAAGAACCTTAAATAAAAACATAATAAACATTAGACTATTTTCATTGAAATGTGTAAATAAATTGTTTAACTTATTAAATAATAGACACGAAATAATACATTTTGCATTAACGTCTCTTTCTTTCTTGGTTGGAATATGTTCTACTCGTCTCTTAACAACACGGACAGTTGCATTGATCCAAATACCCTCACTATGATCATTTCTAATATATGATTCATTTGCTATAATATTCCCATCTTGATCATTTCTAGTAAACGATTCAATCTCAACATCAATATCACCTTGATCTCCAATGTTTTCATCAATTACTTTGTTAGATAAAAGCACTATAGACCATTTCGTACTTGTCGGATCAGTGACATAGAACACTTGTTTAGCTTGAGAGGCTAGAATAAAAGGCTCATCTTTGTACCCCACCATATTAAGATCCACTTGCAAAAATCCTGACTTATCCATTCGTAAGCCATTATTATTTTCAACCCACTTGCAACCAAATATAGGAATCTGAAACTTCTCATAATCAAACACCCAAATGCGCTCGATAACCCCAAAATATGCATAACATCGAGAAAATGTCTTACATACAACGACTTCCAATATGGCAATTCAAAAAAATTTGACCTCTTCTTCCATCCACTGTTAACAAGCGTATGTGCAAAAGGCTTGCCAAACTGAATACTCACATCTTTCACCTTTTCAAAAATTTGATCATCTGTCAATATAGGTGGAGCTCTACCTTGTTCTGGGGCTCCATTGAAGGCTTTTCTCTACCCACGGTAATGATGATTAGAATTTAAGAATCTACGATGACCGAGAAAGACATTCTTCTGACCAAACTCTAACCGCGTCCAATCTGTTTTATCTTCACAACTAGGACACACACATTGACCTTTTATACTATACCCTGATAGATTTCCGTATGCTGGAAAATCATTAATTGTGCCAAACAACATCGCCCTCAAGTTGAAACTTTCTTTCCTATATCCATCATAAACCTCCAGACCGTTCTCCCACAAAGTCTTTAAATCTTCGATTAAGGGTGTCAAGTATACGTCTATGTCATTCCCTGGTTGTTTATGCCCAGAAATTAACATAGATAACATCATGTACTTACGCTTCATACATAGCCATGGAGGTAGGTTATAAATCATAATAATCACAGGCCATGTGCTATGTGAGATACTTTGAAGACCGTGTGGGTTCATTCCATCAGTAGATAATGCCAAGCGAAGGTTTCTTGATTCTTTTCCAAATTCAGGATAATCATTATCAAGTTTCATCCACTGTGGTGAATCTGCCGGATGTCGAAACTTTCCATCAATAATTCTTTCATCCGCATGTCAAGTCTAGTGTCTTGCATTGGTTTCACTACGAAACATGCGTCTAAATCTCGGAATTATAGGAAAATACCATAAGACTTTTGCTGGAGACAACTTTTTCTTATATCGAGATACACCGCATTTAGGACACTCATTTAACGATGCATACTCATTTCGAAACAAAATGCAATCGTTTGGACATGGATGTATCTTATCATAGCTCATGCCAATAGAGCACAACATCTTTTTGGCCTCATATGTTCGATTGGGAAGAACATTATCCTCTAGAAGCATATCTTTCATAAGGGCTAATAACTCTGTGAAACTTTTATCCGACCATCCATTGCCCGCCTTTACGTTGTACAACTTTAATACCGCAAACAATCTTGTGAATTTAGTGCAACCATTATACAACGGTTTCTCTGCATCGCTTACCAACCTCTCAAACATTTTGGGACAATCCTTAAGATCTTCTTCAAGTGCTTCTGCAATCTCTTCGACTCGATCACAATCGTATGTATCTGTGCAATTGTCGTTTGAAGCATAGGTCGTATTATCCCCCGATTCAACATTCCCGTTACTTTTCTCACCATGCAAATTCCAACATGTATAACTTCGATCAATTTCATGCCTCATTAAATGTGATGCCAACTGAACCGCGTCAACCCGACTCCCATAACAGCAATCCAAGCAAGGACATGTCATTCGACTGGGTTCTTTGGCATGCGCAACAGCAAACTTAACGAATTCTGATACCCCATTCTCATACTCTTTCGATAATCGACTTGAAGACATCCATTTCTTATCCATGGTTTTACTAATTAAGCTAAACAAAAACAAAATAAAAACTATTTACCTGTAGGGAAGTCAATAGCTTCTGGACCAACACAGTGTAAGATTCTTGGAAAAAATCAGACTTTCACTCTTCACAAGTAACCCCTATAGCAAATTCAATAAGTTAGAATTGATGGTGTATGCCAAATATAACAGGACAAATTTAGTATATAATAGGACAAACAAGATATATCGGAGAAACAAGTCAAAGTCTCAAGAATCAATTAATTTCAACAATCTCATTTTCATTTTCATCACTAACATACCAAATATAACAATTAATTTCATTATCATTTTCAATCAACAATTAGATTAAAATAAAGTAATAACTAAAAAGTATCCATCAACAATGTCATTATCATCAATTAATTTCAACAAATCATCACTAACATTCAACATCAACTTACAAAATTAACACCAATTCCCAACATAAATCCACCACAAATATCACTATTTATCATCTTCAACTTTACTACAACAACAATTTCAAAATCAAATTCATACAACAACCACATCAACACTAATTCACCAAATCGACAACAACCACATCAACACTTTGATACTCTAACAACACTCATTTTTCTATAACACTCATTTTTCTAACAACCCTCATTTTTGTAATGGATATAACAACACTCAAACAAACTACATTCAAACTAACACTCATTCAAACTACATTCAAACTAACACTTTCAAACTAAAAACAAAACAAAAACATAACAACACTCATTCAAACTACATTCAAACTAAAAACAAAACAAAAACAAAACAAGATGCTCAAGAACAAACCCTCAAGAACAAACAAAAGAAACAGTGACACTCACAGAAGAATGTCGGTCGGAGAAGATGGAGATACGAATAGAGGAACAGTGCCGGTTGGAGAAGACGAACAGAGGAAAAATGCCGGTCAGAGAAGACGAACAGAGGAACACGGACGGAGAAGACGAACAGAGGAACACGGACGGAGAAGTCGTGAGAGAGGGAGAAGTCGCGAGAGAGAGGGAGAAAGAAAACAAATGTTAGGGCGTTCTGAAATAATGATTTTTTTTTTAATATTTATAAAATAATAACATAAGACAGTGCTTTTGGAAAGCACTTTGTTATGTATTAGCTTTAGCAGCGCTTTTTCTCTAAAAGCGCTTTTGTTTTAATAGCCTATAGCAGCGCTTTCAGAAAGCGCTTTCTAATGTGTGACCTACGTAAGGCCTTTAGCAGCGCTTTTTAAAAGCACTTTCTAAAGTGTGCCTTTAGCAGCGCTTTCCTAAAAGCACTTTCTATGGTGTCACATTTGTATAGCTTTTAGCAGCGCTTTAAGGAAGCGCTTTCTAAAGTAGGGTTTAGGCAACACTTTTTTTCAGCGTGTTTTTTTTTAAACATATAGCAGCGCTTTTGATTAAAAGCACTGTCTATGTTGTGCTGCCAAAAAGCAATTTTGGCGTAGTGATACATATCTGAAAATACATTTTTTCGAAAAAATTAGATTTATTCGAATATGCATCTCTAAAATCAAGTATTTTGTGAAATAATGATGCGTTCAGAAATTCATCTCTGAAAACAGGGGGTATTTTGGGAATTTCGCACAGGGTTTAGGAAAACGAGGAAGGGTGCAATGAAAAATTGCCTAAAAAAAATATGACATGTCTTTTTGTCCAGTCTAACAGACCTATGTTTTTTATGGGTCAGACTGAACCGGTCAAACGGACTTCAGATTAGTCTATTAAAAAATTTATAAAATAATTTTAGTTAATTTTGGAGAAAAATATTGAGTTAAAATATTATTATATAAGTGTGTTTTTAATTGATAAAGAAGAATTAAAAAAAGATGACGATATATTTTCAAGGTGATGTGATAAAAAAAATGGTTGTGAGATGAAAAAAAAAGTTTTAGAGATAATAAATATATATATATATATATATATATATATATATATATATATATATATATATATATATATATATATATATTTGGAAGTTTCTTCATGGAGGTAAAGAAGTTTGGAGGGAGCTGTTGTTTAACAGATACGACAATTTGAGTATGAAAGTTCAGCTGTCCAAGGAAGCTGTCAGGTCCAAGAAGGACTCCCTGTGGATTAATGATCTGCTATCTCTGTACAAGTTTGAATTATCTACCTGTTTCGATAACTTATTGGAGTGTAAGGTCGCGGACGGAACCTTTGTGGCTTTCTGGCAGTCAAAATGGTTGGGTCAATTGGAGTTGAAACATAGGTTTCCCAAGGTGTTTGAAGATAGCAGCTCTACTTGCTGCGCTATCAGTGACTTGGGGTTCTGGGATGGCAATATGTGGAGGTGGAATGTCAGTTACTTAGTCGATGATCCTACTGTCATGCTGGATCAGCAGTGGATGGATCTTTGTCGTGCCTTGGATTCGGTGTCTATAATCAAGGGAGCTAACGATGAGTGGAAGTGGACGGCTACCGTTTCGAAAGAATTTTCTGTTGCTTCTTTTTACTATGCTCTGAATTGTGCAGGTAACCATAACGAGTTAGAAGACTACACAACTAACATCCTTAAGTCGATTTAGGAGATGGATATTCTGGTTAAGGTGTAAGTGTTTGCTTGGAGGATGGTGTTGGACAGACTTCCCACTAGATTGAATTTGGTGGCTAGAGGGGTAATCGAAGGCGACCATGACATGGTGTGTGCGTTTTGCTTCCACGAGGTTGAATATTCTTGTCACCTTTTCTTCACCTGCTGCATTTCTGTCAATATATGGGGAAAGATTTGTGATTGGGTGGGCTTTGAAAGAATAGCGGAGAATAACTGTAGTCTCCATGCTTCGGATTGGCTCGCGAAAGCTAACGATACTACAAGTTCAGGTCGATCGTTTGCCATATGGTTAATTACTTGTTGGCATGTTTGGAGGATGCGTAATAGAATTTTATTTGAAGATGCGCATTGTAATGTTGATGATATTGTTGTGGATGTTAAAGTTTATTCGTGGAACTGGTTGATACTTGATAATAAGAATAGTAAGAGGTGTAGTTTATATGAGTGGTTTAAGAATCCGCTCGACTTTCTGTAAGTTTTCTTTTTATGTTGGTTGTTGTTCCTTGGTTTGAGATTTCCTTAATCTCATATTAATGAAGTTGCTTATCCAATATATATATATATATATATATATATATATATATATATATATATATATATATATATATATATATATATATATATATATATAAAATTAAAACTATAATACTAAAATATGAGTTAGGATGGTCTATCGGATTACATGACTCATTAGAAACATATTCGAATTTATTTTTAATAGTCCATTAAATAATCAGGTCGATTTATTTCAATTTATTTATACATTTTTTTCCATTGAATTAAAATAGAATGGGGGAGACCAGCTCATTTAACAACTATATATGTATAATTAACAAATGAGATTGATTTAACAAATTTTGTATCTATTATTTATTTAATTTATATTACTAATTATATTTATTTCTGAGAGAGTCTATATTTTTAATAAATCACTACAAAATAAATTTTGTCAATTTTTTAAATAGAATTGTTTTGACCATTTTGAATTCCTTAAAACATGGTACTAACTTTTAATAAATCACTTCACAAACATATGTTACGTTTTTTTACAATAGAATTGTTTTGACAATTTTGTATTCTTTAAAACATGATATTTTATATTTTATTTAGTTTTGAATTTTTCTTAATTTCAAATTTTAATAATTTAGAGTTTGAAAGTGAAATCTAAAAACAAATAATTATTTTTTTTACTCAAAAAAATAGCTTTTTTTAAATAGCATTTTAAATCAAATTTTATGAATGTTTCATAGTTAATAAAAACTTATTAATTATTTGACTAAATCATTCTATCACTTTCCATTTTCTTAAATTTTATAAAATTATAGCAATATCGACTTTTACAAATATGTCTTCTAATCCTATTTATAATGAATAAACAATTTATCTGACCCATATATTGTTTAAATACATTAATTAATAAATGTATTTGAAAAGTATTTTTGTAATAAATAGTCAATAATAACACTAGATAATACATTTTGAAATTTATATTTTTTTTTGGGTCGGCTTAAATTTTTTCTATTTTTAATTTTTTAAATTCACTCAAAAATGAAAAAAAAAAGATTTTATCTTTTATTTTTTATGGATTTCGTTACCAAACAATATCTTTCTCACACTTCATTGGCTCTCCTTTGGACTACATAAAAAGGAACAAAAATCTCTCTTTCTGGTTCATTAGTCCTTTTTGGTTTACAGAAAAACAAGAGCATTGTTTTGTTCTTGTTGTGTTGTAATTTGTAAACATGGAAGATGAAAACGTTATAGATGCATTGTTGAAGAAAAACTACTATGAGAATTGTCCTGGTTGCAAAGTTGACAAAGCAAAAGAGCTCAAAACTGATGTCACTTTTCTAAATCTCTTGAACATTTGGATTGTGGTTTTATGCAGCTGTAAGCTAATCATTCATTGATGTTTTTCTTTTCTGTAATTCTCTCGCATGACTGATATATCTTTGTTTTTGTGTTTTTCAGCTTTGCCTATAGCAACTCTCTTTCCTTACCTATATTTCATGGTAATTTATGTTTAATTAATAATAACTATGGTTCATTGTTAGTTTAATGTTTTGTTCATTGTTAATTTATGTTTACTTAATAATAATGCCACATTTGATGTGATTAGTACTTTTTGTTTTAGGTAAGAGATTTCAATTATGCAGAAAGAGAGGAGGATATAAGTGCCTATGCTGGTTATATAGGTAAGGTTACTCTTATTTATATATGGCACCGAAATTTTTGAAAAAATGCGTTTATGTATCAGAGTTGATGTTTGAAACTGATATAGATAGTTGTAATTACGTTTAATTTATTTATTTTTCTAAATTATTGTCGATGTGGAAATGTCAATATCGGTGTCGTGTTTCTGGTGTCTGATAATCTTGATCCTAATACGAATGTTAAAATGTTGTAGGATCTGCATTCATGCTTGGAAGATCTGTGACATCTATATTTTGGGGAGTAGTAGCCGATCGTTACGGTAGAAAGCCTGTTGCAATTTTCGGAATTTTATCCGTGTAAGTAAATATGTTATTGAAAAATGTTTCACCTTATGTTATCTTTGTTTAAAAATTGTTTGTATTTAATAGTTATTGATGAATGATTGAGTTATATCTGTTTAATTATGTTGTTTATCTAATTAGAATCTAAAAATATTTGGTTACATTGTTGATGATGATAAATATTTGATTTCAGTATTATTTTCAACACATTGTTTGGCCTTAGTACAAGTTTTTGGATGGCGGTTGCTATGCGATTTTGTCTAGGATCTTTGAATGGTTTGCTAGGACCAATGAAGGTATCAATCAACACAAATACAACTAGTTTGTCATTTGTATATTTGAAGATCAGTTGATTATTTTGTCACATCGTTTTCTGATAACAGGCTTATACTACCGAAATTTTTAGAGAAGAAAATCAAGGCCTTGGACTCTCAACAGTAAGCTTCTATATTCTATGTTCTATGTTCGACACTTGTTGATGCTTGATACCAACAAGACACAAACACACGTTTCAATTACTTTTATCCACACACCAAGTTTAGTAGTGTTAAGCGTAGCACGTATTAGTGCTTCATGGTTAATATCTCATATAATTTTATGTTTGCAAAAGGCCTTGTCTAGGGCGATGCCCTGGGACTACTCCAGGAGAGGCGACGACGAAAGGTTGTCAAGAGGGAGGTATCGTCTCGCCCTGCGGTCTTGCTTCACCCATACATGGAAAAATATGGGATAAGACGTTTTCTGGAGCAGAGAGAAAGTCAAGGTCATTAATTGACCCATGACTCCCTTGGAAATAGGGATTCAACTATCCACCATTTGACTGAGTGGGCGATGTCCCTTTCCGAGGAAACCCTAGGTCCTAGAAACTCCTATAAATACATCACCCCTCAAGGGGAAAAAGGACTGACTATAAGTCGTACACATCTTCTACTACCTAAAAGGGCACTACGCTCCCTGTAACCAAAACACACGATTAACCTAACCGTCTGCCTGCAATCAAGTAACGTCCGCCGCCATTAAGGCCTCTCACCTCACGTGAACTGGTCCCTTAAATAACCTCAAATACCACCGTACATGACTTCTTTCCGCCGTGAGCAAGCTTTCACCACCTAAATGTGTTATACACCTACTAAAGCCTCTGAGTCTCCCTGGCCTTGCAGGCGGAACACATACACCTGCATTTTTTGACCAGTACCGTGGCGCCCACCATGGGGACCCCGTAAAACTAACCTGGGCCACATTCTCACTCTAAACCTCTCGCCCCCTCTTCAAGAGATGATTAACAGGGTCATACGTCACGAAGCCAACACCATTGCCGGTGGTATCTCTGGGAGAGGCAATTCTAGAGCCACCCAAAGAAGATATGCAAAGTAGGTGTTCGCGGAAAACGTCATCTCCCCTGGCTTTCTTGGAAACACCATAAAAAAAGGAAAGTCCGACATCGTTTCTTCGAGGAGGATGCCTTGGGCATGAACCATCGTGACAATCATCCCTTGGTCATCATTGTTTAGCATGACAAATGGGATATGAGACATGTTCTGATAGATCCGGTAGCTCTGCCGATGTCCTGTTTTAGGATGCCTTCCAAAAGTTACAACTTAAAATGGATGACATACAGAGATTCAATGGCTCTCTGTCGGGGTTATCGGGCAAACATGCACAAATAATGGGTAATGTGACCCTAAAAACCACATGCGGTGAAAAGAGAATCCCAAGACCATTGACGTCAGCTACCTTATCGTAGACACCATGTCACCATAGAATATCATCATGGGGCACCCTGCCATCAACGCCCTAGGAGCGGTTGTATCCACCCATTATTTAACCTCGAAATATGCGCTCCTAGATGGTAGAGTGAGCACCATCTAAAGAGATCAACAAGTGACTCGTGAATGCTATCTTAGCAGCTTAGAGACAACTAAAGAAGAGCTTACAGTTGTTGATACCCATGTTTCTGAAGTCCCAAATGGTGAATTTGAGAGTTTAGACCCCATACCAGGCGTGGAGGCAGAAAGACTCACGCCCCTGGAAAATTTGTAGGAAGTCTAGATAGGTTCTCACACCTATCAAGTTATGAAAATAGGCATTTCCTTTCCTGCAGGGGAGGAGCGGGAGCTAGTCGACTGACTTAGAAAGAACATTGACCTATTCACATGTCCCCCCTTAGACATACCAGGTATAGACACAAAACTCGTAAGCCATCGCCTTAACATCCATCCCTCTGCTAAACCAATTGCAAGGAGAAAATGGAAGGAAGGAAAGGAAAAGAGGGTCTCCATTTATGAAGAGGTAGAAAAACTATCCAACGCCAATGCATCACTAAAACAAAATACCCCACATGACTGGCTAACGTAGTCCTGGTACGAAAGTCAGATAATAAATGGCACATGTGTGTAGACTTCACGAATTTGAACAATTTCTGCCTCAAGGATCAATATCTGCTGCTAGACATCGACCGTCTAATCAAAGTATCGTCAGGATATCATACGGTAAGTTTCATAGATGCTTAATTGGGATATAATCAGATCCAAATGGATCCCCTGGGTGCACCAAAAACCACCTTCATGTCTAACTATGATAATTACCATTACAATGTCATGCCCTTCGGTCTCAAGAACGCTAGCAACACTATCAGTGACTTATGGATGCGGTTTTAGCCCATCATACAAGACGTAATCTAGAGGTATATGTCAATGACATGATTATCAAAACAAAAGAAGAGAATATTCATGCCTACGACCTAGAGGCCGTCCTACACTCAATAAGAAGGTATGAAATGCGCCTAAACCCCTTCAAGTACTCTTTCGGAGTTCATGTAGGGAAAATCCTGGGTTTTATGCTGACAAGGAGAGGTATTGAAGCCAATCTAGACAAGTGCCAAGCGGTCATTGGCATGAGGAGTCCCACGAGCGTAAAGGAAGTACAACAACTTACTAAACGCCTTGCCACCCTGTCTCACATACTCTCTTGTGCAGTCAACAAAGCCTTCTTTTTCTTTGTCGTCCTGAGGATAAAGGAAAAGTTTAAATGGTCCACCAAGTGGGAGGAGGCTTTCACCAAGGTCAAGGAGTTCTTCACATCGCCCCCGATCCTTACTCACCTAAAGGAGAATTCGCCTTTGCTCCTCTACCTCTCGGTTAGAGAGCGGGCGATGAGCCCAGTTCTCGTCTAAAAAATAGATAAGACAGAGAAGCTTGTATATTTCGTAAGCAAGGTGTTCAAAGGCTCCGAGACACACTATCAGAAAATTGATAAACTGGCGTTGGTCATTGTTACTGCGGCAAGAAAACTCAGGACGTACTTCCAGGGGCACACCATCTTGGTAAAAAATAATTATCTCGTCTAGCAAGTTTTGAAAACACCTGACATGGAAGGAAGAATGGTATCCTGGTCAGTAGAGCTCTCAGAATCTAACATACAATACATCCTAAGGGGAGCATCAAATCTCAAGCCATAGCCAACTTCGTAGCTGAATTCAGCTCGCCCACAGACGAGTACCCCTCTTTAGAATGAACGTTATTTGTGGATGGCGATTCCAACATTAAAGGAAGCGGTGCAAGAATTTTCTCGAAGGACCAGGTGTAATAGTTATTAAGCAAGAGCTGAAGTTCGAGTGCACCGCCAACAACAATCAAGCAGAATATGAGGCCCTCATCACCGGTATGATCCTCGCCTTAGAAATGGGAGCCACCAGAATGAAGGCTAAAAGTGATTCCCAGTTGGTCGCCAATAAAGTCTCGGAACAATATCGGGCCAAGGAGTCGTAGCTGATAAAATATTTACAGAAGGTATGTAATTTATCCTCTCTCTTCCTCTCTTTTGAAGTAGAACACGTCCCCCGCAAACAAAACTTCAGGGTGGATCTCTTGTCTAAGCTAGCCACCCCGAAGGTCGCAAGGTTTAATATGACCGTCATACAGGAGACTCTCGCCTCCCCCAACATCAAGGGAGAGTAAACATACTCCCTAAAACTAGTCCTCGAGTCCAGTTGGATGTCGCCCATACTGCACTATCTACAGTCAGACGAACTCCCGCTAGATGAGGGAAAAGCAAGAAAGGTCAGAAGAAAAGATTCCAAGCACACCCTACTCTCAAGAAAACTTTACAGAATGAGGAAGGTTACTCCCATGCTAAGATGCCCGGGCGAGAACGACATCTCCCTAGTACTCGCTGAAGTTCACAAGGGAGCATGCAACAGTCACATTGGGGGAAAACCTCTCGCTCTCAAGTTATTAAGGGCATGGTATTATTGGCCCACGCTAATGAAAGACAACATCGCCTTCATCTAGAAGTGTGATCAGTGCCAGAGACATGCTAACCTTCACCATGCCCCAACAAATCTTTTCCAATCGATGACCTCGCCCTAGTCTTTCTATCAATGGGGCGCGGACATCTTGGGCTCGTTCCCCTTGGCACTGAGTCAATTAAAATTCTTGATAGTGGGAGTAGATTACTTCACCAAATAGATAGAGGTAGATGCAGTAGCAAAAATCACGATAGAAAGAGTACGACGTTTCTATTGGCAGAGGAATATGTGCTGATATAGACTCCCCGATGCCATTGTCTCGGACAATGGGACTCGGTTCGCCAACACCGTGGTCACTTACTATTGTAAAGACTTAGGCGTGCAGATAAAATTTTTGTCCGTAGGACATCCTCAAACCAACAGTCAAGCTGGGTCAATGTACAAGGTAATTCTAAAAGGATTCAAGAAGAAACATTGACGATGCCAAAAGGCTGTGCGCGAAGCTACTATATAAAATTATATGGTCATACCACACCAACCCACAATCCACTACCAAGGGAACCTTATTTTCCATTGTCTATGGGGAAGACACAATTCTACCCGTCGAGATCGAGACACCCATCATGGCGAAGAAACCATTTCAATGAAGAGGCGAATGAGATAAGTCTAAAATGTGCGGTGGATCTGATCGACAAATTACGAGAAACTGCCCATGCCCGAGAATTTACTGCCAAACATAGGACCGCAAGGAGATATAACTCCAAAGTAAATCCGAGGGATATGCAGGAAGGTGACCTAATACTAAATTAATTAGTCATACTTGCACAGCAAGGGAAGCTGCAATCTAACTGGGAATGACCGTATCACATATACCAAAAACTCCCTCATGGAGTGTACAAGTTGCATGAACTTGAAGGACAACTTCTACCTAGAACTTGTAACGCTCTTTATATTCGATATTATTATAGTTAAAATTATTTGTAACTCTCCAATGAACATTGCGGCCATGTAATTCTGAGAAATTATTCATGTGTTTTGTTTTTTCTAGGATACTCCCTCTATAAATGATTTCTTACTGGACTTCATTTTGAAGGTCCTTACCGCCCCTCAAGGCGACATCTTATGCTGGACTTCACTATGAAGGTCCTTGTTACCCCCTCAAGGCGATATCTTGTGTTGGACCTCATTACAAATATCCTTGCTGACCCTCGAAGCGATTTTTGTGTTGGACTCCATTAGAAGGTTATTGCCACCCCTCGAGGTGATATCTTATGATGGATTTCATTAAGAAGATCCTTGACGCCCCTATAGGCGATATTTCATATTGGACCTCATTATGAAAATCATTGTCGGCCCTTCAGAAAATATCTTATATTATACTTCATTATGAAGGTCCTTGTCGCCCCTTGAGGCGATATCTTATGTTGGACTTCACTCCAAAGGTCCTTGTCCCCCCTCGAGGAGATATCTTGTGTTAAACTTCATTATGAAGATTCTTGCCTCCCCTTGAGGCGATATCTTATGCTGGAATTCACTACAAAGGTCATTGCTGCCCATCAAGGTGATATTTTGTGTTGGACTTCTCCATGAAGATCCTTGCTGCCCCTCGAGGTGACACCTAATAAATCACGCCTAAGAGGCGTGACCTATCTCAATACCCGGTAACTTGGTTTCCAGTCTTGCTTGAGGGTTCGATAGAAGTACCTCTTGAAAGGTTTAAATGCCTCACCTGAGGGACTCAGTGTCTCGTTAGCCAGGGTATGTATTATAGCGTCTGAGGAGCTTAAATTCCTCATGCTAATTAGACTCTCACCTGAGGGCCTCGTGTCCCTTCAGGCGATATTATTCTCAATAAATTACACCTAAGAGGTGCGACCTATATCAAGCCTTGGAGACTTGTTTTCCAGTTTTGATTAAGGGCTCGATATAAGTCCCTCATAAAAGGGTAAAATTCCTCGCTTGAGGGACTCGTTGTCTCATTAGTCAGGCTATGTATTACAGCATGTGAGGAACTTAGATTCCTCAATCTAACTAAACTCTCACCTGAGGCACTTTGTGTCCCCTCGGTCGGAATTATTTCCAATAAATTATGCCTAAGAGGTGCAACCTATATCATACCCTGGAGACTTAGTTTCCAGTCTTGCTTTAGAGCTCGATAGAATTCCCGCCTGAAAGGGTAAAACGCCTCACCTAAGGAACTCAGTGTCTTTTCATCCAGACTATGTATTGTAGTGTCTAAGGAACTTAGATTCCTCAGACTAACTAAACCCTCACCCGAGGGACTTCGTGTCCCCTCGGGCGGGATTATTTCCAATAATTCACACATAAGGGGCGCAACCTATATCAATACCTGTAGACTTGGTTTTTAGTCTTACTTAAGGGCATAATAGAAGTCCCACTTGAAAGGGTCAAACTCCATGCCTGAGGGACTTAGTGTCTCCTCATTCAGGTTGTGTATTATATCGTTTGAGGAACTTAGATTTCTCAGGCTAATTAGACTCTCGCTTAAGGAACTATGTGTCCCCTCGAGTGAGATTATTTCCAATAAATCACGCATAAGAGGCGGGACTTATATCATGCCTCGTGGAATTGGGTTCTAGTCTTGCTCGAGGGCTCGATAGAAGTCCCTTCTGAAAGGGTCAAATGCCTCGAAAGAGGGATAAAGTGTCTCATCAGCCAGGCTATGTATTACATCGTCTGAGAAACTTAGATTCATCAGGCTAAATAGACTATCGCTTGAGGGACCTTGTGTCCCCTCGGACGGGATTATTTCTAATAAATCACGCCTAAAAGGGGCGACCTATATCAAGCCCCAGAGATTTGGTTTCAGTCTTGCCTAAGGGCTCGATAAAAGTCCCGCGTAAAAGGGTAAAACTCCTCACCTGAGGTAACTAGCGTCTCATCATCCAGGCTACACATTATTGTGCCTAGAAAGTTTAGACTCCTAAGGTCAACTAAATCCTCGCGAGGGGAAGCACCTAATATTGGGATACTCTCTTTAGTCGCATTAGAAAAACGCCTTGCCTTCTGGCGAAGGTCTCGTGCCTGAGGAACTATGTAGTTTTATATTTGCAAAAGGCCTTGCATAGGGCAATGCCCCGGGACCTCTCCAGGAGAGGCGACTATGAAACATTGCCCAACTGGAGGTATCGCCTAGCCCTGTGGTCTTACCTTGCCCTATGTGGAAAATTGTGGGATAAGACGTTCTCCGGGGCAGAGAGAAATTCAAAATCATTACTTGACCCACGAATTCTTGAAAATACGAATTCAATTGTCCACTATTTGACTGAGCGGCTAGTGGCCCTTTCAGAGGAATCCCTAGGTCCTAAAGACCTTTATAAATACATCACCTTTCAAGGGGATAAAGGACAGACTCTAAGTCGTACACATCTTCTACTGCCTAAAAGGGAACCACGCTCCTTGTAACCATAACACACGATTAAACTAACCACCAGCATGCAATCAAGTAGCTCCGGCCGCCAGCGGGTCATTCACCTCACGGGATTTGGTCCCTTAAATAGCCTCAAATACCATCGTACAAGGCTTCTTGCTACTGTGAGCAAGCCCTCACCATCAAAACATTTTATACACCTATTAAGGCATCTAAATCTCCACGCCCTTGCAGGAAAAACACACACATGTACTTTTTGACCACTACATCTCTTATATTCAACAATAATATATCATAGTGTGATATAATTTTAGGTCAGTGCAGCATGGGGCACAGGTTTAATAGTTGGACCAGCAATTGGAGGTTACTTGGCTCAGGTACTTGATGCTTCTTTATTATTTTCCTTCTATAACGAAAATAAGTATTTAGAATAACCTTATAATTTCATATCTATTTTTATTTAACATACTTTTACTTGTTTCTCAAATACTTGTGTGAAAATTATTTTCCAGCCAACAGTGAAATACCCTCATCTATTTCCAAAAGATTCATTGTGGGATAAGTAAGTGGATTATTATTGATTTTTAGTTTCATAATATTTTAACTTAGATTTTTCTTCTTCCAACCTTATTGTTGGTGATTGTAATTATCAAAACATAATCTTGTTGCAGGTTTCCATATTTCTTGCCTTCCCTTGTAACATCATCTTTTGCAGTTATAGTAGCAATTGCCTGCATCTGGCTTCCGGTATAATGACATTTCATAATGTAGAAACATTTTTGTATAAGTATTTTAGCTCATCCATGATTTTACCATCAATGTAATTACCTAAAATTCCTGCATCACTATAGGAAACACTGCATAACCACCCTCTAAGCAATGAGTCAATTGAAGATGCTGAAGTTGCTGAAACTGGAAGCAAAAAGAAAGATGTAGACAAAATAATCCAAAAAGATGAAAACCTCTTGAAGAACTGGCCTTTAATGTCTTCTGTTGTTGTGTATAGCATTTTCTCACTTTGTGATATTGCTTATCAAGAGGTACTTTTGATTAACTTATTTGGACATGTAAGACTGTTTGAAAGAGTTAATTGAAAGAATTATGGCTTATAAAAATAACTTATAAGATACATGTAAATAGTTTGAATTTATTTTATTGTTTGTTTTAGATATAATGGTTATACATAAGTACTTATAAACACCATTCTACTTCATGATAGGTTTTCTCCTTATGGGCTGTTAGTCCTAGAAGGTTGGGTGGTTTGGACTTTACAACTGATAATGTAGGCGATGTTCTCACAATATCGGGTATGTCTCTGATGTCATGTGATTTATACATTGTTTTGTGCATTTCATGTTTCAAGATATTCCGCTTAATAACTGATCTATTCTAAAATTGCGAATGATCAGGTATCGGTCTTATTGTTTCCCAGATTTTCTTCTACCCAACATTGGAAAGAATTTTCGGGCCTATAAGATTTGCTCGCATCGCTGCGGTGAGTTTTTGCCATTCCTTGAAATTAACGCAACTCGGCATTACAATGGTTCTAAATGTGCCTTGTCACCTTATGTAGGTTTTTTCCATACCTTTGCTGCAAAGTTACCCCTTCATAGCAATGCTTTCTGGCATGACACTATACCTAGTTATTAATATTGCTTCCACTCTGAAGAATGTTATAAGTGTAAGTTTTATCTTTTTGTATACTTAACCAATCAAGAGTGATGGCATTTCAAACATTATTGCATTAGCTTGACCATATTTGTATTACAAGCTTACCTAATTGTATTTTTTTTTCTGGATTTCAGATGACCATAATCACTGGTTTATTTATTTTGCAAAATAGATCAGTGGTAATATTTTGTTTGATTCTACGCTTTTATTTCTTTCCAAAAGTCATTAGAGGAAGTTGTGACGTAAATGTAATGTTGGTTCGGAAAATAGGAACAACATCAAAGAGGGGCAGCTAATGGCATTGCTATGACTGCAACGTCAATATCACAAGCAGTTGGTCCAGCTGGAGGTGGTGCAGTGTGAGTTTCCTTTTGATTTCTCTACCTATCTTTCTTTGTTCCAAATTGTGACATAAACTTGTTTACCAATGTATATGTTTTGTAATTTGTATAAACTCTCATGTTACTTTTCATTTATGATTGGAATGATAGATTGAAAATTTTATAATATATTCAATTTTCTTATTCTGAATTTGGTCGATGCAGATTAGCTTGGTCACAAAAACGGATTCATGCATCATTTCTTCCAGGTACGATTCATATGAATGATGCTCAACTTATTTTTAATGAGTCAATTTCGACCGGATCATGAACGCAAAAGTAAACTCCATCCTTGGAAATCATCCCAACCAGATCATCCCTGTCGAATATAGGGAACTTAACCTTCTTAACAGATTGACGAAATTCAACGAAAGCATCTCCTTGGAGTTTGTTAAAGTGAAATTTCTTAATAGACATCTCCCCTGGGTTCTTCCCCGGAGTCCCTTTGTCCACCATGAATATTTCATATTTTTACTAGTATCAATTTTTCGATACTCTTACCGAACATCACAATGAAAGTTGCTTGGTTTCTCTCCATCGCGGTCAACATGGACTACACCTTAGATAACTCCTCCTCCGACATTGTGATCTTCACTTCCATTCTCTTACTAGCGGTGTATTGATTCTTTTTGTTTGACATTCACGGATCCCAAAGCAATATCTATAAAACCCGGTATAATATAAATCTAGAATAATATCATACAAGTGTTAATTGATATTAATATAACATAAGTGTCCAACGAAATCATTTATATGCATGTCTAAGATATTCAAAATATATCATATGGCACTTGATTTACATGAGTGCCTAACAAAACACGAAGATATATACAGCAAAAACTATCTTGGAACAACGAAATCTTTAAAACATTTTCGCACGGCTTTACCTTTGCCTTCATCCTGCCTTAAGTTACCTAAAAATGCAACAATATAATGGGGTTAGATAATTATCTCAATAGGTTCTCCTATCTTATGGGTCCACTCGACTCTAAAGAGACTATCAAACGATATATTAACTTAAGCCTGTCAACTTTATAATAATTTTGTACACTTACACAACAGATTAAGACTTAAGTATATAAGGGGATTTCCGTCTCATATGGAAACATAAGAACTTGAGTTCCCATAACTCAATGAATCACTATTTAGGAATACAATCACAAAGTAACTTTCTTCGATCAATCTCATGTCTAGGACTATGGACACGGGTCACGACTCTCTATCACGTAGGATAACTTTCCTCGGCCTATCCTACACCTAGGAAATGGGACAAGGGTCATAGTGGTCTGCTCTATAAGGAACGTCTGTCCCTGACATGCACCTCTCTTAGGTAAAGACACAGGTCACAAACCTCCTATAATAATCAGAGTACTTTCCCCGACAAGCATCTCGTACATGGGCAAGACATGGGTCATATTATCCATCAATCAGAATACTCTTCCCGGAAAGCACCTCTTACATGGGTCAAGGTATCCATCTCAATGATTCGTCTATCCCGATCACTACTTTATATAAGATTCGGACTCGGGATAAGCACAAATAGAGGTCATTCCCGAATACGAGATTATTCTCATCAATCACAATATCACAACATGTTTCCATACAAGACCCATTATCTCGCAACTAGACACCGTTCACCACCTTTGCCATCTGGAATTCTCGTAGATGGAACAATTCATTTCAAGCGACTACTCGTTCATGGGTACCACTGAGTTACCTATCACGTTCGAGTATCACAACCTAAGTTATTAATCATAACCTAGTCATATTTGTTAATATTATTCACCTAGCTATGATTCTAAGTTTAGTCTCACTCATCATCATAAGATTTGATCAATTATTATTCATGCAATGCAAACATATCAGTATAATTCATAAAGCATACATGATAGTTCATTATCATTCACCAAACATTATTTGTCGTACAAGCCTGGGTTTTACTTCTTCATATGATATAGCATTGAACTAAATTTCTAACGCATCCGACCGCATCTCGTTTCGAGTTACGAAACTCAAGATACGCTAAGATCGGTGCCATTTGTGGCTAAGCGAGCCAAGCCAGAATGCACCATTTTCCAGAATTTGCTGTCTCGTTGAGTGAGGAAACTTGTGGCTAAGTGAGACTCTATTTTTCAGAACTGATATAACTCTAATTTCTTCAACTTTTATCCACTATAAACCATGTATAATCACCTCCTAACATACCTAATCATTTCATACCTTAAATTCAACCTCATACAATGAAATACAACATGTTTCTTCATTTCTCAACATCATTAATCTCTAATAATCCAACACAACTTCTAACACAAGCAACATAACATCAACATAACACTATATTATGCACAAACAACATCAAACGTCATGAATGAACAATAATAGATATGCAACACAACAAGAAGATCATGCATCAAACATCAATTTCACAACATAGTAAGGATTCACAAAACCATACCTCCCAATTTCCATGAAATTTCCCCAAAGCTAAAACTAGCTAAGAACCCACCTAATGAGAGGAAGATGATAATGAATTGAGATGGGATGAAATTTCTTCCGTCTTCCGCGCTCCAAGTTGATCTTCTTTTTCTTCCATGAGTTCTTCTTCTCTTCTCTTCTTTATCTTCCACCTCTATTCTTTTTCTTTCTATCTTTAATACAAAATGAGGAAATGAAGAAAAATAAAAGATAATGAGTCAACCAGTAGTAAACTTGTTTGTCTTCTAGTGAGTCCAATCAAGCATTTACCATTTTATCCTTGTCAAAACCTTCAAACCTTCAAAATGTCATTCTTTGTTAATTTATTAAAATACCCTTCCTTACTAACTAGTAGGGATTAAGAGAATTGAGTAAGAATTAATCTCATATGAGTTCACTAATTACTCAATTTGTCCCAATTGACAAATAATAGAGTATTTAGGAACTCATTTTGTCCCCACTGACAAAGAACATATCATTTAAAAGGATATGAGATATTATAATATCCAACAGGTTGGACCAGTTTGTTAGGGACCAATTTACAGAGAAGCAATATATTAAAACAAAAGACACAAAATGTAAAGATTCATTGATATTATAAAACGACTTATAATTTAGTACAATTTTTTTTCCTTCATCAAAACGACATATGATAGAAAACGGAGGGGTAGTAAACAAAAACACAACATTTATGTTTTTATTGAGTGGTTGGGACAATAGAATAACATAGAAACTCTTCTTTGAATATGACATAAATATACTTAAGAACATTTATGCGCTCATTTCTTTTACTAGCATTTTTATCTGAATTCGTAAAGCTAACTTTTCTGCATTTAACTACAGGAACTCATATGGTATTCTTTGTCATGAATTGTGTTGTTGGACTTGGAGTGATATTGATGTTTACACCATTTTTGAAAGAAAAGAAGAAACCACCTTCTGATGAGATTGTTACAATATTATAAGTGAATTTTTGAATAAGAAATGAAGTATATTAAGGTATTATGGTGAAGCAGTTATCATAAATGAATTTTTGAGTAATGAATTTTTTAAAAAGGATTTTTTATTTATTTAATGATGGCAGCAAAATAAGGTGACATTTAGCTTGAACCTGTCCAAGATCTTTCCACCAAGGAGAAGTGTGGTTTTAGCCATTAATTTGTTGAATGTAATAATAATTAATGGCTAAGATTGAAGATTGGATACTTGTTTTTTTTACTATTATTTGACCACTATTATAATGTGTTGCTTTCTTAATGGTGCCTATTTATAGTCATCTTATTTCAACAGTCATATCATATCCCAATGGTCATGTCCCAATATCCATGAAGAGAGAGAAGAGGGATTTAAATTTTATTTTGAAATTCAAAATAAAAACCCCATTGGCTTAATTGTCATCAAGTCCAAACAATCATCACATTAAGACATCTTTTATTTAAAGTCAAAATTTCATTTACATAAATTATTTTTAATGGATTAATAAATTAATCCTACAATCTCTCACTTGACTCATGTGACAACTTGATGTTTCAATCTTATACCATAATTGTGCATCATTCATTGAAAGTACCAAATCATTATCTTTAATAAAATGAAATGATCGGATCATGACGGTCACAAATTATTCATCAACTTGATTCCTTCCATTTATCACGAATCAATCCAATTTAAATAATCTTAAGGAATACAATAATGTGTCTTTCATATCTCTTCAAAGACACCTTTCTCATCACATATTAACAGTAATGCATACAACATAATATGGATAACAAAACTAATAAGATACATAACCTTAATTGAATTCACAACTGTTATACAATACGAACATTAAACTATAATTATATATATACCAATCATACTATAATCTTAACAAGGTCTTTTACATAATGCCCATCCTTTCTATATGGCCAAAAAATGTATTGGGCAACAAACCATTTAGTTAACGGATTTGTTATCATCAAATATGTATCAATGTGTTCAAATGACACTTTTTGTTTCTGCATTTCTTCTCTCAGTAATAAGTACTTCAATATCATCTGTTTAACACTCTTTAAATACTTATCATTCTTAGAGAAGAAGACAGTTGCAGAATTATCACAATAAATTCTTAGCGGTCTAGCTATACTATCGACAATATCAAGCCCCAAGGTAAAATTCTGCAACCACAATAATTGAATTGTGGCTTCAAAGCATGCCACAAATTCAACTTTTCCACGATATTTCTCCTCCAGTAAGGAGAAAACATTCTTAAATGTGGATTTCCTCCTTGAGTCCACACATCCTACAAAGTTTAAATCTGAGTAGTCAACCATTTCAAGGTGATCTGACCTTCTATATGTGAGCTTGTAATCTTTGGTGCCTTGTAAGTACCTAAGAACCTTCTTTCTAGTTTTCTATGACTTGTATGAACGTGATTGAATCTTAATCAATGCTCAAGTAACATTCATGCTCAAGTGAATAATTATTTATTGTCTCTTTGTGTTGTATTATGACAACACAACTATCTACAAGTCCCCATAATATCCACTTTATGTGATTTCTCACTCCCATTGAACTGACCATTTTCAATAAACCGAGCATTACAACACTCGATTATTCTCATACTATGAATTAGGATAGTAAAATTTGTACCATTTTGGTGTGGATTATACACCTTTACTTTTGCTTGATAGCCTTAAACATGAATATGCTTTAAACTATGTTTCCTTTCCGTCTACATTTTATAAGGAGTTTTAGGAACTGTCTTGCTATGACTCCTATTAAAGTAAATACACACCTGCTCTTAATGTGTACGCCCATAATAATAATGATACATTACTATAATTTAATATTTTGACCTCATCATGCCTATAACACCCCAAAATTTTCCCTCATATTTATACCCTCATTAGTGGCTTATGTTTCACATTTCATTTACTTTTAGGTCATAAACATTGCATATGCATCATTGGTCTCCTCAAGGCATGGTATCAAGGGTACCCTATCATTGATTGGGCAAAGCAAAGAGAATGGGAGATGTTCAAATACTTAAGCCAAAAAGGCTCATCATGTCTCAAGACACCTCATATGTTTCACCATGTCATCAAGAGATTAAGATTGGTAAAGGAATATAAGAGGATCACACTCTCCTATCTTGGGCTCCTCTAACTAGGATTTAGGATGTCCATGCTTGAGACACCTTCATAAACAAGGATCTTGGAGCTTTAACCTCATCTTATCACATGAATCATCTTGGTTTAAGGCAATCTGCGTCATGGTCAGAGGAATTATGGTTTGAAGAATCAGTCAATTTCTCCTAACTTTTGGGGACCAAATTAGGGTTTCGCCTAAAGTCAATTTATTTCTGATTTTTTGGGCAAAACTTGATTCCATGGTGTTCTATGTGTTCTCAATTATCGAAGATTGAATTATGGACCATCAATGTCATCCACAGGGGTTTGAAATGGATAGTTGATTGAAAATCAGGAGAATTGGATATAAAGTCAACTGATCAAGGAAAAAGTCAACTCCTGACTTTTTGAGGTCAAAATCATGTTCCTCATGTCAAACATGGTCTATGGGTGGAATTTGATCAAGAAATGTCCAAAGAATCAAGAAAAATCAAGAATTGTGAAAGCTTGCCATTTTTGGAAATTAGGGTTCTTAAGAACTTTCCATTTTGGGAAAGTTTTTCTTAGTTTTCATCCATCTTCAAGCCCATATTTGAGCATGATACAAGCCTCATTTGGAATTTTTTTTCAAATGAAAGTTGTAGTATGATCTTTCGCCTTTCCAACCATATAAAGAATGTCTCATTTGGATTTGTAAATCAAGAGTTATGATAATTTGAAGTTGGGATCATTAAGTTGTCTAAATGAAAAAACTTAGAATTTTTCTAAGTTTCAAAATTCAGTTTGGTGGTCATGATTTCAAATCATTTTTCATGATGATTGAAGCTTCAATTTCACTTTTTTCCAGCATAAA
This sequence comes from Lathyrus tuberosus, assembly GCA_022829125.1. Classification (NCBI taxonomy): domain Eukaryota; kingdom Viridiplantae; phylum Streptophyta; class Magnoliopsida; order Fabales; family Fabaceae; genus Lathyrus; species Lathyrus tuberosus. Next base: position 13,887,286 of record JALAZF010000055.1, on the reverse strand, counting down.
AAATGTAGTATCAAGTGTCCCCTACAAAATGGTTACATGAACCATGGAGTTTGGATCACATTTCAAGGAGTTTTAGCCTTCCAAAATCACTAAAAATCACCCATTTAAGGATCATGCAAAACTCATGTGATACATTACACCATGGCAGCATGGAATACTTGATTTCAACTCCATTTTTCACATTGTCAAAGACCTTATTTCAACTTACTTCCAACATCAAAATCATTCCATGAAATACCATCTTTACAAAGCAACAAAAATCATCCCTTTTGAATCAAAATTCATCAAGATATGCATGTCCAAAATCACCTTCATGAAACATCATCTTCATTGTTATGGTTCATTTAATTTTCAAAATCCAAAGTGATGCTACCACATTGCCATGCGCATAATAAGGGTCTCTACACTAACATGTCATCTTTACCACATTTAACAAGACAAAAGCTTACATGCCATGCACCATGTTATAACTTACCTATTATGGCCTTGCATGAAAAAGTGAAAACTTAATAAACAAGTTGTTGTTCTAACTATGCCAGCATGACACACCATCACCATCATCCATATCACTCCATGATCACATGATAAAACACACAAAATAAACCCAACCCGTGTGCAATTAACGACCCACTCTCATTTTTTTTTCTCTTAACCTCACTTTAACCATTAACCAACCTTGGGTAGCTCTTAACCACACATAAACCATTCATATAAAGGTTCAAAACTCTAACAGAATTGGTTAGAGTCCATTGTTCACAAAATCAGATCAAAAACTTGAAGAAAATCCATTGACACCAATTCTTGAAGGCTGAGAATCTGAGCCATTATTGGAGCTTTCTTCATTCTTTCTTCACCATCTTCATCTCCATAACACAATCTCTCTTCTGTATGCATTATCATTGAGCTGGATTCACCATAAAAGTGTAACAACTTCAACATCATTTTGGAATTTTAGCAAGATTCAAGGAGATTAGAGCATTTATTTTGCTCTAGGTGTGTTGATTAGAAGATTTGCGTGAAATATTAGGGTTTTTTGTACGTGAGAAAAGATTCATCCAGGTTTGTGATTCTTGAAACTTTAGCGTCATTTTAGAACTCACAGAGGCTCTGGAATCATGTGGTTAACATGCATCTGAATTCCTCTATAAAGAGGCAATGTGTTTGGATAAAGATTGGTTAAAAATGTGATGTTTCAAAGTTTCAAGTTCTAAGTTATCTCCTTTGGATTTTCTTGTGTGTTGATTTAATGGAGTTTTTAACCATGGATTCTTAATCTACGTTGCAAGGGCTTCAATTTACACTTTTATTTTGTGCAAAACGGTTGAGAATGAAGGGTGTAAGGGGTGAGTAAAGTTTGCTTGTTTCATCCTTTTATGCGCATGAAGTTCATGGCTAAGGAGATTAAGCACGATTTGTGCATGAGTGCATGAAGAAGACGACCCTGTGTGGTCTTCTTATGGGTCCTGGGTAGTTTTAGTCTTATCCTCATTTAGATGTGCATGACCGATTGAGATATGTTCTTAGTGTAACGTTTCTCTTCTTTTCTTGTATGCTAAACAAATAAATGGCATGTGATATTGTTGTGAAATAATTCCTAGCCGTGTGATGTTGCTCCAATGCGTGAGAGGGCGCCACCTCATTAATGAGGCATGCCCTTCTCACGTGCCATCCTTTTCCACCCTTTCCTTGTTATTTTTTGTACTGAAAAAAAGAGGTGTATTTTTGTTGTGTGTGGGCCTAGGCGAAATGATATTCGCGCCCCTGACTTTATGAGCCCACATGGAATTGAACTAGTTAGTTACTAGTGTAGCACCCCCTCCCCTTTCCATGTTTTTTATTTCTTTTTTTTGTTACAAGTTTCAAACTTGGGTATTAAAAATAGTAAAAATTATCCTAAAATCCTGGAAAAATTCATGTAATTTCTTGAACATGTTAATTAATTTTTGTGGAATTTTATTTTCAGTTTTGAGTTCATTTGGTATTTTTTATCAATTTCTGATTGTAGTGTGTTCTTAATACCATACCTTGTGATGCATGCCACAAAAAGTGACCTTCCTTTAATCTTTTGGACCTGATTTTTGGTATGCAAGTAGCCACTTTATTTCTTAACATGTTGATGCTTTATTGACATCTTGTACATGAGTTTTGGAATGCTTTTGAACTTTATCTTTTGAGCTTTGCTTTATATGATCATCCTTGACATGTGCTTGATGTTTGCAATTAATTGAATGCTTTTGATGCATGATTTTAATCCAATCCTTTGCTTGTGATCACTAACTGACCTTAACATGACATGGTTGATTGTTCATAATTTTAAAATGCCTTTTTCTATTTTTCATCAATTTTCCAATGTGAACCTATCATGTGGATACATGCCTAGAACTAGGTTATGTCTAGCATTTGTATATGGCTACCTTAGGACAACTTTGGGGATGTGATTGAGCATGTTAAAGGTGATGTTTTGAGGCATAATTGCGATGCTTGTATATTGTTTCTTGATCATGGATTACATGCTTTGTATGAACCTAATTGGATGCTCGATGCTACTTGATACTTGCCTAGATGTCTTGATTTGATCATACCTTTATGCCACCCTCCATTAGGGATCTTTTGTGAACTCTTTCATGTATGTATTATCATGAGTTAGGACCTGCCCACATGGATTTATATGACATTTTATATGCCCTTAAATGATGATGATACTTTTGTATTATTTTGAACATGAATTGTGCTTTCACTTTGACCATTCCTTTGACATCACTTGTATTCCATATTTGCACATTGCTTTTGGATTCAAATTGGAGGTTTGTATAGGTCATTTTCCTATGGTGTGGGTGCTTGAAAATTGCTTTACCATGTCATTTCATTTATCTTACTCGAGTGACAAGTTGCATACTTTTAGGAGAAGTTTAAGTGTGATTTTGCTTTTGACTTGTATTGACTTTGGAGAAGGTGTTTGATGTAGAATTTTGTGACATTTTGAGATTGGTTTTAAGCATTAAATACATGGTTTCAATTTTGACTTAGATCCTTCACATTTCAACTTTGTATGTGCTTAATCATTGTTTGTTCACAAATGTTTGGTGCACGATTTAGGTAATATCTTTGTATAGAATTGCCTAATCCTTTAAGTGAAAATTGGTATGAATCTCATGAGCCATCCTTAACATGTTAAACTTGATTCAAATGTTGTATACTACTACCTCATGTACTTAGGTACACATTTTATTTGGTTTGAATGATCTTTTACTTGCATTACACTAAACATGACTTTAAAGAATTGTTTAAGAGCTAGTTTTGTTAGATGCTTGTAATATCTTTGGAGATTGGTTTGCCATGATGACATTGATGTTGGTTTGAGATGTTTACACATTGGATAACATGGTTCACTTCTGACCTAGGTCCTTTCATGGGTTCCTTTCATGCTTGTTTGTTCATTATGTTCATGACTAATGAAACATGTTTGAGATGACACATTTGTGTGTAACTTGTAAACCTTTTGAACAAGATGTAAGATAATTTCATGATCACTTATCACTACTTCAAGCTTGCATTTAACATGTTTTCATATCATATGTGGCTTAAATACTTGGTTTGACTCCCATTTTTGGGACTTTTTAGAAACCATTTTGACATGGTTTGTGGATGACAATTGTTTGGATATTGGTGTATGACATAGTTTGCATTCTTGTATGATTTCTTAGGAGATTCACATGGAGAGGATTTGGTCTGTTTAGCTACTGCTCCTAGTAGGATCTCATACCTTTAGGACATTTCTAACCTTGGTTTTTGTTTGATATTCATCCTAGTGTAGTCTTAGGACTTTAACATAGCCATAATTGCATATTTGTGCATTTTGCTTTCAACTATTCATTAGTTGAGATTGGATTGGAGATGGTAAGTATTTATGGTGCTTTACATGGTTGCTTACACTTACATGAATTCTATTTCATCTTACTTCTCCCTTCTCTTTTCTCTTTGGTGAGTGATTAGTCTAATGTTTACTTGTGATGTTCACATGATCCCTTAGGATTCCTAGCTCCACTTAATTTCCGATTAAGTTTGCGGTAGGAGAGACATTAGGTTTGCAATCCATGTATGATAACATGTAGGATAGTCCCTTCTACCTCAATCTTAGGACCATGATGCATGACAACATTAGGACTTAGTGTCCCTTAGTTGTTTTTCTTTGCAACTTTGAGTCATTTCTCTTCTCACCTCAAAAGAAGTTCAAAACACAAAATAAATACAACGAGTATTGTGCACCATGAGCCTTAAGTACATGGGAAATGGAGAGTGAGGGGATTACTTTCAATTTCCTAGAGTGTTTAGCATGTGTCCCATCTTGGGTCAATTTGCGACACATTCGATCCTATGTCATAGACTTTAGTGCAATACAAGTTTCAAACTAACTTAAGCCACTTTTGTATAAAAAACACAAACAAAGTTCAAATCATTTTATCCTTCAGGATTAACTGGGTTTCAAATAATTTTCAGAAAGAGCACGTTACTTCCGTTTTGTCGCAAACAGGCATCGACCCTAACTGTCGGACGCGAACTTAACGTCGCTCATAAAAAACACTTAATGACCTTATAGGTCGAACTACGACTGCTCTGATTTCCTCTTTCTCGTTAGATTGAGGATACGTAGGCACGAGACGACGATGTATTGGAGAGCAACCTTCCCCCACAATTCCGTAGTCCTCCGAACTATGTTGACTCTGACTTTCCCGTTCCCAAGGGAATACGTAGGCCTGGGACGGCGATGTCCTACCGAGTCACCTTTTCTTTTTAATTTCCGGTTAGCAGTAGGCTTTAGATAACACACCCTTTGATTAGACAACAAGCATGGATCCCATCGAGTACGATGGATGCGAGAGGGTGTTAATACCTTCCTCTTGCGTAATAGACTCCCGAATCCAGACTATGGTTGCAATGACCATGTCTTTCCCTTTTGAGGTTTTCTTCGATCGCTTCCTTTCCCTTTGTCGGGATAAATAACGTTCGGTGGCAACTCTTCTGTCTTTTCTGCCGGTTGATTTTCGCAGGTGCGACAACTGTCGACTCTGCTGGGGAAGCTGGTTCCATAAGCGAGTCAATCCTAGCGCTTGTGTGCTTTTGGTTCTTGGGTGTTTATCTGTATTGCCTTACTTGCTTCATTTATGGCTTTATTGTATGTTTATCGCTTTTATTGCATTTACTCTCTTTACATTTCACTATTGTCATATATTATGGACTGTGCTGGACTATTATTTTCTTTGGTGGGATGGGTGATCTGAGAGATAAGTCCGATACCCAGACTTGAGTGTACACATAGGACTAAAGTGTAAAGTAGTGTGGCCTACGTAGTGTCTTGGTACGTTTGGTTTTCACGAAACCCACACCCAGACGAGGTTCTCTTGGGAGATATCCTGATTTGCGCGCATTGTGCATTTCGGGGTGTTAACCTAGAAAGCTGTCGACTCTGGTGACCATTCCCGAGGACCCAATTGAGGCACTCATCTCGAGAGGCGATAATGTCATACCAGAAATGGAAAACACATTACGCTTCTTGATCCGAGGACCCGAAGTTGGGAACTTGCCATAGGATGACCGTTTGAGGGGAATCAATTGAGGCCTCCTCGATTGATGATGATGCCAAACCAGAAATGGTGAATGTATCATCATTTCTCGACCTGATAGTCCGTGACGCTAAGGAACCTTGTTTTTAGAACCCACATGTGAGAGGGGATGGCTGTTTACAGGTTTCCAGGTAACTTTGACCTTCAACCTACCCGGTATTCTGGTTTCTTATAAGTGTGGACTTATCGGCCTGATATTCTGGCATTCTGATTATGCCAGTATTCTGGTATTCTGATTATTCTGGTATTCTGATCATTCCGTTATTTTAGTTATTCGGATATTCTGGTTATTTGGGCTTCCTTATTAGAGCAGACCTTTGAACTTAGTCCGTCAGCAGCACAACAATTATTCAGAATATGTGGCACTTCTGATCCCATGTCTTTGCATCCATATCATCATAACAAGTTAGCATACATGTTCTCGTATTTCCAAGGATCCTAACTTTGAGACTCGCTATTGATCATTTCCATCTATTTCTTGTGGTTCTTCAGTGCAAAACTTGAATAAAAGCATAATGATTCCTTGGAAATATTCGAACATGGCATTTGCACTGCATAACAGGTGTTTGAGGCTTTTTATTCTCATCCTGATCTGGTTTTCTTTAGAATTTCAGACTTAACTTTTCAAAGAAGTTCGAAGTTGATCATGGAGCAAATTCAAACAGAGTTGAGGGAAGTACGAAGCCAAATGAGGCAGTTTATAAGGGACATACAAGCCTTGTTTTTGGGACAGGAAATGCTGAAGGAAGAAGTCCGTCAACTGAAGACTCAGATGAACATGGTTATGGAAGTCGTGAGGAACATGCTAAGAAAGGAAGGCAATCCCACACTTGAGACTGTAGCAGAAGTGGTTCCAGAATTTTCCCGTCAGCATCCATCTCCTGTTTCCCAAGACAATTCCGAGATTACGAAATACGCACAGAGGCTGAAGTAGACTAAAGGGATCTTTGATCAGCCCCTCATTCCTTGTACACATCAGATTGCCACTATAGCCATCTCGGCTATATCTCAACAACAGAATAATGCTCCTTGTCGGTATCAAGATAGACCGAAGAGGAACAGGCACTTCGAGACTCCACCAATGCCATATCCTCAACTACTGCAACATCTACTCCAGTTTCAATTGGTTGAACTTCAGACGCTGGCTCCGCTTATTGGCGTTCCTCCACTGGGTTATGATACAAGAGCCCATTGTGATTTCCATTCTGGAGCACCGGGGCATGCTGTGGAAAACTGCAAGGCCTTTCAGCATACTGTGCAGGATCTGATAGACTCAAAGATAATTGAATTCACGCCGAGCGGCGTGAGCGTACAAGGGGGTCTTATTCTAGCTGCTACAAAAGAAATGGATATCCCGATTTTCTCTCTTGAAGCTGCACCAAGTCAGGGGCATATCTTGTAGTCTTCAGTTTTAGAATTGCCACATCCACAACCTTTGCCTACTTCTAGACCAAGTTTGAAGAGGAAAATTCCTGAAAGAGAGGAGTACTCGAATCGGTATCGACAACAGACTAGCTCCCAGAAGAGACAACAAAGACCCAGAAGGCCTGAGAGAAAGTTTGATTTTATAACTATTCCTCACAGTCAGGTGCTTGCTCGCCTACTTCAGGACTCTTTGATTCAGTTAAGGGAAGCTGCACCTGTTCCATATCCCCTCCCTCCAGATTATGACAGGAATTCTAGGTGTGAGTACCACTCAGGGACACAGGGGCATGCAATCGAAAATTGCAACATGTTCAAACACAAGGTGCAAGACCTGATTGACGCTAGGGTCATTATTTTCACTGCAGACGGTCTGTACATTAATTGAAGCCTCCCGAAGGGGCACTCAGACTATAAGTATGTCATCAGACGCAATAAGTCCAGACAAAGTCAAGTCTCCTCAACAATGGCAATTTCCAGCTTCTTTACTGCATGTTCATTTGTAATTTTTCATTGTTTGTTAATACTGTGTTTGCATGTAAAAACTTGTTTGTTTGTGAATGATGATTTTAATGCAATGAATATGTTTTTTCCTTGAAGTGTTCTATTCTTATTCATTCATAAATGTTTGTATGCACTACAATACTAACTTTCTTGCTTAAACTCTTGGAGAGAGGATAATGAAATGAAAACGCGAAGTCTTTGGTTGTATGCCTTTGGATAAGACCCTGTTGATGATGTACATGCATTGTTTCAAATTCCCAAACACCGGAGGTATAAGGGAGATATTGTAACGCCCCAGTTTTGGTCTTTTACTTTAATTGAGTCGTTTTTGATTATTTTATTATTATATTATTTTATTTCTGACTTTTATGTGAAAATATGTTATTTTTCGTCGTGAATATATTTTATCGGGTTTTGGGAACGTTTGCGAGATATTTGAGTGTAAGGGTATTTTGGGCATTTGGGTGTATTTTGTTAAGTTAGTAAAGAAAAGAAAAATAGAAATAGAGAGAAAAATAGTAGAAGAGAAAGAAAGTAAGAAAAGAAGAAAAGAGAAGAAAAGAGGAGAAGAGAGAAAAGAGAGAAATTGGAGAAAAAACTTGGGAAATCAAGAGAACAAGTTCTAGGAATCGATTAAATCGGGTAAGGGTGTGAAACTCGATTATCTTATTGTTGTGTATGATTATGTATGTGCGGTTGTATGTTGTATTGTCTCGTTCGGTAGTTTTTCGGATATAGGTCGAAATCGTGTAATCGAGTAGAAATCGATGTTTTCACAGACGGAATTCGATATAATTTGTGTTGCATGATCTATGTATCTGTATGAACCATTGCTAGTAATTGTTTTGCTGTTGGAAATGATTTGGGGAAGAAAATGGGAAAAATTGGAGGTATGGAACAGTGTTCACGCAGCAGAATTTTTCTGCTTCTGGTGCAGAGCGCCGGGCGAAAGGCCCTGAGCGCCGGGCGATGCGTTCTTTTCGCCGGGCGGTTCGAGAGGCGCAGAGGTGACAAGCTTCTACCTCTTTGAATTATTTTAGGGGATTGGTATCGCCTGTGTTTCGCCGGGCGAAGCGGAGGCGAAGTGCGTTTCGCCGGGCGGTGAGCATGCTCCGCCGGGCGGTTGGTTGTTTTTGAGAACAATTTTCCTTTTTTTTTTTTAAATCCATATCTTTCGAACCGTATTCCCGAATTGAGTGATATTTATATCGTTGGAAATCTTATGAAATGTACTTTTGGATGATGATGATTTTGGAATTGTTAGCCGATTTAATTATGTCAAAAAATCGGGAATAGTGTCGTTTTGTCGACTTTTGCTGTTATAATTGTGTGAATTGGATGTGTAAGGTACACCGTACTGTTAATATGAATGTTGTATGGATTGTGTGCTGTGTTGGGATAAGAATACTATGTGTCGATGATAATTTGTGGCCTAAGGGCAAGAAAATACTATGTGTGATATTTAATGATAAATGCATGATCATGAATGTGTGTATGTATGCAATGTGAATGTCATGAGTCATTGTATGCCAAACATCATGATATGTATTGTGGAAACGTCCTGAGTGGCGGATTAATTCCTGAGGGAATTTTCTATAACATCGTGTGCCTCGAAAATATGAGGCGCTGCTTGAGGACCTAAAGCGATGGTTGTAGACGATCGTGTGCCCATGATGGGACTTAAAGCGATCCATAACGTCGTGTGCCTCGAAAATATGAGGCGATGCCTGAGGACCTAAAGCGATGGGTGAACATCGTAGGCCCGACGGGGTGTTACTTGAGATTCTCAGTAACGAGCGATGGTTCCAATAGTTCCTGAGTGAACTGGTGATGAGACATGAGAAACAATGGAAGTCGGTACCGCATGGCATGTGCATAGAGTCGTTGTGTCGGTCTCTGTGTATTTGCATAATCATGGATTAAATGTGTATGTTAATTGTGAATGTGATAATGTGATGGAGTATGTATAATTGTGTTGATGATGAGTGTATTATGGGTGATTGACGTGCATTGGTGATTAATACCTGATAATTGTACTGTGTTATGTTTTATTCGATTGTGGTGCATTTGTGGTGAGAACTTTATACTTGTGTATTTTTGTGTTAATACATAATTTTACTCAACGGTATTATGATTGTTTTTCTCACCCTTCTGCTGTTTTATAACGCTCTATGAGGCGTTGCAGATTAGAGCTGCTGGAGGTATTCCTTTTTGTGAAGCGTTGCGTCTTCATTATTTTGGTCGGTCGGCTCTGATATGTAACTCCGGGTAGTTAGGGTGGCCGCGCGCTATTATTTTGTATATCTGATGATATATTTTGGTTGTACATATGCTACCTGATGTATGACAAACTGTTTATATGTGTATATGTATATATGTTAATCAGATTTTAGATTTTCCGCTTTAATTCTAATTTCTGAAAAGTGGGTGTAAGGGACAAAGTTTCCTCTGTATGATTGCTACCCCACAGTTGCATATCATTATGGGCAGGTGTTGCATGTTATGTGTAGGTTTGGCTTCTTTGATGTGATTCTCCCTTTCTATGCCATGATGTTTCAAATATACTCTGATCAATTTTTGAATTTTCTTTTTACCGCTTTAATTGCGTGTTAATTGGGGGCGTCACAGAAAGTGGTATCAGAGCCAGTCCGTGTCAGTTGTGTAGTTTGTGTCTGTTGTGTCTGGCATATTGGGCGAGTTGTGTTGAACAAGTTGTTGTTTAACCATAGTTTCTGTGTTTAGCCGAACAGAATATGGCTGGTCGTAATGATGCTGCTTTGGCTGCTGCGATGGAAGCGATGGCACGAGCTGTGCAGGGTGCACCGAATGCTGCCGGAAATGATGAGTTTAGAAAGAATAAGCCGCCGGTTTTTAAAGGGAAACATGATCCGGATGGTGCGCAGTTGTGGTTGAAAGAGATTGAGAGGATTTTTAGGGTAATGGATTGTGATGACGATGATGATAAGGTGAGGCTGGGCACTCATATGCTACACGAAGAGGCTGATGACTAGTGGGTCAGTACTCGTCAGGTGTTGGAAGCTGATGAGGAGGAAGAAGAGATCACTTGGGAGGTGTTTAGCCGAGAGTTTCTAAGGAAGTATTTTCTCGAGGATGTCCGAGGAAAGAAGGAGATTGAGTTTTTAGAGCTAAAACAAGGTAATATGTCGGTTATTGACTATACTGCTAAGTTTGTGGAACTTGTGCAGTTTTATCCTCACTATGTGGAAGCGAGAGCTGAATTTTCAAAGTGTGTAAAGTATGAAAGTGGCTTGCGTCCTGAGATAAAGCAGGCGATTGGTTATCAGAGGATTCGAAGGTTTGCTGATTTGGTTGAATGCTGTAGGATTTATGATGAGGACAGTAAGGCTCGTTCCACTCATTATAAAAGTGTAAGTGACAGGAAAGGGAAGCAACAGTTCCGTGGTGGACCGTATGTGTCACCGGCTGATAAGGGTAAACAAAGGAGTACTTTTGATCGTAGGTCAGGTGGAGGTGGTATGTATAATGCTCCGAGGTGTTTTAGATGTGGTGGATTGGGACATCGTCAGTCCGAGTGTAGGAAGAATTTGGATAAGTGTTCTAACTGTGGAGGTGAAGGACATGTTGTGGCTGATTGTAAAAGGAAGAATGTAGTGAAGTGTTATAACTGTGGAGAACCTGGTCACATTAGTTCGAAGTGTCCGAATCAGAAGAAAGCTCCGACTAGTGGGAAAGTGTTTTCATTGGCGGGAACTCAGACTTCAAGTGCTGATCGTCTGATAAGAGGTACTTGCTTTATTAATAATACGCCTTTAATTGCTATTATTGATACTGGAGCGACTCATTCGTTTATTTCGTCTGAGTGCGCGGAACGTTTGAATCTTGGGTTGTCTTCAATGGATGATGAGATGGTTATTGATACTCCAGCGATGGGGTCAGTAACTACTTCTTTAGTGTGTTTGAGTTATCCTTTGACCATTTATGGTAAAGACTTTGAGATGGATTTAGTGTGTTTACCATTGGAAGGTTTGGATGTAGTTTTGGGAATGAATTGGTTGCAATTTAATAGGGTTCATATTGATTTTTATCATAAGTCGGTAAGGATTCCTTCTCTTGAGGAAGACGAAGACTCGAGTTTCTTATCTACCAAAGAGTTGAAGAAACTTTTGGCGGATGAAGCTCAGTTGTTTGGATTATTTGCATCTTTGACTGTGGATAGTCAAGTTTCATTGGAGGTGTTTCCTGTTGTGTGCGAATTTCCTGAGGTGTTTCCTGATGATATTTCAGATGTGCCACCAGAGAGAGAAGTTGAATTTTCTATTGATCTAGTTCCTGGTACTAGACCTGTATCTATGGCACCTTATCGAATGTCGGCATCTGAATTGGTGGAGTTGAAAAACCAGTTAAGTGAGTTGTTGGAAAAGAGGTTCGTGAGGCCAAGTGTTTCTCCTTGGGGTGCTCCAGTTTTGTTAGTGAAAAAGAAGGATGGGAGTATGCGATTATGTATTGATTATCGCCAGTTGAACAAAGTGACGATTAAGAACAAATATCCGCTTCCAAGGATTGATGATCTGATGGATCAGTTGGTTGGTGCTTGCGTATTTAGTAAGATCGATTTGAGATCGGGGTACCATCAGATAAGAGTGAAAGAAGAGGATATTCAGAAGACGGCCTTTAGAACACGTTACAGTCATTATGAATATTCGGTGATGCCGTTCGGGGTTTCTAATGCGCCTGGTGTGTTTATGGAATACATGAATCAGATTTTTCATGAGCATTTGGATCGTTTTGTGGTGGTGTTTATTGATGATATTTTAATTTATTCTAAGTCTCGGAAAGAACATGCAGAGCATTTGCGTATTGTTTTGCAGGTTTTGAAGGAAAGGAAGCTTTTTGCCAAATTGTCCAAGTGTGAATTCTGGTTGTCTGAGGTGAGTTTTCTTGGGCACGTAATTTCAGGTAGTGGTATTGCAGTGGATCCATCTAAAGTGGAAGCAGTTCTACAATGGGAGGCTCCTAGATCCGTTACTGAAATTCGAAGCTTTCTAGGTTTGGCTGGTTATTATCGGAGGTTCATTGAAGGTTTTTCTAAGCTAGCTCTTCCTTTGACGCAGTTGACTTGTAAGGGCAAAGCATTCATTTGGGATATTCAATGCGAAGAGAGTTTTTGTGAGCTGAAGGAAAGATTGACGACAGCTCCGATTCTTATTTTACCTAATCCTAATGAACCCTTTGTTGTGTATTGCGATGCTTCTTTAATTGGTTTGGGTGGTGTTTTGATGCAGGAGGCTAAGGTTGTAGCTTATGCTTCAAGGCAGTTAAGAGTTCATGAGAAAAACTATCCTACTCATGATCTTGAATTAGCGGCTGTAGTTTTTGTGTTGAAGATATGGAGGCACTATCTCTATGGTGCAAGGTTCGAGGTCTTTAGTGATCATAAAAGCTTGAAATATTTATTTGATCAGAAAGAGTTGAACATGAGGCAGCGGAGATGGTTGGAATTCTTGAAAGACTACGACTTTGGCTTGAATTACCATCCTGGTAAAGCTAATGTGGTAGCCGATGCATTGAGCCGGAAATCGTTGCATATGTCCGCATTGATGGTGAAGGAGTTGGAACTTTTGGAGTCGTTTAGAGACTTGAGTTTGGTATGTGAAGTGACTTCGGTTAGTGTAAGGCTTGGAATGTTGAAGGTTGCTAATGAATTTTTGTTGTCGGTTAGTGAGAAACAAAAGCTGGATTTGAAATTCGTTGATTTGATGAGGAATGAGAATGTGGATTTCAAGGTTGATAATTTTGGTGTTTTGAGGTTTCGTGGTCGTATTTGTATTCCTGATGATGCGGAGTTGAAAAGAATGATTTTGGAGGAAGGACACCGGAGTAATTTAAGTATACATCCGGGTGCGAATAAGATGTACCAAGACTTGAAGAAGATTTTCTGGTGGTCTGGTTTGAAAAGAGATGTGGCTCAGTTTGTGTATGCTTGTTTGACTTGTCAGAAATCGAAAGTGGAACATTTGAGGCCTAGTGGTTTGTTGCAACCGTTGGATATTCCTGAGTGGAAATGGGATAGCATTTCGATGGATTTTGTGACGGGATTACCGAACACTCAGCGAGGGCATAATGCTATTTGGGTGATTGCGGACAGGCTGACTAAATCGGCACATTTTATTCCGATTGACATCAGTTTTTCTTTGGAGAGGTTAGCTGAGATCTATATCAGTGTGGTGGTGAAATTGCATGGGATTCCATTGAGTATTGTTTCTGATCGAGATCCTAGGTTTACATCGAGATTATGGGAAAGTTTACAGAAGGCTTTGGGTTCTAAATTGAGGTTGAGTTCGGCTTATCATCCGCAGACAGATGGTCAGACCGAAATAACTATTCAGTCGTTGGAGGATTTGTTGAGGTCATGTGTTTTGGAACAAGGTGGTGCGTGGGAATTGGAGAGTCGGATGCGGGAGTCGTATCCAGAGTTGTTTGTTTCAGGTGAGATTTTCGAGGACGAAAATTTCTAAGTGGGGGAGAGTTGTAACGCCCCAGTTTTGGTCTTTTACTTTAATTGAGTCGTTTTTGATTATTTTATTATTATATTATTTTATTTCTGACTTTTATGTGAAAATATGTTATTTTTCGTCGTGAATATATTTTATCGGGTTTTGGGAACGTTTGCGAGATATTTGAGTGTAAGGGTATTTTGGGCATTTGGGTGTATTTTGTTAAGTTAGTAAAGAAAAGAAAAATAGAAATAGAGAGAAAAATAGTAGAAGAGAAAGAAAGTAAGAAAAGAAGAAAAGAGAAGAAAAGAGGAGAAGAGAGAAAAGAGAGAATTTGGAGAAAAAGCTTGGGAAATCAAGAGAACAAGTTCTAGGAATCGATTAAATCGGGTAAGGGTGTGAAACTCGATTATCTTATTGTTGTGTATGATTATGTATGTGCGGTTGTATGTTGTATTATCTCGTTCGGTAGTTTTTCGGATATAGGTCGAAATCGTGTAATCGAGTAGAAATCGATGTTTTCACGGACGGAATTCGATATAATTTGTGTTGCATGATCTATGTATGTGTATGAACCATTGCTAGTAATTATTTTGCTGTTGAAAATGATTTGGGGAAGAAAATGGGAAAAATTGGAGGTATGGAACAGTGTTTACGCAGCAGAATTTTTCTGCTTCTGGTGCAGAGCGCCGGGCGAAAGGCCCTGAGCGTCGGGCGATGCGTTCTTTTCGCCGGGCGGTTCGAGAGGCGCAGAGGTGCCAAGCTTCTGCCTCTTTGAATTATTTTGGGGGATTGGTATCGCCTGTGTTTCGCCGGGCGAAGCGGAGGCGAAGTGCGTTTCGCCGGGCGGTGAGCATGCTCCGCCGGGCGGTTGGTTGTTTTTGAGAACAATTTTCCTTTTTTTTTTTTTTTTAAATCCATATCTTTCGAACCGTATTCCCGAATTGAGTGATATTTATATCGTTGGAAAGCTTATGAAATGTACTTTTGGATGATGATGATTTTGGAATTGTTAGCCGATTTAATTATGTCGAAAAATCGGGAATAATGTCATTTTGTCGACTTTTGCTGTTATAATTGTGTGAATTAGATGTGTAAGGTACACCGTACTGTTAATATGAATGTTGTATGGATTGTGTGCTGTGTTGGGATAAGAATACTATGTGTCGATGATAATTTGTGGCCTAAGGGCAAGAAAATATTATGTGTGATATTTAATGATAAATGCATGATCATGAATGTGTGTATGTATGCAATGTGAATGTCATGAGTCATTGTATGCCAAGCATCATGATATGTATTGTGGAAACGTCCTGAGTGGCGGATTAATTCCTGAGGGAATTTGCTATAACATCGTGTGCCTCGAAAATATGAGGCGCTGCCTGAGGACCTAAAGCGATGGTTGTAGACGATCGTGTGCCCATGATGGGACTTAAAGCGATCCATAACGTCATGTGCCTCGAAAATATGAGGCGATGCCTAAGGACCTAAAGCGACGGGGTGAACATCGTAGGCCCGACGGGGTGTTACTTGAGATTCTCAGTAACGAGCGATGGTTCCAATAGTTCCTGAGTGAACTGGTGATGAGACATGAGAAACAATGGAAGTCGGTACCGCATGGCATGTGCATAGAGTCGTTGTGTCGGTCTCTGTGTATTTGCATAATCATGGATTAAATGTGTATGTTAATTGTGAATGTGATAATGTGATGGAGTATGTATAATTGTGTTGATGAGGAGTGTATTATGGGTGATTGACGTGCATTGGTGATGAATACCTGATAATTGTACTGTGTTATGTTTTATTCGATTGTGGTGCATTTGTGGTGAGAACTTTATACTTGTGTATTTTTGTGTTAATACATAATTTTACTCAACGGTATTATGATTGTTTTTCTCACCCTTCTGCTGTTTTATAACGCTCTATGAGGCGTTGCAGATTAGAGCTGCTGGAGGTATTCCTTTTTGTGAAGCGCTGCGTCTTCATTATTTTGGTCGGTCGGCTCTGATATGTGACTCCGGGTAGTTAGGGTGGCCGCGCGCTATTATTTTGTATATCTGATGATATATTTTGGTTGTACATATGCTACTTGATATATGACAAACTGTTTATATGTGTATATGTATATATGTTAATCAAATTTTAGATTTTCCGCTTTAATTCTAATTTCTGAAAAGTGGGTGTAAGGAACAAAGTTTCCTCTGTATGATTGCTACCCCACAGTTGCATATCATTATGGGCAGGTGTTGCATGTTATGTGTAGGTTTGGCTTCTTTGATGTGATTCTCCCTTTCTATGCCATGATGTTTCAAATATACTCTGATCAATTTTCGAATTTTCTTTTTACCGCTTTAATTGCGTGTTAATTGGGGGTATAGATTGGGGGCGTCACAGATATACCCTCGTTAACCCCGTTGAGCCTCGAAGTAGGAGTTTCTTTTCATTTGTAAAAACCCTCGTATCTAACCCAGGGGCAGGGTAGTTGTAACGCCCCGTTTTGCCAATTTTATTTTCATTGAGTCTTTTGATTATTTTATTATTATTTTATTTTATTTTCGACTTTTGTGTGAAAATATGTTATTTTTAGTCGTGAATATATTTTATCGCGTTTTGGGAACATTTGCGAGATTTTTGAGTGTGGGGGTATTTTGGACATTTCATAGATATTTTGTTAAGTTAGTAAGAAAAGAAAATAGAAAATAGAAAAGGGAAAGAAAGAAAAATAGAGAGAAAGAAAGAAGAAAGAAGGAAAAAGAGAAGAAAAGAGGAGAAGAGAGAAAAATTGGGAAAGTGTGGAAAAATCATCAAGATCGAGTTCTAGAGTCGATTAAATCGGGTAAGGGTGCGAAACTCGATTATGGTATGATTGTATACGATTATGTATGTGTGTTTGTTGTTGTTTTGGATTAAATTGGAGGAAAATGGGTAAAAATCATATTTGGTAGAATTGATTAGAAATTGATTGGAATGTGTCAAAACACTTGCTGATTGTATTCTTGATTGCTTATGTATGTTTGTTATGTGTTATTACAATTCAAATTGGTGATTTTCTGAGTTTTAGGTGAATATTGGGATAAATTGGGGTGGAAAACGCAGAAAATTGTTCTGCAGAATTTTTCTGGGTCTGTCCTGGCCATACGCGTAAGGGACATGCCAATACGCGTATGAGCCTAGGCGTTACGCGTATCATTGGCCTGTTCTTGGGTCAATACGCGTATGAAATGCATGTTTTACCGGCCCTCTGGAGATACGCGTATGGGTGATTGTGATACGCGTATGGATTTTGAAAACGTGATTTTGGGAAGAAAATTGGTTCTGTCCATACGCATATGGCATAGGGTGTTACGCGTATGAACAGGAGAATGTTGAAAATGTGATTTTTTGAAAATGTCGTTTTTGGTTTCGTCCGTAACTTTTGTTCCGATTATCCGATTTTCGTATTCTTGGTGTCGTTGGAAAGGTATCGAGTCGTACTTTATGATTATGATGTTTTGGAATTTGTTAGCCGATTTAATTATGTCGGGAAATGTGAATAGTGTCTATTATCGACTTTTGTCGTTTTAATGGTGTGGAATTGGCGTGTATTATGCCGTGTATTGTTGTTTTGAATGTGGTATGAATGATGTGCTGTTGTGATGTTGATTTGTGGCCTAAGGGCAAGAATATGCAATGTGTGGCATTTAATGATATATGCATGATTATTGATGTGTGTGAGTATGCAATGTGAATGTCATGAGTCATTGTATGCCAAGCATCATGATATGCATTGTGGAAACGTCCTGAGTGACGGTTTGGTTCCAGAGGGAATCTGCTATAACATCATGTGCCTCGAAAATATGAGGCGATGCCTGAGGACCTAAAGCGGTGGTTATAGACGATTGTGGGATCCTTTGGAGACTTAAAGCAATCCTTAACGTCGTGGGCCTCGAAAATATAAGGCGATGCCTGAGGACTTAAAGCGACGGGTGAACATCGTAGGCCCGACGGGGAGTTACTTGAGATTCTCAGTAACGAGCGATGGTTCCAATAGTTCCTGAGTGAACTGATGAGACATGTGACATTGGAAGTCGGTACCGCATGGCATGTGCATAGAGTCGTTGTGTCGGTCTCTGTGTATTTGCATAAAACATGAATTAATTGTGCATGTAATTGTGAATGTGATTGATGGGATGAAATATGGGTGATTGTGTTGGTGATTACATGTATGTGGTATGTTTGATGTGTATTGGTGTTAACGCTTGAGAATTGTGCTGTATTATGTTATGTTTGATCTATGAGTAATTATGGTGCAACTGTGGTGAGAAATGTGTTTACTTACGTATGTTTGTGTTACTATATAATTTTATGCAATTATATTATGGTTGTTTTTCTCACCCTTCTGCTGTTTTATAACGCTCTATGAGGCGTTGCAGATTAGAGTTGCTGGAGGTATTCTTTTTGTGAAGCTTTGCGTCTTCATTCTTTTGTCGGTCGGCTCTGATATGTGACATGGGTAGCTAGGGTGGCCGTTTGTGATTATTTTGTATATCTGATGATATATTTTGGTTGTACATGTATAACTTGATGTATGACAGACATGTTTATAGGTATATATGTATATATGCTATTCAGATTTTAGATTTTCCGCTTTAATTCTAATTTCTGAGAAGTGGGTGTAAGGAACTGAGTTTCCTCTGTATGATTGCTACCCCACTGTTGCATATCTTTATGGGCAGGTGTTGTATGTTCTGTATTTGTTACTTTGATGTGATTTCCCCGTCTATGCCGTGATTCAATTATACTCTGATCAAATTTCAAATTTTCTTTTACTGCTTTAAATGCATGTTAATTGGGGGTGTAGATTGGGGGCGTCACAGTAGTTGTCAGTCGATTTGACCAAGTGTCCAAATTTCAAAAGTAGTGTGCATCTGAGGATCCATTACCTTTCTGTCCTCACATATAAGGAGGTCAAGGGGGGTGAAACCACAATGGTTATCCCTCACCGCAAGGATTGAAGCAGTCACAATCCTTTCATGAAAATCAAGACAACCAGTGTCACACGATTTGCTAAAAAAAGGGGTAGAAAAAGAAAAAGGAGAAATAAAGCCTGCTAAGTCAAAAGCTGGGAAGCAAATGACTTAAGCAAAAGTTAGGGCATCCCGCTGGACCTCAATATCGAAAAAAGAATTCAAAAGAATTCAGTTCAAGCAAAATCAGGAAAATAAATAAAAAAAGAAAAGGATTACAAAATAAAAATCCTCGAGCAAAAGCGAGTCGTGTGACTACAGGCACCAAAGACGAAAGGAGCGACTGCCACTCCGAAAACATTGTGGGCTCCTTAACCATCGCTGATGACATGCAATAATCTTTTGGAAGGTGAGTGCTTGTGCCAAATGAACTGAACGTAGGACTGAAGGACATCAAGGAGAATATTGGTACAAACAAAATATTAGGCCATAAATCCTTCTTTCTCAAACCGTGAACCAGGCCACGTTACAACCCTTAAAAGTCCTAAGTGAAGCAGGGTTATTCCGAAAGCGTACTTCAGCGAGATAATGTTCTTGACTCCCATGAGTTTCGCTAATAGGATTTTGTAGGTATTGCATGTGCATAATGTCTTCCATTCAAAAATCACTGTCGCATTCTAACTAGTGATTCGTTCACAAGGTTTGGCGATATCTTTTCAAGAAAAACTTCAAGGTTAACATATGTGTTGCATTAGAAATATCATTCTCAGGACAAATATTTTCTGCCTGCATCCATATGCCTAAGCATCAAGGAAGCTTACACAATGAACGTAAGTCGAGAAGCTTGATCCTGCCAAGTTGAAACTCCGAAGGACAGTCATGTCAAGAGGCATGTTGCCAAGAGACTTTGTGTAGCTTGGGCTTTCCAAGTAAGTCGTGATAAGATGTAGCCAATATGGGACAGTCGCATCGAGAAATCTCTCTAAAGTTTAGCCAAACAGGGGCAATCACGTCGAGATTTGACAAATCTCTCGAAGATTAATCAGCAAGGGCAAATTCACTTCAAGGCTCGTATCGAGGCAGATCACCTTAAGAGCACGAGAAGGTATCCTCTCTAGAAGACGGTTAATCAAAAGCACCTCTTCAAGGTTCAAAATACTGAGGCAGAGTATTTCAAGTCATTACACATCATCTCGAGGCAAATTACTTCATAGATTATACAGTCTGGGGCCGTTACATCGAGATCCAATAAATCTCTCCAAGAATTGGAAGACCCTGGGGTATGTTGAAAGCCAGGTTTTCTGTAAAATCCTCTTGAGACGATTTCTTGTATTAGACCCTATGGTCTGGGGCAAGTGGAAAGTTCAAAGGGCCGTCGGGCGCGTATGAGAATCAGTGTAACACCCTGATTTATTTTATTATTTTCGTAATTGAAATTATATGTTGTGGTGCAATTGTGTGTGTAGTTGTGTTTGGGGTTCTCCTTAGTGTAGGGTAGTGACCTTAGAGTTATAGGGATTAAGATGTTAGGGGTGCGTGACCAAATAGGTAGAACTTGGTGGTGTGGTGAGATTGGTATTTGATTAATATTATTATTTTAAATTATTTAAGAATATTGTTATTGTTATTTAATTAGTAAAATAATAATAATAATAATAATAATATTGAAATAATTATAAAAATAAAAATAATAATATTAATAATAAAAGGATATTAGAAAAGAAAATAGAAAAAGGGGAATTAGAGGAGAGAAGCCATTCAGTACGTGCTTTTGGGAAAAAGGAGAAAGAGGAGAGCTAGGGCAGAAGAGAAGAGAAAAGCCATCGTTGAGGCCGAGGTTTTTTGTCCAAGAACTCTAAGGTAAGGGGGGGGGGGGGGGGGGGTTCTTTAATCTCTTAAGGGTTGTATAATGTTTGTATGAGGGTAGATAAACCTTTAGGATCATCCCTACGTGTTATTTGTAACGATTTGGGATTGAGCATTTTGCATGTCAGAGATTCTGATAAGAGGAAAAATGCATAAATTAATCGGTTAAATTATGGTCTATGTATTCCTTATTATATGTATGATAATATGTGATTATATGTGCGTTTTGGGGCTGTTTGGGAGTAAAATCGGAGAAGGGTTGGGGTGGAATGGTGCTGAAATCGCAACTGCCGAATTGCAGAATCGCATAGTTCGTAATGCGAACAAAAGTTCGCTGGGCGAATGTTCGCCCCAGATTCGCTAAGTGAATAAGGCAGCGAACGAAGGGAAGGAAGAGGGATTCTGGAATGTGTGGTGGGGAAGTTCGCCCCAGGTTCGCTGGGCAAACTCCTAGCGAACTCTAGTTCGATGAGCGAATGAGAAGCGAATGGGGAGAGAAAAATGTGAGTCTCTGGTTTTTGTATGGAGGAGCTGTTCGCTGGCAAGTTCGCTAGGCGATCTTCTGGAGAAGGGCAGTTCGCTGAACGAACTCGCAGTGAGCATGACAGTGCTGTTTGCTGCTGTAACAGACATAATTTTACCAAACTTTAAAATTTTGTAACTTTTAATCCGTATGTCTGTTTTAGCCGCCGTTCAAATCATTGGAAAACAGGCTTCACATACTTTTTGGTTAAAATTAATTTCAGTACCAGCGTTCCAACCATTTGACGCGTTAATTTGGTTTTTGTGTATGTGTTAGGTGTTGTGCGCTAAAATGATGAATTCAGTGGTGTACATGCGTGTTGTGGTTGTGGATTGCTGTTGTTGTATGTGTTGGCAGGTATATACTGCATGTTGGACAGTTGTAGTATGATGTATTGAAGCATTGTTAGTCAGATTCATTTAGTTGTCGTTTTATGTTGTGGTTGTATGCATGCCATGTTGCATAAGTTGTGCGATAAGTCGTGTGCCCATGTGGGGTGTGAGCTTCTTATCGGGATTCTTTGAAATAGAATCGTGTTGTTGTTGTTGTTGTTGTTGAGGTGATCGTGTGCTCATGTGGGGTATGAGTGATCACGGATGTTGTGTGCCCATGTGGGGTGTGAGCCACTGATATAGAAATTCCGACAGGAATTATGATCATGAAAAAGGGATCAAATTGGTACCACATGCATTGAGTCGAGTCGTGGGTCTCATTGCATTGCATTATGTTGTGTTGCATGGTAAATTGTATGGTTGTCGGCTTATGTGGAAGAGTGTGATTTCGTTGATGTGGTAACGATATGATGGATCGTGTAATTGTTTAAATGCTTTTATATTTATATTATGCATTCCTTTGTTGATTTGAGAATCTCACCCCTTCTGTTTGAATGTTACCTCCATGTGGGTAACGTGCAGATAAGCAGGATTAGTGTTGAGTTGAAGTTAGTGAAGATGGAGTCTTCTCTTTTATTTCGTGTGTCGGCGTCTGCTCTGATGTGTAACACTGGGGTTTCGGAACGCTTGTCGTTATTTGTTTTATTATTCGTTACTACTTTATTGCTTGATGATGATTATGTGATATTACACATGTTATGTTTTAGTTGAATTCCACTGCTATATGAAGAGATTAATTAAGTATGGTTGAAATTTGTGGTATCTATGTGTTACATATCGTATTGCATGAGTAGGTGTTTGTTGAATGTAGCATCCTACACGTTGTGTGTTTTATTTTACTCTGATTTTCTATATAAATTGTCTCGGGGGTTTAGGATGTTACGTAGTAGTATCAGAGCAGGTTGGTCCATCCGGCCAAGTTGTCAAGTCGTTGTCGTGTGACGATTACAGAGTATGCTGCCAAATTCTCAGATCTGGCTAAGTTTTACCCTCACTACAGTGTGGCAACTGTTAAGTTCTCAAAGTGTGTCAAGTTTGAGAATGGATTGAGGCCTGAGATCAAACAGGCGATTGGTTATCAGTAAATTCGAAGGTTTCCATATTTGGTGGACTGTTGTAGGATCTTTGAAGAAGATAGCAAGGCTCGATCGGCTCACTATAAAGGGTTGGCCGAGAGGAGGGGAAAACAACCAATGAACCATGGGAAGCCTTATGCAGCTCCAGCTGAGAAAGGTAAATAGAAACACGCTGATGGTAAAAAGCCGAGTGGAGGAGGTGCCCCTCCTCCTCTTAAGTGTTACATATGTGGTGAGCTAGGTCATCGTGTCAGTGAGTGCACGAGCGATGTGAAGGAATGCTTCAAGTGTGGACAGGCAGGTCATTTGATTGCTGATTTCAAAGTTAATATGGTGACTTGTTACAACTGTGGAGAACATGGCCATATTAGTACTCGTTGCCAGAAACCAAAGTATGCTTCGACTGGAGGAAAGGTGTTCGCTTTGACGGGGACTCAGACTTCCAGTGATGATGGACTAATCAGAGGTACATGTTATATTAATAATACGCCTTTAATTGCTATTAATGATACTGGTGCTACTCATTCTTTTATTGCTGCTGATTTTGTGAGAAGGCTAGGCCTTGTCGCTTCTCCTATGAAGGGAGAGATGGTTGTCAAAACTCCTGCAAAGGGATCGGTGACCACTTCCTTAGTCTATTTGAATTGTCCAATATCAATCTTTGATAAGGACTTTGGTGCGGATCTGATTTGCTTACCGTTGGGGGGTCTCGATGTAATCTTGGGTATGAACTGGTTGAAGTTCAATCATGTTCCTATTAACTGTTTTAGCAAGTCGGTGCGATTCCTTGCTCCTGAAGAAAGGGAAGAAGACAGTTTTCTATCCACTAGAGTGTTGAGAAAGCTCTTAGAAGAAAAAGCTCAGCTGCTTGCATTGTTTGCATCCTTCTTCGTGGAGAGTGAGTCGGTGATTAATGAATTACAGGTGGTGTGTGAATTTCCAGAAGTGTTTCTGGATGATATTGCTGATGTACCGCCAGAGAGAGAAGTGGAGTTTGCTATTGATATTGTCCCTGGTACCATACCTATTTCTATGGCACCATATAGGATGTCGGCATCAGAATTAGCGGAGCTGAAGAAGCAACTGGAAGAGTTGTTAGAAAAGAAATTTGTGAGACCAAGTGGATCGCCTTGGGGAGCTCCGGTGTTGTTGGTGAAGAAAAAGGATGGCAGTATGAGATTATGTATCGACTTCAGACAACGGAATAAAGTGACGATTAAGAACAAGTATCCGCTTCCAAGAATAGATGACTTAATGGATCAGTTAGTCGGTGCCCGTGTGTTTAGCAAGATTAATTTGAGGTCGGGTTATCATCAGATACAAGTAAAGGATGAAGATATTCAGAAAATGCCATTCAGGACTCGATATGGACATTATGAGTATGTGGTGATGCCGTTCGGAATTACTTACGCACCTGGTGTATTCATGGAGTATATGAATCAATTTTTTAATGCTTACTTGGACCAATTTGTGGTTGTTTTTATTGATGACATTCTCATCTATTCTAAGTCAGAAGAGGAGCATGCTGAGCATTTGTGGATTGTGCTGCAAGTGTTGAAAGAAAAGAAGTTCTATGCTAAGTTGTCAAAGTGCAAATTCTGGTTGAGGGAGGTGATTTTTCTTGGTCGTGTTATTTCAGGTGATGGTATCGCTGTGGATCCATCCAAGGTAGATGCAGTTCTACAGTGGGAGGCTCCGAAGTCAGTAACTAAGATCATAAGCTTTTTGGGCTTGGGTGGTTATTACCGAAGGTTTATTGAAGGCTTTTCAAAGTTGGCACTTCCATTGACTCAGTTGACTTGCAAAGGTAAAGTGTTTGTGTGGGATCTTCACTGCGAGAAGAGTTTCATCGAGCTGAAGAAGAGATTAACTACGACTCCAGTTTTAATTCTACCCGAACCAAGTGAACCGTTTGTGGTGTATTGCGACGCTTCTTTGATGGGTTAAAGAGGTGTGTTAATGCAAGATGGAAAGGTTGTGGCTTATGCTTCACGACAGTTAAGGTTCCATGAGAGGAATTATCCAACTCATGATTTGGAATTGGCTACATGGTATTCGTATTAAAAATTTGGAGGCACTATCTTTATGGATCTAGATTTAAGGTGTATAGTGATCATAAGAGCTTAAGGTATCTGTTTGATCAGAAGGAATTGAATATGAGGCAAAGAAGGTGGTTAGAATTCTTAAAGGATTATGATTTCGGCTTGAACTATCACCCCGGTAAAGCTAATGTAGTGGCTGATGATCTGAGTTGAAAGTCCTTGCATATGTCGGCTATGATGGTTAAAGAGTTGGAATTGATTGAACAGTTCAGAGATATGAGTTTGGTTTGTGAACAGACACCGCATAGTGTGATGCTGGGTATGCTGAAGATTAACAATGAATTTCTTAACAGTATCAGAGAGGGTCAGAAATTGGATGTGAAACTGGTGGATTTGATGATCGAAAATGAGCAGACGAAAAGTAACGAATTCAGAGTAGGTGTGTTGAGGCTCCATGAAAGAATTTGTATTCCTGATGATCCTGAGTTGAAAAGAAATATCTTAGAAGAAAGTCATATGAGTAGCTTGAGTATCTATCCAGGAGCTAGAAAGATGTATCAAGACTTGAAGAAGATATTTTGGTGGCCTGGATTGAAACGTGACGTGGCTAAGTTTGTGTATGCTTGTTTGACTTGTCAGAAGTCGAAGGTGAAACATCAGAAACCTGTTGGGTTGATGCAACCATTAGATATTCCAGAGTGTAAGTGGGACAACATTTCTATGGATTTTGTGACCGGGTTGCCTAATACGCCAAAAGGACATGATTCCATTTGGGTAGTGGTGGATAGACTGACGAAATCAGGACATTTCATTCTGATCAATATCAGTTTTCATTTGCAGAGGCTGGCAGAGATTTATATTCAGGTGATTGTGAAGTTGCATGGAGTTCCGTTGAGTATTGTGTCGGATAGAGATCCAAGATTCACTTCCAGATTTTGGGAAAGCTTGCAAGAGGCTTTGGGATCAAAACTGAGATTGAGCTCAGCTTATCACCCGCAGACAGATGGACAGACAGAGGGAACTATACAATCTTTGGAGGATTTGTTGAGGGCTTGTGTGCTTGAACAATGAGGTGCTTGGGATAGCCATTTGCCGCTGATTGAGTTCACTTATAATAACAATTATCATTCCAGTATTGGGAAGGAACATTTTGAAGTATTGTATGGTCAGAGATGTCGGACGCCTTTGTGTTGGCATGAATCCGGTGAGAGTGTAGTACTTGGATCTGAGATTGTTCACCAGACTACTGAAAAAGGTGAAATTGACTCGAGAGAAGATGAAAGCTTCGCAGAGTAGGCAGAAGAGCTACCATGATAAGAGGTAGAAAGATCTTGAGTTTCAGGAAGGAGACCATGTGTTTTTTAGAGTCACTCCGGTGACCGGTGTTGGACGTGCGTTGAAGTCGAGGAAGCTTACTCCTTGGTTTATTGGTCCGTACCAGATTTCTACAAGAGTTGGACCTGTTGCCTATAGAGTGGTGTTGCCACCCAATTTGTCGAATTTGCACGATGTATTCCATGTATCACAACTTCGAAAGTATGTTCTGGATCCGTCCCATGTGATTCCGATGGACAGTGTGGAAGTAAGGGATAACCTTACGGTTGAGGCCTTACCAATACGGATTGAAGACCGCGAGGTAAAGCATGTGATGGGTAAAGAGATCACCCTTGTGAAGGTAGTGTGGGGAGGCGCTGCCGGTGGAAATATGACTTGGGAGTTAGAGGGCAGGATGCGAGAGTCGTATCCGGAGTTGTTCGCATGAGGTAAATTTTCGAGGACGAAAAATATTCTAAGTGGGGGAGAGTTGTAACACCCCGATTTATTTTATTATTTTCGTAATTGAAATTATATGTTGTGGTGCAATTATGTGTGTAGTTGTGTTAGGGGTTGTCCTTAGTGTAGGGTAGTGACTTTAGAATTATAGGGATTAAGATGTTAGGGGTGCGTGACCAAATAGGTAGAACTTGATGGTGTGGTGAGAATGGTTATTTGATTAATATTATTATTTTAAATTATTTAAGAATATTGTTATTGTTATTTAATTAGTAAAATAATAATAATAATATTGAAATAATTATAAAAATAAAAATAATAATATTAATAATAAAAGGATATTAGAAAAGAAAATAGAAAAGGGGGAATTAGAGGAGAGAAGCCATTCAGTAAGTGCTTTTGAGAAAAACGAGAAAGAGGAGAGCTAGGGCAGAAGAGAAGAGAAAAACCATCATTGAGGCCGAAGTTTTTTGTCCAAGAACTCTAAGGTAAGGGTGGGGTTCTTTAATCTCTTAAGGGTTGTATAATGTTTGTATGAGGGTAGATAAACCTTTAGGATCATCCCTACGTGTTGTTTGTAATGATATGGGATTGGGGATTTTGGATGTCGGAGGTTCTGATAAGAGGAAAAATGCATAAATTGATCGGTTAAATTGTGGTCTATGTATTCCTAATTGTATGTATGATAATCTGTGATTATATGTGTATTTTGGGGCTGTTTGGGAGTAAAATCGGAGAAGGGTTGGGGTGGAATGGTGCTGAAATCGCAACTGCATAATTGCAGAATCGCGTAGTTCGCAATGCGAACAAAAGTTTGCTGGACGAATGTTCGCCCTAGATTCACTAAGCGAATAAGGCAGCGAACGAAGGGAAGAAAGAGGGATTCTGGAATGTGTGGTGGGGAGGTGTCATACCCCAAATTTTGACCACAAAGATTTCCCATCGTTGTGCAAATCATCATCACAATATGGATGTACTTTCATGCCTCATCAATCTCCTTAAAGATGGGTGAGTATTCACCACAACCAAGACTTAGGGTTTTATGCCCTCTCAGAGCCTTAGACAAAGGATCAATCAAGGAATGACATGATATTCAACTTTTCTAAACTATCAAACACCTATAAAGGATCAAGAGGACTCCCACATCAAGAATCACGCACAAGGTTGCAACATTCCAAGTGGATCAAGCCTCGAGATCGCCAGTGACACCAAATTAGGGTTTTGGTCGACCAAGGCCTCCAGATGGAATTTTTCCTTTGGGAATGAGCCATTGCTTCAAAGCATAACCCAAGATACTCAAAGGGACCTCATGGACTCCATCATCAAGTCAATTTAGCCTCAGTAGATACATTCATAAAAAATCAGGAATTAGGGTTTCTTGACCTAATTCACCCCTAAGTTGACTTTTGGGACAAAGCCTGTGCCAAGACCTCAAGACATGATTTGAGGGCCTCAAGTACACTACATTGATCCATTTACAACAATGGATTGAGCCAAGAACCTTAGTCCACACATTTCAATTTCATCTGGACCACAATTAGGGTTTTGAAGGAAAAGTCAACTGTACCTTTGACTTTTGACCAAGACATGCTCCCAAACCTTGGGACATGATTCAAGACACCCTAAAACACCTATGGAATCCATCCATTAGGTTTAAATTAGGTCAAGGACTTGATTTCACAAAGGATCACACAGTTTGGATTTTATCCGATAAAAAGTCAACTGTGCACAAAATCAAGTTTGACTTTTTGGAATTTTTCACAAATATGGTTCCCCTAAGTAAAAAAAAATGTTAATGTATGGTATTGATCATCATTCATTAATAAAAATCAAGAAAAGTGAGGTTTCTTGCAAAAGGGACAACCATAAGAAACCAAAATTTTTCTAAGTTATGGAACAAAAGTGATTTTGGTGCCAACTTCCAAGGATCATAACTTGAGATCCAAGCAGCCATTTTGGGTGATCCAAGGCCTGATTTGTAGGTCTTCCTACATTCTACAAAAGCTTCAACTACAAGAAACTCCAATTCTTCATGGATTTTAAGTTATGGAGTGATCAAAATCACAAAAACATGAAAATGACACTTTTACCAACACTTAGTGAAAATCTGCCTAAGTTACCAGCCTTGAACATCAATGTTCATGAGGATTTTTCAATGGGATCCAAATAGTTTCAAAACAAACTATGATCACACATGTTTTGTATCATATGAGGGCTCTTTAAAAAGCACAAGAGTCTCCCATAACTCAACCTGAGCAAGGAGATATGATCCCCTCAAAATCACCATTTCCAACTGCCTTGTACAAGGCAGATTTTGGCATTTTGCTCGATTTGGAAAAATTGGACAACTCCAAGCCTTGTCATCGATTTGGACACATTAGAGGATAAAACAAAAGGGGAATGATCTGATCCCCAAGCCTTCCAAGTCCAAGAATCTACATATAGCCATAACAAACCTAAAAAGGCTAAAAAGTGCAAAAGACTCCAATTTTGTTTCAAAGCATTTAATGGATGCATCAAGGTGGCATGGACTGACACATTCCTAACTGAATGAGTCAAGAATCAGCTCTGAATCAAAGAACCATAGGCCTGTGCCCTAACCTCAAGTAAATAGATAGAGGAGACTTGAGATTCCATTTGATCCACATTGGCCAAAGGCCTGCTGCAACTGCCATTCACTATTGATGCCAAAACAAACTTGACACACTATAAATAGAGCTCAATTGTGATCAGTTTGAGTACACCAAAGCACTACAACTGATGCTTTCCTCAAAATCTCTCTCTTTAGGCCAAAATGCCTTCTTTTGCAAGTCATCTCTGAGTTTTTGAGTTAGAGAGCAATTCCACCACAACTCATGACCCAAACACATCCAATATGTCATATCTAAGCTGTTCAAACACTCACTTGTGATCTGAAACACCAAAATCAGAAAATCCACCTCCAAAACCTCAAAATTGGACTTTTACGCATTTTTCAAGCCATACCTTGATTCAGTCACTTCCAAAACCAAACCAGGCCCTAAACACACTCCAAATATCACCCTCAAACTGTCTCAATTGGTTTCCCTCATCTGGAACGCCATTTGAGGGAGTTGCTATTTTGGTCACTTTGCCACTTTTGCAAGAAAGAGCCTAATACTTGTTTCTGAGGATTCCAGCTGGTTTTGATCATCCTAAAAGCTTCTAAGAGATCAACCAAGAGTGTTCAAGGCATTGAATAATTTGTGGCACAAGGAACTTGGCAGATAGCACAAGGAGCTCCAAGAGGTAAGTGCATCACAACTTGAACTCTTTAATTCATGCATTGCTTTGAGGTCCATTAATCATGGACCTCTCATACATATCATATGTGTTGTGTTTGAACTAATTTATCATGCTATTATTGCCTGTACCATGAGATAGCATAGAACATGCAAAATTAGGCCTATTTTGAAATCACTATCGGATTTTGAAATGGAGGCATTTTTTGAAAATTCCAAGGGCACCATTGGATTCCTCATGAAATTCTAGGTGAGATGCATCTAAATTTTGTCCCAATCCATGGAAAAATGAGAAAGTTAGAGGCTTCATGCAAATTGCCAAGACTAGGCCTTGCCTTGGGCAAGGGCCAGCCATGGCGCCTTGGCCAGGCCTAGAACTTGGCACCCCTTATGTATTAATGGGGTGGTTTTGATACACGGATGTATCACCACCCCAGTGGTAGCGCGCATGTGTGTTTGACTTGATGGTCATGGGTGCAACACTCACTCAGACCATTTTTTCCACTTTGCCATATTTTGATATTTTTGTTATTTTTATGGTTTTTGTTAATTAATTCCAAAATTAATTTCTCTCTCAATTTTAATTATTTTTTATTGGTTCTTTTTTTGAAAATTCCCAAAAATGTGAAAATATTTTATTCCACTAAAAATTCACAAAAATATTATTTATTTTATATATTTGGTATTTTTGTAAAGAATTATGTTTTATTTGCTTTTTTAACATTTAAAAATATTTCTTTCTCTTGAGTTTTGCAAATTCAAATGATTTTCAAATCATTCTATGAATGAAACATGGTTTTTCAAACATTAATCCAAGATCACAACTTGTTTTTTATACATGTTTGATAATTTTGATCATTTTAATTGAATTTTATTCAATTAAAATGCATTTTAAAATCAAATTAGGGTTTTGATTATTTTCACCCTCACAAATCTTTTTTTCAAAAATAATTTGGGCCTCTTTATAGAGTGTAAGTCCCATACTTTTGTAAATAAAATTTTCTTGGGCCTCAGTCATTGTATAAGTCCCGATACGATTTTAAAAATCACGGCACGGTCGTCGCCTTTTAAACAAAAATCATCTGGGCCTCCCCTCGTGTTGTAAGTCCTATTCTCTTTTATTTTAACATTATTTGGGCCTATAATAGAGTGTAAGGCCCAATCCTTGTGGTAAATAAAATTTTCTTGGGCCTCAGTCATTGTATAAGTCCCACTGCGATTTCAAAAATCTCGGCGTGATCGCCATTTCAAAACAAAATCACCTGGGCCTACCCTTTGTGTTGTAAGTCCTATTTATTTTCTTTTTCAAACCTTTGGGCTTCTCCTTGAGTTGTCAGTCCCATCTATTTGTACAGAAATCCTTTCTTGGGCCTCAGTCATTGTATAAGTTCCGATACAATTTTCAGATCAACGGTATGATTACTGTTTTTCATCTGGGCCTCTCCTTGAGTATAAGCC
This sequence comes from Lathyrus tuberosus, assembly GCA_022829125.1. NCBI lineage: Eukaryota > Viridiplantae > Streptophyta > Magnoliopsida > Fabales > Fabaceae > Lathyrus > Lathyrus tuberosus. Next base: position 13,855,927 of record JALAZF010000055.1, on the reverse strand, counting down.
CTAACAATCTTTTCAAAAACAACTTCCCTTTTGATTTAGGTTCAAACTCATAGTTGTTATCAAAACTTTCTTTAATTTCTTGAACAACTAACCATACAGCTGTTACAATGGAAGCTTGCTCGCCTGTAAGTTTTATCAACTTTCTTTTACATACTTGCACACACACACACACACACACACATATATATATATATATATATATATATATATATAATTGTTTGTGCTGGAAGCTTGCTCACCTGTAAGTCCTTCTACCTTCTCTTTTACAAATAATAAATATTTCATCTGTATATATATGCCTGTATATTATCTTGCTTAGAGTTTTTCCCGGCAATTAGGTCTAGAACTAGATAAAGCCAGTGGTCACTCTTTCAACAGTCAAAACTAGTTGCCCATAGGAATTCCAGATACAGTCTTGCCTTCTCTTGGGCTTATACAATATGGAACAAAGAGAAATGCATTATTCCCTGTGAAACTTTTCTCAGACTGTCACTATTAGAAAATTGCCAAAGAAGTTCATTTCCCCAGAGAGGATTAATTCCCGGTGAAACCTATCTTGATTTTCTTTAAACCCTAGAACTGTTCACTAAAGAAAAGATTATTCCCGGTGAAAATTTTCTTGAACGCTTCTTAGGTTTGGACCCACAGGCTTCCTAAAAGTATCCCCACCTCCTCTTGGGCTTTGTACAAGGACCATCCGGCTTCTTAGAAGTTCTCATGCCTTCTCTTAGGCTTAATACAAGAACCCTGAAGACCTCTTAAAGGTATAGGACATAACTTAGTCATCCTTTGCTAGAGCAGTCTTTCTAAAGAGTCAAAATCTCAAACCAATTTAGGGTTGATTCTCATCCCTTAAAGCACCAGCCTCCTCATGGGCATCATACAAAGATAAACTCTTCCATACCAGTAGACTTGGACAGTCTAATCTCCTCTTAGATCTCAAAGACATTCTCAAGTTCCCTACAAACACAGGAAAAAACCTGGTCATTTAAACCAATCTCCAGTAGAGTTGAAACCTCTATAGGTTTTCAAAACTCAATATTTAAACTCCCACTTTAAATTTCCCCAGCCAGGGTCAGCTTATCATCAGTATAACAGTATCCCAAATCAGAACCTCAAGGCATCTGATACCTCAGCTCTTCTGTAACCCTTAGCAAGAGTTGATCCCCCGACTTGGACCTGCCTCTTAATTTCAATAATCCTCAGCAGAAGTTAGCCTCCTCTTAGGCTTTGTATAATGATTTTCCTCAGCAGAGTTAGCCTCAAAAGCACCCTTTTGTTGAGTTCATCTTCTTTCTTAAAACACTCTCTTGTTGAGTTAACCTTTTTTAGCCTCAATCTTGGGCTTTGTACAAGACAAACAAAATACTCTCTTGTTGAGTCAATAATCTTTCCACACTCTCTTGTTGAGTCAATGGTACAAAATAAAAGCACTCTCTTGTTGAGTTAATCACCTTTTTAAAAAAACACTCTCTTGTTGAGTCAATCACCTTTTCAGCACTCTCTTATTGAGTCAATCTCCTAAAAGGACTCTCTTGTTGAGTCAACCCTTTTCAGCCTCCTCTTAGGCTTTGTATAATGATTTTCCTCAGTAGAGTTAACCATAAAAACTCTCTTGTTGAGCCAACCTTTTTAGCCTCAATCTTGGACTTTGTACAAGACACCTGAAAAATCCTCAAATGGGCCAGTCATCTTTTTAGCCTCAATCTTGGGCTTTGTACAAGACATATATAAACTTTCTCCAACAAAGTCAAAATTTTCATAACCTTCTCTTAAGCTCTGGATAAATATCTTCCCCAGCGAAGTCAATTCCTCTCATCCTTCTTTTAGGCTTTGGGAATTATTATCCCTAAGCAGAGTCAATTCTCTTTTCAGCCTCAATCTTGGGCTTTGTACAAGACACCCATAAATATCCTCTCACTAGTAGAGTCAACATCGTTCAGCCTCAATCTTGGGATTTGTACAATACACCGTATAAATCTCTCCAGCAGAATCAATCTCCTTTCAGCCACAATCTTGGGCTTTGTACAAGACAGATAAAACCTCTCACCCGTAGAGTCAGTATCCCCTTTTAGCCTCAATCTCGGGCTTTGTACAAGACAGACAGGATATTTCCCCAGAAAGTCAACCTTTAGCCTCCTCTTAGGTTTTGTATAATGATATCCCCAAAAGAGTAAGTCTCTTTTTAGCCTCAATCTTGGGCTTTGTACAAGACAGATAAATACTCTCTTATTGAGTCAGTGTTTTCAAGCCTCCTCTTAGGCTTTGTATAAGGACTTCCACAGTGGAGTTAATCAATCTCTTAGCTTTAACCTTGGGCTTTGATCAAGGCACGTAAAAATCAACATCCCCTCAGAAGAAATCAAAACTCTCTGTAGGAAAACATTTTTCTGTGTTATCACACATCAAAACAAACAAATCAAACAAACCCTAATCCCCGATAACTGCTGTACGTGGCACACTTGTTGATTCAAATATCCAAGCTGTCGTCCATCTCTTATCCTGGTAAATCCTCTCTTTCATCTAATTGCTGTAAGTGGCAAGCCTCTGGATTATTTACATCCACGCCACTGTCCCTCTCCTAGCATGAAATACTCCTAAGGAAAAATGGCATTGCTCAACACTGAGTTAAAGTTTTCTCCTTCAGGACAAATCCCTTATAAAGGAAATTATGGCATTGTTGGATTCACATATCCCAGTTAAAGTAATTATCCTTTATAATCAGTCACCCAACAGTTGTGATAAACAGACGAGATGTCTCCTTTTAGAGATGACAAATTCTCTCTCAGTTAAACTTTTGTAGCTTCAATATTGGGCTTTGGACAAGACATAAATACTCATTTAGCTTCAATCTTGGGCTTTGAACAAGACACAAATATTCATTTAGCTTCAATCTTGGGCTTTGAACAAGACACCAAACATCTTTCCTCCCATAGAATAGGAGGAACTACGATTGCTGTGATTTCCCTGTTTTATTTAACGGGAATACGTAGGCAGAAGATTGCGAAATCTTAGCGAGCATACCAATCAAAAACTCTAGGTCCAGTACCTTCACACTAATCAAAACTCTAGGTCCAGTACCTTCACACCAATCAAAACTGAGGATGGGTAATTGACAACTCCCCATTGTATAACCTGACCCCGAACTCCCCGAATCTCTTTAAGCACTTGTTCAGTTAAACATTCGCGTGCAGGGTTAGTTTTAGATAGCTTCCCTTTCCCTTCCAGCTTCACGGGATAAATAAGAAATCCAAAAGTAGCACCCCACTCCTACCATTGTGGTGAGGAGAAACCCATGGCGATAAGGTGGTCGCGTCACCGACAAAAATCGCACGCTACAGTAAAATGGCGACTCTGCTGGGGAGCCAAATTAAGACTAGAATTCCTAAGAGGTCTAGGATGTTAGTTTTAGGAATTATACTATATATATATATATATATATATATATATATATATATATATATATATATATATATATATATATATATATATATTTGCTTTTCCTACTTGATATCCGTGTTTATTTTTCTGTTAATGGGAATGCGAGTGACGTCGCATGTGGAAAGTATGAGAGAACCCTAAGATAGGTGATGGCATAGATGAGTGGTCTTACAGGGAGTGATTCCCAAATAAGCGATCCTGGTAGACCATCAAATCAGTGGAGATACCCATTGCGGATTCAATGTTGAATGACTTTGTCGTGAAAGCAGATTGTCCCAATGTGGTATCTGTGAAACTGAGGATTTAGTAGACATTAACCATCTGGCCATTTGGTAGCGCGGTAGCTATCATAAATAGTTGACACACGATATTACACTCAATTGAGATTACCCTAGGATGCTACAACTCGCTCGGGTGAACCAGCTTGCTGTTGTTATCCCTAGGGGTCAATGATTTTGGGAACTTTTAACCCGTTTTACAGGTACAAAAATTCACCAGAATACAAGCTTTGGGGATGGGTAGAGCCATGACTCCATGCTCATGTCGTTGAGCCCTTGAACCCATGGTTTTTCAATGTTTTTGTGTGCTGCATTCATGCATTCATCTAAATAACTCTTAAACAAAGAAAAAATCTTCTTTTCTCTTCTCTCTCTTTTTTTCAAATTAAACTAAAAAATGATTGCAAATATCAGAGAAAAAGATTGCGTTATGGATTTCGGTAGAAGAAAGACGCGCAAGTACACCTTCAAGGCTCCAAAACTAGAGGATTTAAGGGGGTTGGCACGGATGATCACCAACCCTGATGCTTTCAGAGCTAAGTACGGAGGGCTGCTGTCTCTGTTAAGGGTCCATGTAGTTGAAGGAATCCTATCTACACTGATTCATCTCTATGATCCGGTTTATCACTATTTCACATTCCCGGATTATCAACTAGCACCGACGCTAGAAGAGTACTCTCACCTGACTGATTTACCCATCACTGACCAAGCTCCCTTTTCTGGACTGGAAGAAATTCCAAAGGATCAAACCATTGCGAGAGCAATCTATTTGGATGAGTCAGAAGTCAGGACTCACATGACCACTAAGGAAGGAATCCAAGGTTTACCGACCAAGTTTTTGGTAGAGAAAGCCCTATACTTTGCCAGTATAGGAAACGTTACTGCTTTCGAAGATATCTTTGTTCTGGTCACATACGGGTTTTTCCTCTTTCCCAACATCGATAACTTTGTCGATACCAATGCCATTAAGATATTTCAGATTGGAAACCCCGTACCGACCTTGCTCGCAGATGCTTATCATTTTGTACACTTAAGGAATTTATACAGCGGAGGAATGATCATATGCTGTGTACCCCTACTCTACAAATGGTTCACTTCCCATTTACCCAAGCCTGCTGCTTTTTGGGATCATAAGAGTACTCTACGTTGGTCACAAAGAATCATGTCTCTTACCAACTCTGACATAGATTGGTACAATCGGATCTACGACGGGATAAGGATCATTGACCATTGCGGAAACTTCCGTAATGTACCCCTCATAGAAACTAAAGGAGGAATCAACTATCATCCAATTTTAGTTCGTCGTCAACTCGGATACCCGATGAAGCATGTCCCGCGTAATGTTCATCTGGAAGGTCTTTTCTTCAAGGAAGGAGAAAATGACAGGGCACTAAAGATGGAAATAGGGCATGCCTGGCAACATATTCACAGGAAAGGAAGAAAGTCTCTAGGAAGACCGGACTGTATCTCAGTGGAACCTTATCTCCACAGAGTACAAATTAGAGCCCTCAAACTGAGGATGCCTTACCCTCGTCAAGAAGTTCTTCCGTTAAAGGAATCTCTCCTTTATTTTATGTCTGATACGGAAAAACTCTAGGTCGCTCTCAACAAAGTTCAACGGGAAAAGAAATCTTGGAAAAAACAAGTACCGAATCCTCAACGTAGAGTGTACCAAAATTCAGGAACTGTTAAAAAAGAAGGGTGCTCTGATTAAGATACTAGAACATCATGTTGTAGAAAATCAAGATGACCGAAGAAACTTGCTCGCTCCTTTCACTTGGCAAAGGACTGACAACCCGACAACGGCTGAAGAGCCCCGGTCAAAGAAAAGGAAAGTACCAGAACTAACATCTGAGTTCTCCTCAGAGAGGACTCAGGATCCATGAAGTTCAGACATTTCTTTTATAGCACTTTGTAAAATACTGTATTTCCCTTTCTGCTATCTTTCAAATTCAATAAAATAGGGTCTCCCCACTGTATGATATTTGCAATCTAATTGTTGAAGTTTCTTTTGATTAAAAGCAAAAACAAAAATTAATATATATCATTGCATATCATTCCTCATTCTCACATAACACATTCTTCTTATCTTCGAATCTCACGTATGTGTCACGATTCTAGAGTCAAACTGTCTCATTCGTACAATAATCGGGCCAATCGACAAAATAAAATGGACGATCTCGAGGAAAGGAACAGAGAGCTGAGAGAAGAAATCAACGTTCTGAAAGAAGATCTGAAAAACTTCACAGTGATATGCAATCCCTGGCAATAGCTCAGAGACAACAACAAAGGACTGTGATCTCGGAGATCATATCTACGCCCATAGTGGAGACATATGATCCTCGGTACAACATGCCTAAAGATCGTCCCTGGGGCATGCATATCAACTTTGTCCCTGAAGGATATATCCCGCCGGTCACTGAAGACCCAGAAACTGCAGTAGGAACCGCTGGGCCTGAAGGTTACAAACTTCGGGAAAGCGAAGATGGAAGAGTCATGACAGCAACTCCTGAAGGTTACAAACTTCGGGATATGGAAGCACCAAGAGTCACCGCCGTAATGACTATACCACAACCCGTGGTACACACTGTCCCAGAAGGACAGATTCCACAAATACCTTCTGGTGGAAACGAAGGCATGTACGAAAGGATGAATGAGTTCCAGGAGCAATTCCTGAAGATGCAGAAGGAACTTCATGCCATTCGCGACCAGGATTTTTTTGGAAAGGACGCCGCAGACCTTTGTCTGGTCCCCAATGTGAAAATCCCGCACAAATTCAAGGTGCCTGACTTTGAAAAATACAAGGGCAACTCTTGCCATAAAAGTCATTTAGTGATGTACACTCGAAAGATGTCTACCCAGACAGAGAATCAACAGCTACCGATCCATTACTTCCAAGACAGTTTAACCGGTGCCGCACTCAAATGGTACATGGGTTTAAACCGCACCAAGATCGTCACTTTCAGAGATTTTGGCGCTGCCTTCGTTCAGCAATATAAATATAACCTGGACATGGCACCAGACAGTGATCAACTCAGAGCAATGTCGCAGAAAGGCAAGGAAACTTTTAAGGAATATGCTTAGAGATGACGTGAAATTGCCGCCCAGATCAGTCCCCTTCTTGAGGAAAAAGAGATGATAAAGATCTTTTTGAAAACCTTAAGCTCATTCTATTACGACCGAATGGTCGCCAGTGCAACCAGCGACTTCACTGAGATGGTGAACATGGGGGTACGCCTTGAGGAAGCAGTCCGAGAAGAACGTCTGGTAAAAAATACAGAACCATCTAGCAGCACCAAAAGATACGGTAATGCTTTCCCAAAGAAAAAAGAGCAAGATATTGGTAATATCTCTCTCGGAAAGCAAATGCGAAGGTATCAACCAGTAGCAGCAGTAACTCCTGCCATCAACCCAACGTCGGCTCCAACGTATCAACCTCAGGTTGCTCAGAGCCAACCGAATCAACAACAGTATCAGCAAAGGACACAACAGCCTCTTCAGCAGGCTCGTCCACAATACAACAACAACAATTGTACGACACGATCACCAGGGTTTGACCCCATACCGATGTTGTACGCAGAACTGTTTCCACTACTACTGGTCAAGGGGCACGTCCAAACTAGGTCTCGTCTTACAGTACAGGAAAATCTGCTTTTTTGGTTCAAAGTAGATCAAACTTGCCCTTACCATCAAGGAGGACCGGGGCACAACATTGAAAACTGACTCAGCTTCTAGTCCGATGTACATAAGCTTGTCAGGAACGAGGTATTATCCTTCAAGTATACAAATCCAAATGTTCAGACGAACCCGTTGCCTCAACATGAGAAAACTGCAGTAAATTTGATAGAGGAAGAATTCAGCCGCAGTTATCAAATTCACGATGTACTCCTATTAGGAACCAATTTGGTCAGGATGCTGTAGCGAGCGATTTTGGACGTGGTTCTTAAGCACTTTCACTCAGGGGTACTACAGGTCGATACATTTTTTATCCTATTGAAGCTGATGAAGGAAGGGAAATAGATGTCTCCAACTAACCCTGCTTACAAACTGAGGTTAAACAGTCAAAACTGTTGGTTTACAGTCTCTCTGCTTATTTTGTTCAGAACGAATTACCGGGACTGTTCATGGGGAATTTGTTGGGATACTGTGCTAGATTGGCTAGAGGTAGGGGACTTTGGGGTTTTTTGATTAGTGTGCTCGCTAAGATTATTTTTCAATCTTATGCCTACGTATTCCCGGGATAGGGAAATCAGAGCGATCGTAGTTCCACCTATTCTATGGGAGGAAATGGTGTTTTGGTGTCTTGTTCAAAGCCCAAGACATGAAGCTAAAGGTGATTTGTATCTTGTTCAAAGCCTAAGATGTGAAGCTGAAGGGTCTATTTGTATCTTGTCCGAAGCCCAAGATGTGAAGATAAAAGGGTGTTGACTTTAGAGAGAATTTGTCATCTCTAAAGGGGTCTGTTTGTCATAATTGTTGGGTGACTGATTATAAAGGAGAATTACTTTAACTGGGATATGCGAATCCAGCAAGGCCATAATTTCCTTTATAGGGGATTTTCAACCTGAAGGAGAAGACTTTAACTCAGTTTCGAGCAACGCCATCTTTCCTTAGGAATTTCTCATGCTAAAAGAGGGACAGTGGCGTGGATGTAAATAATCCAGAGGCTTGCCGCTTACAGCAATTAGACGAGGAAAAGGAGTTGTTGGTGTTTGTAAACTGTGAACGAGGCACAACTTTTGATGCTAAAAGGTTGATTGAATCAAATGGGGATTTCTTTATACAAAGCCTAAGAGGAGGCTATTGACCCAACAAGAGGATGCTTTTGTGTCTCGTACGAAGCCCGAGATAGAGGCTAGAAGGGTTGACTCAGCAAGAGAGTGTTTTTATACGTGTCTTGTACGAAGCCCAAGACGGAGGCTAAAAGGGTTTGACTCAACAAGAGAGTCTTTTATACTCACCAGGAGAGTGATTTGTATCTCGTACGAAGCCCGAGATGGAGGCTAAAGGTGATCGACTCCACAAGAGAGTCTTTTTATACTCAACAAGAGAGTGTTTTGTATCTCATACAAAGCCCGAGATGAAGGCTAAAATGTTTGACTCAACAAGAGAGTCTTTTATACTCAACAAGAGAGTGTTTTGTATCTCGTACAAAGCCCGAGATGAAGGCTGAAAAGGTTAACTCTGCCGGGGAGAATCATTGTACAAAGCCCAAGAGGAGGCTATGGTTACTATTTCTGTTGAGTGACAGGTCTAGTATGTTGGTTAAAAGAGAAAATCAGTTCTTATATGGGTAATGTTGTACTCATGGATTTGATCTGAGGACCGAGATTATTTCCTGTTCTTTAAGGAAATGGGGATTCCGAAGGGTATTGAGACTGCCTAAGTCTACAGGTGTTTTTTCCTATTTTTGACAGGAACTTGAGAATGTCTTCGAGACTCAAGGAGATTAGACTGTCCAAAGTCTAGAGTTTTATATTTTGTATTATGCTTAAGAGAAATTAAGAGACAGTACGTTCGCGGTAGAAAGATCTAGACTCTTTGAAAGACTGTTCTATTAAGATGACTAATTTTTGTTCCTATACCTTTAAGAGGTCGTCGGGACAATTTGTACGAAGCCCAAGAGGAGACGAGAAAAACTTTTAAGAAGCCGAAGGGACAATTTGTACGAAGCCCAAGAGGAGGCTATCTTCCCGGAGGAAGAATCATTATACGAAGCTTAAGAGGAGGCTGTGAAAACTTCTAAGAAGCCGACGGGTCCTTGTACAATGCCCAAGAGGAGGCGGGGATGCTTTTAGGAAGCCTGTGGGTCCATGCACTAAGCCCAATAGGAGGCTGATGAACAGTTCCAGAAGGGGTTTCACTTGGAACATTGGCCTTCTGTATAAGAACTGTTCGAGGGGGAGATTTCTTAGATCTAGTTATCTAAAATTGTCGTAAAAGATAATTCTCATGGTTTAGGTTATGTTTGAAATATCCGGGAGAACGTCGGATGTAAGGAGACGAGGTTTTGTCTAGTTCTAGACATAGTTGCGGGGGAAACTCTAAATATGTATACTAGTATTACACAGTCGATATGAGTTTATGAAAGAAGACTTATAGTGAAACAGCCCCATAATACAGTTATATATATATGAAAGCGGGTAAACACTTACTCGGTTGTAGAGCTTCCATGCTGTTTGGTTAGTTTGTTCAACAAAGAAAGCTTTGATAACGATTATATTCAAAATCAAAGGAGAAAGTGCTTTTGAAAGGAAAATTGGGGCTTACAGCTCAAGGAGAGGCCCAGGGTTTTATCAGTGATCGCACTGTCGTTTTGTACAGGGACTTATAAAAGTGACTGAGGTCCGAGAAAGGTTTTCTGTACAAGGGGATGGGTCTTACACTCTCTCAAGAGGCCCAAAAATGATTGAAAGAAAAATAAATGGGGCTTATAACACGAGGGTAGGCCCATATGATTTGTTTTTTTGAACTGGCGATCGCGCCGAGCTTTTCTTTTAACGCAGAGGGACTTATACAATATCTGAGGCCCAAAGATTGTTTTGGTTAAAAGGGGATTGGGTCTTACACTCTATTAGAGGCCCAAAAATAATTTTTGTACAAGTGATGGGGCTTATAGCTTAAGGAGAGGCCCAGATGATTTTTGTTTTGAAATGGCGATTGTGCCGAGATTTTTGAAAATGCAGTGGGTCTTATACAATGACTGAGGCCCAAAACTTTTGGTTTTCAAAGGGGTGGGGTCTTACACTCTAATAGAGGCCCACAATGGTTTTGAATGGTTCTTATAGCTCGGGAGAGGCCCAGATGGTTTGTTTTAAACAGGCGATGATCGCGCCGAACTTTTGAAATACAACGGGACTTATACAACATTTGAGGCGCAAAATAGGTTTGTATTTACAAAGGATTGGGTCTTACACTCTATTAGAGGCCCAAAAAATGTTTTAAGAAAAGAAATGGGGCTTATAACACGAGGGTAGGCCCAGATGATTTAATTTGAAATCGGCGATCGCGCCGAGATTTTTCAAAACGCAGTGGGTCTTATACAATGACTGAGGCCCAAAAATGTTTTAGTTTTCAAGGGGGATTGGGTCTTACACTCTATTATAGGCCCAAAGGGTTTGAAAAAGTTTGATGAGGGTTAAATTAATCAAAAACCCTAATTTGTTTTCAAAATGTAATTTAATTGAATAAAACATTCAATTAAAATGATCAAAATTGTTAAATATGTGGAAAACAAATTGTGATCTTGGATTAATGTTTCAAAAATCAGGTTTTGATTCACAAAATGTTTGGAAATCACTAAAATTTGAAAAATTAAGAAGGAGAAAATATTTTAAATGTCAAAAACAATTAAAATATTAATTCTTTACAAAAATATCAAGTATATGAAATAAATAATATTTTTGGGAAAATAAAATATTTTAACATTTTTGTGAATTATTAAAAAAAGAATCAACTCAAAATCATTAAAATTCAGAGAGAAATTAATTTTTGAATCAATTAAATAAAATTACAAAATTCAAATATTTGAATTTTCAAAAATGGCACGAAGAACATGGCAAGAACACGCGCCACCCTCTGTTTCTGCAGATTTGCGTTTTCTATCCAATCTCAGTGAATACTTGATGATAACATGCAATCTATATATCAATCTACTCGTTTTCACCTCACGATCATGTCTATGGTCTTTAATTTCATTTATTTTAAGCATGGAATAAGAAATCAAAGAGAAACCTCAAGAACCCTAAAATTTGCATGAAGGTTCAGAAATTCCATACACGATTCAAACAATGCAATTTATTGAGGGAAAACACTCCATGCATGATTATGAACATATGTCCAAATTATTGTGCAGCAAAAATTGCATGGATCATAGAGTTAGAAGAGCTCATGCTTACCACTTGCAGCTGGTGATCGTGTTTTGTGTTAGAGGTATTACATCTTGGTTCCAAGGTTATGGACAGCTTCCCTAGGTGCTATGGAGTGTGTCTAGATGCTTGGAATGAATGGAAATGATCTGGCACTTGAGATGGTACCCCAACTGCAAATATGTCAAGAACTTGAGCAATTGGCTAGTGATTTTGTGATTTTGGTGTTCCAGATGTTATGTGAGTGTTTGGACCACCTCTATATGATGTTTATGAGGTGTGTGTGTGATTGGTTTGGTTGGAATAGCTCTCAAACTCAAAACCCGATAGTGACTTGCCTTAGAAGGCAAAATTGGAGTGAAGAAGGAGGTTTTGAGGAAAGCATCTGTTTGATGGCTTTGGTGTACTCAAACTGATCACAACTGAGCTCTATTTATAGTAGAGCAAGTTTGTTTTGCAAGGAATAGTGAATGGCAACTGCTGCATAGGTTTGGCCAATGTTGAGCAATGAGAATCCAAGTCTCCTCTAGCCATTGACTAGAGGTTAGGGCACAGGCTGCTGGTTCCCTTGGTCTTGGATAAGTCTTGACTAAATTTAGTTGGCAATGGCTCAGTCCATGCCACCTTGGTGTATGCATTGAATGCTCCAATAAAAAATTGGAGTCTTGTCCCTCTTTTAGGCAATTCTAGGTTTGGCATGTTATTTTTGGTTCCAAAGACTTGGGAGGCTTGGGATCAGAGTTGTTTCCTCCTTGGTCCCCCCTTGAGGTGTTCAAATGGATAGAGTTGCTTGCCCTTTGCAAAATTTGGGAAAATCGAGCAAAACTCCAAAATCTGCCTTGCTTTGGCAGTTTTCAGCAAGGCATATTGGCATTGTCACATCTCATGGCTCAAGTGGAATTTGATGGAGTTATTGGCCATTTTGGAAAGCCCTCATATGATACAACGACTGTTTGATCATAATTGGTTTTTATAATTTTTGGAAAAAAGTGAAGGCAGATTCTGACTTAGTGAAAATTTCACTAAGTGTTGGAAAAAAGTGACATTTTCACTTTTCTTGATTTTGATCATTCCATAACTTGGAATCCATAGGGAATTGGAATGAGGTGTAGTTGAAGCTTTTGTAGAGGGTAATGAGAGCTACAAATCCAGCTTTGGATGGGGAAAAATGGCCTTGTGGTTTAGGAGTTATGATCCTCCAAAGTTGGTACCCTAGCCACTTTGTTCCATAACTTAGAAATTTTCTAAGTTTTTTATGGTTACGCCTTTTACAAGTTATTCCACTTTTCTTGATTTTTCTTGATGAATGATGATTCCAATCACACATTAACATCATTTTAGGGTTAAAGAACCATAATTGTGAAAAATCTCAAAAAGTCAAAGTTTGACTTTTGTTCACAGTTGACTTTTTATCAGATGAATTCCAAACTGTGTGATCCTCTATGAAATCAAGTCCTTGACCTAAATCAAACTTGATGGATTGATTTCATAGGTGTCATAGGGTGTATTGAATCATGTCTTAGGGTTTGGGAGCATGTCCTGGTCAAAAGTCAAAGCTACAGTTGACTTTTTCATCAAAACCCTAATTGTAGTTCAGAGGAAACTGAAACTTGTGAATCAAGCTTCTTGGATAAATCAATTGTTGCAAATGGATCAATGTGATGTATTTGAGACCCTCAAATCCCCTCTTGAGGTCTTGGCTCATGTTTTTGTCCCAAAAGTCAACTTAGGGGTGAACTAGGTCAAGAAACCCTAATTCCTGATTTTTTATGAATGCATCCCCAAAATCCAAATTGACTTGATAATTGGGTTCATGATGTCCCTTGGTGCATCATAGGTTATGCTTTGAAGCATTGTCTCATGCCTAGAGGAAAATTTCCATCTGGAGGCCCTGGTCGACCAAAACCCTAATTTGGTGACACTATCGATCGTGAGGCTTGATCCACTCAGAATGTTGCAACCTTGTGCTTGATTCTTGAAGTGGGAGTCCTCTTGATCCATTGTGGATGTTTGAGAGGCTAGAAAAGTTGAAGATCATGTCATTCCTTGATTGATCCTTTGTCTAAGAGCTCTGAGAGGGCTTGAAACCCTAAGTCTGATTGTAGTGGATGCTCGCCCATCTTTGGGGAGACTAATGGTTCATCCATATTGTGATGATGATTTGCACAATGATGGGAAATATTGGTGGTCAAAATTTGGGGTATGACAGATGCCCCTATTTAATCTTCTTGGACCCGAAGGTGTGAATGACGAAGGTATTCGGGCATTCGGGGTGCAAGAGGATTAAATATCGGAATACCCGAAATTTTGATTGTGGTTACGAATGGCAGTTCGTGCATCCTTCCTCTTTTGCTAAGCAATGATGCTTAGAAAAGGTAAACTTCACCTCGATCCTAGTTTCCTACCAAGGAACTGGTCTCAGTTTCTGAAATAAACTTCCCCTCGATCCTGGTTTCCTACCAAGGAACTGGTCTCAGTTTCTGAATTAAACTTCCCCTCGATCCTGGTTTCCTACCAAGGAACTGGTCTTGGTTTCCGATATAAACCTCCCCTCGATCCTGGTTTCCTACCAAGGAACTGGTCTTGGTTTCCGATATAAACCTCCCCTCGATCCTGGTTTCCTACCAAGGATCTGGTCTTGGTTTCTTTTGTCAATAAACTTTATTGACAAGGGACGCTATTTGTAGCGGTTCTCCTCAATCTTCTCGCCGAATTTTCCTGGGGAGATACCATTTGATGGAAAAAGTTTTGATGTCAGACTTGCTGGGGAACCCATCTGTCTGGATTATAGAGGTGTACAAACTTCTCAGTTTGGAGACGCCATTTGTCGACTCTACTGGGGAAAACGAGCCTCTTTGAGAGACTGTTTCTTGCTTGGGGTATTTCATCATGCTTTTCTCGGAGATCTTCTCGGAGAAATTCCATATGATGTGATCCAATTTTGAGGTGCCGATGATTTTGTTGATATTGACATTCTAGAGAGAAGGACCAATGTGTTGCTGAAAGTCTTTAGTTGAGAGGCTTTCTCTAGTGATTTTCCTTAATCCGGGAAAGCGAAGACATCATCTTCAATGGCGAAGAATGATGCTGGCTGAGGGTTCTCTGGTTTTTCAGAGGTTCAAGTTATCAAAGTGGTCAAGGGCCGACTTCATCCCAGAAATAAACTGGAGGAGAGAGGTAGTGCAGACGCAACATTTCCTGACGAGGAAAAAACTGACAACTCGATTGAGAGGACTGTTATCACTAGAGGATAAGACCGACGAGAGTGATAGTGATGCGATATGATTATGCATGTGAATCAATAATGCATGGTGTATGTATGTATATGCTGACAAAACTGACGCGACATACAGACTAGTAGATGAACACGACTGGACACTCGGCCACAGTGGGGGATGAAAAGTATCATTGGTTCATGATAGAAATTCTGCCTTATTTAGGAGAAGTAGTCCTTGTGGGGAGCTACGTTTGCCGGGCTTAGGAGATAAGAACTCTGCCGGGGGTGTCAGATGAAACAATGGTCTCTGACACAGTTGATCCTTCATTCAGGTGCACTGGTTTAGAAGGAGTACTTTGATTCTGCACTTTGAGGTTCGATTACTTCTGGAGAAGCGACCGATGTTCTTTCGATGTTCACCAGTCAAAAGAAATTGCCATCTTTATTTTAAAAGCAGAAAAAAGTTTAACAAGTAAATTCATTTTTGTTTTATTTCAAGAATCGTTAATCATATTAAAACGTCGTTCCGAAAAGCTAAAACAAATAAGAATTACAAACAAAAGCACAAGGGCTCAAATTTTATTGATAGGATGGAAATCAGCCAAACGCGTAATTCCATTGAGTATTTACAAAGTTTAGAAAATGGTAATTTAAGGGAAAAGTGCTACATTGAAACATGGCGACCGCTATCCTTTTACCAACTTTGAATTCTGAGCATCCTGAGCTTCTGTCGAAGATGACCTTGACTGGAGTATTCTTTTGGATGGCATGACTGCTGCTGAGGAATTACCTTTGTCAGACGTAGTTACTTGCCATTAATCCCTAACTTTTTCCTGGATTGTACTTTGAGATTTCTAATCCAGCGGGATGATTTTGGATTATGTCTCTAATTTTTGCCTGGACCGCCCTTTCGGGTTTTCAATCCACCGAGACGTTTTTTTTATTTAGGCGAAGTATTTCTTGACTACGTCGACATTGGTGGGGTAGGCAAATTCCTCTACGTCCATGGTTGCGAGTCTCAAGGCGCCGCCAGAGAAGGCTTTCTTGACCACATAGGGGCCGTCATAATCTGGGGTCCACTTGCCCCGAGAATCAGTGAGAAATGATTGTATCTTCTTGAGCACAAGGTCTCCTTTCCTGAAGACGCGAGGTCGAACCTTTTTGTCGAATGCCTTCTTCATCCTTTGCTGATACAACTGACCATGGCTTAGTGTCGTGATTCGCTTTTATTCGATCAGGTTCAGTTTGTCGTGTCGACTTTGACACCATTCAGCTTCTATTAGCTTAGCTTCCATCAATACCCGGATTGATGGGATCTCTACTTCTATGGGGAGTACTGCTTCCATGCCATATACTAGAGAGAAAGGGGTTGCTCCTGTTGAAGTGCGGACAGATGTGAGATAACAGTGAAGAGAAAAGGGTAGCATCTCGTGCCAATCTTTGTAGGTTACGACCATCTTTTGAACAATCTTCTTGATGTTCTTGTTAGCCGCTTCTACCGCGCCGTTCATCTTGGGTCGGTAGGGAGATGAGTTATGGTGTTCGATCTTGAACTCAACACACAACTCTTTCATCATCTTGTTGTTTAAGTTAGATCCATTATCAGTAATTGTCACTCCCGAAAGATTCGCATCCAACGGTACAAACGCGAGAGTGGCGCGGAAAACAGAGAGTCGCCATCAATGTGTATTTATCCCAAGAGAGGGAAAGGAAACACTGCATAAACCTGAAGAGAAAGGAAAGAACATGGTCTCACGACCAAGAGAAACGGGTATGGGAGTCGGTTACGCGAAGGGAAGGTGTTAGCACCCAACACGTCCATCGTACTCGATGGGATCCACGCTTGTTGTCTGCATCAAAGGGTGTCGTCGTCTGGAGCTCCACTGCTACTGGACCGGAGAAGAAACGAGAACGGAAAGAACGGAGAAACGAAGAAGAAAAGAAAAAAGGAGTGACTCAATAGGAGGGTATCGTTGTCCTAGGCCTACGTACTCCCTCAGTGCAATGGGAAAGTCAGAGTCAACGTAGTTCGGACGGGAACTGTGGGGGAAGGTTGCTCGCCAAGACAATCGTTGTCTTGTGCCTATATATCCTCAATCGGACGAGAGAGAGGAATCAGAGCTAATGTAGTTCGTGGGTACGACCACGGATGGGTAAGTGTTTTTTACGTGAGCGACGAGCTCTTTTCTGAAAATGAAGTTTGAAACCCAACAATCCCGAAGGATAAAAATATTTGAATTTGTTTGGTGTTTTTTAGACAGAAGTGTCGTTTAAGTTGTTTCGTAACTTGCATTGCACCAAAGTCTATGACATAGGAACGAATACTTCGCGTATCGTCCCCAACAGGATGTACACTAGGTATCCTAGAGGAGTGAGAGGAAGCCCCTCAATCCTCACTTCCCACGCTTAAGGCTCGTACGCAATACACGTTAACTTTTATTACGTGTTTTGAAGGAGTTTTGAGATGAGAAGAGAGACGACCCAAAGGAAACTCTAAAGGGAAACTAAGAGTCCTAATGTTATCATGCATGGATGACCTATGGTTAGTGAGGCTTAGGAGAGACGACTACCTAAAACCTAATGCTAATCCTACTCCAAGCTTAATCAAAAATTAAGTTGGACTAGGTAGCCCTAAGGGGAAAAGAATCCAAGACTTAATCAAGTCTTGAGACTCAAGGGAGGAATAGAGTGAAAGAGAAGAAAGGAGCATCTTAAATGCTAAGGCAAACACAAGTATGAAAGCTTAAAATAGAAAGGAGAAGTTAGAATATGGATGACCATCCACATCCCATTCACTTACCATTAGTCCCTACATGGTTAGCAAAAACAAACATAAGCAATAATAATGCAAATGAAACCCAACAAGGTACAACCCAAAGAGAAATGGCTACAAACCAAATGAAACTCATACAAGTCAGAATGTACACCTTAAGGGTGACCCATAATGTTTACCAAACAAACTCAAGCAAAGAGAATGCAAACAAGTGGCAAAATATCCAAGAAAGTCATCAAAGAAGGAATAGAAGAAGAATGAGTGGTTATGCAAGGTGATCATGCAAGAATGCTTCAAATAAAATCCAAGTCAGAATGTGGATGACCTAATCATGTTCCTAAACATGTTATACAAGTGTCACACAAGGCATACAAGCAAGTATCCAACATTAGGAATCATTAGGAGAAGAAGAAAAAAGCATGTAAATGAAACATGTTAAAGGATGCAACATGAAGCATGGATAACATATGACATGAATACAAAACTCCAACGTCAGAAACATACATCAAATGAGATGCAAAGAAGTGATACGGCATGGCATACACAAACCAAACACAAACCAAAAAGAGGCATAGATGAGAAGAAGTGAGAAAGTAAGTCAAAAAGAGGCATGTAAATCAACATTGAACATGTGCACAAAATATGCAACAACCTCATACCAATGAGCTATAATTGTGATAAAATGACTTATAATGATTCAAACTTGGCTCATAAAGTCAAAGAAACAAATCCAAACAATGGCACAAGTGCCTTCTCAAACAAGCAACCAAACATGATCCAAAGATGTGCATAAAAGAGACCTCCAACAAAGAGCAATCAAGCAATTAGAAAATCAACTTCAGAAATTACCAAATTAATTCTCACAATACCTCAACCAGAACCAAACATCATATTAAAAATTCAAGCAAAAATTCACAAGATAAGGCCTTCAAACAAACATGCAAAGTCACATAGGAACTATGAACAAGTATGCAAAAGAAAAGGACCAAAATGCAATATGAAAAAGTTTTAAAAAAGAAACAAAAATGTTTTTATGCCCTTCAATATGTCATCTAACAAATTCAAAAAGAATTAAATGCAGATCATGTATAGATGATGAGAAATAAAATCAGCAAGTTGAAATATGCACAAATGGGACAAACCACAAAGAAATTAATCAATTAATTAATTCAGATGCCAAAAATAAAATAAAAAATGGAAAATAAAATTTGGAAAAATTTTATAAAACTAAAAAAGACTTCATGAATTTTTTCATAATTTTTGGATGCATAAAAATGATTTTAAAAATTAAAATACAAAACAAATGCAAAGAAAATAAAATAAAATGAAAAGGAATTCAGCGGGTGCAATCAGTAAGCAAATCACGTTGTAAATGATAAATGGGCTGAAGGAGGGGTGTGAAAAGCAAGGCCCAAACCACAAAAGTCCAACAGCGAAGTCAAAAGAGAACATGTGGAATTCAGTCAACATTGGAGACTCATACACACCATTATATCAATCATGCGTTCTAAATCAAGTCAAACAAGTCATAGGTAAGCAAGATGGAAGGTCAAGATTGAAAGCGCATGGTATCAGTCATGAGGAAACACACACTAATCATGGTCTGACCTAAATACAACTCCACGTGATATGCACATGTCTATTTTAATTCGTTGGCACAACCACATTCGTCAGATCTAATCAACGCATGCAAATCAGTCAGACATTCAAAAATTAATCAAGATGAGAGATTAAGATCTGAGGCACATGACAAGAAGTGTGGAATGGCACACACACAAAATCAATGAAATAAAAATCAGAAAATTAAAAACGTGGAACAACGATGACCATTAGATCAGAGCAATGGACGACTGAAATTGTGTCTTCCTCCTTCAAACCTTTGGCCGGCCGGAAAACTTACCAGACGCCGGAGCCCTAGCTCCGGTCGTCTCCTCCGGTGAGCATCAACACCAAATTCTCCAGAAATTGCTCACGAGTATACCATTTTAATCAGAAAAACATGAGGATCACAAATATCATGCTCATTTCAACAAATAATCACCATACAATGCAAATCGAAGGAAAGAAAGTTTGGATCCAAAACTTAAATCATCAAATACTCTCATAATACACGTCCAAACTCAAAATAAAACACATCAGCACACTCAGTGAACTTCATAGATCATTATGCACACTTAAAATTCAAGTTCTAAGAGCATGAAAAGTTCACCAACCTGAACCTAGTAGAACTTGAAATACACCAAGAAAACCCTCTTGAAACTGCAGATCTACTCCTTGGAACCTCTAATTGCAAAATAAATGCAATTAGAGCTTGGAATCGTGCTAGATCTTGAGGTTTGAACTTGGATCCTCTTGAACTGAACTTGATGAAAACCTCAGTATGAGCTCCAATCAGTGGTTGATTCTTGCTCTATTCTCTTCACTGATCAAGAATGTGAAGAGAAATCTCAAAGAAACTCCAAGGAGAGTGAGTTTCGAAGAGAGAAAGTGTGAGAGCAAAAATTCAAAACTGAGCAAATGAGAGTCTCTGACCTAGCTGTGAGGGTATGAGTTAGCTTATATACTCTTGATTATTCCCCTGATTATGATTAGCAAGTGATTAATCCTTTGGTTAGTGAGATTGGAGTGGTTTTGCAAATTTGCAGTTTGAGCTTATTCCACTAATTCTCACGTGCCAATGCCATGTAACAAGCATGATTCACCTCCAATTTACTTACTGATCACATTTGAATTGAACTTGGGCCTTGCACTTGCTTGGTTTGTGAGTTTTTGATCCATTTGCAAATTTGAACCTTGTTGAATAAGTGAAAAATAAGTCATGGAATGAATTGAGTCAAAGGCCAAAAATGATCCTCTTGACTTGTATTTTGATGTTGTAATGTGACATGAAGCAATTGGGAACATTACAAGTCCTTTTGAATGAAAATGCTAATGGTGGAAAATTTGACATATAAGAAATCCATGAAATGCACCTTGCATTGTTTTGACCATAACTTGAGTTCTACAAATGATGTGGAGACAAACTAGTACTTTTTGGAAATGGGAGAGAGAGATCTTCAACTTTATTGTTTGAGGAAAATTCATTTGAAGCTTCCTTGATGATGAAAAGCCAAGTTGAATGTGATGGAAAAATTGCCAAAAATGGAAAGTTCTCATTATAGGTCATTTTCCAAATTTAGTAACTTTTGCACAAACTTTTGATTCTTGAAGAATGATATGAAACTTGACCCTTGAAGACCATATGAGGATGTGAGACCTTGAAAACCATGAAAAGAACCTCAAAATTCCACAGTTGACTTTCTCCTTTACAGTTGACTTTTCTTGGTTCACAAACAACTGATCCACTGAACATTCTTCACCATGAACCATTAGCCAAGTCTCCCTCCATGAACACTTGTGAGCATAAAGACCTCATGACACCATGCTTGAACAAACCAAGCCCTCTAAGAAGTCCTTTGAGTCAAAAACCCTAGCTGGTCCCTCTGATTAAGAGAGAAAGATTCACTTGAAATCCTTTGCCATGCTTGGCCTCATGAAGATATGATGAACCCCATGAGCCACCTTGGAGCTTGAGACTTGAGAATATGGACCAAGTACCTTGATCCCATGCTAAGAACCAATGCTATGCACAATGCGAATGCAAGAAATGAAAAGAAACATAAGCCAGTTAGTATAAACAAAAGGGCAAATTTTGGGGTGTTACAGCTGCCCCTATTCAATCAACTTGGTCCTGAAGGTATGATAGCAACGGCTGTCATACATTCAAAGGATTCAGGGAGATTTAATACCAAAAGAAAACCTGAAATTTGCAATCCTCAAAGGAGGGACGACTCCACTGGGGAACAAGCAATAAATGCTGCATTGTCACAACACGTACGAGTGTTGGAAACCAATACATACGATGTATTGAAAAGTCTTGAAATAAACACAAACGAGTGTTGACTATGATGGGGATAAACACGGACGGGTGTCAAGGAATCAAAGATATCAGGTACGGACGGGTATAATAGGGTTCAATATGGACAGGTACTAAAAAGGTACGCGGACGGGCGCCAAATGTCAATGCGGACGGGCATTGAAACAAAGGTTCAAACACGGACGGGTGCTGAAAGAACACGGACGGGTGCCAAATGTTAATGCGGACGGGCATTGAAACAAAGGTTCAAACACGGACGGGTGCCAAATGTCAATGCGGACGGACATTGAAACAAAGGTTCAAACACGGACGGGTACTGAATGTCAATGCGGACGGGCATCAAATGTCAATGCGGACGGGCATTGAAACAAAGGTTCAAACACGGACGGGTGCTGAATGTCAATGCGGACGGGCATTGGAACAAAGGTTCAAACACAGACGGGTGCTGAAAGAACACGGATGGGTGCCAAATGTCAATGCGGACGGGCATTGAAACAAAGGTTCAAACACGGATGGGTGCTGAATGTCAATGCGGACAGGCATCAAATGTCAATGCGGACGGGCATTGGAACAAAGGTTCAAACACGGACGGGTGCCAAAATTCAATGCGGACGGGCATTGAAACAAAGGTTCAAACACGGACGGGTGCTGAATGTCAATGCAGACGGGCATTGAAACAAAGGTTCAAACACGGACGGGTGCTGAAAGAACACGGACGGGTGCCAAATGTCAATGCGGACGGGCATTGAAACAAAGGTTCAAACACGGACGGGTGCTGAAAGAATTCAATACGGACGGACATTGAAAAGGTACACAGACGAGTGTAAAAGGATAAATTTACTGGGGATTAATCTCGTTGGGGAATGGAAAGCAACACGGACGAGTGTCAACAAAAGGTCAATACGGACGGGTATTGAAACAAAATGGGATAAGGCGACCTCTCTGGGGACTGAAATGCAACACGGACGGGTGTCATTAAAAGGTCAATACGGACGGGTATTGAAATCACACCGGTTCAAACATGGACGGGTGCTGAAGGAAACACGGACGAGTGTCTGACGGTAAAGAAAATCTGGGGGGATAAACCAAAGGACCACCTGGACAAAGGGGTAAAAATGAAATCATGGATCAACGATCCTGGCAAACAACTCTGCAAGGGAATGTCAAATGTTTCTTTGAATGACTAATCCAACACTTGTGGAATAAAGTCAAAAGATATCTCCTGAAATCCAGCTTTCCTGACGAAGGAAAAACCCAAACCTGGCTTATGCTTCGGATGCATATGTTTGAATTTTGCCGTAATGCTCCACCCGAAGTGGAAATGCTACGCATTTAGAAGGATGCCATGCAAAACAAATGCTTATGCAATGCAAAAAAGGTGCCTCAGCAAAATAAATGCTGAAGGCGAAGGCAAACTGCACCGGGGATGACAAAATAAATTGTCCTCCGAAAGAACAAGCTGAGGAAAACTTCACCTTGCTAGGGAAGATCCCAATCACCAATTCTGTGGGAGATGGACAAAAATCCGATAGAATACCCACATAGTTAGGGAATATCAAGATCAACAACTCTGCTGGAGATGGACGAAACTCCGAGAGAATACCACTCATCTGGGGAGGGAGATGAATACTGAAGATGGAAACTACTCCGCTGGGGATGTCCAACTATTTCAGCACTTGGATTTGACGCCTGCCAAAAACGATTGGACTTAAGACCTGCTGGGGATACCAATCACTACCAGACTCTGCTTGGGGATGTCAGTGAGCTTAATCTGCTGTTAGGGGAATAACTTTACCCTCACCCTGCTGGGAATTAGATTAAACCGTTGTCGTTGAGACTATACTTTCTGACCAACTGAAGAAAGTAGACACCAAGACTCTATGGGGATAATAACATCTTTATCCACGAACTTCCTACTGGAGATATAACAACATCCACCTTAGAGGAATCAACTTCTGAATGCTTGTTGGGGGATAGTAATCCAGACACAACTTCGGCTAGGTATACAATCCTCTGTACTCCATTGAGGAGGACGATCCTCAACGACTCCGCTTGGGGAATTACTCTTTTATACTCTGCCGGGGAAAGACGATCCTTGATACCCAGATGGGGAAGAGTAATAAACTGCTGAGGACGATCAGGCTTCAAAGTTGGAGACAGCAACTCTACTGGGGAGAGCACTACTGGGGAGATACACCTGTAATCCTGCAAAACCAACAGAAAGGTCTACGTGCAAAAATGATTACTTTGATTATCATCATAGTGACTGTCGCCTAAGTAATTACCACTGTTTTCCAACTTGTTTCACAGAGCTCAACATTTTAGCATGTAATGTTTTTATCAAAAATATCGGACATTTTCACAAACAAAACAGGTAAAACAAAAACAAAAGCTCTTTGATTGAAATGCAAACTTTATTGAATGAATTGGCCTGTAAATAGGCATTTACATCTGGAAGAAATTCCTGAAAAGAGGTAATTGCGCAAAAAAGCAAAAGAAAATACAAATGTCGACAATGTGGGGAACAGACATCCACCATGACTCGACTCAGCTATAACCCATATGACTTGTTTATCCGCAGATACTTCGGCCTTTGAAGATGACTAACTGGACTGATTCCTTTCCTTCGAATTCTCCAAGCGTGAAGAGTGACCACAGATCGAACGCGGATCATAGTCTTTGCTTTTAAATCCCTAACTTTTTCCTGGATCGCCCTTTTCGGGTTTTCAATCCACCGGGATACCCATTTTTGCCAAAGTTGCCTTTTCAGGTTTTCAACCTTGCGGGTTTATTCTTTTTTTTTTTTATCCCTAATTTTTGCCCGAACCTTTTCTTTTTATGGTTCGCTAGGATGCCCCATTTTTTCCTGAACCTTCTTTTTATGTTCAGCGGGTCTCTTTTATGCAAAGTATTTTTTGACTACATCCGCGTTCACAGGGGACGTAAAATCTTCGCCATCCATAGTTGAAAGTAATAAGGCTCCACCAGAGAAAACCTGTCTTACTACATATGGCCCTTCGTAATTTGGATTCCACTTGCCCCTGTGATCTGTTTGAGGAGGAATAATCCTTTTCAGAACTAGCTCACCAGTTTGGAAACACCGAGGACGCACTTTCTGATCAAATGCTTTCTTCATCCTGCTCTGATACAAACGGCCATGCGCAATGGCTTTGAATCTCTTCTCTTCAATGAGGTTCAGTTCATTCAGCCAGGAACGCACCCACTCAGCTTCATCAAGCTTCACGTCTGTCAGAATTCTCAAAGAAGGAATCTCAACTTCTAATGGAAAAACTGCTTCCATACCATACACCAGTGAGAAAGGGGTTGCCCCGGTTGATGTGCGTACCGAAGTACGATAACCGTGCAAAGCGTAAGGCAACATCTCATGCCAGTCTTTGTATGTCACTACCATCTTCTGCACAATCTTCTTTATGTTCTTATTAGCCGCTTCAACAACCCCATTCATCTTCGGGCGGTAAGGAGAAGAATTGTGATGTTCAATTTTAAAGCTCTGGCATAGCTCCTTCATTATCTTATTGCTCAAATTTGAACCATTATCAGTAATGATTCTCTCCGGGACTCCATACCGGCAGATGATGTCCTTCTTGATAAACCGGGCTACCACTTGCCTGGTGACGTTGGCATATGACGCTGCTTCCACCCACTTCGTGAAATAATCAATAGCCACCAGGATAAAATGATGTCCATTCGAAGCGGTCGGCTCGATATTTACAATCATGTCAATGCCCCACATGGCAAAAGGCCAAGGTGACGATAAAACATTCAGAGGAGTAGGCGGTACGTGCACATTGTCAGTATAAATCTGGCATTTATGACATTTCCGGGCGTATTTAAAACAATCAGACTCCATAGTCATCCAATAATACCCCGCTCTTAACAATTTTCTTGCCATAGCATGCCCATTGGCATGAGTACCGAAGGAACCTTCGTGAATCTCTTCCATTAACAAGCCTGCCTCGTGTTCATCAACACAACGTAGCATGACCATGTCAAAGTTTCTCTTGTACAACACATCGTCTTTGTTTAAAAAGAAGTTTCCTGATAACCTCCTCAATGTCTTTTTATCCTTGGAAGATGCCCCAGCTGGGTATTCCTGACTCTTCAAGAAGACTTTGATGTCATGATACCAAGGCTTGCCATCTGATACCCCTTCAACTGCAAATACAAAAGCAGGCCTGTCCAAGCGCATGATTCTGATTGAAGGAGCTTCATTCCAAAGATTCACTTTATACATTGATGACAACGTTGCCAACGCATCAGCCATCTGATTCTCTATCTCTGGAATATGATGGAAGTCCACTCTATCAAAGAAAGGTAACAACCTTCTGGCATAATTGTTATAAGGAACAAGATTTACTTGACGAGTCTCCCATTCACCTGTAATCTGATTAACCACCAACGCAGAATCACCATAAACATCGAGGTTCTTGATTCTTAAATCAATTGCTTCTTCTAACCCCATGATGCATGCTTCATACTCCGCCTCATTGTTAGTGCATATGAACGTTAATCGGGCAGCGAAGGGTATATGACAACCCTGTGAAGTCGTAATGATTGCCCCGATTCCGTTACCATATGAATTAATAGCTCCGTCAAAAACCATCTTCCACTGAGACCCAATCTCAGGTCCTTCATCAGGCAAAGGTTCTTCACAATCCTTCATCTTCAGATACATGATATGCTCGTCAGGAAATTCAAACTTCATCGATTGATAATCCTCAATTGGCTGTTCAACAAGATATTCTGACAAAACACTTCCCTTGATGGCCTTTTGGGAAACATACTGAATATCGTATTCCGTCAGAATCATCTGCCAACGGACTATTCTACCAGAAAGTGTTTGCTTCTCAAACACATACTTGATCGGATCCATCTTCGAAATCAAGAGGGTTGTATGGTTTAACATATACTGCCTCAAACGCTTAGCGGCCCAAGCGAGTGCACAACATGTTTTCTCCATCATCGAGTACCTTGACTCGCAATCAGTAAACTTTTTACTCAAGCAGTAGATGGCGTGCTCTTTTCTACCTGACTCGTCTTGTTGACCGAGCACACAACCCATTGAATTCTCAAGAACTGTGAGATACATAATCAAAGGTCTTCCTGGCACTGGTGGCATAAGGACCGGAGGTTCCTGCAAATATTCTTTTATCTTTTCAAATTCCTTTTGACAATTTTCATTCCACCTGACCGCTTGATCTTTTCTTAGCAATTTGAAGATTGGTTCACACGTGGCTGTGAGATGCGAGATGAACCTAGCAATGTAGTTTAATCTCCCCAAAAAACCACGAACCTCTTTTTCTGTTTTCGGCACAGGCATTTCTTGTATGGCTTTTACCTTTGCAGGATCAACCTCAATACCTTTTTCACTAACAATAAACCCCAGCAATTTTCCTGATCTCACCCCGAAGGTGCATTTGTTTGGATTCAACCTCAGTCTGAACTTTCTCAATCTTTCAAATAACTTTTGAAGATTTACCAAATGTTCTTCTTCCGTCTGTGACTTCGCAATCATGTCATCAACATAGACTTCAATCTCTTTGTGAATCATATCATGAAAGAGAGTCACCATCGCCCGCTGGTAAGTTGCCCCTGCATTTTTCAATCCAAAGGGCATCACTTTGTAGCAGAAAGTTCCCCACGGTGTTATGAATGTTGTTTTCTCCATGTCCTCTGGGGCCATCTTGATTTGGTTATACCCAGAGAAGCCATCCATGAAGGAAAACACATAATACTGAGCAGTATTGTCGACTAACACGTCAATGTGAGGGAGCGGGAAATCATCCTTTGGGCTTGCTCTGTTCAAATCCCTGTAGTCAACACACATCCTGACCTTCCCATCCTTCTTAGGTACAGGCACGATGTTAGCAACCCATGGAGGGTAATTTGTTACGGCAAGAAAACCGGCATCTAGCTATTTCTGAACCTCTTCCTTGATTTTGACAGACATCTCCGGTTTAGTTCTTCTCAACTTTTGCTTGACCGAAGCACAACCTTCTTTAAGTGGTAGCCAGTGTACAACAATATCAGTATCGAGCCCAGGCATGTCTTGGTAAGACCAGGCGAAGAAATCCACATACTCACGAAGCATTTCAATCAATCTTCCCTTGACACTGTCTTCCAATGCAACCCCTACTCTTACTTCCTTTCTGGCGTCCTCGGTTCCCAGATTCACAATCTCAATTTCCTCCTGATGAGGTAGGATGACTCTCTCCTCTTGCTTCAACAATCTAGCCAACTCTTCGGGCAGTTCACAATCTTCGTCAGTCTCTTCTTCAGCTTGATAGATTGGATTGTCAAAGTCATACCGAGCTATAGCTGAGTCGTGATCAGTGTCATCTGAACAAAAAGACCTGCATGATTGATGAGGTATGTTTTATTATGTATGCAACAAAGAAACACATTTCCATTTTGATGTGGGTTTTTAATGCATAAAAAGTAAAAACAAAAAGACAGAGGTCAAAATATTTGAGTGTGAAAAGTCCTTTATTGATGATAAAGCAAAACATGCAACAGTTAAAAGCCCTACAAATAAAATCTCTACGTCTTGGGCAGAACGCAGGATTAACATAATAGGAAAACAAAGCAATTACTCGAAGCCTGTCACTTAAATGACTCTCTCGGAAGACCAGTTGTACAGACTTTCTCCTGGGACGCAAGGACGGATCCAGCTATCCATGTCATAATCACTGTCCCCTTCTTCTTCAACGGCATTAACCCTGTGGAAGAAAACACTGGCACTAGTGAAACGGACTGGGCCATAGAATTTTGGGGGATCCCCATCTCTCCTGGATGGCTTGTATCCTAATCCATAGGTATCCCTCTTCTCCTGAACTTCAACCACCTGGCCCCACCTCTGTGAGCTACCAGCTTCAACCACTGCTTTGGCATCTCTAAACGAAGATATGGAAACCTCAGGTTGATTTGCCACTGTAGGCTGCTCTATAGTCTCAGACGGGACAACCTCTTCAGAAACCTTCAACTTTTCAAACCCCTGGCACAACGTCTCATGGATTTCACCATCCACTTCCACGTATTTGAAGGTTGACAGCTGACTAATCGTTATGTCTTCTTCTCCGCACACTGTTACTACATGACCATCAACCATGTACTTTAGCTTTTGATGCAAAGTGGAGGTTACAGCGCCTGCCCCATGGATCCAAGGACGACCCAATAAACAGCTATACGCTGGCTGAATATCCATAATGTAAAATGTTGCATCAAAAACTTCCGGCCCAACCTTGATCGGAAGCACAATCTCACCAAAAACATATCTCTTCGAGCCATCAAAAGCCCGTACCACCAAGTCACTTGGTGTACAAATAAGTCCCCTGGTATCTAACTTCATTAATGCTTTCTTGGGCAATACATTCAATGATGATCCAGTATCCACCAATACATGTGACATCAATGAACCACGACACTCAATCGAAATATGCAGGGCATTGTTATGATTCCTGCCAGCGGGAGTCAAGTCAAGATCTGTAAAACCCAGGCCATCACCCGCATTCACATGTGCTACAACCCCTTCCAGCTGGTTAACAGAAATCTCTTGAGGAACGTAGGCTGCATTCAAAACCTTCAGAAGAGCATTCCTATGAGCCTCAGAGCATAACAACAGAGACAGAATAGATATCTTGGACGGGGTCTGATGTAACTGGTCCATGATCTTATAATCACTTTTCCAGATGAGTCTCATAAACTCCTCAACATTTTCAGAAAAAGCATCATCAACCGGCTTCACTGTAGAATCAATAACCACTGGAGTCTGAACATAACCATCCATTTCCTGTTTTCCCCTATCTTGCCTAGAGGTACTGGGTTGATCATTAACAGGAGTAAGCACTCTTCCACTTCTGGTTATAGCATCAGTCTCAGCTTTAACCTCTGAACTAGAACTCACTGGTGAAGTATTCATTAATTCCTGCTTTTGTCCATTGACAAACACCTCTGCACCGTAATTCCACGGAATAGCCTTAGAACTTTCATACGGAATGGGTCCAGCCCTTGTGATAATGACTGGAGGTGGCCTTGCCGGACCAGAAATAGTAATTGTTTTGAACGGAATGGTGATAGTAGCAACCTTCTCACTAACAACCTCTTCTTGCTGATTACCTCTATCAAACTGTAAACAACCCTCATCAATCAGATTCTGAATACCCATCTTCAATGAATCACAACCATTAACCTTTGTCAAACAATCAGAGCAGTTCTCATCACAACCCGGATAGACGCCACCCTTCAACAACCTGTTTTTAACCACAGCCAACGGGGTCTTCAACTCCTTAACATCCATGATCAAATTCAAAGCTTCACATTCCTCAATTATCGCATTCACCCTCGGCCCATTATGATCAGGTATAGGGTTTTAATAACATTGGGTCTAACATTCGAGAAATTGATAGCCTTGGAGTCAACAAGGTCTTGCACCTTGTGATGAAACGCCCTACACTTCTCCACAGTGTGCCCCGGAGCACCAGAATGAAAATCGCAGTGTGCGTTAGCATCGTAGCCTCGTGGGAGTTCCCCTGTTGGTGGAGCCAGGGTACGGAGTTCAACTAGACGCAACTGCAACAAATGTTGCAACAACTGTGCATACGACATTGGGGGTTGATCAAAATGCCTCTCTGTATTCCTTTGTCTGTTCTGATACTGACCCTGTTGCCTGTTCTGATTAGCATTATTCCTCTGTTGCTGTGGTGGAGGTAACGTTGCTGGGATAGTTACCAATGCTACTTGTTGATTATTGCTCTGACGCTGTTTCCCTTTTCCCCTGTGAGATGATACAGCATTGGCCTCTCCCTTCTTCTTATAATTATCAAACGGCTTTTTTCCATGTCCAGAGGATGATCCGTCACCACTAGAAACCTTTCTAGCCTTAATTCCGACCTCTATCTTCTGTCCGATAGCAATCACATCTGCAAACTTTCCTAGAGAACAAGGCAACAACTTCTAATAATAGTGCTTAGGCAGTGTGTCCATAAACATATCCAACATCTCTTTTTCCAGCATTGGTGGCTGCACCCTAGCCGCCAATTCACGCCACCTTTGCGCGTATTCTTTGAAACTGTCATCACTTTTCTGGGATATGCTCAACAGCTGAGTTCTGTTGGGCGCCATGTCTGTGTTGTACTGGTAATGCTTAATAAAAGCTGTAACTAGCTCTCTCCAGGTACGAACATCTCTACTTTCCAGCCCCATGTACCACTCCAAAGACGTGCCAGACAGGCTGTCTTGGAAAAAATGCATCATTAACTTTTCATCCTTAGGATGAGCAACCATCTTCCTGGTATAAGCCTTTATATGAGTTCTCGGGCAGGTAGAACCATTGTACTTCTCCAGTGTAGGAATCTGAATCTTATGTGGAATGACAACATCAGGGACCAACCCTAGGTCGTCCAAATCTATTCCCAGATCATCCACGGGAAGACCAGTGTTTAAGCTTCTGACTGAAAAGACATCATCCTGTTGATCATCAATACGGGGGCCATGGATAGCTTGAACAGTGCTTCCCTCTCCAACCACTAAAGGAATACCACCCTGTCCACCAGTACCAGTGATAGGAATGTTGATACCAGCACCACCTCCGCCCGGAGGAACAACACGATTAAGAAAACCACCGTGTAAGATACCATTTTCATCAACTTGTGACACCAAAGGCTGAACCAGAGTTCTAAATTCATTCTGACTCTGCACCACACCCTGCATCATCTCCATAAATTGATCGATGCGAGCTTGCATAGCTGCCATGTCTGCCTGAACTTTGTCCATCACTCTGCTTTGATTAAGCCTGGTAGAATACCGATGAGTTGGCTGATCAATCCTGACTGACAAAAAGAGAGAGCAGAAGAAAACCAAAGAATCTGAGATAACCTGCAATGCAGAAATGATTATGATTATGTAAATGCGAATGCAAAAATGCAAACAAACATATTTGAACATTTCCAGGACATATCTGCTTTGATTTCATTCCCTGAAACCGGGCAAGGGATTAGACACACTATCGGAAAATAAATCCGAACCCAGAAATACCACCGGATCAAACCACAAGAACAAATACTCTCTGAAAACCAGAACTGCCAGAGCACAGATAATCAAACCAAATATTCCATTACTGAAAACAAAGTAGTTCTTACAGACAGATTCAAGCATAATCAAAGGTGATTCCATCAACAAACCTGATGGTAATCCCAAAAAAGATAAACAACAAAATCAACTACAAATCAATTCCAAACAAACCAACTTCAACTTCCTCAAGAAGGTTCATAGTGCCAGGATGTGTAGGTTGTTTAATCAGCCCTTTGATTAACTTGTTTCTCTTTGCAATCTCTTGGTTCAATTTAACAATCTGCTCTTCAGCGTTGTTGTATTCGCGCTTCCACTTCTTGACCTCGGCTTGCAGCTTGAGCTCTTCAATTTCCTTCTGTGCTTCTTTCCACTTGGCAAAGTAACGATCTTTCCTTGGTTTCACTACCTGAAGCTCTTCTTTCAGCTCTTCATTCTCAATCTTGGCCTCCTTCCACATGTCCTGATACGTGGCAAGCTTATCTTCTTCTTTAGTCAAAAGCTTCTTGTTTTTCCTCTTAGCTTTGCCTGATGATTCAACAGCCATACTGACCTTTTTGAAGTGTTGAGCCCTGTCAGCAAAATCCTTCTCTTTTTTCTCTAGATGCGCTGTCATGTCTTGAACTTTCCATTTCAACTCCAAGTTGTCCTGTAGAGCACTCTGTAGCTGACTACTCATATCAGAGTTTTCCACCCTCAGATCAGATACCAACTTACGCTGCTTGTCGAATTCTTCGAATGGTACAGTGAGTCTTTCCTCCACAATCTCTGGATACAGGGGAGGCGCCCGATCAAAAGGCAAATAGAACTCTTCTACCCTCTTTTCACCCATTCAACATACGGAGCGAAAGCTTGATTATTGGGTTTCCCCAAAACAGTTTTACCTATCTTCTTTCTGCTGAGCCATGCTTGAGAAGCTTCTTGCGCAATGGCCACACCATCAGTCATATGAAAATACAAAGATTCTTCCAAATCTTTTCCAGCTGGAGGATCTTTTAGAGCGTATGCAAACTGTATGATAGCCAAAGACGGGTTGTAGTTAATACCTCCCTTTCTTTCGATCAAAGGTACATTAGGATACCTGCCACAGCTATGCAAAATATCAGTCCCCACTAATCCTTTGTCCACCCAAAGAATATCTTTAGCAGCTAAGCCCATCAGACGCTTACTCCACTCTAAAGAAGTCTTTGAATCCACAAAAGCACCAGATTGGGGTAAACGTTTGGCAAACCACTTGTAAAAGAGAGATGTGCAGCAACAAACCACCCCACCTCGTCTTTTCTCATTCCTGTTGTATAGGGCGTAGTGGAGATCACCTAACAAAGTCGGTACCGGATTCTGAGCTGTAAATATCTGAATAGCATCCGTATCGACAAAATCAGACTCATTAGGGAATAACACAATGCCATATATACACAGAGCCAATATTGCATTAAAAGCCATCCACCTTTTCTCCTTAGCTTCTTCTTGAGCCCTCTTCACTAAGTACTCCAAGTGATAGCCTCGAGATTTTCCTTTCTTAGAAAAGTCAGCCTCCACTGTAGATCTGCTCAAATAAAGAGCCTCAGCCACTACTTGGAAATCACAATCTCCTTGGGAACCACAGAAAGGAACACCTTCTTTGACAGGAATCCTCAAAACGCTGGAGTATTCCTCCAGGGTAGGAACCAACACATAATCTGGCATCACAAAGCACCTCAAGGAAGGATAATTAAACTGCATCAAGGTGTGTAGCCCATTGTATTCATATTCACTGAGACTCCGAACCAGGGATAATATCCAACCATACTTCTCTTCAAAGGCTCCCAAAACTTCTGGACCAGCTATACTCTATAAACTATTCAACAGGCCAAGAGTGATCTTCGGGAACTTGTAGACGATGATGTGCTTCTTACCCCTCTTAGTGTCAATCCCTATGAATGCCCTCTGACTGGAATCAAAGACTAGATACTACCTGAAAATGCACAAACATGAATGTCATAAAAAAGGAATGCAATGCAGAGCATGGGATCAAGGTATCCACACGAACTGGCTGCACTGTGCTGACTGAACAAATCAAGGCTCTGTACCAAAACTCAGAACAACAACAACCACAGTGATAAAATCAGAAAACCAGGTAGGTTGAAGGTCACGGTCACCTGCAAACCTGCAAACACCCATCCCTCTCACATGTGGGTACAAAGATCCTCAATATCCCGGGCTCTCAGGTCGAGAAATGATGATACGTTCACCACTTCTGGTTTGGCATCATCACCAATCGAGGAGGCCTCAACTGATTCACAAAAATGAAAGATTCTCAGCTTCAGAGGTTTGAGAAGCAATAGCACATTCAACCCAAAGGATACAATGCTATCGCCAATCAAAGAGGTTGTCCGCTGATTCACTTTCAAAAAAAGGATCCCATGGCAAGTTCCCAGCATTGGGTCCTAGGATCGAGAATGTGCAATAGATTTGCCACAGAACGTGGTCTGCCACTGTCACATCTCGGGAGGAGTGCCGTTACTGAGTCCTCGGGAATGGTCATCAGAGTCGACAATTCCTCAAGAGAATAACTACTGGCCTGTATCAACATACAGTAGCAGAAAGCTCCTGATAGAACCTCGTCTGATTGTAGGGATCGTGATCACCCACACGTGCCCAACACCACGGGAGCGCCACGCCTGCCCACGCTAAAACCTAGGTGCATGCTCGAGCCTGGGTATTGGGCTCATCTCTCAAAACCTCCCAACCTGCCAAACAGAAAAACAGCACAGCGCAGCACAGTCCAGCATAACAATGTAATGCAGTAAAATGCGATAAAACAGTAAAGCGGTAAAGCAAAAATACAGTAAATAGCAATATAGTAATATACAACAAAGCAAAGCACCACAAAAGAACACCCAATGAAATAAAATAGACAAGCGCTAGGATTGACTCGCAAAAGGGGATGGACCAGCAAGAGGTCAACCTGTCCCTAGCAGAGTCGCCAGCTGTCGCTCCCGAAAGATTCGCATCCAATGGTACAAATGCGAGAGTGGCGCGGAAAACAGAGAGTCGCCAGCAATGTGTATTTATCCCAAGATAGGGAAAGGAAACACTGGATAAACCTGAAGAGAAAGGAAAGAACATGGTCTCACGACCAAGAGAAACGGGCACGGGAGTCGGTTATGCGAAGGGAAGGTGTTAGCACCCAACACATCCATCGTACTCAATGGGATCCACGCTTGTTGTCTGCATCAAAGGGTGTCGTCGTCTGGAGCTCCACTGCTACTGGACCGGAGAAGAAACGAGAACGGAAAGAACGGAGAAACGAAGAAGAAAAGAAAAAAGGAGTGACTCGATAGGAGGGTATCGTTGTCCTAGGCCTACGTACTCCCTCAGTGTAATGGGAAAGTCAGAGTCAACTTAGTTCGGACGGGAACTGTGGGGGAAGGTTGCTCGCCAAGACAATCGCTGTCTTGTGCCTACATATCCTCAATCGGACGAGAGAGAGGAATCAGAGCTAATGTAGTTCGTGGGTACGACCACGGATGGGTAAGTGTTTTTTACGTGAGCGACGAGCTCTTTTCTGAAAATGAAGTTTGAAACCCAACAACCCGAAGGATAAAAATATTTGAATTTGTTTGATGTTTTTTAGACAGAAGTGTCGTTTAAGTTGTTTCGTAACTTGCATTGGACCAAAGTCTATGACATAGGAACGAATACTTCGCGTATCGTCCCCAACAGGATGTACACTAGGTATCCTAGAGGAGTGAGAGGAAGCCCCTCAATCCTCACTTCCCACGCTTAAGGCTCGTACGCAATACACGTTAACTTTTATTACGTGTTTTGAAGGAGTTTTGAGATGAGAAGAGAGACGACCCAAAGGAAACTCTAAAGGGAAACTAAGAGTCCTAATGTTATCATGCATGGATGACCTATGGTTAGTGAGGCTTAGGAGAGACGACTACCTAAAACCTAATGCTAATCCTACTCCAAGCTTAATCAAAAATTAAGTTGGACTAGGTAGCCCTAAGGGGAAAAGAATCCAAGACTTAATCAAGTCTTGAGACTCAAGGGAGGAATAGAGTGAAAGAGAAGAAAGGAGCATCTTAAATGCTAAGGCAAACACAAGTATGAAAGCTTAAAATAGAAAGGAGAAGTTAGAATACGGATGACCATCCACATCCCATTCACTTACCATTAGTCCCTACATGGTTAGCAAAAACAAACATAAGCAATAATAATGCAAATGAAACCCAACAAGATACAACCCAAAGAGAAATGGCTACAAACCAAATGAAACTCATACAAGTCAGAATGTACACCTTAAGGGTGACCCATAATGTTTACCAAACAAACTCAAGCAAAGAGAATGCAAACAAGTGGCAAAACATCCAAGAAAGTCATCAAAGAAGGAATAGAAGAAGAATGAGTGGTTATGCAAGGTGATCATGCAAGAATGCTTCAAATAAAATCCAAGTCAGAATGTGGCTGACCTAAGCATGTTCCTAAACATGTTATACAAGTGTCACACAAGACATACAAGAAAGTATCCAACATTAGGAATCATTAGGAGAAGAAGAAAAAAGCATGTAAATGAAACATGTTAAAGGATGCAACATGAAGCATGGATAACATATGACATGAATACAAAAATCCAAGGTCAGAAACATACATCAAATGAGATGCAAAGAAGTGATACGGCATGGCATACACAAACCAAACACAAACCAAGAAGAGGCATAGATGAGAAGAAGTGAGAAAGTAAGTCAAAAAGAGGCATGTAAATCAACATTGAACATGTGCACAAAATATGCAACAACCTCATACCAATGACCTATAATTGTGATCAAATGACTTATAATGATTCAAACTTGGCTCATAAATTCAAAGAATCAAATCCAAACAATGGCACAAGTGCCTTCTCAAACAAGCAACCAAACATGATCCAAAGATGTGCATAAAAGAGACCTCCAACAAAGAGCAATCAAGAAATTAGCAAATCAACTTCAGAAATTACCAAATTAATTCTCACAATACCTCAACTAGAACCAAACATCATATTAAAAATTCAAGCAAAAATTCACAAGATAAGGCCTTCAAACAAACATACAAAGTCACATAGGAACTATGAACAAGTATGCAAAAGAAAAGGACCAAAATGCAATATGAAAAAGTTTTAAAAAAGAAACAAAATTTTTTTTATGCCCTTCAATATGTCATCTAACAAATGCAAAAAGAATGAAATGCAGATCATGTATAGATGATGAGAAATAAAACCAGCAAGTTGAAATGTGCACAAATGGGACAAACCACAAAGAAATTAATCAATTAATTAATTCAGATGCCAAAAACAAAATAAAAAATGGAAAAAAAAAATTTGGAAAAATTTTTTAAAACTAAAAAAGACTTCATGAATTTTTTCATAATTTTTGGATGCAATAAAATGATTTTAAAAATTAAAATGCAAAACAAATGCAAAGAAAATAAAATAAAATGAAAAGGAATTCAGGGGGGTGCAATCAGTAAGCAAATCACGTTGAAAATGATAAATGGGCTGAAGGAGGGGTGTGAAAAGCAAGGCCTAAACCACAAAAGTCCAACAGCGAAGTCAAAAGAGAACATGTAGAATTCAGTCAACATTGGAGACTCATACACAACATCAGATCAATTATGCGTTCTAAATCAAGTCAAACAAATCATAGGTAAGCAAGATGGAAGGTCAAGATTGAAAGCGCATGGTATCAGTGACGAGGAAACACACACTAATCATGGTCTGACCTAAATACAACTCCACGTGATATGCACATGCCTATTTTAATTCGTTGGCACAACCACATTCGTCAGATCTAATCAACGCATGCAAATCAGTCAGACATTCAAAAATTAATCAAGATGAGAGATTAAGATCTGAGGCACATGACAAGAAGTGTGGAATGGCACACACACAATCAATGAAATAAAAATCAGAAAATAAAAAACGTGGCACAACGATGACCATTAGATCAGAGCAATGGACGACTGAGATTGTGTCTTCCTCCTTCAAACCTTTGGCCGGCCGGAAAACTTACCAGATGCCGGAGCCCTAGCTCCGGTCGTCTCCTCTGGTGAGCATCAACACCAAATTCTCCAGAAATTGCTCACGAGTATACCATTTTAATCAGAAAAACATGAGGATCACAAATATCATGCTCATTTCAACAAACAATCACCATACAATGCAAATCGAAGGAAAGAAAGTTTGGATCCAAAACTTAAATCATCAAATACTCTCATAATACACGTCCAAACTCAAAATAAAACACATCAGCACACTGAGTGAACTTCATAGATCATTATGCACACTTAAAATTCAAGTTCTAAGAGCATGAAAAGTTCACCAACCTGAACCTTGTAGAACTTGAAATACACCAAGAAAACCCTCTGGAAACTGTAGATCTACTCCTTGGAACCTCTAATTGCAAAATAAATGCAATTAGAGCTTGGAATCGTGCTAGATCTTGAGGTTTGAACTTGGATCCTCTTGAACTGAACTTGATGAAAACCTCAGTATGAGCTCCAATCAGTGGTTGATCTTGCTCTATTCTCTTCACTGATCAAGAATGTGAAGAGAAATCTCAAAGAAACTCCAAGGAGAGTGAGTTTCGAAGAGAGAAAGTGTGAAAGCAAAAATTCAAAACTGAGCAAATGAGAGTCTCTGACCTAGCTGTGAGGGTATGAGTTAGCTTATATAATCTTGATTATTCCCTTGATTATGATTAGCAATTGATTAATCCTTTGGTTAGTGAGATTGGAGTGGTTTTGCAAATTTGCACTTTGAGTTTATCCCACTAATTGTCACGTGCCAATGCCATGTAACAAGCATGATTCACCTCCAATTTACATACTGATCACATTTGAAATGAACTTGGGACTTGCACTTGCTTGGTTTGTGAGTTTTTGATCCATTTGCAAATTTGAACCTTGTTGAATAAGTGAAAAATAAGTCATGGAATGAATTGATTCAAAGGCCAAAAATGAACCTCTTGACTTGTATTTTGATGTTGTAATGTGATATGAAGCAATTGGGAACATTACAAGTCCTTTTGAATGAAAATGCAAATGGT
Source organism: Lathyrus tuberosus (assembly GCA_022829125.1). Taxonomy (NCBI): domain Eukaryota; kingdom Viridiplantae; phylum Streptophyta; class Magnoliopsida; order Fabales; family Fabaceae; genus Lathyrus; species Lathyrus tuberosus. The sequence goes on along the minus strand of JALAZF010000055.1, from coordinate 13,817,281 downwards.
GGAAAATTTGACATATAAGAAATCCATGAAATGCACCTTGCATTGTTTTGACCATAACTTGAGTTCTACAAATGATATGGAGACAAACTAGTACTTTTTGGAAATGGGAGAGAGAGATCTTCAACTTTCATGTTTGAGGAAAATTCATTTGAAGCTTCCTTGATGATGAAAAGCCAAGTTGAATGTGATGGAAAAATTGCCAAAAATGGAAAGTTCTCATTATAGGTCATTTTCCAAATTTAGTAACTTTTGCACAAACTTTTGATTCTTGAAGAATGATATGAAACTTGACCCTTGAAGACCATATGAGGATGTGAGACCTTGAAAACCATGAAAAGAACCTCAAAATTCCACAGTTGACTTTCTCCTTTACAGTTGACTTTTCTTGGTTCACAAACAACTGATCCACTGAACATTCTTCACCATGAACCATTAGCCAAGTCTCCCTCCATGAACACTTATGAGCATAAAGACCTCATGACACCATGCTTGAACACACCAAGCCCTCTAAGAAGTCCTTTGAGTCAAAAACCCTAACTGGTCCCTCTGATTAGGAGATATGATGAACCCCATGAGCCACCTTGGAGCTTGAGACTTGAGAATATGGACCAAGTACCTTGATCCCATGCTAAGAACCAAAGCTATGCACAATGCGAATGCCAGAAATGAAAAGAAACATAAGCCAGTTAGTATAAACAAAAGGGCAAATTTTGGGGTGTTACAGTAATGATCTGGCTCGGAACACCGTAACGACAAATGATATTGTTTTTGATAAATCGGACTACCACGTGTCGGGTGACATTAGCGTAAGACGCTGCTTCGACCCACTTGGTTAAGTAATCAATGGCTACCAGGATGAACCGATGTCCATTCGAAGCTTTAATTTCAATCATGCCAATCATGTCGATTCCCCAAATGGAAAAAGGCCATGGGGCAGAAAGAACTTTGAGATGTGTAGGCGGTACATGGATTTTGTCGGAGTATATCTGACACTTGTGATACCTTCTCATGTACTTGTAGCAGTCGGATTCCATGGTCAACCAGTAGTACCCTGCTCTCAGAATTTTTCTCGCCATAGTATGTCCGTTGGCATGAGTGCCAAAGGACCCTTCGTGAATTTCTTTTATCAGCATGTCTGCTTCTGGTATATCTACGCATCGGAGGAAGACCATGTCAAAGTTTCTCTTAGAGTGTATCACCTCTCAGGAAGAAACTTCCTGCTAGCCTTCTGAAGGTTTTTCTGTCTTTCCTGGATGCCTCAGGTGGGTATTCTTGTTTCTGAAGGAAGCATTTGATACCGTGATACCAAGGTTTGTCGTCTATGACTGCTTCAATCGTGAAGATATAAGCGGCCGTTCAAGGCGCATTATGTCAAACTTAGGTAAGTCATTCCATTGACCTACACTAATCATGGAAGAGAGGGTGGCTAAGGCATCAGCCATGTGATTCTCCTCACGAGGGATATGATGAAACTTAGACTCTGTTGAAGAAGGGTAACAACCTTCTTGCGTAATCTTTGTAAGGAATCAATCCTGATTGGTATCTGTTCAAATCTCCTTTGATCTGATTGATAACCAAAGCGAGTCGCCATATACATCCAAGTTCTTAATCCTTAAGTCAATCGCTTCTTTGAGACCCATAATACAAGCTTCGTATTCGGCCTTGTTGTTTGTACACTTGAATGTGAGTCTGGCGGTGAAAGGAATGTGGGTACCCTGAGGTGTTATGATGATTGCCCCAATTCCGTTTCCGTAATGATTGACAGCTCCGTCAAAAATAAGTCCCCATTGGGAATCTGGTTCTGGCCCTTCATTGGGTAGCGGTTCATCGCAGTCTTTCATTTTTAGATACATGACATCTTCGTCTGGGAAGTCAAATCTGACTGATTCCTGATCGTCAATCGATTGATGAGCCAAATATCAGCTAAAACACTTCCTTTAACGGTTTTCTGAGCTTGCTATTCTATGTCATATTCTGACAGCAACATCTGCCAACGGGCAATCCTCCCCGTGAGAGCAGGTTTTTCAAATACATACTTGATTGGATCCATTTCGGAGACCAACCAAGTAGTGTGACGAATCATGTACTGGCAAAGATGTTTGACTGACCAAGCGAAAGCGCAGCAAGTTTTCTCAAGCATAGTGTACCGAGTCTCGCAGTCGGTGAATTTCTTGCTCAAATAGTAGATGGCAGACTCTTTCCTTTTGGTTTCGTCTCGTTTACACACCCCATTGAGTCTTCCAAGACTGTTAAATAGATGATCAGCGGTCTTCCTTCCACTGGAGGTGATAGAATCAGCGAGTTCGACAGGTATTCCTTGATACTGTCGAAGGCGATTTGGCAATCTTATGTCCAAACGCAGTCCTGATTCTTTTTGAGTAATTTGAAAATCGGCGCACATGTCGCGTTCATGAGGAATATGAATCTGGAGATGTAGTTTAAACGTCCCAGGAATCCTCTGACTTGTTTTTTAGTTTTCGGAGAAGGCATTTCTTGAATGGCCTTGACCTTGTCAGGATCAACCTCAATTCCTTCCTGGCTGACGATGAACCCTAAGAGTTTCCCTGAACGGACACCGAAGGTGCACTTGTTGTACTTTCTCAACCGGTCGAATAGTTTTGACAGGTGGGTCACATGCTCCTCTTCTGTTTTTGATTTAGCAATCATGTCATCGACATATACCTCAATTTCCTTGTGTATCATGTCATGAAACAGAGTAGTCATGGCCCTTTGATAGGTTGCCCCAACGTTCTTCAAACTGAACGACATTAACTTGTAATAAAAGGTCCCCCATGGGGTAATGAACGAAGTTTTCTCCACGTCTTTCGGCGCCATTTTTATCTGATTATAGCCCGAGAATCTATCCATGAAGGAGAAGACTTTAAACTTTGTTGTACTGTTAACCAGCATGTCAATGTGTGGTAAAGGAAAGTCGTACTTTGGACTAGCCTTGTTTAGATCTCTGTAATCCACACATTTTGATTTTTCCGTCCTTTTTCGGAACTGGTACGATGTTGGCTAACCATTGAGGATATTCTGATGTGGTGAGGAAACCCGCGTCAATCTGTTTCTGTACCTCCTCTTTAATTTTGACAGCCATGTCTGGGTGAGTCCGTCTCAACCTCTGTTTTACTGGCGGACATTCTGATCTTAACGGTAGATGATGTTCCACGATGCTGGTATTAAACCCTGGCATATCCTGATAGGACCAAGCGAATATATCGGGAAACTCTTTGAGAAGTTTCGTCAAACTCTCTTTGACAGTAGGACTGAGCAGTGCCCCAATCTTGACTTCTTTTCTCTCTTCTTCTGAACCCAAGTTGACCGTTTCCAACGGCTCTTTGTGAGGTTCAATGGACCTTCCCTCTTGTCGGAGTAATCGGGAGATCTCTTCTGGAATTTCGTCGTCAACTTCTTCTTCAGCCCCAAATACCGGGAACTCAAAGTCGGGAGAAGGCATCGGATCGTATGTTTCAACGGGGTTTAAAACAAGCAATCTGCATGACGTGATGATTTGTGTTTAGAAGAGATTGAGGGAAAATGCAAAAGTGTGTGCAGTGTATTTCTTTTACTGCTTGTTTTTATTATTGAGTTGTTTTTTAGGATTACCATTTTCTGAAAAACGAAAAGAGAAAACAGCAATTAATGCGGAAATTACAGAACGGCACTATTTTATTAATGAACACGTTGATTCTTGAAACTACAGCCCTATAAAACAAAACTCTGTCGCTTTGGGAAAAACGAAGAGGGATATTTACAAAAAGTGAGCCCTATCAAAACATTCGTTTCACCTGGGCAGGGTGAAAGGTTAAAGTAAAGATGACAATTACTTAGACTTATGAACAATCTTCAGAACATCGACAGCGACCCATTGGCGGCGAACCCCTCGGTGAATCACAAAGTCTGGTACCTTCCTTGATTTGTCTTTAGAAATGACGTTGATTTCTGGCGGAGCAGGATCATTGGAATCTATCTCCCAGGCAGAGTTTTCGTAGGAGGATTCCTCAGTTGTATTTTGCATAGTATTTGTGCTCTCAGGTATGTCTCCCCATCCAGTTGGCTGGATGTCCTCGAGCCTGATATGAGAGCTCTCAGGAGTGGTGTACTTGACCATGAAGTCGTATTTTCCACTCGGTTCTCCCAAGGTGTCCCACACTTCTTTGGAACTTGAGGAGTCATCCCTCTCGATGACGTTGACCTCGGGAAAAGCATAGTTGATGAATTCTAGTTTGGAAAACATTGCGAATTCATCGTCGTGCTGGGTATTTTCAGGATAATCCGGGTGTTGATCCCATGACATGGTGGGGACGCGGGTATTTTTTTCAATGATGCTCAACTAATTTTCATTGTTCGGCTGACTTTCTTGTCCCAAGTCTCCTGGGTACGGTTGCCAAATAGGCAGACCATCCATCGGGCCATAGTAGTCGTGGTCAAAGTTGTCCCTCATTAGAGTGTCCTCCTCTAATGAGTTTGGTGGAGCACGACATCCTCCTGGATCACAATCTCCGTATATTGTTCTGACATCTAATCTGGGTATAAATCTCGAACTCTGTGCGGGATAGCAAAAAGGAGTATGTTTTTCGCCCTGAGACGTATAACCGTCCTCGTTGAGATAGCACTTCCATTCTTCCTCCGTATCGGAGGAATCATCTTTATTGATGGTATGCATGTCTTGGGTCATTGGTTGAAGGAAGCCTCCACTGTGGAAGAAGTTCTGGATGGGATGAAGACTTTCATCATTAGCAGTTGTCTGGGTGCAGGTTGCAGAAAAACCAAGACCCTTCTTTGTTTTGTTATCAGTAGGAATGACAAGCTGTCCCCATCCTTTTGCACTGTCCCCATCCTTTTACATTGTTATTTTCGATCACTTCGAGAGTATCTCAGCATGAGGACATCGAGGTTCCTTTCTCTGATTGATTCTCATTGCTCACCGACAGTGCTTGGAACTGAGTCCCAACAACCTCCTCGGGTTCTACACAAGTAAATAATGACAAGTTGCTCACTAGAAAGGCTTATTCTCCACATACTGTGACGAGTTGGCCGTTCTGGACGAACTTTAGCTTTTGGTGGAGGGTCGAAGTGACCGCCCCAGCCTGATGTATACAAGGTCTTCCTAATAAATAACTGTATGTTGCCCGAATGTCCATGACCTGAAAAGTGACTTGGAAAGTATGAGGACCAATAGTTATGGGAAGGTCGACTTCGCCGATAACTGTTTTTCTGGATCCGTCAAATGCTTTGACGTCGACCCCGCTGGTTTTCATCGGAGGTCCTTTGAATGATAATTGCATCAAAGTGGACTTCAGCATAACATTCAGAGCTGACCCTGTGTCTACCAGTACGCTGGCTAAAGCATCATCCTGGCAGTTGACTGTAATGTTGAGCGCCATGTTATGACGGTGACCTTCTTCAGGTAATTCCTCATCACTAAATCCCAAGTTATTGCAGGAAGTGATGTTAGAGACAATGCTATCGAACTGTCTAATTGTTATATCCTGTTCGACAAAGGCTTGCTCCAAGACTTTCTGTAGAGCCTCCCTGTGGGCTTCGGAACTGAGTAAAAGTGATAATATCGAGATCTTTGAAGGAGTTTGTAACAGTTGATCAACAATGTTGTATTCACTCCTTTGGATGAGCTTTAACATCTCATCATCGTTTTTTGAAAGGTCGGGATTACTGGATTGATTGACTGGTGGATCGGGAACTTCTTTCTGAGGTTCCTTTTCTTTGTTGGGTTCTCCAACTCCTCTGTTGAAGATTCTACCACTACGTGTTACTCGACTGATGTCTGCAATATTCACGACGGAGGGTAACGGAATTTCCTTTCCATTCTCAATTGTTGTTGCACCGTATTTGTAAGGGATAGCCTTAGTTGATTCATACGGTAGCGGTCCCGGTAGATAGATGACTATGGGAGCCTTCTGATTTTTCTGACCATTGTAAGTAATTTTGATCCGTTCCCGGTTGGGAACTCTCGATTCGTCAAGTAGGGGGATAATGGTACAAACATCCCTAGCCCTCTGATGATCAGAGATTACGACAACATCCTTGATTTGATCAGCGAAGTAGTTGACTGATCCAGAACTTGACCATGGTTGAATCTCTTTGCGGTCCAACTGACTTTGAAGGGCTGCTCGCACGAGGTAGCATCCTTGGTTATCCACTGAGCAAACTCCACACCGCTCATAGTTGTGTAGTGGCACCTGGCCACGTCCGCTTTGAATACAGTGTAACTTTACTAGGTTTGTTTCCATCAACCGAACATCCTGACTTTGTTATCTAGTAGGATTCTCGTTAGTGATGCTAATTTGTTGGGTGTATTCATCCATATAGATTGGAAGCCACCAGTGGTTCAACAAGTGCTGAAGTGTTTCCTAGACAAGGGCATAGCCCTGATCGTCTTCGCAACCCGCTTTACAGCCCTGATAATCATGTGATACCAGGAACCCGAGCCGGACCTGTTTAGCATGTAACTCCACCAGGCTGGTATTCATTAAGCGAATATCAAAGATTTGAATCATGTTGATTTAATAATGATTCCTATCATGGTAGTCTTGAATCCATCCAAGATCCATTTGACGCTGGAGGGCTTCTTGTACAAAAGAGCATCCCTGTTTGTTTACCGAGCAAGTCAGGCAGGAATTATAATCGTGACGCGGCAGATTACGATACTGGCTTTGCCTTGAGTGCATTGCCACCAAGTTGACATTCATCGCACAGATATCGTGGTTTTGAATGATGTTGGAATTCATATAAACCATGTTAACTCCACGAACACGGTGCTCTTGAATCCATCCAAGATCCATCTGTTCCTGTAGAGCTGATTGCACCACAAAACATCCTTGATTGCTTTTAGAGCAGATATCACACTGGTGATAATTATGAGGTGGCACATGGTCATATCCACTCTGTCTACAATGCATCTTGACCAAGTTGGCCCTCAATAAGAGTACATCATGAATTTGATAGGTGTTGTTAGACTCTCCCTCTATCAAATTGACTGTAGCCTTCTCGTGTTGAGGCAGCGGGTTCGTGAGAACATTTGGATTCGTATCTTTGAAAGATAAGACCCCGCTCCTAACAAGCTTTTGCACGTCGGATTTGAAACTGAGACAGTTTTCTATGTTATGCCCTGGTCCTCCTTGATGGTAAGGGCAAGTCTGATCCACCTTAAACCAAAAAGGCAGATTTTCTGGTACTGTAAGAGGAGACTTAGTCTGGACATGCCCCTTGGCCAGTAGTAACGGAAATAGTTCTGCGTACGATACGGGTATAGGATCAGATCCTGGTGGCTGTGTTGTATGGTTGTTGTTGTATTGAGGACGAGCCTGCTGAAGAGGCTGTTGTGTCCTTTGCTGAAATTGCTGCGAATGCGGTTGACTTTGAGCAACCTGAGGTTGATACGTAGAAACAGGCGCAGGGCTGATAGCAGGAGTTACAGGTACTGCTGGTTGGTACCGTAGCCTTTGCTTTCCGAGAGAGATATTTCCAATATCTTGCTCCTTTTTCTTAGGGAGAGCACTACCGTATTTTTTAGTACCGCTTGTCGACCCAGTGTCTTTGACTAGACGTCCTTCTCGAACGGCTTCCTCGAGACGCAATCCCATACCGACTATTTTGGTGAAGTCGCTGGGCGCACTGGCAACCATTCTATCTTAGTAAAATGAGCTCAAGGTCTTTAAGAAAATCTTTGTCATCTCTTTTTCCTCAAGAGGTGGACAAATTTGAGCGGCAATTTCACGCCATCTCTGAGCGTACTCTTTAAAGGTTTCCTTGTCCTTTTGCGACATTGATCTGAGTTGATCTCTGCCTGGTGCCATGTCCAAATTGTATTTATGTTGTTGGACGAAGGCAGTGCCAAGATCTATGAAAGTGCTAATCGTAGTGCGGTTTAAACCCATGTACCATTTTAATGCGGCACCGGTTAAGCTATCCTGAAAGTAGTGAATCAGCAGATCCTGGTTCTCTATCTGAGCTGACATTCGCCGAGCGTACATCACCAAATGGCTTTGAGGGTAAGAGTTACCCTTGTATTTTTCAAAATCGTGTACTTGGAACTTGTGCGGGACTTTCACATTGGGGACTGTCGCTCCCGGGATTTTCATCCTAGTACAAACGCGAAAGTGGCACCAAAACAGAGTCGCCAGCAATGTGTATTTATCCCAAGAGAGGGAAAGGAAACACCGCGTAAACCTGAAGAGAAGGAAAGAGCATGGTCTTGCGACCAAGAGAAATGGGTTCGGGAGTCGGTTACGCGAGAGGAAGGTATTAGCACCCCCCTCGCGTCCATCGTACCCGATGGGATCCACGCTTGCTTGTCTCGATCAAAGGGTGATGGAAAAGAATACTGGAAAAGGAACGAAAAGAGAACTGGAAAAGGAACGAGAAACAAATGTAGGGAAAATAAAAGAAGTGCTCGCATGGGCCCTACCCCACTGCCTACGTATCTCATCGGGAACATGAGAATCAGAGCGACGTAGTTCCCCTCACTAGGGATGGATTGTCTGTGTTTTTTAGAGAACGGCTTACGTCCTAGCTCAGGTGTTGCAGGCTCGCTGGTCCGAGTGCGTTACCATCTTGCAAGAGAACGAGTAGAAGCGCGTTCGTGCGTTGAGAATGAATGAGATGAGAAAAGAATTCCCGAAGGAAAGACGTTATTGTTTGTTTTTGTCTTTTAGAAGGAAGTGTTTTGGATTTGTTTGCATACGACAGTGTATCTGGATCTTAGTCATTGGAATGTGTACCTTCTCACATTCCAAGATGGAATGGGTAAGAAAGCACACTAAGGGTGAAGAAGACCCTCACACTTAGTTCCAATTATCAAGGTTCAAACACACTAGCATACTTGTGTTTATTAAGTGTTTTGTTGATTATGAAGTGAAGAAGTGTTTTTTATTATTTGCACCTTCAACAAGTATTGCATTTAAGTCCCTCATACAAGATCAAATATGTAACACATTGACCTAAGATGGGCCATATGCTACACATCTTAAGATTATAAGAGAAGACCCCTTATAATCTTTTCTTCATATGAAAGGCCTAAATGCAATAAATGCCTACCTTTATTAGATATTTTGAATTTTCTTTGAGATGAGAAAAGAGACTCAAGGGAGGATAAAGGTAAAAATCTATATGGACTAAGACTCAATCCTAATTGATTAGTTAAGGGAGTGATCCTAAGGTTTGTGAGGTTTCAACCTAAAGTCTAAAGAAAGAAAGAATTAAACAATTCACTTCCAAAGTAGAAGATGAATTGTAATTCAAAAAGGGAAAGTAATGAGTTATTAAAAGAAAGCACATAAGTGCTTAGCAAAACACAAAATGGAATTGTAAAAGAGAAAGGATAGAAGTTGAATGTGGATTCCTTATCCACACTCAATTGAAACTTACCGAAGCCCCTACATGGTTAGTAACCATGTATAAGAAGTATAAGAAGTAAAAGAACATGTAATGCATCATAAAACTCACAAGAATTCAATGAGAAAAAAAATCCTAGAACCACAACCAGAATGGGCATCATATGGAAACCAATGGTTATTATCATACAAGTGCAAGTGAATAAGCAACCATCATCACCCATTAGCATTTAAACATATTACAAGAAGAAGGGGTAGATGAAAGATGGAAAGAAATGAAGAGGACATGCATAAATGGAACATGTAAATCAACAACCAGAATTGAAACTAAATGGAAAATGGTTTATAAACATCTCAAAAGTATTTATGAGGTAACTTCAAGACATTCAAGAAGTAATATAAGAAGAATTGAAATGAAAGTTCAAAAAGAAAGGGCAAACAATACATGTTAATGATGCACAAAGTTCAAATTGAAATGAACATGTAAAGATGACCTATAATGTGTATCAAAGACCTATAATATCATATGAATGGCTCATAACATATGCAAATGCTCATACAAATGTGCACAAAAGAATTCATGTAAACATGCACTAAAGTTGTAATGACATGCCATGGATTATACATCCAATGTGATGCATCAAACAAAGACCAAATGGATTCATGAAAATTATGCCAACATATCATTGGAATGCCTAGGTCAGAAATGCATCATACATCAAGATAGTATGTAAAAATTCAGAGCAAAATGACTTCAAACAAAGCAATTAGGTCAAATTGAAACATCATGCAAAGTGGTGCAAATATAGGCATCAAGACATATGATGAAGTGACCTAGAAAATCAAACAAAAATCATCTAACATGCTTCAATGTATTAGTGAATCAATGCAAAAAGAGTCATGTCAAAATAGTTGGTAATGAGCAAGAACAAAATTAAACAAATTCATGTATCATGCTTAGAATGCATCTAAGTGGAAATTCAAAGAAAATTATGGAACAGGGGCAAAAAGGTCATAAAATCAGAAAATAAAATCATGAAAAATTTCCTAAATGTTTTAAGAATACACATGAATTTTTGTAGAATTTTCCAATATGTTTTGGTATTTTTAAAAATTAATTATGAATCGTGTAGCAAAAATGAGAAATAAAATGAAATGGAACTAAAGAAGGGGGTGCATGCATAGCAAATTAACAGTTCAAAATCATTGGGCCTTGAAAACATGGGGTGTGGATATCAATCTGGCTTAGGTCCAATAAGCACGCAAAACACCATAACTAGCGTGTACCATCAGTCAACCATTTTGACTCACTCACAACCATCAGATTAGGTCAGGTCAATGTAAAAGTCAAGGTAATCAAATCAAGCATCTCACATTGCTAGTACACACTAATAACCATGTACACACGCGCATGCTAATCATCAGATGGAAAAAATGAAGCACGTGACACACACCCTCTCCATTTATTCGCTGGCACCACCACCACCCTTGGATCAAAACAAATCAACGGACACGACTTAATCTGGCATATAAACCCTAATGAAACCTCACCGGCCGGAGAGGGACCTCCGGTCACCTTCTCCGGCCACTCTCCGGCACTGCAATCAATCAAACATTCCAGAAATTTATGCAATACACATCAAAATGTTCAGGAAGTCACATAGATCATGAATCTAGGCTTATTTTTCACAAACAACACACAAACAGAGAGAATCGAAGCAATGAAATTAGCCCTAGGTTTTGGATCTAAGCTTCTAAGAAGCTCTATCAACTAACCGGTTTCATATAGCTCCTAATAAGCTCAAATAACACATCAACCAGTTAAAATAACATCAAATCGTGCAAGCAAAGTTTGAGAACTTTTGGAACCTGAAACTTGAAGATCTTTGGATTTTTGAGAAAACCAGAGATGAGAACTTGTTCTTGAACTTCTAGAACTTCAATTTGAGCAAAATAAATGCTATTTGATCTTGAGAATAAGAGGAAATCTGAATCTGAAATTGGAGATAACTGTGCTATTCCATGCTTCAGTGATGTCTTCTTGCTTGATTGTGAAGGTTGAAGAAGAACTTGAGGAGTTCGTGCAGGTAGAGAGAAAATTCAGAGAGAAAGTTGAGAGTGCTTTTGGAGTGAGAGTGAAACAATCAGAATCTCCCTTTCCAAATCTGTTAGAATTGTTTATATAGGCGTGGTTATGATTTGACCCTGGTGGTTGATGGTTAGAACTACAGTTAACTGAGTTAGTTAACTGAGTTTGAGTTAACAGAATGAGTCATGACAGTTAGTGACACGAGTTGGAGAGGTTTTGTTTTAGTGTGGAAGAGCTCATGGTCACTTATGGTGAGGATAATGGTGAGGTGGTGTTATGCAGCAGTAGCTTGTGGTGGAAGTTTCGCAAGTTTCCCTTCTCATGTAAGAAGTAACAAAGTGGAAGCACGTGCAAGAATGTTTGGGCAAATGAGGAAAAGAAAACAGCTGGTGATGGTGAAGTGTTTGTGGTGTGACTGAACCAAAACAAAGTGTAAACTGCTACACATGACAGTCAATGCCTCAATGCAGATGGTGATGTTTGAACATGGATTTCTTTATGACCAAGGCACGAAAATGAATCATCTTGGTGTCAATGGATTGAGGAAGCATCATAGGACAATTTTGGTGTTGGACTTGAGTTGAAAAGGTACCTCAAACATGTCTAAAAATCATCATAAACAGATGGAAAAACGACTGGTGCATGGGCGAGCAATTTGTGGCATGGCATGGCAAGGTGTGCATGGCATGGATTTTCAGTTGTGTTGACCAATCTTTGAGCTATCATAACTCCTTGTCCTTTGATCAAATGAAAAAATCATGAACATCAATCTTGAAGATCTCACATAGGGGAACAACTTTGATGTTGCAAGATTTTTCATTTGAAGCCTTTAACCATGAGTAAAATGAGTGGACATTTGGCCCACCACATGTTTGTTAAAATGACTGCGCGCGTGCCCTGAAAATCTTGGTCATGACCTAGTTTTGAACCTACTTTGCTCAAACTTTGATCAATCATATCTCCCTCATTTTTTATCCAATGGAGATGTTCCACACATGGATTTGAAGCTTAAAGCAAGGCCTTTCATTGAGGCAGAGTGGAATTTTCATTTGGTACTCCAAATTTGAATGGCCTTGGTTCAAATTCTGATGCAAAATGGCCAAAACTTGCTATTTTTAGTAACCCTTCCTCTTCCAAAAATGGCAACTTTCCACATCTTGATTTTTTCATGATTCCTTTGGAGTTTCTTGACCAAATTTTGTACATTGGACATATGTAACATGAATTTCATGAATTTGGCCTCAAAAAGTCAAGAGTTGACTTTTTCCTCTGATTATTTGACTTGGCCCCAAATTCCCTGATTTTTTATCTTTCTTCCAATTGAAACACTTCCAAAACCAATTGAGAGGCAATTTTCCATACACATACACTTAAGAACATGTAGAATATCATGACAACAAGCTTTGTCCAAAAAATCAGAGATATCCTGATTTTATTAGAAACCCTAATTTTGACCCTCTCTGGTTAGGAGGAAATTGCACATCTTCCAAATCCAAATTCCTCAGAGTATGTTGTGTATCCTCTTAAAGGATGATGAGAAATGCCACTTGAGAATGATTTTGAATCAATGAGCTATCTCTTTTGAGGGTTTTCCTTCAATTTTTGAACCTCTTGCATAGTGAAAGATGTAGTGCTTCAATCTCCCATTGAATCTCACTTCCTTGAGGTTTTGGAAGATCAATTGAGATAGTATGAGACATGAGAGACCTCTTGGCTTGCCTAGAGCCAACTTGATTGACCTTTTTGTGCTTTGAATGATTCCTTGATTGTCCACCTTCCACCTGATCACATGCCCTGATGGTAAGAAGGATGCCATGCTTCATTTTTCTATGTTAAATGCAATGTAATGTTAATGAGGTGGATATGATATGATAAATGATAATGCCATGCTATGATGACAAAAGGGGAGAGCAAATTTTGGGGTATTACAGCTGCCCCTATTCAAGCGCTGTAGACCTGAATGCCTGAAAGCAAATGCTTTCGGACTTTCAAGGTATATAGTGATTGAATACCAAAAATAACCAAAAATTTGCTCTGGGTGATGAAGAAGAAAAGGGATATAAACCCAACGAGACTGCTGGATTGAATCTTCGATGAAACGTCGGAGAGATCTGTCTTTTGAACGATGCCAGACGACTACTGGCTTGCCACGCTGATGGTGGACTTTAATACTGTCTTTTATGCAATTCCAGACGACTACTGGCCTGCCACACTACTGGTGGACTTTGGAAATGTCTTTTTGAACGACGCCAGACGACTACTGGCTTGCCACACTACTGGTGGACTTTAATAATGTCTTTTATGCAATTCCAGACGACTACTGGCCTGCCACACTACTGGTGGACTTTAATAATGTCTTTTATGCAATTCCAGACGACTACTGGCCTGCCACACTACTGGTGGACTTTGATAATGTCTTTTTGAACGACGCCAGATGACTACTGGCTTGCCACACTACTGGTGGACTTTAATAATGTCTTTTATGCAATTCCAGACGACTACTGGCCTGCCACACTACTGGTGGACTTTAATAATGTCTTTTATGCAATTCCAGATGACTACTGGCCTGCCACACTACTGGTGGACTTTGATAATGTCTTTTATGCAATTCCAGACGACTACTGGCCTGCCACACTACTGGTGGACTTTGCAGCTTCGTGCCACCTGAAAATGGACTTTTGCCAATCCACTGTTGGACTTTTGCCACCCGAAGACGGACTTTTGCCAATCCACTGTTGGACTTTTAGAATATGCCACCCTTAGATGGACCTTTCGCCAATCCACTGTTGGACTTTTGCCACCCGAAGACGGACTTTTGCCAATCCACTGTTGGACTTTTGCCACCCGAAGACGGACTTTTGCCAATCCACTGTTGGACTTTTAGCTGCTTTGCCACCCGAAGATGGACTTTTGCCAATCCACTGTTGGACTTTTGCCACCCGAAGACGGACTTTTGCCAATCCACTGTTGGACTTTTAGCTGCTTTGCCACCCGAAGATGGACTTTTGCCAATCCACTGTTGGACTTTTGCCACCCGAAGACGGACTTTTGCCAATCCACTGTTGGACTTTTAGAATTTTAAAATCGAATTACTCTCTGCCTCTGCGCCAGACATCTCTGCCGACTCTGCTGAGGAACCACAATCAATGATTTAATCTCGGAGACTCCTAAAAGGATAATATCTCTGCTGGCGAATGGATGAACAATCCGTCTGCTTCGAATTGCCAAGCTTGCCAAAAATAAATTGGACTTTAAGATATGAGGGAATGACGACTCTGCCAGGAATTATTCCATCTGTTTGGGGGAATGAATTCTGGTCACAGCGATTCCGCTGGGGATGAGAATTTTTAAATGACGTCCTGCTGGGGAAATGAGCCATTAAAACTCTGCTTGGGGATTTATTCAACCCAAGATCCTTTATAGGGATTATCAACCTTCTGACCCGGCTGGGGAAAGGCTGTACCATCCTTGTTGAGGAATAGATTCTGTCGATCTGATAAACCTCTGCGGAGAGAACAACAACTCAGCTGGAAGTTGCTGACAAGATTCGATGCTGACCTCTGTGGGGATACCATGACCAGAGATACGATCTTGCTGGGTATCAGGGCTACTCTGCCAGGGATATGCAAATCCTGGTTAGAACATTCCACTGCAACTTGCTAGAAAGAGTCCTTAGAGATCTGTTGGGGAAACCCAAAGCAAATCCACAGTAGTCTGCTGAAGAATATGACTGTCGAGCTTAGGATAAGTACCACAATGCACCATGTTAGGCGAGCTTCCCTTTAGACAATTCCGTTAGGGATGACGAGTTTATAACAAACTCTGCTGGCGGAAACTTCTTTAAAACGTCTCATGTTGGGGAATGCCTTTCGAGAGGATTTTACAGAAGACCAACTGTCCTCAAACTCTACTGGGGGTGACCAACACTTCATGCTGGGGAAACAATCATGCCCCATGCTTGGACAACACAACAATTCGTCCCCGCAGAGGATGTCATAAGAGGATTTTACAGAAGATCTAGCCTCTTCAAACTCTTGTGACTTCGCTGGGGATAATGACCATCAGTTTCGGTGTCGACGAGACCACTCTTTTGGGGAACCTGTGACCGTTATCGACATAGAAAAGCTTGTAGCTGTTGGAAATACTGTATGAGAGAATCGACTTAATAAGATGCAACGGTACCCAGTTGAACTTAATTCACTGATATCGACCCGTTATGAACAATCGTCGACCGAACGATGAACGCCGATCTCCTTACCCATAATTGCCCCAGTCTTTTGCGTGGGGTGATTTATTGCTGGTCTTGTGCTTAAAATCATCTGCACCTGCTACCTGCAACAAAAGAATATGCCCACATGCCCCGAATATTGCGTGGCTAGAATCCACCATCCGGGAGTATTCAACATTCGAAGTAATTTCAAATATTTTTTCTGCGCATGTTATTGCAAGGCTGCCATGTTTTCAAATGCAATGTTTTATCAACAATTAGGACGTTTTTGCAAACAAAGCAATAAAACAAAAATAGAAAGCTTTTTATTGAAATTCAATTTATTGACTGAGAGCCCAGAATAGGCAATTACATCTGGAAGCAATCCCTGGAAAGAGGTGATCGCTGAAAATTGAGAAAAGAAACTATCCTAATAGCAATGTGAAAACGGAATTCCACTGAGCTTCCATTCTGTTATGACCAGTATGTCTTCAAAACTCCCCGACCTTGCCTTCTGAGGAATGATCAGACCGATTCCTATTCTTCAGAACGTCAGTTGTTCAAACGGTAATGGGTACAGATAACTCAGACTGTAGTCATTCGCTTAAATCCCTCTTTT
Source organism: Lathyrus tuberosus (assembly GCA_022829125.1). Taxonomy (NCBI): domain Eukaryota; kingdom Viridiplantae; phylum Streptophyta; class Magnoliopsida; order Fabales; family Fabaceae; genus Lathyrus; species Lathyrus tuberosus. The sequence goes on along the minus strand of JALAZF010000055.1, from coordinate 13,801,010 downwards.
GTGTGGACCGCCCTTTCAGGTTTTCGATCCACCAGGATACCCTTTTTTGCCTAAGTTGCCCTTTCGGGTTTTCAACTTACCGGGTGTACAATTTTTTTTTCAATTATATCCCTAATTTTTGCCCGAACCTTATTCTGTTTTTGGTTCGCCGGGATGCCCTTTTTTGCCTGGATTTTTTTATTTTTATTATCCAGCGGGTCTATTCATGCGAAGTATTTTTTGACTACGTCCGAGTTGACAGGGGATGAAAAGTCTTCGCCATCCATGGTTGTAAGCAATAAAGCTCCGCCCGAAAAGACCTTTTTAACCACGAATGGACCTTCATAGTTAGGAGTCCATTTGCCCCTGTGATCTGTATTGGGAGGAAGGATCCTTTTGAGTACTACATCTCCGACTTTATAAACCCGAGGACGCACCTTCTGGTCAAATGCCTGCTTCATTCTGCGCTGATATAGTTGCCCATGACATACAGCCGCCAATCGCTTTTCCTCAATAAGGCTCAGCTGATCAAATCTGGCTCGTACCCATTCGGCTTCATCTAGCTTAACATCCATCATAACTCTGAGGGACGGAATCTCTACTTCAACCGGTAGCACTGCCTCCATACCATATACAAGTGAGAATGGGGTTGCCCCAGTGGACGTGCGTACCGACGTTCGATACCCATGCAAAGCAAATGGTAACATCTCATGCCAATCTTTGTACGTGACAACCATCTTCTGCACAATCTTCTTGATATTTTTGTTGGCCGCTTCGACCGCGCCATTCATCTTTGGGCGGTACGGAGAAGAATTGTGATGTTCGATTTTGAAGTCCCGGCATAACTCAGCCATCATCTTATTATTCAAATTAGAACCATTATCAGTAATGATTCTTTCGGGAACTCCATATCGGCAAATGATATCCCGTTTTAAGAAACGAGCGACCACTTGCTTTGTAACATTGGCATAGGATGCGGCTTCAACCCATTTGGTGAAGTAATCAATTGCCACCAAGATGAAACGATGACCATTGGAAGCTGTAGGCTCAATCTTTCCGATCATATCAATGCCCCACATGGCAAACGGCCAAGGCGACGACATGATACTCAACGGATTTGGAGGCACATGCACCTTGTCTGCATAGATCTGGCATTTATGGCATTTGCGGGCATATTTGCAACAATCTGACTCCATAGTCAACCAATAATATCCCGACCTTAACAACTTTTTAGCCATTGCCTGCCCTCCGGCATGAGTACCGAAAGAGCCTTCGTGCACTTCAATCATCAACAAGTCTGCTTCATGTCTATCCACACATCTAAGCAGGACCGTGTCAAAATTTCTTTTATACAGCACGCCATCTTTGTTCAGGAAGAAACTACCAGCTAACCTTCTCAACGTCTTCCTGTCTTTGGACGATGCCCCGGACGGGTACTCTTGACTTTTCAAGAAACACTTAATGTCATGAAACCATGGCTTGTCATCAGACGTTGCATCGACCGCAAACACAAATGCTGGTCTGTCAAGGCGGGATACCTCAATCTTAGGTACATGGTTCCATCCTTGCACTTTGATCATGGAAGACAAAGTGGCCAAGGCATCAGCGAACCTATTCTCATCTCGAGGAATGTGGTAAAGTTTCACTGTTGTGAAAAACGTCAGCAATCTCCTTGTATAATCTCTATACGGCACTAGATTTGCTTGGTGCGTGTACCAACTCCCCTTCACTTGATTGATTACCAAAGCTGAATCACCGAATATATCAAGGGTTTTAATCCGTAGATTAATCGCCTCCTCGATCCCCATTATACAAGCTTCGTACTCTGCTTCATTGTTGGTGCACCCGAAAGTTATTCGTGCAGTGAAAGGCATATGAACACCTTCCGGCGTGATAAGAACTGCTCCAACTCCGCACCCATTCATATTGACAGCCCCATCAAACATCAGACTCCATTTGGATCCAGGGTCTGGCCCCTCCTCCGGGAGTGGTTCCTCACAGTCTTTAGCTTTGAGAAACATGATGTCCTCATCAGGGAAGTCAAACTTCATGGGTTGGTAATCATCCATTGGCTGTTGCGCAAGATAATCGGACAAGATACTTCCTTTGATGGCCTTTTGTGAAGTGTACTGAATGTCATACTCTGTCAAGACCATTTGCCACCGTGCAACTCTGCCTGTCAATGCTGGTTTCTCGAAAATATACTTGATAGGATCCATTTTTGAAATCAACAAGGTCGTGTGCCTAACCATATATTGCCTCAATCGCTTAGCGGCCCATGCAAGCGCACAGCATGTCTTTTCAAGCATTGAGTATCGGGACTCACAATCATTGAACTTTTTGCTCAGGTAGTAAATAGCATGCTCCTTCCTACCTGTTTCGTCATGTTGACCGAGAACACAACCCATGGCACCTTCAAGCACTGTCAGATACATTATCAGCGGTCTCCCTTCAACTGGAGGTATTAGAATCGGAGGTTCCTGCAAGTATTCTTTTATCTTATCGAATGCCAATTGGCAATCGTCATTCCACCTGACCGTTTGATCTTTCCTTAACAATTTAAATATTGGCTCACACGTGGCTGTTAGGTGAGATATGAACCTTGCAATGTAGTTCAATCTACCCAAGAAACCACGAACCTCTTTTTCTGTTCTCGGTTCAGGCATTTCTTGTATTGCTTTCACCTTGGCAGGATCAACCTCGATTCCTCTTTCGCTCACAATGAAACCCAGTAACTTTCCAGAACGCACCCCAAACGTGCACTTGTTTGGATTTAATCTCAGACGGAACTTTCTCAACCTTTCAAACAGCTTTTTCAGGTTAACCAGATGTTCCTCTTCTGTTCTCGACTTGGCAATCATATCATCTACATAACATTCGATCTCCTTATGAATCAAGTCATGAAACAATGTCACCATCGCCCGCTGGTACGTTGCCCCTGCGTTTTTCAACCCAAAAGGCATTACTTTATAACAATATGTACCCCACGGAGTAATGAACGTGGTCTTCTCCATGTCTTCAGGTGCCATCTTGATCTGGTTGTACCCGGAGAAACCGTCCATAAATGAGAACACTGAAAACTGAGCTGTATTATCGACCAGCACATCAATATGAGGTAGTGGAAAATCATCTTTCGGGCTAGCTTTATTAAGATCTCGATAATCCACACACATTCTCACTTTTCCATCTTTCTTCGGTACTGGCACGATGTTGGCTACCCATGGAGGATACTTTGTCACAGCAAGAAAACCAGCGTCCCACTGCTTCTGGACTTCCTCCTTAATCTTTAAGGCCATGTCGGGGTGAGTCCGACGAAGTTTCTGCTTGACTGGCGGACATTCTTCTCTCAATGGTAGCCTGTGCACGACAATATCCGTATCCAACCCCGGCATGTCTTGATACGACCAGGCGAAGATGTCAACATACTCGCGCAACATTTCCGTCAAAGTTTGCTTCACATCTGCTTGCAAGCTGGCACCAATCCTGATCTCTTTCTTGGCGTCCTTGGTACCAATATTGATGATTTCTACAGTCTCCTGATGAGGCTGGATGACCCTTTCCTCTTGTTTCAACAATCTGGCCAGTTCTTCAGAAAGTTCACAATCTTTCCCATCCCCTTCTTCGGCTTGATAAATCGGATTGTCAAAGTCATACATGGCCATATCAAAATCGTTATCAGTGGTATCCGGAGGATCAAGTCTGCATGAACGGGTTCATGCCTTATTTTAGAATTTATTTTTAAGCAAAACAAAAGAAAATGAAACATTGCCATTTTATATTTTTTGTGCAAAAATAAAAACTGAAAGACAGAGAACAAAATTTGATTGCAAAATGTCCTTTATTAATGATTAAACATTGCAAATGCAACCATGGTGGCCCTACAAATGAATCTATACGCCTTGGGCAGAGCGCAAGATTTTGTCATGCATTATGGTTAGAAAAAACAAAGAAAAATTACTCTGTCTGAAGAGTAACCCGGATGACTTCTTCAACGAACCAGTTTTGCACTTGTTGTCCCGGAACATGAGGGCGTACCCAGTTGTCCAGGTCACAATCACTGTCAACACTATCCTCCGTGGCTGCACAAGACTGGTCCATGTAGATAATTCCCCCACTATTGAAAGTAATGGGTCCCCTGCTCCCCGCATCTGAAGTTGTAGAGGGATGATAACCAATACCAAATTTGTCTTCCTTCATTGGGGTCTCTATCAACCTGCCCCAACCTTGGGCGTTGCCTGCCCTGACGACTTCGACAGCTTGTTTGTAAGATGAAATGGAGGTACCAGCCTCAACTGGTACAGAAGAAGACTCAGGTGCATCGTCAATATTGACTGCTTCAAATGATTGGCACAGCATCTCATGAATTTCCCCATCCATTTCAATGTACTTGAATGTGGACAAGTGACTCACAAAGATGTCTTCCTCCCCACACACTGTCACAACCTGCCCTTCAAACTCATACTTCAGCTTTTGATGTAGAGTAGAAGTAACAGCCCCGGCTCCGTGAATCCAAGGGCGTCCCAATAGGCAGCTATATGCAGGTTGTATGTCCATTACATGGAACGTGGATTTGAATACCTGTGGTCCAATTTGTACGGGCAATTCCACCTCACCAAACACAGATCGTCTGGTCCCATCGAATGCTCTGACCACCAATTCACTAGGCCTTAAGATCAAACCATCAACTTCCAGCTTCATCAATGCCTTCTTGGGCAAGACATTAAGTGATGAACCAGTGTCTACCAGTACATGAGATAACACTGCGCCCTTACACTCCATCGTGATATGCAAAGCCTTATTATGGTTTCTTCCTTCAACAGTCAAATCTCTACTTGTAAAGCCCAAGCCATGGCTGACATTAACATTGGAGATTACGCCCTCGAGCTGATTAACAGTAATTTCTTGTGGCACGTACGCACTCTTCAACACTTTCAACAACGCCTGCCGGTGCGCATCAGAGCACATCAATAGTGACAAGATTGAAATCTTTGAAGGGGTCTGATTCAGTTGGTCCACAATCTTATAATCGCTTTTCTTGATTATCTTCATAAATTCTTCCATTTCCTTATCAAAAATAATCTTTGTCTCTGCTTCAGGTGTAGGCGCACTTTCAACCACCTGTTTACCCTTAGCCTTTGCTGCAGCTTCTACCTCCTTATCACTTCTCAAGGTTTGGGGAGCGAACAACCTTCCACTCCTTGTAAAGCCCCCTACACCCCCTACATTATCAATATTTGGGCTGACTGACGGCTCAACTTCCTGCTTTTTACCTTCGTAATATACATCTGCCCCATAGTGCCATGGGATAGCTTTCGTAGATGTGAACGGAATTGGTCCTGGCACCGTGATAGTGACAGGACTGGGCCCTTCTGGCGCAACACTCGCCATGGGAACTGCATTGACCGACATTTGAATCTCAGCGGGAGTGTAATAGATGGTCACGGTTGATATCTCATCAGTGTCTTTCACGACTCTGTCGAACTGTAGACATCCTTCATCGATCAGATTTTGTAAACCCATCTTCAACTTATCACAGCCGTTCTCCTGATTCATACACTCAGAGCAATCTTGATTACAGCCCGGGAACACCTGTCCCTTCAATAAACGATCTTTTACAACCAACAAAGAAGTTTTCACTTGATGAACGTCTAACACCAAATTCAATCTCCTCCCATCTTCAATAGCGTACACATTTGCTGCACTATGATCAGGCATGGGATGCTGAGTAATATTAGGAGCGGGAGAGAAATTGATGGCTTTAGCATCAATCAAATCTTGTACTTTATGATGGAAAGCCCAGCATTTTTCAATGGAGTGCCCCTGAGCACCTGAGTGGAACTCACAACGAGCATTAGCATCGAAGTTAGGTGGCAGGTTTCCAGCAACCGGAGCTTTCATAGTACGGAGTTCTACCAACTTTAACTCGAGTAGCCGGGGCAACAGCGCGGCATAAGTCATAGGGAGAGGATCCATCTTACGATCCCTCTGTCTAGACCTTTGCTGGAAAAAAGGTTGTTGCTGTTGAACTTGTTGTTGGGGTTGTTGTTTCTGAACAGACGGTGTGGGGATTGTCACAGCATCTACCTGATAATAAGCTCGAGAACGCCCTCTGCCCCGTCCTCTAAACACAGCATTCGTATCACCTTCTCTTCTTTTCTGGTTACTAGCGAACGGTTTCTTCGTCCCCGAAGAGCCAGCCCCACTCACATCCTGGATCTTTCCAAGCTTTAACCGACTTTCTATTCTTTCTCCCGCAATCACAATATCAGCAAATCCAGTTGACGGACAAGCAGCTAATCTATCCAGATAGGCCCCTTGCAAGGTGCCCATGAACATATCTGCCATTTCTCTGTCTGACAAGGGAGGTTGAACCTGGGAAGCCATTTCCCTCCACCTCTGTGCATATTCTTTGAAACTCTCCTTGGCATTTTGTGACAATCCCTGCAATTGGGTGCGGTTGGGCGCCATGTCAATATTATATTGGTATTGCTTCAGGAACGCTTCTGCCAGATCTTTCCAATTCTTCACAGCAGCTCTACTCAACTTCATGTATCAGGTCAAAGACGCCCCCGCCAGACTGTCCTGAAAATAGTGCATCCATAGCTTCTCGTCATCCGTATGGGCTGAAATCTTCCCAAAGTAAGCTTGAAGATGCGTTTGGGGACACGCATTGCCGTGATACTTATCAAAAGTGGGAGGTTTGAATTTAGGGGGAATTCTGACTCCTGGGACCAGCCCCAAGCTAGTAACATCAATACCCATAGAGTTCTTGCATTCCATGGCCCTGATCTTTTCTGCTAACTCATCATACCTTCGATCACCTTGATTACCCACATCAGCATCCAGCAGAGTAAATTGGTCCTCCAGGGTATCTTCAAGAGTAACACCAACATGCCTACCATTTCCATTACCCCGATTGTTACCACCAGGAGGAGGGTTGCCACCGGGAGGAGGAATGCCATGTCCCTGTGAATTGTCATGATGATCACCTTCGGGCCCGTTGTCGGGACGCTCTACCAGAAGCCTCAGTCTCTCCTGATTTTGCGCCATGCCAGTCATGAGGGTCATGAACTGGTCCATACGCGCCCTCATTTCCGCCAAATCACTTTGCACTTGATCCATGATTCTTACTTGATTCCTTCGCGTCGAATATCGGTGAATATGACTCTCCGCTATACTGCCTGAAACTAAATAAAGGTTAGAGACCCCGCAACGAGTACCTGAAAAGCAAGTAACAAAAAATGCAAAATGATATGCAATGCCATGCAATGCCATGTTTGTCATTTCCGAGGTGCTTTATACCCTGATTCCAATCCAACCACAGAAATCTGAGGACCAGAAATTGTGATATAAAGAGACGTGTCGTGGTCATGTGCTTGTGTGCAGCTATCTGATAAGGAATAATTCTGAATAAAACTGCTCATACTCATTCAACAAAGTATTCAAGTACATTTAAGAAAGGCTCATCCGCAAATGCAATACAAGGAAAAATGGATCCATCAACAAGCCTGATGGTAACCATTAATAACAAAATATAAGGAAAAGAACATCAGTCTGACAATTCCACACCCTTCAGCTTATCACTTGAGTATTTGATCTCCTCAAAAAGTATACGGGTACGCTGGTGATTTGGCTTTTCAATCATTTCTTTGATCAAGACATCCCTTTTCTCAAGAGCTTCAGTTAAAGAACCCATGTGCAGCATCAGAGCCTCGTCATCACACACTCCTTTGTGTCTCTTTATGCCGGCTTGCGTCTTGAGTATCTCCCTTTCTATCATGACTTCTTCAAGCTCTTTCTTGGTATTCCTCAGCTCACCTCTAGCTTCTTCTAGCTGTTCTTGACTCTTACCGAGGCTTTCCCGATACTTTCTCCTCTGCTCATGCGCCTTTTCAAGCTCTTCGTCCTTAATCTGCAACTGTTCCTGTAATTCAGCATTCTCTATCCTAACTTCGTCCCAAGCGTGCTGAAACTTTGTTAACTTTTCTTTGGTCTGTGCTAACGCCTGTTTGGTTTGCTTGTGGGCTTGAGTAGCATCATCAGCACCTTTACTAATCTTCCGGAAATGTTGGGCTCTTCCAGTAAAGTCTTTTTCTTTTGCAGTTAGGATTTGTTCAGCATCTTGGGCTTTCCGCTCCAGCTCTTTGTTGGCATGTAGAGCATTCTGAAGACGGCTACTCAACTCGGAATTCTCTCCTTGGAGCTTTTTCACCAAGGCTTGCAACTTGTCAACTTCTTCCACAGTAGCAGTGCTTCTTGCTTTCTCATTCTCCGGATACAAAAGGGGTGCCTTACCAAAAGGCAAGAGAAAATCTTCAACTCTTTTCTTCACCCACTCTTCATATGCTGGATAAACCCGGTTGTTAGGCTTTCCTAGAGTAACTTTCCCCTTTTTCAGTATGCTACCCCAGCTTTCAGAAGCTTTCTGTGCTGCTTCCCATCCTTCTGATGTATGAAAATAGAGGGACTCCTCCACATCTCTCTTAATAGGCGGACCTGTCAGGGCATACCCAAATTGTCGAATGGCCAAAGAAGGATTGTAGTTAATCCCACCCATTCTTCCTATCAGTGGAACGTTAGGGAACTTACCACAGCTGTGTATAATATTCTTACCAATCAGCCCATGATCTACCCATACGATGTCCTTGGCCACCAATCCCATTAAACGCTGTTTCCACTCTAGAGAATCTTTGGAATCCACAAAAGCCCCTGATTGTGGTAAACAGCCCGCAAACCACTTATAGAACAAGGGTGCACAACAACGAATTATCCCTCCTCTTTTCTTTTCATTTCGGTTGTACAATGAGTAGTGAAGATCTCCCAGTAGCGTTGGCACCGGGTTCTTCATCATGAATATTCGTATAGCGTCCGTATCAATAAAATCCGGCTCGTTGGGAAACAACACTATGCCGTATATACAAAGGGCTAGCAAAGCATTAAAAACAAGCCAATTCTCGCCTTTAGCTGCTTCCTGGGCCTTCTTAATCAGATATTCCAGCTTGTAACCACGAATCTTTCCTTTGTTGGAGACCTTGTCACTTAGCTCTGATTTGCTCAAATATAGAGCACCAGCCAACTTCCCAAAGTCAAGATCCCCCACTGATCCAAAGAAAGGGGGCTCCTCCTTGATAGCAATCCCCAACATGTTGGAATACTCCTCCAGGGTAGGAACCAGCACATAGTCTGGAAATACAAAACATCTCAGAGGCGGATCATAGAACTGCATCAACGTATGGAGACCTCTGGCTTCATAATCACTGACATTACGAACCATAGATAAAATCCACCCATATTTCTCTTCAAAAGCTTCTCGTGCTGCCGGGCTCGCCATTCCCTTCAGCACAACAATACGGCCCAAAGTAGGCGTAAGGAACTTATAGCTGATGATATTCTTCCTCTCTTTAGTGTTCATCTTTGCAGGGACCTGATGACTGGAATCAAGGGAAATATATGCACCTGGAAATGAATAAACATGTATGTTAGGATATGATAATGCAATGCAAAGGGCAATGTGATCAGGTAATCAGGTGTCTGTGCTGAACTGTGAACGGTGTCAGTGTAGCTCTGAGACTAATATAGAACCATAGATAAGAACCATCTGAATACAATAGGATGAAACTTCCTTTTTGTGCAATGATGATAGAAAACCGGGTATGTAGGAGGTCATGGTTACCTGCAAACCTGTAAACAACCCGCCCTTCTCACATGTGGGTACTAGGATGTTCAATATCCCGGGCTCTCAGGTCGAGAAATGATGATACGTTCACCATTTCTGGTTTGGCATCATCATCAATCGAGGAGGCCTCAACTGATTCTCCAAAACAAAAAGGTCCTCAGCTTCTGGCACTGAGGTCGAGAAGCAATAGTACATTCATCCCTCAGGGTACAGTACTACCGCCAATCGAGGAGTGCCTCCGCTGATTCTCTTTCAAAAAGGGATGTCCTATAGCAAGTTCCCAGCATTGGGTCCTCGGATCGAGAATGTGCAATGGGTTTGCCACGGAATGTGGTCTGCCACTGTCACAACTCGGGAGGAGTGCCGCAACTGAGTCCTCGGGAATGGTCACCAGAGTCGACAGTTCCTCAAGAGAATAACCACTGGCCTGCATAACATGCAGTAGCAGAAAGCTCCTGATAGAACCTCGTCTGGTTGTGGGTCTCATGAACAACAATACGTGGTCACCACCAAGCAAGCGTCATGACTATCCACTCTAATACCTATGTATGTACTCAAGCCTTGGTAGTGAGCTTATCTCTCAGAACACCCATCCCGCCAAACAGACAAAACAGTGCAACACAATATAATATATGATATGTAATGCTAAAATGCGGTAAATACAGTAAAATAAATAAACAACAACATATAGCACAACATTAAACACCCAATGAAAGAAAAGCAGACAAGCGCTAGGATTGACTCGCTAAGGAAACCAGAATTCGTCCCCAGCAGAGTCGCCAGCTGTCGCTCCCGGGATTTTCATCCTAGTACAAACGCGAAAGTGGCACCAAAACAGAGTCGCCAGCAATGTGTATTTATCCCAAGAGAGGGAAAGGAAACACCGCGTAAACCTGAAGAGAAGGAAAGAGCATGGTCTTGCGACCAAGAGAAATGGGTTCGGGAGTCGGTTACGCGAGAGGAAGGTATTAGCACCCCCCTCGCGTCCATCGTACCCGATGGGATCCACGCTTGCTTGTCTCGATCAAAGGGTGATGGAAAAGAATACTGGAAAAGGAACGAAAAGAGAACTGGAAAAGGAACGAGAAACAAATGTAGGGAAAATAAAAGAAGTGCTCGCATGGGCCCTACCCCACTGCCTACGTATCTCATCGGGAACATGAGAATCAGAGCGACGTAGTTCCCCTCACTAGGGATGGATTGTCTGTGTTTTTTAGAGAACGGCTTACGTCCTAGCTCAGGTGTTGCAGGCTCGCTGGTCCGAGTGCGTTACCATCTTGCAAGAGAACGAGTAGAAGCGCGTTCGTGCGTTGAGAATGAATGAGATGAGAAAAGAATTCCCGAAGGAAAGACGTTATTGTTTGTTTTTGTCTTTTAGAAGGAAGTGTTTTGGATTTGTTTGCATACGACAGTGTATCTGGATCTTAGTCATTGGAATGTGTACCTTCTCACATTCCAAGATGGAATGGGTAAGAAAGCACACTAAGGGTGAAGAAGACCCTCACACTTAGTTCCAATTATCAAGGTTCAAACACACTAGCATACTTGTGTTTATTAAGTGTTTTGTTGATTATGAAGTGAAGAAGTGTTTTTTATTATTTGCACCTTCAACAAGTATTGCATTTAAGTCCCTCATACAAGATCAAATATGTAACACATTGACCTAAGATGGGCCATATGCTACACATCTTAAGATTATAAGAGAAGACCCCTTATAATCTTTTCTTCATATGAAAGGCCTAAATGCAATAAATGCCTACCTTTATTAGATATTTTGAATTTTCTTTGAGATGAGAAAAGAGACTCAAGGGAGGATAAAGGTAAAAATCTATATGGACTAAGACTCAATCCTAATTGATTAGTTAAGGGAGTGATCCTAAGGTTTGTGAGGTTTCAACCTAAAGTCTAAAGAAAGAAAGAATTAAACAATTCACTTCCAAAGTAGAAGATGAATTGTAATTCAAAAAGGGAAAGTAATGAGTTATTAAAAGAAAGCACATAAGTGCTTAGCAAAACACAAAATGGAATTGTAAAAGAGAAAGGATAGAAGTTGAATGTGGATTCCTTATCCACACTCAATTGAAACTTACCGAAGCCCCTACATGGTTAGTAACCATGTATAAGAAGTATAAGAAGTAAAAGAACATGTAATGCATCATAAAACTCACAAGAATTCAATGAGAAAACAAATCCTAGAACCACAACCAGAATGGGCATCATATGGAAACCAATGGTTATTATCATACAAGTGCAAGTGAATAAGCAACCATCATCACCCATTAGCATTTAAACATATTACAAGAAGAAGGGGTAGATGAAAGATGGAAAGAAATGAAGAGGACATGCATAAATGGAACATGTAAATCAACAACCAGAATTGAAACTAAATGGAAAATGGTTTATAAACATCTCAAAAGTATTTATGAGGTAACTTCAAGACATTCAAGAAGTAATATAAGAAGAATTGAAATGAAAGTTCAAAAAGAAAGGGCAAACAATACATGTTAATGATGCACAAAGTTCAAATTGAAATGAACATGTAAAGATGACCTATAATGTGTATCAAAGACCTATAATATCATATGAATGGCTCATAACATATGCAAATGCTCATACAAATGTGCACAAAAGAATTCATGTAAACATGCACTAAAGTTGTAATGACATGCCATGGATTATACATCCAATGTGATGCATCAAACAAAGACCAAATGGATTCATGAAAATTATGCCAACATATCATTGGAATTCCTAGGTCAGAAATGCATCATACATCAAGATAGTATGTAAAAATTCAGAGCAAAATGACTTCAAACAAAGCAATTAGGTCAAATTGAAACATCATGCAAAGTGGTGCAAATATAGGCATCAAGACATATGATGAAGTGACCTAGAAAATCAAACAAAAATCATCTAACATGCTTCAATGTATTAGTGAATCAATGCAAAAAGAGTCATGTCAAAATAGTTGGTAATGAGCAAGAACAAAATTAAACAAATTCATGTATCATGCTTAGAATGCATCTAAGTGGAAATTCAAAGAAAATTATGGAACAGGGGCAAAAAGGTCATAAAATCAGAAAATAAAATCATGAAAAATTTCCTAAATGTTTTAAGAATACACATGAATTTTTGTAGAATTTTCCAATATGTTTTGGTATTTTTAAAAATTAATTATGAATCGTGTAGCAAAAATGAGAAATAAAATGAAATGGAACTAAAGAAGGGGGTGCATGCATAGCAAATTAACAGTTCAAAATCATTGGGCCTTGAAAACATGGGGTGTGGATATCAATCTGGCTTAGGTCCAGTAAGCACGCAAAACACCATAACTAGCGTGTACCATCAGTCAACCATTTTGACTCACTCACAACCATCAGATTAGGTCAGGTCAATGTAAAAGTCAAGGTAATCAAATCAAGCATCTCACATTGCTAGTACACACTAATAACCATGTACACACGCGCATGCTAATCATCAGATGGAAAAAATGAAGCACGTGACACACACCCTCTCCATTTATTCGCTGGCACCACCACCACCCTTGGATCAAAACAAATCAACGGACACGACTTAATCTGGCATATAAACCCTAATGAAACCTCACCGGCCGGAGAGGGACCTCCGGTCACCTTCTCCGGCCACTCTCCGGCACTGCAATCAATCAAACATTCCAGAAATTTATGCAATACACATCAAAATGTTCAGGAAGTCACATAGATCATGAATCTAGGCTTATTTTTCACAAACAACACACAAACAGAGAGAATCGAAGCAATGAAATTAGCCCTAGGTTTTGGATCTAAGCTTCTAAGAAGCTCTATCAACTAACCGGTTTCATATAGCTCCTAATAAGCTCAAATAACACATCAACCAGTTAAAATAACATCAAATCGTGCAAGCAAAGTTTGAGAACTTTTGGAACCTGAAACTTGAAGATCTTTGGATTTTTGAGAAAACCAGAGATGAGAACTTGTTCTTGAACTTCTAGAACTTCAATTTGAGCAAAATAAATGCTATTTGATCTTGAGAATAAGAGGAAATCTGAATCTGAAATTGGAGATAACTGTGCTATTCCATGCTTCAGTGATGTCTTCTTGCTTGATTGTGAAGGTTGAAGAAGAACTTGAGGAGTTCGTGCAGGTAGAGAGAAAATTCAGAGAGAAAGTTGAGAGTGCTTTTGGAGTGAGAGTGAAACAATCAGAATCTCCCTTTCCAAATCTGTTAGAATTGTTTATATAGGCGTGGTTATGATTTGACCCTGGTGGTTGATGGTTAGAACTACAGTTAACTGAGTTAGTTAACTGAGTTTGAGTTAACAGAATGAGTCATGACAGTTAGTGACACGAGTTGGAGAGGTTTTGTTTTAGTGTGGAAGAGCTCATGGTCACTTATGGTGAGGATAATGGTGAGGTGGTGTTATGCAGCAGTAGCTTGTGGTGGAAGTTTCGCAAGTTTCCCTTCTCATGTAAGAAGTAACAAAGTGGAAGCACGTGCAAGAATGTTTGGGCAAATGAGGAAAAGAAAACAGCTGGTGATGGTGAAGTGTTTGTGGTGTGACTGAACCAAAACAAAGTGTAAACTGCTACACATGACAGTCAATGCCTCAATGCAGATGGTGATGTTTGAACATGGATTTCTTTATGACCAAGGCACGAAAATGAATCATCTTGGTGTCAATGGATTGAGGAAGCATCATAGGACAATTTTGGTGTTGGACTTGAGTTGAAAAGGTACCTCAAACATGTCTAAAAATCATCATAAACAGATGGAAAAACGACTGGTGCATGGGCGAGCAATTTGTGGCATGGCATGGCAAGGTGTGCATGGCATGGATTTTCAGTTGTGTTGACCAATCTTTGAGCTATCATAACTCCTTGTCCTTTGATCAAATGAAAAAATCATGAACATCAATCTTGAAGATCTCACATAGGGGAACAACTTTGATGTTGCAAGATTTTTCATTTGAAGCCTTTAACCATGAGTAAAATGAGTGGACATTTGGCCCACCACATGTTTGTTAAAATGACTGCGCGCGTGCCCTGAAAATCTTGGTCATGACCTAGTTTTGAACCTACTTTGCTCAAACTTTGATCAATCATATCTCCCTCATTTTTTATCCAATGGAGATGTTCCACACATGGATTTGAAGCTTAAAGCAAGGCCTTTCATTGAGGCAGAGTGGAATTTTCATTTGGTACTCCAAATTTGAATGGCCTTGGTTCAAATTCTGATGCAAAATGGCCAAAACTTGCTATTTTTAGTAACCCTTCCTCTTCCAAAAATGGCAACTTTCCACATCTTGATTTTTTCATGATTCCTTTGGAGTTTCTTGACCAAATTTTGTACATTGGACATATGTAACATGAATTTCATGAATTTGGCCTCAAAAAGTCAAGAGTTGACTTTTTCCTCTGATTATTTGACTTGGCCCCAAATTCCCTGATTTTTTATCTTTCTTCCAATTGAAACACTTCCAAAACCAATTGAGAGGCAATTTTCCATACACATACACTTAAGAACATGTAGAATATCATGACAACAAGCTTTGTCCAAAAAATCAGAGATATCCTGATTTTATTAGAAACCCTAATTTTGACCCTCTCTGGTTAGGAGGAAATTGCACATCTTCCAAATCCAAATTCCTCAGAGTATGTTGTGTATCCTCTTAAAGGATGATGAGAAATGCCACTTGAGAATGATTTTGAATCAATGAGCTATCTCTTTTGAGGGTTTTCCTTCAATTTTTGAACCTCTTGCATAGTGAAAGATGTAGTGCTTCAATCTCCCATTGAATCTCACTTCCTTGAGGTTTTGGAAGATCAATTGAGATAGTATGAGACATGAGAGACCTCTTGGCTTGCCTAGAGCCAACTTGATTGACCTTTTTGTGCTTTGAATGATTCCTTGATTGTCCACCTTCCACCTGATCACATGCCCTGATGGTAAGAAGGATGTCATGCTTCATTTTTCTATGTTAAATGCAATGTAATGTTAATGAGGTGGATATGATATGATAAATGATAATGCCATGCTATGATGACAAAAGGGGAGAGCAAATTTTGGGGTATTACAGGGACCAAGCAAAGGTCTGCGGCGTCCTTTCCAAATAAATCCTAACCGCGAAGGGCTTGCAGTTCCTTCTGCATCTCCAGGAATTGTTCCTGGAACTCATTCATTCTTTCGAACATATTTTCATTTCCACCAGAAGGTATCTGTGGAATCTGTCCTTCCTGGACAGTGTGTACCACGGGTGGTGGTATAGTCATTATGGCCGAGACTCTCGGTGCCTCCCGAAGTTTGTAACCTTCAGGAGTTGCTGTCATGCCCCTAGCATCTTCGCTTTCCCAAAGTATGTAACCTTCAGGCCCAGCAGCTCCTACTGCGGTTCCCCGATCCTCAGTGATCGACGGAACATATCCTTCCGGGATATAGTTAACAGGCATGCCCCAGGGACGATCTTTCGACATTTGATACCTAGGATCATACTTCTCCACTATGGGCGTTGAGGTGATCTCTGAGATCACAGTTCTTTGTAGCTGAGCTTCTGCCATGGCTTGCATGTCGTTACGAAGCTTTCTCATATCCTCTCTCAGAGCGTCGGTCTCTTCTTTCAACTCTCTGTTCTCTTCCTCGAGATCATCCATCTTTTTCTGACGATTGGCCCGAGTATTGTACGAATGAGACAGTTTGACTCTAGAACCGAGACACAAACGTGAGATTCGTAGGTAAGAAGAATACGTGACGTGAGAATGATGAATGCAATGATTATATTAATTGTTTTTTTTTGTTTAATCAAAATAAACTTCGACAATTAGATTGCAAATATCAAACAGTGGGGACACCCCCATTTTATTGAATTCAAAGGATTGCGGAAATAGAAATACAGTAAATTACAAGGTGTGGAAACAGAAACCTAAGCTAATGGGTCCCGAGTCCTCTCTGAGGAGAACTCGGGTGCTGATTCTGGTACTTTCCTTTTCTTGGACCGGGGCTCTTGGGCCATTGTCGGGTTGTTATTCCTTTTCCAAGTGAAAGGAGCGAGCAAATTCCTTTGGTCATCCTGATTTTCTACAACATGTTGCTCCAAAATCTCAATTAGAGCATCCTTATCTTTCAGCAGTTGTTGTATTTTGGTACACTCTACATTGAGAATGCGGTACTTGTTCTTCCAAGACCTCCTCTCCTATTGAACTTTGTTGAGAGTAACCTAAAGTTTTTGTTTCAGTCATGAAGTACATGACAGATAAGGATCCACCAAGACACAGTCCGGTTTTCCTAGAGACTCCCGTCCTTTCTTATGAACATGTTTCCAAGCGTGCACTATTTCCATCTTTAGTGCCCTGTCATTTTCTCCTTCCTTGAAGAAAAGACCCTCCAGATGAGCATTACGCGGGACATGCCTCATCGGGTATCCAAATTGACGAAGAACTAAAACTGGATGGTAATTGATTCCTCCCTTAGTTCCTATGAGGGGTACGTTGGGGAAGTTTCCACAACGGCCAATGATCCTGATCCCGTCATAGATTCGATTGTACCAATCGATGTCAAAGTTGGTAAGAGACATGATTTTCTGCGACCAACGTAAAGAACTCTTATGATCCCAAAAAAGCACCAGACTTAGGCAAATGGGAGATAAACCATTTATATAGCAGAGGTACACAGCACGTTATCATTCCTCCGCTGTATAAATTCCTTAAGTGTACAGAATGATACGCATCTGCGAGTAAGGTCGGTACAGGGTTTCCAATCAGGAAAATCTTAAGGGCGTTGATATCGAAGAAGTTATCAATGTTTGGAAACAGAAATAACCCATAGGTGAGCAAAACAAAGATACTTTCAAAAGCAGTCACGTTCCCTATACTAGCAAAGTACAAAGCCTTCTTTACCAGAAACTTGGCTGGTAAACCTGGGATTCCTCCCTTGGTGGTCAGGTGAGTCTTGACTTCAGATTCGTCCAAATAAATTGCTTTTGCAATGGTCTGATCCTTTGGAATTTATTCCAATCCAGAAAAGGGAGCTTGATCAGTAATGGGTAGCTCAATCAGGTGAGAATACTCCTCCAGCGTTGGTGCGAGCTGGTAATCCAGGAATGTGAAACAGTGATAGACCGGATCGTAAAACTGAATGAGTGCCTTCAGGATTCCCTTAATTACATGGACCCTTAACAGAGGTAGCAGACCTCCGTACTTGGCTCTGAAAGCATCAGGGTTAGTGATCATCCTTACTAATCCTCTCAAATCCCCTAGTTTTGGAACCTTGAAGGTATACTTGTGAGTTTTTCTTCTACCGAAATCCATTAGCGCAATCCTTTTCTCTCCGACATTTGCAATCATTGTCTTAGTTTAATTTGAAAAAGAGAGACTAGAAGAGAATTTTTTTTTTATTTAATGTTTTTTTTAAAATGAATGCATGAATGCAGCACACAAAAACATAGAAAAAACATGGGGTCAATGGGTCGGTGTCATGAAGTCAAGGCTCTACCCATCCCAAAGGTTTATACTAGTGATTTTTGTACCTGTCTCTCAAAATCATTGATTCTTGTCGAGATAACATCAGCGGGCCGGGAACCGTGCTAGGTGATGTATTTCGAAGAATCTCAAAAGAGGGTAGTATCACGTGACAACTATTTCCGATAGCTTCCGCACTATAGAAAGACGTTTTTCCTAGGTGTATACTCTATTTCTCCACATGCGGCATCACACGCATTCCCATTAGCAGAAAAATAAACACAGATATCAATTAGGAAAAGCAGTATATATATTTGTCCTAATGTCCTAGATTTTTTAAGAGCTATGAATCCTAAGATCCTAACAGAAAATGGCTCCCCGACAGAGGCGCCATTCTGTGGTAGCTTCCCAACTTAAAGGTTTTGACCTAAGATCCTAGTGAGGGTCGATCCTAGCAATAATGACATTCCCCGATGGAACCGTCATTCGGTGATACCTTGTGAACCCACAGACTCGTCCTAAGAGAAGGTTTCAACCAGAGAGATAAGAGAGACAAGATTCCTTTGTTTGGCCCCACGGTGGGCGCCATTTTTCTGTGGCGGCCACCGCCATGAAAATGACTTGTCCAAAGTTTCCACCTTAAATTATAAGAAAGAAAGATGAGAAGGCCCTACGGTGGGCGCCATTTTTCTGTAGCGAGCGATTTTGGACGTGGTTCTTAAGCACTGTCGCTCTGGGGTACTACAGGTCGATTCATTTTTTATCCTATTGAAGCTGATGAAGGAAGGGAAATAGATGTCTCCAACTAACCCTGCTTGCAAACTGAGGTTAAATAGTCAAAACTGTTGGTTTACAGATGCGGTTTTAGTTCGTGGGCCTCTCTCTGCTTATTTTGTTCAGAACGAATTACCGGGACTGTTCATGGGGAATTTGTTGGGATAATGTGCTAGATTGGCTGGAGGTAGGGGACTTTGGGGTTTTTTTGATTAGTGTTTTCACTAAGATTCTTTTTCAATCTTATGCCTACGTATTCCCGGGATAGGGAAATCAGAGTGATCGTAGTTCCTCCTATTCTATGGGAGGAAATGGTGTTTTGGTGTCTTGTTCAAAGCCCAAGACATGAAGCTAAATGTGGTTTGTATCTTGTCCAAAGCCCAAGATGTGAAGCTGAAGGGTCTATTTGTATCTTGTCGAAGCCCAAGATGTGAAGCTAAAAGGGTGTTGACTTTAGAGAGAATTTGTCATCTCTAAAGGGGTCTGTTTGTCACAATTATTGGGTGACTGATTATAAAGGAGAATTACTTTAACTGGGATATGCGAATCCAGCAAGTCCATAATTTCCTTTATAGGGGATTTTAAACCTGAAGGAGAAGACTTTAACTTAGTTTAGACCAACGCCATCTTTCCTTAGGAATTTCTCATGCTAAAAGAGGGACAGTGGCGTGGATGTAAATAATCCAGAGGCTTACCGCTGACAATAATTAGATGAGGAAAAGGAGTTGTTGATGTTTGTATACTGTGAACGAGGCACAGCTTTTGATGCTAAAAGGTTGATTGAATCAAACGGGGATTTCTTTATACAAAGCCTAAGAGGAGGCTATTGACCCAACAAGAGGATGCTTTTGTGTCTCGTAGGAAGCCCGAGATAGAGGCTAGAAGGGTTGACTCAGCAAGAGAGTGTTTTTATATGTGTCTTGTACGAAGCCCAAGACGGAGTCTAAAAGGGTTTGACTCAACAACAGTCTTTTATACTCACCAGGAGAGTGATTTGTATCTCGTACGAAGCCCGAGATGGAGGCTAAAGGTGATCGACTCCACAAGAGAGTCTTTTTATACTCAACAAGAGAGTGTTTTGTATCTCGTACAAAGCCCGAGATAAAGGCTAAAATGTTTGACTCAACAAGAGAGTCTTTTATACTCAACAAGAGAGTGTTTTGTATCTCGTACAAAGCCCGAGATGAAGGCTGAAAAGGTTAACTCTGCTGGGGAGAATCATTGTACAAAGCCCAAGAGGAGGCTAGGGTTACTGTTACAGTTGAGTGACAGGTCCAGTATGTTGGTTAAAAGAGAAAATCAATTCTTATATGGGTATTGTTGTATTCATGGATTTGATCTGAGGACCGGGATTATTTCCTGTTCTTTAAGGAAACGGGGAATCCGAAGGGTATTAAGACTGCCCAAGTCTACGGGTGTTTTTTCCTATTTTTGACAGGAACTTGAGAATGTCTTTGAGACTCAAGGAGATTAGACTGTCCAAGTCTAGAGGAGAGGCCCAGATGTTTTGTTTTTTCCTATTTACGACAATTTTAGATAACTAGATCTAAGAAATCTCCCCCCTGAACAGTTCATATACAGAAGGCCAATGTTCCAAGTGAAACCCAGATGTTTTGTTTTAAACGGGCGATGATCGCGCCGAACTTTTGAAATACAACGGGACTTATACAACATTTGAGGCCCAAAATAGGTTTGTATTTACAAAGGATTGGGTCTTACACTCTATTAGAGGCCCAAAAAATGTTTAAAGAAAAGAAATGGGGCTTATAACACGAGGGTAGACCCAGATGATTTGATTTGAAATCGGCGATCGCGCCGAGATTTTTGAAAACGCAGTGGGTCTTATACAATGATTGAGGCCCAAAAATGTTTTAGTTTTCAAGGGGGATTGGGTCTTACACTCTATTAGAGGCCCATAGTGTTTGAAAAAGTTTGATGAGGGTTGAATTAATCAAAAACCCTAATTTGTTTTCAAAATGTATTTTAATTGAATAAAAAATTCAATTAAAATTATCAAAATTGTTAAACATGTGGAAAAAAAATTGTGATCTTGGATTAATGTTTCAAAAATCAGGTTTTGATTCACAAAATGTTTGGAAATCACTAAAATTTGAAAAATCAAGAAGGAGAAAATATTTTAAATGTCAAAAACAATTAAAATATTAATTCTTTACAAAAATATCAAGTATATGAAATAAATAATATTTTTGGGAAAATAAAATATTTTAACATTTTTGTGAATTATTAAAAAAAGAATCAACTCAAAATCATTAAAATTCTGAGAGAAATTAATTTTTGAATCAATTAAATAAAATTACAAAATTCAAATATTTGAATTTTCAAAAATGGCACCAAGAACATGGCAAGAACACGCGCCACCCTCTGTTTCTGCAGATTTGCGTTTTCTATCCAATCTCAGTGAATACTTGATGATAACATGCAATCTATATATCAATCTACTCGTTTTCACCTCACGATCATGTCTATGGTCTTTAATTTCGTTTATTTTAAGCATGGAATAAGAAATCAAAGAGAAACCTCAAGAACCCTAAATTTGCATGAAGATTCAGAAATTCCATACACGATTCAAACAATGCAATTGATTGAGGGAAAACACTCCATGCAAGATTATGAACATATGGCCAAATTATTGTGCAGCAAAAATTGCATGGATCATAGAGTTAGAAGAGCTCATGCTTACCACTTGCAGCTGGTGATCGTGTTTTGTGTTAGAGGTGTTACAGATTGGTTTCAAGGTTATGGACAACTTCCCTAGGTGCTATGGAGTGTGTCTGGATGCTTGGAATGAATGGAAATGATCTGGCACTTGAGATGGTACCCCAACTGCAAATCTGTCAAGAACTTGAGCAATTGGCTAGTGACTTTGTGATTTTGGTGTTCCAGATGTTATGTGAGTGTTTGGATCACTTCTATATGATGTTTATGAGGTGTGTGTGTGTGTGTGATTGGTTTGGTTGGAATAGCTCTCAATCTCAAAACCCGATAGTGACTTGCCTTAGAAGGAAAAATTGAAGCGAAGAAGGAGATTTTGAGGAAAGCATCTGTTTGATGGCTTTGGTGTACTCAAACTGATCACAACTGAGCTCTATTTATAGTAGAGCAAGTTTGTTTTGCAAGGAATAGTGAATGACAACTGCTGCATAGGTTTGGCCAATGTTGAGTAATGAGAATCCAAGTCTCCTCTAGCCATTGACTAGAGGTTGGGGCACAGGCTACTGGTTCCCTTGGTCTTCGATAAGTCTTGACTGAATTCAGTTGGCAATGGCTCAGTCCATGCCACCTTGGTGTATGCATTGAATGCTCCAATCCAAAATTGGAGTCTTGTCCCTCTTTTAGGCAATTCTAGGTTTGGCATGCTATTTTTGGTTCCAAAGACTTGGGAGGCTTAGGATTAGAGTTGGTTCCTCCTTGGTCCCCCCTTGAGGTGTTCAGATGGATAGAGTTGCTTGCCCTTTGCAAAATTTGGGCAAATCGAGCAAAACTCCAAAATCTGCCTTGCTTTGGCAGTTTTCAGCAAGGCATATTGGCATTGTCACATCTCATGGCTCAAGTGGAATTTGATGGAATTCTTGGCCATTTTGGAAAGCCATCATATGATACAACAACTGTTTGATCATAATTGGTTTTGATACTTTCACTACGCCAAAAGTGATTTTAGGCAGCGCACCTTAGACAACGCTTTTTTCCAAAAGTGCTGCTATAAGTTAAATAAAAAATAAAACACGGAAAGTATGTACGAAATTGTGTAAAAGCGCTGCTAAAAGGCCCACCTTAGACAACGCTATTCAAAAGCGCTGCTAAAAGGCCTACCTTAGACAGCGCTTATCATAAGCGCTGCTAAAAGTCCCACCTTAGACAGCGCTGCTAAAGGCCCATGTACAAAGCGCTGCTAAAGGCCCATATTAGAAAGCGCTTTACTCAAAGCGCAGCTAAAGGCCCAACTAGAAAGCGAAAGCGCTGCTAAAATCACTCATTAGACAGCGCTTCACAAAAGTGCTCGCTAAAGTCGTTTAAAATTAAAATTAAAAAACAGATTCTATTCATTCTTTCTATTCTCAGAACTGTTTCTCTTCTCTCGCGAAAAACCCTAAACCCAGAAAAAATCTTCTCTTCTTCTCTCACGCACCTCCGTCCTCTTCATTGTAATCATCAATCTTTTATTACAAAGTCGTTATTACATCCATTCCTTCATAAGGTTGTTTGCTCTCTCCGGCGAGGCTCCTGGGTTCCACAATCAGAGGAAGAAGATAGAGTTGGAATCTTTTAACTGAAGCTTTTTCACGGTATACTTTTTCTTTGATTGATTCGGTTCTTAATTTCTATGCTTAGTTTAGTGTTCATCAATTTAGGGTTTTCAATTATTTTCTTCTCTTGTTACTCATTGCTATGAAGTTTGATAGTTTTCATTGGAATTGTTCATTCCTTGTGCCATGACTTGTTTGCTTAATATGATTAACTCAACTTGAACACACTCTGCAAGTATCATCCCTACAAAATGAACTTTGTTGTTCTGAACTCTAGGTTTTTTGTTTGTTTGAAGTTTAATTACGATTTGTTCTGTTCTGTTGATTGTGGAAAGAAAACAAAACGAAATAGCAGAACTCAATAAGAGTGTCGGCTAATTCAGTGTTTCAGTAAAAATGTTTATGAGTTTTCGTTGGAATTGTAACTATTACAATCTCTTATTACAGGTTAGATGGCTAGTAACGAGGATCACCCACATGATGATTCTATTCATGATGGAGATGAGACCGGTAATGCAGTGGAAAGGGAAATTAGACGAGGAATAACAATTATGAAGAGACTCATTCGTGATAGAGATCGAGGCATAAAACATGATGTGCATTGGAGTCAAGATAACCAACTAATTGGGCCTAACGGTTCAACATTGACAAGTTATCTTGGTTCAGTTGCAAGGAGAGAAGTTCCAATTACTTGTGATGATTGGAGAAACAAAGCGTTGAATGACGCTAAAGACAAAATATGGATTGAGATACAGGTACCATATGTGATGTTATTTGTTTTTAATGACGATTATGTATTTAAATTACTTATACTAACGCACCCTGTGTATGATTTTCGTAGAGGTCTTTCAACATTGATGATACCAGAAAAGATTATATACTCGGATTGGCCGGAAAAATACATACAGGGTTTAGATCTTTTTATCAAACAAGTTTCTTAAGGATGCGGATAAAAAATTTATTGATGCAGAGCTTCCACAGAAATATGCAGATTTGATTACACCTCAAGAATGGGAAACTTTTAAATCGAAACTTTTAAATATTCGTGTGTATATTTATTTATTTATGTGACATGTTCTAAATATTCGTTTATATTTTATTAGCGTTATACAAGTTTTTCGATCACAAAGAGATATTCAAGTTCCAAAGAGCAAAGCCAACAACATTACATGGATTAGAGTGGAGGTATATTTTCACAATTTTGATTATATTAGTGATGATACTTGATAAAACTAGTTAAGGGGTATATCCTGATATATATCTGTATTTTCTTTCCATGTGTAGTGTCCTCGTCAGCGTAATGGAATAGATTGCGGATATTTCATGTTGAGGTTTATGAAAGAAACTCTTCTTTTGGATCGAATAGATATTCCATCCAAGGTATGGATTTCTAACTTAGGAATTATTTTAATATTTACCACATATGTCTCATATAATTAAATAGTTTTAGCTAAATCATACTATGTTATATTATTTTGTATTACTTTGATGAATTCAAATGTGCTCATTACTCAAAAGATCAATTGGATGAACTTATGGAGGAATGGTGTCAATTCATTATTGAGCTGAGAGTTTTATAAGGTATATTGTCTTTCTTTCATTGATGAGAATTTTGAGTATATATAAGTTTGAGTTTTTATGAGATAATATGTTGTCATTAGTATATTAAATTGTGTTGCAATGTTGTTGTTGTTTGTTATAGAAGGTTGGAATCATAAATTGTGTTGGTGCTGCCAAATATTGATTGATATCTTAGCCATAGAAGGTTGGAATCATATACTGATTTTCATAGGCACTTGGCAATATTCAATAACTCATGATCATTTTTTGACATTTTTGGCAATGCTTGCAGCTTGAATATCAGATTTGGCAATGCTTGCAGCTTGAATATCAGATAAGAACAATGCCTTCTTTGTTTTCTTCTATATTTTGTCTAATGTTGTTGTTGTTTTGTTTCAGGTTATATGTGCAGATGTAGAAGATAGAGCTAACAAGTTCATTGTTGTTGTTTTTTAGCTTGAATATCAGATTTTTTGTAGCTAACAAGATATATGAATTGTTGTTGTTTTTTAGCTTGAATATCATCAATTTTTTGTATATATAAATTATTGGATTAAAGATGTATATATAAATAGACAAATTTGGTGCATATTTATTGGATTGAAGCTCTAATTTATGAAAATTTGGTGCAAATTCTAAATGCATATTCTGGTGCAAAACGTGGTGAAAACCTGGTGCAAAATATGGTGATAATCTGGTAAATATTTATTGTATGTATCAGACTGCGCTTTTTTTAAGTTTTATAAATAAAAAATTTCGTGGACATTAGACAGCGCTTCAAAGAAAAAAGCACTGCCTGAAGTGGGGATTAGACAGCGCTTTAAATAAAAAGCGCTGCTTAAAGTAGAGAATAGACAGCGCTTTTAAAGAAAAGCGATGTCTAAAGCAATGCCTAAAGATAACCAAAAGCGCTGTCTAAAGTCAAAGCGCTGCCTAAAGGGGTTCTTTAGACAGCGCTTTTAAAGACAAAGCGCTGGCTAAAGTGACAAACAGAAAGCGCTTTCAAAGTAAAAGCGCTGGCTAAAGCTGACATTTTACAGCGCTTTCTCATTAACTAAAGCGTTGTCTTTACTTATAGCAGCGCTTTTAAGCATTGTCTAAGCCCAAAAAAGCGCTATCTAAGCCCTTCTTTGGTATAGTGTTTTTGGATCCAAGTGAAAAATGCCCCTACATTTGGAAAAAAGTGAAGGCAGATTCTGACTTAGTGAAAATTTCACTAAGTGTTGGAAAAAAGTGACATTTTCACTTTTCTTGATTTTGATCATTCAATAACTTGGAATCCATGGGGAATTGGAATGAGGTGTAGTTGAAGCTTTTGTAGAGGGTAATGAGAGCTATAAATCCAGCTTTGGATGGGGAAAAATGTCCTTATGGTTTAGGAGTTATGATCCTCCAAAGTTGGTACCCTAGCCACTTTGTTCCATAACTTAGAAAATTTTCTAAGTTTTTTATGGTTACCCCTTTTACAAGTTATCCCACTTTTCTTGATTTTTCTTGATGAATGATGATTCCAATCACACATTAACATCATTTTAGGGTTAAGGAACCATAATTGTGAAAAATCTCAAAAAGTCAAAGTTTGACTTTTGTGCACAATTGACTTTTTATTAGATGAATTCCAAACTGTGCGATCCTCTATGAAATCAAGTCCTTGACCTAAATCAAACTTGATGGATTGATTTCATAGGTGTCATAGGGTGTATTGAATCATGTCTTAGGGTTTGGGAGCATGTCCTGGTCAAAAGTCAAAGCTACAGTTGACTTTTTCATAAAAACCCTAATTGTGGTTCAGATGAAACTGAAAATTGTGAATCAAGATTCTTGGATCAATCCATTGTTGCAAATGGATCAATGTGATGTATTTGAGACCCTAAAATCCCCTCTTGAGGTCTTGGCTCATGTTTTTGTCCCAAAAGTCAACTTAGGGGTGAATTAGGTCAAGAAACCCTAATTCCTGATTTTTTATGAATGCATCCCTTAAAGCCAATTTGACTTGATGATTGGGTTCATGATGTCCCTTGGAGCATAATAGGTTATTCTTTGAAGCATTAGCTCATGCCCAGAGGAAAATTTCCATCTGGAGGCCCTAGTCGACCAAAACCCTAATTTGGTGACACTGTCGATCGTGAGGCTTGATCTACTCAGAATGCTGCAACCTTGTGCTTGATTCTTGAAGTGGGAGTCCTCTTGATCCATTGTGGATGTTTGAGAGGCTAGACAAGTTGAAGATCATGTCATTCCTTGATTGATCCTTTGTCTAATAGCTCTGAGAGGGCTTGAAACCCTAAGTTTGATTGTAGTGGATGCTCACCCATCTTTGGGGAGACTAATGGTTCATCCATATTGTGATGATGATTTGCACAATGATGGGAAATATTGGTGGTTAAAATTTGGGGTATGACAGATGCATTGCAGACAGAGCGGGTACGGTCATGTACCATTTCACAATTATCACCAGTGTGATATTTGCTCGAAGAATAATTAAGGATGTTCCGTAGTGCAATCAGCTCTACAAGAACAGATGGATCTCAGATGGATCCAAGATCACCAAATCCGTGAGGTCAATATGGCCCACGCAAATCCCAACATTGTCCAGAACCACGACATTCTGGCAATGAATGTCAACTTGGTGGCAATGCACTAAAGGCAAAGGCAACATCATAATCTGCCACGGCACGATTACAATTCATGTCTGATCTGCTCAATAAACAATCAGGGATGCTCTTTTGTACAAGAGGCCCTCCAGCGTCAGATGGATCTCAGACGGATCCAGGATTACCATGATAGAAGTAGTCATCAAGTTAATATGATTCAAATCTTTGATATTCGCTTGATGAATACCAGTCTGGTAGAATTACATGCTAAGCAAGTCAGGCTTGGATTTCTGGTTTCACATGATTATCAGGACTGTAAAGTATGTCATGAAGACGACCAAGGATGTTCACTTGTCCAAAGAACACTTCAACACTTGTTGGACCACTGGTGGCTTCTAATCTACTTGGATGAAGCTACAGAACAGATCAGTATGACAGACGGGAATCCTACTAGGCATCAAATTCAGGATGTTCGCTCGATGGAAACAGATCTAGTAAGGTTACATTGCATACAAAGCGGACGTGGTCGGGTGCCACCACACAACTATGAGTGCTGTAGAGTTTGCTCAGAAAACAACCAAGGATGCTACCTTGTACGGTCAGCTCTTCAAAATCAGTTAGACCGAAAAGAGATTCGACCATGTTTAAGTTCAGGTTCGATCAACGTAATGTAAGACTATCTTCCTGATCAAACAAAAGACGTTGTCTTAATCTCTAAACATGAAATGGCCAAAGACGTATGCGCCATAATCCCTCTACTACATGAATCAAGAGTTCCTCTTGATAGTAGAAAGATTCTCAACCTCGAACCAATTGAGGCTGGCTACGATGGTCAGAAAATTCAAAAGGCTCATGGGGTTATCTATCTGCCAGGACTAATACCGTACAAATCCGATAAGGTTATCCCTTACAAGTACGGTGCAACAACAATCGAGAATGGATAGGAAACTCCATTACCCTCCGTCGTAAATATTGCCGACATCAATCAAGTAACACGGAGCTGCCGGATCTTCAACAGAGGAGTTGGAGAACCCACCAGAGAAAAGGAACCTCAAATAGAAGTTCCCGATCAACCAATCGGGCATTCCAGGAATCCATAACTTTCAAAGAACAACGATGAGATGCTAAAGCTTATCCAGAAGGGCGAGTACAACATTGTAGACCAACTATTGTAAACTCCTTCGAGAATCTCTGTACTATCTCTCTTGCTCAGTTCCGAAGCTCACAGGGAAGCTCTACAGAAAGTCTTAGAGCAAGCCTTTGTGGAACAAGATGTGATGATAAGACAATTTGACAGCATCATCTCCAACATCACTTCCTGCAACAATTTAGGGTTCAGTGATGAAGAACTGCCAGAAGAAGGTAAAAATCACAATATGGCACTTAACATTACAGTTAACTACCAGAATGATGCTTTAGCCAGCGTACTGGTAGATACTGGAACAACTCTAAATGTTATGCCAAAATCTACTCTGATGCGACTATCATTTCAAGGATCTCCGATGAGAGGCAGTGAGGTCATCGTCAAAGCCTTTGATGGATCCAAAAAAATAGTTATTGGCAAAGTTGATCTTCCCATAACTATCGGTCCTCACACTTTCCAAGTCAAGTTCCAGGTCATGGACATCCGGGAAGCATACAGCTATTTGTTAAGAAGACCTTGGATACACGAAGCTGGGGCAGTCACTTCGATACTTCACCAAAAGCTGAAGTTCGTCAAAAATGACAAACTAGTCACAGTCTGTGGGGAGCAGATCTTGATCGTGAGAAACTTATCATCGTTTTCCTGTGTAGAACCAGAGAAGGTCGTTGGAACTCAGTTCCAAGCACTTTCGGTGAGCAATGAGAATCAATCAGAAAAAGGAACATTGATTTCCTCATACAAAGATGCTCTCAAAGTGATCGAGAGTAACAACGCAAAAGGATGGGGACAACTTGTCATTCCTAAGGATAACAAGACAAAGAAAGGTCTTGGTTTCTCCTGAACCTGTACCCAGACCGCTACTAATGATGAAAGTTTTCATCCCATTCAGAACTTCTTCCACAGTGGAGGTTTTCTTCACCCAATGTCTCAAGAAGTACACACCATCAATGACGGTGACTCCTCTGATACAGATGAAGAGTGGAAGTCCTATCTCAATGATGACGGTTATATGTCTCAGGGAGAGGCGCATACGCCCTTTTTTTTTCCCACGCAGAGTCCGAGATATATACCAAGATCAGATGTCAGGATGATATACGGAGATTGTGATCCAGAAGGATGCCGTGCTCCGCCCAACTCATTAGAAGAGGACACTCTGATGAAAGACAATTTTGACTATGAATATTATGACCCAATGGATGACTTGCCTATCTGGCAGCCGTACCCAGAAGCCTTGGGCCAAAAGAGTCAGCCAAATAACACTTATCAACTGAGCATCATTGAAAAGAATAGTTGCGTCCCCACCAAGTCATGGGATCATTACTCAGGAAATTCTGAAAATATCCAGTACAACAATGAATCTGCAAAGATTGCAGGACAAAAATTCATCAACTATGCTCTTCCTGAGGTCAACGTCATCAAGAAAGATGACTCCTCCAGTCCCACCGAAGTATGGGACACTTTAGGACAGCCGAGTGGTAAGTACGACTTCTTGGTCAAATACACCGCTCCTGAAAGCTCTCGTATCAGGCTCGAAGACATCCAGCCAACTGGATGGGAAGATCTGCCTGGGAGTGAAAACAATATATAAGATACGACAGAAGAGTTCGTTTATGACAACTCTACCTGGGAGGAAGACTCCAACCATCCTGCTCCACCAGAAATCAGCGTCATTTCTGAGGACAAACCAAGAAAGAAGGTACCAGACTTTGTGATTCACCGAGGATTTCGCCGCCAATGAGTTGCTGTCGATGTCCCGAAAGTCGTCCATAAGTCTAAGTAATTGCCATCTTTGTTTAAACCTTTCACCCTGCTCAGGTGAAACAGATGTTTTTATAGGGCTCACTTTCTGTAATTATCCCTCTTCACTTTGCCCGAAGCGACAAAGTTTTATTTTATAGGGCTGTAGTTTTAAGGGTTGACAACATCATAAATAAATAACGTCATTCTGTAATTTCCGCATTTTGTTGCTGTTTTCACTTTTCGCTTTCTCAGAAAATGGTAATCCTAAAACAACCCAAAAATAAAAACAAGCATTTTTCAGAAAAATACATTGCACACACTCTTGCATTTCTCTCTATCTCTTCTAAAAATAAATCATCATGTCATGCAGATTGCTTGTTTTAAACCCCATTGAAACATACGATCCAATGCCTTCTCCCAACTTTGAATTCCCGGTACTTGAGGCTGAAGAAGAAGAAGATGAAGAAATTCCAGAAGAGATCTCCCGATTACTCAGACAAGAGGAAAGGTCCATTGAACCTCACAAAGAGCCGTTGGAAACGGTCAACTTGGGTACAGAAGAAGAGAGGAAAGAAGTCAAGATTGGAGCACTGCTTAGTCCGGCTGTCAGAGAAGACTTGATAAAACTTCTCAAAGAGTTTCCCGATGTATTTGCTTGGTCCTATCAGGACATGCTAGGGTTGGATACCAGCATCGTGGAACATCATCTACCGTTAAGATCAGAATTCCCGCCAGTGAAACAAAGGCTGAGAAGGACTCATCCAGACATGGCCATCAAAATCAAAGAGGAAGTGCAGAAACAGATTGATGCAGGTTTCCTCGCCACCTCAGAATATCCTCAATGGTTAGCCAACATAGTACCAGTTCCGAAAAAGGACGAAAAATTCAGAATGCGTGTAGATTACAGGGATCTGAATAAAGCCAATCCAAAGGATGACTTTCCCTTACCACACATAAACATGCTTGTAGACAGTACAACAAAGTTCAAAGTATTCTCCTTCATGGATGGATTCTTGGGCTATAATCAAATCAAAATGGTGCCAGAAGATATTGAGAAAACTTCATTCATCACCCCATGTAGCACCTTTTGTTACAAGATAATTTCGTTCGGTTTGAAGAACGTCGGGGCAAGCTATCAAAGGGCCATGACTACTCTGTTTCACGACATGATGCACAAAGAAATCGAAGTGTATGTCGATGATATGATTGCCAACTCTAAAATAGAGGAGGAACATGTGACCCACCTGTCAAAGTTATTTGAGCGTTTGAGAAAATACAAACTCCGCTTGAATCCTAATAAGTGCACGTTCGGTGTCCACTCAGGCAAACTGCTAGGGTTCACCATCAGCCAAAAAGGAATTGAGGTTGATCCTGACAAAGTCAAGGCCATTCAAGAAATGCCTTCTCCAAAGACTGAGAAACAAGTCAGAGGATTCCTAGGACGTTTTTGAATTACATTTCCAGATTTATATTCCTCATGACCGTGACATGCGCGCCAATCTTCAAATTACTCAAAAAGAATCAGGACTGCGTATGGACAAAAGACTTCAAAACTGCCTTCGACAGTATCAAAGAATATCTGTTGAATCCACCTATCCTGTCACCCCCAGTGGAGGGAAGACCACTGATCATATACCTAACAGTCTTGGAAGACTCAATGGGTTGTGTACTTGGCCAACAAGACGAAACGAAAAGAAAAGAGTCTGCCATCTACTATCTGAGCAAGAAGTTTACCGACTGTGAAACTCGGTATACTATGCTTGAGAAAACTTTATGTGCCATGGCTTGGGCTACCAAACGTCTTCGCAGTACATGATTTGTCACACTACTTGGTTAATCTCCGAAATGGATCCAATCAAGTATGTCTTTTTAAAACCTGCTCTCACGGGAAGGATTGCCCAATGGCAGAAGTTGATATCAGAATACGACATTGAGTACCATGCTCAAAAGCCGTCAAAGGGAGTATTTTAGCCGGTCATTTGGCTCATCAACCGATTGACGATCAGGAATTAGTCGGGTTTGACTTCCCAGACGAAGATGTCATGCACTTGAAAATGAAAGATTGTGATGATCCGCTACCCAATGAAGGGCCAGAACCAAGTTCCCAATGGGGACTAATCTTTGACGGAGCTGTCAATAATTATGGAAACGGAATTGGGGCAATCATCATGACACCTCAGGGTACCCACATTCCTTTCACTTCCAGACTAACTTTCAAATGCCTAAACAACGAGGCCGAATATGAAGCTTGTATCATGGGTCTCGAAGAAGCGATTGACTTGAGAATTAAGAACTTGGATGTGTATGGAGACTCAGCCCTGGTTATCAATCAGTTCAAAGGAGATTGGAACACACACCAATTAGGACTGATTCCTTACAAAGACTACGCAAGAAGGTTGTTACCATTCTTCAACAGGATCGAGTTTCATCATATGCCTCGTGAAGAGAATCACATGGCTGATGCATTAGCCACTCTCTCCTCCATGATTAGTGTAGGTCAATGGGACGACGTACCTAAGATTGACATAATGCGCCTAGAACGGCCCGCCTACATCTTCATGATTGAAGCAGTCCAAGACGACAAACCTTGGTATCACGATATCAAATGCTTTCTTTAGAAAGAAGAGTACCCGCCCGGAGCATCCAGAAAAGACAGGAAAACCATCAGAAGACTGGCTGGTAACTTCTTCCTGACGGTGATATACGCTATAAAGGAAACTTTGACATGGTCTTTCTCCGATACGTAGACAGACCAGAAGCAAACATGCTGATAAAAGAAATTCACGAAGGATCCTTTGGCACTCATGCCAACGGACACATAATGGCGAGAAAAATTATAAGAGCAACATACTATTGGTTGACCATGGAGTCTGACTACTACAAGTACATGAGAAGATGTCACAAGTGTCAGATATACTCTGACAAAATCCATGTGCCGCCAACACATCTCAAAGTTCTCTCTTCCCCATGGCCTTTTTCTATATGGGGAATCGGCATGATTGGCATGATCGAACCTAAGGCTTCAAACGGACATCGGTTCATCCTGGTAGCTATTGACTACTTCACCAAGTGGGTCGAAGCGGCATCATACACTAATGTAACCCGACAAGTGGTGGTCCGATTTATTAAGAACAATATCATCTACCATTATGGTGTTCCAAGCCAGATCATTACTGATAATGGATCAAACTTGAACAATAAGATGATGAAAGAGTTGTGTGCTGAGTTCAAGATTAAACACCACAACTCGTCTCCCTACCGACCCAAGATGAACGGAGCAGTAGAAGCGGCTAACAAGAACATCAAGAAGATTGTTCAAAAGATGGTTGTAACCTACAAAGACTGGCACGAGATGCTACCCTTTGCTCTTCACGGTTACCGCACATCTGTCCGCACTTCAACAGGGGCAACCCCTTTCTCTCTAGTATATGGCATGGAGGCAGTGCTCCCCATAGAAGTAGAGATCCCATCAATTCGGGTATTCATGGAAGCTAAGCTAACAGAAGCTGAGTGGTCTCAAAGCAGACACGATGAGCTTAATCTGATCGAAGAAAAGCAAATAACGGCTCTATGCCATGGTCAGTTGTATCAGCAAAGAATGAAGAAAGCGTTTAACAAAAAGGTTCGACCTCGCATCTTCAGAAAAGGAAACCTTGTGCTCAAGAAGATACAATCATTCCTCACTGATTCTGGGGCAAATGGACTCTGAATTATGACGACCCCTATATGGTCAAGAAAGTCTTCTCAGGTGGTGCCTTGAGACTCGCAACCATGGATGGAGAAGAGTTTGCCTATCCCACGAATGTTGACGTAGTCAAGAAATACTTCGCCTAAACAAAAAAAAAACGTCTCGGTGGATTGAAAACCTGAAAGGGAGATCCAGGCAAAAATTAGAGACATAAGCAAAAAAAAATCATTCCGATGGATTGGAAATCTCAAAGTACAATCCAAGCAAAAGTTAGGGATTAATGGCAAGTAACTACGTTCGACGAGTTTAAATCCCCAGTAGTAATGCCATCCATCAAGAAAACTTCAGTCAAGGTCATCTTCGACAGAAGCTCAGGATGTCCAGAATTCAAAGTTGGTAGAAGGTAACGGTCGTTATGTTTCAATGTAGCCCTCTTCCCTTAAATTACCATTTTCAAACTTTGTAAATACTCTATGGAGTCACGCGCTTGGCTGATTCCATCCTATCCATAAAATTTGAGCCCTAGTGCTTTTGTTTGCAATTCTTATTTGTTTTAGCTTTACAAAATGACATTTTTAACATGATCAACGATTCTTGAAATAAAACAAAAACGAATTTACTT
Organism: Lathyrus tuberosus; assembly: GCA_022829125.1. Lineage (NCBI taxonomy): Eukaryota > Viridiplantae > Streptophyta > Magnoliopsida > Fabales > Fabaceae > Lathyrus > Lathyrus tuberosus. The sequence continues at coordinate 13,766,518 of JALAZF010000055.1, read as the reverse complement.
GTCAAAATTTTTTCTGCTTTTAAAATAAAGATCGCAATTCTTTTGACTGCTGAACATCAAAAGAACATCGATCGCTTCTCCAGAGGTGATTGAACCTCAAAGTGCATAATCAAAGTACTCCTTCTAAACCAGTACGCTTGAATGAAGGATCAACTGTATCAGATGTGATTTTCCCATATGATATCCCCGACAAAGTTTGTATCTCTTAAGACCGATTGAATAATTATTTTTCCCCATAGGGACCGTCTTTCCTAAGCAAGGCAGGATTGCTATCTTGGAACATTGATACGTTTCATCCCCCACCGTGGCCGAGTATCCAGTCGTGTTAATCTATTAGTCTGTATGTCGCGTCATTTTTGTCAGCATAAACATACATACATCATGCATTATTGACACACATTCATAATCATATTGCATTACTATCACTCTGGTCATACTCATTTCCCAAGTGATAAAAGTCCTCTTATTAATTGAGTTATCAGTTCTTTCCTCATCAGGAAATGTTTCGTCTGAACAATCTCTCTCCCCCAGTTTATTTCTGGATTGGAGATGATCCTCGACCACTTTGATAGCTTGAACCTCTGAAAGGCAAGAAGATATTCGACCGACACCTTCAGAACATCACTCTTCACCATCGAAGATGATATCTTATCTTTCCCGGATTAAGGAAAATCCCCAGAGAAAGCCTCGCAACTAAAGACTCTTAGCAACACATTGGTTTTTCTCTTCAGAAAGTCAATGTTAATGAAGTCATCAGCACCTCAACAGTGGTTTACATCACATGGCATTTGTCCGTGAAGATCTCGAAGAAAAGTATGATGTAATATGCCTAAACGAAAAGTGGCATCTCTAGAGATTCATTTTTCCCCAGTAGAGTCAACAAATGGCGTCTCCAACAGAGAAATTTTCACACCTCTATAACTCAGACAAATGGGTACCCCTAGCAAGTCTGACATCAAAACTTTTTTCAATCAAATGGCATCTCCCCAACTCGGCGATAAGTTTGATGAAAACCGCTACACATAGCGTCCCTTGTCAAGGAAGGAGCTAAAAAATACTGAGACCAGTTCCTTGGCTGAAGACCAGGATCGGGGGGAAGTTTATTGACAAAAGTAACTGAGACCAGTTCCTTGGCTGAAGACTAGGATCGAGGGGAAGTTTATTGTAAAAAGAAACTGAGACCAGTTCCTTGTCTGAAGACTAGGATCGTGGGGAAGTTTATATCAGAAAATTGAGACCAGTTCCGTGGCTGAAAAACCAGGATCAAGGGGAAGTTTTACCCTTTTCTAAGCATTACTGCTTAGCAAAGGAAGATGGATGGGCAAACTGCCATTCATAACCGCTGTCAAAATTTTAGGTATTCCGATATTTAATCCTCTTGCACCCCGAATTCCCGAATACCTTCGCCATTCACACCTTCGGGTCCAAGAAGATTAAATAGGGGCATCTGTCATACCCCAAATTTTGACCACCAAGATTTCCCATCATTGTTCAAATTATCATCACAATATGGATGTACTTTCCTGCCTCATCAATCTCCTCAAAGATGGGTGAGCATTCACCACAACTAAGACTTAGGGTTTCAAGCCCTCTCAGAGCCTTAGACAAAGGATCAATCAAGGAATGACATGATCTTCAACTTGTCTAAACTCTCAAACACCTATAAAGGATCAAGAGGACTCCCACATCAAGAATCATGCACAAGGTTGTAACATTCCAAGTGGATCAAGCCTCAAGATCGCCAGTGTCACCAAATTAGGGTTTTGGTCGACCAAGGCCTCTAGATGGAATTTATCCTCTGGACATGAGCCATTGCTTCAAAGCACAACCCAAGATACTCCAAGGGACCTCATGGACCCTATCATAAAGTCAATTTAGCGTCAGGGGATGCATTCATAAAAAAATCAGGAATTAGGGTTTCTTGACCTAATTCACCCCAAAGTTGACTTTTGGGATAAAGCCTGAGCCAAGACCTCAAGACATGATTTTAGGGCCTCAAGTATACTACATTGATCAATTTACAATAATGGATTGAGCCAAGAAGCTTAGTCCACAAGTTTCAATTTCATCTGGACCACAATTAGGGTTTTGAAGGAAAAGTCAACTGTACCTTTGACTTTTGACCAAGACATGCTCCCAAACCTTAGGACATGATTCAAGACATCCTAAAACACCTATGGAATCCATCCATTAGGTTTGAATTAGGTCAAGGACTTGATTTCACAAAGGATCACACAATTTGGATTTTATTCGATAAAAAGTCAATTGTGCACAAAATCAAGTTTGACTTTTTGGAATTTTTCACAAATATGGTTCCCCTAAGTCAAAAATAATGTTAATGTATGGTATTGATCATCATTAATTAAGAAAAGTCAAGAAAAGGGAGGTTTCTTGCAAAAGGGGAAACCATAAGAAACCAAAAATTTTCTAAGTTATGGAACAAAAGTGATTTTGGTGCCAACTTCCAAGGATCATAACTTGAGATCCAAGCAGCCATTTTGGGTGATCCAAGGCCTGATTTGTAGGTATTCCTACATTCTACAAAAGCTTCAACTACAAGAAACTCCAATTCTTCATGGATTTAAGTTATGGAGTGATCAAAATCACAAAAACATGAAAATGACACTTTTTCCAACACTTTGTGAAAATCCGCCTAAGTTACCAGCCTTGAACATCAATGTTCATGAGGATTTTTCAATGGGATCCAAATAGTTTCAAAACAAACTATGATAACACATGTTTTATATCATATGAGGGCTCTTTAAAAAGCACAAGAGTCTCCCATAACTCAACCTGAGCAAGGAGATATGATCCCCTCAAAATCACCATTTCCAACTGCCTTGTACAAGGCAGATTTTGGAATTTTGCTCGATTTGGCCAAATTGGACAACTCCAAGCCTTGTCATCCATTTGGACACATCAGAGGATAAAACAAAAGAGGAATGATATGATACCCAAGCCTTCCAAGTCCAAGAATCTACATATAGCCATAACAAACCTAAAAAGGCTAAAAAGTTCAAAAGACTCCAATTTTGTTTCCAAGCATTTAATGGATGCATCAAGGTGGCATGGACTGACACATTACTAACTAAATGAGTCAAGAATCGGATTTGAATCAAAGAACCATAGGCATGTGCCCTAACCTTAAGTCAATGGCTAGAGGAGACTTGAGATTCCATTTGATCCACATTGGCCAAAGGCCTGCTGCAGCTGCCATTCACTATTGATGCGAAAACAAACTTAACACACTATAAATAGAGCTCAATTGTGATTAGTTTAAGTACACCAAAGCACTACAACTGATGTTTTCCTCAAAATCTCTCTCTTTAGGCCAAAATGCCTTCTTTTGCAAGTCATCTCTGAGTTTTTGAGTTAGAGAACAATTCCACCACAACTCATGATCCAAACACATCCAATATGTCATATCTAAGCTGTTCAAGCACTCACTTGTGATCTGAAACACCAAAATCAGAAAATCCACCTCAAAAACCTCAAAATTGGACTTTTCTGCATTTTTCAAGCCATGCCTTGATTCAGTCACTTCCAAAACCAAACCAGGCCTCAAACACACTCCAAATATCATCCTCAAACTGTCCCAATTGGTTTCCCTCATCTGGAACACCATTTGAGGGAGTTGCTATTTTGGTCACTTTGCCACTTTTGCAAGAAAGAGCCTAATACTTGTTTATGAGGATTCCAGCTAGTTTTGATCATTCTAAAAGCTTCTAAGGGATCAACCAAGAGTGTTCAAAGCATTGAATAATTTCTGGCACAAGGAACTTGGCAGATAGCACAAGGAGCTCCAAGAGGTAAGTGCATCACAACTTGAACTCTCTAAATCATGCATTGCTTTGAGGTCCATTAATCATGGACCTCTCATACATATCATATGTTTTGTGTTTGAACTAATTTATCATGCTATTATTGCCTGTACCATGAGATAGCATAGAACATGCAAAGTTAGGCCTATAATGAATTTACTTGTCAAAAATTTTCAGCTTTTTAAAATAAATATGGCAATTCTTTTGCCTGTTGAACATCGAAAGAATATCGATCGCTTCTCCGAAGGTGGTTGAACCTCAAAGTGAAGAATCAAAGTACTCCTTCTAAACCAGTACGCCTGAGTGAAGGATCAACTGTATTAGATGTGATTTTCCCATCTGATATCCCCGGAAGAGTTCTTATCTCCTAAGCCCGACCAACATTTTCCCCGCAGGGACTATATCTCCTAAGCAAGGCAGAATTGCTATCTGGAACTAGTGATACTTTTTATCCCCTGCAGTGGCCAAGTATCCAGTCATGTTCATCCACTAGTCTGTATGTCGTGTAAGTTTTGTCAGCATAAACATACATACATCATGCATTATTAATTCATACTCATATTCATATTGCATCACTATCACTCGAGTCGGTCTTAGCCCCTAGTGATAAAAATCCTCTTATCAATCGAGTTGTCAGTTCTTTCCTCACCAGGAAATGTTGTGTCTGAACAATTTCTCCCCAGTTTATTCCTGGATTGAAGACGGTCCCCGACCACTTTGATAACTTGAACCTCTGAAAAGCAGGAAGACATTCGACAAACGTCACTCTTCTCCATTGAAGATGATATCTTAGCTTTCCTGGATTAAGGAAAATCCCCAGAGAAAGCCTCATCACCAAAGACTTTCAACAACACATTGATTTTTCTCTCCAAGAAAGTCAATGATAATGAAGTCATCGACACCTCAAAATTGGATTGCATCACATGGCATTTCTCCGAGAAGATCTCGTGGAAAAGTATGAAGTAATATCCCCAAGCAAAAAGCAGTCTCTCAAGAGACTCGTTTTCTCCAGTAGAGTCAACAAATTGCATCTCTAACAGAGAAGTTTGTACACCTCTACAGCTCAGACGAATGGGTTCCCCATCAAGTCTGACAACAAAACTTTTTCTGTCAAATGACATCTCCCTAGGAAAATTCGGCGAGAAGTTTGAAGAAAAACCGCTACAAATAGCGTCTCTTGTCAAAAAAGTTTATTGACAAAAGAAACTGAGACCAGTTCCTTGGCTAAAGACCAGGATTGAGGGGGAAGTTTATATCAGAAACTGAGACCAGTTCCTTGGCTGAAGACCAGGATCGAGGGGAAGTTTATTGACAAAAGAAACTAAGACCAGTTCCTTGGCTGAAGACCAGGATTGAGGGGAAGTTCTTACCTTTTCTAAGCATCATTGCTTAGCAAAAGAAGATGGATGAGCAAAATGCCATTCATAACCACCGTCAGAATTTTGGGTATTTTGATATTTAATCCTCTTGCACCCTGAATGTCAGGATATCTCCGCCATTCACACCTTCGGGTACAAGAAGATTAAATAGGGGCATCTGTCATACCGCAAATTTTGACCACCAAGATTTCCCATCATTGTGAAGATCATTACCACAATATGGATGTACTTTCATGCCTCATCAATCTCCTCAGGGATTGTTAGACATTCCTCACAATCGAAGATTAGGGTTTTGACCTCTCTCAGAGCATTTAGACAAAATATCAATCAAGAATTGACATGATCTTCAACTTGTCTAACCTCTCAAACATCCATGGAGGATCAAGAGGACTCCCACAACAAGAATCAAGCACAAAGTTGCAACATTCCAAGTGGATTAAGCCTCAAGATCGCCTGTGTCATCAAATTAGGGTTTGATCGACCAGGGCCCCCCAGATGAAAATTTCCATCTGGGCATGAGCCAATACCTCAATGTATGGTCTAAACAAACTCAAAAGGATCTCAAGAGCCCATCCACAATGGCAAAATCACCTTGAAGGTCCATCTATCAAAAAATATGGAATTAGGGTTTTGACCTAATTCAACCCTTGAGTTAACTAGTGAAGTGAGGCATGGCTTGAGGCTCCAAAATGAACTTCAAAGACCTCAAATACATCATATTGGCATGTTTACAAAATTTGATTGACTCAAAGAGCTCAAGTCATAAGCCACAAGAGCTCAAAACCATCTGATCACAAATCAAGGTTTCTGATGGAAAAAGTCAACCCTACCCTTGACTGTTGACCTACCCTTGATCTCAAACCTTGGGGAGGGGTCCAAGACATTCCTAAATACCCTTGGAGGCCATCCATGAAGTTTAATTGAACCCAAGGATTGATTTCACAAAAGGATCACAAAGTCAAAATTTCATCTGATGAAAAAGTCAACTGTACAAAAATCTAAGTTTGACTTTTTGGATTTTTGGTCAACCAAGGTTCCTTAACCCTAAAAAAATGTTAATATGTGATTTGAATCATCATTCATCAAGAAAAATCAAAGAAAGTGAGTTTACTTGTTAAAGGGGTAACCATAAAAAAACTTAGAATTTTTCTAAGTTATGGAACAAAGTGGCTAGGGTACCAACTTCCAAGGACCATAACTTGAGATCCAAGCAACCATTTTGGGTGATCCAAAGCTGGATTTGTATGTCTTGCTACACTCTACAAAAAGCTTCAACTACATCAAGCTCCCATTCTTCATGGATTTTTAGTTATGGAGTGATCAAAGTGGTTGAAAACATGAAAATGACACTTTTCTAACACTTAGTGAAAATCTGCCTAAGTTACCAGCCTTGAACATCAATGTTCATGAGGTTTTTTCAATTGAATCCAAATAGTTTCAAGACAAACTATGATCACACATGTGCTGTATAATATGAGAGCTTTCCAATGAGCCCAAAAACATGAGAAAACTCCACCTGAGCTAGAGGTTATGACAACTGCAACATGCCTTGCTGCAAACTGTTTTTACAAGGCAGATTTGTGCCTTAGTGCTCGAATTGATCAATTTGGGCAAATTCAAGGATGGTTATCCATCTGCACACCTCAAGGGGGAACAACCAAGGGACAAACACTGATTCATCAGCCTCACAAGTCCATGAATCTATGTTTAGGCATGTCATCCCTAGAATTCAAGATGCTTCAAATATTCAATTTTGTCTCAAAGCATTTAAATGATGCATAGAGGTGGCATTCATCAAGACAATGTTATCCAAGTTCAGTCAAGACTTATCCCTGAACCAAAGAACCTTATGCCTGTGCTCTAACCTCAAGTTAATGGCTAGAGGAGACTTGAGATTCCATTTGATCACAATTGGCCAAAAGCCTGCTGCAGTTGCCACACACTGTTGCTTGCAAAACAAACTTGACACACTATAAATAGGCCTCAATTGTGATCAGTTTGAGTACACCAAAGCACCCAAACTGATGCTTTCCTCAAAATCTCTCTTTCACTCCAATTTTACCTTCTAACTCAAGTCACTACCGGGTTTTGAGTTCGAGAACAATTCCAACCAAACCAATCACACACACACCTCATAAACATCATGTATGAGTGATCCATAACACAAAATCACATATGGAACATCAAATTCACAAAATCACCAACTAATTGCTCAAGTCATTGACAGATTTGCAATTGAGGTACCATAACCAGTTCTAGATCATTTTCATCCATTCCAAGCATTCAAACACACTCCTTGGTACCTAAGGAAGTTGTCTAGATTATTGGAACTTAGCTGTAACACCTTAATCACCAAACTCGATCACCAGCTGCAAGAGGTAAGCATGAACCCTTCAAACTCTATGTTCCATGCATCATAAATGAATTTGTGAGTTACCATCTTGTTCCTGCATGTATATAGAGGGATAACCCTCAATCAATTGCCATGAATCAATCGTGTATGGATTTCATTGTGTTCATGCTGAAATTAGGGTTCTTGAGGTTTTCTTTTGATTTCTCACTCAATACTTTATATAAATGCAATTAATCTATATGGTTGTGATCCTTGTTCAAAAACGAACAAGATTGGTGTTTGAATCGTGCAAAACCATTGAGAAATCATGGAGAAAAGTGAGAAAAAGCAAATCTGAAAAAAAAAACAGAGGGCGCGAGCAAGAACCAAGTGTTCTTGGCGCCATAATTCAAAATTTTGAATTTTAGTTATTTTTGTTAATTTATTCAAAAATTAATTTCTCTCTGAATATTTATGTTTTTGAATTGATTCTTTTTTTCAAAATTCACTAAAATGTTTAAATATTTTATTTTACAAAAAAATCCAATTTATATTATTTATTTAATATAGTTAGAATTTTTGTGATTAATTTCATTTTATTTGTTTTTAAACATTTTTAAATGGAATTCCCACTTTGATCTGTAAAAACCAATTGAATTTCAAACTTTCATGTAATTAAACATGATTTTTCAAATTATTTTTCAAAGTGTACAAATTATTTTTGGATATATTTGGTATTTTATATCATTTTTTCATTAAATTTCCTTTGAAAAATAACATTTTTGTTTAAAGTTAGGGTTTTCTCTCGATTTTAAATTTTCACACTCTTTGGGCCTCTAATAGAGTGTAAGACCCAATCCCTTTCTTAACCAAAACCATTTTGGGCCTCAGAAATTGTATAAGTCCCAACACATTTTCAAAAAACCTCGACGCGATCGCCAGTTCAAAATCAAATCATCTGGGCCTCTCCTTGAGCTATAAGTCCCATTTCTTTTTCTTAAAACCTTTTTATGGGCCTCTAATAGAGTGTACGACCCAACCATCTATTGTACATAAAATAATTGTGGGCCTCAGTCTATGTATAAGTCCCAGTACAATTTTCAAAACAACGGTACGATCACTGTTTTTCATTTGGGCCTCTCCTTGAGTTGTAAGTCCCATCTTTCTTTTTCAAAACATCATTGGGCCTCTTGAAAGAGTGTAAGACCCAACCCTTTTTTAAATAAACCTTTTTGGGCCTCAGTCGTTGTATAAGTCCTAATACGATCTTCGAAACAACGGTGCGATCACTGTTAAACCTTGGGCCTCTCCTAGAGTATAAGCCCCAACAATCTTTTAAATAACATCTTCTCTTTTGATTTAGATTCAAATATACAGTTGTTATTAAAACTTTCTTTAATTTCTTTGAACAACTAACAATACAGCGTGGAAGCTTGCTCACCTGTAAGTTTTTATCAGTTTTCTTTACATGCTTATATATATATATATATATATGTATTGTGGGAAACTGCTCCTCTGTAAGTCCTTCTTTCATCCCCTTTTAAGTACTTGTCATATATCAAATATATATATATATACTAGTATATCTATTTAGAATTTTCCCTGGCAACTAGGTCTAGAACTAGGTAAAGCCAGTTGGTCACTCTTTAATGCAGTCAAAACTAGATCCCCATATGATTTCCAGATAAAGTCTTGCCTTCTCTTGGGCTTAAACAATATGGAACAAAGAGAAAGGCAGTATTCTCGGTGAATCTTTTCTCAGGCTGTCACGTTTAGAACTTGTCAAAGAAATTCAGTTTCCCCAGAGAGGATTCATTCTCGGTGAAACCTCTCTTGAATTTCTTCAAACCCTAGAACTGTTCACTAAAGAAAAGATTATTCCCGGTGAAACTTTTCTTGAACTCTTCTTAAGTTTGGACCCACAGGGTTCCTAAAAGCATCCCCACCTCTTCTTGGGCTTTGTACAAGGACCCTCCGGCTTCTTAGAAGTTCTCATGCCTTCTCTTGGGCTTAATACAAGGACCTGGCGACCTCTTAAAGGTATAAGACAGAACTTAGTCATCCTTTGCTAGAGCAGTCTTTCCAGTGTCAAATCTCAGACCAATTGAGGGTTGATTCTCATCACTTAAAGCACCTGCCCCTCTTTGGCATCGTACAAAGATAAACTCTTCCATACCAGTAGAATTGGACAGTCTAAATCTCCTCTTGAGTCTCAAAGACATTCTCAAGTTCCTTACAAACATAGGAGAAACCCTGGTCATTCTGGATCAATCTCCAACAGAGTTAAACCCATGGGTTTTAAAACCCAGTCTCTCTCCTAAAAATCCCTAGCTAGGGCCAGCTTATCATCAGTATAGCACTATCCTAAATCAGAACCTCAAGGTCTCTGATACCTCAACTCTTCTGTAATCCTCAGTAGGAGTTGATTCCCCATTTGGACCTGCCTCAGGATCTCAATAATCCCTAGCAAAAGATAGCCTCCTCTTAGGCTTTGTATAATGATCCTTCCTTTCCTCAGCCTAGTCAGCCTCCTTTTGGGCTTTGTACAATGATTCTCCCCAGCGGAGCTAACCTTTTCAGACTCTCTTGTTGAGTCAATCACCTTTTCAGACTCTCTTGTTGAATCAATCACATTTCAGCACTCTCTTGTTGAGTAAACCCTTTTAGCCTCAATCTTAGGCTTTGTACAAGACAGATAAAAACACTCTCTTGTTGAGTCAATCTTTTCTAGCCTCCTCTTAGGCTTGGTATAAAGATTCCCCCTAGCAAAAGCCAACCTCCTCTTAGGCTTTGTATAATGATTTCTCCAGCTTGTTCAGCCACAATCCTGGGCTTTGTACAGGATAAATAAAAGCACTCTCTTGTTGAGTCAAACCTTTTCCATCCTCAATCTTGGGCTTTGTACAAGACATATATAAGCTTTCTACAACAAAGTCAAAATCTTTGTAACCTTCTCTCAAGCTCTAGATAAATATCTTCCCCAGCTGAGTCAATTCCTCCCAGCCTTCTTTTAGGCTTTAAGAAATAATATCCCTAAGCAGAGTCAATCCTCTCCTTTTCTGCCTCAATCTTGGGCTTTGTACAAGACAAATAATACTCTCCAGCAGAGTCAAACTCATTTCAGCCTCAATCTTAGGCTTTATACCAGACACCTATAATACCCTCAACTGAGTCAGTAAAGTCTCACTTTAGCCTCAATCTTGGGCTTTGTACAAGACAGATAAATATTTCTTTCCCATAGAGTCAGTCTTCTTTTCGGCCTCAATCTTGGGCTTTGTACAAGACACATACAAACCCTCCCTAACGGAGTCAAAATCCCTTTTAGTCTCAACCTTGGGGTTTGTACAAGACAGACAAAACATTTTCCCCAGAAAAGTCAAACTTTTAGCCTCCTCTTAGGCTTTGTATAATGATATCCCCAAAAGAGTCAGTCTCTTTTAGCCTCAATCTTGGGCTTTGTATAAGACATATATAAACACTCTCTTGTTGAGTCGGCCTGCTATAGCCTCCTCTTAGGCTTTGTATAAGGACTTCCCCAGCGGAGTCAATCAACCTCTTAGCCTCAACCTTGGGCTTTGATCAAGACACACAAAAATCAATATCCCCCCAGAGGAAATCAAAATCCCTTTGTAGGAAGTCATTTCTCTGTTTATCACTTATCAAAACAGACATTCAAAACAAACCCTAATCCTAGATAACTGTTGTAAGTGGCACACTTATTGACTCAAATATCCAAGTTGTTGTCCATCTGTTATCCGGGTAAACCTTCTCTTTCATCTAATTGCTGTAAGCGGGAAGCCTCTGGATTATTTACATCCACGCCATTGTCCCTCTCTTAGCATGAGAAATTCCTAAGGAAAAATGACATTACTCTACACTGAGTTAAAGTTTTCCCCTTTAGGACAAATCCCTCATAAAGGAAATTATAGCATTGCTGGATTCTCATATCCCAGTTAAAGTAATTCTCCTTTATAAACAGTCACCCAACAGTTGTGATAAACAGACGAGATGTCACCCTTTAGAGATGACAAATTCTCTCTCAGTCAAACCTTTTAGCTTAAATCTTGGGCTTTGAACAAGACACCAAAACATCTTTTTCCTCCCATAGAATAAGAGGAACTACGATTGCTCTGATTTTTCTATTTCATTTAAACGGGAATACGTAGGCATATGATTGCAAAATCTTAGCGAGCATACTAATCAAAAACTCTAGGTTCAGTACCTTCATACTAATCAAAAACTCTAGGTCCCGTACCTTCATACTAATCAAAACTTAGGTCCAATACCTTACCAAAAACATCAGAAAAACCCGAACATCAACAAAAACTCACTCTCCCTCTCATATTTCCCAAGAAACTCTCCCAACCCATTAACGGATAAACACCATCAAGTACAAAGCGAAACCTAAAGCTAACAACCTGTGGATAACCACATATAGGATGGGTTATTGACAACTCCCCATTGTATAACCTGACCCCGAACTCTCCGAATCTCTTTAAGCGTTTGTTCAGTTAAACATTCACGTGCAAGGTTAGTTTTAGATAGCTTCCCTTTCCCTTCCAGCTTCATGGGAGAAATAAGAAATCAGAAAGTAGCACCCCCCCTTCTCTTCATTGAGAAAACCCAATTCCCGCGATAAGGTGGTCGCGTCACCGACAAAAATCGTGCGCTACACACCCCTTATTTATTAATGGGGTGGTTTTGATACACGGATGTATCACCACCCCAGTGGTAGCGCGCATGTATGTTTGGCTTGATGGTCGTAGGTTCAACACCCACCCAGACCATTTTTTCCACTTTGCCATATTTTGATATTTTTTCTATTTTTATGGTTTTTGTTAATTAATTCCAAAATTAATTTCTCTCTCAATTTTAATTATTTTTTACTGGTTCTTTTTTTGGAAATTTCCAAAAATGTTAAAATATTTTATTCCACAAAAAATTCACAAAAATATTATTTATTTTATATATTTGGTATTTTTGTAAAGAATTGTGTTTTATTTTCTTTTTTAACATTTAAAAGTATTTCTTTCTCTTGAGTTTTGCAAATTCAAATGATTTTTAAATCATTCTATGAATGAAACATGGTTTTTCAAACATTAATCCAAGATCACAAATTGTTTTTTATACAAGTTTGATAATTTTGATCATTTTAAAATCAAATTAGGGTTTTGATTATTTTCACCCTCACAAATCTTTTTTTCAAAATACTTTGGGCCTCTTTATACAGTGTAAGTCCCATCCTTTTGTAAATAAATTTTTCTTGGGCCGCAGCCATTGTATAAGTCCCGATACAATTTTAAAAATCACGGTGCGGTCTTCGCCTTTTAAACAAAAATCATCTGGGCCTCCCCTCGTGTTGTAAGTCCTATTCTCTTTTCTTTTAACATTATTTAGGCCTCTAATAGAGTGTAAGACCCAATCCTTGTGGTAAATAAAATTTTCTCGGGCCTCAGTCATTGTATAAGTCCCACTGCGATTTCAAAAATCTCGGCGCGATCACCATTTCAAAACAAAATCATCTGGGCCTACCCTTTGTGTTGTAAGTCCCATTTCTTTTCATTTTCAAACCTTTGGGCTTCTCCTTGAGTTGTATGACCCATCTATTTGTACCGAAAATCTTTCTTGGGCCTCAATCATTGTATAAGTCCCGATACAATTTTCAGATCAACGGTACGATTACTGTTTTTCATCTGGGCCTCTCCTTGAGTATAAGCCCCAACAATATTTTCAAAAACAACTTCCCTTTTGATTTAGGTTCAAACTCATAGTTGTTATCAAAACTTTCTTTAATTTCTTGAACAACTAACCATACCGCTGTTACAATGGAAGCTTGCTCGCCTGTAAGTTTTATCAACTTTCTTTTACATACTTGCACATATATATATAATTGTTTCTGCTGGAAGCTTGCTCACTTGTAAGTACTTCTACCTTCTCTTTTACATACAGTATATATTTCATCTGTATATATATGCCTGTATATTATCTTTCTTAAAGTTTTCCCCGGCAATTAGGTCTAGAACTAGATAAAGCCAGTGGTCACTCTTTCAACAGTCAAAACTAGTTCCCCATAGGAATTCCAGATACAGTCTTGCCTTCTCTTGGGCTTATACAATATGGAACAAAGAGAAAGGCATTATTCCCGGTGAAATTTTCTTAGACTGTCACTATTAGAAAATTGCCAAAGAAGTTCATTTCCCCAGAGAGGATTAATTCCTGGTGAAACCTCTCTTGAATTTCTTCAAACCCTAGAACAGTTCACTAAAGAAAAGATTATTCCCGGTGAAACTTTTCTTGAACGCTTCTTAGGTTTAGACCAACAGGCTTCCTAAAAGCATCCCCGCCTCCTCTTGGGCTTTGTACAAGGACCCTCCGGCTTCTTAGAAGTTCTCATGCCTTCTCTTGGGCTTAATACAAGGACCCTGAAGACCTCTTAAAGGTATAGGACAAAACTTAGTCATCCTTTGCTAGAGCAGTCTTTCTAAAGAGTCAAAATCTCAAACCATTTAGGGTTGATTCTCATCCCTTAAAGCACCAGCCTCCTATTGGGCATCATTAAAGATAAACTCTTCCATGCCAGTAGACTTGGACAGTCTAATCTCCTCTTGGATCTCAAACACATTCTCAAGTTCCCTACAAACACAGGAAAAACCCTGGTCATTTAAACCAATCTCCAGTAGAGTTGAAACCTCTATAGCTTTTCAAAACTCAATCTTTAAACTCTCACTTTAAATTTCCCCAGCCAGTGTCAGCTTATCATCAGTATAACACTATCCCAAATCAGAACCTCAAGGCATCTGATACCTCAACTCTTGTGTAACCCTCAGCAAGATTTGATCCCCCGACTTGGACCTGCCTCTGGATTTCAATAATCCTCAGCAAAAGTCAGCCACCTCTTAGGCTTTGTATAATAATTTTCCTCAGCAGAGTTAGCCTCAAAAGCACCCTTTTGTTGAGTCCATCTTCTTTTTTAAAACACTCTCTTGTTGAGTTAACCTTTTTCAGCCTCAATCTTGGGCTTTGTACAAGACAAACAAAATACTCTCTTGTTGAGTCAATAACCTTTCCACACTCTCTTGTTGAGTCAATGGTACAAAATAAAAGCACTCTCTTGTTGAGTCAATCACCTTTTTAAAAAATCACTCTCTTATTGAGTCAATCACCTTTTCATCACTCTCTTGTTGAGTCAATCTCCTAAAAGGACTCTCTTGTTGAGTCAACCCTTTTCAGCCTCCTCTTAAGCTTTGTATAATGATTTTCCTCAGTAGAGTTAACCATAAAAACTCTCTTGTTGAGCCAACCTTTTTAGCCTTAATCTTGGGCTTTGTACAAGACACCTGAAAAATCCTCAACTGGGTCAGTCATCTTTTTAGCCTCAATCTTGGGCTTTGTACAAGACATATATAAACTTTCTCCAACAAAGTCAAAATCTTCATAACCTTCTCTTAAGCTCTGGATAAATATCTTCCCTAGCGAAGTCAATTCCTCCCATCCTTCTCATAGGCTTTGGGAATTAATATCCCTAAGCAGAGTCAATTCTCTTTTCAGCCTCAATCTTGGGCTTTGTACAAGACACCCATAAATATCCTCTCACTAGTAGAGTCAACATCGTTCAACCTCAATCTTGGGCTTTATACAAGACACCGTATAAATCTCTCCAGCAGAGTCAATCTCCTTTCAGCCACAATCTTGGGCTTTGTACAAGACAGGTAAAACCTCTCACCCGTAGAGTCAGTTTCCCCTTTTAGCCTCAATCTTGGGCTTTGTACAAGACAAACATAATATTTCCTCGGAAAGTCAACCTTTATCCTCCTCTTAGGCTTTGTATAATGATATCCCCAAAAGAGTCAGTCTCTTTTTAGCCTCAATCTTGGGCTTTGTACAAGACAGATAAACACTATCTTGTTGAGTCAGTCTTTTCCAGCCTCCTCTTAGGCATTGTATAAGGACTTCCCCAGTGGAGTCAATCAATCTCTTAGCTTCAACCCTGGGCTTTGATCAAGGCACGTAAAAATCAACATCCCCTCAGAAGAAATCAAAACTCTCTGTAGGAAGACATTTTTCCGTGTTATCACACATCAAAATAAATCAATCAAACAAACCCTAATCCCCGATAACTGCTGTAAGTGGCACACTTTTTGATTCAAATATCCAAGTTGTCGTCCATCTCTTATCCTGGTAAATCCTCTCTTTCATCTAATTGCTGTAAGCGACAAGCCTCTGGATTATTTACATCCACACCACTGTCCCTCTCCTAACATGAAAGACTCCTAAGGAAAAATGGCATTGCTCAACACTGAGTTAAAGTTTTCTCCTTCAGGACAAATCCCTTATAAAGGAAATTATGGAATTGCTGGATTCACATATCCCAGTTAAAGTAATTCTCCTTTATAATCAGACACCTAACAGCTGTGATAAACAGACGAGATGTCTCCCTTTAGAGATGACAAATTCTCTCTCAGTCAAACTTTTTTAGCTTCAATCTTGGGCTTTGAACAAGATACAAATACTCATTTAGCTTCAATCTTGGGCTTTGAACAAGACACAAATATTCATTTAGCTTCAATCTTGGGCTTTGAACAAGACACCAAACATCTTTCCTCCCATAAAATAGGAGGAACTACGATTGCTCTGATTTCCCTGTTTAATTTAACGGGAATACGTAGGCATAAGATTGTGAAATCTTAGCGAGCATACCAATCAAACACTATAGGTCTAGTACCTTCACACTAATCAAAACTCTAGGTCCAGTACCTTCACACCAACCAAAAACTGAGGTCCAGTACCTCACCAAACTCATCAAAAACTCTCTCTCAAACATCTCCCAAAGAAGAAACTTTCCCAACCCAATCAACACATAAACACCATCAAGTACAAAGCAGAACCTAATGCTAACAACCTGTGGATAACCACAAATATGATGGGTAATTGACAACTCCCCATTGTATAACCTAACCCCGAACTCCCCGAATCTCTTTAAGCATTTGTTCAGTTAAACCTTCGCGTGCAAGGTTAGTTTTAGATAGCTTCCCTTTCCCTTCCAGCTTCACGGGATAAATAAGAAATCAGAAAGTAGCACCCCACTCCTACCATTGCGGTGAGGAGAAACCCATGGCAATAAGGTGGTCGCGTCACCGACAAAAATCGTACGCTACAGGAAGTTCGCCCCAGGTTCGCTGGGCGAACTCTTGGCGAACTCTAGTTTGCTGGGAGAATGAGAAGCGAATGGGGAGAGAAAAATGCGAGTCTCTGGTTTTTGTATGGAGGAGTGTAGCACCCCAAAATTTGCCCTACCTTTTTCTAACCTTTTTCTGGCTTTTGTTTCGCAATCATCTGCATTTTTCATTAGGTCATGACTTATAATCATATCATCTCATTGGTTTTCTGAGACATGGGATCGAAGAGTTTTCATGCCATTGGTATTTTCCTATTCAGAGGTTCATCAAGATCCAAGGGACACTTATCAATGGAATATCCGGAGATTAGGGTTGGGGAAATCAATGGTTATCAAGACAAAGCATTCGTGGATTGATCTGAGAAGCACTGGGTCATGGTTGATTGAGCTTACTGATTGAATTGTTAGGATTCAATGAAGATATGAGTTTGGTGTGGATTGAGAATGTGATTGGAATCAAAGATTAGTCGTGTGGGTTACTTGGAATTCAAAGTTCTACCATAAACCCATTATTCATTTCCATTTTTATTTGTCCATTTTCTATCCATATTTTTATCCACTTTTAATCCATGTCCACGTCATAAACCATTTTTCTTTAAACCGACTTCTAAAATCCATCTTATCTTATTCACATTTCCTAATCCATTATCCAATTTAAAGCTCATGTTTTTCTTATAAAGAATTATCCATTCTTAAATCCATTTTTTTAATCCACATTTTTCCAATCCAATTAACCATTTCTTTTCATATCCCAAATTGGATTCAACTTTCATTGTGTATCTCTTTTTATTCTAATGCATGTCCATTGCTATTTTGTCCAATGTCCATATCATAAAACCAAACTCATACTGCTTGTTACAAAATTCAAACAAAATGCATAGCAGGTGAAAAACAAAGAAACAAATTGCGATAACAATCAAAAGTGCAATTTCCAATCTTGTCACATGTACTACACTGATTGATGGCTATGCGGATGCAGTTTTTAAGTACAGGGCATTGCTAATAAAGTTTTGTCAAAAATCACACACAGGTCCACATCAAAAAAGTAACAGCAACAAAAGATACAGCAGAAAAATCCATAGTGGTACTAGCTTTCACACAAAAATAAATAGCAGTATACAGAAAAAGAAAAGGTTATAGCTCGAGTTCTTTGCACAAAGGAAAAGGAAAGCAAGTGTGGTGGGCCAAAGCAAAAACACAACAGAATTTCACAATAGTTTCTCAACAGAATTTCATTTACAAAACCAAATTCTCAGCATATGTTGACAGAACGTGAAAATACAATGGAGAAAAAGGAATTACAAAGCAATTGAAAACTAAGTTCTAACAGAATTTTCCACCCTAACAAACTCTCTTCTGGATCCTTCTTGATCACCCTATAAATCCTCTCCACATCTCAGCTTCAAGGGGAATTTTTCACTCTGCAATTTTCAAATTCAGCACCTTACGAACCACCTTCAACATTTCTCATCGTCACTATAGCAAGCACGAAGCAGGATCGCAGAAATAGCAGAGAAGAATACGCAAGACTTCCTGAGCTCTTCAACGACTTTCATCACAACAACAACCGCAGAAGTATAGCGAAAAAGAGTACGAACCATAAGTGATTCCAGATCCACAAAGAAGAAGAAGGATACGATTATCATCAACACTTCCATCATCTTCTTCAAGAGTCCTGCAAAAATAGTGTTCAACTCAACAAACCTGTAACAATTTGAACGCGACAGATCAAAGGAAATTGAAGAAGAACGAGGAACGGAATTCAAAGCTGAAAGTTGGAAAACACGGATACCTCGGTTCGCACCAACTCACTCGCGATTGAAGAAGCGTCGGACTATCTCCGGTAGGTACGTCAACCTCGCTCTTGGCTTTGATCTCGTAAATGACTTGATCCTCACATCTTTGTTACGTTGTTTATGTGATTGAAGTGTTGTTTCTGGTTTTCTCTTGTTGCTTCGTATTCGGATCGTGCGAGATATTCGTTTTGGTGAGTGTGTGAGGAACAAAGTTTCGAGTGAGGAATGTTTGGATCCTTGAGAGCTAGTTGCTTGTTAGCACGTGATCATTGAATTCGCCGCCGCCGGCTCAAAGCCTTGGCGCGGCGGAGATGTTCGTTCACAAGTGACTTGGTGTGAGGTGAACCGAGAGAAGACTAGTGGTTTTTTGTGGCGGAATGATGAGTTGTGAAGAAGCTCAGGCGAGTAAGGAAAACAAGACGACAAGACATTGAGAGTTCTGGCCGACAAGGCATATTAAAGGAGAGTTGATGTGAGAACGGAGTGAGACAGAGAAGATAAACTTGAGACGGAGTCGGGATGGTGATGTTCAGACAACGCGGCTTTGTTATTTTCAGGTGACGGTTTCGTTCCATGGAAGAAGATCCCAGCGTGGTTTCTTTGTTTCCGGCGCGGCGGAGGTGATTATTTGGATAAGAAGTTGAAGAGGAGGAAGACATAGTGCGTTTGTGTTGTTGTTGTTTAATTTAGGGATTCTTACTTTTCCTTCAGGTTAAAACAAGGTGAACCGGGTTGGGCTCTTAGGCCCACACTACTTTCTTTTCACATCCCAAGTCTCTCGTACACCCCCTCTTGGCGGAACAACAAAACTATTGGGCCTGAAGAATAAGCCCATGCCCTTATTGTTGCTCCACACCACTAGTTTCACTCTGCGCACCCCCACCCCCTGTACATGTTCAAAGGACTTTGGGCCTGCAGAGAAAAGCCCATGCGCTTGTATCCCTTTCCACCCGCCTATTTTACTGTTCACACCCCAGTCTGAATTGCACCCCTCTTTGTTATTTTAATTGTTTTGATTTTTAATTTTAGTGTCATTAATTGTTTTAGTTAATAACCTTAGGATAACCATTTTAGAAATTAGATTTTAATTAGAGAATTAGAATTTAATTTTGGTTTTGACTTTAATTCTTAATCATTATTTTGGTTAACTCACTTTTAATGTTTAGTTTTAACTTTAGAATTTGATTAGCTAGAATTAGATTTTCATTAGAAATTAATTGGAATTAATTTTAGGATTAATCTTAGTATTAGTTTTAATCTTAGATTAACCTTTTTACTTAGAATTTAATCTTCTTTTTTTATAATTAGAATTTTAATTCTAACTTGGATTGTTTATGCTTATTCTGATAAATTTCTGATTAAATACTTGACTTGTCTCTTGCTTGATTTTATTTTGTGATTGCGATGCTTTGTGTTCACTTGCTGATTACTCTGTATTCACATGCTCCCTTAAGGCTCCTAGTCCAACTTAATTTCTGATTAAGCTCGGAGTAGGATAGACATTAGGCCCTCAATCCAAGCATGACAACATTAGGTTAGCTTCCTTTAAACGACACTTAACCTTTAGGATCATCCATGCATGATAACAAATAGGATTATTAGTCTCCCTTTAGACTTTTACCTTTCTTACCCTTTGAGTTTCTCTTCTCCTCATCTCAAAACAAAAAACAAAAACACTTAATAAAGGCATAACATATATTGTGTTTGAGCCTTTCATGTGAGAATAAGATAGTTAGGGGTCTTCTCTCACTTTCTTAGAATGTTTAGCATACGTCCTGTCTTGGGTCGATATGCGAGGCATTCGATCCTACGTGAAAGACTTAAATACAATATGCGTTATACACACCAATAATCAAAATACTTTTTTCTAAAATACAAAAACAAACCAATTCTCTTCTCATCTCCTTTATTCTATTCCTTAAGGACTCGTCATGTCCGTTCTACCGCAAACAGGTAATGCCTAAGTCTCCATACAGCGAGCTGCAACACCTAACTGCTGGGACGCGCACTCTGACGTTTCCACTAAAAAACACAAACAAAGCAACCCTTGTTGAGGGGAACTACGTCGCTCTGATTCTTATGTTCCCGATGAGATACGGAGGCAGTGGGGTAGGGCCCATTCGAGCACTTCTTTTATTTTCCCTACATTTGTTTCTCGTTCTCTTTCCATTCCTTTTCCAGCATCTTTTCTATCACCCTTTGAGTAGTACTTCAAGCGTGGATCCCGTCGAGTACGACGGACGTGAAGGGGTGCTAATACCTTCCCTTCACGTAACCGACTCCCTTACCCTTTCTCTTTGGTTCGCTAGACCTCGTTCTTTCCTTTCTCCCGGGTTTGTGCAGCATTACCCTTTCCTTTCTTTGGGATAAAAATGCCTGGCTGGCGACTCTTCTTTCTTTTTTTCCGCGCCACTTTCGTGTTTGTACTTGGATGAAAATCCCGGGAGCGACAGCTGGCGACTCTGCTGGGGACTCTGGTTTCCTAAGCTGGTCAATCCTAGCGCTTGTTTGTTTTTTTTCATTGGGTGTTTACCTTGATACTGTTTTACTGTATTGTTGTTTATCGTATTACCATTTTACTGTACTTTACTGTATTTATTGCATTTTCATTTCATATATTGTATTATACTAGACTATGCTGTTTCTGTTTGGCGGGATGGGGAATCTGAGAGATAGGCCCAGTACACAGGCCTGAGTGCACTTATGTTTAGTGTGTTTCATATCCTCTCACGCTCCATTTCGGTGCGAGGAGGGAATATGAAACATATTCTGGATGTGGTTCTCTCTAGAGAATTCTGCGTGTGGGTCTGCCACAATGGTAGAGCTATCTGGAAGAGCTTTTAAGTCTAGATGACCTTTAGGATGACCCCTCTTTATTTTGAGGTGAATCAGAGGACGATCTCTTTGTTTGGCGATAGCATTGTATCCTTCGGGTTGAATGTGCTATTACCTCTCATTCCTAGATCTGAATTTGAGAATCCTCACTTTCTAGTACATGCATGTGAGATTGGGGGGATTGTTTACAGATTTGCAGGTAACCTTGACCTTCAACTTACCCGGTATTCTGGTTTTCCTATCAGTGTGGACTCATCAGCCGGGTATTATGGTATTCTGGCATTCTGACTATCCTGGTATTCTGATTAGGTCGGTACTCTGATTATGCCGATATTCTGGCATTCTGGTATTCTGATTATGCCGATATCCCGGCATCCTGGTATTCTGATTAGTCGGATATTCTGGTATTTCTCTTCAGAGCAGACCTGTGAACTTATTCATTCATCGGCACAACACAGTCATTATTCAGACTATATGGAAGCATTGATCCCATGTCTTATTGCATTCATACTAATGCATTGCATTTGCATCTTGCATCATTTTGCATATCCTTCTTCAGGCCAGAACAGTGAGCTCATCCATCCTTTATCTGAACTGCGGTTTGATTTCCCGACTTTCATATTGGACTGGAATCAGCTTCTGGAAGAATCATGAACTCTGGGGAGCAGAATCAGTTTGTGACTAGGGCCGATGTCGAATTGATGAAAACTCAGTTGGATCAACTTATGGAAGCTATGGCCGCCATGACAAGGGGAGATGCTAATATTCAAAGAAATGAGAATGTCATTCCACCTCCGGTAAATAATGTTACCCAAGCTCAACCAGTGAGGATCCCTGTTGAGAATCAAGTTGTGCAAGAATATCCCATTGTCCGAGACGGACATTCATCTTCTCTTGATGCCGCTGATTATCACAGTTTTGCGTTTTCTGTGCCAGATGTCCAAGGGGCAGTTCCAAAGATGAAGCCTAAGGATCCACGATCTGTTGATGACAAAAGATACCGTGTGTTGGAGGAAAAGCTTAAAGCCCTGGAGAGGCGTGATACTCTTGATCTGAATGCTCTGAGCATGTGTTTGGTACCGGGCCTGGTAATGCCTCCAAAGTTTAAGATGCCAAAGTTTGAGCAATACAGAGGGGATAGCTGTCCGAAACTACATTTGGTGATGTTTTGCCGAAGAATTACTTCACATGCCCACAATGACAAGCTCATGATCCACTGTTTCCAAAACAGTCTGAGTAGGGCATCACTGAGTTGGTATATGCAGTTAGAAAGTGGTAGCATCCGATTATGGACAGACCTTGCTAACGCCTTTGTGAAGCAATACAACTATAATCTTGACATGACTCCCAAACGAATGCATTTGCAAGACTTGTCTCAAGCAGATAATGAGTCATTCAGAGGGTATGCTCAGAGATGGAGAGAGTTAGATGCTCGTGTTCAACCGCCACTTTTGGATAGAGAATTGGTTGATTTGTTTATGGATACCTTACAAGGTCCGTACTTGGAAAAGATGATTGTCAATGGGGCAGCAAAATTTTCTGACCTGGTAATGGTGGGAGAACGCATGGAGAGCCTGATCAAGTGTGGAAAGCTCCAAGGCGTCTCGAACTTCCAAGCTAATGAAAATGAATCAGTTGTCAGTTCTCGGGAAGAATTTGAGGAAGAAAATAGTTCCATCTAGGAATCTTCACCACCTCATTCTCAGCATTCAAGCATATCAACTGTTCAGAGTCAACAATCTTATGGGTCTTCATATCAGGGACAATATTCTTCTGCAAATCAGAGACCTCCTCAGAGTCAACGGTCATATCTCCGTCAGCCGCGTCAGCATGCCCGACAAAGGCCAAGAAAGCCAGAGAGGCATTTCACTCAGTTGCCAATGTCAAAGGAGTAAGGTCCAGTGATTCCTCCGTACCCACTAGGTTTTGATATCAACGCTCGTTGTGATTACCATGCTGGGGCACAGGGGCATTCAACTGAAGACTGTAAGGTGCTCAGGAGCAAAATTCAGACACTCCTTGACTCCAATATGTTCTCGTTCACGCCTCAGGGTATTCAGATCAACAATTCTCCTTCATCCAGTCATGGGGGTTCATCAGTTCAGGTAACTGAGAGCAGTGGTGCAAATGATTATCAGACTGACTTCGACGAGCAATACTGAAGATGGCTAGCTCATTATAAAATCAAGCTTGGAAAGCCCAGTTCCTTGAAGCTGGCGACCATTTAAATCATGTCATTTCTTTGCATTTGTAGTTTCTTTCCTGTTAAAGTGCAAACTAATTTGTAAAACTCGTCTATTTTCGATTGATAATGATAATGAAATGAATATGCATGTTTTGGTTAAATCCATTTGTGTTCACTCATACTTTTCTTCATTGGTATCTAACACTTGTTTAAGCAGGATCCGAGGGAGGATGAGGAAATTCAAAGACGCAGAACTTCCAATTGTGTGCTTTTGAACAAACCCCTGTTGATGATGTACAGGCATTGTTTCAAATTCCTAAAAACCGGAGATATAAGGAAGATAATCCCTTGTCAACCCTGTTGAACCTAGAAATAGGAGTTTATTTCTGAAAACGAAAAACCCTCAATATTAACCTGGGGCAGGGTAGGTGTCAGTTAATTTGACTGAGCGTTCAAATTTCAAAAGGAGTGTCCAATTCGAGGATCAAATCACAGTGGTTGTCCCTCACCAACAGAAGAGTGAGGCAGTCACAATCTTTTCAAAACAAGTCAGACAACCAGTGTCACACGATTTGTTCAAAAAAAATCAATTAAAAGAAAAAAAGAAAGCCCGCTAAGTCGAAACTTGAAAACAAGTGACTTAGGCAAAAGTCATGGCATCTCGCTGGACTTCAAAATCGAAAATTCAAAAGGAATCAGTCCAGGCAAAAATCAGGGATATCAAAAACAAAAGAATGAAAAACAAAAGGATTACAAAAGAAAAATCCTCGAGTAAAGAACAAGTCATGTGACTACAGACACCGAAGACAAAAAGGGGTGACTGTCACTTCGAAAACTGTGTGGGTTCCTTAACCATCCTCATACCGTTCATAACCTTTTTGAAAGGTGAACGCATATGTCGAGTTAATTGAACGTAGGACTGGAGAACATCAAGGAGAATGGGTGGGTTAAAACAAAACTTTGAGC
Organism: Lathyrus tuberosus; assembly: GCA_022829125.1. Classification (NCBI taxonomy): domain Eukaryota; kingdom Viridiplantae; phylum Streptophyta; class Magnoliopsida; order Fabales; family Fabaceae; genus Lathyrus; species Lathyrus tuberosus. The sequence goes on along the minus strand of JALAZF010000055.1, from coordinate 13,742,029 downwards.
CTTATATCCTTTCTTTCTTAAATCGCGAACCAGGCCACGTTACAACCCTCAAAAGACCTAATTGAAGCAAAGTTGTTTCGAAAGCATACTTCGGTTAAAATCGCGTCAGTTCTGACTCCTAAAAGGGTTTTTCTTACCATTCGTGTTGGTATTGATGTAACATTCTGATAAGTGGTTCGTTCACTATATGTCATAACATTTTCCAGTGAACAGACTTGGATTTCAAAACTGTCATATGCATTGCATTAGAGTTATCTTTTCAAAATGAACTGTTTTACTTGCAAGTAAGTGCTTGATCAGGAAAGTTTCTACAATTGAAAGATTGATCAATCTAAGATGCAAAGTGCCCGAGTACTCCGTTGAGCCGGGGCAAGTCATATCAAATGGGCAATTCATTCCAAGATTCAGTTAATCTGGGGCAATCAAGTCGAGATTCGACAAATCTCTCGAAGGTCAGTCAGTCAGAGATATTCCTTCACAGATCAAACAGTCAGGGGCACAAATCATTTCAAAGCTGGGGCAGACCACTCCAAAAGCACAAAAGGTTATTCTCTCCGGAGAATGGTAAATCACAGTCTAGGGCAATATATGTTGGATCTTCACGAGACATCCTAAAGACATGTTCATTTATAGGTTATGTTGCATCAGGGCATTTCTTTTGGGTCATATCACATCTGTAGGGTTCACGTTGATAGTTAACACATGACGTCCCCAGTAGAGTTTCTCTCCTCGACAGAGAGGGCTGAAGTTTTATCACTCAGCAGAGCATTATGAAGATTGTGAATCATTCTCCCTAGCAAGAATTCAGGGGTTCGCTCTACCCTAGCCAGCTTGGCAAAGTTTACTGCTCTTCAGCAAGAGTTTATATTCCTGTACAGAGTGTTGGGTTTATGTTTCCCTATTTTATGGTAAAGTTGTTTCCGTCCCCCCAACGGAGTAAGGATAGAAGGTAGATTCCCAACAGAAGACCAAGTCTGATCTTGTCCCCTAGCAGAGCTGATATCATCAATCATTGTCCCCCAAGTATATTTTTGGGTGGTGGTTAGCGTTCCCCAGCAAGTCAAAGGTCGATTGTCATTGGCACTTTTCTTCAGCAAGATTCCTGGGATGTTTCCTCCAGCAGAAGTTTGTTATTCATACTTTCCTACAGAATGGGGTGTTCATAATTTTCAATGGTCTTTTACTATTTTTCATCAATTTTCAAATGTGAACCTATCATGTGGATACATGCCTTGAACTAGGTTATGTTTAGCATTTGTATGTGGCTACCTTAGGCTAAATTTGGGGATGTGATTTAACATGTTCAAGGTGATGTTTTTGGGCATAATTGGGATGCTTGGATATTGTTTCTTGATCATGGATTACATGCTTTGTATGAACCTAATTGAATGCTCGATGATACTTGATACTTGCCTAGATGTCTTGATTTGATCATACCTTTATGCCACCCTCCATTAGGGATCTTTTGTACACTCTTTCATGTATGTCTTAGCATGAGTTAGGACCTGCCCACATAGATTCATATGAAATTTTATATGCCCTTAAATGATGATGATGATACTTTTGTATAAGTTTGAACATGAATTGTGCTTTCACTTTGACCATTCCTTTGACAGCACTTGTATTCCATATTTGCACATTGCTTTTGGATTCAAATTGGAGGTTTGTATAGGTCATTTTCCTCTGGTGTGGGTGCTTGAACATTGCTTTACCATGTCATTTCATTTATCTTACTTGAGTGACCAGTTGCATACTTTTAGGAGAAGTTTAGGTGTGATTTTGCTTTTGACTTGTATTGACTTTGGAGAAGGTGTTTGATGTAGACTTTTGTGAAATTTTGAGATTGGTTTTAATCATTAAATACATGGTTTCAATTCTTACTTAGGTCCTTCACATGTCAACTTTTTATGTGCTTAATCATTGTTTGTTCACAAATGTTTGGTGCACGATTTAGGTAATATCTTTGTATAGAATTGCCTAATCCTTTAAGTGAAAATTGGTATGAATCTCATTAGCCATCCTTAACATGTTAAACTTGATTCACATGTTGTATACTACTGCCTCATGTACTTAGGTACACATTTGATTTTGTTTGAATGATCTTTTACTTGCATTACACTAAACATGACTTTAGAGAATTGTTTAAGAGCTAGTTTTGTTAGACGCTTGTAATATCTTTGGAGATTGGTTTGCCATGATGACATTGATGTTGGTTTAAGATGTTTACACATTGGATAACATGGTTCAATTCTGACCTAGGTCCTTTCATGGGTTCCTTTCATGCTTGTTTGTTCATTATGTTCATGACTAATGAAACATGTTTGAGATGACACATTTGTGTGTAACTTGTAAACCTTTTGAACAAGATGTAAGATACTTTCATGATCACTTATCACTACTTCAAGCTTGAATTTAAAATGTTTACATCTCTTATGTGGCTTGAATACTTGGCTTGGCTCCCATTTGTGGGACTTTTTAGAAACCATTTTGACTTGGTTTGTGGATGATAATTGTTTGGATATTGGTGTAGGACATAGTTTGCATTCTTGTATGCTTTCTTAGGAGATTCACATGGATAGGATTTGGTGTGTTTAGCTACTTCCCCTAGTAGGATCTCATACCTTTAGAACATTTCTAACCTTTGTTGTTGTTTGATATTCATCCTAGTGTAGTTTTAGGACTTTAACATAGCCATAATTGCATATTTGTGCATTTTGCTTTCAACAATTCATTAGTTGAGCTTGGCTTGGAGATGGTAAGTATTTGTGGTGCTTTACATGGTTGCTTACACTGACATGAATTCTATTTCATCTTACTTCTCCTTTCTCTTTTCTCTTTGGTTAGTGATTAGTCTAATGTTTACTTGTGATGTTCACATGATCCCTTAGGATTCCTAGCTCCACTTAATTTCTGATTAAGTTAGAGGTAGGAGAGACATTAGTTTTGCAATCCATGCATGATAACATGTAGGATAGTCTCTTCTACCTCAATCTTAGGACCATGATGTATGACAACATTAGGACTTAGTCTCCCTTAGTTGTTTTACTTTGCAACTTTGAGTCCTTTATCTTCTCACCTCAAAACAAGTTCAAAACACATAATAAATACAACGAGTATTGTGCGCCATGAGCCTTAAGTACATAGGAAATGGAGAGTGGGGGCTTCCTTTCACATTCCTAGAGTGTTTAGCATGCATCCCTTCTTGGGTCGATTTGCAACGCATTCGGTCCTATGTCATAGACTTTAGTGCAATATGAGTTTCAAACTAACTTAAGCCACTTCTGTCTAAAAAACACAAACAAAGTTCAAATCATTTTATCCTTCGGGATTAACTGGGTTTCAAATCATTTTCAGAAAAGAGCACGTTACTTCCGTTTTGTCGCAAACAGGCATCGACCCTAACTGCCGGACGCGAACTTAACGTCGCTCATAAAAAACACTTAATGACCTTGTAGGTTGAACTATGACTGCTCTGATTTCCTCTTTCTCGTTAGATTGAGGATACATAGGCACGAGACGACGATGTCTTGGCGAGCAACCTTCCCCCACAATTCCGTAGTCCTCCGAACTACGTTGACTCTGACTTTCCCGTTTCCGAGGGAATACGTAGGCCTAGGACGACGATGTCCTACCGAGTCACCTTTTCTTTTCAGTTTTCGTTTAGCAGTAGGCTTTAGATAACACACCCTTTGATTAGACAACAAGCGTGGATCCCATCGAGTACGATGGACGTGAGGAGGTGCTAATACCTTCCTCTCGCGTAACCGACTCCCGAATCCAGACTATGGTTGTGATGACCTTGTCTTTCCCTTTTCAGGTTTTCTTCGATCGTTTCCTTTCCCTTCGTCGAGATAAATAATGTTCGGTGGCGAATCTTTTGTCTTTTCCGCCGGTTGATTTTCGCATGTGCGACAATGTCCATCAGAGTACATTCTGCTTTTCAACAACACCATTTTGTTGTGGTATGTCAGACATAGAATATTGTTCGCATTTACCATAACTTTCGAGAAACTTTTCAAATGAACCTATGTATGGTCCTTTCTAATAAGTTTTAAAGACAACCTATTGGACCTTTCATCTTCTATAATGTCCATCCGTAATGGTTGCGGGTTTCTCATTCATTATCAATGTCATGTCTAAGTCCATAACATCATACTAGTAACCGTAAATATTTAAAACATGCTCATACGTTAATGTTTTGATTAACTTTTATGGATTTAAACTAATCATCTTTAAACATGTATCATCAAAGTTTATCTTTGGATAAAAACTTAAATACATTTCAATAAATTTTAATGATGCTAAATAAACATACTTTATTGGACAATAAACTCACTTAAAACATGCATGTATATCTTTGGATATACAACATCAAAACAAATACGTTAATTTTATTAATTATAAGTCATGATCCATATTTGGATGATTTATACATGCCTTATAATAATAAATATCTTTGAACACAAACATGTTATTCACTTAGCATCCAAATCAAGTTCAATTGCATAATTTGGAATCAGAAAATTTAATTAATTTGACCACTTTGGTGATTAACAAATTTATAACTCAAATTAATTCCAAATTATACGGTACACTTTTCAATTCAAAATTAAATAATAAATTGAAGTTCATAATCAAAATTCAATTGTATACTTTTATGAATTTAACCACTTTGTTGATTAACAAATTCCATATCCATTAAGTAGTATAATTATGATAGTAAATTACACAATTAAATTTGTATATAATTTGAAATTACAAACTTTAATAAATTTGACTATTTTGGTAATCAACAAATTCATACTTTAAAATTTCAAATTTTCAATTTTAAAATTATCCTTTATCGATTTACTTAACACGATGCAATTATTTTCTTTTATGCAAATTGATTTTGAAAAATAAGTAAAAGGAATAAAACTTTACAATCCAATAATCCATAATAGATGTTTAAAAATTGATTATATTCCAATTCATATTGCAATTGCATCAAACAAATTTAATTCAACATTTATAGTTTGCACATTATTGCAATCGCTTAAAAAAAAATTTAGATTAATTTATTTAACAAGACATAATTCGTATCCTGCCATGATTATATTTAATTTGAAAAACATGATAAATTTGTAACGTTATGACACTGTAAGATAACGTTCATGACAAATTAACATCTATAAATAAATATGCAATTATGTTATACCTTATTTAATTTATTACTTTTGACTCATACTGCGTCTCATTTCATTTCATGTGTATAATCAAAACAAACATATAAAAAAATAGGTACATATGAATTGATTTCCTTATTTGATTATAATATAAGAATTAATTAAAATGCACTGATAGTGTAAAAAGATTTTATACTGTCAGTTAATTATAACCGTTGGATGTAAAGAGGAGTTTGACTTTTAATTTAATAATCTGTAAAGTAATCCAAACGAATGATGGTGATGTATGGACAGTGTAAAACTTTTTACATTGTTAGTGCATAGTAATTAAATTCAATAATATATATTATATCATGAAACACATATATACTTTCATTCCACGGTGCATAATTTGCCTTTTGATTGTAAGTACTTCCTCCGTCCCACAATGAGTAATTTATTTGGAATAAAATGGTGTTCTAAAATGTATGATCTATTTTAATTTCCAATACAACTTTTTCTATTTTACCCTCTAATTAATATTACTTTCATCATTTCCAATACATTATAAGGGTACTTTAGTAAAAATATCATTCTCTCACCTTCATTTATTCTCTTTTTCTTAATTTGTGTGAAAAATCAACTGGATCACTCATTATGAGACGGAGGGCTTTAAGGTGCATATCAGATTACACATGAAACAACATTGTTGACAATCAACAATGCACCCAAAACGGCAATGCCGAAAGGGTAATAACAATCCACAAAGCATTAACATTTACATCAATCCATATATTGTAAGGGAACAAATCATTTTCAAATATAATTATTTCAAATTCACCTTGTTCGTATGATTTCAATTAGAAATTGCAGTATGATGATATTTACTAGTTTTGATTTCAAAATAAAACAACTAGCACCGTATGAATATATAAGAAACTATTGGAAACTATATGTAAAACACGATACTCATACAATACAATTCATATGTAACAATGCACTACTTAATTACTATTCGCCTACATGAATTATCAACACTTAATGACTATTTCCTTACGGCAAGCGACACATGTATATTTAATTTTCAATTAAGAATGAAATTTGTACGCTATTGTTCATTTAACGTAGCGTACAACGCTATAAAAATTATTTTATATATGACATATCAAAATTAAGTATGATACATATCAATTAACAATTATCAAAAAAATTACAATATCGGCAATCGAAGCTCTGATACTAACTGTTAGAAAATTTTCATGATTTAGTATCTTGATATTATGATTTTCACACTATTTTAATTTCTAAGAAAACAGTAAAAATGTACTCCGATCTTTGACGCGGATTCTTTTTCGGTTCTCGATATTGTTTCCAATTGTTCAGTTCTTAATCTTTAATTTGAATTATTTTCTCTTCTCTTTCTTCTTCTTTTCTATATTTTGATGATTAAGATATTTTCATTTCTTTATTTATGGGATAACCACAAAGAATGAGAATCGTTGGTGTCGCTTTCTTGATGGTGTCTATTTATAATCATCTTATTCCAATGCTATCCCAACGGTCGTGTCCCAATAGCCATGAAGAAAGAAAATGTTAGAAATTCACCACACCCTATGATGATTTTGCTTCAATCTTGATCTCAAGATTGATCACCAACCCACACAATACACAATGGCAATGAAGACGATGAAGAAGACGATGAACAAACTAACAGCAAGAAACGAGAATGAGAGAAAAGAGAAATATTTGGAGAAGTGTTACCCACGAACTGTGGGATTTCTGTTTTATTGAACTTTCACTTGCAACTGCAACTGTGAATACTGTTCTCAATGTTATGTTTACAATACAAGGCATCTATTTATAGATATAGATTTGCAAAGGCCCAAAACTAAAAGCCCAAAAAATCAAATCTAATCTAAATCATATCAAATCTAATAAAAACAAATCTGAATCCAATCTAAATGAATCTGTCGAAACACTTTCAACAATTCGACACTAAACTATTCGACACTATGAATGATTTTCGACACTATGAATTACAATTAACACACCACCTTATTCATTGTGTCTAAACTATCTACATTCATCATCGATCTTAGCTTCTTGAATGCTTCGACCTGCACTCCCTTCGTCATGATATCTGCAATCTGATTCTCAGTTCTGCAGTATTCCAGATTCATCTTCCCTTCCGCTACCTGCTCTCGAAGATAATGGAACCTCATTTCGATGTGCTTGCTTCAACCGTGAGCTATTGGATTCTTCGCCAAATTGATAGATGACATGCTGTCGATCTTCATGGTAATTGCTCCATGATTCTTCCCTGTAATCTCTTTGACCAAGTTCACCATCCAGGTTGCTTGACATGCACAAAGAGAAGCAGTTATATAGTCTGCTTCGCATGATGACAATGCTACTAATGGCTCCTTTCTCGAACTCCAAGCAACTGGTGCACCACCTAACATAAACACATATCCAACTGTGGATTTTCTATCTTCTGCATCACTACACCAGCTAGAGTCTGTGTATCCCACTAACTTGCATTTTTTCCCTTCGTCAGCTGCAGGAAATAAAATGCCATAGTCGAGAGTCCCTTTCAGATACCTCAGTATCCTCTTCATCGCTGTTAGGTGTGATACCTTTGGCTTATGCATGAATCTATTTACCATACCAACACTGTATGCTAAGTCAGACCTTGTGTGACAAAGGTATCTAAGTGACCTAATAAGTCTTCTATATTGGGTTGGGTCGACATCATCTTCGTCTGGATCCTTCGACAGTTGCAGTCTGGTCTCAGTTGGAGTCGAAGTTGAGTTGCAATCTTGCATCTCAAATCTCTTGAGTATTTCGCCTGCATATCTTCGTTGGTGCATCATCAAACCTCTACTAGTCTTGTAGAATTCGATGCCAAGGAAATATGAGAGATTTCCTAAGTCTGACATTTCAAACTCCTCACTCAGGTCATGTTTGGAATCTTCGATCTCCTTCTTGCAACTTCCTACTATCAACAAATCATCGACATAGAGACATAGTATAAGCAATTCGCCATTGCTTCTTCTTACATATACTCCATGCTCAGTTGTACACTTCACAAATTCCTTTTCCCTTAAGAAGTTGTCGATTTTCTTATTCCAAGCTCATACAGGGCTTTATGCAGCCTGTACACCTTTCCTTCTTCGCCTCGTTTCACATACCCAGCTGGTTGTGCGACATAAACTTCTTCATCTAAGGGACCATTAAGGAATGCACACTTAACGTTCATCTAACATGTGTGTCAATCATTCATATTTGCTAGACTAACAACCAACCTGATTGTTTCGATTCTAGCAACAGGTGCAAACACTTCATCGAAGTCGATTCCTTCCTTCTGAAGAAATCCTTTCGCCACAAGTCTCGCCTTGTGTCGAGTTACTTCTCCTCTAGGATTCACCTTTACCTTGTAAACCCACTTCACATCAATTGCCTTCTTGCCTTGAGGAAATTCGACAAGTGACCATGTGTTGTTGACTTTGATGGATTCTAACTCTTCATTCATTGCTTTCACCCACTTCGAATCTTTCAATGCCTCAGCTACAGTGATTGGTTTGACATCTGCGTAGAAAACATAATGTACCAGCTCACCCTCTTCATCGACCACATCATCTGATGTAATTACACATTCTTGCAACCTTCCAGGCATGTGTCTTGTTCGTCGAGGTCTGCTTGAACCTGCTTCATCTGTAACTGGTTCCTGTTGAACTTCTCTTTCGACTTCAATGGCTGGTTCTTCACAAGAGATTCTCACTGAATCCTTCTTGGCTTTCTCTTTCCAATCCCATTCTTTAAGCTCATCTATGATCACGTCTCTGCTGATCACTACCTTCTTATTCACTGGGTCAAACAGCTTGTAACCTCCAGTCGAATGATATCCTATCAAGATCATCTGATTCGAATTGTCATCAAGCTTCCTTCTCAACTGATCTGGCACATGTCTATGTGCTATAGATCCAAACACTTTCAAGTGACTGAGACTAGGCTTGTCACCAGACCAACATTCTTCTGGTGTGATTCCTTCAAGCTTCTTCGTCGGACATCTGTTCAAAAGATATGTTGCTGTCGAAACTGCTTCTCCCCATAATTCTTTGGGTAGATGCTTTCCATTCAACATACTTCTTACCATGTTCATGATGGTTCTGTTCTTACGTTCTGCAATCCCATTCTGCTGTGGAGTGTAGGGTGGCACCACCTCATGCACAATCCCTTCTTTTCTACACAATGCATCGAACTCTTTCAACACATATTCTCCACCACCATCAGTTCTCAGAGTTTTCAACCTTCGACCAATCTGTCTTTCGACCATGGATTTGAATCTGACAAATACCTCAAACACATCACTTTTCTTCTTGATGAGGTAAGTCCATAACTTTCGACTGAAGTCATCTATAAACGTGACAAAATATCTGTTGCCACCAATCGAATCCACCTGGATTGGACCACATACATCAGAGTATATGACTTCAAGAATTGCCTTCGACTTCCTTCCTGCATCCTTGCTGAAGCTATTCTTGTGTTGTTTCGACTGAACACACTCTTCACAGACTTCACTAGGAATGTCGATTTCTGGTAATCCTGACACCATATTTCTTCTCTTCAGCTCTCTGATGTCATTGAAGTTGAGATGGCCTAGTCGACAGTGCCATAATCACTCATCTCTGCTGGCTGCTGTTGCTAGACACTTGTGCTCCATCACATTGAGTTCAATCTTGAAGGTCCTATTCTAAGACATTGGAGCCTTCAAGATCAACCTACCATTTGCGTCGAGAACTCTCATCATCTTGTCTTCGACAACTACCTTGTAGTTATTTTCGACTAGTTGCCTTATACTGAGCAAATTACTCTTCATACCTCAAATGTACAACACATTGGAAATTGTTGACCTTTTGCCATCTTTCCTCATAATCAGAACATCACCAACACCTTCAGCTGCTAGAGTGTTGTCATTTGCAAACTTCACTGTGTTCTTCGACGAGGGCTTCATGTTGACAGACCAATCTTTCCTTCCAGTCATGTGTGATGAGCATCTGAGTCCAAGTACCACTGATCTTGGAATCTCTCTTCATCTTTCGTTGTGACCATCAGCAACATCTCTTCTTCTTCATGCTTCGCCAGATTTGCATCAGTTTCTTGATTTTTCTTCTTTTCTGGACAGTTACTAACATAATGGCCATACTTCTAACAATTGAAACATTGAATGTGACTTTTGTCTGGCTTTCGACCGCCACCTCTTCCTCTACCTGCAGCACCACCTCTTTGGTTGCCTTGGTTCCAAGGTTTCTTCTGAGTCGAATTACTGCCTCCTCTATCTTTGTTGCCATTCACGTTTCCTTTGCCTTTCCTTTCCATTTCTGACTGCGCCTGCAAAGCCATATCACTCTTCGACTTTCCTGCAGCTCTCTCAGTCATCCTTTGTTCATGAGACTCAAGCGTCCCTTGAAGCTCTTCCTTCGTCAATACTGACAAGTCTTTCGACTCTTCTATGGCTACTACCACGTGGTCGAACTTAGGAGCCAACGATCTCAAAATATTTGAGACTACTGCTTTCGTCGTCAGCGTTTCTCCACATACTTTGATTTGATTCACCAGTTTTGTAACTCTGGTGAAGAAATCTGTAATACTTTCGTTGTCTTCCATCTAAAGCAACTCATAGGTTCTCTTGTGAGTTTGTAACCTCACCTCTTTCACCTTTTCTGCACCTCCAAATGACTTTTCAAGAATCTCCCATGCTTCCTTTGCTGATTCTGCATCGCTAACTTTTTCAAAGTTATCTGGATCAACACATTAATGGATTATAAACAGCGCTTTATAATCTTTCTTCTTCAATTCTTTGAGTGCAGCCTTTTCTTGATCCGTCGCGTTTTCCCCAAGTGTAACACCCCAAAATTTGCCTTGTTGTTTTTAGCTAACTGGCTTATGTTTCTTTGCATTTCTTGCATTAGCATTTGTGCATAGCATTGGTTCTTAGCATGGGATCAAGGTACTTGGTTCATCTCAAAGGAGTCTCAAGCCTCAAGGTGGTATGAGGGATTCATCATATCTTCACAAGATCAAGAATGACAAGAGATTTCAAGTGAATCTTTCTCTCCTAATCAGGTGATCCAATTTAGGGTTGTGGTTCCAAAAGGCTTCTTGATGGGTTTTACTTGTTCAAATACATTCTCATGAGGTTCCATATGCTCACAAACACTCATTGAGGAAGGCTTGGCTAGTGATTCATTGTGGAAGATGTTCAGTGGATCAGTTACTTGTGAAGTAAGCAAAAGTCAACAATTCAAGAGAAAAGTCAACCATGGGTTTTCAAGGGTTCAAATCATGTTTACCAAGTCCATGTACCTTTATTTGGTCAAGGAGTAGCATGGAATACATCATTCTTCAAGAATCAAAAGTTTGTGCAAAAGTTACTAAATTTGGAAAATGACCTATAATGAGAACTTTCCATTTTTGGCAATTTTTCCACCACATTCAACTTGACTTTTCATCATCAAGGAAGCTTCAAATGAAAGTTGAAGATCTTTCTCTCCCATTTCCAAAAAGTACTAGATGGTTTCCATATCATTTGTAGAACTCAAGTTATGGTCAAAACAATGCAAGGTGCTTTTAAGGGTTTTCACATGTACCACTTTTTCCACCTTTTGCATTTTGGTACAAATTGACTTGTAATTGGTTCTATTGGTTCATGTCACATTACAACATCCAAGTACACCTCACGAGGATCATTTTTGGCCTTTGAATCAAGTCATTTCATGCCATATTCATCACTTATTTCACATTATACAATTTTGCAAGATGGATTGAAACTTGCAAACCAAGACATTTCAAGGCCCAATTCCAATCCATTTGTGATCAGCAAAGGAAGTGTGAGTGATTCATCATGAAAGGCATGGGAATACACGTGTGGATTGGTGGTGGTATCACTAATTGCAGTTTTGCAAAACACTCCAAAACTCATTAACGAAGGGATTAACCAATTGCTAATCATGATCAGTGGACTAATGGAATGTATATAAGCTAACTCATGCCTTCACAGCTAGGTCATGCACTCCCATTTGTTCTGAATCTCTTTTTTTCACCAAAACTTTCTCTCTTCGAAACTCTCTCATCTCAAGGGTTTATGAAGAAATTTTTTCATATTCTTGATCTACACACTTGGTAGAACAAGAATCAACCATTGTTTTGAGCTAAGAGCAAGGTTTTCAGCAAGTGCATCTCAAGTTGGTTCAAGTTCAAACTCCTAGATCTAGCCAAATTCAAGCCTCTATTTGCATTTATTTTGCAAATAGAGCTCAAAAGAGGAAGATCTGCAGCTTTTGGAAGGAGTTCTTGGTGTAATTTGAGCTCTGCAACTTTCAGGTTAGTGTGATTTTCACCATCATAGAACTCATTTTTTTGGTGTGCATAATGATCTATGATGTTCACTGATGATGCTGATGTATTTTGTTTTGATTTTGGACGTGTAACATGTGTGTATTTTGAGTTTGAAAGTTTTGGATCTAAACTTCTTCTCCTCAGTTTGCTTTGTGTGTTAATGATCTGGTGAAACTAATGTGATATTCTTAATCCTTGTGAAATTCTGACCAGTTTGATGTACTCATGATTGATTTCTGGAAATTTTTTTGGATGAGACGCACCGGAGAAGGTGACCGGAGCTAGGGCTCCGGCACCTAGTTCATGTTCAGTCCGACGAGGGTTTTAGAGGTGGAAGATGCAATCCCACCGTTCATTGCTTTGATCCAATGGTCCATGCGTTGCCACGTTTTATTAAAATCTGTTTTTATTTGATTGGTTGAGTGTTATTAATCCATGCTAGTTACCATGTGCCACGAATCTGGGTCATTGATCTTGCATGTTGTGTGATCTGATGATTCATTTGTATGCGTGTGATTAATCTGACGGTTGTATGAGTGCCAACACATTAAATTTGTCATGTGCCTTCCACGTGATTTCTTTTTATTCCAAATAGTCTTTGTGTGCGCGTGTGTATGTTAATTATGGTGTACGTGTAGATCTGTGCCTCTTATCATGATTACATGTTGCTTTTGTTGACTTGAGGTGAAGCGTTAGATTGATCTTATGGCTGATAGTGAGTCAATTTGGTTAACTGAGTCCATTTTTTTGTTTGGCTGCGCTGATTGTTTTTATTTTGGACTGGAATTGCTTTCTGAACCCCCCCTGCTGAGCCCATTGTGTTTTTCCAACGTGAATTGCTTGCTGATTGCACCCCTATGTTTATTTCAATGATTTTCATTTTCATTAATTGTTTTATTTCTCATTTTTAATTTTTAAAAATAGTTTTATGCATCCAAAAATTACCAAAAAATTCATGGATCATCTTTGGTATTTTATAAAAATTTTCCAAATTTTATTTTTCTTTTTACTTTATTTTTTAGCATCTGAATTAATTGTTGCTTTAATTTCGTTTTTGAATTTGTTTCAATTGTGCACACTTAACTTGCTGATTTTATTTCTCATCATCTACAAAACATTTTGAACCCATTCTTTTTGCATCGTTTCACCAACATATTGAAGTGCATAAAAAAAATTTCTCATATTTTTAAACTCTTTTCATATTGTATTTTGGTCCCTCTCTTTTGCATATTAGTTCATAATTCCCATGTGACTTTGCATGATTGATTGAAGGACTTGTCTTGTGAATTTTTGCATGAGTTTTTAATATGTTGTTTACCCCTGGTTGAGGTGTCTTGAGAATTAATTTGGTAATTTTGGAAGATGATTTGCTAATTGTTTGATTGCTCTTATGTTGAGGTCTCTTTTGTGCACATCTTTGATCATGCTTGATTGCTTGTTTGAGAAGGCACTTGTGCCATTAGTTGGGATTGCTTCTTTGACTTTATAAACCATGTTTGAATCATTATAGGTCACTTGATTGCAATTATAGGTCATTGGTGTGAGGTTGTTGCATATTTTGTGCACATGTTCAATGTTTGATTTACATGCCTCTTTTGACTTATCTTCTCACTTCTTCTCATCTATGCCTCTTCTTGGTTTGTGTTTGGTTTGTGTTTGGTTTATGTATGCCATGCCATATCATTCCTTTGCATCTCATTTAATGTATGTTTCTGACCTTGGAGTTTTGCATTCATGTCATATGCTATTCATGTTTCATTTTGCATCCTTTAACATGTTTCATTTACATGCTTCTTTCTTCTTCTTCTAATGATTCTTAATGCTTGGATACTTGTTTGTATGCCTTGTGTGACACTTGTATAGCATGTTTAGGCACATGTTTAGGTCCTCCACGTTCTGACTTTGACTTTATTTGAAGCATTGTTGCATGATCACCTTGCATATCCACTCATTCTTCTTCTACTCCTTCTTTGATGACTTTCTTGGATGTTTGGCCATTGGTTTGCATTCTCTTTGCTTGAGTTTGTTTGGTGAACATTATGGGTCACATCTAAGGTGTACATTCTGACTTGGATGAGTTTCATTTGGTTTGTAACCATTTCTCTTTGGGTTGTGACTTGTTTGGGTTTCATTTGTCTTATTGTTGCTTATGTTTGTTTTTGCTAACCATGTAGGGGCTAATGTAAGTGAATGGGACGTGGATAGTTATCCACATTCTAACTTCTCCTTTCTCTTTTAAGCTTTCATATTTGTGTTTGCTTTAGCATTTAAGATGCTTCTCCCCTCTCTTTCACTCTCTTCCTCCCTTGAATCTCAAGACTTGTTTAAGTCTTGGATTCTCTCCCTTTAGAGCTACCTAGTCCAACTTAATTTTTGATTAAGCTTGGAGTAGGATTAGCATTAGGCTTTAGATAGTTGTCTCTCCTAAACCTCACTAACCATAGGTCATCCATGCATGATAACATTAGGACTCTTAGTTTCCCTTTAGAGTTTCCTTTGGGTCTTCTCTCTTCTCATCTCAAAACTTCTTGAAAAACACTTAGTAAAGATAAAGTGTATTGCGCACGAGCCTTAAGTGTGGGGAATGAGAAATGAGGGGCTTCCTCTCATCTTTCTAGAGTGCTTAGTGGGCGTCCTGTCTTGGGACGATTCGTTAAGTATTCGTCCCTGTGCCATAGACTTTGGTGCAATGCAAGTTATGAATTAACTTAAAATACACTTCCGTCTAAAAAACACAAAACAAATTCAAATCTTTTTGTCCTTCGGGATTGTTGGGTTTCAAATTTCATTTTCAGAAAAGAGCTCGTCGCTCACGTAAAAAACACTTACCCATCCGTGGTCGTACCCACGAACTACATTAGCTCTGATTCCTCTCTCTCGTCATATTGAGGATATGTAGGCACAAGACAGCGATTGTCTTGGCGAGCAACCTTCCCCCACAGTTCCCGTCCGAACTACATTGACTCTGACTTTCCCATTGCACTTAGGGAGTACGTAGGCCTAGGGCATCGAATATGTCCTATCGAGTCCGTCTTAGTAACCCCCATCCCCGTTTTCTTTTGTTTAGCCATAGATAGTAGGACAGCTCACCATCCGTTTAGACAACAAGCGTGGATCCCATCGAGTACGATGGATGCGTGGGGTGCTAACACCTTTCCCTCGCATAACCGACTCCCGAACCCGGACTATGGTTGCGACGACCATGTCTTTTCCCTTTTCTCTTCAGGTTTATGCAGTGTTTCCTTTCCCCTCTCTCGGGATAAATACACATTGCTGGCAACTCTATGTTTTCTGCGCCACTCTCGCGTTTGTACCGTTGGATGCGAATCTTTCGGGAGCGACAGCTGGCGACTCTGCTGGCGACTCTGGTTGACCTCTTGCTGGTCCATCCCCTTTAGCAAGTCGATTCTAGCGCTTGTTTGTTTTTTCGTTGGGTGTTTATTTGTTGTGCTTTATTATGATGTATATTACTGTTTTACAGCTTTTATTGCATTGCATTTCATTTTATTACTGTCATACTGGATATTGTTGTGTTGTGCTGGCTGGTTGGGTTGTTCTGAGAGATAAGCCCAATACCCAGGCTTGAGCATACACTTATGACTAGAGTGGAGAGTAGTGGGACCTACGTGCCCGCTTGGTACGTTTGTGTGTTCACGAAATTCACAACCAGACGAGGCTATCTTGGGACGCATTCTGACGTGTGTGTCTTGCGCATGTTAGGGTGTTGATCTAGAGAGCTGTCGACTCTGGTGACCGTTTCTCCGATACCTCAGTTGCGCATCTCCTTTCGAGATGTGACAGTGGCAGACCACGTTCCGTGGCAAACCCATTGCACATTCTCGATCCGAGGACCCAATGCTGGGGGACTCGCATAGGATGACCTTATTTTTTAAGGGAATCAGTTGAGGCCTCCTCGATTGGTGATGATGCCAAACCAGAAATGGTGAACGTATCATCATTTCTCAACCTGAGAGACCGGGATATTGAGGATCCTCGCCTTTCTATAACCCTCATGTGAACTGGGATGGGTGTTTGCAGGTTTGCAGGAAACCGAAACCTTCAACCTACCCAGTTTTCTGGATTTCTCATCAGTGTTTGATTATCTGGGTTTCTGGTTATCTCAGTGGTTTGTTATTCTAGAATTGTGGTTTTCTGGGTTGTGGTTCTCGTTCAGTTCACAGTGCAACACATCCAGCAGTGATACCTTGATCCCATGCTTGCATGTGCATATCATTTTTCTTGCATTCTAACATGTTTGACATTTTTCAGGGCTTGCATCTTACTCTTGATTCCGGTTTTCAGAGGTTGCCTTAACATGGATGTCCAGAGAAAGAAGACTGTTGCTTATTCGTTCCCAGACCCGACCTTGACGTTGATTCACAAGATGGTTAGTATGGCTGGTCCTAGAGTTCGTACAGAGTTCGGTGGAAAGTATGGGAGACTTCTGAAGTTTGTCTACAACATCTCCAAGTATGAGAAGGATGCCATTCATACACTTCTTCAGTTCTATGGTCCGTCTTTGCGTTGCTTCATTTTCCCATACTATATCTTGGCTCCAACGTTGGAGGAGTTCTCATTTATTTTGGGAATCCCCATCAGGCATGACATAGTATTCTTTTCTGAAGAACGCCCCGGGATAAAAGAAATGGTTGTTGCTCTTCATATTGGTGAATCCGTTCTGAGCAATAATATTGTGGAAAAACAAGGAGCTAAGGGTTTCTTATTGAAGTTCTTGTTTGATCAAGCTTGCGTACATGTTAAAGAGAAAAATTAGACTGCTTTCCAAGCTATTCTGGCTATATGCATCTATGGGATTGTCCTGTTTCCCAATGTTCCTGATATGGTGGATATGCATGTTGTCAGGATCTTTATTTCAAAGAATCCTATACCTACCTTGCTAGGTGATGTGTATCATTCAGTCCACTACAAGAATGAAAATAGGCGTGGAAAAACTGTGAGTTGCTGCGCACCACTCTTATCTACTTGGTTTCTGAGTCATCTCCCCGAAGCTGGCGCTTTCGTTGATACGAGAGATTCTCTGAAGTGGTCAAAGAGGTTAATGGGCTTGACTGATGACAACATTGTTTGGTTCAACCATGACTTGCTAGGAATGGAGATTATTTGCAAGTGCGGAGAATTCCCTAATGTACCCTTGATAGGGAGAAGAGGTGGAATTAACTATAATCTTTCCCTTGTCATCAGGCAGTTTGGTTATCCTTTGAGAGGTCCACCTGAAGAGCGAGATATCAGAGAGTCCTTATTCTTCAATGGTACTGGGGATCAAGAGATGATAAGGAAGATCGTGAATGCTTGGAAGCAGGTGACCAAGAAGGGAAAAACTTCATTCAGAAAATGTAACAACCAGGCTTTTCCTTCCTATGAAGAGTGGATTAAGAAAAGAGCAGAGGAGGAGTTTCTTCCTTTCCCGGTGGAACCACCTTTGTATCCTTTGATGATCGAAGCTCCCACGACTGTTGATATAGAGAAGTATGATAAGTTATGGGCTGAGAAGGAGAAACTCCAAGAAGAGAATCGTGAGCTGGGCAGAGAGGTTGGTTAGTTAAAGCGCGAAAAAGGTGAAGTTATCCATGCTGCCAGGTTAAAATCAGAACTTTTGGCTGTAAAGGAGAAAGAATTGTGTAAAGAAGCCATAGCCAGAGAGAAAGTGGCTCAAGCGTTGAAAAGTGTTAGCAAGGTCCTTTCGTCCAAAAAGAAGGAGTTGGCTTATGCTATGTCGAGAATTCACAAGTTCCATGACCGTCGGAATACAGCAATTACTTGTAACAGGTTGAAAGAGGACAAGTATCTGGAGCAGATTGAAGGTTTGAATACAAAGCTTCGGGAAAAGGATAAGGAGGTTTTATCAGGGATCTTTGAGAGGAGAGCAGTTGAGGAAAAGCTCAAGGAAACCATGGCAGATATAGAACAGCTGAAGATCCAAGCCAAAGTGAAAAGAGCCAGAAGCGAAGGTCCAAGTTCAGGTGGGGCTTCTGGAGAAAATGATTGGGAATTGCATAGTCGTTATTTAACAGGGATCTTGCACAGGAGAGATCTTCTGATTCAGGAGTTGATTCAGAGACCAGAGCATCCTAATACCAAGAAGCTTCTCAAGGAAGTGCAGAATTGGTGCAAAAAGAATGACGAATGGGGAATTTTAGCACGGCTGAGTCTTGATGATATGCTTTAGTTTCCTTGTTGTTATTTTCTTTGTATTTCCGAGATCACCGCCAGGCTTGTTGGTCGGGATCTTTGTTTATGCTTATTCAGACTTGTGCTGTAACAGATGCTTATTTTCTTTATTGATTAGGAATTTAGTTCTCTTCTGTTGTTAAAATTGGAATCAAGGGATAGATCGCCTTGATAATGTTCATGCATGTTTGCATTTGCATTTGCATAATCATCTCATTTTTGCATTGCAGGTTATCTTGGTTTCTCTGGTTTTCTTATGCTCTCTCTTTTTGTCAGTCAGGATTGATCAACCAACTCATCGGTATTCTACCAGGCTTATTCAAAGTAGAGTGATGGACAAAGTTCAGGCAAACATGGCAGCTATGCAAGCTCGCATCGATCAATTCATGGAGATGATGCAGGGTGTGGTGCAGAGTCAGAATGAGTTCAGAACTCTAGTTCAGCCTTTGGTGTCGCAGGTTGATGAAAATGGTATCTTACACGGTGGTTTTCTTAATCGTGTTATTCCTCCGGGCGGAGGTGGTGCTGGTATCAACATTCCTATCACTGGTGCTGGTGGACAGGGTGGGATTCCTTCGGTGGTTGGAGAAGGAAGTACTGTTTGAGCTATCCATGGCCCCCGTATTGATGATCAACAGGATGATGTTTTTTCAGTCAGAAGCTTAGACGCTGGTCTACCTGTGGTCAGTGATGAGAGGATTCGCTTAATCGAGGCGCAATTGAAAGGGGTTGTGAAACACGATGATCTGGGAATAGATTTGGACGACCTAGGGTTGGTCCCTGATGTTGTCATTCCACACAAGATTCAAATTCCTACACTGGAGAAGTATAATGGTTTACCTGCCCGATAACTCATATAAAGGCTTATACCAGGAAGATGGCTGCCCATGCCAAGGATGAAAAGTTAATGATGCACTTTTTTCAAGACAGCCTGTCCGGCGCGTCTTTGGAATGGTACATGGCGCTGGAAAGTAGAGATGTTCGTACTTGGAGAGAGCTAGCTGCAGCTTTTATCAAGCATTACCAGTACAACACGGACATGGCTCCCAACAGAACTCAGCTGTTGAGCATGTCCCAGAAAGGTGATGAAAGTTTCAAAGAATATGCGCAAAGGTGGCGTGAATTGGCGGCTAGGGTACAACCACCAATGCTGGAAAAAGAGATGTTGGATATGTTTATGGACACACTGCCTAAGCACTATTATGAGAAGCTATTGCCTTGTTCTCTAGGTAAGTTTGCAGATGTGATTGCTATCGGACAGAAGGTAGAGGTTGGAATTAAGGCTGGAAAAGTTTCTAGTGGTGACGGATCATCCTCCAGACATGGGAAGAAGCCATTTGATGGTTATAAGAAGAAAGGAGAGGCCAACGCTGTATCATCTCACAGGGGAAAAGGGAAACAGCGTCAGGGCAATAATCAACAAGTAGCATCGGTAACTATCCCAGCAACGTTACCTCCACCACAGTAACAGAGGAACAATGCTAATCAGAACAGGCAGCAGGGCCAATATCAGAACAGACAAAGGAATGCAGAGAGGCATTTTGATCAACCACCAATGTCGTATGCACAGTTGTTGCAACATTTGCTGCAGTTGCGTCTAGTTGAGCTCCGTACCCTGGCTCCACCAACAGGGGAACTCCCACGAGGCTACGATGCTAACGCACACTGCTATTTTCATTCTGGTGCTCCGGGGCACACTGTGGAGAAGTGTAGGGCGTTTCATCATAAGGTGCAAGACCTTGTAGACTCCAAGGCTATCAATTTCTCGAATGTTGGGCCCAATGTTATTCAAAATCCGATGCCTGACCACAATGGGCCGAGGGTGAATGCGATAATTGAGGAATGTGAAGCTCTGAATTTGATCATGGATGTTGAGGAGTTGAAGACTCCGCTGGCTATGGTTAAAAATAGGTTATTGAAGGGTGGCGTCTATCCGGGTTGTGATGAGAACTGTTCAGATTGTTTGACGAAGGTTAATGGTTGTGATTCGTTGAAGATGGGTATCCAGAGTCTGATTAATGAGGGCTGCTTACAGTTTGATCGGTGTAATCAACAAGAAGAGGTTGTTAGTGAGAAGGTTGCTACTATCACCATTCCGTTCAAGACGATTACTATTTCTGGTCCGGCAAGGCCACCTCCAGTTATTACTACAAGGGCTGGACCCATTCCGTATGAAAGCACTAAGGCTATTCCCTGGAATTACGGTGCAGAGGTGTTTGTCAATGGACAAAAGCAGGAATTATTGACTACTTCACCAGTGAGTGCTAATCCTGAAGTTAAGGTTAAAGTTGATGCTATAACAAGAAGTGGTAGAGTGCTTACTCCTGTTAATGATCAACCCAGTACTTCTAGTCAAGATAAGGGAAAACAGGCAGTGGATGGTTCTGTTCAGCCTCCAGTGGTTATTGAGTCTACAGTAAAGCCGGTTGATGATGCTTTTTCTGAAAATGTTGAGGAGTTTATGAGACTCATCCGGAAAAGTGATTACAAGATCGTGGACCAGTTACATCAGACCCCGTCCAAGATCTCTATTCTGTCTTTGTTATTGTGTTCTGATGCTCACAGGAATGCTCTTCTGAAGGTTTTGAATGCAGCCTACATTCCTCAAGAGATTTCTGTTAACCAACTGGAAGGGGTTGTAGCGCACGTGAATGCGGGTAATGGCTTGGGTTTTATAGATCTTGACTTGACTCCTGCTGGGAGGAACCATAACCATGCCCTGCATATTTCGATTGAGTGTCGTGGTTCACTGATGTCACATGTATTGGTTGATACTGGATCATTGTTGAATGTATTGCCAAAGAAAGCATTAATGAAGTTAGATACCAGGGGACTTATTTGTACACCAAGTGACTTGGTAGTGCGAGCTTTTGATGGCTCGAAGAGATCTGTCTTTGGTGAGATTGTGCTTCCGATCAAGGTTGGGCCGGAAGTCTTTGATGCAACATTTTATATAATAGATATTCAGCCAGCGTACAGCTGTTTGTTGGGTCGTCCCTGGATCCATGGTGTAGGCGCTGTAACCTCCACTTTGCATCAAAAGCTAAAATACATGGTTGATGGTCATGTAGTGATGGTGTGCGGAGAAGAAGACATAATGATTAGTCAGCTGTCAACCTTCAAATATGTGGAAGTGGATGGTGAAATCCATGAGACGTTGTGTTAGGGGTTTGAAAAGGTGAAGGTTTCTGAAGAGGTTGTCTAGTCTGAAGCTATAGAGCAGCCTGCAGTGGCAAATCAGCCTGAAGTTTCTATGTCTTCGTTTAAAGACGCCAAAGCTATGGTTGAAGCTGGTAGCTCACAGAGGTGGGGCCAGGTGGTGGAAGTTCAGGAGAAGAGGGATACTTATGGATTGGGATACAAGCCATCCAGGAAAGATGGGGATCCTCCCAAATTCTATGGCCCAGTCCGTTTCACCAGTGTCGGTGTTTTCTTCGACAGGGTTTATGCCATTGAGGAAGAAGGGGACAGTGATTGTGACAGGGATAGCTGGATCCGCCCTTGCGTCCCAGGAGAAAGTCTGTGCAACTGGTCTTCCGAGAAAGTCATTCAAGTGACTGGCTTCGAGTAATTGCTTTGTTTTCCTATTATGTTAATCCTGCGTTCTGCCCAAGACGTATTGATTTTATTTGTAGGGCTTTTAACTGTTGCATGTTTTGCTTTATCATCAATAAAGGACTTTTCACACTCAAATATTTTGATTTCTGTCTTTCTGTTTTTATTTTTATGCATTGAAAACCCACATCAAAATGGCAATGTGTTTCTTTTGTTGCATACATAATAAGACATACCTCATCAATCATGCAGGTCTTTTTATTCAAATGACACCGATCATGACTTAGCTATAGCTCGGTATGACTTTGACAATCCAATCTATCAGGCTGAAGAAGAGACTGACGAAGATTGTGAACTGCCCGAAGAGTTGGCCAGATTGTTGAAGCAAGAGGAGAGAGTCATCCTACCTCATCAAGAGGAAATTGAGATTGTGAATCTGGGAACCGAGGACGCCAGAAAGGAAGTAAGGATAGGGGCTGCATTGGAAGACAGTGTCAAGGGAAGATTGATTGAAATGCTCCGTGAGTATGTGGATATCTTCACCTGGTCTTACCAAGACATGCCTGGGCTCGATACTGATATTGTTGTACACCAGCTACCACTTAAAGAAGGTTGTGCTCCGGTCAAGCAAAAGTTGAGAAGAACTAAACCGGAGATGTCTGTCAAAATCAAGGAAGAGGTTCAGAAACAGTTGGACGCCGGTTTTCTTGCCGTGACAAATTATCCTCCATGGGTTGCTAACATCGTGCCTGTACCTAAGAAGGATGGGAAGGTCAGGATGTGTGTTGATTACAGGGATTTGAACAGATCAAGCCCAAAGGATGATTTCCCGCTCCCTCACATTGACGTGTTAGTTGACAATACTGCTCAGTATTCTGTGTTTTCCTTCATGGATGGCTTCTCTGGGTATAACCAAATCAAGATGGCCCCAGAGGACATGGAGAAGACAACATTCATAACACCGTGGGGAACTTTCTACTACAAAGTGATGCCCTTTGGATTGAAAAATGTAGGGGCAACCTATCAGTGGGCGATGGTGACTCTCTTTCATGATATGATTCACAAAGAGATTGAGGTCTATGTTGATGACATGATTGCGAAGTCACAGACGGAGGAAGAACATCTGGTGAATCTTCAGAAGCTATTTGAAAGGTTAAGAAAGTTCAGACTGAGGTTGAATCCGAACAAGTGCACCTTCGGGGTGAGATCAGGAAAATTGCTAGGGTTCATTGTTAGTGAAAAGGGTATCGAGGTTGATCCTGCAAAGGTAAAAGCCATACAAGAAATGGTTGTGCCGAAAACAGAAAAAGAGGTTCGTGGCTTCTTGGGGAGATTAAACTACATTGCTAGGTTCATCTCGCATCTCACAGCCACGTGTGAACCAATCTTCAAGTTGCTAAGAAAAGATCAAGCGGTCAGGTGGAATGAAAATTGTCAAAAGGCATTTGAAAAGATTAAAGAATACTTGCAGGAACCTCCGGTCCTTATGCCACCAGTGCCAGGAAGGCCTTTGATTATGTATCTCACGGTTCTTGAGAATTCAATGGGTTGCGTGCTCGGTCAACAAGACGAGTCAGGTAGAAAAGAGCACGCCATCTACTACTTGAGTAAGAAGTTTACTGATTGCGAGTCAAGGTACTCGATGCTGGAGAAAACATGTTGTGCACTCGCTTGGGCAGCTAAGCGTTTGAGGCAGTATATGTTAAACCACACAACCCTCTTGATTTCGAAGATGGATCCAATCAAGTATGTGTTTGAGAAGCAAGCACTTTCTGGTAGAATAGCCCGTTGGCAGATGGTTCTGACAGAATACGGTATTCAGTATGTTTCCCAAAAAGCCATTAAGGGAAGTGTTTTGTCAGAATATCTTGTCGAACAGCCAATTGAGGATTATCAACCGATGAAGTTTGAATTTCTGGATGAGCATATCATGTATCTGAAGATGAAGGATTGTGACGAACCTTTTCCTGATGAAGGACCTGAGATTGGATCTCAGTGGAAGATGGTTTTTGATGGAGCTGTTAATTCATATGGTAACGAAATCGGGGCAGTCATTACGACTCCAAAGGGTTCTCATATACCCTTCACTGCCCGATTGGCGTTCGTATGCACCAACAATGAGGCAGAATATGAAGCATGCACCATGGGGTTAGAAGAAGCAATTGATTTGAGAATCAAGAACCTCGATGGTTAATCAGATTACAAGTGAATGGGAGACTCGTCAAGCGAATCTTGTTCCGTATAACAACTATGCTAGAAGGTTGTTACCTTTCTTTGACAGAATAGACTTCCATCACATTCCCAGGGTTGAGAATCAGATGGCTGATGTGTTGGCAACGTTATCATCAATGTACCAAGTGAATCATTGGAATGAAACTCCTTCAATCAGAATCATGCGCTTGGACAGGCCTGCTTTTGTATTTGCAGTTGAAGGGGTATCAGATGGAAAACCTTGGTATCATGACATCAAAGTCTTTCTGAAGAGTCAGGAATACCCAGCTGGGGCATCTTCCAAGGATAAAAAGACATTGAGGAGGCTATCAGGAAACTTCTTTTTGAACAAGGATGATGTATTATACAAGAGAAACTTTGACATGGTCTTGCTACGTTGTGTTGATGAACACGAGGCAGGCCTGTTAATGGAAGAAGTTCACGAAGGTTCCTTCGGTACTTATGCCAATGGGCATGCTATGGCAAGAAAATTGTTAAGAGCGGGGTATTATAGGAAGACTATGGAGCCTGATTGTTTTAAATACGCCCGGAAATGTCATAAATGCCAGATTTATGCTGACAAGGTGCACGTACCGCCTACTCCTCTGAATGTTTTGTCGTCACCTTGGCCTTTTGCCATGTGGGGCATTGACATGATTGGGAAGATCGAGCCGACTACTTCGAATGGACATCGTTTTATCCTGGTGGCTATTTATTATTTCACGAAGTGGGTAGAGGCAGCATCGTATGCCAACGTCACCAGACAAGTGGTAGCCCGGTTTATTAAGAAGGACATCATCTGCCGATATGGAGTCCCGGAGAGAATCATTACTGATAATGGTTCAAATTTGAACAATAAGATGATGAAGGAGCTATGCCAGAGCTTTAAGATCGAACATCACAATTCTTCTCCCTATCGTCCGAAGATGAATGGGGCTGTTGAAGCAGCTAATAAGAACATAAAGAAGATTGTGCAGAAGATGGTAGTGACATACAAAGACTGGCATGAGATGTTGCCTTACGCTTTGCACGGATATCGTACTTCGGTACGCACATCAACCGGGGCAACTCCTTTCTCACTGGTGTATGGTATGGAAGCAGTTCTGCCATTAGAAGTTGAGATTCCTTCTTTGAGAATTCTGACAGACGTGAAGCTTGATGAAGCTGAGTGGGTACGTTCCTGGCTGAATGAATTGAACCTCATTGAAGAGAAGAGATTGAAAGCCATTGCGCATGGCCGATTGTATCAGAGCAGGATGAAGAAAGCCTTTGATCAGAAAGTGCGTCCTCGGTGTTTTCAGGCTGGTGAATTGGTTTTGAAAAGGATCCTTCCTCCTCAAACAGATCACAGGGGCAAGTGGACTCCGAGTTACGAAGGGCCATATGTAGTAAGACAGGTTTTCTCTGGTGGAGCCTTATTACTCTCAACTATGGATGGCAAAGATTTTACGTCCCCTGTGAACGCGGATGTAGTCAAAAAATATTTTGCATAAAAGAGAGCCGCTGAACATAAAAAAGAAGGTTCAGGCAAAAATGGGGCATCCTGGCGAACCATAAAAAGAAAAGGTTCGGGTAAAAATTAGGGATAAAAGAAAAAAGAATAAATCCGCAAGGTTGAAAACCTGAAAAGGAAACTTTGGCAAAAATGGGTATCCCGGTGGATTGAAAACCCGAAAAGGGCGATCCAGGCAAAAGTTATGGATTTAAAAGCAAAGACTATAATCCGCGTTCGATCTGTGATCGCTATTCGCGTTTGGAAAATTCGAAGGAAAGGAATCAGTCCAGTCAGTCGTCTTCAAAGGCCAAAATATCTGCGGATAAACAAGTCATATGGGTTATAGCTGAGTCGAGTCATGGTGGATGTCTGTTCCTCACATTGCCGACATGTGTATTTTCTTTTACTTTTTGCACAATTACCTCTTTTCAGGAATTGTTTCCAGATGTAAATGCCTATTTACAGGCTGATCATTCAATAAAGTTTGCATTTCAGTCAAAGAGCTTTTGTTTTTTGTTTTACCTGTTTTGTTTGTGAAAATGTCTGATATTTTTTATAAACATTACATGCTAAATGTTGAGCTTTATGAAACAAGTTGGAAAACAGTGGCAATTGCTTAGGCGACAGTCATTATGATGATAATCAAAGTAATCATTTTTGCACATAGACCTTTCTATTGGTTTTGCAGGACGACAAGTGTACCTCCCCAGTAGAGCTGCTCTCTTCAACTTTGAAGTCTGATCGTCCTCAGTAGTTTTTTACTCTTCCCCATCAGAGTATCGAGGATCGTCTTCCTCAACAGAGTATAAGGAAGTAATTCCCCAGGTGGAGTTGTAGAGGATCGTCCCCCTCAGCAGGATATAAGAGGTTTTCCCCCAGCCAGAGTTGTGATTTGGCTCACCTTTCTTCAGCAGATGTGTCGATGAGGATCGTCCCCCTCAGCAGGAGTACAGAGGATTGTATACCCAACCGAAGTTGTGTTTGGATTATTATTCCCCAGAAGCGTTCAGAAGTTGATTGCTCTAAGGTGGATGTTGTTGTATCTCCAACAGGAGATTCGTGGACAAAGATGTTATTATCCCCACAGAGTCCTGGTGTCTACTTTCCTCAGTTGGTTAGAAAGTATAGTCTCACCAACAACGACTTGATCTAATCCCCAGCAGGGTGAGGGTAAAGTTATTTCCCTAACAGCAGATTAAGCTCACCGACATCCCCAAGCAGAGTCTGGTGGTGATTGGTATCCCCAGCAGGTCTTAAGTCCAATCGTTTTTGGCAGGCGTTAAATCCAAGGTCTGAAGTATTTGGTGATCCCCGGCGGAGGAGTTTCCATCTTCAGTATTCATCTCCCTCCCCGGCTGAGTGGGTATTTTTCTCGAAGTTTCGTCCACCTCCAGCAGAATTGTTGATCTTGATATTCCCCGGCTGAGTGGGTATTCTCTCGGAGTTTCGTCCATCTCCAGCAAAATTATTGATATTGATATTCCCCAACAGAGTGAGCATTCTCTCGGAGATTCGTCCATCTCCGGCAGAATTGGTGATTGTGATCTCCCCTAGCAGGGTGAAGTTTTCCTCAACAGAATTTCTTTGGTTTGATGACAATGTAGTTTGTCATCCTCAGTGGAGTTGCTTCTGTTCTCCGTGTTTATTTCGATGAGACGGTCTGTTGCATTGTATAAGCATCTTTTTGCATGGCATCCTCCTAAATGCGTAGCATTTCCACTTCTGGTGGAGCATTATGGCAAAATTCAAACATATGCATCCGAAGCATAAGCCAGGTTTGAGGTTTCCTTCGTCAGGAAAGCAGGATTTCAGGAGATATCATTCGACTTTACTCCACAAGTGGTGGATTTAGTCATTCTAAGCAATATTTGACATTCCCTTGCAGAGTTGTTTGCCAGGATCATTAATCCATGATTTCATTGTTACCCCTTCGTCCAGGTGGTCTTTTGGTTTATCCCCTCAAGGTTTTTACCGTCAGACACTTAACCGTGTTTCCTTCGGCACCCATCCGTGTTTGAACCTTTTTGTTTCAATACCCGTCCGTATTGACCTTTTGATGACACTCGTCCATGTTGCCTTCCATTCCCCAGTGAGTTTAATCCCCAATAATTTACTTTACACCTTTTCGATACCCGTCCGTGTTGAATCCTTTTTACACCCGTCCGTGTACCTTTTCGATACCCGTCCGTATTGAACTTTTTACACCCGTCCGTGTACCTTTTCGATACCCATCCATATTGAATCCTTTTACACCCGTCCGTGTACCGTTTCAGTACCCGTTCGTATTGAACTCTTTACACCCGTCCGTGTACCTTTTCGATACCCGTCCGTATTGAATCCTTTCACACTCGTCCGTGTACCGTTTCAGTACCCGTCCGTATTGAACTCTTTACACCCTTCCGTGTACCTTTTTGATACCCGTGCATATTGAATCCTTTTACACCCGTCCGTGTACCGTTTCAGTACCCGTCCCTATTGAACTCTTTACACCCGTCCGTGTACCTTTTCGATACCCGTCCGTATTGAATCCTTTCACACTCGTCCGTGTACCGTTTCAGTACCCGTCCGTATTGAACTCTTTACACCCTTCCATGTACCTTTTTGATACCCGTGCGTATTGAATCCTTTTACACCCGTCCGTGTACCTTTTCAGTACCCGTCCGTATTGAAATCTTTTACAACCGTCCGTGTACCTTTTCAGTACCCGTCCGTATTGAAATCTCTTACACCCGTCCGTGTACCTTTCTGATACCCATATCTGATATCTTTGATTCCTTGACACCCGTCAGGGTTTATCCCCAGCATAGTTAACACTCGTTTGTGTTTATCTCAAGACTTTTCAATACATTGTTTGTATTGGTTTCCAACGCTCGTACGTGTTGAGACGGTGTAACACTTATTGCTTGTTCCCCAGTGGAGTCGTCCCTCCTTCGAGGATTGCAAATTTCAGGTTTCTTTTGGTATTCAATCTCCGTGAATCCTTTGAATGCATGATAGCCGTCACTATCATACCTTTAGGACCAAATTGATTGAATAGGGGCAGCTGTAACACCCCAAAATTTGCCTTGTTGTTTTTAGCTAACTGGCTTATGTTTCTTTGCATTTCTTGCATTAGCATTTGTGCATAGCATTGGTTCTTAGCATGGGATCAAGGTACTTGGTTCATCTCAAAGGAGTCTCAAGCCTCAAGGTGGTATGAGGGGTTCATCATATCTTCACAAGATCAAGAATGACAAGAGATTTCAAGTGAATCTTTCTCTCCTAATCAGGTGATCCAATTTAGGGTTGTGATTCCAAAAGGCTTCATGATGGGTTTTTCTTGTTCAAATACATTCTCATGAGGTTTCATATGCTCACAAACACTCATTGAGGAAGGCTTGGCTAGTGATTCATTGTGGAAGATGTTCAGTGGATCAGTTACTTGTGAAGTAAGCAAAAGTCAACAGTTCAAGAGAAAAGTCAACCATAGGTTTTCAAGGGTTCAAATCATGTTTCCCAAGTCCATGTACCTTTATTTGGTCAAGGAGTAGCATGGACTACATCATTCTTCAAGAATCAAAAGTTTGTACAAAAGTTACTAAATTTGGAAAATGGCCTATAATGAGAACTTTCCATTTTTGGCAATTTTTCCACCACATTCAACTTGACTTTTCATCATCAAGGATGCTTCAAATGAATTTTCCTTCAACATGAAAGTTGAAGATATTTCTCTCCCATTTCCAAAAAGTACTAGATGGTTTCCATATCATTTGTAGAACTCAAGTTATGGTCAAAACAATGCAAGGTGCTTTTAAGGGTTTTCACATGTACCACTTTTTCCACCTTTTGCATTTTGGTACAAATTGACTTGTAATTGGTTCTATTGGTTCATGTCACATTACAACATCCAAGTACACCTCATGAGGATCATTTTTGGCCTTTGAATCAAGTCATTTCATGCCATATTCATCACTTATTTCACATTATACAATTTTGCAAGATGGATTGAAACTTGCAAACCAATACATTTCAAGGCCCAATTCCAATCCATTTGTGATCAGCAAAGGAAGTGTGAGTGATTCATCATGAAAGGCATGGGAATCCACATGTGGATTGGTGGTGGTATCACAAATTGCATTTTTGCAAAACACTCCAAAACTCATTAACCAAGGGATTAACCAATTGCTAATCACGATCAGTGGACTAATGGAATGTATATAAGCTAACTCATGCCTTCACAGCTTGGTCATGTACTCCCATTTGTTCAGAATCTCTTTTTCTCATCAAAACTTTCTCTCTTCGAAACTCTCTCATCTCAAGGGTTTCTGAAGAAATTTTTTCATATTCTTGATCTACACACTTGGTAGAACAAGAATCAACCATTGTTTTGAGCTAAGAGCAAGGTTTTCAGCAAGTGCATCTCAAGTTGGTTCAAGTTCAAACTCCTAGATCTAGCCAGATTCAAGCCTCTATTTGCATTTATTATGCAAATAGAGCTCAAAAGAGGAAGATCTGCAGCTTTTGGAAGGAGTTCTTGGTGTAATTCGAGCTCTGCAACTTTCAGGTTAGTGTGATTTTCACCATCATAAAACTCTTTTTTTTTGTGTGCATAATGATCTATGATGTTCACTGATGATGCTGATGTATTTTGTTTTGATTTTGGACGTGTAACATGTGTGTATTTTGAGTTTGAAAGTTTTGGATCTAAACTTCTTCTCCTCGATTTGCTTTGTGTGTTAATGATCTGGTGAAACTAATGTGATATTCTTAATCCTTGTGAAATTCTGATCAGTTTGATGTACTCATGATTGATTTCTGGAAATTTGTTTGGATGAGACGCACCAGAGAAGGTGACCGGAGCTAGGGCTCCGGCACCTGGTTCATGTTCAGTCCGACGAGGGTTTTAGAGGTGGAAGATGCAATCCCACTGTTCATTGCTTTGATCCAATGGTCCATGCGTTGCCACGTTTTATTAAAATCTGTTTTTATTTTATTGGTTGAGTGTTATTAATCCATGCTAGTTACCATATGCCACGAATCTGGGTCGTTGATCTTGCATGTTGTGTGATCTGATGATTCATTTGTATGCGTGTGATTAATCTGACGGTTGTATGTGTGCCAACACATTAAATTTGTCATGTGCCTTCCACGTGATTTCTTTTTATTCCAAATAGTCTTTGTGTGCGCGTGTGTATGTTAATTATGGTGTGCGTGTAGATCTGTGCCTCTTATCATGATTACATGTTGCTTTTGTTGACTTGAGGTGAAGCGTTAAATTAATCTTATGGCTGATAGTGAGTCAATTTGGTTGACTGAGTCCATTTTTTTGTTTGGCTGCGCTGATTGTTTTTATTTTGGACTGGACTTGCTTTCTGAACCCCCCTGCTGAGGCCATTGTGTTTTTCCAACGTGAATTGCTTGTTGATTGCACCCCCATGTTTATTTCAATGATTTTCATTTTCATTAATTGTTTTATTTCTCATTTTTAATTTTTAAAAATAGTTTTATGCATCCAAAAATTACCAAAAAATTCATGGATCATCTTTGGAATTTTATAAAAATTTTCCAAATATTATTTTTCTTTTTATTTTATTTTTTGGCATCTGAATTAATTGTTGCTTTAATTTCTTTTTTGAATTTGTTTCAATTGTGCACACTTAACTTGCTGATTTTATTTCTCATCATCTACAAAACATTTTGAACCCATTCTTTTTGCATTGTTTCACCAACATATTGAAGTGCATAAAAAAAATTTCTCATATTTTTAAACTCTTTTCATATTGCATTTTGGTCCCTCTCTTTTGCATATTAGTTCATAATTCCTATGTGACTTTGCATGATTGATTGAAGGACTTGTCTTGTGATTTTTTGCATGAGTTTTTAATATGTTGTTTGCCCCTGGTTGAGGTGTCTTGAGAATTAATTTGGTAATTTTGGAAGATGATTTACTAATTGTTTGATTGCTCTTATGTTGAGGTCTCTTTTGTGCACATCTTTGATCATGCTTGATTGCTTGTTTGAGAAGGCACTTGTGCCATTAGTTGGGATTGCTTATTTGACTTTATAAACCATGTTTGAATCATTATAGGTCACTTGATTGCAATTATAGGTCATTGGTGTGAGGTTGTTGCATATTTGTGCACATGTTCAATGTTTGATTTACATGCCTCTTTTGACTTATCTTCTCACTTCTTCTCATCTATGCCTCTTCTTGGTTTGTGTTTGGTTTATGTATGCCATGCCATATCATTCCTTTGCATCTCATTTGATGTATGTTTCTGACCTTGGAGTTTTGCATTCATGTCATATGCTATTCATGTTTCATTTTGCATCCTTTAACATGTTTCATTTACATGCTTCTTTCTTCTTCTTCTAATGATTCTTAATGCTTGGATACTTGTTTGTATGCCTTGTGTGACACTTGTATAGCATGTTTAGGCACATGTTTAGGTCCTCCACATTCTGACTTTGACTTTATTTGAAGCATTGTTGCATGATCACCTTGCATATCCACTCATTCTTCTTCTACTCCTTCTTTGATGACTTTCTTGGATGTTTGGCCATTGGTTTGCATTCTCTTTGCTTGAGTTTGTTTGGTGAACATTATGGGTCACCTCTAAGGTGTACATTCTGACTTGGATGAGTTTCATTTGGTTTGTAACCATTTCTCTTTGGGTTGTGACTTGTTTGGGTTTCATTTGTCTTATTGTTGCTTATGTTTGTTTTTGCTACCCATGTAGGGGCTAATGGTAAGTGAATGGGATGTGGATAGTTATCCACATTCTAACTTCTCCTTTCTCTTTTAAGCTTTCATACTTGTGTTTGCTTTAGCATTTAAGATGCTTCTCCCCTCTCTTTCATGTTAGACGATAGTTATGGATCTAGGGGGGGGTTGAATAGATCTCTTGAGTTTTACACGCAAATAGTCTACAAAAATTCTATTTTAAAAATTGTTTAACAGAAGCTACCACTGGATAGAATGTCTACAACGAACCTTCTACCGAAAGGATCGTGTTAGGAAGCAAAATTGCTAACCCTAACAAGGTATTAGCAATTTTGCTTCCAAACAGATCGGATATGCACGAATATATCACGGATGAGTACGGAAGAGAAAAATTCAGTTTTGAATACTACACTTAAAAACACAGACAACAAATTATCACTTGCTTGATGTTTATTCCAATCCAATGAGGTAAAGTGATAAGCAATTTAAAGCAATGTGTTCGAATTTTGCTTTGAAACAAATTATCAAACACCTAGTGTGCATAAACACACTATGTGCAGAATTTCTATGGAGAATAATGTACAGCTGCTCCAAAACACAATTCAATGAATTGTATCGATTTAACAAAACAATTTATCAGCGTACAATTACTCTACGACGGAAATTTCAATAGTTTGCTACTTCACAAATTCGAACAATACTGAAATGTAAAAGAGTTAAGGGAAAGAGAGAACAAACGAGATTTGATTAGGCAGTTCCCCAATCGTCCTCGCTTTGGGTACGTCTGCCCCCAACTCCACAAAAGGAATTGAGATATATATATATATATATATATATATATATATATATGTAGTTATTGCAAATTGTTTATTACAAGAGAAAACTATGAACATTCAAACCCCGAACGTCTTCGATCGTTGATGCAGAATTTTCTCTCCTCTTGATTCAAGATGAATCAAGTGCTACGAATATGGTTGATTCAATTACCGTCCCACGCTACTAAACTGAAAGAAACCACCGTTCTTCAGTTACCTTCACTCGGTCAATTGAGATCTTCCAAGAATTCAAACCCAAACCTTCTTCTACAATCCTCTGATTACAGCTACTAAACTGAAACAATTGCGCCAATTTCCGGTTACCTTCGCCCAGCCGAATCCCTGTAGAATGAACAGTTTGTGCAAAAACCCCCCAAAATCTATTCGATTCTTGGAGGACAAACCCAACTGGTTTGATTCAAGAAACACCTGCCAAACTCTCAACCCAGAAGATGAAGATTACACTTCCTAAATTCTGAACGTTATCACTTCGATCAATGGGCGACACAAACAAAGATGATTATGTGTGATTGTTTGTTTACACAATGAAGAAGATGAATATGAAGAGAGAAATGACATATATCTTTCAAGTTTCTTGTTGTTGTGAAAAATGAAGACCAAAACTATTTATATGAAAAATATGACCAACAAAAATAATAAAAGAAAAATAACAGAAAAGAAATTAAGTAAAAAAATGCAGAAATAAAGGTCATGCG
Source organism: Lathyrus tuberosus (assembly GCA_022829125.1). Lineage (NCBI taxonomy): Eukaryota > Viridiplantae > Streptophyta > Magnoliopsida > Fabales > Fabaceae > Lathyrus > Lathyrus tuberosus. The sequence continues at coordinate 13,707,803 of JALAZF010000055.1, read as the reverse complement.
TCGACCTCCAGTATCCATGCGTCGACGCATAAGATAAGAATTTTGTGTCCACAGATTTGTGCGCTTACCCGCAAGTTTTGGAGGTTAGCACATGAATTCTGGGGTTAGCGTATGAACTTAAGGGTCAGCGCATGAAGTGCAAATTTTTAGGAAATTCAATTTTTTTGAGCATTTTTACCAGACCAAGGTCAAACATACATGCTAGACACTACTAAAACAATAGTGGACCTTTATTTTTGGAGAGAACAAGATCCTATGCATCTAGACACATGACCAATAACGGTAAGACGCTATATGCTCGACACGTGAAGTGATACCGCTCAAATTACAATCTAATATATTTGTTGACATCATTAAAACAAGATAGCTAGAAGGATATCCCTCACATACTCCCCCTTTTTGATGATGGCAACACTTTCTTGGTTGTCACGAGAAATGTAATTTGAGATGATCAATGCTCCCCCTGTCTTTGACATCTGGTTAGTAACATTTCTGCTTGTATTCTTCTCCCCCTTTGACAACATCAAAAAGAAGAGAAGACGGTGGTCAAAATAACATATTAAAATATGTAGTGGATCATCAGATATTTGTAACAACAAAACATTTACCAGCATCCACATATGATACCGCTAATGTAAACAACTAATGATTAAATACGGAACAATGGCATAAAAGCAAAACATTCACTCCAGAAAAGTTTAAACATAACGGCAGCACATGTCAGAATGAAAAAATCAAACCACAAAACACAAATTCACGCACAACTAAACATAATGCCCTAAGGTTCATGGTCTCCTCCCCCTAAACGAATAACCTCGTCCCCTATGGTGTTGACTTGGTGGTGGAAATTCCTCGAGTTGAAGGTTGAGCTTAATCAAGGTGATATTGAGGGTACCAAGGCTGTTTGCCAAGTTTAGATTTTGCTGAGTCAGATTGGCATCCATTTGATTGAACCTATTCATAGCTGCATTGGCGAAATTGTTGAAGTTGGTGGCATGAGACGATATTTGGTTAGACAAATTTGTGAGCTGTTCCTGCTGAGTCATGTATCGAGTTTCCTGCAGCGCTTGGAATTCTTGATGTTACAGAGACAACTCAGTCAGCCTTGCTAGAATTTCATCAGAGGACTGTTGATCATGCTGAAACGGTGGAGTTGGAGGAGCAGAATTTTCTGGATGCTGCCATTCATAGTCCGCATCATAGGATGGAGGAACATACGCAACACCAAGGTTAGTCCAGCAGTTTTGTTGCCACTGACCCCAGCCCTGATGGTCAGAAGTTTCTTCCGGTTGATAGCCCATCCATGCCTCATTGTCTTCTTCTTCTACAGCCACATTGTGTTGCATAACAACATCTTCCTGCATCACCAAATTTTCATCATTACCAACTTGATGTGCATTACCTTGACTGCCTTCATCCTCACTTGCTTCAAGATGAACAGGTTCATTATGTTCAGGATGGGTGGATCTTTGTCGATGGATGAACCTGCGCTCACGTGGCTGCCAATGGTAACCCATCATGGACAAGGTTCTGGCCAGAAACTGTTGTTCAGCAGTAATATGAATATGACAAATCTGTGGAATAGGAATGTCAAAGTGATTCAAAAAAATTGCCACAGCAGATGCATAACCAAGTGCCAGAAATTTGTTGGAGCTACGAGTAGTGAACATCCTATAAGCAAAATAATAAGGCCAGTTAATTTTGATCTTATTCTTCAGGATATAGATGAGATGCACCTCTTCTTGTGCAACTCTTGAGTAGCCTCATTTCTTAGGCCTCAAGATGCGAGCAACAATCCACTGAAGAATACGTTCTTCAAATTTTAAATGACCGGTAGTGACACTCTTAGGAAATGCTTCACTTGCCACAAACTCAGCTGGATATAGTTCCCTCAACATTGAATTCAGAGCAGTTTTGAATTCATAGTCCTGAACAAAGGTTTTATCAGTGACCTTTGGGAGAGTGTCATCAGTGTCCAAAACAAACAATGTAGACCATACATCATTTGTCACCTGAAATTCTGCATTATTTATAGAGAATCTAAATTCAGCCCCACGAAATTTGCCCTTCATCCCACAATAGAACAACCGAGTCAAATCTTCACTATACTTGTCATCACATTCTACAAATTCATTAAGATTTTGAAAATTTATGAGTTCAGAAATTTCAGGAATGTGAAAATCTGGACCCATCAGAGGATAAAACCCATGTTGTCTTATAATAGCCCGGTTAGAGAATAATTCCCCAAAAGGAGTAGCTAGCCTTTCAGAAATTAAAGACTCAAAAGTTTCCCGTTGTGAGGATGATTCTCTGGTTGGTGCTGGTTGTGAAGTTGATCCTCTTGTTCCCCTTGTACTAGGATTTCTTCGGGAAGCCATGGTTGTAGAAGAGTTGAAGAAAGATTATCACACTAGATTTTCGCAGAGATGGAAGAGGAGATGTGTGAAACACTTTGAAGACCTTGCAGCAGAGATATAGAGAATTTTCTCTTGGTGTTCCCCCTTTTTTTTTTGTTTTATTAGGGTTTTGATGAGGATTTAGTGGAGAGTAATTGAGATTGATGAGGTTTAAAGGAGAAGGATAGGGAGAGATTGACCACAAAGACTAATGAGATGACATGCAATAATCATAGATTAATGTGCAATGAGAAAATGTAGGGAAAGTAAACACCTCTAGGTCGGCGCACGCAACCCAGTAAAGAAGGAGTCTGAACAGTTCATTTATGCGTCGACCTGTGAATCTGTGCGTCGGCGCATGATTCTTGAAATTTTAAAAAGAAACTGAACATGTGGTTATGCGCTATCCCGAAGGTTTAATAGGTCAGCGCATGAATCTATGCGTCGACGCATGAACCTATAAAAGTGAAATTTTGCAAAAATTTTGTTCCTACCAGATAAATGCACATATACACATACAGAACCAAACATTCACATGAATGATAAGTGCACAAAATGAAATAAACATCAAGATTAGAGTAAGTAACATGGCACACAATGTTGATAAACCTCTATAAGTTGGAACGATATTACCTTGAACATCATGACGGTAAGATCCCTCACATATGGCTAAATATCTCTTTGCATTGTTAGTTAAAGGAATAAACAAGCATATATATATATATATATATATATATATATATATATATATATATGTGTGTGTGAAGATCACTATTTTAAAGGATGTTATGCACGATCCGAGATATCCAGAATGTCAAGTTCCCTACGGATGTGAAAGAAAGGCTCTGTAGCTAATGGTTTTGTGAAAATATCAGCAAGTTGATTCTTAGTGTCAACATGCTCAAAGATAACATCACCTTTCTCTACATGATCCCTAAGAAAATGATGGCGTATTTCGACATGCTTGGTGCGTGAATGTAGTACAGGGTTCTTAGTTAGATTAACCGCACTAGTGTTATCGCACAAAATTGGAATACTTTCAAGTTTTAAGTTGAAATCAAGTAATTGTTGTTTAAGCCATAAGACTTGAGCACAACAACTACCGGCGGCAACGTATTCTGCCTCGGCTGTTGACAAAGCAACGGAAACCTGTTTCTTGCTGTGCCAACTCACCAAGGAGTTTGCGAAAAAGTGACACATGCCACTAGTACTTTTCCTATCCAACTTGTACCCGGCAAAGTCGGAGTCGGAGTAGCCAACTAAGGAACAAACACTACCTTTGGAATACCACAGCCCATACTTTGGAGTACCAGAGAGGTATCGAAGTATGCGCTTAACTGCCTTCAGGTGGGATTCCTTGGGATGTGCCTGATACCTCACACACATGCATACACTAAACATTATATCGGGACGTGATGCGGTAAGATAAAGGAGAGACCCTATCATACCTCGATGCTTCTTTACCTCAACATCCTTACCCTTTTCGTCACGATCAAGATTAGCACTAGTAGGCATAAGAGTATCTATTGCTTTGCAGTTCAGCATATCAAAACGTTTTAGTAACTCAAGACAATATTTCGTTTGACTCACGAATGTGCCCTCTTCAAGTTGTTTGATTTGCAATCCGAGGAAATAGTTGAGCTCCCCCATCATGCTCATTTCAAACTCCCCCTGCATCAAACTAGAAAACTCCTTGACCAAGGTCATGTTAGTAGACCCAAATATAATATCGTCAATATAGATTTGTACCAAAATTAAGTGTTTTCCTTGACGTTTAATAAAGAGGGTTGTGTCAACCTTTCCTCTTGAATACCCTTGATCAAGTAGAAATTTGGTTAGACATTCATACCAAGCCCTAGGGGCTTGTTTAAGTCCGTACAAAGCTCGCTTAAGTTTATAGACATGATCAGGATATTCGTGTGATTCAAAACCTGGAGGTTGGGCTACATAAACCTCTTCATTTATATATCCGTTAAGGAATGCACTTTTAACATCCATTTGGAATAATTTAAAGTTCTTTGTGCAAGCATAGGCAAGTAGAAGGCGTATGGCCTCGAGTCGGGCAACCGGCGCATAAGTTTCCTCATAGTCGATTCCTTCCTCTTGGTTATAGTCTTGCGCTACAAGCCTAGCTTTGTTACGCATTATTACTCCATTTTCATCAAGTTTATTCCTAAACACCCATCGGGTGCCTATTACTCGATGATCTCACGAAGGGGGGACAAGGTCCCAAACCTCATTTCTCCAGAATTGATTTAGTTCATCTTGCGTTGATAGATACCAATGCTCATCGAGTAACGCCTCCTTAGAGTTTTTAGGTTCAACTTGGGAGACAAAAGCAGAGTAATAACAAAAGTTACTAAGTTTAGAGCGAGTAGTTACTCCCTTAGAGATATCATCGAGAATGTTGTCAATTGGATGGTCTTTTGAAGACTTCCAAGCTGGAGGAAGTTCATCTTTATTAGCATGATGATCATCCTCACTTTTCACTGGTTGGTGATCCTTTTCCTCCTCAATACGCACTTCTTCAGGCTGATCAATTCCCTTATCAGTGTCCTTGAGTATGTCTTCAGTAGGTACACCTGCACCATGAAAAGAACTACCTTCTCCGACATTTCTCGGATAAGACTCGTCAAAAGTAACATGAACTGACTCTTCAACTACACGTAACCTCTTATTATAAATTCTATATGCTTTACTTGACTGAGAGTATCCAAGAAAAATACCCTCGTCAGCCTTGGCATCAAATTTGCCGAGAGTCTCTTTCCCATTGTTTAACACAAAGCATTTGCAACCAAATACATGAAGGTGAGAGATGTTTGGCTTACGCCCTTTTAAAAGCTCATACGGTGTCTTGTTTAGAATAGGTCGGATGAGCACCCTATTTAAAACATAACAAGCCGTACTTATGGCGTCGGCCCAAAAGTATTTTGGTAATCCACTATCATTGATCATAGTCCTTGCAAGTTCTTCCAAAACTCTATTTTTACGTTCCACTACCCGATTTTGTTGAGGGGTACGTGGTGCGGAAAAATTATGATCAATTCCGTTGGAATCACAAAATGCTTCAAATAAATGATTTTCAAACTCACCCCCATGGTCACTTCTGATTAACCCAATGTTTGTGTTTAACTTGTTCTGGGATAACTTAGCAAATCATTCAAAGGTCGAAAAGGTATCACTCTTATTTGCTAAGAAAATTGTCCAGCAAAACCTAGAAAAATCATCGACTATAACAAACCCATAATAGTTACCACCTAGGCTTTTAACCCTAGATGGTCCAAAGAGGTCCATATGGAGGAGCTCAAGGGGTCTCATAGTTGAAATAATGTTTTTAGATTTAAAAGAGATCCTTGTTTGCTTCCCCATTTGGCACGCATCACAAAGATGATCCTTTGTGAATTTAATTTTGGGTAAACCGATGACTAGGTCTTTAGAGACAATTTTGTTAAGCAAATCAAAGTTGATATGAGCCAAGCGTCTATGCCACAACCATGAATCTTCATTCATAGTGACTAAACACTTGTCTCCATCCAATGATACCTCGTTTAAGTCTAGCATATAGACGTTGTTTACCCTCAAGCCCTTAAACACATTCTTTTTGTCGCTATCTTCAACTACACGACAATCCTTTGAAAAAGAGACTTTATAATTCTTGTCACATAGTTGACTAATGCTTAAAAGGTTGTGTCTAAGGCCTTCCACAAGAAGTACATCAGAGATAGTAGTAGATGAGGGGTTACCTATACTACCTTTGCCAAGAATCTGTCCCTTGTTGTTATCTCCGTAGGTGACAAACCCCTTTTTCTTCGCCACAAAGTCGATGAAAAGAGATATGTCTCCGGTCATATATCTTGAGCAGCCACTATCCAGAACCCATCTTCCTTCGGTGGTCTCAAGACTTTGTACCTACAAAAACAATCAAGGGAGAGTAGGTACCCAATTCTCTTTTGCTTTGTTGTGACGTGCCATAAGACAAAGGTTGACGGATTCACTTTCGTCACTTGAGGAATCATCTTTCTCTGACTCACTATCGCTTTCCCAAGCGATGTATGCTCGTCGAGACTTGTTGGACTTTTTGTTTGAGCGACTCTTGTCATTATCCTTATCTTTGTCTTTCTTTAGGGATGGACAATCCGGCTTGTAGTGCCCGGATTTTCCACAATTGTAGCACGTCCCTTTTACCTTGCCATTTTTGTTTCCTTCACTTCTAGATTGCTTCCTGAACTTGACTAGATTTCTGTCCGAGTGTTGAATATCGTTCTTACGAATATATCTATTGTATCTCTTCACAAATAAGCTCATATCATCACCGGATTCTTCATCTGTCATTTTTGGCTTCATCATCACTTAGCTCTTGATGTGTGGACTTTGAACAAGAAGCCTTAAGAGCTATCGACTTCTTCTCTGTATCTTTTGCCTTCTCTTTCTTTATACTTTTTTCATGTTTATCGAAGCTAATGAGCACTTGCTCATGCTCATCGAGTTTACCAAAGAGTGTTGTGAGGTCTAGTGTAGCAATATCATTGGCCTCCTTGATAGCGGTGACCTTCGGTTGCCATTCCCTGTTAAGACACCTCAGAATTTTGTTAGTAGAAACCTCATTTGGAATTGGTTTACCAAGAACATGCAATTTGTTGATAATGTGAGTAAATCGTTTTTGCATATCCGCAATGGTTTTCCCTTGCTTCATGTAAAACAAATCAAACTCTTGCGTTAGTGTATTAATACGAGCCATCTTAACATCATCAGTGCCTTCCTGGGCTACTTGTAAAGCATCCCACATAGCTTTGGCTGTTTCACAATGGGAGACTCGATAATACTCATCAACTCCCAAGGAGGAAATGATCATATTACGAGCCTTCCAATCATAGCTGTACTTTTTCTCGTCCTCCTCAGTCCATTGAGCTTCGGGTTTAGGAACGACAACGCCTTCGGCGTTAGTCATAGTAATTTCCATGGGACTGTTTAAAATAACGTTCCAAACCTTCCGATCTATGGAATTAATATGGACGCGCATACAATCCTTCCAGTAGCTGTAGTTTTCACCTGTAAAAACTGGAGCTCTATTATAAGCCCCCTTAGGTTCGTTCGCCATGATCCAAGAAATTTTACCGAAGCACCAGAATAAACCGGAGCTCGTGATACCACTTGTTAGACGATGGCTATGGATCTAGAGGGGGGGTTGAATAGATCCCTTGAGTTTTACACGCAAATAGTCTACAAAAATTCTGTTTTAAAAATTGTTTAACGGATGCTACCACTGGATAGAACGTCTACAACAAACCTTCTACCGAAAGGATCGGATATGCACGAATATATCACGGATGAGTACGGAAGAGAAAAATTCAGTTTTGAATACTACACTTAAAAACGCAGACAACAAATTATCACTTGCTTGATGTTTATTCCAATCCAATGAGGTAAAGTGATAAGCAATTTAAAGCAATATGTTCGAATTTTTCTTTGAAACAAATTATCAAACACCAAGTGTGCGTAAACACACTATGTGCAGAATTTCTATGGAGAATAATGTACAGCTGCTCCAAAACACAATTCAATGAATTGTATCGATTTAACAAAACAATTTATCAGCGTACAATTACTCTACAACAGAAATTTCAATAGTTTGCTACTTCACAAATTCGAACAATACTGAAATGTAAAAGAGTTAAGGAAAAGAGAGAACAAATGAGATTTGATTAGGCAGTTCCCCAATCGTCCTCGCTTTGGGTACGTCTGCCCCCAACTCCACAAAAGGAATTGAGATATATATATATATGTAGTTGTTGCAAATTGTTTATTACAAGAGAAAACTATGAACATTCAAACCCCGAACGTCTTCGATCGTTGATGCAGAATTTTCTCTTCCCTTGATTCAAGATGAATCAAGTGCTCCAAATATGGTTGATTCAATTACCGTCCCACCCTCCATCTCGGGCTTCGTACGGGATACAAATCACTCTCTTGTTGAGTATAAAAGACACTCATATTGAGTCAAAACCTTTTAGCGTCAATTGAGATCTTCCAAGAATTCGAACCCAAACCTTCTTCTACAATCCTCTGATTACATCTACTAAACCGAAACAGTTGCGCCAATTTTCGGTTACCTTCGCCCAGCCGAATCCCTGTAGAATGAACAGTTTATGCAAAAACCTCCAAAATCTATTCAATTCTTAGAGGACAAACCCAACTGGTTTGAGTCAAGAAACACCTGCCAAACTCTCAACCCAGAAGATGAAGATTACACTTCCTAAATTCTGAACGTTATCACTTCGATCAATGGGCGACACAAACAAAGATGATTATGTGTGATTATTTGTTTACACAATGAAGAAGATGAAGATGAAGATTGAAATGACATATATCTTTCACGTTTCTTGTTGTTGTGAAAAATGAAGACCAAAACTATTTATATGAAAAATATGACCAACAAAAATAATAACAGAAAAATAACAGAAAAGAAATTAAGTGAAAAAATGCAGAAATAAAGGTCATGCATCGACCTCCAGTATCCATGCGTCGACGCATAAGATAAGAATTTTGTGTCCACTGATTTGTGCGCTTACCCGCAAGTTTTGGAGGTTTGCGCATGAATTTTGGGGTTAGCGCATGAACTTAAGGGTCAGCGCATGAAGTGCAAATTTTCAGGAAATTCAATTTTTCTGAGCATTTTTACCAGACCAAGGTCAAACATACATGCTAGACACTACTAAAACAATAGTGGACCTTTATTTTTGGAGAGAACAAGATCCTATGCATCTAGACACATGACCAATAACGGTAAGACGCTATATGCCCGACACGTGAAGTGATACCGCTCAAATTACAATCTAATATGTTTGTTGACATCATTAAAATAAGATAGCTAGAAGGATATCCCTCACATTTCACTCTCTTCCTCCCTTGAATCTCAAGACTTGTTTAAGTCTTGGATTCTCTCCCTTTAGAGCTACCTAGTCCAACTTAATTTTTGATTAAGCTTGGAGTAGGATTAGCATTAGGCTTTAGGTAGTCATCTCTCCTAAACCTCACTAACCATAGGTCATCCATGCATGATAACATTAGGACTCTTAGTTTCCCTTTAGAGTTTCCTTTGGGTCTTCTCTCTTCTCATCTCAAAACTTCTTGAAAAACACTTAATAAAGATAAAGTGTATTGCGCACGAGCCTTAAGTGTGAGGAGTAAGAAATGAGGGGCTTCCTCTCATCTTTCTAGAGTGCTTAGCGGGCGTCCTGTTTTGGGACGATTCGTTAAGTATTCGTCCCTGTGCCCTAGACTTTGGTGCAATGCAAGTTATGAACTAACTTAAAAAACACTTCTGTCTAAAAAACATAAAACAAATTCAAATCTTTTTGTCCTTCGGGATTGTTGGGTTTCAAATTTCATTTTCAGAAAAGAGCTCGTCGCTCACGTAAAAAACACTTACCCATCCGTGGTCGTACCTACGAACTACATTAGCTCTGATTCCTCTCTCTCGTAAGATTGAGGATATGTATGCACAAGACAGCGATTGTCTTGGCGAGCAACCTTCCCCCACAGTTCCCGTCCGAACTACGTTGACTCTGACTTTCCCATTGCACTGAGGGAGTACGTAGGCCTAGGGCATCGAATATGTCCTACCGAGTCCGTCTTAGTCACCCGCATCCCCGTTTTCTTTTGTTCAACCATAGATAGTAGGACAGCTCACCCTCCGTTTAGACAACAAGCGTGGATCCCATCGAGTACGATGGATGCGTGGGGTGCTAACACCTTCCCCTCGCATAACTGACTCCTGAACCCGGACTATGGTTGCGACGACCATGTCTTTCCCCCTTTCTCTTCAGGTTTATGTAGTGTTTTCTTTCCCCTCTCTCGGGATAAATACACATTGCTGACGACTCTGTGTTTTCTGCGCCACTCTCGCGTTTGTACCGTTGGATGCGAATCTTTCGGGAGCGACACCAAGCGGTGTTACTCCTTCCTTCACAAAATCCCACAGATCTTGATAACAGAAAACCACCTTGATCTGCTTGCACCAATTCTCATAATTATCTTTCTTGAGAATTGGTAGGTTCGCAGGAAAGTGTCCATTTGAATGATTCATAGCCATCACGATTTTCCTCCTTGAATCACAACCAGACTCTAGATACCAGATGTTGGAAATTCACCACACCCTATGATGATTTCGCTTCAATCTTGGTCTCAAGATTGATCACCAACCCACACAATACACAATGGAAATGAAGACGATGAACAAACTAACAGCAAGAAACGAGAATGAGAGAAAAGAGAAATATTTGGAGAAGTGTTGTTACCCACGAACTGTGGGATTTCTGTTTTATTGAACTTTCACTTGCAACTGCAACTGTGAATACTGTTCTCAATGTTATGTTTACAATACAAGGCATTTATTTATAGATATAGATTTGCAAAGGCCCAAAACTAAAAGCCCAAAAAATCAAATCTAATCTAAATCATATCAAATCTAATAAAAACAATTCTGAATCCAATCTAAATGAATCTGTCGAAACACTTTCAACAATTCGACACTAAACTATTCGACACTATGAATGATTTTCGACACTATGAATTACAATTAACAGAGAAGAGGGATTTAAATTTTACTTTGAAATTCAAAATAAAAATCTCATTGGCTTAATTATCATCAAGTCCAAACAATCATCACATTAAGGCATCTTTTATTTAAAGCCCACTACAACAAAAATGGCTTTAGGCAACAGCGTAAAACCGCGGCCTAAAGTGAGAAAAACGTAGCCTATAGCTTCAGGGGACGGTTTTAAGACGTGGAATAAACGGTTGTTGCCTATTCTTTTAAAGCGCAGTTTTTGTATTTCTACCCACGGATTCTGAAAACCGTCGCCTAATATATCATATTGCCACGATTTTTATTGTAGTTTTAGGCTGCGGTTTTCAAATAGCAACATAAAATAACTCTCCCCTAAGCATAAAAAACTGCCATGGTTATTTATATGCAATAGATAAAAACCGTAGCCTAAGCCATAGTTTTATTTAAAAAATATGTATAGCATAGTAAGGGCAACAACGAAAAATCAATCATATATTGGAAAAAAAGTCAAGGTCATAAATTAAATTTTTAAATAATTTCAAACAACCTTAGTTAAACTATAGTTTAAAAACTAAGAAACACTATTTACAAAAATATCACTAAAAGGTCCTTTATTTCTCAACACTAGATTATAATAATCCTCGAATCTCAAAGAGATTACAAGATCACCACAAAATCAACTAAACAAAACTCATGAACTCTCATATTTTGAAAAAAATAAACATATTAACATTTCGAGGCACATTAGATGAATATATAGTTGATCATTGTCTAGATGGATGATACACTCCCAGTTAAATTCATAAGTACAAGCATATTAAAAAGATGTATACTAGTATATTATAAAAATAATCCTATACAAGAAGTTAAAAAACATACCCTTCCCATGACAATATCCATTTTCATATTCAAAAATTGCTTCACAAACAACTCATAATTACATGGTTTGTTAATGAAGTGTGACAACCAAATTTCATTCCATATACGGCTAGCATATGTAGGTAAGGTATTAATCAATCTATCAAAATACTTTTAGCATCATGTAGAGGTAACAAAATTTAGCACATAATACTAAAGTCATGTGTTTCAATATGAATCAATATTTAAATTATATAAATGTATACCAAGTTCAACATCTTATGCTATAAAATAAAATTCTAAGAATGGATTTTATATTTAAAACTACCTGGATGTGGTGTTCGGTACACTATTTAACACCGTTCTATCCACCGCCAAATTACCACAAATACAACAAATTATCCACAAATACTTTATCGAAAATAAATTAAACAAATCATATGCTTTACATTTACCTTAACGACATATTTGTGTGAATATCCATCAAAGAGATACTTGATAGACTCTTCCAAACTTTCTGAATGATCCAGTTCATCCTCACAAGCTCTTTTTGAATTATTCAATTCATCTTCACAAGTTCACTAATATTGCCTATAGCTTTTTTGAAAAATAAAATTCATTAAACCAAAAATTATTTTTCACATTGTATTGAGGCATAATACATAAACTTTAAAAAGTAAAAGAATTCATAAGGAGACTCCATATCACCTTTTTAGTAAAAGCAACAACCACATGAAACCTTTTAAGTACCTAATATTAGCACAACAACTCTAATCAAGAATAATACATTGGATCACTGTCCAAAGCATCTCATTTATATTATGAAAAGTAGATAAATCATGTAATAATAAATGTCAACAATTTTCATCCAAATCAGAACTTACAAATTGTAGAATACCCATTAATAATAAAACACAATGGTCAAGTTAGATAAAAATGGAAAGCTTCAGAATCTCTATAAACCTTCACTTAGCTGCAATAGTTACTGAACATTTGCTAATATTCAATTTCAAAATTGATTTAATTTATTTAAGAGGAAATAAATTACCTGCACGATTGAAGAGAGTACAATTTAATTGCTCAAAATTTTCCCAAGTCTTTCAAACATGTGTAAGAAGCAAACATTAAACAGGGTGCCCCAAAAAAATAGAAATAGTGAAAGATTCTAAAAACTCAAATCAAATTATAACAAAAAATCTATCTAAGAACAAGAATAGATCTAAGTAAAATAACAATGAAAGAAGCAATGGTAGAACGTTAGAACCTGTGTGAGCGAGGAGCGTAAAAACAGAGGTCGTGTGTGGTGCAATGTAATCGATTGAGCGAATGAGAGGACATGGTAAACCGTCTTCCATGGATTGCGAAAGGGAGAATTGAATCGCTTGTTTTTTTTTCATTGAAATACACGGCGCTATGAACGAAGGAGCGGAACAGGGCGAAAGGGAAACTTTATTAGGGTTTCTAATTACAAAAGAAATTTTATTTTTTTGTGTTGAATACAATTATAGTATTTTATTTTCAGAGTTTTAAGAGAAAAATATCAATATAACTTCTTATTTAGTCTATAAAAATATAATATTATTAGTATTTTGAAAAATAGTTATTCTTGTTGACAATATTAGTAGCTTAAAATAATTATAGCCACTCATTAGTACTTACACGCATCATTTTTTAATTTATATATAATTATATAAAATAATATATTTTTCTATCTATTTAAAATAATTATTTTATACACTAGCTTTTAAATGTTTTAATGTAAAGAATTTAATTTATGGACGTGGTTAGTATAATTATTTTGAAAAGAATTATATAAAATGACATGCTTGTTATATATAAATTTACTATTTTTAAACAATTGATATTTGAATGTTAATTTTTAATTAGCTTAAATAAAATATTCTTAATCTATTGGCCTAATTACTCTTTTAATTCTATTATTTTATTTTATTTTTTAGTGATTTTTATAAAATAAAAAAATAAAACGTTTGTCCTGTGTTATGTAGTTTTTTATATGTAGCTTGTACTGGCGTCTTTTTTATTCTTTATAAATAAAAAGAAATTAATATTAATAATAGCTATATATATGTAAGATATTAAATCTCAGGAAAAAGTAAGTTGGCTTAGTGGTCAGTAGAGTATATAGTCTTTAATAAGTCACGTGGCAGGGGTTTGAATCTTACTATGTGTTTTTTAAGCACATTAAATTAAAGGGTTTAAATGAGTAAAAAACGTAAGGGGATTAAGGGACGGTTTTGTTATGCCCACGATTTGAAAACGTGGTTTGAAGAGAATAGACTACGGTTATATTATACCTACGCCTATAAAAGCGTAGCTTATAGAGAATAAGTTACTGCATTCAATAAAAAGTCTTGAATCTTAACAACGCATAAAAAGTGCAGCCTATTACTACTTTAAGCTACGGTTTTTGACCTGTTGTCTATTCTTCCGTTGCCTAAAGTAAAAAATGTTGTAGTGCGCCAAAATTTCGTTTACATGAGTCATTTTTAATGGATTAATAAATTAATTCTACAAATTACTTTTAATGTAACGCTCATATATAAATACATACATCAAAGCATATATTATACATGAATACCACGTTTGGTACTGAAATATACAAGTCCCTAGTAAACACATTATACACATACATGCCCAAAAACCTAATACAAAAACTATGACATAATATATATACAAGATGTTCCAAAGATAAATACTAAGAACTAGATCGACAACGATCTCAAAAACTCCACAGCGGAAGCCTTGCCACCACAAAAAGCCAAGATAGTAAGGAAAGTCAAACAACTTTATCCTTACCCTTCGCCGAACCTGTAGTACCTGTAATATAATCAACAAAGTGGGGTGAGATACATCAAATCTCAGTGAGTTCCCTATCTTATAGATCCTCTCGGGTTTACAAGCTTCTAACACGCCTAACTTAAGTCAAAAGGGAAGGGAAGTGACTTTGAGTACTCACACACACTATATGGATCCATGTTCATGAGTCTTGTTAACTCACATTATCACTAATCGATAACCTTACCAAGGCATCCCATTTTCCTGTCTGCTTCTACGTCTAGAAGTCAACCCGAGTCATAGATCCTTGTAGTTACTTGGCATACGAAATGGATTCGGAAATAAGGGACATGTTATCACCTTAAATCGTCACTTCACACGGCCCGTGCACCGTCACAAGTCTCTTTACCCGTAGGCTCCATTCGTACTACACACGGGAATCAAACCTTCCAAGTAATTGTGCACATGTTTCAGAGGAGCTCGAGACCCATGAAACACACTCACATAAACGGTTACGATTACGTGATCATACACACAAATATGGTTGTATTCGACAATCACAAGGCCACATTAGCCGTAAGACCTCTTTGGTCTTTTCTCAACTTAAACACAATTAAAATGATCCATACTAGTGTAATTATTTCCATACCATTCGATAATAGACGCACGCCTCGACCTCTCTGGGAGGAGCGTCGTCGTTATGTTATTCAGCAATTTCCTAACCGTTACTAGGTTCCAACATAATTCATGGTAAGATTTCCTCACTCTATCTATTTCATATTTTAACATGCATACACTCTCAAACATGTTCAACAACAAGAGAAATAGGTAAACATAAGTCAATTTCATAATGGAAACACACAATCCAACATATCACAAAGTTACACCATTTCCGATTCCCTCAAATTTATTTAATCAGGCAACAAAACAGATAATTTCCACTTTTATGAGATACGGTATTCTCACAGCTCTCCGTCGATACTAAGAATGCCCCGATCGGAGTCACGGTTCAAAAGTTATGAAAGAAACAAAGTGGAAAAATCTGCCATGTTCGCTAGGCGAAATCCCCAGCGAACGTTCGTTTTCATCTTCGTCGGGCGAACCCCCGTGGCGAGCTGAAACCCAGCAAAAAGAACACAAAGTTTGCTTCGCGAACACCCGGACGAGCATTCGCCTTGCCCTTCGCTTAGCGAAGTTCTGGGCGAACCAAGTCAAAGGCAAAAAGGCACAAAGTTCGCTTCGCGAATGGCTGGCGAACCTTCGCCTTGGCCTTCGCTGTGGTTCGCTGGGCGAACCTGCGAAAACTCAGAATTTTCAGCAACGTACAGCAGGTCCTTTGGGTTAACACTTCATTAAAAAACATGATCAAACACACAACCAAGCATTGACATATGATCATACATAGATATCAAACATACTACACAATTAATATCACATTTCATCCGTTAGATTCGTAGATTTAGCAAGATTTCTCATTTTCTCACAATATCTAACCTAACTCAAAACTCAAGAAATTCCTACAACTAATGCTTCTATCTAGAATCCACCTTAGAAATGGATGATGATGAGGAAGATGGGATGAATTGATGAAGATGACATGATTCTTGAGCTCTTTGGAAATTTTCTCCTCTTTTTCCTTCCTTTCCTCTTCTTTCTCTCCAATTCTTTCTATCTCTTCTTTCTATGTTTGGCAAGGAGGAAGAGAAATGATATAGAAAATATCATTGGTTAGTAATACTACTAATTGTCCAAAAAGTCTTCAAAGCTCCAATAATTAAAACCTCCGAGTCAGATAATATTAATTTGATCTGCTCTGAGCTCATCAGTTTACTCTAATTATTTCATCCAAATAATTCTCAGAGTAAACCAGAACCCAGTTGATCATACGAATATTATCCAGAGTAAAATAATTTACGGGGTATTACATCCTCCCCCCCTTAAATAGAAATTCGCCCACGAATTTAAAACAATTACCTGAAAAGATGAGGATAAACTTCTCGCATCTCAGATTCCAATTCCCAAGTTGCATCACCCGGATGCGTCTCATCCCACTGAACCTTAACAAGAGGAATCTCTTTATTCTTTAACACCTTAGTTTCTCTTCCTGTGATACGACTCGGTTGAGGCTCAAATGTTAAATCTGCTTCTATCTCAATCGTATCTGGTAGAATTGGCTGAAGAGGATCTGGAACAAACTTCCGAAGCTGAGATACATGAAAAACATCGTGCATCTCTGACAGAGAAGGCGGTAAGGGTAATCTGTAAGCTACTTCACCAATCCTTTCTAAAATTTGATACGGTCCCACATATCTTGGACTTAACTTCCGCGACTTAAACGGTCCTTTCAATCTCAATCTCGGAGTAACTTTCAAAAACACATGATCACCCTCATCAAACTCTAAAGGTCTCCTACGGTTATCCGCGTAACTTTTCTAACGATCTTGTGCTTGTTTAATTTTATCACGGATCATCCTAATCTTTTCCGTAGTTTCGTGAATAATCTCAGGTCCCAAAATTCTATCTTCACCAACTTCCGCCCAACACAATGGCGTCCTACACTTCCTTCCATATAATGCCTCATAAGGAGCCATACCAATACTTGCATGATAGCTATTGTTATATGAAAACTCAATCAACGGAAAAAGTTATATCCAATTTCCTCCACTTTCAAGCACACACGCCCTTAACATATCTTTCATTGTTTGTATTGTCCGTTTCGTCTGACCATCCGTTTGCGGATGATTCGACGTGCTCAAACATAACTTCGTGCCCATAGCTTGTTGAAAAGCTCTCCAAAATCTTGAAGTAAACTTTGGATTTCTATCCGAAACAATACTAGAGGGAATACCATGCAACCTTACAATTTCCGAAATAAACAATCTTGCGAGATGACTCGCCTTGTAGGTAGTCTTTACGGCTAAGAAATGCGCAGATTTCGTCAACTGATCTACAATCACCCAAATAGAATCATAACCACCTTGGGCACAGGGTAATCCAACTGCAAAGTCCATAGAAATACTATCCCACTTCCACACTGGAATTTCTAACGGTTGTAGTAAGCCACCCGGTATTTGGTGCTCAATCTTCACTTGTTGGCATATCACACACTCCGACACGTACACCGCAACATCCTTTTTCATACCGGACCACCAATAGTCCTTTTTTAAATCTTGATACATCTTCGAAGAACCAGGATGTATAGTAAAAGCACCCTTATGTGCTTCCTCTAAAATCCTTCTTTTCAACACCGTGTCATCCGGTACACAAATCCTTTGGTTAAACAAAATAATTCCGTCGGTAGCTCGCATAAAACCCGGTTGTACCAACACTTCTTGTAACTTCTCATCCAACCCTTGTCCTTGTTGGATTTCTTCCCTAAGAGTAGAATTGATATTCAAATTCCCCATAATTACACAATTAGGAGTCCAAACAAAGTGGAGATTGAGATCTCGAAACTTTTCCAATAAGGCATACTCTAACATCATCAACTCGGCATTATGCAACACTTTTCTACTCAGTGCATCTGCTACTTTATTCGCTTTACCAGGATGGTACTTTAGTTCCAAGTCATAATCTTTCATGTAACGCCCCGGTTTTTGTTAGATTTATTTAATTGAGTCGATTTAATTATTTTTGTTTTTATATTATTTTATTCTTGGTTTTTATTTGGTAAATATGTTGTGTTTATCGTTATTATGTTTTATCGCGTTTTGGGAGCGTTTGGGGGAAAATTGAGTGTAGGGGTATTTTGGTCATTTTGCTTGGTTAGATATTATTGTTTTTCTTAAAATAGAAACATAGAGATTAGAAAGAGAGAAAAAGAAGCTTTAGAAAAATAGAGAGAAAGAGAAGAGAAAAAGAGAAAGAAGAAGAAAAGAAGAGAAAACTTAAGAAAAGAAGAAAATCATCAAAACAAAGCTTGGATAATAGATTAATCGGGTAAGGGTGTGAAACTCGGTTATTCTATGCTTGTGTATGATTATGTATGTATGTGGTTGAATGTTTACTTGTTTTTCCATAGTTTTCATTTCTAGGTTGAAAATGAGTAATATGAATAGAAATCGATGTTTTTGCGGACGAAAGTCGGAATAAGTCACGTAGTGGAGTCGAGTGATGTTAGTCCGTGATTTAGTATGATTGTTGGATTGAAATTGGTTGTTTTAATAACTTTTGCATTTTGATATATATTGATGAATTTGGTGTGAACTGGGGTGTGATTGATTGAATGGTGTTTGGATAGGTCTGGTATAATTGTTATTGGCTGGTATTTAATCGGGTGGTATTGTTGGTATGATCCCGAGTGATTTAATCGGGTTTTGGTTGGATTTTTTGCCATTAAAACAGAGTTTTTGTGGTTCTGCAACAGTGTTAACCGGTTAACCAAATGTGTTAACCGATTAACACGTGAGAATTTGGGTGTTTTTACATGAGTTTCAACGGTTAACCGGTTAACCAAATGTGTTAACCGATTAACCAAAATGCCTCTAGCCCCTGTAAGTCTCCGGTTAACCGGTTAACCAAATGTGGTAACCGATTAACCAAGGCAAAATTTTAAAAATCCAAAACTTCAAAAATTCATATCTTTCGAACCGTAAGTCCATTTTGGCCTCCGTTCGAAGCGTTGGAAAGCTAATGAGATGTTCTTTCTTATAAAAATGGTTTTGATATTAGTGGCTAATTTAATTGTATCGGGAATTTGGAAATGTGTCATTTTGTCGACTTTTACCGTCGTAATTGTGTGTGATTGATGTGTTATCATGCGATATGCTTTTGATATATAACGTATAGCTTGTGTGCTGTTATATGATGTGAATATATATGATGATAGGTTGTGATGATGGTTTGTGGTCTTATGGAAAAATAAATGCTTTGTTTCGGGTTAAACTTCAATGCATGATTATTGATGTTGAGATGGTTCACATGGTTATAAATGTATATGCATTTGATTGTCATGAGTCATTAGTGTGCCATGCATCATGAATATGCACCATGTGATGTCGTGTACCCTTGTGGGGTGTGAGCGACGAAATGATTCCAGAGGGAATCTGCTGTAACGATCGTGTGCCTTATACAAAGAGGACCTAAAGCGATGTTATAGACGATCATGTGCCTTATACAAAGAGGACCTAAAGCGATCGGATCGTGTGCCTTATACAAAGAAGACCTAAAGCGATCCATAAACGTCGTGAGCCTTATACAAAGAAGACCTAAAGCAACGGGGAACATCGTTTGCCCGACGGGGAGTTACACTAAGTAACAAGCGATGATTCCAATAATTCATTAGTGAATTAATGATGATGAGAATGATGGATGGAATGGTACCGCATGCATAAAGTCGTTGTGTCGATCTCTGTGCATTTGCATAAGTCATGAATGAATTGATTATGTGTGGGAAATTGTGAATGGGATTGATGAGTTGATATACATTGGTGATAAATGTATTGAGCATGATTGATATGACTTTGTGATGGATGCATGAATTATGAATTGTTTTGTTTTGTATTTGAATTATGGTATACGTTGTGGTGAGAATGTTTTGCATGCGTATTTCATGTTATTACATAATTGTATGCAATTATATTATAATTGTGTTTCTCACCCTTCTGCTGTTTTGAATGCTCTATGAGGCATTGCAGATTAGATGCTGGAGGTCTTTTTGTGAAGATTATGTCTTCATTCTTTTGTCGGTCGGCTCTGATATGTAGCACCAGGTAGTCAAGTAGATTGTTATGTGATTATGTGTATATATATATATATCTTTTTGGATTTTACATGTATGACTCTGTATATGACAGACAAACTTCTATGTTTATATATGAGATTTCAGTTGCAGATTTTTCGCTTTTATTCTGTATCTGAATTATGGGTGTTAGGAACTGAGTTCCTCTGTTTATGTTGCTACCGGATTGTTGCATATCTATATGAGCAGGTTGTTATAATTCATTACTTTGATGTGACGCTCCCGTCTATGCCATGAATGTTTTAATTATACTTTGATTAATTGTTATCACTTTAATTACTCGGGGTATAGATTAGGGGTGTCACATTAAGTGGTATCAGAGTCAGTCCGTGTCGGTCATTTTGACCAAGTTGTTTGTTGTGCGATAGTTGTGTTTTGTCGAGTTGTTTATTTAACCATAATTACTGTTATTGGATATGAACAGAATATGGCTGGTAGAAATGATGTTTCTTTTGCTACTGCTATGCAAGCTATGGCTCAGGTTGTGCGGAATACACCTAATTCTGGTGGGAATGATGAGTTCAGGAAGAACAAACTGCCTATCTTCACAGGAAGATATGATCCTGATGGTGCTCAGATTTGGCTTAAGGAGATTGAAAGAATCTTTCGAGTGATGGACTGTGCTGAGGAACAGAAGGTGAGACTGGGTACTCACATGTTAAAGGAGGAGGCTGATGATTGGTGGGTTAGTACGCGTCATGTATGGGAAGCTACAGGTGAAGTTGTCACTTAGGCTTTGTTTAGCAGTGAGTTTTTTAGGAAGTATTTTCCTGAAGATGTTAGAGGAAAGAAAGAAATAGAGTTCTTGGAGTTGAAACAGGGTAACATGTCTGTTACTAATTACACTGCTAAGTTTGTGGAGCTTGTTCAGTTTTATCCACATTATGCTGAAGCAATTGCGAAGTTTTCCAAATGTGTGAAGTTTGAGAACGGGTTGGTCCCGAGATCAAACAGGCAATTGGTTATCAAAGAATAGGGAGGTTTCCAGATTTGGTGGATTGTCGTAGAATTTATGAGGAGGATAGCAAAGCTCGTTCTACTCATTATAAGAGTGTGAACGAAAGGAAAGGAAAGCAACCATTTCATGGTGGTCCTTATGTGGTACCAGCTGGCAAGGGAAAGCAAAGGGCTAATTTTGATAAATGGCCAAGTGGGGGAGGTATGTATAATCCTTCGAGATGTTTTAAGTGTGGTGACTTAGGACATCATAAGTTTGAATGTAGAAAGGATATGAGGAAGTGTTCTAACTGTGGAGGTATAGGACATGTAGCAGCTGATTACAAGAGGACTGTGGTGACGTGTTTCAACTGTGGTGAATCTGGTCATATTAGTACGAGGTGTCCGAAACCAAAGCAAGCTCAAGCTGGAGGAAAAGTATTTGCATTGGCAGGAACTCAGCCTACTAGTGCAGATCGTCTGATCAGAGGTACTTGTTTTGTTAATAGTACGCCTTTAGTTGCTATTATTAATATCGGAGCGACTCGTTCGTTTATTTCATATGAGTGTGTGCGGCGTTTGAATCTTTTGTTGTCGTCGATGGGTGGAGAGATGGTTATCGATACTCTAGCATTGGGGTCGGTAACTACTTCTCTGGTTTGTTTAAGTTGTCCTTTGACCATTTATGGTAAGGATTTTGCTATGGATTTGGTGTGTCTGCCGTTGGAGGGTTTAGACGTAGTTCTGGGAATGAATTGGTTGCAGTTCAATCGAGTTCATATTGATTGTTATCATAAGTTGGTAAGATTTCCTTCTCTTGAAGAAGACGAGGAATCGAGTTTCTTATCTACCAAAGAGTTGAAGAAACTTTTGGCGGATGAAGCTCAGTTGTTCGGGTTGTTTGCATCGTTGACTGTAGATAGTCAAGTTGCAATTGATGTGTTTCCAGTCGTGTGTGATTTTCCGGAGGTGTTTCCGGAGGATATTTCGGATGTGCTGCCAGAAAGAGAGGTGGAGTTTTCTATAGATCTAGTTCCTGGTACTAGACCTGTATCTATGGAACCATATCGTATGTCGGCATCTGAGTTGGTTGAGTTGAAGAAGCAGTTGAATGAATTGTTAGAAAAGAGGTTTGTGAGGCCGAGTGTATCGCCTTGGGGTGCTCCAGTTTTATTGGTGAAGAAGAAAGATGGAAGTATGTGATTGTGTATTGATTATCGCCAGCTGAATAAGGTGATGATTAAGAATAAGTGTCCTCTTCTGAGAATTGATGATTTGATGGACCAGTTGGTAGGGGCGTGTGTGTTTAGTAAAATTAATTTGAGGTCAGGTTATCATCATATTAGAGTGAAGAAGGAAGATATTCAGAAGACGGCTTTTAGGACACGGTACGGACATTACGAATATTCCGTGATGCCGTTCGGGGTTTCTAATGCGCTGGGAGTGTTTATGGAGTATATGAATCGTATATTCCATGAGCATTTGGATCAATTTGTTGTTATGTTTATTGATGACATCTTGACTTATTCTAAGTCTCGGGAGGAACATGCGGAACATTTGCGTATTGTATTGCAAATTTTGAAGGAAAAGAAACTTTATGCCAAGTTGTCCAAGTGTGAGTTCTAGTTGTCAGAAGTGAGTTTTCTTGGGCATGTGATTTCAGGTAATGGTATTGTTATGGATCCATCCAAAGTAGATGTAGTTCTACAATGGGAGGCTCCTAGATCTGTTACTGAAATTAGAAGCTTTTTGGGTTTAGCTGGATATTATCGAAGATTCACTGAAGGCTTTTCCAAGTTGGCACTTCCATTGACCCAACTGACTTGTAAAGGTAAAGCGTTTATTTGGGATATTCAGTGTGAGGAAAGTTTTAGTGAGCTGAAGAGAAGATTGACTACAGCTCCGATTTTGATCTTACCGAATCCTAGTGAACCGTTTGTGGTGTATTGTGATGCGTCTTTGATTGGTTTAGGTGGAGTGTTGATGCAAGAAGGTAAGGTTGTGGCTTATGCTTCGAGACAATTGAGGGTTCATGAGAAGAATTATCCTACTCATGATTTGGAATTAGCTACGGTGGTTTTTGTATTAAAAATTTGGAGACATTATCTCTACGGTACAAGATTCGAAGTCTTTAGTGATCATAAGAGTTTAAAATACTTGTTTGATCAGAAAGAGTTGAATATGAGGCAACGGAGATGGCTGGAATTTTTAAAGGACTACGATTTTAGCTTGAATTACCATCCTGGTAAAGCTAATGTGGTAGCCGATGCATTAAGCCGGAAATCTTTGCATATGTATGCTTTGATGGTTAAAGAGTGGGAACTTTTGGAAGAATTTAGAGATTTGAGTTTGGTGTGTGAATTGACATCTGATAGCGTGAGGCTTGGTATGTTAAAGGTCACTAATGATTTTCTGTTGACCGTTAGCGAGAAACAGAGTCTGGATGTGAAATTTGTTGATTTGATGACGGTTGGAGATAAAGGTGTGAATGGTGACTTTAAAGTGGATGATCAGGGTGTTTTGAGATTCCGTGGTAGAATTTGTATTCCTGATGATTCGGGATTGAAAAAGATGATTTTAGAGGAAGGACACCGGAGTAGTTTGAGTATACATCCGAGAGCTAATAAAATGTATCAAGATTTGAAGAAGATCTTTTGGTGGTCCGGATTGAAGAGGGATGTGGATCAGTTTGTTTATACGTGTTTGACGTGTCAGAAGTCAAAGGTAGAACATCAGAAACCTAGTGGATTATTGCAACCGTTGGATATTCCTGAGTGGAAATGGGACATCATTTCTATGGACTTTGTGACAGGGTTGCCAAATACTCAGAGGGGACATAATGCCATTTGGGTGATTGTGGATAGGCTGACTAAATCGGCGCATTTCATTCTGATTGACATCAGTTTTTCTTTGGAGAGGTTGGCTGAGATTTATATCCGTGTGATTGTGAGATTACATGGTGTTCCGTTGTGTATTGTTTCAGATCGAGATCCGAGGTTTACTTCCAGATTTTGGGAAAGTTTACAAAAGGCGTTAGGTTCCAAGTTGAGATTGAGTTCTGCTTATCATCCTCAGACGGATGGTCAGACCGAGAGAACTATTCAGTCATTGGAAGATTTGCTGAGAGCTTGTGTTCTTGAGCAAGGTGGTGCTTGAGATAGTTATCTTTCGTTGGTTGAGTTCACGTATAACAACAGTTTCCATTCGAGTATTGGAATGGCACCTTTTGAAGCGTTGTATGGAAGAAGATGTCGAACACCTTTGTGTTGGCATGAATCTGGTGATAGTTCGGTGGCTGGACCGGAGTTAGTTCAAAAAACTACGGAAAAGGTGAAACTTATTCGTGAGAAGATGAAGGCTTCTCAGAGTAGGCAGAAGAGTTATCATGATCGAAGGAGGAAAGATCTTGAGTTTCGAGAAGGCGATCATGTGTTTTTGAGAGTTACACCGGTGACGGGTGTTGGACGTGCATTGAAGTCGAAGAAACTTACTTCTCGGTTTATTGGTCCTTATCAGATATCCGCGAGAGAGGGTGTTGTGGCTTATCGGGTGGCGTTGCCACCGAATCTTTCGAATTTACATGATGTGTTCCATGTTTCATAGCTTCGGAAGTATGTTTCGGATCCGTCGCATGTGATTCCAATGGATGAGGTTGAGGTAAGGGAGAACCTTACGGTTGAGGCATTACCGGTGAGGGTTTTGGATCGCGAGTTAAAGCGGTTAAGAGGCAAAGATATTGCGCTTGTGAAAGTAGCATGGGGAGGCGCTGCTGAGGGCAATTTGACTTGGGAGTTGGAGAGTCGGATGCGGGAATCGTATCCGGAGTTGTTCGTCTCAGGTAATATTTTCGAGGTCGAAAATTTTTAAGTGGGGGAGAGTTGTAACGCCCCGGTTTTTGTTAGATTTATTTAATTGAGTCGATTTAATTATTTTTGTTTTTATATTATTTTATTCTTGGTTTTTATTTGGTAAATATGTTATGTTTATCGTTATTATGTTTTATCGCGTTTTGGGAGCGTTTGGGAGAAAATTGAGTGTAGGGGTATTTTGGTCATTTTGCTTTGTTAGATATTATTGTTTTTCTTAAAATAGAAACATAGAGATTAGAAAGAGAGAAAAAGAAGCTTTAGAAAAATAGAGAGAAAGAGAAGAGAAAAAGAGAAAGAAGAAGAAAAGAAGAGAAAACTTGAGAAAAGAAGAAAATCATCAAAACAAAGCTTGGATAATCAATTAATCGGGTAAGGGTGCGAAACTCGGTTATTCTATGCTTGTGTATGATTATGTATGTATGTGGTTGAATGTTTACTTGTTTTTCCATAGTTTTCATTTCTAGGTTGAAAATGAGTAATATGAATAGAAATCGATGTTTTTGCGGACGAAAGTCGGAATAAGTCGCGTAGTGGAGTCGAATGATGTTAGTCCGTGATTTAGTATGATAAATGGATTGAAATTGGTTGTTTTAATAACTTTTGCATTATGATATATATTGATGAATTTGGTGTGAATTGGGGTGTGATTGATTGAATGGTGCTTGGATAGGTCTGGTATAATTGTTATTGGCTGGTATTGTTGGTATGATCCTGAGTGATTTAATCGGGTTTTGGTTGGATTTTCTGCCATTAAAATAGAGCTTTTGTGGTTCTGCAACAGTGTCAACCGATTAACACGTGAGAATTTAGGTGTTTTTACGTTAGTTTCAACGGTTAACCGGTTAACCAAATGTGTTAACCGATTAACCAAAATGCCTCTAGCCCCTGTAAGTCTCCGGTTAACCAGTTAACCAAATGTGGTAACCGATTAACCAAGGCAAAATTTTAAAATTCCAAAACTTCAAAAATTCATATCTTTCGAACCGTAAATCTGTTTTGGCCGCCGTTCGAAGCGTTGGAAAGCTAATGAGATGTTTTTTCTTATAAAAATGGTTTTGATATTAGTGGCCGATTTAATTGTGTCAGGAATTCGGAAACGTGTCGTTTTGTCGACTTTTACCGTCGTAATTGTGTGTGATTGATGTGTTATCATGCGATATGCTTTTGATATATAACGTATAGCTTGTGTGCTGTTATATGATGCAAATATATATGATGAGAGGTTGTGATGATGGTTTGTGGTCTTATGGAAAAATAAATGCATTATTTCGGGATTAAACTTCAATGCATGATTATTGATGTTGAGATGGTTCACATGATTATAAATGTATATGCATTTGATTGTCATGAGTCATTAGTGTGCCATGCGTCATGAATATGCACCATGTGATGTCGTGTGCCCTTGTGGGGTGTGAGCGACGAAACGATTCCAGAGGGAATCTGCTATAATGATCGTGTGCCTTATACAAAGAGGACCTAAAGCGACGTTATAGACGATCGTGTGCCTTATACAAAGAGGACCTAAAACGATCGGATCGTGTGTCTTATACAAAGAGGACCTAAAGCGATCCATAAACGTTGTGAGCCTTATAAAAAGAGGACCTAAAGCGACGGGGAACATCGTTTTCCCGACGGGGAGTTACACTAAGTAACAAACGATGATTCCAATAATTCGTGAGTGAATTAATGATGATGAGAATGATGGATGGAATGGTACCGCATGCATAGAGTCGTTGTGTAGGTCTCTGTGCATTTGCATAAGTCATGAATGGATTGATTATGTGTGGGAAATTGTGAATGGGATTGATGAGTTGATATACATTGGTGATAAATGTATTGACCATGATTGATATGACTTTGTGATGGATGCATGAATTATGAATTATTTTGTTTTGTATTTGAATTATGGTATACGTTGTGGTGAGAATGTTTTTCATGTGTATTTCATGTTATTACATAATTGTATGCAATTATATTATAATTGTGTTTCTCACCCTTCTGCTGTTTTGAATGCTCTATGAGGCATTGCAGATTAGATGCTGGGGGTCTTTTTGTGAAGATTATGTCTTCATTTTTTTGTCGGTCGGCTCTGATATGTAGCACCGGGTAGTCGGGGAGATCGTTATGTGATTATTTTATATATATCTTTTAGGATTTTACATGTACGACTCTGTATATGACAGACAAACTTCTATGTTTATATATGAGATTTCAGTTGCAGATTTTCCGCTTTTATTATGTATCTGAATTGTGGATGTTAGGAACTGAGTTCCTCTGTTTATGTTGCTACCTGATTGTTGCATATCTATATGAGCATGTTGTTATAATTCATTACTTTGATGTGACGCTCCCGTCTATGCCATGAATGTTTTAATTATACTCTGATTAATTGTTATCGCTTTAATTACTCAGGGTATAGATTGGGGGTGTCACTTTTCAAGTACTCCATCCATCTCCTTTGACGCATGTTCAACTCTTTCTGGTCAAAAAGATACTTTAAGCTCTTGTGGTCGCTGAACATCTCAAAATGCACCCCATACAAATAATGACGCCACACTTTCAGTGTAAACACAACTGCCGCCAATTCCAAATCATGCGTTGGATAGTTCTCTTCATGAACTTTCAACTGTCGAGAAGCATAAGCCACCACATGACCATCTTGCATTAACACGCCTCCAAATCCCATCTTTGATGTGTCACAAAATACCTCATACGACTTACTAGGATCAGGAATAATAAAAATGGGAGCGGTCGTCAATCTTTCCTTTAAACTCATAAAACTTCTTTCACAAGCTGAATCCCACTCATATGGACAATCCTTTCGAGTAAGTTTCGCCATTGGTAAAGCCAATTGAGAAAAACCTTTGATAAACCTTCTGTAATAACCTGCCAATCCCAAGAAACTTCTAACTTCAGAAACATTCTTCGGTTTCTCCCAATTAATCACTGCTTCAACTTTTGATGGATCTACCGCTACACCTCCCCGAGATATGACATGACCAAGAAAATTAACCTCCGACATCCAAAACTCACACTTACTTAGCTTAGCAAAAAGTTGTCTCTCTTGTAAGATGGATAAAATGATTCTTAGGTGTTCTGCGTGCTCTTGAGGATCACGAGAATAAATAAGAATGTCATCAATAAAGATCACCACAAATTGGTCCAAGTAAGGTTGAAATATCTGATTCATATAATCCATAAAAACTGCAGGAGCATTCGTCACCCCGAAAGGCATTACTAGGAATTCATAATGACTATAACGGGTTCTAAATGCAGTCTTTGGTACATCTGCACTCTTCACCCGAATCTGATGATAACCCGACCGTAAATCAATCTTCGAGAACACACAGGCTCCTTTCAATTAATCTAACAGATCGTATATCCTTGGCAATGGGTATTTGTTCTTGATGGTGACCTTATTCAACTGACGGTAATCAATACACAACCGCATTCCACCATCCTTCTTCTTTACCAACAACACTGGAGCTCCCCAGGGCGAAACACTGGGTCGAACAAAATGCTTAGCCATCAACTCTTCCAATTGATCCTTTAATTCTCTTAACTCAAGTGGTGTCATCCGATACGGAGAAACGAATATTGGAGTCGTTCCCGGTATCAGGTCAATAGAGAACTCCACTTCCCTCTCCGGAGGAAGAGAAGTGATATCCTCGGGGAAAACTTCGGGAAACTCACAAACTAGCGGAATACTCAAAACCTGAAGGTTGTTACCCTCTTCCATAGTTAGAACCAAAAGAACAGATTTTTCCTTCTCAAACAAGAAATTTATCATTCCAACCGTACCTTCCAAAATAGTAGTCAACACATCCTTTGGAGTAGCATCAACGGATGGAATAATAATTAGCTTTTCTTCACAACCGATAAATACCGAAATTAGCAGAAAGCCAATCCATTCCCAAAACAACATCCATTTTCTTAAGCGGCAAACAAATCAGATCAATCTAAAAAACTCTTCCATCCACAGACAAAACACAATTCTCACACATTAAAGGTGTTTAAACAATCTCATCCATGGCAGTAGTAACCACCATGGGTGGAGACAACGGAATAGCTTGCAACCCAAGTCGCTTCACACATTGCATCGACACAAAAGAGTGTGGCTCCACAATCAAATAATACAAAACAAGGATGTCCATTAACGAAACACGTACCAGCAATCAAAGAGTTGTCACCCTTTGCTTTCTTCACATCCAAAGTATATACTCGACCAGTATTCTTTTCTTGCGCTTGATTCCTATTCTGAGGATAATCCCTCACCAAATGGCCCACCTTATTACACTGATAACACCTCATTCCCCCGAAATTGCACCTACCATGATGATTCCTCCCACAGGTGCGGCGTACCGAAGGCACACTAGTCCTGGAACTCTGAACTTATTTCCCCTTAAAAGCTTGTTATCTCGGTCTAAATTGTTGATTCGATCTTCCATGATCACCTTGACTCAACCTACTCAATTCCCCTTCTGCTTGCACTTTCTTCAAGCTATGTTCTGCCACGTAGCACTGCCTTAATAATTCGACATAGTTAATGAACTCCCTCTGAGACACGCTATACGAAATTTCAGCCCTCAACCTAAAAAGAAACTGATCAATCTTCCACATCTCGTCCGGAGCATACATGGCTTGCCTAGAATAAGCAGCCATTACCTCAAACCTCTCAGCATATGCGGCTACAGTCAAAGTACCCTGTCTCATCTGTTGAAACTCGAATTCCTTCTGAGACCTTAAGGAACTTGGGAAATACTTCTCCATAAAATTAATCTTGAACTGCTCCCATACCTTAGGTACCTCTTGAATAGTCATCAAGTCTGAGGCACTCTCCCACCACCTCATGGCAGGGCCCTTCAACAAGTGAGAAACGAAAACCACCTTATTTTCCTCACTAAACTAGACTATTAAGAAAATCTTCTCCATGCCGGCTATCCACTCGTGAGCCTTTACAGGATCTAACCCTCCCTGAAATTCCGGAGGATTCATACGGATGAAATCCCTAAAGCTTCCACCTGTAGCCTCTGGAACAACCACTGGAGGATGCAGACCACCCCCAGCCATTTGTTGTACCATTTGTTGCATAAACTGATTCTGTTGTTGTTGCATCTGCTGCAGAAACTGAGGCCATGGAACATTTTCCTCGCCGCCTGGCGGATTAGTCCCTGTCGGAGTGGTTCTGGGTTTACCATGATTTTTTCTGCGCCCATCGGCCATGTTCCTAAATGTCATACAAATAGGATTAAGTTGATCAGGCTCAATACCATAAATATAACACTTGACCAATGGCGACACAACGCATATGAAACGGAAAGAAATACTTATACTATTTCATGGCTAGGTCGAGGATACGACCTGCTCTGATACCAACTATAACGCCCATATATAAATGCATACATCAAAGCATATATTATACATGAATACCACGTTTGGTACTGAAATATACAAGTCTCTAGTAAACACATTATACACATACATGCCCAAAAATCTAATACAAAAACTATGGCATAATATATATACAAGATGTTCCAAAGATAAATACTAAGAACTAGATCGACAACAATCTCAAAAACTCCACAACGGAAGCCTTGCCACCACAAAAAGCAGAGATAGTAAGGAAAGTCAAACAACTTTATCCTTACCCTTCGCCGAACCTGTAGTACCTGTAATATAATCAACAAAGTGGGGTGAGATACATCAAATCTCAGTGAGTTCCCTATCTTATAGGTCCTCTCGGCTTTACAAGGTTCTAACACGCCTAACTCAAGTCAAAAGGGAAGGGAAGTGACTTTGAGTACTCACACACACTATATAGATCCATGTTCATGAGTCTTGTTAACTCACATTATCACTAATCGATAACCTTACCAAGGCATCCCTTTTTCCCGTTCGCTTCTACGTCTAGAAGTCGACCCGAGTCATGGATCCTTGTAGTTACTTGGCATACGAAATAGATTCAGAAATAAGGGACATATTATCACCTTAAATCGTCACTTCACACGGCCCGTGCACCGTCACAAGTCTCTTTACCCGAAGGCTCCATTCGTACTACACACGGGAATCAAACCTGCCAACTAATCGTGCACATGTTTCAGAGGAGCTCGAGACCCATGAAACGCACTCACATAAACGGTTACGATTATGTGATCATACACACAAATATGGTTGTATTCGACAATCACAAGGCCATATTAGCCTTAAGACCTGTTTGGTCTTTTCTCAATTTAAACACAATTAACATGATCCATACTAGTGTAATTATTTCCATACCATTCCATAATAGACGCACGCCTCGACCTCTCTTGCACGAGCGTCGTCGTTATGTTATTCAGCAATTTCCTAACCGTTACTAGGTTCCAACATGATTCATGGTAAGGTTTCCTCACTCTATCTATTTCATATTTTAATATGCATACACTCTCAAACATGTTCAACAACAAGAGAAATAGGTAAACATAAGTCAATTTCATAATGGAAACACACAATCCAACATATCTTAAAGTTACACCATTTCCGGTTCCCTCCGATTTATTTAATCGGGCAACAAAATAGATAATTTCCACTTTTATGAGATAGGGTCTTCTCACAGCTCTCTGTCGGTACCAAGAATACCCCGATCGGAGTCGCGGTTCAAAAGTTATGGAAGAAACAAAGTGGAAAAATCTGCCATGTTCACTAGGCGAAATCCCCAGCGAACGTTCGCTTTCATCTTCGTCGGTCGAACCCCCGTGGCGAGCTGAAACCCAGCAAAAAAGACACAAAGTTCGTTTCGCGAACACCCGGTCGAGCATTCGCCTTGCCCTTCGCTTAGCAAAGTTCTGGGCAAACCAAGTCAGAGGTAAAAAGGCACAAAGTTCGCTTCGCAAACGGCTGGCGAACCTTCGCCTTGGCCTTCGCTGTGGTTCGCTGGGCGAACCTACAAAAACACAGAATTTTCAGCAACGTACAGCAGGTCCTTTGGCTCAACACTTCATTCAAAAACATGATCAGACACACAACCAAGCATTGACATATGATTATACACAGATATCAAACATACTACACAATTAATATCATATTTCATCTGTTAGATTCGTAGATTTAACAAGATTTCTCATTTTCTCACAATATCTAACCTAACTCAAAACTCAAGAAATTCCTACAACTAATGCTTCTATCTGGAACCCGCCTTAGAAATGGATGATGATGAGGAAAATGGGATGAATTGATGAAGATGAGACGATTCTTGAGCTCTTTGGAAATTTTCTCCTCTTTTTCCTTCCTTTCCTCTTCTTTCTCTCCAATTCTTTCTATCTCTTCTTTCTATGTTTGGCAAGGAGGAAGAGAAATGATATAGAAAATATCATTAGTTAGTAATACTACTAATTGTCCAAAAAGTCTTCAAAGCTCCAATAATTAAAACCTCCGAGTCAGATAATATTAATTTGATCTGTTCTGAGCTCATCAGTTTACTCTAATTATTTCATCCAAATAATTCTCAGAGTAAACCGGAACCCACTTGATCATACGAATATTATCCAGAGTAAAATAATTTACAGGGTATTACATTTAATATTAAAAATTCCAGATCTAAATGAAAATTTAAAATCCAATTTTATAATAAAAATATAGATCTGAAAAAAAAATTACTTTTCAAACATTTTTGTTCAAAATCAATGATTAAAATTCACATCTAAAAATTTACTTCTCAAACACCTTTGTTTATGTGAAATAATAAAGGAGAGTGAAGTTAGTTATTTTTTAAATAAAAAATTATTCTTCAAAAAGAGTAACGATGAAACATTGTTTAATTTATTCTTGATGAACAACTCAAGGCAAAAATGAATAAATAAGAGTGGTGTAAATGTTCTATTTTGTGGTGTAGATTGTAATGACTTATAAATAAATAAATTTAATAATTAAAATAAAACAAACAAAATGGTAATGTAACAATGCTTTTTAAAAATAATCATTGTTCTTTAAATATGTAATAAAACTTTTAAAAGACCGTGTGACTCATTTACATAAGAATTTGATGTATTTGAGATATGTTTGGAGATGCATTTTTAGATTTTAGAGATGATTTTGATTTTTTTTTTATTAGGGTGTGGAAGCAATCCTTAGGGTGCATTAAGAAATTTCTAAAAGTTTTAAGCAATGCGTTTCAAAGAGATTCTTTTATAAAAATAACCAAGTTTTTAAAAAAAAAACCCAAATAATCAAGTTTTCACACTATTTTTTTTCAAAGTACTCATGTTTCAAACAAAAAAAATTGGCAACACAGAACACATGTCAATTCAATTGGTGTTTGTATTAAAAAAAAATAGAGCTAGCGTCAATTGACATGATGACTGCATATGGAGGCACTAATTGAATTGGCGACACTGCATGGCAAGATGAAGGCACCGATTTAATTGGCGATTGTGTACAAGAAGTGAGTGTAGGCATCAATTCATTTGGCTCCTATGTATTTGATGTTTTTTTTAGTATAAATAGATGTGCCTTATACCAATTACTCCTCAACTCTTCTCATTTTCTTCTTAATATTTTCTTCACTAGCTTTAACATGGTTGTTATAAATAGAGGTGTCTTCTACCATTTACTCCACACCTCTTCCTCTTTCAACAATATGATCTTCACTTCCATTCTCTTAATATCGGCTTATTGATTTCTTTTGTGTGGCTTTCATGGAACCCGAATCAATATCCAACAGGTCGGACCAATTTGTTAGGGAACAATTTATAGATAATGAAAGACACAAAAAGTGCAACGATTCATTGATATTATAAAATGACTTATAATTTAGTACAATTTTCCCTCTAAACGACATATAATAGAAAACAGAGGAGGTAGTATGTAATACCCCATATTATCTAAACGCTCAATTGGATGTCAGATGAGATCAGATGAGTGTCTATGTGCATTGTCTCTGATCAATTAGAATAATGGAATTCTTTAAGTATTGTTAATTGGGATCAATATAGCAACTAGTGAACTCTGAAGAGATCAATTATTTTATTAAAGAGACAGATCAATATTTATTAGTTCAAGAGAGAATTTTTTGGTAACTCTAATAATTGATCAATTCGTGTGAGACGACAAAATATCAGTTAGAGATATTTTACCCTGTTGGATTTATATTATATAATAAGCATTATGTATGTGTGTGTGTATATATATATATATTGGTAAGAGAAGAGAAAGAAAAGTTGAGAAATAGAAAGAAGAAGAAAGTTGGAGAAAGAAGAGAAAGAGGAAAACAGAGAAAGAAGGGAGAAAAGCTCAAGGAAGAAGAAGAAGCTTGGATTCATCTCATTATTCATCATCTTCTTCAACCTCCTCTTCGATTATCAGGTGGGTTCTATGTAGAACTCTAAGTGTAGAAGTTATGGTTGGAAACCTAGAATAGAAATTATTAGGTTATGAGTGATTTTGTTGGAATCAATGTTTTAACAGTTCAAATGTGAAATAAACAGCGTAATATAGTCGAGTTATATGTGGAAATAATCGAGAATACTTGTTGGTATGTTTCTATGAGTTTTGAGTAAGTTTGAATGGGTTGGAATCATGAGAAAATTCGTATTTTTCTGTTCTGTTACAGAGTAACCGATTACCCATAATTGAGTAACCGATTACTCTATGGAAAAATGAGTTTCTGGCAAAATTTGAACTGAGTAACCAATTAACCAAAATCGAGTAACCGATTACTCTGCATGCCTCTAACTCTTAATTTGATTATGTGTGAACAGTATTATGTGAGTAACCGATTACCCTTTTTAGAGTAACCGATTACCACTGTAAGTGGATGAAAAATACTTTAGAAAATTCATAACTTTTGAACCGTGATTCCGATCGAAGTGTTCTTGGTATCGTTGGAATGCTATGACGATCCTCTACCCAATAAAAAGTGAAAATATTAAGTATGATGTAGGATTAATGAATTATTGGTAATTGAGTGAATGAAATGTTTTATGTGATATGTTGTTACAAATATCTTAACTATGCTATTGAATATGCTATATCTTTCTATGTGCTTTTAAGTGTGATTGATAAAATGCATGCTTAAAATGAATTAGGAAGAGTGAGAAACCTTACCCCAAACCTAATGATATGATTCTAGGTTGTGACTAGGATTGTGATAGAGAATCTAGATGGCGATGCTCGTGCGTTGATGCCTAGGTGTGCATCTTCGACGAGTAATGGTCTAAAGGAGAGTGAGACACTAGTATGGAACATATGTGTGAACCTTTGTGTTATTTGTGAAAAGGAGAATATGGCCTTAAGGCATTGTGGCCTTGTGATTGTCGAATATAATCACGTTTGTGTGAGAGATCACGTAATCGGAATCGTTTCCCTGAGTTGCCGTTTCACGAGGTGAAGCTTATTTAGAGCTCCTCCAGAATGTACGCATGATTTTATTACTTGGGAGGTTTGATTCCTGCATGCAGTACGAATGGAACTTATGGGTAGAGACTTGTGACGGTTAATGGCCCGTGTGAAGTGACAGTTCATAATGGTTAATGGCCCGTAGAACCCGAATCCATTTCGTATGTCAAGTAAGTACAAGGATCCATGACTCGTGCCGACTTCTAGACGTGGAAGAGGACGGGAAAAGGGGATGCCTTGATGAGGTTACCGATTAGTGATATTTTGAGTTGGTGAACTTATGAACATTCTTCCATATAGTGTGAGATTGTGAACTCAAGGTCATTTCCTTTCCCCTTGACTTAAGTTAGGATTTGGCTAGAACCCTGTAAAGCCGAGAGAATCCATAAGATAGGAACTCGCTGAGATTAATATCTCACCCCATTATTGTTGTTATTTTTCAGGCGTTGTTTACAGTTTTGATTTACAAGAGGAGCTATGCTTGGATGTTTCAAGAGAAGCTTAGCTTTAGTTTTCCGCTGTGTATTTTGTTGTATACAATTGAGGATATTGTATAGTGATCTTAGCTTTAATTTTTTTGGCTAGTTTCTATATCTTGTACCATAGATTGTGTTATGTTTTTAGAATGGTCAAGTATGTGAATTACGCCATTAGGCACTTATGATGCTGTCAGTACCAAATAAAATGCTTGTATAGTATTATTCTTGGTATATATTATACAGGGCATTACACAGTAAATAAAAATACAATATTTGTTGGAAATCCACCAAACCTACAGTGAATTTCCATCAATCTTAATGAACAATATTATTATCGATACACAATAACAATGAAAATAGTAATAAAATCGAGGAAGAAAGAAAGTCAGGGTTTGAGGAAAATTGGAGAAGATGATGATTTTCTACAGAGTTTCTTTCTGCCACACACTGTTGAAATTCTCTTTTATTCACTTTGCAACTACAAAATTCTATGAATACAATGTGTTATAATAATAGGGGTTACTCCCTCTATTTATAGTTTTAGGTTAGCTTGCTTCATAAGACAAAGCCCAAAACACAAAAGCCCAAAATACAAAATAATCTAAGTCGAAATCATATGTGAAGCTAACTGCTTCGACACTTCGACAACCCTAGGTGTTTCGACAGCTACATGCTTCGACCCCATGAATTACTATCTTAACACACCACCTAATTCATTGTGTCTAAGCTATCTACATTCATCATAGCTCTAAGTCTTCTAAATACTTCAACCCACGTCTGCAATCTGATTCTCAGTTCTGCAGTGTTCCAAGTTCAGCTTCCCTTTAGCTACTTTCTCTCAAAGATAATGGAACCTCATTTCGATGTGCTTGTTTCTGCCATGTGCTATTGGATTCTTCACCAGATTGATAGCTGACATGCTGTCGATCTTCGTGGTAATTGCTTCGTGATCTTCTGTTGTAATCTCTTCAACCAAGTTCACCATCCATGTTGCTTGACATGCACAAAGAGAAGCAACTATGTACTCTGCTTCACACGACGATAATGCCACTACTAGTTCTTTTCTCAAACTCTAAGCAACTGGTGCACCACCTAGCATTAACACATAACCAGATGTGAATTTTCAATCCTCAGCATCACTACACCAACTTGAGTAAGTGTAACCCACTAATTTGCATTCTTTTCCTTCATCAGCTGCAGGACACAGAATGCCATAGTCGAGAGTTTCTTTCAGATACCTTAATATCCTCTGTGTCACTACTAGATGTGATACCTTTAGCTTTTGCATTAATCTACTCACCATACCTACACTGTATGCTAAGTCCGACCCTGTGTGACAAAGGTACCTTAATGACCCAAGAAGTCTTCTATACTGGGTTGAGTCGACATCATCTTCATCTGAGTCTTTCGACAGTTACAGTCTTGATTCAGCAGGTGTCGAAGTCAAGTTGCAATCTTCCATCTCAAATATTTTGAAGTATTTTGATCAGGCTTTCTTGGCACATGAAGATTTAGCTTTTGAAGTATTTTGATTTCTCCATCGATTAGAGGGTCTTGCTCTGATATGTAACATCGGGTCGGGATGTTTGATTCGAACGATTTAAGCTCTTTTATTTTGTTGGCATGATGTTTTTATGAGTTTTATTTTAAGAAGTTTTGGATTATAAAAGTGTTTATTTAAATTTTGATTTCCGCTGCGTGATGTTTAAATAAATTCATGATGGTAAAACCCGTGTTACGGAGTAAGTGGTTATTTGATGTTTTGTGACATAATATGATGCCCTTTTGGGACTTTACTCTGATTAAATTGTTATTTTTGTTTGTGATGTTTGTTGGGTAGAAAAAGGGTGTTACATTAGTGGTATCAAAGCAGGTCGGTCCGTCCCGCCAGGTTTTACATGATGTCAGCCCCCGGTCAGTCGACAAGTGTGTGTACACTGTCAATGTTTTGCTTCTTCTAACCTTGTTGGTAGTATGCAGGATGGCTGAAAGAAATGATCGTGCTATCGTTGATGCGTTGGAGTCTCTTGCTCAAGCAATGGCTCAGAACAATCAGAATGGTGGGGCTCCAGACGAGTTTCGTGCTATGGGGAAGTTTCAGAGGAACAATCCGCCAACTTTTGTGGGTACTCATGATCTAGAGAGTGCACAGAAGTGGCTGAAAGTGATTGAGAAGATCTTCTGGGTGATGGGGTATACTGACGCACAACAAGTTCAGTTTGGAACTCATATGCTGTCAGAGGAAGCTGAGGATTGGTGGGATAACACCCGCCAGAGACTGGAAGACGTTGGTACTGTGATAACCTGGGTTGTGTTCAAGCAAAAAATTTTGGCAAAGTATTTTCCAGAGGATGCTCGTGGCAAGAGAGAGGTGGAATTCCTTGAGCTGAAGCAAGGAAACATGACTCTGGCAGAGTATGTTGCGAAGTTCGAGGCGCTGGTGAAGTTCTGTCCTCACTACAACCGTGTTGATCCTGAGGTGTCCAAGTGTCTCAAGTTCGAGAATAGGCTGAGACCAGAAAATAAGTAGGGTATTGGATACCAACAGATTCGCAGGTATGTTGAGCTGGTGGATAAGAGTAGGATCTATGATGAGGATTGCCGAGCTCGATATGCTCACTACAAGCATCTTAGTGAGAAGAAAGATAAAGGGCAGTATAAAGGGAAGCCTTATACGACATCAGCTGACAAAGGGAAGCAGAAGGATTCAGATGGGAAAAAGACAAGTGGGGGAGCAGCTCCCGCTTCTGGGAAGTATTACAGGTGTGGCGAGCAAGGTCACCGTGTTGAGGTTTGCGTCAATAGTGTGTTGAGATGTTACAGATGTGGCAAGAAGGGTCATAGAGCTACTGATTGCAAGGATGATGGTCCAACCTATTTTAATTGTGGTGAGAAGGGTCACATCAGTACCCAGTGTCCGAAACCGAAGAAGACTACTATTGCTGCTCAGACCAATGGTAGAGTGTTTGCTTTGAGTGGTGCAGAAGTTCCAGAGAAGGACAACTTGATTCGAGGTACTTGTTTTATTAATAACGTTGAGTTGGTCGCTATTATTGATACTGGTGCTACTCATTCGATTATTTCGTTTGATTGTGCTACTAGATTGGGTTTGAAATTGTTTGATATGAATGGTAATATGGTAATAGAAACTCCAGCTAATGGTTCTGTTACTACTACTTTTGTGTGTTTGAGATGTCCTTTGGCGATTTTTGGGAAGAGTTTTGTGATGGATTTGGTGTGTTTACCCTTGCACCAAATCGATGTAATCTTTGGAAAGAACTGGTTGGAGTTCAACCATGTTCATATCAATTGTTATAACAAGACCGTAAAGTTTAATGAGTTTGGTGATAATGGGGAGTTGATGTTCTTGTCGGCTAAGCAAGTAGACGACCTTCTGGAGGACGAAGCCGTGGTGTTTGTAATGTTTGCATTGTTGCAGGTTGATCGTGAAGCTGCGTGTGTCGAATTACCTGTTGTCTAGGAATTTCCAGATGTGTTTCCAGACGACATAAGTGATTTGCCTCCAGAACGTGAAGTATAATTTGCAGTGGACTTAATACTAGGTATGAGTCCAGTGTCAATGGCTCCTTACCTGATGTCCGCTTCAGAGTTAAGTGAATTAAAGAAACAATTGGAAGAATTGCTCGAGAAGAGGTTTGTTCAACCTAGTGTTTCTTCGTGGGGTGCTCCTGTGCTGTTAGTAAAGAAGAAGGACGGAAGTATGAGGTTGTGTGTTGATTATCGGCAGTTGAATAAAGTGACTATTAAGAATAAATATCCACTTTCGAGAATCGACGATTTGATGGATCATGAAATTCTGGTACAGATGTGTGATGTCTCGTGCAATGTCACAACATCGCAATCTGCTGTATGAACAAGACAATAAAAGAACTGAAAAACATAAACAACACACAGAATTTGTTCACCCAGTTCGGTCTCACAACCTACATCTGGGGGCATACCAAGCCAGGAAGGAAGTCCACTATTAGCAGTATCAAATTACAGACTCAACAGACCAGTTGACAATCTACCTAATTTAATCACTACCCAATGACCCTTCTACCTAAGTCCTCCCTAGGTAAGAGACTCCATCTCACTCCCAATCATCGCAATGATGTCTAGCAGTCAACAACTCCGCCACTGCATCAACAGCTTGATTACCAACAACAGTTCAATCACTTAAACTTAGAAGACACACTTCCATGACAATACCTAGACATGACACACATGACTAAGAACAATACTTAGAGTTGCTTAACAGCTTCCTCCAAGAACAATACATCTCTTACCTACAGGCTTCGAGATAAACACGATGACCATCCTACAAACCGGGTGGTTCATCAACCAACACAGCCCTTATAATTTACATGATGGCTGGCTTGCTATTTCTAGGTTACAAAGACCCTATTTATAACCTATACCCAACTGGATTTGGGCTTCAAATCACAGCATATCAGTTGCTACAAATCTGCAAAAGATTCTCCTACAAAATAGGTCTTCAATTAACTCTTCCTAATTTATCTCCATAATTAGAACTATTTATTCTCCATATCTTTTTGCACAAAAATAGTAACAAACTATTCTCCATAGCTTTTTGCACTAAAATAGTAACAACCTATTCTCCATATCTTTCTGCACTAAAATAGTAACAAACTAATCTTCAATAATCTTCACTTTTTAATTCAGCTGCAAGATCTTCTCCATAAAAATATCTGATTTGATTTGAATTTTAAAACAGATTTTATCTTCAAATCTTTTTAAATCTTCAGCCCTTAAACACAACAACAAATCTGCACAAAATCAGACTGCAACAGATAATATTTCTCCCAAAATATTCGCACACTAAATCTCTAACATATTTGATCAAATCAAACTTAAACGCGCAGCCCTAAAACATCACCACCTGATGTTCTAATGTTCTGGTATAGTGATGCCAAGACATCGCATGTGACATCCCTCTTCAGCACTTTAACTCTTCAACAACTTAACATTCACTAATGTTATGACTCAATGTTAAGACATCAGACACATGACATTAACATTGTTCAACTTTGTTTTACCAAAATTCCAGCCAATACAAGAACTAACAATCTCCCCCTTTGGCTAATTTTGGCTAAAACAATCTCAGCTAACATCAGCAGCAAAAACCAACAAGCAGCATAAACTCACTTTCACATCAGCATAGGGCACACTCCCCCTCAAACCAAGAACCAGCTCACAGCTGCTGCACCATATCAGAAAAGGCTTCACAACCACACCTTGGCAACTCTCTCCCCCTTTTTAGCCATAATTGGACAAACTCTGAATCTGCCAACCAACATACTCAGAACAAGATCCAGACTCAACAGCTACTACTGAACATTCTCTCCCCCTTTTTGGCCAACAATTGACAAACATTGGGGTAAATGTATACTTCTGATTCAATCCATTGGCACACAAATCTATAGAACCAGGTCCAAACTGTCAAGAACACCATGAACTTTACCAGTAACATCTTGTCTAATAACTACTTCAACAAAATATCCAAAACAAAATATCAACTCCCCCTATCTAAGATAACCAATGCTCATTTGCAAGAAGAACACCTTAAATGAATGGAAAACATAAGACTCATCTTCA
Source organism: Lathyrus tuberosus (assembly GCA_022829125.1). Classification (NCBI taxonomy): domain Eukaryota; kingdom Viridiplantae; phylum Streptophyta; class Magnoliopsida; order Fabales; family Fabaceae; genus Lathyrus; species Lathyrus tuberosus. Next base: position 13,666,170 of record JALAZF010000055.1, on the reverse strand, counting down.
TGTCTTCAAGAGCGCACCCTCTGTTCAACACACCTGCTGAACGTATTCACTTAATGCTTGATCCTCAAACAATCCAAATACCAAAACTCACATGATTCCCTCTTGGTTTGTTATCTTCTCATGCTCCAAAACTCACATCTTGCCAAGCTGATCAACTTCTCTCTGTAATATCCACAAGAATGATCACAATGAAGTCCTTGATCATAACACAGTCATTCCTTATCATACTCTTCATCTTCAGATTTCCAAGCAAACAATACCTGATCTACTTCAGTCTTCTCTACATTCTCCATCCAAGGCAGACCTTCTACTTCATCATTCTCCCGTATGACTATATAGACGCTCCTTAGGCATAATGTATGCACCAAACTCCAGAACCAGAACAAAATCATCCTTCATCAAGGATATTCAACCAGATAATGTCCCAACACAAGTTAGAACATTTGCCACACACCAATATATCATCACCATGATTCTTGATATGCTCCACTAACTGGACTTACTATTGTATAGTAATCCAAAGAACTAGAGAATTAAACTCTCATCCACCTTCAAGAAAAATAATCTCCTTGAGTCTTCAACTCATCACCCTTCTGCCCAAGAGTAACTTGGTCCAAAACAATCCTAAAAAATAACCAGCTGCCACACTCTGATTATCTTGATTCTTCGAATCCACCTCTGAGATCAACCAAATGCCGCAGTTTGATCACCTCATTCATGAATCCTCATATGAAAACAGCCAAATGCCACATTTTGACCTTTTTCATGTTTGTCAAAACTCTCACACAGATATCTTGATTCACCACGGAAACTTGATCTTCAAGTCACATGTTCCACTTGCTCAAAAGCAAACACACTTAGACTCCCTAAGCCATGGTCATGTAACATCTTCTCCTTCCTGCAGCTCCCGCAAACTGCCATGAGAACGATCTTTTGAAGCATCCTATTGTTCATTCCTGTAGATCATATCACCAGCTGAGACTCCTGATGCTAAGCTAGATGCCAGAACATTATGACATCCAACTGTTGAATTCAGCTCTTCCTTCTGCCACTCAGAAAAACCTCCTCCCTTTGCAGAAACAGATTTCCATGCTCTCATAAACTTGATTCAACAATCAAGTTTGAGTAGACAACCTCCATCCTGCTCAGAAACTCCAAAGACTTCAAACCTACCACATCTGAATCTTCAGAAACAAAATAGTCCAAGACTACCCCATAGCAATACCAAAGAATGCCATTTTCCTTAGTAGAGCCGTCATTAGAAAGCCAGAGATAACTGCCACTTATCCTCGACCTTCACAACCAGAGAATACACCATGCTCCCAACCACTTAGATCAGAAATAAACTAATCCAAGCTGTAACCATCAAGATTATGATGTCTTCATAGCTCCCATCTTCATCTTCAACAGCACCACGACAGCCACACAGAGAAAAGTATATTCTCAATACTTTAACAGACTTGCACTTTTGCATCAGACATATACATAGTCTCCCGTCAATGTATTTTGTCATTAGTTGAATGCGCATCCTTATCAAAAGCAGATAAATACTCAACTCCTGTCAAGGTAACCTTCTCACACAACCGCCATCTGCTAACAACCACTCATACCACACAACTCTTCCAGGTAAAGTCAGTGTCTTGAACTTTTACTATACCCTGAGCAAAGAACTGAATTGATGTTTCAACATTAGTTCTGACATTAGTCTTAATCACAACTCCTAATCATACTCATCCACACATATCTCTTGCAGGGAACATAAGAGAGCATATCAGCATCTTCCAAAATTAGACCAACAAAACCGCAGCAACTTGCATAACACACTCTTCCAGAGGCTTCTTCTAATAAGCACAAGGTTCAGACCTCAAAGAGTAAAAACTGCCATCCTTCTGTAGAACCATACCATAGACAATCTGCTCCTTTGAATCCTTCAAGGCACAAAACCGAAAGAGCTCAAGCAAACACCAATTGACCACCGGCTGAATTACCCTGCTACTGCACACAAACTCTTGGATGCCTTTTCCCTTTTCTTCAAACAGCTCCTGCATAAACTGCTTCTGTGTAGCGCGATGTCGAGACATTAGAATGGACATATTAAGCTCAGCTTCTTTCTTGATGAATCTTCCTCCAGATCATGAATCTTATCAAACCAGGAAGATCCTCCTCATTAGGTCACCACAACTAAGCTTAAGAGATAACTTATCAAGATCTTCACTCCCGCATGAAAGATTTGACAGTGATACTCTTTTGCTTTGGCTCCACCCTCTTCTTTCACCATCAAGAAATTTGATAAAGAAGGAATCAAAGTTTCTGACAGATTGGTCTTTAATGCCTGATTTGAAATAAATTCTTCTAAGACTTCCATGTCATACAGTCTTTTAAAAAAAATCCATTTACCTTTTGATCACTTCTTTCCCACAACAAAGATATGAGATAATCCTCAAGTATCTTTGGCATCTCTAACCAAACTACAACATCATAGAATATCCTGCTGAGGAGGCCAAAACCTAATGTCTTTCCAAGAGAGTACTTTCCTAGAGTCTCACCACCAGAGATACAAGAACCACCCAGGGTTACATCAGATACCAAGCAGCAGAACACACACCAACTCCTTAACACCCTTTAGGCACTACTCAATAATCCTTGCACACCTTGACCATAACCTAAGTGCCCATAAATCAAACTCCCAACAGCAGTTCTCCTGATAACAACAGACAGATCCAATACATACTCTATCATGAATGGTCCATTCTTCACTCCACGGGATCATACAAGCACTGAATAAGTCCATAACTCAGCAAAACTATCTTCCTTGCTCATGAACCAGAAAGTATCTTCCCTAGATCTCATCCAGAAACAGACAGGATGCCTGCTTTGATACCAATTGAAATTCTGGTACATATGTGTGATGTCTCGTGCAATGTCACAACATCGCAATCTGCTGTATGAACAAGACAATAAAAGAACTGAAAAACATAAACAACACACAGAATTTGTTCACCCAGTTCGGTCTCACAACCTACATCTGGGGGCATACCAAGCCAGGAAGGAAGTCCACTATTAGCAATATCAAATTACAGACTCAACAGACCAGTTGACAATCTACCTAATTTAATCACTACCCAATGACCCTTCTACCTAAGTCCTCCCTAGGTAAGAGACTCCATCTCACTCCCAATCATCGCAATGATGTCTAGCAGTCAACAACTCCGCCACTGCATCAACAGCTTGATTACCAACAACAGTTCAATCACTTAAACTTAGAAGACACACTTCCATGACAATACCTAGACATGACACACATGACTAAGAACAATACTTAGAGTTGCTTAACAGCTTCCTCCAAGAACAATACATCTCTTACCTACAGGCTTCGAGATAAACACGATGACCATCCTACAAACCGGGTGGTTCATCAACCAACACAGCCCTTATAATTTACATGATGGCTGGCTTGCTATTTCTAGGTTACAAAGACCCTATTTATAACCTATACCCAACTGGATTTGGGCTTCAAATCACAGCATATCAGTTGCTACAAATCTGCAAAAGATTCTCCTACAAAATAGGTCTTCAATCAACTCTTCCTAATTTATCTCCATAATTAGAACTATTTATTCTCCATATCTTTTTGCACAAAAATAGTAACAAACTATTCTCCATAGCTTTTTGCACTAAAATAGTAACAACCTATTCTCCATATCTTTCTGCACTAAAATAGTAACAAACTAATCTTCAATAATCTTCACTTTTTAATTCAGCTGCAAGATCTTCTCCATAAAAATATCTGATTTGATTTGAATTTTAAAACAGATTTTATCTTCAAATCTTTTTAAATCTTCAGCCCTTAAACACAGCAACAAATCTACACAAAATCAGATTGCAACAGATAATATTTCTCCCAAGATATTCGCACACTAAATCTCTAACAGATTTGATCAAATCAAACTTAAACGCGCAACCCTAAAACATCACCACCTGATGTTCTAATGTTCTGGTATAGTGATGTCAAGACATCGCATGTGACATCCCTCTTCAGCACTTTAACTCTTCAACAACTTAACATTCACTAATGTTATGACTCAATGTTAAGACATCAGACACATGACATTAACATTGTTCAACTTTGTTTTACCAAAATTCCAGCCAATACAAGAACTAACAGATCAGTTAGTAGGCGCCTGTGTGTTCAGCAAGATTGATTTAAGGTCGGGTTACCATCAGATTCGTGTGAAGCCTAATGATATTCTGAAACCGCTATTAGGACGAGGTATGGTCACTATGAATACAGTGTGATGTCGTTTGGAGTGTCCAACACACCTGGTGTGTTCATGGAGTATATAAATCGGATTTTTCATGAGTACTTGGATCAGTTTGTTGTGGTTTTCATTGATGATATTCTAATATACTCTAAATCTGAAGAAGTACATGCTGAGCATTTGAGAACCGTGTTGCAAGTATTAAAGAAGAAGAAGCTGTATGCAAAACTGTCAAAGTGTGAGTTTTGGTTGAAGGAAGTGAGTTTTCTTGGCCATGTGATTTCAACTGGTGGAATTATTGTTGATCCTTCTAAGATTGATGCGGTGTTACAGTGGGAGACTCCGAAGTCTGCTACTGAGATACGAAGTTTTCTGGGATTAGCGGGTTATTACCGCAAGTTTATCGAGGGCTTTTCTAAGTTGGCGTTACCTTTGACTCAGGTGACTCGAAGGGGTCAAGCTTTTGTGTGGGATGTAGCTTGTGAAGATAGTTTTGTGGAGTTGAAGAAGAGGTTGACGATCGCTCCAGTGTTGATTTTGCCTAATCCGAATGAATCTTTTGTAGTGTATTGTGATGCGCCGAAGATGGGTCTTGGAGGAGTATTGATGCAGAATGGTCAAGTTGTTGCTTATGCTTCCAAGCAGTTGAGGGTTCATGAAGTGAATTACCCTACACATAACTTAGAGTTGGCAGCTGTAGTGTTTGTGTTGGAAATTTGGAGACATTATCTTTTTGGCTCTAAATTTGAAGTGTTCAGTGATCATAAGAGTTTGAAGTACTTGTTTGATCAGAAAGAGTTGAATATGAGGCAGAGAAGGTGGTTGAAATTGGTGAAGGATTTCGACTTTGATTTGAATTACCATCCTGGTAAAGCAAATGTAGTGGCTGATGCATTTAGCAGGAAGTCATTGCATATGTCGATGCTTATGGTGAAAGAGTTAGAGTTAATTGAGCAATTCCAAGATTTGAGTTTGGTGTATGAAGAGACTCTTGACAGTGTGAAGTTGGGCATGTTAAAGTTGACTAGTGGTATTCTGGAAGAGATCAGAGTGGGACAACAATCAGACTTGAAGTTGGTTGACCAGTTGACCTTGATCAACCAAGGTAACGAAGGTGAATTCTAGATTGATGAGAATGATGTGATGAGGTTCAGAGACAGGGTGTGTGTCCCAGATGTTCCAGAAATTAAGAAGAGCATTCTTGAAGAAGGACATCGAAGTAGGTTGAGTATTCATCCCGGTGCTACGAAGATGTACCAGGATTTGAAAAAGTTGTTTTAGTGGCGGGTATGAAGAAGAATATTGCGGAGTTTGTTTATGCGTGTTTGACTTGTCAGAAGTCGAAGATTGAGCATCAGAAGCATTTAGGTATGATGCAACCGTTGAATATTCCATAGTGGAAGTGGGATAGCATTTCCATGGACTTTGTGTCGGGGTTGCCGAGAACTGCTAAGGGAAATGATTCGATTTGGGTGATTGTGGATAGATTAACTAAATCGGCTCATTTCTTGCCGATGAAGATTAATCATTCTATGCAGAAGTTAGCGGAGATGTACATTGATGAGATTGTGAAGTTGCATGGGATATCTTCGAGTATTGTGTCGGATAGAGACCCGATATTTACATCGAGGTTTTGGAAGAGTTTGCAAGATGCTTTGGGTACTAAGTTGAGGATGAGTTCCGCATATCATCCGCAGATGGACGGCCAAATGGAAAGGACTATCCAATCTTTGAAGGATTTGCTAAGGGCTTGTGTGTTGGATCACGAAGGATCTTGGGATAGCCACTTGTCGTTGATTGAGTTCACATACAACAACAGCTTTCATGCTAGTATTGGGATGGCGCCATATGAAGCTTTGTATGGAGGAAGATGTAGAACTCCTTTGTGTTGGTATGAGTCAGGCGAGAGTGCTATACTCGGACCTAAAATTGAGTAAGAGACGATTGAGAAGATTAAGATGATCCAAGAAAGGATGAGAGCTTCGTATATTCGTCAGAAGAGTTATCATGATAGGAGAAGGAAAGCACTTGAATTCCAAGAGGGAGATCATGTGTTTTTAAGGGTGACGCTAGTGACTGGTGTGGGTCGAGCTTTGAAGTCTAGGAAGCTCACTCCACCTTTTATTGGTCCTTATCAAATCTTGCAGAGGATAGGAGAGGTAGCCTATCGGATTGCTTTACTTCCGTCACTTGTGAATTTGCACGATGTGTTCCATGTGTCTTAGTTGAGAAAGTATATTCCGGATCCATCGCATGTGATTCAGATGGATGATGTACAAGTGAGGGATAATCTAACAGTGGAAGCCTTACCTATGCAGATTGATGGTCATGAAATGAAGCAACTGCGGGGTAAGGATATAGCTTTGGTGAAGGTGTTATGGGGTGGACCAGCTGGCGAAAGTTGGACTTGGGAGCGTGAAGATCAGATGAAGGAGTCGTATCCGACTCTGTTTCCATCAGGTAATTTTTTAGGGAGAAAATTCTTTAAGTGGGGGAGAGTTGTAACACACCAAAATAATTATAATATTTATTTAATTGAATTATTATGATTATTCGGTGTTTTGGTGAATTTGGGTGGATATTATGACGCATGGTGAATTGTGTGGTGTTGTGGGGTAACTTTGGGTTAAGGGAATATTGAGGTACCTTAGAGTTAGTAAATTAATTAGATTATTTTATTAGTAATAATATTAGAATAATTTGAATATTTAGAATATTATTTAGATTATTATTATTATTCTTAATTAAAATAATTAGGAGAGCCATTAAGGGTAAGACGGTAATATTGAGAAGTCTAATTAGGGATAACATGGGTAAATCATGATTAGGGTCCAAGAGATAGGTTTAACAAAAAGAAAATAGGGAATTAGGAGAGTTATTCTGTGCAACCCTAAGAAGCGAAGAGAGAGCTGAGGAAAGGAGGCTAGAACACATAGAATGAGAGGATCAACCGTAGAACCCCAAAAAGAAGAATCTTTTGCTGGAAAATTCGAGGTATGGGGGGTTAATCAGGGTTCATATGTTTGATATGGCTTTAAGGTAGAGTAGTCTGTGTGTTTTTTGTTTTATGATGAATTTTCATATGCTAAATCTGTGGTGAATTTTCGTGCATCTGTGTTGGTCGATTTCTGATATAAATCTGGTATGTGTTGTTGTAAATCCTGTGAATTTCGTGTGAATGATTATTGTTGTTGTGATGAATGTGTGAACAAACCAGATCTGAAAATCGAAGGTGGGATTAATGAATTAGGACTTAAGAATTAGGAAGAAATTGATGAAAATAATGGAGTAGGATAATGACTTAGATCTGTGATGAATCAAAACTGTTTTGGGTCCGATTTCGGAAGATCGAAGGTGCTGGAATGGGAAGTTTTCGTTCAGATGCGAAATATGAGTTTTGAGTAGTTTCTGGCCATACGCGTAACAAGGGGAGTATTACGCGTATGAAGGGGACAACCCCAGGGTGTTACGTGTAGTATACGTACCCGTCCCTAGGGCCAGCATGACCCTTTGCCAGTACGCGTAGCGTATGCATAAGGGAATGGTGGCAATACGCGCATGGGATTCCAATACGCATAAGGGAAGCTGAGGAGGAAGAGGTATACGCGTATGGGAAGCCATTACGCGTATGGGGTTCTTAGGAAAGGTGCATTACGCGTATGGATTAGCCAATATGCGTAATGGGACATTGGGAGGGAATTTTGAGAGGGAAACCTCTCTGGTGATACGTGTAACAAGGAGGGTATTACACGTAATGGAGGCCTGGGCAGGTGACCCTACGCATATGATACGCATGCCAGTGGGTGAGGGATTGAGCCATACGCGTATGGGGCATGCCATACGCGTATGGATAGGGCTGTTGGCAGATTTGTCCGTTTTGCGATTTCTGTCCCGATTTCGCTTATGACGCATTTTACTTGAGACGTAAGGCTATGATGGGGTAATAAAACATGAGTAAACTAGTAATGAAGATGAATAAGATAAAATTAGGAATTTTTATGTGAAGAGTATAATATGACGAATTGTGAGATATAGTGACGAATTGTGACGAGTGCAGATTGGTGTTGAATAATGATGTTTGATGTAGATTCATGGTTGATGATGCAATTATGACGATTTTATGATGATGATTATTATGATGATTTGCATCATGCATTCATGGCATAGTTAGGACTACGGTCCATTTGGTGGCTTCAATCCCATTGTGTGGATTGAGGTGTTTTATGACGTGCTCCGGTTCTTGTGTAGAATCGATCCTATTGGTGGGGATCTTTGGAGGGTGATGACCCAGTGTCCATCAATTATGACGAATTGGTACCACATGCATGAGTCTAAGATGTTGCATTTGCATATTGTGTGGCATTGCATTATATCGATGTAATTAATGTCTTGATGACGTTGGTGAATGATTTGATGACGTTTGTGCTTATGCTTTATCTTTTGCTTATATCTTAATTATTGATTCGTGATTACTCACCCTTCCTGTTTGAATGTTGCCTCCATGTGGGTAAAATGCAGGTGATCAAGCTTAGCTTTCTTGGCGCATGAAGATTTAGCTTTTCAAGTATTTTGATTTCTCCGTCGATTAGAGGGTCTTGCTCTGATATGTAACATTGGGTCGGGACGTTTGAGTCGAATGATTTATGTTCTTTTATTTTGTTGGTATGATGTTTTTATGAGTTTTATTTTAAGAAGTTTTGGATTATAAAAGTGTTTCTTTAAATTTTGATTTCCGCTGCGTGATGTTTAAATAAATTCATGATGGTAAAACCCGTGTTACGGAGCAGGTGGTTATTTGATGTTTTGTGACATAATGTGATGCCCTTTTGGGACTTTACTCTGATTAAATTGTTGTTTTTCTTCGAGATGTTTGTTGGGTAGAAAAAGGGTGTTACACTCCCCCTGAAAGAGAAAACTAAAAACAACAAAAAAAACTTGAACAATTCAAGTTCCCATAAAGCGCAGTAATAACCACAACCACCTCAGCCTCACTCCCCCTGAAGACTACAACCTACTGCAGAGAATAACTTCTCCCATACACAGTATAGAGTTCCACAAACTTAACTCACCCTAAATAGTTGCACAAGTTCAACAACAAAAAAACAAATACTCTTCCTAAGCAGTAGTGCACACATGACATAAAGTCTTGACATCTGAAAAAAAACAACACTTTAATCCCCCTTTTTAGCTTAAAATTGACAAAAATAGAGTAAATGTAAACATACACATGATGGAAGCGCAAACATGGAAGCACAAATAGTAACAAAATGCATACAGCACATGTTTATATGGAAACATAAAACAACCAGATGGAAATATAAAAAACAAAATAGAAAGAACAAAAAACAAATCACTTTCAGATGGTCCTCCAACTCTTGCCTCTATCAAAGATCTTTCTGCACTCCTTGAAGCTGTCATCTGTCTTAGGAGTGTTGATCCTAAACTCCTTTACCACAACCTTCTTATCTTTCACAGTCGCTTGCCTAGCCCTACCAAGCATCAGATTATAGAGGAGAGATGCACCGTGTGTTGCATTCCTCCATTTCTGTAATTGCTACAAATCCTCAATAGTGCAAGTTCCTTCCTCATAACTCATGTCCTCAGTAAAATCTGCATATAAAGCTTTAGTAGACATACCAGTCAGCTGTTCCTTAGTAACACCTTTTCCTTCAGCAAAATTCGTGACTAGATGATGATCCCTGTAAGGGTTCTTATCCTAGTCATTTAGATCCTCAAAATATAATGTCATAACATCTATCATTACATTATGTTTTTTCACCATCTGCTTTATCCATATTGACTGAAGGCAACCTCTTCAGATTTCATCATACTTAACTTCCGTAGCATACCAAGACACATATGTCTGTTTCTTGCCAATCAAGGAAGTCAGACTATTTGTCATATTGCTTGCATATTCCACTATGCATAATTCTTTTATCATAGCCTTCGTGGTGTAGAAATAATCTGTATCCCGCTTCCTGGTTCTAATGAGGCCATTCAAGGTTTTCTTTTCTTGGACAGTAATACTTATCTCAGATGAGTGAAACACTTTCTTAGTAGAGTGTCTTGTACTAAGATCCTTGGATTTAACTGAGTGACCTTTACTCGAGAGACCTGAAGTCTTTGACATAATGCTGGAGAAATTGCAGTTTTCTTCCCTTCCGGTCTCACCAGTCTGCACAGAAGATGTCCCAACATTATCCCCAACATCCAATTTTTTTCTCTAAATCATCAAACACCACATTGACAGATTCCATTGTCATCTTAGTTCTGGAGTTAAAGATTCTAAAAGCTCTACTGCTTGAAGAATACCCCAAAAATATCCATTCACCACTCATGGGATCCAGCTTACCCTTTTGCTCTTTGTTGGTTAGGACACGACATTTGCTTCCAAAGACATGGAAGTATTTCACTGGAGGCTTTCGCCTTTTCCATAACTCAAAAGGATTGATTGAAGTTTCCTCTCTCAGTGTGACCCTATTATGAATATAGCAAGTTGTATTCATTGCTTCATTCTAAAAGGGATATAGCAACCCCTTAGTATGACACATGACCTTAGCTGATTCTTGTATATCCAAGGTCTTCTGCTCAAAAGTTTCATCTAGCTGAGACGAAAAACTATAACAGATATCATGAGACTCATAGAATTCAGTAATTGAATTCTCAAGCTCCCTATCATGATAGATTCTAATCTTGACAACCCTACTCTTCTATTCCTTCTGAACATTATGACATAAAACCTTAAAAACTTCTGGAATCTCTGACTTCATTGAAAGAAAGATTAACTATGTAAACCCAGAAAAATCATCCATAACCACATACACATACTTCTTTCCACCCAGAATTTCAGTTTCCATAGGTCCCACGGCCCCCATGTGGAGAAGTTCCAGTGTTCTCGAAGTAGACTGATGATGCAACATTGGTTGTGCCGTCAGGGTCTGCTTCCTAACTTTGCACTCACCACAGACTTTCCCTTTTTCAACTTTTAGATATGACATTCCTTTAATAGCTCCTACTAACATGATTTCTTTCATTCTTTTAAGATGAAGATTTCCAAGTTTGTGGTGCCACAACTTCACTTCATCCTCTTGAGATTTTGCACATGTGGAAGAGTAAGCAGTAATCCGAGGTTCCCAAAGATAGCAATTATCCTTATACCTTATACCCTTCATCAGAACATCATTTTTCTCATTTTGACTAGACATTTTGACTTGGAGAAAATGACTAACAAATCTTGATCACATAGCTGACTAATGCTGATGAGGTTAACAGGTAACCCCTTCACAAGAAGAACATCTTCCAACCTAGGTGATCCAACATCCACCAATTTACCAACTCCTTTAATCTCTCCTTTAATACCACCACCAAATCTGACAACACCTGTGGGCAGAGACTTAATATCCATCAACAACTTTTGTACTCTTGTCATATGTCTAGAGCATCCACTATCAATGTACCAGTCTTCTCTAGTTGAGACTCTCAAAGAGGTGTAAACTATAAGGTTAGCACTTCTATCCTCGGTACTTCTCTTTTTGCTAACTTGCATATCCTTAACAGAGAATATTTGGTTTCCATGCAATTTATAGCAAAAAGGCTTTATGTGACCATACTCTCCACAATAATGACACCTCCAACAAGATTGGAAGCTATTTGGAGGTCCATCATGTCTGCCCGAATGGTGTAACATATGATTAGACATTGTGGTCATATTCTTTATTTCAGAAAAACATAACTTATCTTCAGACATTCTTCTCTGTCTTTTATTAGGATGATACTGGTTTTTTGTAACTTTTATTTGATCAATCCTATTTTTCATCCTCCTTGAGGAATCAGTAACGTCATCGAGCTTAGAATTTAGGAGAGTTATCTCATTTTGAAGATGAGAGATAACACCTAACAGTTCCTTCTTCTCATTCTCTAATTTAGCAATGGCCTTTCTCCGATTCTCCTCGGCCTTCTGATATTCTTCACATCTGTTACAAATTTCCTTGTAATCCTCATCCAAATCTTCATATAGATCATTTTCATCACATGTTTCTACTTCGTCAGCCTATCTGCCAGAAAGAGTAGTAGTAGGTTCAAAAGATTCTGACTTGGATTCATTTTCAGACTCATCATCAGATCATGAAACAACCAATCTTTTTTTCCGCTTCTTGAAATAGTTGGGACACTATGGCCTTATGTGACCAAATCCTTCATATTAATAACATTGTATCCCTTTACTTTGATCTGACTTCTCTTCAGTTCTGGAATTATTTTGAAAATCATAATTATTTCTGATGTCATAGGAGATGTCCTTAACACCAGGTCTTCGTCTTTTATCCATTCTCTTTAGAATTCCATTGAACTACTTCCCAAGTAGAACAATAGTATTTGATAGTCCTTCTTCAGTGTCCAGATTAGCCTGTCCCTCTTTATCTTCAGCATTGGACACAAAAGCAATGCTTTTGTTCTTCTTTTCAATCCTATCATTCAAGGTTAATTCAAATGTTTGAAGTGAGCTAACTAACTCATCAACCCTCATACTGCTAATGTTTTGGGCTTCCTCTATGGCAGTGACCTTCATCCGATATCTTCTCTCCCAAGGCACTAAAGGCATTGGTTATTTCAAGTATATTCATGTGAATTTCATGAATACTCTCATCCTCCCTCATCTTCAAGTTCTCAAATTTGGTAGTGAGAAGTTGAAGTCTTAACATCTTAACCTTGGAGGTTCCTTCATGAGTTGTCTTGAGAATTTCCCAAGCATCCTTAGCCACAGTACAAGTGTTGATCAACCTAAACATATTCTTGTCAACTCCATTGAACAAAGCATTCAAGACTTTGGAGTTTATAAGAGTTGTCTCGTCTTCCTCCTTGGTCCAATACTCTTCTGGCTTCAAGGTTTCTTTTTCATCCTTATCCTTTACTACAGGGTATTCCCAACCTTTGATGATAACCTTCCATGTTTTGATGTCCATAGACTTTAATAAAGCAATCATACATGCCTTTCAATAGACATAATTAGTGTTATCCAAGACTGGAGGCTTATTTACATTTCCTCCTCCTTCCTTATCCATAGTTCCAGAATACAAACTCCATGGAGCTCACCCAAAAATAGAACAGGGTGACCTACTCTGATGCCAATTAAAATTCAGGCACCCACATACAGATGTCAAGACATATGTCACAACACCAGGATCAACAACAACTTGATAACAAACACAAAGATGCGAGAATTTAAATGACAGAAAATTAAAATTAACACCTGAATTGTTAACCTAGTTCAGTGCAACTCACCTACATCTGGGGGCTACCAAGCTAGGAAGGAAATCCACTATTAGTAGTATTAATTCGAAGCTAAACAATCCCAGTTTACAACTCCTCACTTAATCCCTACCCAGTGCAACTTCTACCTAGAAATCATCATCTAGATATGAGAACCCCCTCTCACTTCCTAAATCACCTCATTGATATCAAACAATCCCAATCCCAGTGACTGTATGCAAAACAAACAATAGAAGATCACACTTCCAAAATAATACTCGGTTTTGCTTAAAAGCTTCAACCAAGAATAATACACTCTTTGCGTAAAAGCTTAGAGTGAACAAAGAACAATCAGTCAAACAGAATGCATAAGAAGATACATGATTGGCATATAATTAACCAACGAAAACCCTAGGGACCAACCAAAACAACGACTAATCCTTATTCTCTAAATTCTCACGATATGCTCTCTTTTTCCAATAGGGTTTTTCTTCTCTTTAAATAACCTTTAGACCTACTGGACTTGGACTTCTTGAGGCGCACAAATAGCAGCAATTAGTATAAACTAGCTATAAATTAACCTGCATCAAAATAGAAGGAAAATACAAACTTTCCTAAAAAGGCTCAAGGATTCGTTTTACGAAAAGTAATAGAATCTGCAATAATAGAAATCCCCACAATATTCTCCCATAACAGTCGCCCACGTGTGCATCAGAACACACTCAAAATTCACACTAAAATTACAAAAATAGTCATGCCCTAACTATATGGTATAACATCTCCTAAAACATGTCCCAACATCATGTTGAACATTATGTCTGACTGACCTGACAGAACATTTGGTTTAACATCTTGCTAACAACATGTTGTTTTACCAAAATGCAACCAATCCAAAAACCACAAGACTTACAATCTCTTCTTCTTCATGTTTTGCAAACTTTGCATCACTTTCTTGATTTTTTTGTTTTTCTGGACAATCACTAGGATAATGACCATACTTATAACAATTGAAACAGTGAATGTGAATTTTGTCAGGTTTTCGACCACCACCTCTTCCTCTACCTGCAGCACCACCTCTTTGGTTGTTTTGGTATGAGGGTCTTTTCTGGTTTGACACATTTCATTCGTGTTGGTTTCCTCAACCAGTCGAATTATTGTAGCCTCCTATACTTTTATTGTCAATCCATTTTCCTTTGCCTTTCTTTTCTCTTGATGATTGAGCCTGCAGAGCCATATCACTCTTTGACTTGCTGTAGCTCTCTCAGCCATTCTTCGTTCACGAGACTCAAGTATTCCTTGAAGCTCTTCCTTTGTCAATGTCAACAAATCTTTCGACTCTTCCATGGCTACCACCACGTGGTCGAACTTTGGAGCCAAAGACCTCAAGATCTTTGCGACAATTGATCTCGACGTCAGCGTTTCTTCACATACCTTGATTTGATTCACCAGTTTCGTAACCATAGTGAATAAATCAGTTATGCTTTCACTTTCTTCCATCTGAAGTAATTCATACCTTCTTTTGTGAGTTTGTAACCTCACCTCTTTGACCTTTTTTGCACCTCCAAAAGACTTTTCAAGAATTTCCCAGGCTTCTTTTACAGATTCTATATCACCAACCTTTTCGAAATTGCATTTAAGCACAAATGACATGTCTATTGCATTTAAGCCTTACATATCAGATCTATAAACTATTTATGTAATGGAAACATATGAAATCAAAAAAGAAAAGGAAAAGAGCAACTTACCAAAGCAATAGAGTAGAACTTCTGATACGTGCAATACAATGGAGTAGAGACGTGATAAGATTAAATGCAATGAATAAAAGCTCTAAGAAACGCAAATGTGGAGAACATGTTTATTTCTTTATTTTTACTCTTTTGCATAAATGAAAATGGGAAAGAAGACAGAACTATGACGCGAATTTACTTAAATAGAAGGATTCAAATTCCAATATCCGTAAAAAATCCTAACTTTAAAATTTGTAGTAATTTTAAATTGTGTGATCCAGAGATCGGTCATGGGTATGATGTGTTAGGCGCGAAATCCGGAATTTTTAAAATCTAATTTTTATTTTTAGAATTTCATAAGGGTGTATAAGAACGATCCCCTAAATTTATCATTTCTTTAGTGAAACCCATACAGACTTCTATTAACTATGTTCCTCTTTCAATACACATTAACAAAACTCATGGCGTTTTTCACCAACTCAAAAACCTCTCAATTTCTCATTCTTCTACTGCTTCTACTAGCTTAATCAAAAATCAAAATAAGCGCTACTACTTCGACGGTGCTGGTAACGGAAATTGCATTACTGGAGAATGTGCCGGAGGATGAAACTGCAACGGCGGAGGTGCTCCTTCGGTGACGCTGGCAGAGTTTCCGATCGGAAACGGGAATGGAGATGAGGATTAATATTAATATATTTTAAAAATAAAATATAGATAAAAAATGACATGACATTAAATGTGAATCTTTTATTGGATGAGGGTACCGGTACCCAAGTGAATTAAAGGATACCGAAATGTTCACTAAATTCTTAGGTACCCATGATAAGTAGTTGATGCGACGCTGTTAACGATGTTGTCGTCCCGATACGATGGACCTAGGAGGTATCTGCATGATTAGCACTCCAGCACCCAAGTCAAATTTAGATTCCAAATTGAAGGTAGTGAAATTGGAGAAAAAAATTGACTCTGATTATAAGAATTGACTCACACACTAAAATGCCATAAGTTTAAATTTCGTCATCTCTTTCCCAAATCTCAATGAGCTCTAAAATTCAACTCACGCAAACTCTAAACTTTCAATAACAAAAAGAAACAAGAAAACAAAAAAAAAATTCTAAAATCTATATTATAAAAACAATTGAATTTTAAAATTGGAAGACTAAAATCTCATTTTTAAATTTAAATCAAAATTGTATTACGATAATATCTAAAATTAGGGATTAAAAATATGAAGTTTAAATTTTTTACAGAAATTAAATTAAATATGAAAGACTTAAATACCATCTTAAATAAAATAGAAGAATTAATTGAGTATGTATAAAATAACATTACACAAAATTATGAAATATCAATTAATAATATATTATACTTCGTTTATATTTAATAACAACAATGCCAGTTTAGTGGTTGAGTGCCAAAGGTTTACATGTTGAGGCATATAGAATGATTCTTGGTATTGTTTTTTGAAAATTTGTAGTTCTATACAAAAATAATATAAAAATAACAAAAAGAAAGAGCCAAATTGTCAGTCTTACATAGTTCCATTCCATATGCCAATTATAACAAAGTCATAAATGCATTGCTAAATATTGAGAGGGTTCAAAGCTTAGGCGTATACAATTATTAGGCGTAACTTATTAAATCCAGAGGGTGCAATTGAACCCCCTCAGCCATGCCTAGCTCCGCCCCTGACTCTCAATTTACACGTATGTATTTTATTTTAAAATAAAACATATTTTTTATATGTGTTTAATTATCATTGTCTAAATTATAATATAAAATTAATTATTATAATATAAATTTAATAATCATATTTTGTCGAAACAAATTCTTAATCTATTTTAAATTTATTAAAAAACAAATAAATCAATTTACACCTATTGTTATTATAAAACAAACATATAAGTTTGAAGTTTATGGAAACTAGTGGGAAACCCGATGTGACCCGTGGATACGTCCTCAGTTACGTTATGAAATATAAAAAAATCGAAAATATAAAAATGTTGTTGTAAATTAAAAAAAAATTAAAATCATAACACCCAATAGAAAAAAAACCGTGTTCAATTTTCAATATTTTGATCAGTGAGTTTATGTTTCTGTTAATATTCAATATTTTGATAAGTGAGTTCATTCTCCCGTTAATATTTAATATTTTGATCAATAATTTCATGTTCCCGTTAATATTCAATATTTTGATCAATAATTTCATGTTCCCGTTAATATTCAATATTTTAATCACTAACTTCGTGTTCCCGTTAATGTTCAAATTTTCTATCAATAACTTCAATTTCCCGTTAATATTCAATATTTTGATTAGTAACTTCGTGTTCTCGTTAATATTCAAATTTTCTATCAGTAACTTCAAATTTCCGTTAATATTCAATATTTTGATCAGTAACTTCATGTTCTCATTTATATTCAATATTTGGATCAGTAATTTTATGTTCCCGTTAATATTCAATTTTTTTACAAATTTCTGTTAATATTCAATATTTTGATAGTATGGATAAGTTGTAATTTGTTCAAAAATTATTTTCTATCGTTGATAAACATAAAAAAATATATGGACTAAAAAAATAGAATAATGTAAAAATAGTTATGCATTTATTGATTTAATGAAAAAAAATCAATTAAAATAAAAAGATATGAACTAAAAAATAGAGTAATATTTGATCATAAATTAAAAATTTAATACAATTTATTAAGTTTAAATATGTTACATTATTTGTAATTTTAAAAATTTTATAAAATATTTTCAGATCTATTTTATACATTTATTGTTTTAATGGTAAAATTTTCGATTAAAATAAAAAGATATGGACTAAAAAGCAGAGTAACATATTACCATAAATTAAAATTTTAGTATACTTTATTGTGTTTTACGGTGTTACAGTATTTGTAATTTTACAAGGATAAAATTCAATAACATATCTGTTTTAGCATTTTCACACGTAATAACATTTACATTGAGAGATGAGTATTTTTTTTTTGGTATTTAAATGACACTTTTTCATCCATAGAAATTTAAATTGATTGTTTTTTTTGGTATTTACATTGAGAGATGAGTATTTAAATGACACTTTTTCATCCATAGAAATATAAATTGACTATTTTTCTATAAGCAATTAAATTGACTATTTAATATTTTTAATGATCAAGATGATTATTTAATTTGTGTTAAATTATAAATCAATATTTTAATAGATTAAAATAATATAGCTAGTATAAAATGAAAAAAAAAAAATGAGTTTTGTTCTAAATAGGGTAGATTGTTATGGTTTAATTATTTGATGTAATGGTTGTTCTAAGAAGAAAAATAAAACAAAGAAGAGATTTTATTTTTGTTTGTATAGGATCAAAGAATTTAACATTGTATATCTATTTTATGATATTAGTTTTTAATTCTTATTAATTATATAATAAATTTAACATAGAAACTGTATATATATCTCAGCTTCAACATTGGAAATAGACACAATTTATTCTAATAATAAAAATCAACTAGTTTTAGATTCATACACAATTTATTACTAATATCTATTTTTCAACTAATAACATAGTATTTAAAAATATTATTTTAATTGTATAAATAAATATTAGTAACAGGAGTAAATAAATTTTGCTCGTCTTCGGATTCATACATTATTTAAATAATTTAACCAAGATAATTTATTATTTTTAAATTTTATTAATTGTAATTTACTAAAATGATTTATTTTCATACATAATTAAGTAACAAAAATAAATTTTATTTTGTAGAGACATTAAAACAATTATTTATTAATGGTAATTTACTAATATATCCTTATCATTAATTTGTTGTTTTAATGTCTGTTAATAATTTATTGTTTTAAAATTTCAATATTTGACCATTATTAGTCATAATGGTAATTTATGGTTACCAATATTGTAGAAGATGATATATACAAGTAAAACAACAATTTTTTCCCGTGTATAAATATTACTTTAAAAGAAAGTATAAATGTAAAATTTATGATTGTTTTTGTATATAAAAAAAAAATCCCCGTATGTAAATATTATTTTTGTCTTATTTTTTCATTATGAGTTTAATATAACTTATTTTCCTGTATACAAATATTTGGATCATCCATATATTTCCCGAATCTCTTATTTTTTCATTATGAGTTTAATATATCTTATTCATAAAATATATTAGTTTTATTTTTTATCATAAAATGACTAAGAATATTTCATATTATCATACAATTTTGATACTATTTAATTCATACATTACTAATGTATTTATTCTAGATCACGATACTATAATTTATAATATTATCAATTTTTATATTATAATACATTATCGTTTGTAATCTTTAATTTTTAATACATTTCACCCGTCTTATTTTAAGTCTCTTTCTATTATTATTTATATTGAAGTTCATTTAATTCATTAATATTGCAGGATTATTTTGTACTAAAAAAGTATGGCATGATTATTGTTTATTTATATGGAATCACGTATATGAAAATATTTGGATCAACAATATACAAAATAAAAAAATATCATTTACAATCATTCCTGATTTGAATATCATTCATTCATAAATATGCATTTAAAATAATTTATAATTTTATACAACATTAATAGTTTTAATACAACTTTAATAGTTTTTACGTAATATATGATATACTGATTATTAGTTCTTCTCTTTCTTAATTGATATTTGATGGTAAGTAATTGAATAACAATAAAATAGATCAAATTAATGGATTGATATTCACTAACTACATTAAAAGAATATAAACTACCCAAAATTTAGTTCATTAACACATTAAAAATAAATCATTATCAATACATTTAAAATATTTAAATTCGTAATTATACCATTATACCAATTAAATTTGCAAAATATTTTTCAAAACTTATAATATTTCTTATATGAAAGATAAATTTTATATATATAGGGAACGTATCATATGAGAATCTCATTTTTATGTAAGAACATGAGAATGAATCTGAACCATTAGATTTTAAAATAAATGGGGGAGATTATTTGTCAATTTTTTTTCTCTCTCCTCCATCATTTATTTTAATAATGGAGGAGAGAGAGAAACAAAAACCATACATAATCTCCACCATTTATTTTAAAATCTAATGATTCAGATTCATTCTCATGTTCTTATATAAAAATGACATTCTCATAGGATATGAACCCTCTATATATATATATATATATATATATATATATATATATATATATATATATATATATATATATATTCTTATAAACACGTTTAAATATCTATAACCTGTACATTTTTTATATTTGCAAAAATTATAAAAACATTAATAATTATTATTATAATAATTAGTAGATATTATAAATGGTATAAAATAATACTAACCTCTTATCGATCCATAAATATATTATAAATGATATAATACAACATATTGGATATTAATAATTATATCTCCACACTTTGAAAATGTAATGTTTCTATAAAAAAAGTATTTAATTATTTTATTTAGATGGATGAAAAACAAAATTATTATATTTAAAAGAATAAAAACATATTTAATTCTATAATTAAATATTATTGGATTCTAATTATTATCAATAAAATTATTACATTATAATTATTATCACAAATAAACATTTATCAGTTATCACAGATATGATTATAAAATAAATTATAGTTAAAACAATTTATATGTTAAAAATTTATTTAGGGTGTTCCCATTTTTAGAACATATTTTTTCTATCCATTAATGTTATTAGATTATAAAATTTAATAAAAAATAACTATTCCATATAATTGATTATAACTATTTTAGAGCAATTCAAGATAATTGTTGGTTATAAAAAAATAAATACATATAAATTTCAAGATAAAAAATCAAAGTCCACTTTTTAAATTTTCAACCATACATATATATTTAATATTAGTTTTCATCTTATTTATTCGAATATAAAAATAACTGCTAAAGAATACTAAGTTGCCAAATTACATGAAACAATTTACATAAGCAGCCTTTAAAATCTTTCCTCTTGTACACAATTTTTTTTAAAGTACACAAAAAGTACACTATATGATACATCACTTGTTTTTCTAAAAACTATAATAATTCCAATAATTCCTATAACTGTAATAAAGCCTCTGTAAAACCACGTGACTACGATATGTAATTGCCCATGCTTAGACCCAATGCCCTATAAAGAGGACCAATTAATTTGAACTTTTTTTCCCCACACACTTTTTATCATTGGTCTCTAATTGATGCACAAATTTGTCTTGCCCTTCAGATCTATCAAACACATTTCACAGTTTAAAAAATATTTAATCCATTGTATTATTGAGAAGAAACTTACATCAAGTTAAAAACTGAATAATCAATGTCATGTCATCAAGCAAAATAAACACTGATTATATACTTGTTGACAGATAGATCCTACAAGAAAATATAAACAAAAAGCACAAATATTTGAAGTACTATGATGCAAAAGTTTTGGCCTATTGGAACTCATAACATAATTAACCATGCACTTGTTTGCTGCATGTAAAATACATGTGAAAAACCAGCATAAAATCTAGTTACAGAGCAATGAAAAAAATAAAGAATACATTTGACTAATTTTTGTTTATATACCTTGCATCTGAGTAAATTCCAAGCTTAAGACCTTTATTGTGAACATGATCTGGTAGAGCCTTAATACCAAAAAGAAATGTTGAGTTCTTTGCCACCACATTGCACTGTATCACAACAATGTTTGTCAGAAACATTTTTATCAAAAACTTTCAGAAACCAAATAAGAAAACACAATGAAATAAATTATCTATACCATAGACCGCAATTAAATATTTGCTTTACGTTCTGCTTGCAATCTTACACCAGTAGCATCACACATCACCTGCCAACAACAATATATGATATCAGAAACTATCACCTGCCAAGTTTTGAACCAACCACATCACTATAGTTAACAATAAAATGCACTTTAATCCCATTATGTGCAACAGGAACATAAACGTGGCGATACCAAATAGGATTTTCAGTATTGTTAATCACAAATATATAACATAACAAAAATTTAGAAAAATATACAATTATAAGAAATTCATAGATTTAGTTTGAAAATTGAATAACTCAACTCTACTCATGCAACTTACACAAAAGCTGGTGAATATCTGAACTTGGTTGGGACTTGTAGCGGGAGATGTTCAATTTGATTACTAGTAACCATCACCAAAATTGCTGCCAATGATGCTGCAAACAACAGAAACATTAGGATCAAATCAAACTTAAATAAATCGACACCGCTGGAACCCGAAGTCGAAACCGGAGTTGAAGATGATTTGTACTCAGGATCACCAGTAGAAGCCATGTCTTAGTGAGGTATATTACACATATAAAAAACATATGTAAAAAATCTGCACATATAAAGAACATCAGTCATTAACAACAACAACTTTTTCAAGTAACGCCAAAGAGCATTCTTGATGGAAAGTCTCTAAATCCATCAAATACTGAACATATTAACTGAGCAAGTCAGAAAAAAGAGAATGTTGAAGTTTATGGTAGATGAAAGGTTTTTGTAGAGTTGACAAGTCAACAAAGTGTAACTTGCTTTAAAGTTATATTTTCATTTATTTTTATTTTTATTCTACTCGTATGTTTTAACTTTATTTTCAACTTTAATATTAGTGTAATTTTAATAGTAATAATGTATTTTAATTTTAATTAGTATAAATATATAACCATTTCTTTTAGGCAAATTCTTATCACACGACCCAACCTTCTTAGGCACCACCTGAATTTCCGTTTTTGCCCCCTGATTCTGGATGTGCACATCCGGACGCACCAATTTTTAAAAAAACGCTGATGCATTCCGGAAGTGCACATCCGGAAACATTCCGGATCTGCAGATCCGGAAAATAGCAGAACATTATTTTTTTTAAATCGGTTTTTTGGTTGGTCGCATATGTTAATAAATCGTCGCAACTTAATATACATTTGACAACATCCATATATAAAAAAAATGATATATATATATATATATATATATATATATATATATAATAAACGTCTGTCAAAATACAGTGCATACATGTAATATAAATATGATACATAAAAAAAACTACTGCGTATGGCGAAGGATCTCTCCTGGCTCCCCTGCTCCTCTGCCCCTACCCCCCAACCTGGATCGATGTCTGCGGTACTGAAGTGCCCCCCAGCAATCGCAATCATCCTAGCCACGACAAGTCTGGCACCAGAGCCCTCAGGGAGGTGACCGACCTCAATGGCTTGCTGCCTTATCTGTACTATCTGACGACAGCGTGGTAGGACATCCTGAGTATGGTCCAGCTGAGACTGCCGTTCCTCTAATATCTCCTGATGAGCAGGTCTGGGTAGCGATCCCTCAGCAGTGGGCACCATGCATGGGTGTGAGATGGTGTAGAACCACACGATGTACCCGGCAGCAACACTCCAGTCTGTCTTCGCTCTGGTCGCCCGAGCCTCCTCCGGTACCAAGTGGGGCTGGTAGTCAGCATATAGCTCATCTATCTGCCTGCGGGTCAAGCCTAGAGCAGCAGACTCATGAGGCATCCTGGGGATCGTCTACGTGTAACCGAACTGACGCATGACGCGCTCCGGCAGGTATCGGGCAGTAATGGTCGAACTGCATGCAAACCATCCTGAGAACAAACAAACGTCATCGAACGGGCGCGTCACACGGTGATCGACATAGGGGCAATACAAAACGTCCTCAGCAGCTATCCGATCTAGATACACTCTGAAGGGGTCCGGCGCCTAGTTCCCTCTGAGCAGGACAAATGCAGCAGCACGTGGCATATCCTCAGTGTACCCCTGGACACTCCCCCAACCAGTAATGTAGGGAAAGTGCTGTAAAATCCACGCCTGAAATGGAAAACATAACATGGGTGTCAAACATTATAATGAATACAGAAAGAAAAGAAATGAAAAAATCACTTAGAATATTAGATTGTTACCACGTATAGCGTACAACTGCCTGCCACAGTCTTGGCTGCCCATCGGCAACCATCAGAGAGCCTGGAATTGGTGAATGCCAGCGCCGCCGCCCCCCAGTTGTACCCATGGATCTCTTTCTAATCCAGAAGGTACCTGAGGTACACGATATCAACATAATAGGAGTTGGTGTCCACAAACATCTGCGTGCCCAGCAAAAACAAGTAGTAGCATCTCATGGCACGCGTCCTGTGGATCTCCACCTCAGCTGGATCACCTGCTGCCCGTCCTGCCTCTGCAAGCGCCTCACCAAATCTATCCATCAGAAACGAGATCCGGACGTGTGCTCCCCTCAACTGGTGCACATCCGCATGTGCCTTCTCTGCGCTAGCCCCAAGCTCTGTAACCAGCAACTCCATGCCGTCCGCCTTCGTCATCCTACCGTGGATGGCTGTGGTGTAGGATGTCCCTCAGCTGTAGGGGCTACAGGGACTCCCTCTGCGCCGGAAGCCTCGACTGTAGACTACATCCGCTCACGTCGGACAGATGCGTGCTGAGCTGTCCGCCCATGTATGATACGATCGTCTCTGTCAGCCATCTAATCTGCAAAGCATTAAAAAAAATTAGAATTTTTTAAAAATAATTAAGCAAACAAACAAACTAAAAAAAATAAAATAAAACCTTCTGGATGTGCACATCCGGAAGAACACATAATTTTTAACGTTGAGTACTTCCGAATGTGCACATCCGAAAACACCCAGAATAATAAACGTTAGAATATTTCCAGATTTGCACTTCCGGTACGTATTTTGAAGTCTAAAAATGGCAGCCATGGTCACTGTACCATGCAAAAGGACATTTTAATGTCGTGATCGTCCGTATGAAGCATTACACAAGTCCTACATTGACTATAACCTATGTTTTTCATTCAACCTAATAATTTCTACAACTAAATATCAACTCTAAATCGATTACTCGAAAATTACTCCGTAACTCTAAAATTTAAAAACTTGCCGATTAATATGAGATACGGAGGATTTGGAGACTCTTGCTCGTTGTAGATGTTACTTTGTGCCAAACTTGAGAGGAAATAATCGAGATTCAAGGTGATTGAAAATTTGAGGGTTTGAGAGAGTTTGAGTGAGTTTGGAAATGAAAAAGTGAAGAATGAGGGGAGGAAGAAGGTCTGGCGCGAAGTTATAAGAAATTCTTCCGGAACTGCACATCAGAATTGTTTCTGGATATGCACATCCAGAAGACCTCAGCGTTTTTTAAAAAATTGGTACGTCCGGATGTGCACATCTGGAATAAGGGGGTAAAAAAATAATTTCACGTGGTGCCTAAAAAACTTGGGTGGTGCATTAAAAAACCACCTTCTTTTATATTTCATAACTTCTGCTACTCATTAGTTTTTTCTGATTTTTTATCCCTCTAACTCTTCCCTAAAGGTATGTTAAAAGTTTTATATATAAATGTAAAAATTAGTGTTTTAAAAACCGGACCGGACCGGCCGGTCGGACCGGTTGGACCGGGAATCGGCCAGGTAACCGGTCGGGTTCGCTTGTTCGATCGCCCATGTCTTTGAACCAGAGGGAACCGGTGTGACCCGGTGCGAACCGGGAAAACCGGCGGTTTTCGCAAACCAGTGGTTCAATTGCTTATTTAAAAAAAAAAATTTAATTTTTTTTTTTAAATTTTTTTTACTCAAATACATATGAACTTTTCTCCAAGAATAATAGTGATCACTCATTTAATTCAAGTGATACACAAATTAAGCTTCGTAATATCCACAAAACTATTTTTACTATTTTGTATTTATATTGATTGAAAAACCATAATACAAATATTTGTATAGAAATTTAAGAACACAGATTAAGAAACTAAATATAAGATAATTTTAGACTTAACTGATTTCCATTATATATATATATATATATATATATATATATATATATTTGGAAAATTTATTATTTAGAATAATGTTAATATTTGTATTGTTTAATTATTAACATTAAAACTGATTTTCTATTAACATTAAAACTATGAATTTAAATTAAACTCTGTTTAATTTAGACTCTGTTTAAAATTTTCAATTAGACTCCGTTTAAAATTTGCATTTAAATTATGAACCTGTGAATTTATGATATGATATTTTCAAAAAATTTAAGTGCTAGTTATATTTTTTAGAGACTGAATCATCCGGTTCGACCGGTTTTACCGGTTTTATACCTATTATAATGACAGGTTTATTCAACTGAGTTATCCGGTTTAATCCGGTTTAATCCAGTTTAATCATGCGGTTCGACCAATGAACCAGTGGTTCGACCGATAAACCAGTGATTCAATACCCTCACCGGTTTGATGACCGGTCTGGTTAACACGGTTAAAAATACTACGTTGATAGGCTATTTGTGCAAAATTTTATTTATATTTATTGGTTATTCTTTTTAATTGATACAATCGTCAATTTTTTAAAAGTATAAATGTTTTAATGTGAGATTTCTCTCCATTAATATTTTTCTAAAAATAATTATTAACTTTTTCAGTTGAATAAAAAAAAATACTATGTTCTCCAAATTTTCTCTTTCAGTTGAATACAAAAAGTATCACCGGTCGAAAAAGAGGGGCCATAGGAAGGTCATGTGCTGCTTTGGTGCGAGATGGAAAAAGTTATGTGACGTTGGTGCCGGTGGTTTCACATGCAGTTGACTCTTTCAAAGCTTATAACTAGGGGTGTTCGCGGTGCGGTTTGGGCGGTTTTGACGTTAAAAATCATCCGAATCGCAAGAGAAAAAAACATGCGGTTTGGTTTGATTCGGTTGGCTTTTAAAAAAAATCCGAACCAAACCAAACCAAACCAATGCGGTTTGGATTGGTTCGGTTGGTTCGGTTTTTTACAAGATTTTTATTGAGTGATATTTACATATATAGAGAACAACATAATTTTGTTTTTAGTCATTCACACATTGCCAAATAACAACAAAACTCATCATATTTAAACAAAAAGTTCTCATTTAATATACAAAAATCAATTTAAACAAAAGTGAAAAAAAATAGTAGCATAAAACAATATCAAAAATATTATAATAAAATAGAAAATAGAGGAGAATGGAGATTAGAGAAGATGAAAAAGAAAGAACATAAGAGATGTGAGATTAGAGAAGAAATGTGCGGTAAAAATATAATTAGAAGAAAAAATAGTAACATAAAAATGAGAAAATGAAAAAGAAAAAACATGTGAGATGAAAGATTAGTGTAGAAGAGGTGAGACGTACATGACAAAGAAGATGAGAAGAATGCGCAATATTATTATGAGAGATTTGAGAAGATTAAAACTGAAAAGTTAAGTGTGAGTAAGAGAAAATATTTCGTAATTGTAAGATTAAGGCATAATGGGTTTAAGTTTTGGGTTAGATGTGGGATAAGTGAAGTTTGAGTTGTAACATAATGCGGTTTGGTTTGGTTTAGTTCGGTTTGCAAAATACAAACCGCAAACCAAACCGAACCGTGCGGTTTTGTTAAAAAATGGCCCGAACAAATCCGAACTAAATGCGGTTTTTTGCGGTTTCGGTTTGGTTTGGTTTGGTTTGCGGTTTTCTATTGGGTTGGTTTGGTTTGGTTTGCGGTTTTCTATTGGGTTGGTTTGGTTTTGAACACTCCTACTTATAACATTAACTAAACTCCAAAAGCTTATTACTTTCTAAGTCTAAACCAAAAACAACACTTCAAAGTTATATGAAACACATGAGTTCATATTTTTGTACCTTATTAGGTTATATGGTCTTGCCGATAGTATTCAAGGTAATGTTGATTTAATTTTTTTTAGAATTGATAGGTTTAGGATTTTCTAATTTATTTTTCGTGCTTGATGGTTTTTTTTCTTTCGAATTTACGACCTTAGATGTTTGAAATTAAAATTTATTGGGAGGATGTTTATATTACAAGAAATGAGATATATTCGGTTGTGACATCTATAAAATGGTCTATCAAACCTTTTTTGAGTGCGACATCGCCCAAGACATTATGCAATCTTAAGCAGACAAAGCGGGTTACGTGACATGAGATTGTTTGCAACAATTTTGTAAATTATGATATAAGAATAGTCATTATTGATTCGCGGATGGATTAACCACACAAAAAGCGGCAAAAGATTCAACGATAGGCTTAATCCTTTCTCCTATGTATAATATTGTGTTCGCTTTTCTGATAACAAGTATAATTTCCTCTGCCTTGTAGGAATTAAAACAATCCATATGGAGACGATTTAAAACTTACTTGCTTGTGACTTTTATTGGCACAACTACACATGTTTTTATACCAACAACCTCTATTGTCATTCTACGATGACGAACTGGTTAACAACATCCTAAACCACAATGTACCCATCCTAATTAGGGAGGTGATGGAAGTGCACAGAATTTGAAATATATTATTGGACCAAAAGAACTCATGCGATACCATGTACACCAAAATATACACTAATTTAGACAAAAAACAATTACCACAACCCTATCACGGAGGGAACCTATAAGGTTTCAATGGAACTGGCGCAAACACTTGGGATATGTTGAAAACTGAAGGGAAATCACTATACAATACAAAGCGGAAAACGAAATGTTTTCCTTAAGGTCGATCTTTACAAATGAGCATGATCAGTGATAGAAACAGTTACCTCTTGTGGCGATTAAAAATTTTGATGCAAAATTAGATAAATGATCACTAGCGATGAACAAAGAACAACACCTCTACGCAGTCCATGCGAACAAAATGCATTCAATCTCAGTGCTAGCTTCTACGAATGAAGACCTTGTGTGTGTGTGTGTGAGAGAGAGAGAGAGAGAGAGAGAGATGGGGGTGGGGAATATGGCTAGGTTCAAAACCAAAATTCATCAAGTGTGAAAGCTTTTGCACAATGGTCCTATTTATAGAACCACTTGTGTGGGATGCAAGCTAAAAAAGGCCACTTAAATGCACCACACTTTATGGAGTATTGCATTTCACTTAAATGCACAATAACTTACCGTATTTCGTATTCCACTTATGTGCATCGTACCTTACGGGGTTCTACAATTCACTTAAGCATACCGTAACTTACGGTGTTCGGTAAATCTTTTATTTATTTTATCTCTAATTAATCTGGTCAGGCGCATTAATAATCGCACAGGCATCAATTTGTTTCTTCTTTCACTAAATATGAGGCACTTTTTCAGGACCAAATCCTTATTCATAGCCGAGCCTGTGATACCAAACGCACATATCATCCTTCTTTTTTTACCTTCTCGGAGGATAGAGGACTTAGCCTATTATGGTAAAAAGGAATGGCCCGATAGAAGTAGGCTCGAGACCAGTACTTGAAAAACCCACTCTTTCTAGAGCAAGTGAGTCCAACTGGGACGAGGAAGATCAAAATGCAAAGTAAGCCTCAGGAGTAATAGGTTTCACCAGCATGAAACATTCGAGAAAATTATCCCAATCATTGGTAAAAGTCAAACTAAGAGACATTAGGGTGAAGGAAGATAAGTCCATGATCTCGGGCTTCATCTCGAGAGGTGCAGGCTGCGTAAAAGAGATTAAAAAAGAGCTCAAAAGAAGGTTTTCAATATTTTTGCTTGACATATAGTTAGAGCACCTTCATATAAGCTCAAGCTCCAGGATGAAGATGCGAGGGGGGATTTTTCAGACGGTTGATCAGAGCCACCTCGAAATCAGAAAATGGAAAATGTACCCCTAAGTTAGTAAAACTGCATTCATATAGAGGAACCAAGCAACCCTCAAAAGAAATGCATATCCTCTTCGTTGGATTTACTAGAAGAACCGACCAATCCAAAGAGTTACTGACCATAATATCATCATTGGTTATAGCCGCGGTAGTGATCAAAGTGGAAGGAGTCCATTTCACTTCAGCGACCACCCAATGGTATTTATTGACTTTATTTGGTTCAACTAATTGAATCCCCTTTTTGGGTCATTTCATCAGCTCTAAAGTGATCACCGGGTCTGATCCTAGATACAACATTAGACTTTCCCCAGTACTTCAAATGACGTGTGATTTCAACATCACTAGGCTCGTGACCATTTACCCTTTGTTATAGTCGAAAAAGTCATTGGCACGTTCCCTCATTTGTTAGGAAACTTTTATTTCTGCCTCAGTCAAGACAAGGGGCATCAATTTCTCAATAATATCATCGCTCCCTCCAGCCTTCATTTAAAGTAGAGCCTCCGAGAAATCACTAGAAAAAAATCTTCCATAAAAGGAGTCCTCGGACACTCCTTCCATTTCAGAATCACCTATCAGAGAAATGATCTCCACTTTAAAATCTCCATTGGCAGAAGAAAGGGAAGGCGATTCAAATTCCATTCCCCTTTTCAAAGATAAAGAAACGCTACCTTCGGAACCATTCTCTATGATAATATAGTTATTACTTATATAAGGAAAGAGGCAGTAAATGCTTGAAGAAAAAAGTTTAAGTTGGAAGAAGGTACCTAGAAGGGTAAGGTTATAGGAAGTGAAACGAAATAGAAGGCGAAGGTTGAAGCATTGAAGCTTTGAATGCATGATGGCGTTTAGTCAAGGGAAAACACTCTTAGAAAAGAGGAAAAGGCTCAAAGGGAAAAAGGGAAATTCAATCCAATAGGCTCCAAAAATGCCTCCAAATTCCCTCTATCCTTATATAGTCGTAGGCAATCGGACGGATAAGATTGGAAGTAAGATGCGAGTGCAAACCAACAGTTAGATTTCAACTTAGAAACACAATCAAACTCAAGTGCATTCAAGTGTACAGTACGCAGCGTCACGTGACTCTCTACCTTTTTTGGTCACACGTCAAGAGAAAAACATTGAAACGTTTCAATTATGGAACCACATTAAATGCTCGTGTTCCTCACTACTCTTTGGCAAAACCAAAGCAATGTATGCCCACCGACGCTTGGATAACCATTCCTGAAGGCTGGGCACGACTGCTAAAAGTCTCTCCCGACATCCAGGGTGCTCGGTGAGTCTTAGGGAAAACTGTTCTGAGTTTGGCAAAGGTTTAGTAAGATAAAGCTTACTCATTTTTTCCGCTCCATTGAGTTCAAGGTATAAATACAGTTACAAGAGGGTTTCATGTACATAATCTCTAATCTCCACTCTCACTATGATTATCTGAAAATTTAAATTGACTTGTTTGTTGGAGTGCAAACCATGCAGGTATTCTCGTGGGTCTACTGTACCGGAGATTGACGACACCGGCTCAAAAACAACATCTCCGATTCAAGGTGCATCAGAATCGCAACCTTCGATCAAAGAAGTTGCTTCATCGAATTGTGTACGAAGCTTCATTCTACTGTAACTTTTGCAATCTTCTCCATTTCTCGTTCTAGAAAAGAATAATTTCTAAATGAATGTACTTATTTACTTAACAAATTTATATAAATAAAATATTTTACTTTTATTAGAGAAATATATGATAAAAATAAATTTATAACACTGACAATGATTTTATAAGTTAAATAGATTTTAAATTGATGATGATTATGTTTTTAGAAAATATATACAAATATTTTTTAATTTCACAAAAAAATTAACCATGATTTATGTATTAAATTATGTAATTGTAAATTTTCTTTCGGTACTAAAAATGTGCACGATGCAAATAACCAATGTTTCCTTTGTGAGGGCTGTTACGACATATATACCTTCCATCTCATCTTGAATATCTCACATGTTATTCATTCCAAGGTTTAGTAAACGGTTTGCACAGAGAAAAGGGGTGATGTATCCCCTATAAATCCCGCCAAATCAGATTAGAAGTTTTAAAACATTTATAGAACATAACAAAACGATATATTTCTATTAGATAATAATATAAATATTTTTTACACTTTCAATACATCTGCTATAAACTCTTGCACAAAATATATATTTCAAAATATTAATGGTTGAATGGAAATCTAGACATACGATATAATTCTATTTGGTGTTAGATAGCTTACATATTTTACAACTTACTAGTTGATTGGGCTGGAAAAGTATTCGGGCTGAAAAAATATTCTTAACAGTTTCAATAATATTTAGGAGCATTTGACTTGCCATTAGAGCTGTCAAATTAAGGGGCCGGAGCCTAATTTTTAAAGTCCTAAAAATATAGGGGGCCCAAAATTTTAAAGAAAAATGAGTCCTAAAATAAGTAGGTCCCCTAAACTAAGGGCCCCTAAAACTTAAGAAGGGCCTCATGGCCCCAACAATTTTAAAAACTTGACTTTTTTTTAAAAAATGATTTTTTTCAAAAATATTAAATATTTTATTTTTAAATAATTTTTTTTTTTAAATAATTAGATTTTTTTTTTTTTTAAATTTAACTTTTCAAATGAGTAATTCTCGTCTAAGAAATATGAAATAAAAAAACTTTTAAATAAAATTTTTTAAAAGTAGAAAAATATATTAAAAATTTATTTTTGATACAGTTTCCAGCTTAAAAAAATTAAAAAAAAAAACACTTTTTATGAATCTTTTAGTACACTTCTGACACACAGGAAGAGTCTTTATGCGGAGAAAAAAGATACCAAAGAAAAAGAATCACCTTCTCAAACAACTTTACTTTTTTTTAAGTTAATAAATTAAAAACTGTGAGAACCATTGAGATCAATTTTTGTTGATCAACTATTTGTGAACTTAAACAACTTTCTTTTCATAAGAAAGAATTATTAGTTTTTTATTTTAATTTTTATCTATTTATTTACAAATTTATAAAAAGTTAAAAAAACCATTTGCTATAAAAAAAAAAAATTAATTTACTCGGTCTCTATGAAGTCATTTTAAGAAAAGTAGTATATAAAATAAAGAGAAAAAATAAATTAACTTAAATGCATTTTTGATGAGTTAGCAAATTTTTGATTTTGTTTAAATTTTTATATCTCACTTTTACATGCGAAATAAATTTCACTTTTGTTTTTCTCTTTAAAAATTTCTAAAAACAACTCTTTATACTATGGGACTTGAAAATCATAATCAGTGAGAAAAACGCTGTAAGAGTAAGGTTACCTATGTCACGGCGTCCCAACCGTTTAATTTCTTCTTCATCGGTGGCGACAGCGATATACCCCATCTAGTTTTGGAAATAAAATAAGGCCCCTCAATGGGGCTCAAAAAAAATTTAATATGTACAGGGCCTAAAATTTCAGGGTCTAAAATAAATCTCAATACTAAGGGACTTAATATATTGGGGCTTTAATGGGGCTTAATAATTGGGGCTTTTAAATATAGGGCTTATTTGACAGCTCTACTTGCCATCCTTAAGTTATACATATGACATCTCATAAATTTTCATAATTCTCAAACTGCTCATGGACAAATTTAAGATAAAAAGTCCAAACAAAATTTCTTGAAATTTATTTAAAATTTCCGGTAACAAAATTTCCAGGAGTTCAATCAAAATTTTTAGAAACATACATTTTGAAAATTTTGGTAAAGAATACAAGAGTTTTTACCGGAAATTTTAAAATTTCAAGTAAAAACGCATACATTTCGAAATTGATGGTAAAAATTTCATGAGTTTTTATCAGAAATATCGAAATGTCTGACATTTTTTTCAAAATTTCCGGTATAGTTTTGAAATTTCCAATAAAATCTTATGAAATTTTTTATTTTTTTATCGGAAATTTCAAAATTTTTGGTATAATTTTAAAAATTTTTGATAATTAAAACTCATATTTATTGACATTCAATAACTTTAGACAAGGGTATAATTGTAAAAACATGCAATATGAGAAATGTCCGGTATAAGTGAGGGGATGGCAACTTAATTTCTCAAAATTTAGTGGAAGCTTCAATAGAATTTAATGGATATTTTTTTAAAAAATAACCATTATTTTCAAATAAAATATCAAATAAACTACCTTTTCAAAATAATTATCAAAATAAAGTGTTGGATATACAGAAAAGACGTCATTTGAATTGACGCATGCATGAATTATTATAGTTAAGAATCATCTTAATGGAGTATGTATAACCTAATGCGTGGATGCACTCATTGCCATAGTGTATGCGCTATTTGCTATGACTAGTACATCATATTTGTACCTATACGCCAATTTAATATTAAATGATTACATTAATAAAAGGCCATGCGCCATAGGTACAAACATATTGATATTATAAAAATAGTACAAGAGAATAAAGTTAAAAACGGGTATGATGATACCATACATACCAATCTATATAATTGACCTAAGTTGTAGAGAAAAGAAAACCAAGACACATGAACAGATATGTGCATAATACAAATTGTAAGAAAAGACAAAAATATTGAAAATAATTTTATAATATCATTCTCTTGTACTCTTTTTATAATATCATTATGCGCCAATTGTTTTGAAGCATTATGTTTGCACTTATGCATCATTTCAAATGACGTATGTAATCAAAGGCCACGCACAAAAAAAAAAGTGTCATTTTAAATGACACATGCGCTCCATGTATGTATATATGCGCCATTTCATTATAAATGGCGCCTTTATTTTAATTCTTTTTAAAACACGGTTATTTTGATAATTATTTTGAAATGATAATTTATTTGATATTTTATTTAAAAATAATGGTTATTTAAAAAAAATCGATATAATGAGATACACATAAAAAGGAAATAACGGTAAAATAAATATATAAAGGTGTAGCACCGAAAACTAATAAAGAATATGAAAGTAATTTGAATGCAAGAAAAGTGTAAATTAACTGGGCTTATCCATATGTAAAATTCACTACAAGAAAATGTAGAATTAGCTACCATAATTTTACTACAAAATAATTTTGTAACTAATTCTTGTTTAAAAGACAATCATATAATCACTACAAAAACCATTATTAATTCTTTTTTTATTAATTTTATTTACTTATTTTAGTTACATGAAACATAAGAGGAAATCATTTGCTGAAACACTACTTGAAAGAAGCAAAACATTCGAAAACGGTAAAACGCGAAGAACTTTACACATAAGCACTTTTTTCTCAAACACACTTCTTTTCCAAACGATTCTCCCGGAAGACCTCCAACGCGAAAGTGCTTTTTCCCAAACGCGATTTTGCAGCCGAATTGCTTTATCGCAAACCCAAACGCGATTCGTCATCTCACTGCATCGTTCAGTTACGTTTTGGTTATGGTTCAGAACTTCTTCTGTTCAGAATGCTCATGGTTTGGTGCACTTTTACGGTAAGCTTCACGGTTTCATGTTGATTACGCTTTCAATTGGTTTCTCTGGTTTTTTGTTTTGGTATTGATTCTAAATTAAGTTAACACTAGCATACAACATTATGAAGCTAAATGGAGGAATGTTTACGTGTTATAAATGCAGAAATACGGCTTTTGGTCTTGCACGCAAAGTGTTCGATAAAACGCCTCAACCATATCTCATGCGTCACATGTTCGACAAAATGTTTCAACTGATTTCTTCCGTCTTTTCGCTTTTGTTTTAATGTGCATAGTGATGCTGAATTTTCTGTTATTATTGTTGATTGTTGTTGAACTCTTGAATTGATGCTTTGATCTTGTAGTATAACCTATGGAACTACAAAGTTGAAAAACACTAAAGGTTAAGTTTTTTCATTAAATAATACTTGAATAAAAAGGATCACAAAAGGAAGACTGGGAAGTGAATGGATGTTGATGTTGGGGTTTGTTGATGAGGTATCTGATTGCTTGGATGTTGACAACTTAAAGAGTTTTCTGGCGAATTTCTGAATAGATATCAGAGAATTCCAAAACATGCAGACACATCGGAATTGAACTGGAGTGGGAAGTGAATCATCTTCTGAATAGGCGATGTTAGGGTTTTTCCTCTCAATGGAAGAAATCATCATATCTAATTGCGTTTGTCTAGGTTTGAATCAGATTTAAGGGCAAGCAATAGGATTTATATAACAGAATACGAGAACGGAAAGGTAATATCATCCTCGTATCAATTAGGAATGTAAATATCTCAGGGTAATGTCTCCCTAGCCTCAAATCATGTTATACTATATTTGTTCTTTCATAATTTTAAAGCGCTTAAGTTTTATTCAAAATTTAATTATTTATAAATTCATACTCTAGAAAAAAATTTAGGCCCATCAAATTGATTTATTTAAATAAATATAAATAATAGACAAATAACTCTTGTTTTTTTTTTTTTATAACCCTTTTTATCTTTTGATTTTTTTTTGTAACAATGAGGGCTGAAGCCTCTAACTAATCTAGAGGGGGCGACACCTCTAGAGTCATCATCTATCAAGCTTAAGAGAAAAATCGGAACTACATCAAAGAGAACGATATCCTGGCTGATCCCACAACCGACATACGCTAACACATCTGCACATTTGTTTGCTTCTTTATAAGTATGACAACTAATAACCTCTTCAAAGCTTTCTATAATTCTTTGAATTTGAAAAATAATTGGTAAGCTCTCAACCATGTTGAAACATCCCTTGTTTATAGCTTGAATGACCATAGCCGAATTTACATTAACTTCAACTCTCCTAAAGCCTCTAGAATAAGATAGCTTGAGCCCTTCATATAATCCCCCACAGTTCTGCCGTGAAGATGTTACAACTGCCAAGATACTTCGCATACCCAAATACCCATGATCCTTTATCATCTCAAATCACTCCCCCACATCCCGAGATCTTTTCTTCCTTGCACGTGCCATCCACATTCAATTTAACTCAGCTCAGATTTGGAGGAGTCCAAACAATATTCTGCACTATTCTCCTCTTTGTCATAACAACTTTATTCATCTTCAAAGCTTCACCATACTCCATCACTCTCAGTCCTACATATTCTCCTCTTTGTCATAACAACTTTATTCATCTTCAAAGCTTCACCATACTCCATCACTCTCAATCCTACATGAGCTCCTGGATCAATATGCCTTTTATATCTTTCATTATGAGCCTCTTTATTACGCCATGTCCACAACAAGTTGCAACCAAAAGCCCAAAAACTGCTCCAATTCATATTTAACCCCACGCTATTATTAATGTTGAACTCAATCCAAGGCTTAAGGTCCAGGCTAAAGAATTGACGCGATAACGAGTTAGGAACTGTATTACACCAAACTTACCAAACTTGAATGGCTCTAAGGCAATCACGCATGACACCAAACTATATATATGGAATAAATTTTAACGGAGAATGAATTAATTTTTATATAAATAGAATAAATTTTAAGATAGAATGAATTAACATATATAATTGGCATTAAGCATTTTTTTGGTTTAAAAGTCTTTATAGTTTATTTTATTCAAATTAATTTTAATAAAACTAATTTTAATTAACAATAGATTTATATCCTAAGGACTCAAAGGCCTCATACTCCACTAAATTTTTTATTACAACTTTTATTACAATTCTCAAGGTCTTTTCCCGGTATTTTGATAAATTTATTGTTTATGGCGACGATGGCTGACTTATCTTTTCTTTTTTTAAATTAAAAACAAGCCAATCTATGTTTTTTTTTTTTTGAAATAATAATAGAGATTATTTATTAATTTTTGTTTGTTTTTTTAATACTCATTAAGATTATTATTTTTCCAAGACTTCCATAAAAAAATTTATCAGAAAATAATTAAATGGTTTAACTTATATATAAATATAAATAATTTTTATTGTTTACACCCAATAAATCATAAATATCATATATACTTTATTTAAAATAGATTAATTTTATTCTTAAATTTAAATTAATAGAATATAGTTTAATTTAAATAAAATTGAAAAAAAAATGAGAAATTTGTTTAAAAACTAAAAGAAACTATTTTTTCATATGAGGAGGAATTCTATAACAATTAGAAAAAATATTATATGAAAAAATAGTTTCTTTTAGTTTTTAAATTTAAGAATGATTTCTTATATATATTTTTTATTTTCAATTAAATTATTTTTTATTTATTATTTATAAATATTTTTAAAATTTTATGTGTATTTTATCCTTTGATTTAAATTATTAGAAATTTAATTTAAATAAAGTTGAAAAAAACAATGAGAAATTTGTTTAAAAACTAAAAAATAACTATTTTTTTCATATAACATCACGTAGTACATTTCTAATAGTGTTACTTAAACTAATTGTACCAATTTTTTTCAAATCTATTATTTATATATATATATATATATATATATATATATATATATATATATATATATATATATATATATATATATATATATATATATATATATATATATACTATAAGAGTAAATCAGACAGATTCCTGGTGAGTGAATCTGTTATCGATTTATTGGATTTGAAGAGTCAATGGGTGGGGGATCGTGATATCTCTGATCACAGGCCATTGTGGTTGAAGTCTAATTATACTAACTGGGGACCTAAGCCGTTCCGTTTGTTCAATTGCTGGCTGGAACATAAAGACTTTTCTGAGTTTGTAAAAAAGTCTTGGGAGTCGGTGGATAGTTCGGGTTCTCCAAGTTTCGTCTTATGGAATAAGTTTAAAGTTCTTAAAAGAGACCTTAGGTGGTGGAATATCCATGTTTTTGGGTGGATGGATTTGAAGATTGAGGATAACATCAATAAACTAAATGAGAAGGAGCAGAATTGGAATTGGAATTTAAGCAATCAAGATGAAGAGAGGGTCAAAGAAAAAATGGAGGTCCAAGAAGAATTGTGGAGAAATCTTAAGTATAAAGAAATGATGATTAAGCAGAAGTCGAGAAAATTGTGGGTGAATGATGATGATAACAACACGCGATTCTTTCACGCTTCTCTTAAAGCGAGATATCGTGCAAATAATATTTCTGGCATTAGAGTGAGAAGTACAATTGTGGAGGATCCGGTGTTGATTAAGGACGAGGCTAAGAAGTTCTTTGAGGAAAAATTTAAACATCACAGGGGGTATGATTTGTATGGTAAGTTTGATTGGGTAAGTGTGCTTAGTAGGGAGGATAAAGATACCCTGGAGGCTGACTTTAAGAATGAAGACGTAAGGGCTGCTGTGTTTGATTGTGAAGGCAATAAATGCCCTGGCAATGACGGTTTTAATTTCAATTTCCTCAAGGCTTGTTGGGAGATTGTGGGAACGGACATTAGTAACTGTGTTCTGGAATTTTTTAGTACGGGTATATTAGATAAAGCTTATGTTTCCTCCTTCCTGTCCCTGGTGCCTAAGGTTGAGAATCCGCAAAGATTTGAAGAGTTTAGACCTATTTGTTTAATAGGTTGTGTGCTACAAATTATTTCTAAGATGCTTGCTAATAGATTAAGTGCTGTGATTGGTAAATTAATTTCGCCCACTCAAACGGCGTTTATCCCAGGCCGGCAACTGTTGGATGGTGTTCTAGTGATCAACGAAACCATTGATTTTGCTAAAAGAAAAAAGAAGAAGTGTCTCCTTTTCAAGGTGGATTTTGCGCATGCGTATGACTGCGTCGATTGGAATTATCTTGAGAGTATGTTGACTGTTATGGGTTTTGGACCTAAATGGATGTCGTGGATCCGCGGTTCAGTTTTTAATAGCTTTATGTCAGTCTTAATCAACGGGAGTCCCTCTAAAGATTTCAAAGCTTCGAGAGGTTTAAAACAAGGAGATCCCCTATCTCCCTTCTTGTTTGCGATTGCAGGTGAGGGATTGGCAAGACTTGTGAAGAGAGCTTCCGACATCAATCTTCTTAAGAACTTCAAGTTCAGTGATGAGGCTTCGGTTAATCTACTCCAGTTTGCCGATGACACTATCCTCCTAGGTGATGGATCTATTACGAATATTTGGGCTTTTAAATCTATTTTGCGAGGATTTGAAGTCATTTATGGCCTTAAGATAAATTATGCTAAGAGCTGTTTGTATGGGGTTGGTATTGATAAGGAGATGTTGGCAGCTGCTGAGATTTTCCTCAACTGTAAGTCAGGTTCTCTTCCTTTTAAATTCCTTGGACTTAGAGTTGGTGGTAATCCTAGGAGTGTCTCTTTTTGGCGGCCTGTCGTGGAGGGTATGAGGGCTCGGTTATCTAATTGGATTAGTCGTAAATTATCTATTGGAGGGAGGGTGACGCTTATCAATAGCGTGTTAGCTAACCTTCCGATCCACCATCTTTCTTTCTATAAAGTTCATAAGAAGGTAGTGAAAGACCTTATAGCTATTCAAAGAAACTTTCTTTGGGCGGGTTGTTCGAATAATAGGGGTATTTCTTGGGCGAGTTGGAATACGGTGTGTAAACCGAAAAGCTGCGGAGGGCTTGAAATCAAACATATTGGGCTTTTCAAAAAAGCTCTCCTTGCAAAATGGTTGTGGAGATTCTGTAATGAAGGTACTGAAATATGGCGGCCTATCCTTGTAAGCATTTACGGCAATTTAAGTCGTAAACTTCAGATTTACAGTGTACAAGGTAATTTGAAATCTGATTCTATTTGGCTGAAGGATGTTTTCTCTTCTTCTAATCCTGTGCCTCAATTCTATTTTAATGATAATATCATAGCGGATTTAGGGAATGGTAAAGGGGTGTTGTTTTGGCATTCGATTTGGTGTGGGGGTAGACCTTTAAAGGAGGTTTTTAATAGTTTGTATCAGGTGAGCAACAATAAAGACAGCACCATGGCTGATTTAGGAGAATGGTTGGATGGTGTTTGGAATTGGAAGGTTACAGAAATGCTCCCTTTAAACCTTCATACGGGTAACAGTGATTTGTCTGCTTTGATTCAGCTTATTGACTCTGTTTTAGTGCAGGAAAAAGTTAATGATAAGTGGATATGGATTTTGGACAGAAACGTTGGTTTCTCGGTCAAGTCCTTTTTTGACATTGCGTCATCTCACGAAGATTTTGTTTCGATCGATGATAATTCGATTAAGTTGTTAGATTTTGTTTGGAAATCGGATTGCCCACTGAAAGTAAAAGTTTGTACGTGGAGATTGATTATCGACAGGCTGCCTACTCGGTCGAACTTGGTGAAAAGGGGAATGTAACCCCCATGAAACTGTATGTGTTTATTGTTTCAGGTACCTTGAAGAAGCTGACCATCTTTTTTTCAAGTGTCATTGGTCAGTTATGGTGTGGAAGATGGTTTGCGATTGGATGGACATTGAGCGGATTTCCGCCCGCGAATGTTGTTCCCATGGTTTGGCTTGGATTTTAAGATTAACAGGAAGATGTAAGGAGAAGTATATTCTTGCAATTTGGTCTATTTGTTGTTGGAATATTTGGAGTTATAGGAATAACATTTTATTTAGGGATGAAGTTTGTAATGTAAAGTCGATATTTTACGCTATTGTAGCGACTTCTTGGACTTGGTTGATGTATGGTAAGAGGAATAGGCAGTACTATAGTTTTTATGATTGGAACAAATCCCCTTTAGATTTTATGTAGTAGGCTTCCCGTTCGGGTTTTTGTGGGATTGTCCTGTTTTCTTGTATGGTGGTTAGAGATTTCCTTAATCTCTCTATATTGAATTTGCCTATAAAAAAAAAAAACTTACTCCACATCTTGGCCATTAATTCTTCTCAATTTAATGGTTAAAAATTATCAGTATTAGTTTTCTCTCTCCACATTTAATTACTTATTATTTTTAGCCATTGAATTGAAAAAAATTAATGGTCATGTGGAAGATATGAAGATAAATGTACTGAAGGTTTAAATGTTAAGACAATATCTTGAGATTTTGTTCTTCAAGAACATTCGTATATATTAAATAATATTGATGAAGTTTAATCTTACTTACTGCTCACAAAAGACTTATCAAGGAAAAATCCTCTCGGATGAGTGAAAAATGGATGGGTATAGAGCATAACAAAGTTTCATCATTTGGTTTAATAAAAGGGTTTCTAAAGATATGATTGCATATGAGGCATTTAAATGGATGTCATATATTCATATGTTTAATGTAATTACTTGGAGTGCATACGACATTAGTACATTTTCATCTAGACCGTACTTTGGAGTTATTTAGAAGATTTGGGAGATTGATTATGTTATATTTAAAGTGCCTTTATTTAAGTGTGTGGATTGACAATAACACTGGTGTACAAACTCGTGAATTAGGATTCACACGGGTTGACCTTTGCAAGGCAACTTATATGAATGAATAATTCATCATGTCATCCCAGGTAAAACAATTTTTTCATGTCATTGACCCTTATAACATTAGATGATCAATTGTTCTACAAAGAAAATATATTCTTGATTGTGATGAAAATCAATATTTAACTCTTGATATTACTAAACCCCCTTCTTTTGCAACGCACATGTATATCTCATATGAAGAAAATGATTCATATATTGTGCATGCTTTTTATTATGATCATAAAAAAGGGATATGAGAATATTAACAAGTAAGTATTTTATATGACTTAGCAATACGTATTTCTTAACGATTAATGTAGTTGCTATTGAAGGTTTAATATTGTTGTTGTTGTTGTTGTTGTTGTTGTTGTCGAGTTATCCTAATTGTTTTCGCATGTCATTCAAATTATAGGTGTTTAACGACCGAATACCATTCACCGATGAAGACTTTAGGGTGCCTGTTCAATAATTTACACTTTAGTTTTTTCCTTTGTTGGTTAATCATTTATATATGTTTTAGTTTTGTTGTATACACTACTACAAAACGGCCAAACAACAACGCCAGGTTTACAACGGCATCCTATACACCGTTCTTATAGTGCGTACTAGATGTGCGCACATTATTTTAATTAGAAATCTCAAGGGTATAATAACGGTTGTTATGAAAATCGTGGTGATACAATCTAGCTATCATGGGTTCGAACCTCATCGCCCTCAAATAGTTTATCCCTTTGACGTAAATGCTCCCTTTTTAAGTTTTATTAATATTTAACTAAAAAATAATAAGGATATCACGACGGATTTTTCTCAAAACCGTTGTTACAAATTGAAGCTTATTTTTATGTATTTTAAACACCAAGTATATATATCAATTTATCCATTGAAAAAATAAACAAGACGAACAACCCTAACACCAACGCCGTCACCATTGTCGGGAAGAAGACAACAACAACAACAAAGTGTTATACTTTAAGGTGTTGCAATGTCACATTTGAATACAAA
Source organism: Lathyrus tuberosus (assembly GCA_022829125.1). NCBI lineage: Eukaryota > Viridiplantae > Streptophyta > Magnoliopsida > Fabales > Fabaceae > Lathyrus > Lathyrus tuberosus. The sequence goes on along the minus strand of JALAZF010000055.1, from coordinate 13,622,972 downwards.
ATCATCCAAAGGTGTTTCTACGTCAAGTTCCAGTGTAAAATCTCGATCTGGAAATTTTTGTGGTTGTGATGGTCTTATGGTTTCGTATCAATGCAAGAAGGGACAAAATAAAGGAAGGCTTTTTTGGAGATGTCCATTTTGGAGGAGCGATGAAACATGTAATTTGTTCATATGGGATGAAGACGTGGGAGAAAGAGATGGAAACGACGATGAGAGCATTATGAAGTCAGAGTTGGAAGTTGTGGGCTATCTGAAGGTTATGTATGAGGATTTAAAGAAAAAAAACAAGAATTTGAAGAACAAACTGAAATCAGAGATATTTTCTGGAAATATCAAGATGTTATGTTTTTTTGTCTCATTTATGTTTAATATTTACTTTGTTATGAAATGTAATAGTTGAATTAGGGGTCGAATTACATTGTTGATGTTTAAACTGCAGATGCATTGTGAATTACATTGTTGATGTTTAAACTGCAGATGCATTGTGAATTACATTGTTGATGTTTAAACTGCAGATGCATTGTGAATTACATTGTTGATGTTTAAACTGCAGATGCATTAAGTTAGAAGTTAAGGCGCACATTTTCTTTTTAATTTATTTTAAAATTCATAAATAAAAGGGTTATCACTACGGTTCTTTTGGTTAACAGTAGTGATATATTTATAATAAATAAATACCTATCTATACGGTTTTTATTTATTTTAAAATTCACAGATAAAAGGGTTATCACTACGGTTATTCTGGTCAACCGTAGTGATATATTTATAATAAATAAATACATATATATACGGTTGTTATTGTTAACCGTTGTGAAATAGTTTACCCATATATAAGCGAAATAACTTTCACTTAATTGACAGTAACGTCGTTGCCTTCAAAGTGAAACCCTAGAACCCATTTTTTTCTCTTCGTTTTCACCATTAGCCGTGAATCTTGTGCTTCATACATTTAAGGTATTCTTCTTCTTCCATTTATTGTTAGATATTTCCCATTATCTCGTTTGTTGCATGTTGTTTTTGTTGATTGTTCTCATTTTTTCAGATTCGTTTTCACTACCTTAACAAAGACCATACTTTGGAAACTTCATAATGTTTGTGTTGCTATGGAAAAATGTATAAGAAGCATGATGCTATGATGGAAACTTCATCCACCTTGTACTTTTTTTTCATAGCATCACGAACAAGATGTTAGTAAATGAAGAAACAACAGTGTAAGCAAACTTTATCTAGTTTTAGAAGCAATGAAAAAAAGTATAAGAAGTATGAAGCTTTTGTGTAAGCTTTTTCCTCCTTATATTTCTTTTTCATAGCTTCCCAAACTAGTTCAACATCATAATTGATTCCTGTTCCGCGATTAGTTTCATTAAAAGGTGCGTTATTCCTGTTCCTCTCTTTACTCATCACTGGATTATGGTTTTAGGGTTTGTTTTCAACTGAGGATGCTCATTTTGAAGTTTGCTTTGTTTCCTTTCAGGTTAAGGGGATGATACAGGGTGATAATGCTGGTAGAAGCAAGCGTATTATATCAGTTTATAATATCTGGATCTGGTATAGAATTTTGTTTGAGTTTATTATATTCTATGTAGATTGTTTGTTTCACTAACCCTCACTTAAAATACATTCAGTTAATTTGACATAGATACTTATAATATGCAAATTAAGTTGTATTTGAAAACCAACTTAAACAAACCAATGTTGTTTTCTAATTATATGCCTCTCATCATTTATCTCACATTCTTTTATATATAGATTATGGTATAATGATCTGGCTCCTTAGATGCATCGCCATCTTCCATTATAGTTAAATCAAAGATGAGGCAAATTATCCAATGTCTTGTTGATCTTATGGAAATTTAACTATAATCGAAGATAGCGATATATCGAAGGAGTCAAATCACTAAACAACAATATATGTAAAAGAGCGTGAAATGCACGATGAGACGAATGCAATCAGAAAACAACATTGGTTTGTTTAAGTTGGTTTTCAAGAATAGTTTAATTTGCAGATTATAGACATCTTCATCAAATTTAATCCATGTATATTTATTTAGTGAGGTGTTTGGAAAACAAGCAATCTACATTTAATATAATAAACTTAGGGTACTTACAACAACGGTTATCTATTGTAACCGATATCATAAGTATTTATGTTTTATTTAAATTCGCTGCTGATGGGTATTGAACCCAGAACCTAAGTGTATGTATCGCAACAGTTTATTATCATAATCGTTGTGATATATGGCGCGCGTCCTGCCTTTCAACAACGGTTTCCAGACCGTTGTAGAAATAGCGAACTTACAACGACAATCTACATAACAACGCCTTCGCCCGCGTCATTATATGTCATTCCCAACCGTTGTTAAATGGGTTTTTCGTAGTAGTGATAAAGAAAACGTACAGTGTGCCATTTTAGTTTTGTTCTATATAAGTTATGTTTAGGTTTTGTTCCATTTCAAAAAATTCATTTGTTCAATTTTGTTTCAAAAAATCTATTTTATTCTGTTCCAAAAATAATTTAGATTCGGTTACGTTAAAAAAATACAAGTTAAATCAAAATTTTGTAATTTAAAAAAAAAAAAAACATGGATTTTACCCTCAGTTGTTTCCTAAAAGTGAGGTAAAAAGACTAAATCTATTCCCTCGATTTAATAAAGTCGAATGAAAATGTGGGGCACACTTTAAAATGCAAATATATTGTTTCTAGGGATCGAGCCTATGACCAGTTCCATATTTTCCCTCTGTTGGCAAAACACCTCGGTTTTTTGTTGGCAGAGGTGAAAACTTTGTCATAAAATGTATTAATTATTGTACTGCATGCATTTGATATATGATCACTATAATTATTACTTTCACGGTAAATGCGAGACACCTTGAACCAAAAGGACTTAATGGTATGAAGACAATTTTTCCATTTAGATGGAAGTTTCAAATGGATAATGATAGTACTAGTGAATGGTCGTATGACAAAAAGGTAGCCACTTTCAATTCAAAGTTGGTTCCATCATCTCTTAAGGTGTGCTTTATAGCCAGAACTATACTTGTAAGTGCACTTGAAAAGAGGTCCAACAAATCAAGAAAAACTCTTTCATAAGTTGCAAGTCTAGGATTACTTCGAGATATCCAATTTCTGTTGTATTTAACCCAACGAAGTTTTGGATATTTCCAATTAATTTTCCTAATATATAGTGCACGAGGTCTACATTAGATATCAAAGTGTTTAAGGATAGTGCATTCATGAATCGATGAGTAAATATGCCCTTTGAGTGAGGTAGATACACAGTGAATCAAATATTTTATGGCTCTAAATTCCCTGTTAAAGTTTATATGAGAGTCATTGAACCTGAGTTGATTTTGTGTGTGCAAGGTTTTCCATACGATTAAGGCAATGACTTCAATTATAAGATTCTTGAGTTGTGGGCTCCAACCTTGCTTAGAAATGTTGCATATGCACACAAAGGTAGTTTGATCAAGTTGCATGATTAACAAGGATTCCAACCATGTCCTAAAATGCATTGTATGGATTCAATTCAAGAAGAGGAGTTAAGGAGTTTCCATGCTTAAATGTAGAGAGAACATATAGAAAACAATGTAATTCCCCTCCTTTTAATATTGTCATTTATGGCAATAACATTATGCATGAGCCCCAAAAGTGTCAATTGGTTAAACATTAGGACCCAAGAGAAATTGACACCGCATATCCATCCAAACCCTTAAGGCAGTGGAGGTATGAGTCACCTCTCTTATATATATAATATTTCCTCTATTTCTAGTTGATGTGAGACTCAGTCATTCACACTTAAATTTTAACAATCTCCCCTACTAGTGTGAGTCACCCACATCACTAGCCTTGACCCATACTAAGACCTCACTTTCGCTTAACCATGACTCTAATACCATTTGTTGGGGTCACTAGTCTTGATCCAAGCCTAACCATGACTATAATACCACTCGTTAGGAAGTTCTGGGAGGGCCGAAAGTGTTAATAGGATAAATGTTCAAAAACTAAGAGACATTGACACCATATATCCATCCAAAAACTTAAGGCAATGGGAGTATTGGCGAGCTCTCTTAAATATCCAACATTTCCTCCATTTCTAATCGATACAGGACTTAACCACTTACGCTTGAATCTCAATTATTAGGATCAAATTCAATAATAAATAAACCTTATTGTACTACATATGTTTGAAATCTAAAGAAAAGAAAAAGAAACCGAAATGATACATCATTATCACTAACACTCTTAAGTATGTCCATTTTATAATCTACGTATTGCATTTACACAAAATAGACCTGAAAAACTAAGTTATCTAAGCCAATGCTGAATTTACTTTTATCATATGATTTATAGATTTCTCAACCAATATGTGTACCTTAAGAAATGCTTCAGTGCAAAAATATGGTTTATAGAGATGTCAAATCTATTATTGTCCTATTTTATTAATGAATCCAACACTCAAGATATATATCACAGAAGCAAATAGTTTTGTGTAGTATTGTTGAAAGAGAATAATAACTGAAATTCAAATTAAAAACCCATAAAAGATAAAATAACCCTAAGAAAAAGAACATCTAAGCCCTCTAGCCTCTATGTGAGTTGAATATCGTTAGTCATTCTGTGACTCTGTTAGCATTAATAACATAAAGGTTGGAGGTTTTAGCTTTCCGCCCCCACTTGAACCGGACACCCTCCCAAACTCAATTAAAAGACCATAATATCCTTGCAAATTTTTTCAATCATTTTCAAAATTCACTTTAACCAAGCGATTCTCACCTGTTCTGATGAGTAGCTTCAACCGATTCTCACTGAAAACGGTTGACTGAGTAGTCTCAGGCCCAGTTTCGTGCACCCTGATGTCGAGCAGTTAGAGATGATGATGAGGTTGTTGTTAATGAATTACATATTACTGATGAGGTACCTGTTGCTGATGTGGTACCTGTTGATGATGAGATGTTTGTTTCAGATGCGGTACCTTTTACGGTGGAGGTGATGGTTACAAATGCGGAGGTTGCTGATGAGGTGGTGGCTCCTACAGATTCTATTGCTGATGATCATACTCCTATTACTGATGATATAGAAGTTACGACCCATGTTTCTACATAGACATATGTTCACACTAATGGAGAGTTCCTGGGAGAACCTAGTGACCGATCAGTGCTCATAGAGTATGTTGACCATGTCGCATACAGAATATGGCAGGGAGAGGTATATATATTTTATGTTTAACTTCAATTTAGTTATTATTGTTCTGTGATGTGTTATGAGTTTACTACTAATTTTTAAACTTTGTTTGTTACAGGACCGTCAACCGCTGAAGGTGACATCCCATAGTTCAAATATGAAGAACTTCTCACGTAGTCCGATGCCTGAGCAGGTTAGGCATAATGTTGTTGATTTTGGTATCCTGGAGTTCGCCGACTGCTCACTGACCATGCTCGATGCTTCACTTCTGACTGGTTTTATTGAGCGATGGCACAAGGAGACATCTTTCTTTCATCTTCCTTTTGGGGAGATGATTATCACTTTGAATGATGTCTACTCCTTGTTCCATCTCCCCATTGTTGGTTGTTGCGGTGAGAATCGGATATCAAGCTATTTAATTAACTTGAATCATGTAACACCCCAAATTTCGTAAGAATATTTATTTAAATATAATATTCGTGCATTTTTGTGAATTTTGGTGGTTTTTGTTGATGTTGGTAATTTTGTGGAGTTTTAGTTATTTAATTAAATAATAGTATATATCACAGAATATATTGTATTATTATTTATTTTAATTAATATTAGAGGAATTAAGGGTAAGATGGACTTTTGAGTAGGAGTTAGTGAGGGTAATATGGAGAAAGCCCATTTTAGAAGCCTACGGGTTAGGTTTAACAAAAAGGAGAATTTGAGAATAGGATTCATTTTGTTAGACCGTGAAAAAGAAGGAAAGAAGTGTGAGCTCTGAGGAAAAAGGAAAAGGTGAGGATTCGAGAAGGTTTCCAAAGACTCAATAGAGAAAGCTTCGAATCGACAATCTAAAGTATGGGGAGTATTGCCTTTCATTGTTTTCAATATAGGAATTCGATGTATTTAAAGTGGATTTGAGGTTTATGGGATTTATGAGTAAACTGATGATTTGAGGGTATTTTGTGAATCGATTATTAAGGGTTGAATTGAATCGGATAAAATAGACCTTGAGAGTGATGTTCCCTGTCGATGTTGTTTCGACCTTGTGGTGAAAGGGATTTATGGGGTTTATGAGAATCTTGAGAGTTTGTGAAGGTTTAGGTGATTTGAGGTTTCGAATAGTGTAACAAATCGACCTAATATTCATAGGTTTTATGCCTTTGATTACCATAATGCCTTAGGAATGTTGTAGGGATGTTTTTGGGGTAATTGGGGTTGAAATCGTAAGAGCTTTGGGTCTGATATGCTACTGATGCGTAGCAGCGATTTCCAGAAATCGCAGGTTCGTAACACGAACACTCGCCCCAGACTCGCAAAGCGAGTAGCGCAGCGAATGCGCGATAATTTGTTTGATGATACTGGAATGAATTCTGAAGTGTGACATTTAATTCGCAAAGCGAACGTCCCAGCAAGTGGATTCGCAAAGCGAATGAGGGTGGCGAGCGAGAGACAAAATGGAAACCCTCTGGTTTTTGTATAGGATTTTGGGGTTCGCTGGCAGCTCGGAAAGTGAACGCCAAAGCGAACAGGTTTGCACGGCAAACTCAGTAGTGAATGCCTGCTGTTCCTGAAATTTTGTTTTATGATTCTGTGCTGTCTTGATGGTTTGGTGCTGAGATTTTTCTGATGATTTACCATGATGTTACTGATGAATATGAGATGATGTTTTGTGATGTTTGACGAATATATGATGACATGATTAATATGAGAACTGATGAATAATGATGCACATAAATGATTTTTTTGATGATGATGATTAATGACGTTGTGTATCATGCATTCGTAGCATTTCAGTGATGATGTTAGACTTCAATCCCATTGTGTGGATTTGAGGTAAATTTTGATGTGCTCCGGTTCTTGTGTGGAACTGATCCTAATGACGGGGATCTTTGGAGGCTGGTGGCCTAGTGTCCATCGATTATGACGATTGGTACCACATGCATGAGTCTTGTTGTGCATTGCATTTATTTGGCATTGATGTATTTTATGATGTTGTGATTTTGATGTTTTCCTTGTGATAACCCTGAAGATGTTGTGTATGACGATGACGCCATTTTATGCGTATCTTGTTTTTATATTGATTATAATGAATTGTGATTACTCACCCTACCTATTTGAATGTTGCCTCCACGTGGGTAACGTGCAGGTGATCAGGCTTAGCTGTGGATGCCTTCGAGGACTTTTGAAGTTTAATTGCTTTTGGTCGATGTAGAGGGTCTTGCTCTGATATTGTAACATCAGGTTGGGTCGTTGAGTCAAACCATTGTTGAGTTGTTATTTTTGTTGTTATTTGATTATTGTGGTTTCTATTTGAAAACCTTTTTGAAATTCTGGTACAGATGTGTGATGTCTTTGTGCAATGTCACAACATTGCAATCTGCTGAACAAGGCAATAATAGAAACAGTAAATAACACACTGAATTGTTCACCCAGTTTGGTTCAACAACCTACATCTGGGGGCATACCAAGCCAGGAAGAAAGTCCATTATTAGTAGTATCAAATTATAGACTCAACAGACCAGTTGACAATCTACCTAATTTAATCACTACCCAATGACCCTTCTACCTAAGTCCTCCCTAGGTAAGAGACTTCATCTCACTTCCTATCATCACAATGATGTCTAGCAGTCAACTACACCGTCACTGCATCAACAGCTTGATTACCAACAACTGTACAACCATAGAAGACACCCTTCCATGACACCCTTTGGAGTTGTTTCAGAGCTTCCTCCAAGAACAATACCAAACTCATTACCTAAAAGTTTTTGAGTTAAACACAGTGACCATCTCACAACCCGAGTGGTTCACTTAGACAAAGCCCTAATGATCTACATCTTGGACCCGTACCTATTCTAGGTTACAAGCATTCTATTTATAATATAATCCCAACTGGATTTGGGCCTTCAAATCACAACATATCAGCTGCTACAAATCTGCAAAAGATTCTCCTACAAAATAGGTCTTCAATCAACTCTTCCTAATTTATCTCCATATCTTTTTGCATAAAGATAGTAACAAACTATTCTCCATATCTTTTTGCACTAAAATAGTAACAAACTAATCTTCAATAATCTTCACTTTTAATTCAGCTGCAAGATCTTCTCCATAAAAATCTCTGATTTTATTTGAATTTAAAAATAGATTTTATCTTCAAATCTTTTTAAATCTTCAACCCTTAAACAAATCTGCACAACATCAGATTGTAACAGAAAATATTTCTCCCAAGATATTCGCACACTAAATCTCTAACAGATCTGATCAAATCAAACTTAAACGCGCAGCCCTAAAACATCACCACCTGATGTTCTAATGTTCTGGTATAGTGATGTCAAGACATCGCATGTGACATCACTCTTCAGCACTTTAACTCTTCATCACATTAACATTCACTAATGTTATGACTCAATGTTAAGACATCAGACACATGACATTAACATTATTCAACTTTGTTTTACCAAAATTCCAGCCAATACAAGAACTAACAATCTCCCCCTTTGACTAATTTTGGCTAAAACAATCTCAGCTAACATCAGCAGCAAAAACCAACAAGCTGCATAAACTCACTTTCACATCAGCATAGGGCAAACTCCCCCTCAAACCAAGAACCAGCTCACAGCTGCTGCACCATATCAGAAACGGCTTCACAATCACACCTTGGCAACTCTATCCCCCTTTTTAGCCATAATTGGATAAACTCTGAGCATAGCAGCAAGCACAAAATATCAAAAGCAACCCCTGAGTCATCCAACCAATATACTCAGACCAGAGCAGACTAATCTCCATCTCACAATAGCTGAACAAACCTACTTCTCTCCCCCTTAATTTTTGCACTTCTGCACTATAACAACAGCAATCAGCTACATCCTCTGCAGCATATTCCTTGACTTGATTCCTTACCAGCAACAATCAACTCCTTTTGACAGCATATGACAATTGTACTCTTGGCTCTGACGCTCTGACATTTGTACTCTTTGATACTCTTGGCTCTCTTGGCCACTTCTCCCCCTATCTAAGATAACCAGTGCTCCTTTGCAAGAAGAACACCTTAAATGAATGGAAAACATAAGACTCATCTTCATGTCTTCAAGAGCGCACCCTCTGTTCAACACACCTGCTGAACACATTCAAATAATGCTTAATCCTCAAACAATCCAAGTACCACACTAGTACAGACAGAAGTTCTCCCCTTATATTTCACAACTGATGCTCCTTGACCAATACATCATAACATTTGGAGAATCCAGACACAGTCTTCAAACTTCTCCTCAGAAGCATGTGCACACATGATTCACATGGCTATACCCAATTGTCCTAACATCCAATGCCAACCAACAGCCTAATGTCATAACATGTTATCTGACATTATATCCTCATAAGATTCAACCAATCTTCACAATCTTGATCAGCATGCAATCTTCACAATATATGTACCTTTGCTGCAGAATCTATAGACAAGTATTCCCCCTGTCATGGTTAACTAATGCTCTAGACGAGGATGAACATTTGAGCACACTTTTGAGCACATGCATTTTGGCACCATTGTCCTTTTCTCCAAAGGCATTCATTCCTTACCATGCTCTTCATCTTCAGACTTCCAATCAATACCTGAACTAAATTTTCCATCCAAGGTAGACCTTCTACTTCATCATCCTCCCGTATGACTATGTAGACGCTCCTTAGGCATAATGTAGGCACCACGCTTTTGAACCAGAGCATAATTATCCTTCACCAAGGATATCCAGACAGATAATGTCCTAACACAGGTTAGAACATCTGCTCCACACCAAGACATCATCACCATGATTCATGATATGCTCCATCAACTGGACTTACTATTGCATAGTAATCCAAAGAACTAGAGAATTAAACTCTCATCCACCTTCAAGAAGAATAGTCTCCTTGAATCTTCAACTCATCGCCCTTCTGCTCAAGAGTAACTTGTTCCAAGACAATCCTCAATAATAACCAGCTGCCACACTCTGATTATCTTGATTCTTCGAATCCACTTTTGAGATCACCCAAATGCCACAGTTTGATCACCTCATTCATGAATCCTCATATGAAAAAGCCAACTGCCACAAATTGTCTTCTTCACGTTTTTCAAAACTCTCACAAAGATATCCTGATCTACCCACTGAAATTGATCTTCAAATCACATGTTCCTCTTGCTTACACTTAGAATCTCTAAGTCAGTAATATCTTCTCAAACCACAGCTCCCGCAAACTGTATGAGACAGACCTTTTTGAACCATCCATAACTTCCATTACTGTAGATTACTTCTATCTTAAGCTGATGTGCCACATCACCAGCTGAGACTTCTGATGTTAAGCTAGATGTTAGAACGTTATGACATCCAACTGTTGAATTTAGCTCTTCCTTCTGCCACTTAGAAGAACCTCCTCCCTTTGCAGAAACAGATTTCCATGCTCTCAAGGACTTGATTCAACAATCAAGTTTGAGTAGACAACCTCCATCCTGCTTAGAAACTCCAAAGACTTCAAACCTACCACATCTGAATCTTCAGAAAATAAGTAGTCCAAGACTACCCCATAGCAATACCAAAGAAGGTCACTTCCCTTAGTAGAGCTGTCAGTAGAAAGCCAGAGATAACTGCCACTTATCCTCGACCTTCACAACCAGAGCAAACACCATTCTCCCACCTGATCCAAGCTGTACCCATCAAGATGTGATGTCTTCATAACTTGCAGCCTTAAAACCAACAACTTGTCTGACTTGAGATGTTGGAAGTCATCAACATTCCACAATCAATCTGCCTCTTATAATCCAAACTCATCCCAGACAATTTGGATGATACTCCATAGTCATCAATCAACCCCACCAGTTGATTCACCTCCAAAGTGCTTAACTCTTCAACACTTCTGCAGTCCTGCACTTTTACCTCAGACATATACATAGTCTCCCGTCAATGTATATTGTCATTAGTTAAAAGCACATCATTATCAAAGGCAGACAAATACTTAACTATTGTCAAGCTATTTATCACAAGAAACATCATTTGATCTGGTCTGACATCCTTTTCCTGCAGACTTGAGGCACTGACTGATCCTTCTTTTGCTAATCCACCCCACTGATCACTTTATATTGGGTAAGTGGCTTGACCTGATACTTCACCGTGAGCATAACAAACTTCCTGTGGCTGAGATGGCAAAGACTGAAATAATGTTTTAACATCACCAATCACATGAATCAGCGTACTCTAATATTTCAAGAATCTTCAAACTTTTGATGTCATCCTCACTCAGTTACCACAACTAAGCTTAAGAGATAACTTATCAAGATCTTCACTCCCGCATGAAAACTTTGACAGTGATCCTCTTTAGCTTTGGCTCTACCTTCTTCTTTCACCATCAAAAGGATGAAGGAGTCACAGTACTGAACAAATTGGTCTTCTTCTTCTGATCCTTGCAGACACCAATTCCAATTGACCAAAGGCTGATTGACATATTAAGCTCAGCTTCTTTCTTGATGAATCCTCACACAGCCCTGATGCCTCCTCTTCCAAGTTAGGAGTAGGTTCCAAACAGATGTGATCAACATATTTGTTTAGCCCCCAAGCATCTGTTATGTCACACTCTGCTGGAGGACATAAGTTCTCTTCACACCAAAAGATCTTTTAACACAACCCAGAGATTGACCTTGTAAGGTTGGATGCAAGAATAAATTACTTCTACCTTTCTTCAGACCTCTTTTCAACATGCTTATAGAATAGTTCCTTTATGAGTGGACTTGGGGTGAACAAGCTAGTTGAAGATGTCCTCACATATCACCACATCTTTAGAGGAGAGCAGAATGTTGCAGTCTTAACACCAAACCACCAGGAATTTTCTATCAGATATATATATGCAGCGGAACATACACCAGAAAACTCCTCTACTACCTTCAGGCAAAACATAATAACCCTTGCCCAATACTCCAAGTGCACTAGGTCATCATAGGTTTGAAAATAAGTCAAACCACACAGCAACTTACCACCAAAGCTACAGGCCTTCATTCTTCACTCCAAGGGATCATACGAAATTCTCTAACTATCTTCCTTGCTCATGAACCAGAAAGTATCTTCCCTAGATCTCATCCAGAAACAGACAGGATGTCTGCTCTGATACCAATTAAAATTCTGGTACAGATGTGTGATGTCTTTGTGCAATGTCACAACATCGCAATCTGCTGAACAAGGCAATAATAGAAACAGTAAATAACACACTGAATTGTTCACCCAGTTCGGTTCAACAACCTACATCTGGGGGCATACCAAGCCAGGAAGGAAGTCCACTATTAGTAGTATCAAATTACAGACTCAACAGACCAGTTGAAAATCTACCTAATTTAATCACTACCCAATGACCCTTCTACCTAAGTCCTCCCTAGGTAAGAGACTCCATCTCACTTCCTATCATCACAATGATGTCTAGCAGTCAACTACACCGTCACTGCATCAACAGCTTGATTACCAACAACTGTACAACCATAGAAGGCACCCTTCCATGACACCCTTTGGAGTTGCTTCAGAGCTTCCTCCAAGAACAATACCAAACTCATTACCTACAGGTTTCTGAGTTAAACACAGTGACCATCTCACAACCCGAGTGGTTCACTTAGACAAAGCCCTAATGATCTACATCTTGGACCCGTACCTATTCTAGGTTACAAGCATTCTATTTATAATATAATCCCAACTGGATTTGTGCCTTCAAATCATAACATATCAGCTGCTACAAATCTGCAAAAGATTCTCCTACAAAATAGGTCTTCAATCAACTCTTCCTAATTTATCTCCATATCTTTTTGCATAAAGATAGTAACAAACTATTCTCCATATCTTTTTGCACTAAAATAGTAACAAACTAACCTTCAATAATCTTCACTTTTAATTCAGCTGCAAGATCTTCTCCATAAAAATCTATGATTTTATTTAAATTTAAAAATAGATTTTATCTTCAAATCTTTTTAAATCTTCAACCCTTAAACAAATCTGCATAACATCAGATTGCAACAGAAAATATTTCTCCTAAGATATTCGCACACTAAATCTCTAACAGATCTGATCAAATCAAACTTAAATGCGCAGCCCTAAAACATCACCACCTGATGTTCTAATGTTCTGGTATAGTGATGTCAAGACATCGCATGTGACATCACTCTTCAGCACTTTAACTCTTCATCACCTTAACATTCACTAATGTTATGACTCAATGTTAAGACATCAGACACATGACATTAACATTGTTCAACTTTGTTTTACCAAAATTCCAGCCAATACAAGAACTAACACTTTTTAATTTTGGATTATTTGTGGTTATGGTGGTTCCGCTGCTGTTTGATGGCTTTTGATTTATTTTGAGGAAAAGCCCGTTGTTTACAGAACAAATGTTTTATTTTAAGTTTATTGAGAAATGTGCACCCTTTTGAGGTGATTTTTACTCTGATAAATCGTGTATTTGTCGTGATTAATTGTGGGGTAGAAAAGGTGTTACATTAGTGGTATCGGAGCAGGTCGGTCCGTCGTCTAGGTTTTTACTCGATGTCAGTCCCTTATCGATCGACATGTGTGTGTACACTGTCGATATTTTGTTTCTTCTAACCTTATTGGTGGTGTGCAGGATGGCTGGAAGAAATGATCGTGCAATTCCTGATGCGTTGGAATCAGTTGCTAATGTAGTGGCTCAACTCAATCCGAATGGTGGAGTTCAGGACGAGTTTCGTGCTTTGGGGAAGTTTTAGAGGAACAATCCACCGACTTTCGTGGGTACTCATGATCCAGCGAGTGAACACAAGTGGCTGAAGGCGATCGAGAAGATCTTCCGAGTGATGGGGTGTACTGATGAGCAACAAGTTTAGTTTGGAACGCATATGCTGGAAGAAGAGGCCGAGGATTGGTGGGATAACACCCGTCAGAGACTAACAGATGTTGGCACTGTGATAACTTGGGCTGTGTTTAAGCAGGAGTTTCTGGGAAAGTATTTTCCAGAGGATGCTCGTGGCAAGAAAGAAGTGGAGTTCTTTGAGCTGAAGCAAGGAGACATGACTGTGGCGGAGTATGCTGCGAAGTTCGAGGCACTGGTGAAGTTCTGTCCGCATTACAACTGTGCTGATGCTGAAATGTCCAAGTATCTCAAGTTCGAGAATGGGCTGAGACAGGAAATTAAGTAGGGTATTGGGTATCAACAGATCCGCAGGTATGCTGAGTTGGTGGATAAGAGCAGAATCTACGATGAGGATAGCCGAGCTCGATCTGCTCAATACAAGCAGTTGAGTGAGAAGAAAGGGCAGTATAGGGGGAAACCTTATACAACTTCAGCTGACAAAGGGAAGCAGAAGGCTTTAGAGGGGAAAAAGACAAGTGGGGGAGCAGCTCCCGCTTCTGAGAAGTGTTATAAGTGTGGTGAGCAAGGCCACCGTGCTGATGTGTGTACCAATAATGTGTTGAGGTGCTACAGGTGTGGTAAGAAGGGGCATAGAACTATTGATTGCAAAGATGATGGTTCAACCTGTTTCAATTATGGGGAGAAGGGTCACATCAGTACCCAATGTCAGAAGCCGAAGAAGACTGCCACTGTTGCTCAGACAAATGGAAGAGTGTTTGCTTTGAGTGGTGCATAAGTGCTTGAGAAGGACAACCTGATTCGAGGTACTTGTTTTATTAATAATATCGAGTTGATTGCTATTATTGATATTAGTGCTACTCATTCTTTTATCTTGCTTGAATGTGCTAATAGATTGGGTTTGAAGTTATCTGATAATAGAAACTCCAGCTAATGGTTCTGTTACTACTACCTTTGTGTGTTTGAGATGTCCTGTGACGATTTTCGAGAAGAGTTTTGTGATGGCCTTGGTGTTCCTACCCTTGCACCAAATCGATGTAATCGTTAGAATGAACTGGTTGGAGTTCAACCGTGTTCACATCAGCTGTTATAATAAGACTGTGGAATTTCCTGAGCTTGGTGATAGTGGAGAGTTGATGTTCTTGTCTGCTAAGCAAGTAGACGAACTTGTGGAAGACGAAGCCCTGGTGTTTGGAATGTTTGCATCATTGTAGATTGATCGTGAAGCTGCAAGTGTCGACTTACCTGTGGTGTGTGAATTTCCAGATGTGTTTCCAGATGACATCAGTGATTTGCCTCCAGAATGTGAAGTAGAGTTTGCAGTGGACTTAATACCAGGTACGAGTCCAGTGTTGATGGCTCCTTATCGGATGTCAGCTTCTGAGTTAAGTGAATTGAAGAAACAGTTGGAAGAGTTGCTTGAGAAGAGGTTTGTTCGACCAAGTGTTTCTCCGTGGGGTTCTCCTGTGGTGTTAGTGAAGAAGAAGGACGAAAGTATGAGGTTGTGTGTTGATTATCGGCAGTTGAATAAAGTGACTATCAAGAATAAGTATCCACTTCTGAGAATCGACTATTTGATGGATCAGTTGGTAGGTGCCTGTGTGTTTTGCAAGATTGATTTAAGGTCTGGTTATCATCAGATTCGTGTTAAGCCTGATGATATTCTGAAGACGGCTTTCAGGACGAGGTATGGTCACTATAAATACACTGTGATGCCATTTGGTGTGTCCAATTCACTTGGTGTGTTCATGGAGTACATGAATCGGATCTTTCATGAGTATATGGACAAGTTTGTGGTGGTGTTTATCAATGATATCTTGATATATTCTAGATTTGAAGAAGAACATTCCGAGCATTTGAGGACTGTGTTGCAAGTATTGAAGGAGAAGAAGTTGTATGCAAAGTTGTCCAAGTGTGAGTTTTGGTTGAAGGAAGTGAGTTTTCTTGGCCATGTGATTTCAAGCGGTGGGATTGCTGTGGATCCTTCTAAGATTGATGTTGTGTTACAGTGGGAGACTCTGAAGTCTGCTACCGGGATACAAAGTTTTCTGGGATTGGCGGGTTATTACCGCAAGTTTATCAAAGGATTTTCTTAGTTAGCATTACCTTTGACTCAGTTGACTTGAAAGGGTCAAGCTTTTGTGTGGGATGTAGCTTGTGAGGAGAGTTTTGTGGAATTGAAGAAGAGGTTGACGACCGCTCCAGTGTTGATTTTTCCTAATCCGAGCTAATTTTTTGTGGTGTATTGTGATGCGTCAAAGATGGGTCTTGGTGGAGTATTGATGCAGAATCGACAAGTTGTTGCCTATGCTTCGAAACAATTACGAGGTCATGAGAGGAATTATCCTACACATGACTTAGAGTTGGTCGCGGTGGTGTTTGTGTTGAAGATTTGGAGACATTATCTGTTTAGCACTAAGTTTGAAGTGTTCAGCGGTCATAAAAGTCTGAAGTACCTATTTGATCAGAAAGAATTGAATATGAGGCAGAGAAGGTGGTTAGAGCTGTTGAAGGATTTCGATTTTCATTTGAGTTATCATCCGGGCAAAACAAATGTAGTGGCTGATGCATTGAGCAGAAAGTCATTGCATATGTCAATGCTTATGGTGAAAGAATTGGAATTGATTGAGCAATTCCGAGATTAGAGTTTGGTATGTGAAGAGACCTCTAACAGTGTGAAGTTGGGAATGTTGAAGTGACTAGTGGTATTCTGGAAGAGATCAGAGTGGGACAACAATCTGACCTGAATTTGGTTGACCAGTTGACATTGATCAATCAAGGTAACAGAGGAGAATTCCGGATCGACGAGACTGGTGTGATGAAGTTTCAGGATAGATTTTGTGTCCCAGATGTTCCATTAATCAAGAAGAGTATTTTAGAAGAAGGACACCGAAGTGGGTTGAGTATTCATCCCGGTGCTACGAAGATGTACCAGGATTTGAAAAAGTTTTTTTGGTGGCCAGGTATGATGAAGGATATTGCAGAGTTTGTTTATGCATGCTTGACTTGCCAAAAGTCGAAGATTGAACATCAGAAGCCTTTAGGTATGATGCAGCCGGTGAACATTCCAGAATGGAAATGGGATAACATTTCCATGGATTTTGTGTCGGGATTGCCGAGAACTGCTAAGGGAAATGATTCAATTTGGGTGATCGTGGATAGATTAATTAAATCGGCTCATTTCTTACCGATGAAGATTAATCATTCTATGCAGAAGTTAGCCGAAATGTACATCGAAGAGATTGTGAAGTTGCATGGGATACCTTCGAGTATTGTGTCGGATAGAGATATGAGATTTACATCTAGGTTCTGGAAGAGTTTGCAAGATGCTTTGGGTACCAAGTTGAGGATGAGTTCTGCCTATCATCCACAGACGAACGGTCAGACAGAAAGGACTATCCATTCCTTAGAGGATTTACTGAGGGCTTGTGTGTTGGATCACGGAGGAGCTTGGGATAGCCATTTACTGCTGATTGAGTTCACATACAATAATAGTTTTCATGCTAGTATTGGAATGACGCCCTATAAAGCTTTGTATGGGAGAAGGTGTAGGACTTCTTTATGTTGGTATGAGTCAGGCGAGAGTGTTGTACTCGAACCTAAGATTGTGCAAGAGACGACTGAGAAGATTAAGATGATCCAAGAGAGGATGAGAGCATCACAGAGTCGCCAGAAGAGCTACCATGATAAGATAAAGAAGACACTTGAATTCCAAGAGGGAGATCACGTGTTTTTGAGGGTGACGCCAGTGACTGGTGTGGGTCGAGCTTTGAAGTCTAGGAAGCTCACTCCACGTTTTGTTGGTCCATATCAAATCTCGCAGAGGATGGGAGAGGTAGCCTATCGAATCGCTTTACCGTCATCACTTGCGAATTTGCATGACGTGTTCCATGTGTCTCAGTTGAGGAAGTACATTCCGGATCGGTCGCATGTGATATAGATAGATGATGTACACGTGAGGGATAACCTAACAGTGGAAGCTCTACCTGTGTGGATTGACGATCAAGAGATGAAGCAAGTGCGGGGTAAGGACATAACTTTGGTGAAGGTGTTGTGGGGTGGACCGGCTGGCGAAAGTTGGACTTGGGAATGTGAAGATCAGATGAGGGAGTTGTATCTGACTCTATTTCCTTGAGGTAATTTTCGAGGGTGAAAATTCTTTAAGTGGGGAAGATTTATAACACCCCAAATTTCGTAAGAATATTTATTTAATTTATTTAAATATAATATTCGTGCATTTTTGTGAATTTTGGTGGTTTTTGTTGATGTTGGTAATTTTGTGGAGTTTTAGTTATTTAATTAAATAATAGTATATATCATGGAATATATTGTATTATTATTTATTTTAAATAATATTAGAGGAATTAAGGGTAAGATGGACTTTTGAGTAGGAGTTAGTGAGGGTAATATGGAGAAAGCCCATTTTAGAAGCCCAAGGGTTAGGTTTAACAAAAAGGAGAATTTGAGAATAAGATTCATTTTGTTAGACCGTGAAAAAGAAGGAAAGAAGTGATAGCTCTGAGGAAAAAGGAAAAGGCGAGGATTCGAGAAGGTTTCCAAAGACTCAATAGAGAAAGCTTCGAATCGACAATCTAAGGTATGGGGAGTATTGCCTTTCATTGTTTTCAATATAGGAACTCGATATATTTAAAGTGGATTTGAGGTTTATGTGGGTTTATGGGATTTATGAGTAAACTGATGATTTGAGGGTATTTTGTGAATCGATTATTAAGGGTTGAATTGAATCGGATAAAATAGACCTTGAGAGTGATGTTCCCTATCGATGTTGTTTCGACCTTGTGGTGAAAGGGGTTTATAGGGTTTCTGAGAATCTTGAGAGTTTGTGAAGGTTTAGGTGATTTGAGGTTTCGAATAGTGTAACGAATCGACCTAATAGTCGTAGGCTTTATGCCTTTGATTACCATAAAGCCTTAGGAATGTTGTAGGGATGTTTTTGGGATAATTGGGGTTGAAATCGTAAGAGCTTTGGGTCTGATATGCTACTGATGCGTAGCAGCGATTTCCTGAAATCGCAGGTTCGCAAGGCAAACACTCGCCCCTGACTCGCAAAGCGAGCAGCGTAGCGAATGCGCGATAATTTGTTTGATGATACTGGAATGAATTCCGAAGTGTGACATTTAATTCACAAAGTGAACGTCCCAGCAAGTAGATTCGCAAAGCGAGAGACAAAATGGAAACCCTCTGGTTTTTGTATGGGATTTTGGGGTTCGTTGGCAGCTCGTAAAGCGAACGCCAAAGCGAACAGGTTCGCACGGCGAACTCAGTAGCGAACACCTGCTGTTTGCGAAATTTTGTTTTATGATTCTGGGCTGTCTTGATGGTTTGGTGCTGAGATTTTTCTAATGATTTACTATGATGTTACTGATGAATATGAGATGATATTTTGTGATGTTTGACGAATATATGATGACATGATTAATATGAGAACTGATGAATGATGATGCACATAAATGATTTTTTTTATGATGATGATTAATGAAGTTGTGTATCATGCATTCATAGCATTTCAGTGATGATGTTAGAATTCAATCCCATTGTGTGGATTTGAGGTAAATTTTGACGTGCTCCGGTTCTTGTGTGGAACCGATCCTAATGACGAGGATCTTTGGAGGGTGATGGCCTAGTGTCCATCGATTGTGACGATTGGTACCACATGCATGAGTCTTGTTGTGCATTGAATTTATTTGGCATTGATGTATTTTATGATGTTGTGATTTTGATGTTTTCCTTGTGATAACCCTAAAGATGTTGTGTATGACGATGACGCCATTTTATGCATATCTTGTTTTTATATTGATTATAATGAATTGTGATTACTCACCCTGCCTGTTTGAATGTTGCCTCTACGTGGGTAACGTGCAGGTGATCAGGCTTAGCTGTGGATTCCTTCGAGGACTTTTGAAGTTTAATTGCTTTTGGTCGATGTAGAGGGTCTTGCTCTGATATTGTAACGTCGGGTTGGGTCGTTGAGTCGAACCATTGTTGAGTTGTTATTTTTGTTGTTATTTGATTATTGTGGTTTCTATTTGAAAACATTTTTAATTTTGGATTATTTGTGGTTATGGTGGTTTCGCTGCTGTTTGATGGCTTTTGATTTATTTTGAGGAAAGCTCACTATTTACGGAGCAAATGTTTTATTTTGAGTTTATTGAGAAATGTGCACCCTTCTGAGGTGGTTTTTACTCTGATAAATTGTGTATTTTCCGTGATTAATTGTGGGGTAGAAAAAGGTGTTACAAATCACACATCATTGAAGTTCACCACCGAGCTTTGATTTATTCAAAGGAAAGGGTAAAGATCGAAGAAAACCCTAATTGTGCTATGTGAAGACACAACTAAGAGATCGGGGGTTCGGGGGTTGGTTATACTAACGGAAGGTATTAGCACCCTAAGTATATGTAGTACTCTACAGGAACCACTTGTTTGTATTTGTGTTATATTATATTTGCTTGCTAAGGAATCTGCTAAGGGTAAGGTAAAAACCTATGGTATGTACACTATGTATGCTCGCCAAGACGTCGCATCTCGTGCCTACGTATCCTGACTAAAGAATCAGAGCATTCATAGTTCACTTAACTAAGGGTGAGGAACCATTGACTATGACCAAAGTTCCAAGGGGAATGAGTATGATACTCATATAGAGTTAAAGAACTCTCTAGGTCTAAGTTGTAAAGGGTAAGTGAGTACTCATGATGATGAGAATCACATAGAGTTTAAGAACTCTATCCTAGTTCAAAGTTAAGGGGTGAATGGCTCTAATAAGGCCAAGGGGAAAGGAACATCATTATGTTGATGCTCGCATAGAGTTGAAGAACTCTAGGTGGATCCTAATTTGTAAGGTAAGTGGCTCTATGAGGCCAAGGGGGGAATTGAGCAACTATGATGATAGTGCTCACAAGAGAGGAATCTAACTAGGTTAAAGGGAGAAGAGGCTATAATGAGGCCAAGGTATGATCCTAATGAGGATAAGGGATGACTCTAATGAGGCCAAGAGGGTATGAGTTATCTATGACTTAAAAGTCAATAGAGAGATTTTCCTTTGGAAGGAGGGGAACAAAGAGGGTTAAGGAGGTGAGCTAAAGAGCTAGCCACACTTAAGAGGGATAACTTAAAAAAATTAAGATAACAAACATCATTTAAGAAAGATGAAAATATAATCAAGGTAACCACCAAGGCAAAGCATGTGAATGTAACAACACTCAAGGCAAAGATCAAGACAAAGAGGATTAAGGTGACAACCAAAAATATTCACAGGGGGATATACATATCATAGATGTTACAACACCTAAGCAAACATGAATTAAGTTCTCATGGTATAAAACATGGAGGTCATTTTAAAGTTCAAACAAACATGCATCACTTTATCATGGCAAAGTTCAAATCAGGGATTTAAATCAACAAGAAGGAGGTAACAACCAACATAGAATACATGTGTGACAACAATCATGTAGAAAAGATGACATATATCAAAGATATCATGGATACAAATTGTTCATGTTAACAAGTAGGTAACAACCCTACAAGGACATTAGGGTTCAATCATGGATTTGAAGGAAGTAACAACATCATAAGGTTCATGCATTCAAAGATTACAATCTAGGACATGAAAGCACTTAAGAACAAATCAAACATGGCATCAAGGGTTCAAGGCACACATACATTAATTCTTGATCAATCTATACATGTTAAAGGGAAGGTAACAACCAAAACTCACGGTATGACAAAAGATTTTCTTCAAGGATCATTGACATGTTAAGACAACATTTTGACAATCATGGAATCAAGGTGAATCAAGGAAATACAATGTTACAACATCATACAAGATTCAAACAACATATACTAAGATTTCAATCAATCAAAATAAACCAAGAAATCATGGTAAAAGATCAAAGGAACCAAAGTAATTCTCATAAAACCCTAAAAATATAACCAACTTTGAATGCACACAAAGGTAATTGAAATTCTGGTACCAGATGTGTGATGTTACGTGCAATGTCACAACAACACACTCTGCAAATGGACAATGCAATAACAGCAATAAATCAACACAATGAATTGTTCACCCAGTTCGGTTTTAACTACCTACGTCTGGGGGCTACCAAGCCAGGGATGAAATTCACTACTTGTAGAATTAATTTACAGACTCAACAACCTCGTTGACAATCTCCTAAACTTAATCTCTACAAATGAACTTTCTACCTAAGAGACCACTTAGATATGAGAACACTACTCAATCCCTAATTCACTTCAGTGATATAATTCAAAGATCACACACTTTGAATTCCACAACTTGATTCTGCTTCACAGCTTTGATAAAAAATAACTCAAAACAACAATACCAATTCACACTCGAATGGTTTACAAACACGAAGACTCAATCGACTCACAATCTTTAGCTCTCTTTCTTCATTACTTTTCCTTCAGGAATGACGCGCATTATATAGCTATATGAATTGGGCTTGGACCTGCTACAAAATCTGACCTGATTTGTTGTTTAAAACTGAATCTTCAAAACAGATTTTCTCTCTCAAAATCTTTTTAAATCTCAGCCTTTAAACCTCCCTACAAATCTGCATCAAATCTCTATGCAACAGAGAATATCTATCCCAAGATATCCACAACCAATGAGACTAACAACTCTCCCAAAATCCAGCTAAAACGCAAACCCTAACAACATCACTAAACCTGATGTTATTAATCTTCTGCAGACCTGATGTCATGACATCGCATGTGACATCAGTCTTCAAAACTTAAACAAACTAAACACTTAACATAAACCAATGTTAAGACTCAATGTTAAGACATCACCCATGTGACATCAACATTGAACACCTTTGTTTTACCAAAATTCTAGCAAATCCAAGAAACAACAATCTCCCCCTTTGGCTAATTTTGGCTAAAACAATCTCTGCAACCTCAGAAACTTCAGCAGTGGAAAAAAATTATTAATTAAAACTCATAGCAGCACTTCTTCATCACAGCTTCACAATGCTTTCAGCATGCTGCACACACTCCAATCACTAATCAGCAGCAAAGGGCAAGCTCCCCCTCAAGGCAAGAATCAGCATACCAGTAACTATTCAACATAGAGCAAGCTCCCCCTCAATATCTGCATATCAGCAACACACTAGTTGTACTCCTTAGCATTGCATCTTGCAACACCTTGACTAACTCTTGGCTAACTCTCCCCCTTTTTAGCCACAATTGGACAAACCTCAACAAGTAAGTCCTACTCACTACAGTTAGTCCTAAACAGGCTCTCATTGTCACTCTAAGGTCAGCAAGCAAGACAAGACAAATCATAAAACATAAATAGTGCATAAACAGGCACAATATTCAAATTACATATTAGGCACATCAAGTGCAGAATCAAAAACAGCAAAAAAAAAACTAAACTACTATCTAGAAAAAGCAGCAGGGAAACTAGTCTTCATTAGAGCTGGCATCATCTCCATCATCAGTGCTAGGACCACCTTCTTCAGAACCTGGTTCTTCAACATCATCATCACCTTGTTCCAAGGATTTGATCATCTACTCAATTCTCAACTTCCTAACGGTGCTAGTACTGATAACCACATCAAGATCCTTGCATGTTGCCTTTAATTCTTCAATCAACTTAGCTTTAGTCCTGGCCTTTTTAACACCAGAACTTGCTGTTACAACAATGTCTGGAACATGATTTCCAGCAAACAACTTAGGATGTAAGGACAAGGCTGACTCCCTCTTGCAAGCTATATCTGAACTTGTTAAAGTTTCAGGATGTTGCTCCAAGATGATTCCACAAACAAGGGATGGGAATGCTATAGGTAACTTGATAGCATTTGTTTCAGCATGTTTCACTACTTGCTCAAAGATGTAGCTTCCATAGTCAAACTTGATCTTCTTCCCAACAACATAGATAAACCTACCCAATCCAACAACTATTGTTGTCTTGTGGTTTGTTGGCACCCAGTTGGCTGCACCAATTCTGTGAAGAATGGCATACTTGATGCTAAGTTTACTAGCCTTCAACTTCCC
Source organism: Lathyrus tuberosus (assembly GCA_022829125.1). Lineage (NCBI taxonomy): Eukaryota > Viridiplantae > Streptophyta > Magnoliopsida > Fabales > Fabaceae > Lathyrus > Lathyrus tuberosus. The sequence goes on along the minus strand of JALAZF010000055.1, from coordinate 13,598,920 downwards.
TTTCAATGGCCAAACCTTTACCTGACCAGCTGTAATCTCTTTACATATTTCATTATCAGTCATCTCCAGTTCACTATATTCTGCATCATCTCTACCCAGATACTTGTTGATAGTACTAGGAGAGAAATTAATGCACTTTCCTCTCACATAGACTTTCATGAAATCAATGCTCTTTTTATCAGCAATTTTTTCAGAAATGTTGACAACAAATTCTCTAACAAGACCTTCATAGCACTTAGGAAACTTGGTCACAGTCTTCACCAACCCAGCCTCATTAATCAGCTCCATAATATCCTTCATCTCTAAAGCTTCTTTCCCAAGCTCCCTCTCTAGGGCTAGTCTTCTCTGACATACAAATTTCCACATTGATGCACTGTTGGCATAATGAAAGGAAATGTTGTCAACTGGTACTTCAGGGACTTTGTCAGAGATTCTCTTCAAAATTGTTCTTCTGACAGGTGTGATGTCATGAGCATCATCCTCAACATCAAAGTCAGAATCAGAATCTTCCCTGATCTTCCTCTTTTTGGAGGATGTAGCAACCTTGCTCCAAGGTTTTGTAGGACCAACAACATCAGTTTTCTTCTTGCCTTCAGAAGGCTTCTTTGGAGAGGATTCAACAGTCTTACCTTTCCTTGTCGTTAGCCTCTTAGCAATACTTGGAACAGCTTTGCCAATGACTTCATCATCAGATAAATCAACCACATTGACCACATCCTCATCACCAGGAGTAGCTTCAACAGGTGATGTTCGAACATCCCCCTTAACATTAGCTTCCTCATGCACATCATCTTCTTCCTCTCCCACTTCAGCATCTTCAATGACAGACATAGCAAGTCTATGAAGATTGGTAGCTGCACTTTGCATGTCCTCCCTTTCCCTTTCAGCAGGCATTTGCCTCAGTGGTCTAGATATACCTTTTATAGGAAGCCTTTTCTCAAAGATCTTATCAACAATCTGACCTAAGCTTTTGTCAACATCCACTCTTTCTTCACCAGTTTGAGAAGTGGATGACCTAGGTGTTGTTTTATCACTAAATAGAACACTAGTAACAAGCTTCTTTGTTTCATTATCTCTAAAGATAGTCCCAGCCCTTTTTGAAACAAGTTTAGAAGGTCTAGATTTACCGGACTCTGGGAGCATTATAGAGATGGGTTCTACATACAACGCTTCTTCTGCAGACCCCTCTTCTGAAGAAACCCTAGCCTTATCTCGCGAAGAGCTTTGAGAAACAGACTTCTTTGACGGAGAAGACATCTGGTTTGACATGGTTCCCTTTAGACAGTATAGGTTCAGATGATTCTTCTTGTTGAAGGAGATGAACAATCAGGAGATATGAGCTTTGATGAAGCGTGATATTGCTACAATAGGGGATGATCGTCTGAGGTATGGCGCCTGATTTTGTGTATCCCTTAAAGACCAATCAATGAGTTTCTCCCTCCAAATTAACTTTCCTTTTAAAAATTTGAAAGAATTCGCATTAAGAGTAATTAACCCTAATTGACCTTTCAACAGACTTTCACACTTGTTGTCACAATCTGATGTTACAACATCAACCTTAACATCACCAGACAAACTGTCCACTTGAGGTACCCAATGATAGCAGTTATCTCTGGATCTTATTCCCTTCATCACTACCTCATTTTGCTCATTTGTCACCACACACTCATCTTTGGTGTAGCTGACTTTATAACCATCATCACAGAGCTGACTTATGCTAATCAGGTTAGCACTCAACCCTTAAGTAGCACATTGTCAAGATCAGGTCCATCATGACACTTCACTTTTCCAACACCTTGTACCACCCCTTTCTCTCTGTTTCCAAAAGTAACATCAATAGAAGAGCAAGAATTGACATCCACCAATTGGTTTATGAATCCAGTCATGTGCTTTGAACAACCACTGTCAAAGTACCATCCATCCTTAGCTGAGTGTCTGTCTGAAAAGTGAGCCAATAGACACTTAACCTCTTCTTTAGGAACCCATTGCTTAACAACCTTGGGCTTGTTCACCTTCTGTCTGGGTTAAGGGTTAGACTTGGGATAACCATGTAGCTTGAAACAAGAAGACTGCATGTGTCCAAATCTGCCACAGTAAAAGCACCTAACTCTGTCTTCTCAGAAGTGGTTAAACCTTCTGCCACTTTGATGATACTGTTGTGGCTGCCACCCATAATGATGTCTTATTCTCTCATGGTTTGGCTGTCTTCTCTTGTAAGGATGTTGTCCTTTTGGCTGTCTTCTATGGTGATGAGGCTTCCTTCTTCCATAACAAAAAGGCACAGTATTATTATATTCATAACCATACATGTTTCCCTGATGTTGAGACATCTGATGAAACATGTTCTGTTTGGACCTAGAAGCCTGCATGCTCTTATGATATTGTGGAGGCATGTACTGCCCAGCTCCATGTGCCTTCTTTTGATGAGGACCATAAGCATGCCTCTTCCCAACATTTTGAGATTGTGGATGAGCAGCCTGCTTAGGTTTAGGATCCTGTCTCTTTGTGTGATGTTGAGGCATTGTTTGAGACATCTCCTTCTTGGTTCCTGAAGTGCTTGCTTCAGTAGATACCTTTTCCTCAACCACAAATCCTATGCCTGTCTTATCTCCAGCAACCTTTTCTGCCTGAAGGATCTTATCAAGTGTGTCTGTACCACTATTCAGCATCCTAACAGTTTTGGTCATATGATCAAGATGAGCTTTGACCAATAAGACTTCATTTTCCAAATCCGCTTTAGCAGTCTCAAGCTGAACAATCTGTTTCTTCTGTTTTTCACTTCTTGACAGATTTCTGCACTCTTCAGACATAAATCATGATAGGAGGCAGCTAACTCCTCAAAAGTCAGTTCCTCATCACTTGAATCACCATCAGAAACAACTGTTCCAGTTAAAGCTTTGACATGTTTGGCTGACTCTCCTTCACTTTCACTGTCAGAGTCTGACCACGAAACTGTCATGCCTTTATTCTGCTTCTTCAGGAATGTGGGACATTCTTTCTTAACATGTCCATAACCTTCACATTCAAAGCATTGAACACCCTTGTCTTGAGCAGTCTTCTCTTCATCCTTTTCCTTAGACTTGCTGATGTCAGAAGCGATGTTCTTGACATTAGGCTTGAAGTTCTTGTTCATTCTTTTGAACACCTTGTTGAACTGCCTTCCCAACATAACAATGGCCTGAGATAGCTCCTCCTGAGAATTATCCTCTTTCCCTTTCTTGGCTTCATCAGAACTGGAAACCAAGGCTATACTCTTTGGCTTCTTTTCAGGTTCTTCCTCATTCAACCCAAGCTCAAAAGTTTGAAGAGATCCAATGAGCTCATCAACCCTTATCTTGCTGATGTCTTGTGCTTCTTCAATGGCAGTCGCCTTCATCTTGTACCTCTTAGGAAGGCACCTAAGGATTTTCCTTACAAGCTTTTCTTCTGACATTTTTTCTCCAAGGGCACTGGATACATTGGCCAACTCAAGAATACTCATGTGGAAGTCATGGATAGTCTCATCTTCCTTCATCTTCAGACTTTCAAACTTCGATGTTAGAAGCTGAAGTCTTGACATCTTAACTCTAGATGTTCCTTCATGTGTAGCCTTCATAATATCCCATGCTTCCTTAGCAACTTCACAGGTATTGATCAACCTGAATATGTACTTATCCACTCCGTTGAAAATTGCATTTAGAGCTTTGGAATTACCAAGGGCAAGCTCATCTTCTTCCTTGGTCCATTCTTCTTCAGGCTTTGGCATTGAGGTGCCCTCTTTATCTTTCCCAGCATCATCTTTTTCAAACACAACAGGATCTTTCCATTCTTTAATTATAGCCTTCCAAGCCCTGCTGTCCAAGGATTTCAAAAAGGTGATCATCCTTGGCTTCCAATAATCATAATTTGAGCCATCCAAAATAGGGGGTCTGTTGACAAATCCTCCAACTTCTTTGTCCATCTTTACACCAGAAAGTAACTTCCCTAGATCTCACCCAGAGACAGACACGATGCCTGCTCTGATACCAATTGAAATTCTGGTACCAGATGTGTGATGTTACGTGCAATGTCACAACAACACACTCTGCAAATGGACAATGCAATAACAGCAATAAATCAACAAAATGAATTGTTCACCCAGTTCGGTTTTAACTACCTACGTCTGGGGGCTACCAAACCAGGGAAGAAATTCACTACTTGTAGAATTAATTTACAGACTCAACAACCTCGTTGACAATCTCCTAAACTTAATCTCTACTAATGAACTTTCTACCTAAGAGACCACATAGATATGAGAACACTACCCAATCCCTAATTCACTTCAGTGATATCATTCAAAGATCACAAACTTTGAATTCCACAACTTGATTCTGCTTCACAACTTTGATCAAGAATAACTCAAAACAACAATGCCAATTCACACTTGAATGGTTTACAAACACGAAGACTCAATCGACTCACAGTATTTAGCTCTCTTTCTTCGTTACTTTTCCTTCAGGAATGATGCGCATTATATAGCTATATGAATTGGGCTTTAACCTGCTACAAAATCTGATCTGATTTGTTGTTTAAAACTAAATCTTCAAAATAGATTTTCTCTCTCAAAATCTTTTTAAATCTCAGCCTTTAAACCTCCCTACAAATCTGCATCAAATCTCTATGAGACAGAGAATATCTATCCCAAGATATCCGCAACCAATGAGACTAACAGCTCTCCCAAAATCCAGCTAAAACGCAAACCCTAACAACATCACTAAACCTGATGTTATTAATCTTCTGCAGACCTGATGTCATGACATCGCATGTGACATCAGTCTTCAAAACTTCAACAAACTAAACACTTAACATAAACCAATGTTAAGACTCAATGTTAAGACATCACCCATGTGACATCAACATTGAACACCTTTGTTTTACCAAAATTCTAGCCAATCCAAGAAACAACAGTAATGGAAATAAGTCTTTTTGGATTTTTCTTTTTCATAGATGAAAAATAGAGGTTTTCATGAGTACAATTCAAAAAGAGTGAGGTCAAAATGATAAAAAATGACAAAGTTATGATCAAAATAAAATGGGCTACAAACCATAAAAAATGAAGAAATTAATAAATAAAAAGAAGGGGAAATGCTTCCCTTGGGTTTTAACCCACGCCCTGGGGGTCTTGCCCCAAAACCCTCACCATCTGGGCTATTAGCGCATTGTGAATGAAGAATGCTAACACACAACAAAATGATAAAATAACACGGAAATCTAAAAAGACACAAAAGGGTTGATCCAAGGATCGAACCCGGGCACATGAGGCGAAGAGAGACATAGGCAAGGCAAGTTCTACCAGTGGGGTAGCTGTTACATCCAAACATATAATGCTTCCAATTATTTTAATTTTAATTTCATCACCAAACGGCCACCTCAGCGCCACCTCAGGTTGACTGGGTGCCATCTCACCATCATCTTCCTCCTCTCTATTTTCCTCGTTCGTGCCGTAGTTTCACCATTTAAACCCGGAATTTCTCCACATCACAACTCCTCAATTTCTCAACCAAATTTAATTTTGAAAAAAACAAAGTTGGAGTAAAAATCACCAGGAATCAGAATATCACATCATTTCACATTAAAAATGAGCACATGATTCACAAATCACCACACAACAGTGCAACACCAAAATTATTCAGCATGTTATATCATGTCATATTCACAATGGAAATACACAATGATCACTCAGAGCTAACCAGCAACAATATCTTCACATGTTTAACAATCAAAAAGCAAAGATGGAATGCATGAATATAGGTGCAGAAAGTCAGAATTGGCTTACCTCTTGGAGAAGGTCGAAGGCCTCTTCAAATGCCTTTACAGATGGAAAGCAAGCTCCTCCTTGACCTTGTGGAGGTTTGGAGAGGAGATGCAGAGGGTTGAAAGTTTTGGAAATGGCTTCTAGATAGGAATACGACCCTCCTTACAATGTGGAGTGTAAAAATGGTGGACGTGGTTTGAGGAGTTACAAAACTTTTCCAGGTGTTGCAATAAGTTCTATAGAGTGTTTAGAGTTTGTTTATGAAGGTTGTTTGGAGAGAACTCGAGCCAAATGACTTGGCACAGAGTTTTTGAAAATTGGCAAGAGTGAGTGGATTAGTGGATTCAGAGTACTATCAGCCTTGGTTTTAGGGTTTCTTGTGTGTTTTGCAATGAGGTTTCATCCTCTATTTATAGGAGAAATGGAAGAGCTGAGGTATGGGCAGAAAATGCAACTTGCCAAAATCTCTCTTTTCTCTTTCCATCGTGCAAGATGAGAACATAACCAAGTCTCTAGGTTTCAAGGGCATAGTTGGTAATCAGACTAGGCTTCTGAGTTGTTTAGCTGGACTGATGGGATTGGAGCATGGCTCAAAACTGCTAAAAGCTTGGAGTTGCCCATGCTTTGGCAAAGTCTTGCCTCCATGATGTCATACTTGTGTACCCACTTGATTAAACCCTCATTTTTTAATGCTACCTCTTGCAAATTCGTGGCAGAGGTCCCAAACACACTAATCTTGCCTCTAAACTTCAGAAATGTGATAACTTTGGTGATTAGAAGAGGTTTTGCATCATTATGCTTATGTTGGAAACTTGTAACTCAAGAAATGGACCCCTACATTCAAAGCTTCGAATTCCCAACTCCCTCCATGGATTTGTGAGTTTTTGTACTTTTTGGAAAGCCCCCGAATGTCCTCTACAATGTTCGTGTTCACTTCAAGTTCTAGATCCAAAGGGATCAAGGTGAAAAATGGAGGTGAAGTTAGCTGAAAATTAGGGCAAAAGTAGTGAAATTTCACTAAGTCTTTAATTGCCTTGAACTTCCAAGCCTCCTATCTTAAAAACCAATCCTTATTTGGAGAAGGACCCTCTAATACATTTTTAAGTTCATGATGAGAGCTTCAATTTGACCTTTGAGTCACAAAAATTAGATGTGTGGTTTGAAAGTTATGACTCTTCAAAGCTTGCACATGGAGTGAATTCTTCCACACTTAGAAAAATTTAAGAACCAAACCTTGCCCTTTTTGCAAGAAACCTTTCAAATGGTGATTTCTCATGCTCTAACTCAAGAATCCAGCATGTCTTGATGGAATATGACTTAAATACTTCATCTTGGACCAACAACATCAAAAGTTAAAGGTTTGACTTTTTAGTCAAAACCCTAATTTCTTCAGGAATTCCACTGTGTGATCCTTGATGATCTTGCTTTCTCAATCTCTTCAAATACCACTGAATGGCCTCCAGGGATGTATATGAACATATGGAATCATGCCCCAAGGCTTGGGATCATGCCTTGATCTAAAGTCAAAGACATGGTTGACTTTTCCTGACAAAACCCTAATCTGGGGCCAGATGAACTTGGGGCTCATTGTACTTTTGATGGGAGCCAAACACACTTGATTTTTTTGTTGAATAAGACCTCTTGGATGTATGTGAGCTTAACTGGTTGATGAACCAATCAAGGAATTGAATGGTCACACCAAGGTCCCTTGTGATTCTTCAGGTTAAAACCCTAATTCCACAACTCTTGATCTGATGGTCTCTTTTTTTATTTCTCTTAATCCAAACACATGAGATAATGGAATATTAATTGAGAACCTCATGATTAGTCTTTAAGACCAAATGGTTGAGCTTTGGAGTCTCAGTTGACTTTCTTGAACAGATGACTTCACACACTAATCTCAATCACCTAGTGAACACTTGTAATGGATGTATGGGGTCAAGGAGTGTCTTAGGAGACTTTGAGCCATATGAGAACTTGGCTTATTGATCTTGTCCTCTTTCTTGTGTAAACCCTAGCTTTCACATAAAAGAACAAACTAGCAAGATATAGTGGTTAGTTAACAATGCATAGATGATTGAACCCTAAATGCAAGTGCAAGATGTCATGACATCTAAGGGGTAAAATTTGGGGTATAACAGTTGCCCCTATTTGAATAGCTTTACCGAATGGCACGAGAGCTGGTAATCCTCGGGAAATACAGGTGAAAGGTATTTAAATATAGCAAACCAAAAAATTTGCCCTTAGATGGAATGCATATGCTAAGGACAGGCAACAGACATGCAAATGCTGTCATGCCTTGAACTTCTAGTATGATGATATGATGCCACGATGGTGCAAAATATAGAAAAAACAAGACACCAAAGACAAAGAGCAAACATCCACAGGAGAGCCTCACTGAGGGAGGGACAAAGGTTTAGTATCCACCAGCAAGACTTACTGGGGATGCAGGTTAACAACTAACAAAAGAAGACTCACCGGGAGGGACTATGAAAACACTGGGATAAGAGCTTTTGAATTACCAAGGGGGAGCTCATCTTCTTCCTTGGTCCATTCTTCTTCAGGCTTCGGCTTTGAGGTGCGCTCTTTATCTTTCCCAGCATCATCTTTTTCAAACACAATAGGAGCTTTCCATTCATTAATTATAGCCGTCCAAGCCCTGCTGTCCAAGGATTTCAAAAAGGTGATCATCCTTGGTTTCCAATAATTATAATTCGAGCCATCCAAAATAGGGGGTCTGTTGACAAATCCTCCAACTTCTTTGTCAATCTTTACACCAGAAAGTAACTTCCCTAGATCTCACCCAGAGACAGACAGGATGCCTGCTCTGATACCAATTGAAATTCTGGTACCAGATGTGTGATGTTACGTGCAATGTCACAACAACACACTCTGCAAATGGACAATGCAATAACATCAATAAATCAACACAATGAATTGTTCACCCAGTTCGGTTTTAACTACCTACGTCTGGGGGCTACCAAGCCAGGGATGAAATTTACTACTTGTAGAATTAATTTACAGACTCAACAACCTCGTTGACAATCTCCTAAACTTAATCTCTACTAATGAACTTTCTACCTAAGAGACCACTTAGATATGAGAACACTACTCAATCCCTAATTCACTTCAGTGATATAATTCAAAGATCACACACTTTGAATTCCACAACTTGATTCTGCTTCACAGCTTTGAACAAGAATAACTCAAAACAACAATACTAATTCACACTCGAATGGTTTACAAACACGAAGACTCAATGGACTCACAGTCTTTAGCTCTCTTTCTTCGTTACTTTTCCTTCAGGAATGATGCGCATTATATAGCTATATGAATTGGGCTTGGACCTGCTACAAAATCTGACCTGATTTGTTGTTAAAAACTGAATCTTCATAACAGATTTTCTCTCTCAAAATCTTTTTAAATCTCAGCCTTTAAACCTCCCTACAAATCTGCATCAAATCTCTATGCAACAGAGAATATCTATCCCAAGATATCCGCAACCAATGAGACTTACAGCTCTCCCAAAATCCAGCTAAAACGCAAACCCTAACAACATCACTAAACCTGATGTTATTAGTCTTGTGCAGACCTGATGTCATGACATCGCATGTGACATCAGTCTTCAAAACTTCAACAAAATAAACACTTAACATAAACCAATGTTAAGACTCAATGTTAAGACATCACCCATGTGACATCAACATTGAACACCTTTGTTTTACCAAAATTCTCGCCAATCCAAGAAACAACAGTAATGGAAATAAGTCTTTTTGGATTATTCTTTTTCATAGATGAAAAATAGAGGTTTTCATGAGTATAATTCAAAAAGAGTAAGGTCAAAATGATAAAAAATGACAAAGTTATGATCAAAATAAAATGGGCTACAAACCATAAAAAATGAAGAAAGTAATAAATAAAAAGAAGGGGAAATGCTTCCCTTGGGTTTGAACCCACGCCCTGGGGGTCTTGCCCCAAAACCCTCACCATCTGGTCTAGTAGCGCATTGTGAATGAAGAATGCTAACACACAACAAAATGATAAAACAACGTGGAAATCTGAAAAGACACAAAAGGGTTGATCCAAGTATCGAACCCGGGCACATGAGGCGAAGAGAGACATAGGCAAGGCAAGTTCTACCAGTGGGGTGGCTGTTACATCCAAACATATAACGCTTCAAATTGTTTTTATTTTTATTTCATCACTAAACGGCCACCTCAGCCCCACCTCAGGTTGACTGGGTGCCATCTCACCATCATCTTCCTCCTCTCTATTTTTCTCGCTCGTGCCGTAGTTTCACCATTCAAACCTGGAATTTCTCCACATCACAACTCCTCAATTTCTCAACCAAATTTAATTTTGAAAAAAACAAAGTTGGAGTAAAAATCACCAGGAATCAGAATATCACATCATTTCACATTAAAAATGAGCACATGATTCACAAATCACCACACAACAGTGCAACACCAAAATTATTCAGCATGTTATATCATGTCATATTCACAATGGAAATACACAATGATCACTCAGAGCTAACCAGCAACAATATCTTCACATGTTTAACAATCAAAAAGCAAGGATGGAATGCATGAATATAGGTGCAGAAAGTCAGAATTGGCTTACCTCTTGGAGAAGGTCCAAGGCCTCTTCAAATGCCTTTACAGATGGAAAGCAAGCTCCTCCTTGACCTTGTGGAGCTTTGGAGAGGAGATGCAGAGGGTTGAAAGTTTTGGAAATGGATTCTAGATAGGAATACGATCCTCCTTACAATGTGGAGTGTAAAAATGGTGGACGTGGTTTGAGGAGTTACAAAACTTTTCCAGGTGTTGGAATGAGTTCTATATAGTGTTTGGAGTTTGTTTATGAAGGTTGTTTGGAGAGAACTCGAGCCAAATGACTTGGCACAGAGTTTTTGCAAATTTGCAAGAGTGAGTGGATTAGAGGATTCAGAGTACTATCAGCCTTGGTTTTAGGGTTTCTTGTGTGTTTTGCAATGAGGTTTCATCCTCTAGTTATAGGAGAAATGGAAGAGCTGAGGTATGGGCAGAAAATGCAACTTGCCAAAATCTCTCTTTTCTCTTTCCATTGTGCAAGATGAGAACATAACCAAGTCTCCAGGTTTCAAGGGCACAGTTGGTAATCAGACTAGGCTTCTGAGTTGTTTAGCTGGACTGATGGGATTGGAGCATGGCTCAAAACTGCTAAAAGCTTGGAGTTGCCCATGCTTTGGCAAAGTCTTGCCTCCATGATGTCATACTTGTGTACCCACTTGATTAAACCCTAATTTTTTAATGTTACCACTTGCAAATTCATGGCAGAGGTCCCAAACACACTAATCTTGCCTCTAAACTTCAGAAATGTGATAACTTTGGTGATTAGAAGAGGTTTTGCATCATTATGCTTATGTTGGAAACTTGTAACTCAAGAAATGGACCCCTACATTCAAAGCTTCGAATCTCCCAACTCCCTCCATGGATTTGTGAGTTTTTGTACTTTTTGGAAAGCCCCCGAATGTCCTCTACAATGTTCGTGTTCACTCCAAGTTCTAGATCCAAAGGGATCAAGGTGAAAAATGAAGGTGAAGTTAGCTGAAAATTAGGGCAAATGTAGTGAAATTTCACTAAGTCTTTAATTGCCTTGAACTTCCAAGCCTCCTATCTTAAAAACCAATCCTTATTTGGAGAAGGACCCTCTAATACATTTTGAAGTTCATGATGAGAGCTTCAATTTGACCTTTGAGTCACAAAAATTAGATGTGTGGTTTGAAAGTTATGACTCTTCAAAGCTTGCACATGGAGTGAATTCTTCCACACTTAGAAAAATTTAAGAACCAAACCTTCCCCTTTTTGCAAGGAACCTTTCAAATGGTGATTTCTCATGCTCTAACTCAAGAATCCAGCATGTCTTGATGGAATATGACTTAAATACTTCATCTTGGACCAACAACATCAAAAGTTAAAGGTTTGACTTTTTAGTCAAAACCCTAATTTCTTCAGGAATTCCACTGTGTGATCCTTGATGATCTTGCTTTTTCAATCTCTTCAAATACCACTGAATGGCCTCCAGGGATGTATATGAACATATGGAATCATGTCCCAAGGCTTGGGATCATGCCTTGATCAAAAGTCAAAGACATGGTTGACTTTTCCTGACAAAACCCTAATCTGGGGCCAGATGAACTTGGGGCTCATTGTACTTGTGATGGGAGCCAAACACACTTGATTTTTTTGTTGAATAAGACCTCTTGGATGTATGTGAGCTTAACTGGTTGATGAACCAATCAAGGCATTGACTGGTCACACCAAGGTCCCTTGTGATTCTTCAGGTTAAAACCCTAATTCCACAACTCTTGATCTGATGGTCTCTTTTTTTATTTCTCTTAATCCAAACACATGAGATAATGGAATATGACTTGAGAACCTCATGATTAGTCTTTAAGACCAAATGGTTGAGCTTTGGAGTCTCAGTTGACTTTCTTGAACAGATGACTTCACACACTAATCTCAATCACCTAGTGAACACTTGTAATGGATGTATGGGGTCAAGGAGTGTCTTAGGAGACTTTGAGCCATATGAGAACTTGGCTTATTGATCTTGTCCTCTTTCTTGTGTAAACCCTAGATTTCACATAAAAGAACAAACTAGCAAGATATAGTGGTTAGTTAACAATGCATAGATGATTGAACCCTAAATGCAAGTGCAAGATGTTATGACATCTAAGGGGTAAAATTTAGGGTATAACAGTTGCCCCTATTTGAATAGCTTTACCGGATGGCACGAGAGCTGGTAATCCTAGGGAAATATAGGTGAAAGGTATTTAAATATAGCAAACCAAAAAATTTGCCCTTAGATGGAATGCATATGCTAAGGACAGGCAACAGACATGCAAATGCTGTCATGCCGTGAACTTCTAGTATGATGATATGATGCCACGATGGTACAAAATACAGAAAAAACAAGACACCAAAGACAAAGAGCAAACATCCATAGGAGAGCCTCACTGAGGGAGGGACAAAGGTTTAGTATCCACCAACAAGACTTACTGGGGATGCAGGTTAACAACTAACAAAAGAAGACTCACCGGGGGGGACTAAGAAAACACTGGGGATAAGAACAAAAAAAAGGGGAACCCCACAGATCTTCAATGGAGATAGAAATCAGAGAGGTAATCTCCACTGGGAAAGATCCGGGGAGATGGACGACAGGTTCAGATATGACCGGACAACATCGGGGACAACCAAAGGGAAGCAAACTCTTTACTGGGGATGAAACCAGAAAGAAGACATGATCTCCCCTGGGGATCAATTTGAATAAAAGGAAAGACACCCAACAACAGATTTCCTGGGGATTTCTTATATTGAAGAGTTCAAATAGGATTTTTAAGAAAAACCAGAAAAGATAGAGACAAAACACAAACCCTGCATGCGCCAAATGATGATAATCACACAGACTTTCAAAAAGAGTTGGTAATGACCAATCCCAAAATGCCAATAAAGATTGGACTTAAGATGCTGATTATGATCAGACTTTCGATAAACACCAGTGAACACTTGACTTTTACGGGGATATTGGTGATGACCAAAACCTCTGTCGGGGATAAGATTAAAGTGCCAATAATGATTGGATTCAGAAATAACATGCCAGTAAACACTGGACTCTTGGTATCAATAATGATCAATATTTTAAGCGACACCAGTAAACACTGGACTTGGGGTAACAATAATGATTGGATGAACATACATGCCAGTGAACACTGGACTTACGATACCGATAATGATCGATATAAAAACTTGCCAGTAAATACTGAACTTGAGACAAGGAAACATGCCAGTAAACACTGGACTTGTACGATACTGATAATGACCGATATTAAAACAATGCCAGTAAATACTGGACTTGAGACATCAATACTGATGACTTTTGATGTAACGCCTGTGGACACTAGACTTAGAATACCAAAGAAAACCGGTCCTTAAACAATGCCAGTAAACATTGGACTTTGGGTTCCTGATAATTATCGAACCTTCAAGCAATGCCAGTAAACACTGGACTTTGGGTACCTGATAATAATCAAACCTTCAAGCAATGCCAGTAATCACTGGACTTTATAATACCGAGGCTGATTGGATTTAAAATATGCCAGTAAACACCGGACTTTAAGATATCGATAGTGACCGATATTAAAACAATGCCAGTAAACACTGGACTTGGACACCAATAATGATTGGATGAAAAGCATGCCAGTAAACACTGGACTTTAACGATATCGATGAAGACCGATATTGAAACAATGCCAGTAAGCACTGGACTTAGATACCAATAATGATTGGATAAAAGCATGTCGGTAAACACTGGACTTTAACGATATCGATGAAGACCGATATTAAAACAATGCCAGTAAACACTGGACTTAGATGCCAATAATGATTGGTCTGAAAACAGAGGTTAACTATCAGATAGGACATTACCGGGGTTGCATAGTGATGACTAAACTTCACGAGGAATATAGGTAGTAAACAAATTTGACGCACGCAGGTGAAAACTAGACGCAAGCAGGACATCGATAACGATCCACGAACTTAAAATCACTACTACAAAACGCATAAACAACGACACCATGCTGACAACGCTTCATCCCTACTCCGTTGTGACATATCTAAACTAAGGCGCAGTTGTATTTTATTTGTTTAATGAATAAAAAATATTTGTGTATAACAACGGTTGATAAACCAACCGTGGTGATTATCTATATATAACAACAGTTGATAAATCAACCGTGGTGATACCATCAAGCTTTCAGGTGTTCGAACCTCAGCGCCATCATATATATTATTCCTTTTATGTTAAAACGCGCCTTTTCTTTTTTATTTAATTTTAATTAAAAAAATTAAAAGTTATGACTACGGATATTTATTTACACCATTGTGATATATTTTGTATGTTTTTTTAATTTTTAATTCTAAATATAACTCTCTGGCGCTTTAATATGAAATTTCATTATGAAAATAATATATCATAACGGTTTAGAATGTTGACCGTCGCAGTAGCTTTTCAATATTCTCCAAGCTAGCTAGTTTCATTGTCTCTTCAGTATCCTTTTTTCCATTGAAAATAGAAACCAGACGAAATGTTACACGATTTCAACCCTAAACCCTAACGTTAAATACTGTGAAACAATACACGATTTCAACCAAAGCTTGCATCATTAGTATTCATTCTTCACCGTGTTGTTGTCATTTTCGTCATCATCGTCACGATCGTGAAGAAAATAGAAGATTACGCACCTACCAACACCGTCGTCATCATCGTCACCGTCGAGAAGGAAGATAACAACAACACCGTTGTTGTCGTAAGGAAGGAAGACAACAACAACACCAACACCAACATCGTTTACTTAGTCGTCACGTTTAGGGTACGTAAAATATTTTCCTCAAGCATCTACAGTAAAATCATTTGCCATTGTTGTTCATTTTGTTGTTGTTGTTTTTGAACATAGATGTCGACCTTGTCGAGTTCTACACCAGGAAGCAGCGAAGATGCTCAAACGATTGAGTGTTCTGCGAATACAACTCAAACGATTGATACTCAATCGAAAAGAGAACAAAGAGGTGTCACAATGATGCCCCAATTTACATCAGTCCGCAACTCATCTGGTGTAAAAATTCCGATCGAGTTTGATTCGCACTACAGATTAGTGGATTGTCCATATTACGCTACTTTTAGGAGTTATGTTGCGTTCCTTGCACGTAGCAAAGTCAGTATACTGATTGATGATTGGAGAGAAGTGGATGTTAATGTCAAAGACAACATATGGACAGACGTTAAGGTATTTCATACTATAATTTTCATATATTTGATATCACTACCTATAGTTTCTAATTCGTACTTATATATTGATTTAATGTAGTTGAATTTTGAGTTTACCGATGATTCAAAATTGAAAAGAAAGTGGATAACTTATGCCGGTGTTTGTTGGAGGGGATTTAAGTCACGGCTCACGGCTGACTACATTACGAAGCCTAAGAGCGGTCTTCAACCTCCATGGATTCGGTATAGTTTTTTATCGAAGAAGGTGTGGCACAAGTTTGTGAAGAAACGCCATTCTGAGGAATTCAAGGTTAGTACTAGTCTTATGTAACCTATAATGTTATGCTAATGAGTTATAGATACTAATCATACACATTTTTCACTATGTTAATAACATGATAAAAGCAAAGTAGGAATTCAGAACAAGGCGAAAAACATGTACCCCCATAGATTGTCTTGTGGGGGTTACAGGAAACTTGAGAAGAGGATAATGCAGGAAAAACAACAAGAACGAGGAGATGGTGACATTCCATCTCCACCTTCAAGACATGAGAAATGGAAGAGGGATCGATTAAGACCTAATGGATAGTACACCTCTGAGGCTTCAAGAGTAGTTGCTGAGAAAATTGTAAGTATATGTTTTGTTTAAATGCGTTTGCTTATGTATGTTGCTCATGAGTTGTTATTTAAATGTGTTTGCTTATGTAAGTTGCTCATGAGTTGTTATTTAAATGCGTTTGCTTATGTAAGTTGCTCATGTTGTGTAGGATAATTTAGTTGTGGCGGCCCGTGAAGGCACATTTGTTCCGGAAGCACGACATGACATATTAGTCGAAGCTATCGGAACAGCTGAGCATGGAGGTCGTGTCCGTGGTGTTGGAGATGGTGTCGGCTTGAGGTCATACTTTGGACCTCAAAGAAGAAGCACCGAAACCGCTGAATTTCTTGCTCAACGACAAAAGATTGAGAATGTTGAGAAGCAATTGGCAGAGCAAAGGAGACTGTTTGAAGAGGAGAGGGAAAAAAGGGACAAAGAAGTGGAAAAGTTACAAGAGTTGTATTCGGTATGTGTCGTAAATCGCGCTTATTTTTGTATGATATATATTGTATGTTCTAATTGAATATATTGTGCTTATTTTTGTTTTATGTTCTAATTGAATGTTATGATGTAGAGATTAAGTGAAAGCCTTGAACAACGAACTAATAATGAAGATCATCGTTGCATTGGTGATAATCAAACTCCAAGTAGAAGTGTCGTAAATCACGCTTCTACAAAAGGAAGTAATTGTACAACACCTCCCCCCTGTAGATAACCGCAATGGGATATTGGACCCTAGTCCAAATGAAATAACAAGTTTATACTTGTCCATTTCAACAACAGACCTTGCGCAAGCTCTCCCGCTAGAACATTGCCCGAAATTGGATTTAGTGTATTACACTTCTGAAGATGTGAGGGATTTTCTCGCAGGATTTAAGTGGCTTGACATAGTTATTTTGCAAGTGTGGTGCACATAAGTATATAGTCGAATATACATGTCATTATAGAACATTATAATTTTTTGTATTTTCTCCCTTAATTTATTCATTTTCTTTGACCATTTAGGTACATTCACCGTGTTTGTATAGAATTGAATAAATCAAGTACTTATGGAATCTTGGATCCAAGTTTTATTTCTTGGGTGTATAATGATAAAAAAATCAGAGAAAAGTACTTGAAAAGCCGACTAAATGACGGAGGAAAAGAATGTTACCTTGCACCATTCCTCTGTGGGTTAGTATTGTTGTAATTTATTTCTATATTCTATATTTAGTTTGGTTTTAGTAACAACTAATTATATATATATATATATATATATATATATATATATTCTCATGTTCATTCAGTGGTCATTGGCAATTGATAATAATATCGTTTAGGACAAATACAGTGACATTACTGTGTTCCTTACACGATCCACTCCACAAACCAATGAAAGATCTTGTATTAACGTAAGTGTCTTTGTTTAATAATATCATTTTCTTTGGCATTAATTGTAATTAGTTTATCATGTAATATGTTTAATTTAATTTTCAATGTGCAGTATTGTGGAGTAAGTTAATATAATGAATAATGTTAGGAAAAAGCCCACATACCTTGCTCCTAAAGTAAGTGGCCCGATTACCTGTTTATTTCATTTACATTCATGCATGTGTGGTTGTATTCATGTTTTTATGTTCATGTAATTTGTAGACGAGGAAACAACGCGGGAGTTACGAGTGTGGGTATTTTATCATGAAACACATGTTAAACATTGTCCTTGTTGGCACTGTTGATTCATGGGATACGGTATATATGCCATAAAATGTTTACATATATTAATATATAAGTTGACTATTGAATTATTATCATGCATGATCTTCAATTTTTTGCTCTTATGTAGATGTTAAATGACGAAACCCCATTCCCCGTTGAGGACTTTGTGGATCTTCGTAAACGTTGGGCGTATATCCACAATGTGCTTAAGGGTTCTCCTGCTGTTTAATATATCAACAACATTTTTTTATGCACATATTTTTGGCTTTTGATGCACATAATATGAACAATAGTTTTGGGTTTTGATGCACATAATGAAATCAATAATATTGGCTTTTGATTTAAACAATGTTAGCAGTTTAAATGTCTGATTCATTTAGCTTTTGATGTAAATTTCTTTTGATGTAAATTCTCTGATTCATTTATAAGGATAAAATATAAGAAGAATTGTGTTTGATGCACATATTGTGTTTGCATGTAAACCGAAGCTGTTTTGACAGGATAAAATATAGGAAGAATTTGATAAGTAGATAATTTTTATGTTTAGAACAGGTTGTTTTTGGCAGCGGTTATAAACCTATTTGTAGTTGTATGTCAAACGCTGACCAGAATAATATAAATAAAAAATGTTGTAGCTGAGAATCGAACCAGATCACCTTTAGTTATATCACAACGGTTGAGTAAACTAACCGTTGTGAAATGGTGCGCGCATACTGCAATACAACAATGGTCCCAGGACCGTCATTGTACGTACCTCATATACAACAACATTCTACATAACAATTCCTTCGCCCCCGTCATTATATGTCATTTCCAACCGTTGTTAAATGGGTTTTTCGTAATAATGAAGGATACTTAACCTGAACAAGTTAAGGGTTAAAAAGAGGTAAAGACCCATAAGAAAGACACACCCAATGCAAAAATTCACGATGATATGGTATGATGCGAATGCTCAATGATATGCAAGAGACGACTCTGACGAGAGACGAACACATCCACTGCAAGGAGTCACACTAAATCTGGAGAGAACAGCCGCTCGAAATTGAATAGGGAACATTCTTCTTTCACCTGAGGAGGTAAAGATTTTCCACATTTAACATACATCTGTGGAAGATACTGGAGTGAAATCCTTTGTATCATGGTAATCGGTTATTACTGAAGTATCTAATCTAGGAAACATTGCCAACTGAACTTGTATCATTAGGGAATCACACACCAGATGGTTTAACAGTGCTTCCGTCACAACAAGAGTCGCTAGGGAAGGGCATGTGAATTTTACTGAATCATCCCAAGAGCCAAAAGTAGGTTATGTTTCCATTGTGTTTTCTCAAAAGATTTGTTTTTATTTCAAAATTTTACTCTTTCAACACCATTATTAAAAAAATAAATGAAGTTTTGCATAACAAGGAAAAATTAGAGACATGATGAATATCAAACAAAGAATGGTCCAAAATCTGATTTCATTAGAATGATAACTTGTCAATGGCAAAGTTCCATGGAACATTACAACTAGAAAAATGGCAATAGGAAAAAGGTTACATCGTATTCAATGACCACTACCATCCCTAACGACTAAGAGTCCTCTAAGGCCTCGCTGCTGATGAGAGCGATGAGCTTGAACTTCTTCTTGAATTCCTTGGTGCGGGTGAAAACCCTTTATGACACAGTGAAACGCCTTTTGTCCCTAACTTTTTCCTGGACCGCCCTTTTGGGTTTTCAGTCCACCGGGACGTTATTTTTTTGCCTAGGCTGCCCTTTCGGGTTTTCAACCAAGCGAGCTCTTTTCTTTTTATTTAATCCCTAATTTTTGCCTAAGTCGCCTTCATAGGTTATGACCCACCGGGATACCCTTTCTTGCCTAAGTCGCCATTTCGGATTTTCGACTTAGCGGGCTTTTTAGGCATAATATTTTCTTACAGAGTTAGCATTCACAGGGTATGAGAGTTGTTCACCATCCATCGTTGTAAGAATCAGGGAACCTCCTGAGAACACTGTTTTTACTACAAATGGGCCCTCATAGTTAGGCGCCCATTTTCCACGTACATCCCTTTGAGATGGCAAGATCCTTTTGAGTAGGAGTTCTCCTTCACAGAATTCACGAACACAGACCTTCTTATCAAATGCTCTCTTCATCCTTTTCTGATACGAATGACCATGACACATGGCAATCAGTCATTTTTCATTAATGAGGTTTAGTTGATCATATCTCTCTTGAACCCACTCTGCTTCATCAAGCTTGGTTTCCATCAGAATTCTCAAAGACAGTATCTCCACTTCAATAGGAAGAACAACATCCATCCCATACACCATAGAAAAGGGAGTTGCCCCTGTCGAAGTTCGAACCGAAGTTTTGTATCCATGCAAGGAAAATGGTAACATTTCGTGCCAATCCTTATAAGTCTTGACCATTTTCTACAGGATCTTTTTGATGTTTTTGTTGGCAGCTTCGACAACTCCATTCATCTTTGGACGGTAAGGTGAAGAATTATGATGTTCAATCTTGAAACTGTCACACAACTCCTTCATTGTCTTGTTGTTCAAATTTGTTCCATTGTCCGTTATGATCCTGTTTGGGATTCCATAATGACAGATAATCTGATTCTTGATAAAATGAGCAACCACTTGCTTGGTCACGTTGGTGTATGAGGTAGCTTCAACCCACTTGGTGAAATAGTCAATAGCCACTAAGATGAACCGATGAACGTTGGAAGCTTTCAGCTCAATAGCCCCAATCATATCAATGCCCCACATAGAAAACGACCAAGGTGATGATAAAACATTCAACAAAGTTGGAGGTACATGCACCTTGTCAGCATAGATCTGGCACTTAAGACATTTTCTGGTGTATTAGATGCAATCAGTCTCTATAGTCAACCAATAATACCCATCCCTCAAAATCTTCTTAACCATGGCATGCCCATTGGCGTGAGTGCCAAATGCTCCTTCGTGAATGTTGTGAATCAAAAGGTCTACCTCTCGTTTATCAACACATCTTAGCAAAACCATGTCGTGATTCCTTTTGTAGAGTACATCATTGCTGAGGAAAAACTTGGACGATAACCTTCTCAAAGTTTTCTTGTCAAGAGTGGAAGCAATGGCAAGATATTCTTGATTCTTCAGATAATTTCTGATGTCATGAAACCAGGGTTTCCCATCTTCTTCTTCTTCAACCAATTGGCAGTATGCGGGTTTAGACTTGCGCTCGATACTGATGAGTGGCGCCTCATTGACAAAGTTAACCTTCCACATTGAAGCTAACATGGCTAAAGCGTCAGCTATGTGGTTTTCTGATCGTGGAACATGACGGAAAGTGATCTCATCAAAATATTGGATCATCTCCACAATATAAGCATGGTACGGAATCAACTTCTCATCTTTAGTTTCCCATTGACCTTTAACTTGATAAATAACCAAGGCATAATCTCTGCTGACTTCCAAAATCTTAATTCTGAGGTCAATAGCTGCTTCAAACCCTAGAATGCATGCTTCATATTCAGCGATGTTGTTTGTGCATTCAAAGATTAATCTGGCTATAAACGGGGTATAACCACCATCAGGGTTCCTACACCATGTCCACTGTAGTTAGAAGAACCATCAAACATCATTTTCCAACGGGAACCAGGTTCAGGACCTTCATCAGGGCCTGGCTCTTCACAATCTTTCACAACCATAATGTCTTCATCTGGGAAATCAAACTTGAGGGGCTCATAGTCTTCCACAGGCTGATCTGCAAGGTAATCTGATAAGACATTTCCCTTGATGGACTTCTGAGTGACGTACTGAATATCATATTCTGACAAGAGCATGTGCCAACGGGCAAGTCTTCCTGTTTTAGCAGGCTTTTCAAAGATATACTTTATTGGATCCATTTTTGAGATCAATAAAGTAGTATGACATATTAGGTACTGCCTTAAACGTCTAGCCGCCCATGCTAAAACACAACAGGTCTTTTCTAGCAGTGAGTAATGACTTTCACAATCAGTAAACTTTTTGCTCAAGTATAAGATGGCACGCTCTTTGCGCCCAGATTCATCATGTTGGCCCAAAACATAGCCCATTGATCCTTCCAATACAGTCATATACATGAAGAGGGGCCTCCCTGACACAGGTGGGACCAAGATAGGTGGTTCTTGCAAGTAACTCTTGAGTTTGTCAAAGGCATGCTGGCAGTCGGAATTCCACTCTACAGTTTGGTGTTTGCGAAGCAACTTGAAGATCGGTTCACAAGTGGGAGTCATGTTGGAGATAAACCAGGAGATATAATTCAAACAACCAAGAAAACCTCTTACTTAAGACTCAGTCTGTAACGCCCCATTTTTTGTTAGATTTATTTAATTGAGTTGATTTAATTATTTTTATTATTATATTATTTTATTCTTGACTTTTATATGGTAATATATTATTTTTCATTGTGATTATGTTTTATCGCATTTTGGGAGCGTTTGCGAGATATTTGAGTGTAGGGGTAGTTTGGTCATTTTGCTTATTTTTCTTAAAATAGAACTTAGAAGTTAGAAAGAGAGAAAAATAGAGAGAAAGAAAAAGAGAAGAAGGAAAAGAGAAAGAAAAGAAGAAAAGAAGAAAAAAGGGGAAAAACTTGGAGAGTAAGGAATCGAACCAACCGACCTTTGAAAACACGATTAATCGGGTAAGGGTGTGAAACTCGATTATCCTATACTTGTGTATGATTATGTATGTATGTATTTGTGTGATATTTGGTTGAAATTGGATATAGAACCAAAACCATTAATATGTTGAAATTGTTAGAATTTGATTCAACTTGGGTCTGAAATCATGTTTTAATGTGTCTAATTGTTGATACATGTTAGATAGATGTTGTTGTGCATTGAATTGGTAATTTTCTGGTGTTTAGATGAGATTTGGAGATGAATTTGGTTGAACCCGTAGCAGAAAATTCTGCAGGAAAAATTCTGAGTTTCGCTGCCCATACGCGTATCAGGCTTGGCATTACGCGTATTGGTTTGGGCAATACGCGTATGGCAAGGGGGAAATGAGGGCAATACGTGTATGGAACACATTTTTCAAGGCCTTCTACTGATTTGCGTAATGGTACGCGTACTTGGCAGGGCATTACGCGTAACAAGTGAGGCATTACGCGTATGGAGTTTTAGTGGGATTTTTTGGGAGAATTCAGTCTCTTCCCATACGCGTAACAAGTTAGGCATTACGCGTATGGAATGGCGAGCGACCTGGGTAGTACGCGTATGGCCTAAGGCAATACACGTATGACCAGAGAGGGTGTTAAATTGTATCCGATTTTGCGTTCGATGCCGTAACTTTTGATCCGTAACTCGGATCGAGGCGTTCTTGGTACCGTTAGAAAGCTATCGAGATGTTCTTTCTTGTTAAAATGGTTTTAAGATTTTTGGCCGATTTAATTATGTCAGGAATTTGGAAATGTGTCGTTTTGTCGACTTTTACCGTTTTAATGGTGTGTATTTGATGTTTTATCATACAATATGCTTTTGATATATATCGTATGACTTGTGTGATGATTATATGATGTGAATGCATGTGATGAAATGTTGTGATGATGGTTTGTGGCCTAAGGGCAAGAAAATGCATTGTGTTGTGTTTGATTGTATATGCATGATTATGGATGTGTATATGTATGCATTGGATTTTCAGGAGTCATTGTATGCCAAGCATCATGATATGCATCTTGTGATGTCGTGTGCCCTTGTGGGGTATGAGCGACGAAACGGTTCCAGAGGGAATCTGCTATAACATCGTGTGCCTTATACAAAGAGGACCTAAAGCGATGATTATAGACGATCGTGTGCCTTATACAAAGAGGACCTAAAGCGATCGGATCGTGTGTATTATACAAAGAGAACCTAAAGCGATCCATAAACGTCGTGTGCCTTATACAAAGAGGACCTAAAGCGACGGGGAACATCGTTTGCCTGACGGGGAGTTACACTAAGTAACAAGCGATGATTCCAATAATTCCTGAGTGAACAAATGATGAGAATAATGGATGGAATGGTATCGCATTTGCATTGAGTCGTTGTGTTAGTCTCTTTGCATTTTCATAAATCATGAATGGATTGATTTTGTGTAGAATTGTGAATGGAATTGATGAGTTGATATGTATATATATTGGTGATATATGCATTGAGCATGATTGATATGCCTTGGTGATGGATATATGAGCTATGATTTGTGTTGTTTTGTTTTGAATTCTGGTGTAAGTTGTGGGGAGAATATTTTACATATGTATTTTTGTGTTATTATATAATTGTATGCAATTATATTATAATTATGTTTCTCACCCTTCTGCTGTTTGAATGCTCTATGAGGCATTGCAGATTAGATGCTGGAGGTCTTTTTGTGAAGCTTAGGTCTTCATTCTTTTGTCGGTCGGCTCTGATATGTAGCACCGGGTAGTCGGGGAGATTGTTTGTGATTATGTGTATATGTATATGTTCTTTTTGGATTGTACATGTATGACTCTGTGTATGACAGACAGAATTTTATGTTATATATATATATATATATATATATATATATGAGATTTCAGTTGCAGATTTTCCGCTTTTATTCTGTATCTGAATTGTGGGTGTTAGGAACTGAGTTCCTCTGTTATGTGCTACCTGATTGTTGCATATATATATGAGCAGGTTGTTGTATTTTGTTTCAATTAATGTGACACCTCCGTCTATTCCATGAATGTTTTAATTATACTCTGATTATTTGTTATTGCTTTATATGCTCGGGGGATAGATTAGGGGTGTTACATTAAGTGGTATCAGAGCCAGTCCGTGTCAGTTTGTGTCAGTTCGTGCCAGTCCGTGTCAGTTTGTGTCAGTTCATGCCAGTCCGTGTCGGTCTTTGTGTTTGGGGTGAGCTGTTTGTTTAACCATAGTTGTTGTTATTGGATATGAACAGAATATGGCTGGTAGGAATGATGCTGCTCTTGTTGTTGCTATGTAAGCTATGGCTCAGGCTGTGCGGGGTGCACCTAATGTTGGTGGGAATGATGAGTTCAGGAAGAACAAACCACCTGTCTTCAAAGGGAGACATGGTCTTGATGGTGCTCAGATTTGGCTTAAGGAGATTGAAAGAATCTTTCGAGTGATGGACTGTGCTGAGGAACATAAGGTGAGACTGGGTACTCACATGTTGCAGGAGGAGGCTGATGATTGGTGGGTTTGTAAGCGTTATGTTTGGGAAGTTACAGGTGAGGAGGTCACTTGGACTTTGTTTAGCAGGGAGTTTTTGAGGAAGTATTTTCCTGAAGATGTTAGGGGAAAGAAAGAGATAGAGTTCTTGGAGTTGAAACAAGGTAACATGTCTGTTGTGGATTACACTGCTAGGTTTGTGGAGCTTGTTCAGTTTTATCCACATTATGCTGAAGCAACTGCGGAGTTTTCCAAATGTGTGAAGTTTGAGAACGGATTGCGTCCTGAGATCAAGCAGGCAATCGGTTATCAAAGGATTAGAAGGTTTTCAGATTTGGTGGATTGTTGTAGAATTTATGAGGAGGATAGCAAAGCTCATTCTACTCACTATAAGAGTGTGAACGAAAGGAAAGGAAAGCAACCGTTCCGTGGTGGTCCTTATGTGTCACCAGCTGACAAGGGTAAGCAAAGGGGTAGTTTTGGTAAAAGGCCAAGTGGGGGAGGTATGTCTAATCCTCTAAGATGTTTTAGGTGTGGTGACTTAGGACATCGTCAGTTTGAATGTAGAAAGGATTTGAGGAAGTGTTCCAATTGTGGAGGTTTAGGACATGTCGCAGCTGATTGTAAGAGGAATGTGG
Source organism: Lathyrus tuberosus (assembly GCA_022829125.1). Classification (NCBI taxonomy): domain Eukaryota; kingdom Viridiplantae; phylum Streptophyta; class Magnoliopsida; order Fabales; family Fabaceae; genus Lathyrus; species Lathyrus tuberosus. The sequence continues at coordinate 13,573,264 of JALAZF010000055.1, read as the reverse complement.
TGAAGTGTTTCAACTGTGGTGAACCTGGTCATGTAGTACGAAGTGTCCGAAACCAAAGCAAGCTCAGGATGGAGGGAAAGTATTTGCATTGGCAGGAACTCAGACTACTAGTGCAGACCGTCTGATCAGAGGTACTTGTTTTATTAATAGTACGCCTTTAGTTGCTTTTATTGATACCGAAGCGACTCATTCGTTTATTTCGTCTGAGTGTGCGAAGCGTTTGAATCTTTTATTGTCTTCGATGGGTGGAGAGATGGTTATTGATACTCCAGCAATGGGGTCGGTAACTACTTCTTTGGTTTGTCTAAGTTGTCCTTTGACCATTTATGGTAAAGATTTTGAGATGGATTTGGTGTGTCTGCCGTTGGAGGGTTTAGATGTGGTTCTGGGAATGAATTGGTTACAGTTTAATCGAGTCTATATTAATTGTTATCATAAGTTGGTAAGATTTCCTTCTCTTGAGGAAGACGAGGAATCGAGTTTCTTATCTACCAAAGAGTTGAAGAAACTTTTGGCCGATGAAGCTCAGTTGTTCGGGTTATTTGCATCATTGACAGTGGATAGTCAAGTTGCAATTGACGTGTTTCCAGTTGTGTGTGAATTTCCAGAGGTGTTTCCAGAGGATATTTCAGATGTGTCGCCAGAGAGAGAGAGGTGGAGTTTTCTATAGATCTAGTTCCTGGTACTAGACCTGTATCTATGGCACCTTATCGTATTTCGGCATCTGAGTTGGTTGAGTTGAAGAAGCAGTTGAATGAATTGCTAGAAAAGAGGTTTGTGAGGCCGAGTGTATCGCCTTGGGGTGCTCCAGTTTTGTTGGTAAAGAAGAAAGATGGAAGTATGCGATTGTGTATTGATTATCGCCAGCTGAATAAGGTGACGATTAAGAATAAGTATCCTCTTCTGAGAATTGATGATTTGATGGACCAGTTGGTAGGTGCGTGTGTGTTTAGTAAAATTGATTTGAGGTCAGGTTATCATCAGATTAGAGTGAAAGAGGAAGATATTCAGAAGACGGCTTTTAGGACACGCTACAGACATTATGAATATTCTGTGATGCCGTTCGGGGTTTCTAATGCGGCGGGTGTGTTTATGGAGTATATGAATCGTATTTTCCATGAGCATTTGGATCGATTTATTGTTGTGTTTATTGATGACATCTTGATTTATTCTAAGTCCCGGGAGGAACATGCGGAACATTTACGGGTTGTGTTGCAAATTTTGAAGGAGAAGAGACTTTTTGCCAAGTTGTCCAAGTGCGAGTTCTAGTTGTCAGAAGTGAGTTTTCTTGGGCATGTGATTTCAGGTAATGGTATTGCTGTAGATCCATCTAAATTAGATGCAGTTCTACAATGGGAGGCTCCTAGATCGGTTACTGAAATTAGAAGTTTTTTGGGTTTAGCTGGATATTATCGAAGATTCATTGAAGGCTTTTCCAAGTTAGCACTTCCTTTGACCCAGCTGACTTGTAAAGGTAAAACGTTCATTTGGGATATTCAGTGTGAGGAAAGTTTTAGTGAGCTGAAGAGAAGATTGACTACAGCTCCGATTTTGGTCTTACCGAATCCTACTGAACCGTTTGTGGTGTATTGTGATGCGTCTTTGATTGGTTTAGGTGGAGTGTTGATGCAAGAAGGTAAGGTTGTGGCTTATGCTTCGAGGTAATTGAGGTTTCATGGGAAGAATTTCCCTACTCACGATTTAGAATTAGCGGTTGTGGTGTTTGTATTGAAAATTTGGAGGCATTATCTCTATGGTGCAAGATTCGAAGTCTTTAGTGATCACAAGAGTTTGAAATACTTGTTTGATCAGAAAGAGTTGAATATGAGGCAACGGAGATGGTTGGAATTTTTAAAGGACTACGATTTTGGCTTGAATTACCATCCTGGTAAAGCTAATGTGGTAGCCGATGCGTTGAGCCGGAAGTCTTTGCATATGTCCGCTTTGATGGTTAAAGAGTGGGAACTTTTGGAAGCATTTCGGGATTTGAGTTTGGTGTGTGAATTGACATCTGATAGCGTGAGGCTTGGTATGTTAAAGGTTACTAATGATTTTCTGTTAACCGTTAGTGAGAAGCAGAAGTTGGATGTGAAATTTGTTGATTTGATGACGGTTGGAGATCAAAGTGTGAATGGTGACTTTAAAGTGGATGATAAGGGTGTTTTGAGATTTCGTGGTAGAATTTGTATTCCTGATGATTTGGACTTGAAAAAGATGATTTTAGAGGAAGGACACCGGAGTAGTTTGAGTATACATCCGGGAGCTAATAAGATGTATCAAGATTTGAAGAAGATCTTTTGGTGGTCCGGATTAAAGAGGGATGTGGCTCAGTTTGTTTATGCGTGTTTGATGTGTCCGAAGTCAAAGGTAGAACATCAGTAGCCTAGTGGATTATTGCAACCGTTGGATATTCCCAAGTGGAAATGGGACAACATTTCTATGGATTTTGTGACAGGGTTGCCGAATACACAGAGGGGACATAATTCCATTTGGGTGATTGTGGATAGGCTGACTAAATCGGTGCATTTCATTCCGATTGACATCAGTTTTTCTTTGGAGAGGTTGGCTGAGATTTATATCCGTGTGATTGTGAAGCTACATGGTGTTCCATTGTGTATTGTTTCAGATCGAGATCCGAGATTTACTTCCAAATTTTGGGAAAGTTTGCAAAAGGCGTTAGGTTCCAAGTTGAGATTGAGTTCTGCTTATCATCCTCAGACGGATGGTCAGACCGAGAGAACTATTCAGTCGTTAGAAGATTTGTTGCGGGCTTGTGTTCTTGAGCAAGGTGGTGCTTGGGATAGTTATCTTGCATTGGTGGAATTCACGTATAACAACAGTTTCCATTCGAGTATTGGAATGGAACCTTTGAAGCGTTGTATTGAAGGAGATGTCGAACACCTTTGTGTTGGCATGAATCTGGTGAGAGTTCGGTGGTTGGCCCGGAGTTAGTACAACAGACTACGGAAAAGGTGAAACTTATTCGTGAGAAATTGAAGGCTTCTCAGAGTAGGCAGAAGAGTTATCATGATCGAAGGCAGAAAGATCTTGCGTTTCAAGAAGGCGATCATGTATTTTTGAGGGTTACATCGGTAACGGGTGTTGGGCGTGCATTGAAGTCGAAGAAGCTTACTTCTTGGTTTATTGGTCCTTATCATATATTCGTGAGAGTGGGTGCTGTGGCTTATCGGGTGGCATTGCCGCCGAATCTTTCGAATTTGCACGATGTGTTCCATGTTTCACAGCTTCGGAAGTATGTTCCGGATCCGTCGCATGTGATTCCGATGGATGAGGTAGAGGTAAGGGAGAACCTTACGGTTGAGGCATTACCAGTGAGAATTTTGGATCGCGAGTTGAAGCGGTTAAGAGGCACCGATATTGCGCTTGTAAAGTAGCGTGGGGAGGCGCTGCCGAGGGCAATTTGACTTGGGAGTTGAAGAGTCGGATGCGGGAGTCATATCCGGAGTTGTTCGTCTCAGGTAATATTTTCGAGGACGAAAATCTCTAAGTGGGGGAGAGTTGTAACGCCCCAGTTTTTGTTAGATTTATTTAATCGAGTCGATTTAATTATTTTTATTATTATATTATTTTATTCTTGACTTTTATTTGGTAATATATTATTTTTCATCGTGATTATGTTTTATCGCGTTTTGGGAGCGTTTGCGAGATATTTGAGTGTAGGGGTACTTTGGTCATTTTACTTATTTTTCTTAAAATAGAACTTAGAAGTTAGAAAGAGAGAAAAATAGAGAGAAAGAAAAAGAGAAGAAGGAAAAGAGAAAGAAAAGAAGAAAATAAGAAAAAAGGGGAAAAACTTGGAGAGTAAGGAATCGAACCAACCGAGTTTTGAAAACACGATTAATCGGGTAAGGGTGTGAAACTCGATTATCTTATACTTGTGTATGATTATGTATGTATGTATTTGTGTAATATTTGGTTGAAATTGGATATAGAACCAAAACCATTAATATGTTGAAATTGTTAGAATTTGATTCAAATTGGGTCTGAAATCATGTTTTAATGTTCCTAATTGTTGATACATGTTAGATAGATGTTGTTATGCATTGAATTGGTAATTTTCTGGTGTTTAGATGAGATTTGGAGATGATTTTGGTTGAAACCGTAGCAGAAAATTCTGCAGGAAAAATTCTGAGTTTCGCTGCCCATACGCGTATCAGGCTTGGCATTACGCGTATTGGTTTGGGCAATACGCGTATGGCAGGGGGAAATGAGGGCAATACGCGTATGGAACACATTTTTCACGGCCTTCTGCTGATTTGCGTAATGGTACGCGTACTTGGCAGGGCATTACACGTAACAAGTGAGGCATTACACGTATGGAGTTTTAGTGGGATTTTTTGGAAGAATTCAGTCTCTTCCCATACGCGTAACAAGTGAGGCATTACGCGTATGGAATGGCGAACGACCTGGGCAGTACGCGTATGGCCTAAGGCAATACGCGTATGACCAGAGAGGGTGTTAAACTGTATCCGATTTTGCGTCCGATGCCGTAACTTTTGATCCGTAACTCGGATCGAGGCGTTCTTGGTACCGTTAGAAAGCTTTTGAGATGTTCTTTCTTGTTAAAATGGTTTTGAGATTGTTGGCCGATTTAATTATGTCGAGAATTTGGAAATGTGTCGTTTTGTCGACTTTTACCGTTTTAATGGTGTGTATTTGATGTTTTATCATACAATATGCTTTTGATATATATCGTATGACATGTGTGATGATTATATGATGTGAATGCATGTGATGAAATGTTGTGATGATGGTTTGTGGCCTAAGGGTAAGAAAATGCATTATGTTGTGTTTGATTGTATATGCATGATTATGGATGTGTATATGTATGCATTGGATTGTCATGAGTCATTATATGCCAAGCATCATGCTATGCATCTTGTGATGCCGTGTGCCCTTATGGGGTGTGAGCGAAGAAACGGTTCTAGAGGGAATCCGCTATAACATCGTGTGCCTTAATCAAAGAGGACCTAAAGCGATGATTATAGCGATCGTGTGCCTTATACAAAGAGGACCTAAAGCGATCGGATCGTGTGCCATATACAAAGAGGACCTAAAGCGATCCATAAACGTCGTGTGCCTTATACAAAGATGACCTAAAGCGACGAGGAACATCGCTTGCCCGACGGGGAGTTACACTAAGTAACAAGCGATGATTCCAATAGTTCCTGAGTGAACTAATGATGAGAATGATGGATGGAATGATATCGAATTTGCATAGAGTCATTGTGTCGGTCTCTTTGCATTTGCATAAATCATGAATGGATTGATTTTGTGTGGAATTGTGAATAGAATTGATGAGTTGATATGTATATATGTTGGTGATAAATGCATTGAGCATGATTGATATGCCTTGGTGATGGATATATGAGATATGATTTGTGTTGTTTTGTTTTGAATTCTGGTGTAAGTTGTGGGGAGAATATTTTACATGTGTATTTTTGTGTTATTATATAATTATATGCAATTATATTATAATTGTGTTTCTCACCCTTCTGCTGTTTGAATGCTTTATGAGGCATTGCAGATTAGATGCTGGAGGTCTTTTTGTGAAGCTTAGGTCTTCATTCTTTTGTCGGTCGGCTCTGATATGTAGCACCGGGTAGTCGGGAAGATCGTTTGTGATTATGTGTATATGTATATGTTCATTTTAGATTGTACATGTATGACTCTGTGTATGACAGACATACTTTTATGTTATATATATATATGAGATTTCAGTTGCAGATTTTTCGCTTTTATTCTGTATCTGAATTGTGGGTGTTAGGAACTGAGTTCCTCTGTTATGTGCTACCTGATTGTTGCATATCTATATGAGCAGGTTGTTGTATTTTGTTTCAATTGATGTGATGCCTCCGTCTATACCATGAATGTTTTAATTATACTCTAATTATTTGTTATCGCTTTATTTGCTCGGGGGATTGATTGGGGGTGTTACATAGTCTGCGGAGCTGGCATCTCTTGAATAGCTCGCACTTTGTCGGGGTCTACCTCAATTCCTCGTTGACTAACGATAAAACCGAGCAAGTTTCCTGATCTAACACCGAAGGTACACTTGGCAGGATTCAACCTCAATTGATATTTCTAGAGTTTTTTGAATAGTTTCAGAAGTTTATCCAAATGGTCCTCCTCACTCTGGGATTTAGCAATCATATCATCAACATATACCTCGATTTTCTTATGTATCATGTCATGAAAAAGAGTCACCATAGCTCTCTAATAGGTTGCCCATGCGTTTTTCAAACCAAAGGGCATGACTTTGTAGAAATAAGTTCCCCAAAGAGTGATGAATGTAGTTTTGTCCATGTTGCCCGGATCCATTATAATCTGATTGTAATCGGAGAAACCATCCGTAAAGGAGAAAGCTGTAAAATAGGCCGTATTATCCATAAGAATGTCGATATGCGGCAGAGGGAAATCGTCTTTCGAACTGGATTTGTTGAGATCCCAATAATCCACACACATTCACACTTTACCATTCTTCTTCATCACGGGCACAATGTTGGCAACCCATTCGGGGTATTTTGAGACTGCCAAGAATCATGCATCAAGTTGTCGCTTGACCTCATCTCTGATCTTGAGAGCCATGTCGGGTCTACTTCTTTGAGTTTCTGTTTCACTGGCGGGCATTCGGGCTTGAGTGGTATTTTATGAACTACTATGTCTGTATCCAAACCAGGCATGTCCTAATAAGACCATGCAAACACATCCACACACTCTTCAAGAAGCTTCACTAATCATTGTCTGACTTCTGCTCGAAGCATTTCCCCAATCTTGACTTCCTTCTTGTCTTCATCGATACCAAGATTGATGGTGTCAACTTCTTCCTCATGTGGCTGAAGAGCCGTGTATTCATACTCACACATTTTTTCCAACTCATTCGGGACCTCATAATCTTCCTCTTCTTCATCCTCAGCTTGATAGATGGGTGAATCGAAGTTAATATTGAAAGTAGGGTCATTGAATACAACTGGTTTATGGGTTATTCTGCATGATGGAGGGACTTATTTTATTAAAATGCACAAAATTAAATGCAAGAAGAAAATGTTTTTGGTAGTTTTGAAGAGATTGCCATTTTTCCTTAAAAAACAGTAAATAAAGACAAAAGAGTTTAACAAAACAACATCTTCATTGATTAATAAAATTTGAAAGTTGTGGCCCATACAAAATAGTCTGATAGCCTTGGGCACGACTACGGAATTGAAAATAAACAACAAAGACAAACATATTACTCTGGCACAGGGAATAACACAGGGATCGTAATAGCTTCCCAATTGTCTAGTGCGGTATCACACTGAAAAACTAGATGGCTGATGTCTTCGTCTTCTTCAGCTCCTATCACGGCATTGACTTGATGTCCTTTGTTGACGAACACTTCCTGGATTATCCTTGGTCGTATGGTTGTAGAAGCAGCTGCTTTGTCACGAGTTGGTTTGTAACCCAACCCTTGGCATTTCTTCCTCTCTTGAATTTCAATAATTTTGCCCCAGCCTTCGGGAACACCTTCTTTCAGGGCAGACTGCATACTCTTGAAGGAAGCAAAAGATGGATTACTCAGGACCACCGGTTCTTCAACGTCTAGCATGAAATCATTGGCTATCTCAAGAGCTTGGAAAGAAGTTTCCAAAGCATCTTCATCAGCCTCAATATAGCGGAAGGAAGACAAGTTATTGACCATCAAATCCTCTTCACCGAGTATGATAACCAGCTTTTCACTAACTACAAACTTCATCTTTTGGTGCAAGGTTGAAGTTACAACACCAGCCCCATGGATCCAAGGCCTTCTAAGTAAGCAACTGTACGCAGGATTAATATCCAATACTTGAAAAATGATGTTGAAAACATGCGGGCTAATCAGGATTGGTATCTCAATTTCACCCATTACAGATCTTCTTGAGCCATCAAAAGCTTTGACAATTAGAGAGGTAGGCTTCATTTCAGCTCCCTTGTAAACCAACTTTTCAAGGGTTCTTTTTGGTAAAACATTCAAAGAGGAGCATGTGTCCACAAGAACTCTTGCCAAAGTGTCTTCTTGGCATTTCACAGATACATGTAAAGCAAGGTTGTAACTTCAACCTTCTCGAGGTAACTCTTTGTTGCTGAAGCTGAGAATATTGCAAGCCGTGATATTTGCAATGACACTGTCAAACTGACAGGTAGTAATGTCTCGAGGAACATGGACTTGGGACAATATCTTTTGCAAGGTAGCTCGATGAGTAGGTGAATTCAACAACAGAGACAATATGGAGATTTTAGAGGGATTTTGGTGAAGCTGATCCACCACCTTATAGTCACTTCTTTTAATGATTCTCATAAACTCAACATCTTCTTCACTTGTAACCACTTCTTTTTCCTTATCCTTAATAGGTGCAGGAGTAATAGTCTCTTTAGGCACAATCCCTTTGAAGAGAGGAGTATAAACTCGACCACTTCGGGTTATCTTCTTAGACCCAGCTATATTTGTTACTTCTTCACTAGTAGTTCCCACCTCTTTCCTTGGAACCACATCTTCAGATCCTTTGTTAACCAGAGTATCCTCATACCTCCACGACACAAGTTGGAATTTCTAAAATAGAACAGAACAGGTTATCGGATGTTTCTCGGCTTTGACTGATTAGCAGCAGAAGCAACAACAAATTCTGATGTACTGAAAACTGGCTTTGGTTTATTGAAGACAGGGACCACAAAACCAGACCTCGGCGTATTGAAAACGGGCACTTTTTCTTTTGGTGCTGGCAAGTTAAATACGGGCTCAATCACCGCAATTTCCTCTTTCTTCACCTTACTGACTACTTGTAGAAAACCTTCATCAATCAAACTCTGAATATCATTTTGAACCAATTGGCATCCTCTGATACTGGCATCACACTCTTCACAGTTGTCATGGCAAACTTTCACTAACCCAGCTTCAAACAATTTGGAATGGAAAATCCTGACAGGAGTTTTAATTTTTGATGCATCCATTATCAATACCTCATCATTCTCATCCTCAATGGCATTGGTAGTCCCATGTGTAGGTAACAGATTATTCTTCACATTTGGTTGATTATCTGTAAAGGACAGAACCTTCTTTTCTATCAAACCTTTCCTAACATATTTCAGTGCAAGGCATCCTTCTAGGTCATGACTGGCAGCGCCTTGGTGGAATGCACAGTTGACACTAGGATTATGGAACGGCATGGACTTTTCTGTAGGTGGGCCCATAGGTCTAGTGACAATCAAACCTTGTTGAACCAAAGAGGGATAAAGCTCTATGTAAGTCATCGGAATAGGAAGAAATGAAGGTTTGACCCCTTGTCTTCGGTAGGGAGCGTTTGATGGAGAAGCTTGTGGCCTCTGTTGTTATTCTTGGAAGTTTGGAGCACTAGGTGCTTGCTGATAGCTGGGTTGTTGTTGGTATACCGGTGCCTGCTGCGCGGACTGATGATTAAAAGTTGGGGTTATAGCTGCCACATAATGTTATGGGGCAAACTGCATTGGATAGATTGGTTGTTGAGCAAAATTTGGAGTTGACTGCTGTTGATAAACTGGTTGTCTCCAGACTGGATTCTTTTTCCTACCTGTCATGACGACATTGGTTTATCCTTCCTTCTTCTTATGGAAGTTGCTTGGAGGTTTCTTGTTGTTAGTACTGTTTGAATTGTTGGAAGAACTGATCACCTTTCCACTCTTCAGACCAGACTCTACTTTCACACCTACGACAACAATGTTAACAAAGTTGGCGCTAACACTGCTAATCATTCTTTCATAAAACTCTGGTTTCACGGTGTCCACGAACCAGTCAGCCAGTTCCTTTTTAAACAATGGAGGCTCTACTTGGGAAGCTGTCTCCCTCCAGCGTTGGGCGTATTCTTTGAAATACTCAGAGTTATTTTGAGACATGCCCAAAAGTTGCCTTCGATCCGGGGCCAGATCCATATTGTACTTATAATGCTTCACAAAAGCATCCGACAAGTCTTGAAAATTTTGGATTCTAGATTGGTCTAAGCTCATTTACCATTTTGCAAAAGCTCCCTTCAAACTATCCTGGAAACAATGGATCATCAACTTGTCGTTGTCCATATACGCAGCCATTCTTCGGTATTACATGATCAAGTGCGACTTTGGGCCTGTCGCGCCTGAGTATAGGTCAAAGCTTGGCATTTTAAACTTTGGTGGAATCACTAAACCGAAAACCAAGAACTTATCTCTAGCATCAGTACTAAAGATATTGCTTCCTTCCATCGCCCTCATTTTCCTTTGGATAGTTTCCATACTTTCTTTCAATCTTTCATGACGTTCGTCCCCCTCGTCAGACATTTTGGGGTAGTCATAAACTGGTCGCGGATTGAGAAAAACAGGATGTACTAGAGTATGCACCACTGGTGGAGTAAAAGTTGGGATAACTTGGGGATTTTCATTACCCACGGGAACAAACTGTTGAGTAGTGGTAGGAATTGGCAGAGGTACAAAACTAGGGGGCAACCCAATTGGTGGCAAGAGACTAGTGTTGGAATTTGTAGTAGGCTCCATGGTTGGAGTGACAATTTCAGAGACCACAGTGGTCTGAGTATCCATCTTTGCTCTAAAAACCTGTAAGGCTTCCATAATCTGCCCTATACTTCCTCGTAGATCATTCAACTCGTTGTTGACTCTATCCATTTCAAAGTTGTGTTCAGAAATTCTCTGGCGAGCTTGGGCTCGTGTGTTGTATCGGCGTCGGAGACTCAGTGTGACGGTTCTGAAGAGAAGACCACGGAATGAGACACGACAAGAAAGAAAACACATGTTATGACATGAAAGAATGCAAAATGCACATGTAAATGCAAGAAAAACTATCAAGGAACCGAAAAATTTGCAAACATTGTAGATAATAGGATACTTCTTGAAACAAGCTCTTTCATTAGCAAATTTGCAAATATTACAACATAGGTGGTACACCTTCAAAGTCCATTACATAGGCAAAATAGTAAATACAATATAAAAGGAAATTAGGAATCTAATCCACTTGCAGATGGTCCTTCCCTTCCATTAAGCTCCCTCATGAGGTTGTTGATTTTCTCTTGCATCTTCGCTTTATCAAGGGTCGGCTCTTCCAGCACTTTCTTCAACTTCAATTCTTCAGTTGTAGCCGGCTTATGACGCAGATAAGGTATCCTCATCACAAGAGCTCTTTCACAGGACCATTCTAAACAAGCCTCGGTGACAGTACAGTCAGGATTCCTCATCGCAGTCCATCTTTATCTGTTTATGCAATGCCAGGCGCGTGCAACTCTGAGCATGAACTCGGGATTTTCTCCTTATTCAAGAAAGAGCCTCTTCAGATTCCTAAGATCAGGTATCTCCTCCATTGGGTGGCCAAGCTGTTGGCGAGCGAGAACAGGGTTATAGTTGATGCATTCCCTTCTGCCCATAAGAGGTACATTGGGGAAGTCTCCACAGTTGTGAATCATGAGAATCCCTCCATAGATTGGGTTATACCACTCAATGTCATCATGGGTAAGCTCCATGAGCCTCTTGGACCAAATGGTACTGTCTTCCACATCCCAAAAGGTTGCGGTCCTTAGCAGGTACGAAATAAACCACCTATAAAGGAGAGCAACACAACAGGCGATCCGTCCTTCATCTCGCATGTTTGTTGAGTGAATGGCATGATAAGTATCAGCCAATAGAGTAGGAACTGGATTTCTGGGCATAAAGATCTAAATAGCATTGACTTCGACGAAGTCTTTAGCGTTGGGAAACAAAAACATGCCATAAGCTAGCAAAGCGAAATTGGACTCTAAGAGTACAGTATTCTTCCTATCAGCAAAGTAACGAGCTTTCTCAAACAAGAACTGAGCGGGTAATCCAGAAAGTCCCCCCTTGATGGTCAAGTGGGCTTGAATATCAGACAGCCTTAGCCTTGTTCCTCTTGCAATGTCCTTCACACTATCCAGAGAATGGAGGAGAATCGTTGACAGGGAGACCCATCAAGGCAGAGTATTCTTCCAAAGTTGGTATCAACTGGTAATCTGGAAACACAAAATAATGATAAAGATGATGGTAGAGTTGAACCAAAGTCTCTAGCAGTCCTTCATCCCTTTTGAGATTCAACAGCGGGAGAATTCTTCCATACTTTATTAAGAAAGCTAGTGGGTCTTCAATCAATCCTCCTAGTTCCCTTAGTTGCTCAACATCAGAAACCATGAAGGTGTACGACCAAGTTCCTTTCTTTCCAAAATCCATCTCTACAAAGTCTGCAAAACAAATTTAGTTCCTTGATACGTTTAACAAAATGCAAGATGCAATGCGAATGCAATTGGTTTTAAGGAACTCAAGAGAGACAATTTCAAAATAAGCTTCATTTCATTAAATATTGAGAAAAGTTACAACTTTCAAAGTACATTCAAGAAGCTCAAAATACAAAGAGATAAAGACAACAGCTAGGCCTAAAAAGCAACCTTATCTAGAGAGGCTAAACTCCACGCATCCTCTTCTGTCTCTTCAGCTTGTCATTCTCCAGAATCAATTTATCAACAATCCTTTTCCAAGCGCCAGATGTCGGAGGGATACTTGCATACTTGTGAGTACTAGAAGTGGGTTGCACTCTAGAGAAAAATAAATTCTCTTGCGCCACATGTCTGTCAATCACACATTTCTCAAGCCATTCAATCAAATTATCCTTCTCTTTCATCTGTTTCTTCATCTCCACCTGTTCAACATAGATTGTAACACCCCCAATCTATACCCCCAATTAATTAAAGCGATAAGAAATAATCAGAGTATAATTAAACATTCATGGCATAGACGGAGGCGTCACATTAATTGAAACAAAATACAACAACATGCTCATATAGATATGCAACAATCAGGTAGCACATAACAGAGGAACTCAGTTCCTAACACCCACAATTCAGATACAGAATAAAAGCGGAAAATCTGCAACTGAAATCTCATATATATATATATATAACAGAAAAGTTTGTATTTCATATACAGAGTCATACATGTATAATCCAAAAAAGAACATATACATATACACATAACCACAAACGATCTCCCCGACTACCCGGTGCTACATATCAGAGCCGACCGACAAAAGAATGAAGACCTAAGCTTCACAAAAAGACCTCCAGCATCTAATCTGCAATGCCTCATAGAGCATTCAAAATAGTAGAAGGGTGAGAAACACAATTATAATACAATTACATACAATTATATAATAACACAAAAATACATATGTAAAATATTCTCACCACAACTTACACCAGAATTCAAATACAAAACAACCCAATGCATATCTCATATATCCATCACCAAGGCATATCAATCATGCTCAATGCATTTATCACCAATATATATATATATATATATATATATATATATATATATATATATATATATATATATATATATATATATATATATATATATATATATATATATATATATATGTATCTCAACTCATCAATTCCATTCATAATTCCACACAAAATCAATCCATTCATGATATATGCAAATGCAAAGAGATCGACAGAATGACTCTATGCAAATGTGGTACCATTCCATCCATCATTCTCATCATTAGTTCACTCAGGAACTATTGGAATCATCGCTTGTTACTTAGTGTAACTCCCCATCGGGCAAACGATGTTTCCCGTCGCTCACACCTCTTTGTATAAGGCACACGACGTTTAGGGATCGATCACACCTCTCTGTATAAGGCACACGACCCAATCGCTCACACCTCTTTGTATAAGGCACACGATCATCTATAATCATCGCTCACACCTCTTTGTATAAGGCACACGATGTTATAGCAGATTCCCTCTGGAATCGTTTCGTCGCTCCACACTAGGGCACACGACATCACAAGAATGCATATCATGATGCTTGGCATACAAGGACTCATGATATTCAAATGCACACATATACACATCCATAATCATGCATATACAATCAAACACAACACAATGCATTTTCTTGCCCTTACGCCACAAACCATCATCACAATATTTCATCACATGCATTTACATCATACAACAGCACACAAGTCATACGATATATATATATATATATATATATATATATATATATATATATCGAAAGCACATTGCATGATAACACATCAAATACACACAATTAAAACGGTATAAGTCGACAAAACGACACATTTCCAAATTCCTGACATAATTAAATCGGCCACAAATCTCAAAAACCATTTTAATAAGAAAGAACATTTTATTAGCTTTCCAACGATACCAAGGATGTTCAAAACGGATAATCGGAACACAAGTTATGGAATTAAAAAGAAAGGGAATCGCAAAATGGCAAAATTCTGCACCCTCGCTGGCCATACGCGTATTGCCCTGAGCCATACGCGTAATGTCCAGCCCCATACGCGTACCATTATGCATTTCAGTAGATGGCCGAGAAAAATGGATTTCCATACGCGTATTGCCTCAATTTGCATCTGCCATACGCGTATTTCCCAACCCAATATGCGTATTGCCTTGCCTGATACGCGTATGGGTAGAGAAAACCCCGAATTTTTCCTGAAGAATTTTCTGCTGTGAAATTCATCCAATTTCTCCCCCAAATCTCATCTAAACACCAGAAAATTACCAATTCAATGCACAACAACATCTATCTAACATGTCTCAGCTATTAGGAACAACAAAACATAATTTCAGACACAATTTAAATCAAATTCTAACAATCTCAACATATTATGGTTTTAGTTCTCTACTAAATTTCAGCCAAATATTACACAAATACATGCATACATAATCATACACAAGTATAAGACAATCGAGTTTCGCACCCTTAACTAATTTAATCGTGTTTGAAAAGTCGGTTGGATCAATTTCTTTCTCTCCAAGTTTTTCCCTCTTTTTCTTCTCTTCTTTCTCTTTTCCTTCTTCTCTTTTTCTTTCTCTCTATTTTTCTCTCTATGTTACTGTAACACCCCAAAATTTGCCCTCTTACTTTTAGCTAACTGGCTTATATTTCTTTGCAATTCTTGCATTAGAAGTTGTGCATAGCATTGGTTCTTAACATGGGATCAAGGTACTTGGTTCATCTCAAAGGAGTCTCAAGCCTCAAGGTGGTTTGAGGAGTTCATCATATCTTCATAAGGTCAAGAATGGCAAAGGATTTCAAGTGAATCTTTCCCTCCTAACCAGAGGGACCAGATTAGGGTTTTGTTTTCAAAAGGGCTTCTTGTTGAACTTTGTGGATTCAAGCATGCTCTCATGGGTTTCATATGCTCACAAGTGCTCATAGAGGAAGGCTTGGCTAGTGGTTCATTGTGGAAGATGTTCAGTGGATCAGTTACTTGTGAAGTAAGCAAAAGTCAACTGTAAGGAGGAAAGTCAACCATGGATTTTTGAGGTCCTCTTCATGTTTTTCAAGGTCTCACATCCTCATATGGTCTTCAAGGGTCAAGTTTCATACCATTTATCAAGAATCAAGGGTTTGTACAAAAGTTACTAAATTTGGAAAATGACCTATAATGAGAAGTTTCCATTTTTGGCAAGTTTTTACACTACAGTCAACTTGACTTTTCATCATCAAAGAAACTTCAAATGAATTTTACTCAAACATGAAAGTTGAAGATCATTCTCTCCCCTTTCCAAAAAGTACTAGAACATGTTCATACCTTTTGTAGAACTCAAGTTATGGCTAAGGCAGGCAAGGTGCATTTTGAGGTTTTCCACATGTACCAATTTTCCACCATTTGCATTTTCATCCAAAAGGACTTGTAATCACTTCAATTGCTTCAAGTCATATTGTACCATCAAAGTACAAGTCAAGGGGAGCATTTTTGACCCTTACTTCATGCCTACCCGTGCCTTATTCATGTGGTATTAATCAAATGACCAAATTGCAAATTAATCCAAATCTCATTATCCAAGCAAATTCAAGGCCCAAGTTAATTTGAATTGTGATCAGCAAGTGAAATGTGAGTGAATCATGCTTGTTTCATGACCAAGGCACGTGTGGATTAGTGGGTACAACACAAATTGCAAAATTGCAAAACCACTCAAAACTCACTAATCAGGGTTTTAATCAATTGCTAATCATGATGAGAGGTCTAATGGAGAGTATATAAGCTTACTCACACGCACAAAGCTAGGTCATGCACCCTCATTTGCTCAGAACCCATTTTCTCCTCCAAACTTTTCTCTCTTCGAATCTCTCTTCTCTTGAGAGTTTTTGAAGTTTTCTTTGCACATTATTGATCAGTGTGGTGAGAGGAACAAGAATCTACCATTGGTTTGAGCTTAGAGTGAGGATTTCATCAAGTTCGTGTTCAAGTTGCTCAAGTTCAAAACCTTAGATCTAGCCAATTTCAAGCCTCTATTTGCATTTATTTTACAAATAGAGCTCAAAAGAGGAAGATCTGTAGCTTTTGGAAGGAGCTCTTGGTGTATTTCAAGCTCCACAAATCTCAGGTAAGCTTACTTTTCATGGTCGTATAACTGGAATTTTAAGCGTGCATGATGATCTATGAAGTTCACTGATGATGCTGATCTATTTTGTTTTGAGTTTGGACGTGTGGATTGCCTAAATTTTGAGATTTAAGTTTTTGGATCTAAACTTATTGTCTTCGATTTGGTTTATTCGTGCATGATCTATTGATTTAAATGTGATATTTGAGATCCTCATGAAAAACTGAGTGGAACTGTACCCTTGTTGTTGATTTCTGGAAATTTTTATGTTGGATCTCCGTTGAGCCTACCGGAGAAGACGACCGGAGCCCTAGCTCCGGCGTCTGGTTTATTTTCAGGTGATCTGAGGGTTTCAAGGTAGGAGATGAGACCTCCACCGTCCATGCTCAGATCCAATGGTTCTTGTCTTGCCACCTCATTAAATGAATGCTTCTGATTGGATGTATTTTTGATATGTGTATGTGTGTTCATCCATGATAACTACCATGCGCACTTAATCTGGACCTTTGATCTTGCATGCTTTTTGATTCATTGACTTGATCTGATGCGTTTGTTTGATCTGATGGATGATATGTTGCTAGTACATTAAAAATGCCACATGCCTCCCACGTGACTTGTTTTTAAGTTAGATCATGATTATTGTGTGTTTCCCCATGATTGTTACCATGCGCATGTTAATCTGAGCCTTCCATCTTGATTACTTTTGGATTGTTGACTGCGTGTGGATCTTTGGATCAATCATGTGGCAATGATTGAGTCAATATTGTTGACTCAAAGCCTATGGTAGGAAGCGCTTTGGGCTTCTTTCTATTCATGCCCCCCTCCTTTGGTCCAGCCCAGTTTTGTACGTGTTTGCCTTGCTGTTTGCCCCTTCTGAGTTTATTTCTTTCTTTTTATTTTCTTAATTGTTGCATTTCCATTTTTAATTTTTAAAATTAATTAAAAATATCCAAAAATCCCAAAAAAATTCATGAAACATATTTAGGGTTTTATAAAATTTTGGTAAATTTTATTTTCCATTTTTATTTTATTTTGTGCCTCTAATTTAATTGTTTGTTTAATTTCTTTGTGGATTGTTTCATGTATGCACACCCTGCCTTGTTGATTTTTGTTCTCATCATATATACATGATTTGCATCTCATTCTTTTCGCATCTGTTAGAGAACATGTGGAGGTTGCTAAAAATATTTTTCTCATATTTTTAAACTCTTTGCATATTTCCTTTTAGTCCCTCTCCTTTGCATATTGGTTCATGGTTCCTATGTGATCTTTGCCTAATTGTTTGAGGTACTTAACTTGTGAATTTTCGTGTGATCTTTTGACATGTTGTTAGTTTCTGACATAGATCATTTGGTTTCTAATTTAACAATTTTTGAATGTAATTTGATATATGTTTGATTATTTGTACTTAAATGACTTATGCATGACTATATCTTGACACCTCTTTACACAAGTTTGACTTGCCATGCCCATTTGTTTGAGTTTATTCTTGATGCTTTGTATGCGTATTTGATATGATGTTTACCCCTGGATGAGGTCCCTTGTGACCAAGTTTTACCTTTTATGGATCATGTTTGAATCATGTTTGAGTATGCTTAAGTGTTGGAACTTTGTCCTCTTTTTGTAGCTTTCTTTGGTGCATAATGTTTCATGCTTTGATTTCCTTTTGCACATGAGAATTGTTGATGATAATATGATCTTGGTTCTGACTTGCTTTCATCTTCATCTTGTTTTTCTCATTTCATCTTGATATGAAGTTCATTGGTGCTTAATTGTGCATTCCATACAAGTGTGCTTACCTTTTTTCATGTTCATCTTTGCATGCTTACTTGAGATTGTTTTGCATTGATCCTTGAAACATTTTTTGATGATTTGAGTTGGACATTTATGATGTGATGTGCTTACTGCCATGTATTATATCTCATCTTTTCCTTCTCTTTCTCTTTTCTTCTCTTTCACTCTCTTCCTCCCATGGATCTCAAGACTTGTTTAAGTCTTGGATTCTCTCCCTTTAGAGCTACCTAGTCCAACTTAATTTTTGATTAAGCTTGGAGTAGGATTAGCATTAGATTTTAGGTAGTCGTCTCTCCTAAGCCTCACTAACCATAGGTCATCCATGCATGATAACATTAGGACTCTTAGTTTCCCTTTAGAGTTTCCTTTGGGTCTTCTCTCTTCTCATCTCAAAACTTCTCGAAAACACTTAATAAAGATAAAGTGTATTGCGCATGAGCCTTAAGCAGGGGGAATGAGAAATGAGGGGCTTCCTCTCATCTTTCTAGAGTGCTTAGCGAGCGTCCTGTCTTGGGACGATTCGTTAAGTATTCGTCCCTGTGCCCTAGACTTTGGTGCAATGCAAGTTATGAACTAACTTAAGAAAACACTTCTGTCTAAAAAATACAAAACAAATTCAAATATTTTTATCCTTCGGGATTGTTTGGTCCCAGACCATTTTTAGAAAAGAGCACGTTACCTTCCGTCTGAGTCGCAAACAGGCATTGACCCTAACTGCCGGACGTGAATCTAACGTTGCTCATAAAAAACACTTACCCATCTGTGGTCATATCCACGAACTACATTAGCTCTGATTCCTCTCTCTCGTCCGATTGAGGATATATAGGCACAAGACAGCGATTGTCTTGGCGAGCAACCTTCCCCCACAGTTCCCGTCTGAACTACGTTGACACTGACTTTCCCATTGCACTAAGGGAGTACGTAGGCCTAGGGCATCGAATATGTCCTACCGAGTCTGTCTTAGTCACCCCCATCCCCATTTTCTTTTGTTCAGCCATAGATAGTAGGACAACTCACCCTTCATTTAGACAACAAGCGTGGATCCCATCGAGTACGATGGATGCGTGGGGTGCTAACACCTTCCCCTCGCGTAACCAACTCCCAAACCCGGACTATGGTTGCGATGACCATGTCTTTCCCCCCTTCTCTTCAGGTTTATGCAGTGTTTCCTTTCCCTCTCTCGGGATAAATACACATTGCTGGCGACTCTGTGTTTTCCGTGCCACTCTCGCGTTTGTACGGTTGGATGCGAATCTTTCGGGAGCGACAGCTGACGACTCTGCTGGGGACTCTGGTTGGCCTCTTGCTGGTCCATCCCCTTTAGCGAGTCGATCCTAGCGCTTATTTGTTTCTTTCTTTGGGTGTTTATTTGTTGTGCTTTATTATGTTGTATATTACTGTTTTACAGCTTTTACTGCATTGCATTGCATTTTATTACTGTTATACTGGATATTGTTGTGCTGTGCTGGCTGGTTTCTGTTTGGCAGGTTGGGTTGTTCTGAGAGATAAGCCCAATACCCAGGCTTGAGTACACCCTAGGACTAGAGTGGAGAGTAGTGGGACCTACGTGCCCGCTTGGTGCATTTGTGTGTTCACGAAATTCACAACCAGACGAGGCTATCTTGGGATGCATTCTGACGTGTGTGTCTTGCGCATGTTAGGGTGTTGATCTAGAGAGCTGTCGACTCTGGTGACCGTTGCTCCGATACCTCAGTTGCACCTCTCCTCCCGACCTGTGATAATGGCAGACCAGAAATCGCAAACCCATTACACTTGTCGATCCGAGGACCCAATGCTGAGGGACTCGCATAGGATGGCCTTATTTTTGAGGTGAATCAGTTGAGGCCTCCTCGATTGATGATGATGCCAAACTAGAAATGGTGAACGTATCATCATTTCTCGACCTGAGAGCCCGTGATATTGAGGATCCTCGCCTTTCTAGAACCCACATGTGAGACGGGATGGGTGTTTACAGGTTTGCAGGAAACCTTAAACCTTCAACCTACCCGGTCTTCTGGATTTCTCATCAGTGTTTGATTATCTGGGTTTCTGGTTATCTCAGTGGTTCGGTATTCTAGAATTCTGGTTTTCTGGGTTGTGGTTCTCGTTCAGTTAACAGCACAGATCATCCAGCAGTGATGCCTTGATCCCATGCTTGCATGTGTATATCATTTTTCTTACATTCTAACATGTTTGACATTTTTCAGGGCTTGCATCTTACTCTTGATTCCGGTTTTCTGAGGTTGCCTTAGCATGGATGTCCAGAGAAAGAAGACTGTTGCTTATTCGTTCCCAGACCTGACCTTGACGTTGATTCACAAGCTGATTAGTATGGCTGGTCCCGGAGTTCATACAGAGTTTGGTGGAGAGTATGGGAGACTTCTGAAGTTTGTCTACAATATCTCCAAGTATGAGAAGGATGCCATTCATACACTTCTTCAGTTCTATGATCCGTCTTTGCGTTGCTTCACTTTCCCATACTCTATCTTGGCTCCAACGTTGGAGGAGTTCTCATTTATTTTGGGAATCCCCATCAGGCATGACATAGTATTCTTTTCTGAAGAACGCCTTGGGATAAAAGAAATGGCCATTGCTCTTCATATTGGTGAATCCGTTATGAGCAGTAATATTGTGGAGAAACAAGGAGCTAAGGTTTTCTTATTGAAGTTCTTGTTTGATCAAGCCTACATACATGTTAAAGAGAAGAATTGGACTGCTTTCCAAGCTATTCTGGCTTTGTGCATCTATGGGATTGTCCTGTTTCCCGATGTTCCTGATCTGGTGGATATGCATGCTGTCAGAATCTTTATTTCAAAGAATCCTATACCTACCTTGCTAGGTGATGTGTATCACTCAGTCCACTACAAGAATGAAAATAGGAGTGGAAAAGCTATGAGTTGTTGTGCACCACTCTTATCTACTTGGTTTCTGAGTCATCTCCCCGAAGCTGGCCCTTTCGTTGATACGAGAGATTCTCTGAAGTGGTCAAAGAGGTTAATGGGCTTGACTACTGACAACATTGTTTGGTTCAACCATGACTTGCTAGGAATGGAGATTATTTGCAAGTGCGGAGAATTCCCTAATGTACCCTTGATAGGGAGAAGAGGTGGAATTAATTATAATCCTTCCCTTGTTATCAGGCAGTTTGGTTACCCTTTGCGAGGTCCACCTGAAGAGCGAGATATCAGAGAATCCTTATTCTTCAATGGTACTAGGGATCAAGAGATGATAAGGAAGATTGTGAATGCTTGGAAGCAGGTAACCAAGAGGGGAAAAAATTCATTCGGGAAATGTAACAACCGGGTCTTTCCTTCCTATCAAGAGTGGATTAAGAAAATAGCAGAGGAGGAGCTTCTTCCCTTCCCGGTGGAACCACCTTTGTATCCTTTGATGATGGAGGCCCCCACGACTGTTGATATAGAGAAGTATGATAAGTTATGGGCTGAGAAGGAGAAACTCCGAGAGGAGAATCGTGAGCTGGGCAGAGAGGTTAGTCAGTTAAAGCATGAAAAAGGCGAAGCTATCCATGTTGCCAGGTTGAAATCAGAACTTTTGGCTGTGAAGGAGAAAGAATTGTCTAAAGAAGGCACAGCCAGAGAGAAAGTGGCTCAAGCGTTGAAAAGTGTTAGCAAGGTCCTTTTTTCCAAAAAGAAAGAGTTAGCTTATGCCATGTCAAGAATTCACAGGTTCAGTGACCGTTGGAATACAGCAATTACTGCCAACAAGTTGAAAGAGGACAAGTATCTGGAACAGATCGAAGGTTTGAAGACAGAGCTTCGGAAAAAGGATAAGGAGATTTTATCAGGGATCTTTGAGAGGAGAGCAGTTGAGGAAAAGTTCAAGGAAACCATGGCAGATATGGAACAGCTGAAGATCCAAGCCGAAGTGAAAAGAGCCAGAAGCGAAGGTCAAATTTTAGGTGGAGCTTCTGGAGAAGAAGATTGGGAGTTGCATAGTCGTTATTTAACAGGAATCTTGCATAGGAGAGATCTTCTGATTCAGGAGTTGATTCAGAGACCAGAGCATCCTAATACCAAGAAGCTTCTCAAGGAAGTGCAGAATTGGTGCAAAAAGAATGACGAATGGGGAATTCTAGCACGGCTGAGTCTTGATGATATGCTCTAGTTTCCTTGCTGTTGTTTTCTTTGTATTTCCGGGATCACCGCCAGACTTGTTGGTCGGGATCTTTGTTTATGCTTATTCAGACTTGTGTTGTAACAGATGCTTATTCTCTTTATATGATCAGGAATTCAGTTCTCTTCTGTTGTTAAAACTGGAATAAAGGGATAGATCGCCTTGATAACGTTCATACATGTTTGCATTTGCATTTGCATAGTCATCTCATTTTTGCATTGCAGGTTATCTTGGTTTCTCTGGTTTTCTTATGCTCTCTCTTTTTTCAGTTAGGATTGATCAACCAACTCATCGGTATTCTACCAGGCTTAATCAAACCAGAGTGATGGACAAAGTTTAGGCAGACATGGCAGCTATGCAAGCTCGCATCAATCAATTCATGGAGATGATGCAGGGTGTGGTGCAGAGTTAGAATGAATTCAGAACTCTAGTTAAGCCTTTGGTGTCGCAGGTTGATGAAAATGGTATCTTACACGGTGGTCTTCTTAATCGTGTTATTCCTACGGGCGGAGGTGGTGCTGGTATCAACATTCCTATTCCTGGCGCTGGTGGACAGGGTGGGATTCCTTCAGTGGTTGGATAAGGAAGCACTGTTTGAGCTATCCATGGTCATCGTTTTGATGATCAACAGGATGATGTTTTTTCAGTCAGAAGCTTGGACGCTGGTCTTCTTGTGGTCAGCGATGAGAGGATCCATTTAATTGAGGCACAACTGAAAGGGGTTGTGAAGCAGGATGATCTGGGAATAGATTTGGACGTCCTAGGGTTGGTCCCTGATATTGTCATTCCACACAAGATTCAGATTCCTACACTGGAGAAGTATAATGGTTCTATCTGCCCGAGAACTCATGTAAAGGCGTATACCAGGAAGATGGCTGCCCATGCCAAGGACGAAAAGCTAATGATGCACTTTTTCCAAGATAGCCTGTCCGACGCATCTTTGGAGTGGTACATGGCACTGGAAAGTAGAGATGTTCGTACTTGGAGAGAGCTAGCTGCAACTTTTATCAAGCATTACCAGTACAACACAGACATGGCTCCCAACAGAACTCAGCTGTTGAGCATGTCCCAGAAAAATGATGAAAGTTTCAAAGAATACGCGCAAAGGTGGCGTGAATTGGCGGCTAGGGTGCAGCCACCAATGCTGGAAAAGGAAATGTTGGATATGTTCATGGACACACTGCCTAAGCACTATTATGAAAAGTTATTTCCTTGTTTGCTAGGCAAGTTTCCAGATGTGATTGCGATCGGACAGAAGATAGAGGTTGGAATTAAGGCTGGAAAAGTTTCCAGTGGTGATGGATCATCCTCAGGGCATGGAAAGAAGCCATTTGTGAACTTTAAAAAGAAAGAAGAAGCCAATTCTGTCTCATCCTATAGGGGAAAGGGGAAACAACAACAAAACTATAACCAGCAGGTGGCTTCAGTGGTTATTCCTGTAGCACTCCCACCTCTGACAGCACCTCAATGACAGAATCGCGCTCCGCGCCAACAACAATTCACCCCTAAGCAGAACAGACACTTTGATACTCCACCTCTACCATATTCACAATTGTTTCAGCATTTGATTCAGTTGAAGTTAGTTGAAAAGAGGACTTTGGCTCCTTCTGTTGGTAATCCGCCTCCCGGGTACAATCCTAACGCCCATTGTGATTTTCATTCCGGGGCACTGGGGCATCATCTCGAGGATTGTAAAGCTTTCAAGCATAAAGTCCAAGACTTGGTAGATTCAAAGGCTATCAGCTTTGCTAATGATGAACCTAATGTTGTACAAAACCCGATGCCTGATCACAATGGGCCGAGGGCGAATGCGATAATCAAGGAATGTGAAGCTTTGAATTTGATCATGGATGTTGAGGAGCTAAAAACTTCGCTGGCCGTGGTTAAAAACAGGTTATTGAAGGGTGGCGTCTATCCGGGTTGTGATGAGAACTGCTCAGATTGTTTAGCGAAGGATAATGGTTGTGATTCATTGAAGATGGGTATCCAGAATCTGATTGATGAGGGCTGTTTACAGTTTGATCGGGGTAATCAACCAGAAGAGATTGTTAGTGAGAAGGTTGCTACTATTACCATTCCTTTCAAAACAATTACTATTTCTGGTCCGGCAAGGCCACCTCCAGTTATTATCACAAGGGCTGGACCCATTCCGTATGAAAGCACTAAGGCTATTCCCTGGAATTACGGCGCAGAGGTGTTTGTCAATGGACAAAAGCAGGAATTATTGACTACTTCGTCAGTGAGTTCTAGTTCAGAGGTTAAGGTTGAAGCTGATGCTATAACGAGAAGTGGTAGAGCGCTTACTCCTGTTAATGATCAATCCAGTACTTCTGGGCAAGATAGGGGAAAACAGTCAATGGATGGTTCTGTTCAGACTCCAGTGATTATGGATTATATAGTAAAGCCGGTTGAGGATGCTTTTTCTGAAAATGTAGAGGAGTTTATGAGACTCATCCAGAAAAGTGATTACAAGATCGAGGACCAGTTACATCAGACCCCGTCCAAGATCTCTATTCTGTCTTTGCTATTGTGTTCTGAAGCCCATAGGAATGCTCTTCTGAAAGTTTTGAATGCAACCTATGTTACTCAAGAAATTTCTGTTAATCAGCTAGAAGGGGTTGTAGCACATGTGAACGCTGGCAATGGCTTGGGTTTCACAGATCTTGATTTGACTCCCGCAGGGAGGAATCATAACAATGCCCTGCATATTTCGATTGAGTGTCGTGGTTCACTGATGTCACATGTGTTGGTTGATACTAGATCATCATTGAATGTATTGCCAAAGAAAGCATTAATGAAGTTAGATACCAGTGGACTTATTTATACACCAAGTGACTTGGTGGTGCGAGCTTTTGATGGCTCGAAGAGATCTGTCTTTGGTGAGATTGTGCTTCTAATCAAGGTTGGGCCGGAAATCTTTGATGCAACATTTTATATAATGGATATTCAGCCAGCATACAGTTGTCTGTTAGGTCGTCCTTGGATCCATGGTGCAGGCGCTGTAACCTCCACTTTGCATCAAAAGCTGAAATACATGGTTGATGGTCACGTAGTGACAGTGTGCGGAGAAGAAGACATAATGATTAGTCAGCTGTCAACTTTTAAGTACGTGAAAGTGGATGGTGAAATTCATGAGACGTTGTGTCAGGGGTTTGAGAAGGTGAAGGTTTCTGAAGAGGTTGTCCAGTCTGAAGCTATAGAATAGCCTGCAGGGACAAATCAGCCTGAAGTTTTTATGTCTTCGTTTAAAGACGCCAAAGCTGTGGTTGAAGCTGGTAGCTCACAGAGGTGGGGCCAGGTAGTTGAAGTTCAGGAGAAGAGGGATACTTATGGATTGGGATACAAGCCATCCAGGAGAGACGTGGATCCTCCCAAATTCTATGGCCCAGTCCGTTTCACCAGTGCCGGTGTTTTCTTCGACAGAGTTAATGCCATTGAGGAAGAAGGGGACAGTGATTGTGACATGGATAGCTGGATCCGCCCTTGCATCCCAGGAGAAAGTTTGTGTAACTGGTCTTCTGAAAAAGTCATTCAAGTGACTGGCTTCGAGTAATTGCTTTGTTTTCCTATTATGTTAATCCTGCGTTCTGCCCAAGACGTAGTGATTTTATTTGTAGGGCTTTTAACTGTTGCATGTTTTACTTTATCATCAATAAAGGACTTTTCACACTCAAATATTTTGATTTCTGTCTTTCTGTTTTTATTTTTATGCATTAAAAACCCACATCAAAATGGCAATGTGTTTCTTTTATTGCATACATAATAAAGCATACCTCATCAATCATGCAGGTCTCTTTGTTCAGATGACACCGATCATGACTCAGCTATAGCTCGGTATGACTTTGACAATCCAATCTATCAGGCTGAAGAAGAGACTGACGAAGATTGTGAGCTGCCCGAAGAGTTGGCCAGATTATTGAAGCAAGAGGAGAAATTTATCCTACCTCATCAGGAGGAAATTGAGATTGTGAATCTAGGAACCGAGGATGCCAGAAAGGAAGTAAGAATAGGGGCTGCATTGGAAGACAGTGTCAAGGGAAGATTGATTGAAATGCTCCGTGAGTATGTGGACATCTTCGCATGGTCTTACCAAGACATGCCTGGGATGGATACTGATATTGTTGTACACCGGCTACCACTTAAGGAAGGTTGTGCTCCGGTCAAGCAAAAGTTGAGAAGAACTAAACCGGAGATGTCTGTCAAAATCAAGGAAGAGGTTCAGAAACAGTTGGACGCCGGATTTCTTGCCGTGACAAATTATCCTCCATGGGTTGATAACATCGTGCCTGTACCTAAGAAGGATGGAAAGGTCAGGATATGTGTTGATTACAGGGATTTGAATAGAGCAAGCCCAAAAGACGATTTCCCGCTTCCTCACATTGACGTGTTAGTTGACAATACTGCTCAGTATTCTGTGTTTTCCTTCATGGATGGCTTCTCTGGATATAACCAAATCAAGATGGCCCCATAGGACATGGAGAAAACAACATTCATAACACCGTGGGGAACTTTTTGCTACAAAGTGATGCCCTTTGGATTGAAAAATGCAGGGGCAACCTATCAGCGGGCGATGGTGACTCTCTTTCATGATATGATTCATAAATAAATCGAGGTCTATGTTGATGACATGATTGTGAAGTCACAGACGGAGGAAGAACATCTGGTGAATCTTCAGAAGCTATTTGAAAGATTGAGAAAATTCAAACTGAGGTTGAATCCAAACAAATGCACCTTCGGGGTGAGATCAGGAAAATTGCTGGGGTTTATTGTTAGTGAAAAAGGTATTGAGGTTGATCCTGCAAAGGTAAAAGCCATACAAGAAATGCCTGTGCCGAAAACAGAAAAAAAGGTTCGTGGTTTCTTAGGGAGATTAAACTACATTGCTAGGTTCATCTCGCATCTCACAGCCACGTGTGAACCAATCTTCAAGTTGTTAAGAAAAGATCAAGCGGTCAGGTGGAATGAAAATTGTCAAAAGGCATTTGAAAAGAATAAAGAATACTTGCCGGAACCACCGGTCCTTATGCCGCCAGTGCCAGGAAGACATTTAATTATGTATCTCACGGTTCTTGAGAATTCAATGGGTTGTGTGCTCGGTCAACAAGACGATTCAGGTAGAAAGGAGCACGCCATCTACTACTTGAGTAAAAAGTTTACTGATTGCGAGTCAAGGTACTCGATGCTGGAGAAAACATGTTGTGCACTCGCTTGGGCTGCTAAGCGTTTGAGGTAGTATATGTTAAACCATACAACCCTCTTGATTTCAAAGATGGATCCGATCAAGTATGTGTTTGAAAAGCAAGCACTTTCTGGCAAAATAGCCCGTTGGCAGATGGTTCTGACGGAATACGATATTCAGTATGTTTCCCAAAAGGCCATTAAGGGAAGTGTTTTGTCAGAATATCTTGCCGAACAGCCAATTGAGGATTATCAACCGATGAAGTTTGAATTTTCGGATGAGCATATCATGTATCTGAAGATGAAGGATTGTGAAGAACCTTTGCCTGATGAAGGACCTGCGATTGGATCTCAGTGGAAGATGGTTTTTGATGGAGCTATTAATTCATATGGTAACGGAATCGGGGCAATCATTATGACTCCACAGGGTTCTCATATACCCTTTACTGCCCGATTAGCGTTCATATGCACCAATAACGAGGCAGAGTATGAAGCATGCATCATGGGGTTAGAAGAAGCAATTGATTTGAGAATCAAGAACCTCGATGTTTATGGTGATTCTACGTTGGTGGTTAATCAGATTACAGGTGAATGGGAGACTCGTCAAGCGAATCTTGTTCCGTATAACAACTATGCCAGAAGGTTGTTACCTTTCTTTGACAGAGTGGACTTCCATCACATTCCCAGGGTTGAGAATCAGATGGATGATGCGTTGGCAACGTTGTCATCAATGTATCAAGTGAATCATTGGAATGAAACTCCTTCAATCAGAATCATGTGCTTGGACAAGCCTGCTTTTGTATTTGCAGTTGAAGGGGTATCAGATGGCAAGCCTTGGTATCATGACATCAAAGTCTTCTTGAAGAGTCAGGAATACCCAGCTGGGGCATCTTCCAAGGATAAAAAGACATTGAGGAGGTTATCAGGAAACTTCTTTTTGAACAAAGATGATGTGTTATACAAGAGAAACTTTGACATGATCTTGCTACGTTGTGTTGATGAACACGAGGCAGGCTTGTTAATGGAAGAGGTTCACGAAGGTTCCTTCGGTACTCATGCCAATGGGCATGCTATGGCAAGAAAATTGTTAAGAGCGGGGTATTATTGGATGACTATGGAGTCTGATTGTTTTAAATATGCCCGGAAATGTCATAAATGCTAAATTTATGCTGATAAGGTGCACGTACCGCCTACTCCTCTGAATGTTTTGTCGTCACCTTGGCCTTTTGCCATGTGGGGAATTGACATGATTGGGAAGATCGAGCCGACTGCTTCGAATGGACATCGTTTTATCCTGGTGGCTATTGATTATTTAACGAAGTGGGTGGAAGCAGCATCGTATGCCAACATCACCAGACAAGTGGTAGCCCGGTTTATTAAGAAGGACATCATCTACCGGTACGGAGTCCCAGAGAGAATCATTACTGATAATGGTTCAAACCTAAATAACAAGATGATGAAGGAGCTATGTCAGAGCTTTAAAATCGAACATCACAATTCTTCTCCCTATCGTCCGAAGATGAATGGGGTTGTTGAGGCGGCTAATAAGAACATAATGAAGATTGTGCAGAAGATGGTAGTGACATACAAAGACTGGCATGAGATGTTGCCTTACGCTTTGCACGAATATCGTACTTCAGTACGCACATCAACTGGGGCAACCCCTTTCTCACTGGTGTATGGTATGGAAGCAGTCCTGCCATTAGAAGTTGAGATTCCTTCTTTGAGAATTCTGACAGACGTGAAGCTTGATGAAGCTGAGTGGGTGCGTTCCCGGCTGAATGAACTGAACCTCATTGAAGAGAAGAGATTGAAAGCCATTGCGCATGGTCGGTTGTATTAAAGCAGGATGAAAAAAGCATTTGATCAGAAAGTGTGTCCTCGGTGTTTTCAGGCTGGTGAATTAGTTCTGAAAAGGATCACTCCTCCTCAAACAGATCACAGGGGCAAGTGGACTCCAAACTACGAAGGGCCATATGTAGTAAGACAGGTCTTCTCTGGTGGAGCCTTATTACTCTCATCTATGGATGGCGAAGATTTTACGTCTCCTGTGAATGCGGATGTAGTCAAAAAATACTTTGCATAAAAGAGACCCGCTGAACATAAAAAGAAGGTTCAGGAAAAAATGGGGCATCCTGGTGGACCATAAAAAGAAAAGGTTCGGGCAAAAATTAGGGATAAAAAAGAAAAGAATAAACCCGCAAGGTTGAAAACCTGAAAGGGCAACTTTGGCAAAAATGGGTATCCCGGTGGATTGAAAACCCGAAAAGGGCGATCCAGGCAAAAGTTAGGGATTTAAAAGCAAAGACTACGATCCGCGTTCGATCTGTGATCACTATTCACACTTGGAAAATTCGAAGGAAAGGAATCAGTCCAGCCAGTCATCTTCAAAGGCCAAAGCATCCGCAGATAAACAAGTCATATGGGTTATAGCTGAGTCGAGTCATGGTGGATGTCTGTTCCCCACATTGCCGACATTTGTATTTTCTTTTACTTTTGCGCAATTACCTCTTTTCAGGAATTGCTTCCAGATGTAAACGCCTATTTACAGGCCAATCCATTCAATAAAATTTGCATTTCACTCAAAAAGCTTTCCATTTGTGTTTTTGTTTTACCTGTTTTGTTTGTGAAAATATCCGATATTTTTTATAAACATTACATGTTAGAATGTTGAGCTTTGCGAAGCATATTGGAAAATAGGGGAAATTGCTAGGGCGACGGTCATTGTAATGGTAATTGAGGTAGCTATTTTGCATAAAAATTTCTGTGGATTTTGTTTGCAGGGTAACAGGTTTGTCCTTCCCCAGTAGAGCTACTCTCCTCGACATTGGAAAGTCCATCCTCCTCAGCAAGTTGTTGTTTCCCCAGCAAGAGACTTATAGAATATCTTCTTGGGACAAAGGAGTTATTTTCCCCACAGGGTCTGAGCACTCGGCTAGTCAACAAATGTTTTTCTCACTAACCACGGTATGAGTTAATCCCCTCAGGATGGGTAAGCTCGATGTTATCCGCTAGCAGGGTAGATGTCAGCATCTACTATTCCCCAAGCAGGTTTGCTGATCATGGCCAGTATTCCCCGACAGGGTAAAGGTAAGAGCATCTCCCAAGCAGGTTCAAAATTATTGACTTGTCTCCCCAAGCAGAGTCTAAAGGTGCTCATATCCCCAGGCAGAGTCTGGTGGTGATTGGTATCCCCAGCAGGTCTTAGGACCAATCGTTTTTGGCAGGCATCAAAATCCAAGTTCTGAAGTATTTGGTGATCCCCGGCGGAGAAGTTTCCATCTTCAGTATTCATCTCCCTCCCCAGCTGAGTGGGTATTCCCTCGGAGTTTCGTCCATCTCCAGCAGAGTTGTTGATCTTGATATTCCCCAACAGAGTGGGTATTCTCTCGGGGATTCGTCCATCTCCAGCAGAATTTGTGATCAATGTCTTCCTCAGCAGAGTGAAGTCTTTCTCAGCAGGGTCTCTTATTTCGGAGGATAATTTTTGTTGTCGTCCCCAGTGGAGTTTTCCTTCGCCTTCAACATTTATTTTGCTGAGGCACCTCTTTTGCATTGCATAAGCATTTTTGCATGGCATCCTCCCAAACGCGTAGCATTTCCATTTCGTATGGAGCATTACACCATAGAAGAATTCAAACATATGCATTCGAAGCATAACCCAGGTTTGATTTCCTTACCAATTCCTTTCCCTAGCAGAAAGTGACATGATTCAGAAGATGTTGGTTCACACTACACCGCAACCAGTGGATTCGTCCTTCTTGTCGGTCCTTCCTACACTCCCCCGCAGGGCTGTCTGTTTAGATTTCTCTATTCTCCAACGGAGTTATCTTTGTAGATCCATTGATTCTACTAATCTTTGGAAGAGCGGTTTCGGTCAGTCTTCCCTTTCGAGTTCGCTTTCGGTCGTACTCGTTCTTTCTTTTCGAGTTCGCTTTCGGTCGTACTCGTTTGTTGTTGAAAGTCTGTTTTCGGCCGGTCTTTCTTTTCGAGTTCGTCTTTGGCCGTCCTCGCACTCTTTGTTATTTCATCATCCCCAGCAGAAGTATCCCATGTCGTTTATCCTTTTCGAGTTCGCTTTCTGTCGTACTCGTCTGCTGTTTGAAATTCTGCTTTCGGTCGTTCTTTCTTTTCAAATTCGCTTTCGGTCGTACTCGTCTGCTGTTTAAAATTCTGCTTTCGGTCAGTCTTTCTTTTCGAGTTCGCTTTCGGTCGTACTCGTTTGCGGTTTGAAATTCCGCTTTCGGTCGGTCTATCTTTTCAAGTTTTCTTTCGGCCGTACTCGTTTGCCTTTGTATCCCCACTGAGTCCGCTTTCGGTCGTACTTATTTTTTCTTTTCGAGTCCGCTTTCGGTCGTACTCGTTGGTTGTTGGAAGATCGTTTTCGGCCGGCCTTTCTTTTCGAGTCCGTTTTTGGTCGTACTCGTTGGTTGTTGGAAGAACATTTTCGGCCGGTCTTTTTTTTCGAGTTCGTTTTCGGTCGTACTCGTTTGTTGTTGGAAAAGCATTTTCGGCCGGTCTTTTTTTTCGAGTTCGCTTTCGGTCGTACTCGTTTGTTGTTGGAGGAGCGTTTTCGGCCGGTCTTTCTTTTCGAGTCCGCTTTCGGTCGTACTCGTTGGTTGTTGGAAGAGCATTTTCGGCCGGTCTTTTTTTTCGAGTTCGCTTTCGGTCGTACTCATTTGTTGTTGGAAGAGCGTTTTTGGCCGGTCTTTCTTTTCGAGTTCGCTTTCGGTCGTACTCGTTTATTCTTCTCGAGTCCGCTTTTGGTCGTACTCGTCTGTTGTTGGAAGAGCGTTTTTGGCCGGTCTTTCTTTTCGAGTCCGCTTTCGGCCGTACTCGTTTATCCTTTTCATTACCACCAGTTTGAAAATTTCCGGGTTCTTTTTATATTCAATCACCTTCTACCTTAAATGTCTGAAAGCCGTTGCTATCATCCCTTCAGGTTCAAGTCGATTGAATAGGGGCAGCTGTAACACCCCAAAATTTGCCCTCTTACTTTTAGCTAACTGGCTTATATTTCTTTGCATTTCTTGCGTTAGCATTTGTGCATAGCATTGGTTCTTAACATGGGATCAAGGTACTTGGTTCATCTCAAAGGAGTCTCAAGCCTCAAGGTGGTTTGAGAAGTTCATCATATCTTCATAAGGTCAAGAATGGCAAAGGATTTCAAGTGAATCTTTCCCTCCTAACCAGAGGGACCAGATTAGGGTTTTGTTTTCAAAAGGGCTTCTTGTTGAACTTTGTGGATTCAAGCATGCTCTCATGGGTTTCATATGCTCACAAGTGCTCATAGAGGAAGGCTCGGCTAGTGGTTCATTGTGGAAGATGTTCAGTGGATCAGTTACTTGTGAAGTAAGCAAAAGTCAACTGTAAGGAGGAAAGTCAACCATGGATTTTTGAGGTCCTCTTCATGTTTTTCAAGGTCTCATATCCTCATATGGTCTTCAAGGGTCAAGTTTCATACCATTTATCAAGAATCAAGGGTTTGTACAAAAGTTACTAAATTTGGAAAATGACCTATAATGAGAAGTTTCCATTTTTGGCAAGTTTTTACACTACATTCAACTTGACTTTTCATCATCAAAGAAGCTTCAAATGAATTTTACTCAAACATGAAAGTTGAAGATCATTCTCTCCCCTTTCCAAAAAGTACTAGAACATGTTCATACCTTTTGTAGAACTCAAGTTATGGCTAAGGCAAGGCAAGGTGCATTTTGAGGTTTTCCACATGTACCAATTATCCACCATTTGCATTTTCATCCAAAAGGACTTGTAATCACTTCAATTGCTTCAAGTCATATTGTACCATCAAAGTACAAGTCAAGGGAGCATTTTTGACCCTTACTTCATGCCTACCCGTGCCTTATTCATGTGGTATTAATCAAATGACCAAATTGCAAATTGATCCAAATCTCATTATCCAAGCGAATTCAAGGCCCAAGTTAATTTGAATTGTGATCAGCGAGTGAAATGTGAGTGAATCATGCTTGTTTCATGACCAAGGTACGTGTGGATTAGTGGGTACAACACAAATTGCAAAATTGCAAAACCACTCAAAACTCACTAATCAGGGTTTTAATCAATTGCTAATCATGATGAGAGGTCTAATGGAGAGTATATAAGCTTACTCACACGCACAAAGCTAGGTCATGCACCCTCATTTGCTCAGAACCCATTTTCACCTCCAAACTTTTCTCTCTTCGAATCTCTCTTCTCTTGAGAGTTTTTGAAGTTTTCTTTGCACATTATTGATCAGTGTGGTGAGAGGAACAAGAATCTACCATTGGTTTGAGCTTAGAGTGAGGATCTCATCAAGTTCGTGTTCAAGTTGCTCAAGTTCAAAACCTTATATCCAGCCAATTTCAAGCCTCTATTTGCATTTATTTTGCAAATAGAGCTCAAAAGAGGAAGATCTGCAGCTTTTGGAAGGAGCTCTTGGTGTATTTCAAGCTCCACAGATCTCACGTAAGCTTGCTTTTCATGGCCGTATAACTGGAATTTTAAGTGTGCATGATGATCTATGAAGTTCACTGATGATGCTGATCTATTTTGTTTTGAGTTTGGACGTGTGGATTGCCTGAATTTTGAGATTTAAGTTTTTGGATCTAAACTTATTGTCTTCGATTTGGTTTATTCGTGCATGATCTATTGATTTAAATGTGATATTTGAGATCCTCATGAAAAACAGAGTGGAACTGTACCCTTGTTGTTGATTTATGGAAATTTTTATGTTGGATCTCCGTTGAGGCTACCGGAGAAGACGACCGCAGCCCTAGCTCCGGTGTCTGGTTTATTTTCAGGTGATCTGAGGGTTTCAAGGTAGGAGATGAGATCTCCACCGTCCAGGCTCAGATCCAATGGTTCTTGTCTAGCTACCTCATTAAATGAATGCTTCTGATTGGATGTATTTTTTATACGTGTGTGTGTGTTCATCCATGATAACTACCATGCGCACTTAATCTGGACCTTTGATCTTGCATGCTTTTTTATTCATTGACTTAATCTGATGCGTTTGTTTGATCTGATGGATGATATGTTGCCAGCACATTAAAAATGCCACATGCCTCCCACGTGACTTATTTTTAAGTCAGATCATGATTATTGTGTGTTTCCCCATGATTG
Source organism: Lathyrus tuberosus (assembly GCA_022829125.1). Taxonomy (NCBI): domain Eukaryota; kingdom Viridiplantae; phylum Streptophyta; class Magnoliopsida; order Fabales; family Fabaceae; genus Lathyrus; species Lathyrus tuberosus. The sequence continues at coordinate 13,538,600 of JALAZF010000055.1, read as the reverse complement.
TTACCATGCGCGTGTTAATATGAGCCTTCCATCTTGATTACTTTTGGATTATTGACTGCGTGTGGATCTTTGGATCAATCTTGTGGCAATGATTGAGTCAATATTGTTGACTCAAAGCCTATGGTAGGAAGCGCTTTGGGATTATTTCTATTCACGCCCCCTCCTTTGGTCCAGCCCAGTTTTGTACGTGTTTCCCTTGCTGTTTGCCCCCCCCTGAGTTTATTTCTTTCTTTTTATTTTCTTAATTGTTGCATTTTCATTTTTAATTTTTAAAATTAATTAAATGCATCCAAAAATCCCAAAAAAATTCATGAAACATATTTAGGGTTTTATAAAATTTTAACAAATTTTATTTTCCATTTTTATTTTATTTTGTGCCTCTGATTTAATTGTTTGTTTAATTTCTTTGTGGATTGTTTCATGTATGCACACCCTGCCTTGTTGATTTTTGTTCTCATCATCTATACATGATTTGCATCTCATTATTTTTGCATCTGTTAGAAGACATGTTGAGGTTCCTAAAACTATTTTTATCATATTTTTAAACTCTTTGCATATTGCCTTTTAGTCCCTCTCCTTTGCATATTGGTTCATAGTTCCTATGTGATCTTTGCCTAATTGTTTGAGGTACTTAACTTGTGAATTTTGGTGTGATATTTTGACATGTTGTTAGTCTCTGACTTAGGTCATTTGGGTTCTAATTTCATAAATTTTGAATGTCATTTGATATATGTTTGATTATTTGTGCTTAAATGACTTATGCATGACTATATCTTGACACCTCTTTACACAAGTTTGACTTGCCATGCCCATTTGATATGATGTTTACCCCTGGATGAGGTCCCTTGTGACCAAGTTTTTCCATTTTATGGATCATTTTTTAATCATGTTTGAGTATGCTTAAGTGTTGGAACTTTGTCCTCTTTTTGTAGCTTTCTTTGGTGCATAATGTTTCATGCTTTGATTTCCTTTTGCACATGTGAATTGTTGATGATAATATGATCTTGGTTCTGACTTACTTTCATCTTCATCTTGTTTTTCTCATTTCATCTTGATATGAAGTTCATTGGTGCTTAATTGTGCATTCCATACAAGTATGCTTGCCTTTTTTCATGTTCATCTTTGCATGCTTACTTGAGATTGTTTTGCATTGATCCTTGAAACATTTTTTGATGATTTGAGTTGGACATTTATGATGTGCTGTGCTTACTGCCATGTATTGTATCTCATATTCTCCTTCTCTTTCTCTTTTCTTCTCTTTCACTCTCTTCCTCCCATGGATCTCAAGACTTGTTTAAGTCTTGGATTCTCTCCCTTTAGAGCTACCTAGTCCAACTTAATTTTTGATTAAGCTTAGAGTAGGATTAGCATTATATTTTAGGTATTCGTCTCTCCTAAGCCTCACTAACCATAGGTCATCCATGCATGATAACATTAGGACTCTTAGTTTCCTTCTAGAGTTTCCTTTGGGTCTTCTCTCTTCTCATCTCAAAACTTCTCGAAAACACTTAATAAAGATAAAGTGTATTGCGCACGAGCCTTAAGCGGGGGGAATGAGAAATGAGGGGCTTCCTCTCATCTTTCTAGAGTGCTTAGCGAGCATCCTGTCTTGGGACGATTCGTTAAGTATTCGTCCTTGTGCCCTAGACTTTGGTGCAATGCAAGTTATGAACTAATTAAGAAAACACTTCTGTCTAAAAAATACAAAACAAATTCAAATCTTTTTATCCTTCGGGATTGTTTGGTCCCAGACCATTTTCAGAAAAGAGCACGTTACCTTCCGTCTGAGTCGCAAACATGCATCGACCCTAACTGCCGGACGCGAATCTAATGTCGCTCATAAAAAACACTTACCCATCCGTGGTCGTATCCACGAACTACATTAGCTCTGATTCCTCTCTCTCGTCCGATTGAGGATATATAGGCACAAGACAGCGATTATCTTGGCGAGCAACCTTCCCCCAGAGTTCCCGTCCGAACTACGTTGACTCTGATTTTCCCATTGCACTGAGGGAGTACGTAGGCCTAGGGCATCGAATATGTCCTACCGAGTCCGTCTTAGTCACCCCCATCCCCGTTTTCTTTTGTTTAGCCATAGATAGTAGGACAACTCACCCTCCGTTTAGACAACAAGCATGGATCCCATCGAGTACGATGGATGCGTGGGGTGCTAACACCTTCCCCTTGCATAACCGACTCCCGAACCCGGACTATGGTTGCGATGACCATGTATTTCCTCCCTTCTCTTCAGGTTTATTCAGTGGTTCCTTTCCCTCTCTCGAGATAAATACACATTGCTCGCGACTCTGTGTTTTTCGCGCCACTCTCGCGTTTGTACCGTTGGATGCGAATCTTTCGGGAGCGACAGTCACTAACTTAAGAAAAATAACTAAAATGACCAAAATACCCCTACACTCAAATATCTCGCAAACGCTCCCAAAACGCGATAAAGCATAATCACGATGAAAAATAATATATTGCCAAATAAAAGTCAAGAATAAAATAATATAAAAACAAAAATAATTAAATCGACTCGATTAAATAAATCTAACAAAAACTGGGGCATTACATAGATGGCGTGGTATTTCCCTTCCCACGTGTCTCTCTCAAGTTTCATCCTTGCCAGAGTTTCTTGATACTTTTCCATGCGCTCAATAGGAATGATAGAGGGAGAAACAACAGTAGGTTGTGGATGTCTCTCAGGGAGATAAGGCATCTTAAGATCACGAGCTCGAGATCGAACCCGCTAAAGGAATGGTTCCAAGGGCACACAGTTTCTCTTTCCCAAGTCATTCTTAGTTCTCATATGGAGCTTTTCCCAAGCATGCAAAATGTTGTTCTTAGTTTTTGCACTGGCTTCCTCATTAAGATAAAAGAAACCGACCAAAAGGATGTTCTTAGGCCTATCTTCCATAGGGAATCCAAACTGGCGTCTAGCAAGAATAGGGTCGTAGTTAATCCCACCTCTTATACCAAGGAATGGCACATTGGGGAATGGACCATACCTATCAATGATGACTCCTTCGTCATAAGCCGGATCATACCAAAATATATCATTATGGGTAAGAGATATGATTCTATGAGACCAACGAAGCATGTCTCGATTATCTTTGAAGCGTGATGCTCGAGGCAAATGAGTCACAAACCACTTGTAGAGCAAAGGTGCACAACATGAAATGGTACCCTTTCCTTGGTGAGTCATGTGATGGATAAAGTGATAAGTATCACCAAGCAGTGTAGGTAAAGGGTTTCCACTTAAGAAGATCCGAATGGCGTTGATATCAACAATCTCCTCAACATTAGCAAACAAGACCAAACCATAGACAAGGAATGCAAAGATCGCTTCAAAGGCATTCATACTATTCATCTTAGCTAGGTAGAAGGCTTTATCAAACAAGAACTTGGAAGGTAGACCCTTGATCCCATTCTTGGTGGTGAGGTGAGGCTTGACTTCAGACATTTCTAAGTGGATAGAATCAACAATCTCCTTTGCTGAAGGAATCTTCTCATGACCACTGAAAGGCTCTTGCTCCTTTACAGGTAAACCAAACCAATAAGAATACTCTTCCAATGTCGGAAAAAGTTGGTAGTCGGGAAAAGTGAAGCAATGGTAAAGAGGGTCATAAAACTGCACCAACTTGTCGAGAATACCATCTTCCATCTTGGTCCTGAGGATACCAATCAATCTTCCATAACGCTTTCTGAAGTCTTCAGGGCAAGATAGCAAAGCTGCTAGCTTTTTCAACTCTACCAAATTGGGCTTCTTGAAATTGTACTTCTTAGTGTTCCTTTTCTCAATATCCATGATACCTATGATTTACAAAGGAAAAGACCACTGAGTTCCTTAAAACCAACAATGGATGCAATGCACAACACACAAGCATAAACACAAACATATGTATACACATCAAAGCACACAAGTCCTAGGTTTAGGAGTAACATAAGTGGAGCCATGGTCTACCCATCCCAAAAAGGTGTGTACTATAGGTTTATCAACTGTAGAACAGGGTTCTAAAAGTTCTCAGAGTCATCGATAGATCTTTCGGATATTATTGTCCTACGCGACTACTCGCGCGGGTTAATAATATTCTCAAGATAAACTCGTCTAAGTGTTGTATCGCGTATCAACCATTTGGGACTACTCCCTCATAGCCATTGCACTATGTCCTAAAACCGCCAAGTGGGGTAAAGGTAACTATGGTCCTCTGTCTCACGGACTCCCAGGTCGAAAAGAGTGACATCAATGCGACTACTCATATCAGACATCAATAATCCCAAAGGGGCCTCTACTGAGCGTGGTCATCATATGCCAAACTTGTTAGGACTACTCCCAATAGCCGACTATTGATTACACCACAATCCTATCATATGTACTCTCAAGTCCGGGTTAGGACTCATATCACCACTCAAAAGTAGCACCCTGCCAAACAGAAGAAACCAAGCAGATAGATATATAAGTATAAAGGCAAACAAACATATAAATAACACAAACACAAACAAGGTAGGCTTAACCCTAAAATGTTTTCCCCAGTGGAGTCGCCATTTCTGTTGCGGTGAGAATTGGATATCAAACTATTTAATTAACTTGAATCACACATCATTGAAGTTCACCACCGAGCTTTGATTTATCCAAAGGAATGGGTAAAGATCGAAGAAAACCCTAATTGCGCTATGTGAAGACATAACTAAGAGATCGGGGGTTAGTTATAATAAGGGAAGGTATTAGAACCCTAAGTATCTGTAGTACTCTACATGAACCTCTTGTTTGTATTTGTGTTATGTTATATTTGCTTGCTAAGGAATCTGCTAAGGGTAAGGTAAAGACCTATGGTATATACACTAAGTATGCTCGCCAAGACGTCACATCTCGTGCTTACGTATCCTGACTAAAGAATTAGAGCATTCGTATTTCACCTAACTAAGGGTGAGGAACCATTGACTATGGCCAAAGTTCCAAGGGGAATGAGTATGATACTCATATAGAGTTAAAGAACTCTCTAGGTCTAAGTTGTAAAGGGTAAGTGAGTACTCATGATGATGAGAATCACATAGAGTTTAAGAACTAAATCCTAGTTCTAAGTTAAGGGGTGAATGGCTCTAATAAGGCCAAGGGGGAAAGAAACATCATTATGATGATGCTCACATAGAGTTGAAGAACTCTAGGTGGATCCTAATTTGTAAGGTAAGTGGCTCTAATGAGGCCTAGGGGGGGAATTGAGCAACTATGGTGATATTGCTCACAAGAGGGGAAACTAACTAGGTTAAAGGGAGAAGAGGCTATAATAAGGCCAAGGGATGAACCTAATGAGGATAAGGGATGGCTCTAATGAGGCCAAGAGGGTAATGAGTTATATATGACTTAAAAGTCAATAGAGAGACTTTCCTTTGGAAGGAGGGGAACAAAGACGGTTAAGGAGGAGAGCTAAAGAGCTAGCCTCACTTAAGAGGGATAACTTAAAAAAGTTAAGATGACAAACATCATTTAAGCAAGATAAAAATATAAGCAAGGTAACCACCAAAGCAAAGCATATGAATGTAACAACCCTCAAGGCAAAGATCAAGACAAAGGGGATTAAGATGACAACCAAAAATCTTCACAAGGGGATATACATATCATAAATGTTACAACACCCAAGCAAACATGAATTAAGTTCTCATGGTATAAAACATGGAGACCATTTTAAAGTTCAAACAAACATGCATCACTTTATCATGGCAAAGTTCAAATCATGGATTTAAATCAACAAGAAGGAGGTAACAACCAACATAGAATACCTGTGTGACAGCAATCATGTAGAAAAGATGAACATATATCAAAGATATCTTGGATACAAATTGTTCATGTTAACAAGTAGGTAAAAACCCTACAAGGACATTAGGGTTCAATCTTGGATTTGAAGGAAGTAACAACATCATAAGGTTTATGCATTCAAAGATTACACTCTAGGACATGAAAGCACTTAAGAACAAATCAAACATGGCATCAAGGGTTCAAGGCACACATACATTAATGCTTGATCAATCTATACATGTTGAAGGTAAGGTAACAACCAAAACTCACGGTATGATAAAAGATTTTCTTCAAGGATCATTCACATGTTAAGACAACATTTTGACAATCATGGAATCAAGGTGAATCAAGGAAATACAATGTTACAACATCATACAAGATTCAAACAACATATACTAAGATTTCAATCAATCAAAACAAACCAAGAAATCATGGGAAAAGATCAAAGGAACCAAAGTAATTCTCATAAAACCCTAAAAAATATAACCAACTTTGAATGCACAAAAAGGTAATGGAAATAAGTCTTTTTGGTTTTTTATTTTTCATAGATGAAAAATAGAGATTTTCATGAGTACAATGCAAAAAGAGTGAGGTCAAAATGATAAAAAATGACAAAGTTATGATCAAAATAAAATGAGCTACAAACCATAAAAATGAAGAAATTAATAAATAAAAAGAAAGGGAAATGCTTCCCTTGGGTTTGAACCCACACCCTGAGGGTCTTGCCCCAAAACCCCCACCATCTGGGCTAGTAGCGCATTGTGAATGAGGAATGCTAACACACAACAAAATGATAAAACAGCGTGGAAATCTAAATAAACACAAAAGGGTTGATCCAAGGATCAAACTCGGGCACAGGAGGCGAAGAGAGACATAGGCAAGGCAAGTTCTACCACTCTGGTGGCTGTTAAATCCTAACATATAACGCTTCCAATTGTTTTAATTTTAAGTTCATCACCAAACGACCACCTCAGTGCCACCTCAGGCTGATTGGGTGCCATCTCACCATCATCTTCCTCCTCTCTATTTTTCTCGCTCGTGCCTTAGTTTCACCATTCAAACCCAGAATTTCTCCACATCACAACTCCTCCATTTCTCAACCAAATTAAATTTTGTAAAAAACAAAGTTGGAGTAAAAAACACCAGGAATCAGAATATCACATCATTTCACATTAAAAATGAACACATGATTCACAAATCACCACACAACAGTGCAACACCAAAATTATTCAGCATGTTATATCGTGTCATATTCACAATGGAAATACACAATGATCACTCAGAGGTCCCAAACACACTATTCTTGCCTCTAAACTTCAGAAATGTGATAACTTTGGTGATTAGAAGAGGTTTTGCATCATTATGCTTATGTTGGAAACTTGTAACTCAAGAAATGGACCCCCTACATTCAAAGCTTCGAATCTCCCAACTCCCTATATGGATTTGTGAGTTTTTGTACTTTTTGGAAAGCCCCCAAATGTCCTCTTCAATGTTCATGTTCACTCCAAGTTCTAGATCCAAAGGGATCAAGGTGAAAAATGGAGGTGAAGTTGGCTGAAAATTAGGGCAAAAGTAGTGAAATTTCACTGTCTTTAACTGCCTTGAACTTCCAAGCCTCCTATCTTAAAAACCAAGCCTTATTTGGAGAAGGACCCTCTAATACATTTTGAAGTTCATGATGATAGCTTCAATTTGACATTTGATTCAGAAAAATTGGATGTGTGGTTTGAAAGTTATAACCCTTCAAAGTTTGCACAATGAGTGAATTCTTCCACACTTAGAAAAATTTAAGAACCAAACCTTGCCCTTTTTGCAAGAAACCTTTCAAATGGTGATTTCTCATGATTTAACTCAAGAATCTAGCATGACTTGATGGAATATGACTTGAATACTTCATCTTAGACCAACAACATCAAAAGTCAAAGGTTTGACTTTTCAGTCAAAACCCTAATTTCTTCAGGAATTCCACTGTGTGATCCTTGATGATCTTGCTTTCTCAATCTATTCAAATACCAATGAATAGCCTCTAGGGATGTATATGAACATATGGAATCAATCTATTCAAATACCAATGAATGGCCTCTTGAATGTATGTGAGCTCAACTGGTTGATGAACCAATCAAGGCATTGACTGATCACACCAAGGTCCCTTGTAATTCTTCAGGTTAAAACCCTAATTCCACAACTCTTGATCTGATGGCCTCTTTTTTTATTTCTCTCGATCCAAACACATGAGATCATGGAATATGACTTGAGAACCTCATGATTAGTTTTTAAGACCAAATGGTTGAGCTTTGGAGTCTCAGTTGACTTTCTTGAACAGATGCCTTCACACACTAATCTCAATCACCTAGTGAACACTTGTGATGGATGTATAGGGTCAAGGAGTGTCTTAGGAGACTTTGAAGCATGTGAGAACTTGGCTTATTGATCTTGTCCTCTTTCTTGTGCAAACCCTAGCTTTCACATAAAAGAACAAACTAGCAAGATATAGTGGTTAGTTAACAATGCATAGATGATTGAACCCTAAATGCAAGTGCAATATGTCATGACATCTAAGGGGTAAAATTTGGGGTATAATAGTGGTAGATTCTTTACCACTCCTATTATTAACCAGAAGACAACATTGTTGATGGTTGTACATGATTTGCAAGTCACTAAGGAGGTCGTTCTAGAGGAGTTTGAATTTTAAAAGGGAGCTCAACTTCGGATGTCTTGGCTTCGGGATAGGTATGAGGTTGTCGCTAGGGTATACATGTCACATCTAGTAGCATGTACTCTCTTTGTGGATAAGTCTTGATAACACTAAAATACATAGTTCATTTTGACTTGATTTGCATATGTTTTGGTGTCATTTTATCACATTTTATAGTGTTATACTGGTAGTTCATGCATGCTTCAGGTTCTTTACAGGTAGAAGTTGTTACACCAAGAAACCAGACTAAAATAACACGAAACAGAGAAAAAATGGCAAAAATACATTGGCGGCGACCTCCACGGCGCCTGCCATGGTGCTGGCCATGACTAGGCAATCATGGGGTCCACCAGAGAGAAGAAAAAATAGAAAAGAAACGGAGTCAAGGACACGTGGCACCCGCCATGGCTTATGGGTCAACCACATTCGTAAAAAATGCACTGGTGGCGACTACCACAATGCATGGCGCCCGCCATACTGTTTGTGCCTTGAAAATTTGCAACAGAAATTGGCCCTCTCTTCCTTCATTCCTCCATATTTTTCTCCCAAGCCTTCTACACGTTTTGACCTGACATTCTGCACTTGCAACACTATATATAGGTAGTTTTATGAGATTTTGAGGTGTCCACGTTTTTATCGAAGTTTTGTGCAAGTTCGGAGCATTTAGTTTTAAGTATAAAATTTACCATTGTAAAGTAGTAGCTTTCTCACATCGGGGAACTTCTACACTTTAGTATCTTAAGAGTTCGTTGTATGCTTGGATCAAACAATCTTGCCATCATTTGAAGTTTCAATTCAGGTTTTATTTCCATCTTTACTTTCAGGTTCATTAGTTTACAATTGCTTTAATTTTCAGTTTTTATTCCAAATCTTTTTATCATATTGCTTCCATTGTTGTTGTTTCGAGTTCTTGTTCTATTTCTTAATTCGATTGCAAAACACTTGTTATAAATCATTTAAAATCATTTATCATGTTTCTCTTTGTGTTGAAGGTTCATAATTGCATGTTTATTTTCACTACCATGCCCGACTAAACTTGTAAGAGTTTGAATGTGAAGACCGTCGTTCTGATAGGACTCGGTAAGTTATATTGGCGTTGATCTTTGTAACACATTGTATAATATATATCTAGAATAATACTATACCAGTGTTTTATTTGGTACTAACACCATCATAAGTGTCTAATGGCGTAATTCACATACCTGACCATTCTAAAAACATAAACCCAATCTATGGTACAAGATATGGAAACTAGCCACAACAATGAAAACTAAAATCAATATACAATATCCTCAATTGCATACAACAAATTACACAGCAGAAAACTAAAGCTAAGCTTCTCTTGAAACATCCCAAGCATAGCTCCACTTGTAAATCAAACCTGTAAACAACGACTGAAAAATAGCAACAATAATGGGGTGAGATATTAATCTTAGTGAGTTCCCTTTCTTATGAATTCTCTCGGCTTTACAGGGTTCTAGCTAATCCTAACTCAAGTCAAGGGGAAGGGAAATGACCTTGAGTTCACAATCTCACACTACATAGAAACATTTTCATGAGTCCTTTAACTAAAAATATCACTAATCGATAACCTCATCAAGGCATCCCTTATTCCCATTCTCTTCTACATCTAGAAGTCGGCATGAGTCATGGATCCTCGTAGATTACTTGGTATACGAAATGGATTCGGAAACTAAGGGACACATTATTACCTTGTGAATCGTCAATTTGCACGGTCCATAAACCGTTATAAGTCTCTTTACCTTATAGGCTCAATTCGTACTATATTTAGGAATCAAACCTACCAAGTAATCATGCATACATTCCTGAGGAGCCTAAGCTCATGAAACGACATATATCAGGGAAGTGATTTGGATTACGTGATCTCACATACAACCGTGATTGTATTCAACAATTACTAAGCCACATTTTCCTTAAGGCCACGTTTGCCTTTTTCTCATAATTACAAGGGTTCACACATGTTCCATACTATGTCTTATTCTCTTCTAGACCATTACTCATCGAGGATGCACGTCTAGGCATCGAACTCACGAGTGTCTCCATCTAGATCATCTATAATTTCCTAGTCACACTACAAGGTTCCACTATAGTTTCATGTTAAGGTTTCCTCACTCTTCCTATTCCATATTTTAACATGTATTCACTCAATTACAATTCACAATAAGTAGTTAGATATAGTACAACACATTAGTACAATAAGATACATGTAATAATTCAACTCATAATTTATCACATCTCTTGAGATTCCTCCGATTTATTTAATCGGGTAACAAAATCATTATTTTACACTTTCATTGCGTAGGATATTTCTGTAGCTTTCCAACGACTATTACTACGCTTCGATAGGAGTTACGATCTAAAAGATATGAATTTTCTAAAATATTTTTCATCCACTTATAGTGGTAATCGGTTACTCTAAAAAGGGTAATTGATTACTCACATAATACTGTTCACACAGAATCAAATTAAGAGTTAGAGGCATGTAGAGTAATCGGTTACTCAATTATGGGTAATCGGTTACTCAGTTCAAATTTTGCGCAGAAACTGATTTTTGCCACAGGGTAATCAGTTACCCTATATCTGTTAATCAGTTACTCTGTAACAGAACAGAAAAATACTGGTTTTCTCATGATTCAAACCCATTGAAACTTACTCAAAACTCATAGAAACATACAAACAAGTATTCCCGATTAAATTCACACACACACACACACACACACACACACACACACACACACACACACATATATATATATATATATATATCACATTTAATATAATATAATCCAACAGGGTAAAATATCTCCAATCGATATTTTGTCGTCTCAAACCAATTGATCAATTATTAGAGTTACCTTAAAATCCTTTCTTGAATTAATAAACTTGATCTATCCCTTTAATAAATATGAAATTCTGGCATAGCAGATAGCAGATGTCCTAACACATGTCAAGACATTATTCTGCATAACATTTAAACAAAGAACAGAACAACATATTGATACCTTGAATATCAGAGTTGCAGCAACCCAGATGTTATGATATCTGTTCCAACATGTTTATCATGAACACTAACAGAATAATTAAATCTGTAGAATGATAAAAGACACATCAATTGTTAACCCAGTTCGGTGCAATTCACCTACATCTGGGTGATACCAATCCAGGAAGAAGACTCCACTATCTGTAGAATTATTATAAAGCTAAACTCCCCCGTTTACAACTTTATATCCTAATCTCTAACCAATGAAATCCTTATCAAAGAACACCCTATTTGATACGAGATACCCCACTCACTTCCCTTAATCACAACCTGTGATATCTACTTCATGCCTGTCAATACAGAATTCTGTCAAGCATACTTGACAAACAAGCTAACTCAGATTTGCTTAAAAGCTTCATCCAAGTACAATACACAATCCAATACCTCAAGGCTTATGGATCTGTGCGACACCTATATCTGCCACAATGCATCAACTGATACAAAGGGAGACTTACACCTAGAGAGCCAACGACTCTCAAAACCCTAAACCCTTATTTTTACACAAGATAACTAGGTTACAAAAGGCATGTCAAATCCTAGGTCTAAGTCCTCTTTTATAGGCTTTAGTTTCCTTGAGCTTCGAATCTTCTGTTTATTTCTTCCTTGATTCGTGTTATGATTGCTCCTTAAATCTTGCATCAGATTTAGAACCATCCTGCAATATCAGATCAAGATGTCGAGACATCCGTTAGGACATCATATTTGACCACTCTTCTTTCATCAGATTTCTTCATGTTTAAACATATCATTTGACATTCTGTTCTTCCAAAAATTTGCTCAAATCAGCAGAGCTATTAATCTCCCCCTTTTTACAAATTTTTGGTTAAAACTCCCTTGGCCAGAAAAAGAAATATAATTGGAACACTTCTGAGACTCTTCCTTACCCCTGAAATTCCTAGCTGTATGTTGGTGTATATGAGGAAGAGTGCATAGCACACTCCTCCTCAAACCTGTACTTGCCACGGAGGGATAAATCTTCCTCTTAAGAGGCATAAGCGAACCCATAAGAAGGTTCAGTTGTATCATGCGTAACACGGAGTCCATAGAGCACAACCTGCTTCCTAACTCAGATCACAAGGCACAAAGGGAAAGACTCTGATAGATTGTTAGAACATCATCTCCAACATCCTTGCTAAACAACTACAAGGATGCACCAGATGTGTGTTGAAAGACCCATCCCCACACAACCATTTTCCCCCTTTTTAGCCAAAAATTGACAAAAGTAGCCAATACAGTTCCATATCCATATGTTACTTATCCAAACACGAATGAAAGGCATGATGAATCAACCTACAACCTGGAATTCCACAAACAGATGCACTCTTTAAATACCTACACGGTTCCTCTAGAGATCCACGGTCCCAAGAAGTTACCGCTGAACAATTCAATAAATTCAGGTAGGTAAATTCAACATTAATAACTGTGCACCACCCAACTAAGATTGTTTCAACTTTTAAGAGTAACCATCCAAAAGGAACACGTGTATCAAGACACATGTTACCCATGCCTTCTCTAGGTAGCACTGTCCACCGTTCAAGACAGCCAGCTAGGGCCCACCCTCAGGTCTTAAATAATGTCCTGACATTTCGTCAGGCTTATTCCGTCTATCTGAAGCATAGTGACCATCCTTTTGATGAGTCCCAAGAATAATCCTTTTAAACAGAAGACCAAGATTAACTGACCAAGATACTTGTATTGACATTTTAAATGATGGAATTAACTTTATACTGTCAAGTCCCCCACGACCTTGCAACAGTAATGTCAAGACATCCTTCTTGACACCTCAGCATAGCTTGCTTGACCCCCAAACAAACTGAATCCAGAACTGTACCCCTACAGTAATATATCTTAGATCAAGGAGCAACTCCCCCTATCTAGGATAACCAGTGCTCCACCAACGAACACTTATGTAGATGAATGGAAAACATAAGACGCATCTTCATGTCTTCAAGAGCGCACCCTCTCTCCAAGAACCAATATTGCTTCTTCTGACAAGAACCAATAATCACTCACACATGAACACCATCATGCTTCCCGTGAGGTCACATTAGGATCACCATCCTAAATTAACAAACTCTTGGATTAAGATCAAAGCTCCATTGACCCCCCTTGTCCATAAACTATCCATACACCAAATAAATTCCTCTTGAATTCTCATGTATAGATCTTCTTGTTCACTGAGATAAAATTCAATTGATCTGGAATGATCCACATTCCTCAAAGAGATACCATACCTCTTAGTTTGTTATCTTCTTAACGATGTCAGATATTGTATACATGCTCCAGAATCTTCAGCCCATTTGCTCCACAAGCACCAAACTGATCTATTTCTAGCATGTCCCATTCACATCAGACTTCCAAGACAATCCTTTACCCATCATTCTCCCGTATGATAAGATAAACAGCTCTTAGACAAGATGTGAATGTCAACTTCTACACTCAGAACTTAGTATCCTACTCCAGGGATAACCAACCCAGAAAATGTTCTAACATCTATTATGGCATTCTTCACACATCACAGACACCACACACCATGGTTCTTGATATGCTCCACCACTGGACTTACTATCTGCATAGTAATCCAACTGAAGATCTTCAAACAACACTTCGCCACCAGCTTGATCAATAAGAACTCCAGTAACCATGAGAGAAATAAACTCTCATCCACCAAAAGAAGGCATACTTCAATCCTCAACCTAGAACTTATACCACAAGCTCCAAGAGAACCAGAACCTCCTTGCGTTTTCAACCAACTACCCTTCTTCCTAAGAGTAATTAGTTTCAAGCATCCTGCTTGAATGCATACTAAGAAACCAACCAAATGCCACCTTTTGATTGATCTCACTCTTCTTCAGAACTCCCACAAGATACACTGATCCACAAATGAAATCGGATCTTTAAGTTACATGAACTACTTGCTCCATAGCAAGACATCATGAATCCACCAAACCTTTAGTCATGTAACATCTTCTCAATCCACAGCTCCAACAAACTGTATGAGATAGATCTTTTTGAAGCATCCATAACTTCCATTCTCCTGTAGATCACCTTATCTTAAGTTGATGTGCCACATCACCAGCTGAGACTCTGATGTTAAGCTAGATGTCAAAACATTCTGATATGACATCCAGCTGGTGAATTCAGCTCCTCCTTCTGGCACTTAGAAGAGCCTCCTCCCTTTTACAGAAATGAAGTTCCATGCTCTCATAGACTTTATTCAACAACCAAGTTTGAGTAGACAACCTCCATCCTGCTTAATCATGTCAGAGATACTCCATACAAGCTCACACCTTGATGAATAACTATCTGCTTTGAAACTCCAAAGACTTCACACCTGCCACGTTTGAATCTTCAGAAGATAAGTAGTCCTAGACTACACCATAGCCATACCAAAGAATGCCACTTTCCTTAGTAGTGCAGTCTGTAGAAAGTCAGAGATAACTGCGACTTAACCTTGACCTTCAACATGAGCAAGATCCCATGCTCCTCAGTACCTAGATCATAAATAAACTGATCCAAGCTGTGCCAACATCAGCACCCCATTCTGGACAGGTCTCTTTCCAGGTCACCTTCCAGATAAACATTAGATGCTTCTAGTAACAACTTGAACACACCTGTTGCACTCCAAAACTCTTAGTTCAGAAATAAACTGATACAAGAACAATCCATCAAGATTACGATGTCTTCATCTTCAACAGCATCAATGTCCAGACCATTTTCTTGCCAGGAAACTCTCCAGAGATCACATGCTTCCGTCACACTAGATTGAAGTAGATTCTTAGGTCAACACCCAAGACCAAAACAGATGCTAAAGTGTATGCAGTACCCCTCCCATGATTCTGCACAAACTCTGATGATGAGATGTTCCAACATCTTATTGAACATCAGCAATCTTGACTTTCAAGGATAATCAATTAAATACTTGTGACTCCCACAAATAGCAATTGATCTTAAATCCTTTTCCAATAACCCTTCTTCACTATTATAGCTAAGCTCCACCAGATCACTTCATGAAAACTTATCAAGTATTCAATCTTTTGCAAGTATCTTCTTTGACAAACAATGTTGAGATACCAAGGCTGTCACCCTTGACTGAAGTAACTAAGATTCTCTCTAAACGAACCCTAATTACCTCAACAATTCTGATAACTCCAATTAGATTGGATCCACCCTTAGGGCTAAGAGAGATGAATCCTTCCTTGCTATTTTGGATGGTGAAAATAAATCACCTCCACTTTCTTCAAGTTGTGTTTCATAGAAACACCTTTTAGTTAGAAGAATAACTAGAAGACTCCAGATGCACGACTGAGACGCCTTTATGAGTGGACTTGAGAGAATTCTCAAGTATCTTTGACAACCTAGCCGATCAATAATTTATCAAACTCCCAGAGCAAGAACTTGATAAACCTAAACTCAACTCCTCTCCTCTTCAACTAACTTCAAACTGTACCATGGAACCAAGCTTCCAAGTACCAAGTCACCATAACAGACATCTTTCAACAACTCCCTTCATTCCATCGCTCCCGACTTTGGAATAAACGAATATAGATATCTTCACATATAGAGGCCGATGATTGAGACCTTCCACCATCTGTCTTCAGTAACAACTCTAGAATCCCATAATTCTAGAGCTCTTCCATCAGAAACATATGCAGCGGAACCACCAAGGAATAAATTCAACTTACCCTAATAAGATGTCAGAATATCATATTGGACACCCCAATAAGAGAACTAGCCACTTCTCCTGCAGATGTTGTAGAACCTCCTCAGCAACATGAACAACCACCGGGTTGTTACCTTCGATCCAGAACATCCATCTCATCCATTAATACCCTTGAGTATGTCTGAGTTGATTGATCTGATCTTCAACACTTTTCCTTGTTTAAACGCCAAAAAGTATCTCTCAAAGATCTCATCCAGAAACAGACAGGATGCATGCTCTGATACCAATTGAAATTCTGGCATATAGGATAGTAGATTTCCTAACACATGTCAAGACATTGTTCTGCATAACATTTAAACAAAGAACAGAATAGCAGACTGATGCCTTGAATATCAGAACTGCAGCAACACAGATGTTACGACATCTGTTCCAACATGTTTATCATGAACACTAATAGAATAATTAAATCTGTAGAATGATAAAAGACACAGTAATTGTTAACCCAGTTCAGTGCAATTCACCTACATCTGGGGGATACCAATCCAGGAAGAAGACTCCATTATCTGTAGAATTGTCATAAAGCTAAACTCCCCCGTTTACAACTTTATATCCTAATCTCTACCCAATGAAATCCTTATCAAAGAACATCCTCTTTGATACGAGATACCCCACTCACTTCCCTTAATCACACCCTATGATATCTACATCATCCCTATCAATACAAAATTCTGTCAGGCATACTTGACAAATAAGCTAACTCGAATTTGCTTAAAAGCTTCATCCAAGAACAATACACAATCCAATAGCTCAAGGCTTATGGATCTGTTTGACATCTATATCTGCCACAATACATCAACTGATACAAAGGGAGGCGTACAACCTAGAGAGCCAATGACTCTCAAAACCCTAAACCCTTATTTTTACACAAGAGAACTAGGTTACAAAAGGTATGTAAAATCCTAGGTCTAAGTCTTCTTTTATAGGCTTCAGTTTCCTTGGGCTTCGAATCTTCTGTTTATTTCTTCCTTGATTCGTGTTCTGACTGCTCCTTAAATCTTGCATCAGATTTAGAAACATCCTGCAATATTAGATCAAGATGTCGAGACATCCGTTAGGACATCATATCTGACCACTCTTCTTTCATCAGATTTCTTCATGTTTAAACATATCTTTTGACATTCTGTTCTTCCAAAAATTTGCTCAAATCAACAGAGCTATCAAAATAATTGATCTCTTCAGAGTTCACCAGTTACTCTATTGATCCCAATTGACAATACTTAAAGAATTCCAATTAACCAAGATAGAGCACATAGACACTCATATGATCTCATCTGATATCCAATTGAGCATTTAGATAATATGGGGTATTACACTCTCCCCCCTTAAATTGAAATTTGCCCCGAATTTCTTCTACTCAACAATAACCATGACTTGTATCACTGTCTTAAGTCCACACTTAACTTTACTTCCATTAGAATTTCTGACGTACTTAAATTCCAACTTGACTCTACAAACCAAAATCCTTGTTTTCACAATTATCAAACTTTTATGTCCTTGGCCATACTCTTACTTTAATATTGGGTTAACTTCTAACTTTGCTTCTCCTCAATTCATCTGTTGTTCCATACCAAAACCCTTAGTCGCATTCTACCTTCGGAAAGAATGTACCACACTATACTCTTCTACTGAGTCACAAAACAAAACCATACTCCACACCTAGATTTGGGATAACAACACTCATCAAACCCTCATGAGGTAATTTAGTCATTCCTCATTTTAATGCAATTACCAATGACTATCCTATCATAAATCCTTTAGCATTCAAACCACTTCATAATTCATTAACGACTTCTTTACCAGTTCCACTTAATCCGATAATTCATCTCTTTTGTATAACACCAAAAGTAACACGCTTAGAACAAGCCCTTCTCACTTCCATTCTTATAAGCGACAATTTTCGGTTCCCTAATTCTGGCTGAACTTTTTCATCTATCACCTCTCACTGCGTAATCCATAATCTAACTGTGGAACACTACGAATTCTTAAGCACTACTAGGTAGCTAACAGTCTGCAGAGAAACACACTTATCCATTTGGGTTCTTACTAACCAATGACACAAGAAACCCCCTGACGTCCTATGGTAGAACAATTTCCTCCCCAACACACAATATTATAACATCTGTCCAACACTCTCCAGACGATAAAGGTGCAGGAGTTACACTGTTACAACCATAACATATACAACTCCAAATCCATTCCAAACTCGAAATAATTCATCCAAAGTAGCTTTACAACTTCCGTTTCTAGTTACCACATTCCATAACAACTCTCCTTTCGGGTTCCCGACTTACTCATGGTTTCTTGTTGATTCGAGATCTCAACCAATAACACGTAACACCATCATTAAACTTTAATCATATGTAAGTCACCACTTATCAAAACTTAAACCATCCAAAGCGTGATTGTGTGGTTCCATACTACTCACCAACTCACATACAACACTCCACACGTACACACACCTTCGAAGAACATGCCACGCTTCTCAATTGAATCCACTTCTCTCAATCGTTTTGTCCCAAATACGATCCAAGTTATATGCTTAACTTCGGAATACCCAATTCGTATTCTCACTTGGAAGGATAACCTTCAAATTCCTTCTTCTGGTTAAGGTACAATTGTACATATTTGGTATCACTCTCACGGAGTCTAAATCCGATGCCATGAACTCGCGGAAGGTAACAAATACTAACTCTGACCAACCGCTCATACTTTACTAACACCATAATTAAATACCGAAATATTCCTTGTGAGATCAAAACTTTGTGAGCATTCTCTAACCTCGTCCTTAAGGTTCTCAACAGTAATACACCTAATACTTTCTCACACTCAACATAATTCACAAGATTACTTCCCAAAAAGTCAACTACTTTGTCGTCTGAACAAATGGTCAACTATGCAACACCTTTCCACAAGTTCCGATTTTCAAAACACAATTCCGTCTTTCATTAACTTGCAATCCCATTCTCCATTCACACAATACTCTCCAATCGAAGTAACATGAGGTAACAAAACACAGATGTCGATTTCCAATGGATTTCATAATTTACACATGTTAATCGATTAACCGTCTGAGGTTAATCGGTTAACTCCTTAAATTCAACGCAAAGCACCACCCTTGCACGTGTTAATTGGTTAACCACACTGTGTTAATAAGTTAACACTGCTGCAGAAGCCAAAAACCAGTCTCTTTTAATTCTAAGTCATCCCGACTCAAAACCATCAGTCTAGCTTGCTATAATTCGCAATATCATTCTCAACTCGCGGCTCCTTAACTTGTATAACATTCACCAACCATGGTCAACTCAAGGTAATATCGAACAAAGTCAAAACACGCAGATGACACACTCCAACCAAGTGACAAGACCGAATTCCAAATTCTGACGCGATCACACGACAAATCTTCGGTGGAATAGTTCGTTTTTGAAAGCTCCTGGTGTTTGACTAAATTTTGCTAAAACATACTAATGATATAAATAAAGAATCTGCAAAAGAAAAAGACGTAGAAGAAGATGTCCCAGCTTAGAGACTCGACATCCTGGCTAACTTACTAAGCTAGCAGGTTTTAATCAGTTTAGAGAATTAAGGAGCAGATCAAGGAATCACAAGATCAAAGATTGAAAGCCCAACATAAGACTATATAAGAAGACTTAGACCTAGGGTTTTACGTGTAACGAATGTACCTTTGTATCACTTGTAACTTTGTAACCTAGTTCTTTTTTGAAAAACAAGGGTTTAGGGTTTGAGAGTCGTAGTCTCTCTTAGGAGTTGTAAGTCTCCCTCTCTAGCATGGGATGCAGAGTGGAAGGCATAGGTACAGGGACAGAACCAGAAGCCTTTAGGTAATGGCTTGTATATCATTCTTGGACGAAGCTTTGAAGCAAGTCCAAGATAACTTGTTGGTCAAGAAAACGTGACAGAGAGTCTGAATTGGCATAAGACAGAGATAACACAGGTTGTGATTAAGGAAGTGAGTAGATCTTTCATATCAGAGTTGTAAACGATGGAGTTTAACTTTGGTAAAGATGTTCATTAAGGGTAGATATTAGGATATAAAGTTGTAAACGGGGGAATTTAGCTTTGTAACAGTTCTACAGATAGTGGAGTCTTCTTCCTGGATTGGTATCCCCCAGATGTAGGTGAGTTACACCGAACTGGGTTAATAATTGTTGAGTTCTTTATCATTCTGCAGATTTACTTTTCTGTTAGGGTTCATGATAAACATGTTGGATCAGATGTCGTAACATATGTGATTCTGCAGTTCTGATATTCAAGGTATTCGTCTGCTGTTGTTCCTCTGCGTTTAACCGTTTATGCATAACAATGTCTTGACATGTGTTAGGACATCTGCTGTCTGCATTTCCAGAATTTCAATTGGTATCAGAGCAGGCATTTTGTCTGTTTCTGGATGAGATCTTTGGGAGATACTTTCTGGCGCTTAAACAAGGAGGGGTGTTGAAGATCAGATCAATCAACTCAGGCATACTCAATGGTATTAATGGATGGGATGGTTGTTCTGGATCAAAGGTAACAAACCGATGGTTGTTCATGTTGCTGAGGAGGTTCTACAACAACTGCAGGAGAAGTGGCTAGTTCTCTTGTTGGGGTGTCTTATACGTTTTTCTGACATCTTATTAGGGCAAGCAGGATCTATTCCTTGGTGGTTCCACTGCATGTGTTTCTGATGGAAGAGCTATAGAATTATGGGATTCTGGAGTTGTTGCTGAAGATAGATGGTTAAAGATCTCAATCGCCGGCCTCTATATGTGAACATATTTGTATTCTTTTATTCCAAAGTCGGGAGCGATGGAATGGAAGGAGTTGTTGGAAGATGTCTATTATGGTGACTTGGTACTTGGAAGTTTGGTTCCATGGTACAGTTTGAAGTCAGTTAAAGATGAGAGGAGTTGAGTTTAGGTTTATCAAGTTCTTGCTCTGGGAGTTTGATAAATTATTGATCGGCAAGGTTGTCAAAGATACTTGAGAATTCTCTCAAGTTCACTCATAAAGGCGTCTCAGTCGTGCATCTAGAGTCTTCTAGTTATTCTTCTTACTAGAAGGTGTTTCTATGAAACACAACCTGGAGAAAGTAGAGGTGATTTATTTTCACCATCCAAAACAGCAAGGAATGATTCATCTCTCTTAACCCTAAGGGTGGATCCAATCTAATTGGAGTTCTCAGAATTGTTGAGGCAAATAAGGTTTGTTCAGAGAGAATCTTAGTTACTTGAGTCAAGGGTGGCAGCCTTGGCATCTCAACACTGTGTGTCAAATAAGATACTTGCAAAAGATTGAATACTTGATAAGTGTTCATGAAGTGATTTGGTGGAGCTTAGCTACAACAGTGAAAAAGGGTTATTGGACAAGGATTTAAGATCAATTACTATTTGTGGAATTCACAAGTATTTAATTGATTATCCTTGAAAGTCAAGATTGCTGATGTTCAACAAGATGTTGGAACATCTCATCATTAGAGTTTGTACAGAATCATGGGAGGGGTACTGCATACGCTTTAGCATCTTTTTGGTCTTGGGTGTTGACCTAAGAATTGGCTTCAGTCCAGGTGTGACAGAAGCATATGATCTCTGGAGAGTTTCCTGGCAAGAAACTGGTCTGGACTTTGATGCTGTCGAAGATGAAGATGAAGACATCATAATCTTGATGGTTACTTCTTATATCAGTTTATTTTTTATCTAGGAGGAATGAAGTGCTAGTGATGGCACAACTTGGATCAGTTTATTTCTGATCTGGGTACTGAGGAGCATGGGATCTTGCTCATTTTGAAGGTCAAGGTTAAGTGACAGTTTTCATTGACTTTCTATAGATTGCTCTACTAAGGAAAGTGGCATTCTTTGGTATGGCTATGGTGTAGTCTAGGACTACTTTATCTTCTGAAGATTCAGACGTGGCAGGTGTGAAGTCTTTGGAGCTTCAAAGCAGGATGGAGGTTGTCTAATCAAACTTGGTTGTTGAATCAAGTGTATGAGAGCATGGAACTCTTGTTCTGTATTAGGGAGGAGGTTTTTCTAAGTGGCAGAAGGAGGAGTTGAATTCAGCAGTTGGATGTCGTATCAGAATGTTCTGACATCTAGCTTAACATTAGAATCTCAGCTGGTGAGGTGGCACATCAGGTTAAGATAAGGTGATCTACAGGAGAATGGAAGTTATGGATGCTTCAAAAAGGTATATCTCATGCAGTTTGCGGGAGCAGTGGTTTGAGAAGATGTTGCATGTCTAGAGGCTTGGTGAATCCAAGATGTCTTGCTATGGAACAAGTAGTTCATGTGACTTGAAGATCAGATTTCATTGGTGGATCAGTGTATCTTGTGGGAGTTCTGAAGAAAAGTGAGAATAATCAAAAGGTGGCATTTGGTTGGTTTCATAGTGTACATTCAAGCAGGATGCTTGAAACTGATTTCTCTTGTGCAGAAGGGTAGTGAGTTGAAAACGCAAGGAGGTTCTGGTTCTCTTGGAGTTTGTGGTAGAAGTTCTAGGTTGAGGATGGAAGTATACCTTCTTTTGGTGGATGAGAGTTTATTTCTCTCTAGGTTTCTGAAATTTTCTTTGTTCAAGCTGGTGGCGCAGTGTTGTGTAAAGATCTTCAATTGGATTACTATGCAGATAGTAAGTCCAGTGGTGGAGCATATCCAGTGGTAGAACATTTTTTTTGGTTGGTTATTCTTGGAGGAGGATTCGTAAGTTCTGGTCTAGGAACTTGTTGCTACATTATGTCTAAAGAGTATCTATCTTGTCATACAGGAGAATGATGGGGTAGAAGAACTACCTTGGAAGGATGGTGTAGAGAAGACTCAAGTGGATCATGTGTTGATCGCATGGAAGTCTGGATATAGATATTTATTAGTTGATCAGAAGTATTCCACGTTATCATACGGGAGAATGATGAAGGAATTACTGTCTTGGATTGTTGGGTGTCTATCTATTGATTGACCTTGTTAAGGTCGGATGAAAAGCTTGTGGAGGGGATAACACCCCTATTGGAAAGTCATGCTAAAGGGAAGTGGATCAGTTTGGTAGCTGTGAAGTTCTGAAACATGTATACGGTATCTGACACCGTTTGAAGAAAAAAAACTAATAGGTATGGTATCTCTTTGAGGAATATGGATCATTCCAGATCAATTGGATTTTATCTCAGGGAACAAGGAGATCTATACATGAGAATTCAAGAGGAATTCGTTTGGTGTATGGATAGTTTCTGGACGAGGGGGATCAATGGAGCTTTGATCTTAATCCAAGAGTTTGTTAATTTAGGACAGTGATCCTAATGAGTCCTCACGGGAAGCATGATGGTGTTCATGTGTGAGTGATTATTGGTTCTTGTCAGAAGAAGCAAGAAGTGGAGTTGATGATTGTGTTCAGCAGGTAGGTTGGACAGAGGGTGCGCTCTTGAAGACATGAAGATGTGTCTTATGTTCTCCATTCATCAGTAGAAGTGTTCATTTGAGGAGCACTGGTTATCTTAGATATGGGGAGTTGCTCCTTGATCTAAGGTAGGTTACTGCAGGGGTACAGTTCTGAATCAAGTTTGTATTGTGTGTCAAGCAAGCTATGATTATGTTTCCATCCTGGGAGGATGAGATGTCAAGAAGGATGTCTTGACATTTTTGTACTGTTGCAAGTAGGGGGAGACTTTGTAGTGCAAGTTCTATGATTCTTGATAGATGCCTAAGAATCATTAGTTTAATATGGGAGAATTTATTTTTCTCTGTTGACTGAGTTCAAAATCACTGAAAGTTTATCATCAATGCTACTATTTCTGGATGAAGGTGTTTCATTTAGAATTATGGAAGAAAGAAGATGATTATGTGTGTCATTGTTTGAAAAGCCAATATTTGAAGCCTTTGCCAGGGCTGAAGGTAGGCTAGTGGAGAAGAGACAATGTCTGACATGATGTCAGGACTTTGTTATAAAATATGTTTGCATGTAATAAGTTCTTTGGACGGTCTTTTTAAAAGAAAAAATAGTTAAAGCAGTCTTGGCCGGTGCGCCTTTGGTGGAGTTATTTCCTTCGATTAATGTTCCTTTGAATTGACCGACGTTATTTTCTGTGGTTCGTTACTTTCTAAGGAAACTGCTCAGCTATAAATAGGATTAACTTGGACTTCTTTTATCTCAATACTCTCTTTGGATTGGTGTCCAATGGTTCTTTTAATCTGGGTTTGGAGCTGTCTTGGTCACTTTTGCCAAGTTTTGGCTAAAAAGGGGGAGAATGGTTTTCTGGTGTCTTCTGGGATATGTTGGTTAAGTTGTTCTGACATCTTAACATCATGATCCTCGTTGTGTCTTGTGATCTGAGTTGTGAAGCAGGTTATGTCTTGTGACCTGAGTTACGCAGTCTAGGTTCTCAGTGTTACGAAGCCTACAACTGCTGTTTCTTTTCTGGAGGAGTCTTTTATTTCTTAACCCTCTCAGACTTTCTTTCTAGACCTCTCTTGAAATGACGTGGAATATGTTGAGGGGGAGACTCTCTCAAACCTTAGCTCCAATCAATTCTAAAGATGAAGGAGTCTTGATGAAGGAGTCTTGCTGATTGCAGAATACAGAAGAAGATGTTTTAGCCAAAATTTGTCAAAAGGGGGAGATTGAAAGCTCCTGGTGTTTGACTAAATTTTGCTAAAACATACTAATGATATAAATGAAGAATCTGCTAAAGAAAAAGATGTCGAAAAAGATGTCCCAACTTGGAGACTCGATATCCTGGCTGACTTACTAAGCTAGCAGGTTTTAATCAGTTGCAAGAATTAAGGAGAAGATCAAGGAATCACAAGATCAAAAATTGAAAGCCCAACAAAAGACTATATAAGAAGACTTAGACCTAGGGTTTTACGTGCACCGAATGTACCTTTGTATCACTTGTAACTTTGTAACCTAGTTCTTTTTTAAAAAACAAGGGTTTAAGGTTTGAGAGTCGTAGTCTCTCTTAGGAGTTGTAAGTCTCCCTCTGTAGCATGGGATGCAGAGTGGAAGGCATAGGTACAGGGACAGAACCAGAAGCCTTTAGGTAATGGTTTGTGTATCGTTCTTGGACGAAGCTTTGAAGCAAGTCCAAGATAACTTGTTGGTCAAGAAAATGTGACAGAGATTCTGAATTGGCATAAGACAGAGATATCACAGGTTGTTATTAAGGAAGTGAGTAGGTCTCTCATATCAGAGTTGTAAATGATGGAGTTTAACTTTGGTAAAGATGTTCATTAAGGGAGGATATTAGGATATAAAGTTGTAAATGGGGGAGTTTAGCTTTGTAACAATTCTATAGATAGTGGAGTCTTCTTCCTGGATTAGTACCCCCCAGATGTAGGTGAGTTGGACCGAACTGGGTTAACAATTGCTGTGTTCTTTATCATTCTGCAGATTTACTTTTCTGTTAGGGTTCATGATAAACGTGTTGGATCAGATGTCGTAACATCTGTGATTCTGCTGTTTTAATATTCAAGGTATCAGTCTGCTGTTGTTCCTCTGCGTTTAACCATTTATGCAGAACAATGTATTGACACGTGTTAGGACATCTGCTGTCTACATTGCCAGAATTTTAGTTTTCCGCCCATACAACTACGCTAGCGGGAAGTCAATAATGACGACATTCTAAGGTTTTAGCTACAAATCATACTTGATTCGTCCATAAGCAAAACCCAACACACAACCATTATGCGGTACCACAAAAACGACGAACATAACATGTCGAGCATACAACCTTGTTCTCCCACTTGAACTCCTTGGTGAAAGTTAAAACAACAACGTTCTTAGTCCAACAAAAGGTAGATTCTGAATACTTTGATTATTCACAATTATAGAAGTTCTCTTATACTTGAAAAATCGAGGCAGTGCATCCTCTTGAAGAACTTTTCCATCACTACGTACACATTAACTGAGATTTCTTACCCTCTACTATCCAATGCACACAACACATACATTAAATTCACTTAATGAAAGATTTGCAACCGATAATTCCCATCAACTATTTACAAAACCCATCTAGTATAAACCGTTCCATGATTTACACTCAGTCCGTAATAAGTCCTTATTTGCTTCTCGTTGTTTTACCGCAATCTTACTTCCTATGATACAATACTCACTGCTCCACAAAGTATGTCCCTTCACACTTGTCTCAAGACTAAGAATGCATCACGTACACTTATGACCACGGTGCTATCACTACGCTTGTTCTTAATACCAAGGTGTAACTTTTCCCATTCCATGTAATACTACTAGGGTTCTCGTGAGTGAACCATCTATGATTATACTTCCTTAATTTAGTCTTCAACAACATCTTAATAATTCTATTGCACACTCGTCCAACATACATTCCGTTGTCACTTCCTCATAACATACTGTTAACACCATTTTCCACACTGCGTTTTCTTCGCTCTCCACGGTAATCCTCTTAGGTCTAAATATAAAACCATCATACTAAAATTTCCTTGAGTCCAAGGTACTTACACTGTTTCTCAACACAACTTCTTCTGGTCTGTATCACTACACCTTCTATTACGAAATAAAGTTCATTCTTTCTCCGACACAATAACTTATAATGTTCCTTGGGTAATTTAACATTTCCAAATTAGTCGCTCACCGAAAACAGAAACCCAAATGTATTATCCTGAACCTGATCTCCCTTCATAAATGAATATACTTAATTTATCTCCTACTCTTCGTCTGGCGTATACTTGTTTCACTTGA
Organism: Lathyrus tuberosus; assembly: GCA_022829125.1. NCBI lineage: Eukaryota > Viridiplantae > Streptophyta > Magnoliopsida > Fabales > Fabaceae > Lathyrus > Lathyrus tuberosus. Next base: position 13,511,638 of record JALAZF010000055.1, on the reverse strand, counting down.
AGTGTGTAACCACATCTTGGTGCCCCTTCTCACACTTCTCTACTACTTTAGGTTCCCATAAAAGCCGAACGTCCTTAACTCTCAACTTTAAATCAGTTGGAAGATATTGTTCCGAACACATTCCTCGAGGTACTCTCGTACATTCAAGATACCATCGGGACCTTATACACTGAAGCACCAATAATTATCTCACTTTCAGACCTTACGTCACACGTTTCACAAAACATATGTTCTTCTTCACTGAGTGAGATTACTTGAAATCCTTATCCATACTATGGGTCAATCCAGCTCTACTAGTGATTGTACGTATTCCTCAACACCTTGACCAATCATCCGGTAGAGATCCTTAACTTTCAGACTCCATCCATTCCAAAGGATCGCTTGAACAACACAACACTCCTCAATTCCATGCTACCCAAATCACAACTTCTACTAAGATCACAACTGAGCTGACTAAAACTCCTCACTGCTAATTATTGGCTTGAGCCTACCCTCACAGTACAAGTTCTGACAACACTTCGGAGTCCTCGTGGCCGCTCAACCATGATTCTACCTATCACATACATAGAATTAGGTTGATCAGGCCCAACACTACAAAAATTGATATTAAGAGTCATACTAGCAAGACACACTTAAGAGGCAGGAATAGATTTACTTATGATGTTTCATGGCTAGGTTGAGGACACGACCTGCTCTGATACCAACTGTAACACCCTGTATAATATATATCTAGAATAATACTATACCGGCATTTTATTTGGTACTGACACCATCATAAGTGCCTAATGGCGTAATTCACATACTTGACCATTCTAAAAACATAAACACAGTCTATGGTACAAGATATGGAAACTAGCCACAACAATGAAAACTAAGATCAATATACAATATCCTCAATTGTATACAACAAATTACACAGTGGAAAACTAAAGCTAAGCTTCTCATGAAACATCCCAAGCATAGCTCCACTTGTAAATCAAACTTGCAAACAACGCCTGAAAAATAACAACAATAATGGGGTGAGATATTAATCTCAGTGATTTCCCTATCTTATGGATTTTCTTGGCTTTACAGGCTTCTAGCCAATCCTAACTCAAGTTAAGGGGAAGGGAAATGACCTTGAGTTCACAATTTCACACTATATGGAAACATGTTCATGAGTCCGTTAACTCAAAATATCACTAATCGATAACCTCATCAAGGCATCCCTTATTCCCGTCCTCTTCTATGTCTAGAAGTCGGCACGAGTCATGGATCCTCGTAGATTACTTGGCATGCGAAATGGATTCAGAAACTAAGGGACACATTATCACCTTGCGGACCATCACTTCACACGGTCCATAAACCGTCACAAGTCTCTTTACCTTATAGGCTCCATTGGTACTATATTCAGGAATCAAACCTACCAAGTAATCATGTGTACATTCTAGAGGAGCCTAAGCTCGTGAAACGGCATAAATCAGGGAAAAGGTTCCGATTACGTGATCTCACATACAACCGTGATTGTATTCAACAAGTACTAGGCCACATTTGCCTTAAGGCTACATTTGCCTTTTTCTCATAATTACAAAGGTTCACACATGTTCCATACTAGTGTCTTATTCTCTTCTAGACCATTACTCGTCGAGGATGCACGTCTAGGCATCGAACGCACGAGCGTCACCATCTAGATCATCTATAATTTCCTAGTCACACTACAAGGTTTCACTATAGTTTCATGTTAAGGTTTCCTCACTCTTCCTATTCCATATTTTAACATGTACTCACTCAATTACAATTCACAATAAGAAGTTAGATATAGTACAACACATTAGTACAATAAAATACATGTAATAATTCAACTCATAATTTATCACATCTCTTGAGCTTCCTCTAATTTATTTAATCAGGTAACAAAATCAATATTTTCCACTTTCATTGCGTATGATATTTTCATAGCTTTCCAACGACTATTACTACGCTTCGATCGGAGTTACAATATAAAAGATATGAATTTTCTAAAATATTTTTCATCCACTTAGAGTGGTAATCAGTTACACTAAAAAGGGTAATCGGTTACTCACATAATACTATTCACACAGAATCAAATTAAGAGTTAGAGGCATGCAGAGTAATCTGTTACTCAATTATGGGTAATCGGTTACTCAGTTCAAATTTTGCGCAAAAACTGATTTTTGTCACAGGGTAATCGGTTACCCTATATCTGTTAATCGGTTACTCTGTAACAGAACAGAAAAATACTGGTTTTCTCATTATTCAAAACCATTCAAACTTACTCAAAACTCATATAAACATACAAACAAGTATTCCCGATTAAATTCACATATGTATCAATCATATTACACATTTTTATCCGCATTTGAACCGTCAAAACATCGATTCCACACAATTATTCATAATCCACCATTTCTAACCTAGCTCTAGCATTTCTAAAACTTCTAGAACTTAAGTACTGACTAGAACCCACCTTAGAGATAGAAGAGGAGGTTGAAGAAGATGATGAATAATGATGATGATCCAAGCTTCTTCTTCTCTTTTCCCTTTTTCCTCTCTTTCTCTTTTTCTATTCTTTCTCTTACTGTCTTCTTTTTCTTCTTTTCTTTACTTCTCTTTCTCTTTCTCTTATAACATATATATATATATATATATATAAAATCCAACAGGGTAAAATATCTCCAATCGATGTTTTGTCGTCTCAAACCAATTGATCAATTATTAGAGTTACCTTAAAATCCTTTTTTGAATTAATAAATAATTGATTTCTTCAGAGTTCACCAGTTGCTCTATTGATCCCAATTGACAATACTTAAAGAATTCTAATTAACCAAGATAGAGCACATAGACACTCATCTGATCTCATCTGATATCCAATTGAGCATTTAGATAATATGGGATATTACAATCTTAAAATGTTAAATTATTTTTGTGGTTCTAATTTTTAGTTTTAAAAATAAATAGGTTTTGCGCGAGAGGGAAAAACACTCATGTACCAGTCAATAACGCGACCGTGTGAGACCCGTACCAGATAGTAAAAACTGGATTTCATTTCTAAAAACAGAGGCAAAACATTTACGTTCCGAAACATAACACGTGTTGCGCGATAGTGGGCAATGTTTTTAAGTTGATATTTTCTTTCGAAAAATATTTTTTAAATCAAAACAAACGCCAAAAATTTACTGAGTCCCGGAGGTCCGACTGGAAATCATATTCCGATCTCTTTTTTTATCAATATTCCATTAAATTAATTTGTTTTAATTCTTGATTTTAATTCCCTTCTCATAAAAATTTATTTGATTACCCTTTGATTTACATAGAATCAATAGACAACGATAAGTTTGATTGTTGGTCCTGATGGGTTCAATATCTTTTAAAACTAAAGTAGATTTCGTGCACTTGCAGAACAACCCATCAAGTCTCATGTTTATATTGATGCTCGGTACTTGTGGTTGTTCAGTAGCCTTGAGACTACCAGCTGGGCTTAGGGGTGCGCTTCATTGACCATCCTATATACAACACTTGGAGTTGCGACTGTCTTTGAGACAAGACAACTTGCTGGTTATTTGAGTCTATTCCAGATATACTAGAAATTATTATTTGGTGTTTAGTTCTTCTTTAATTGTTATTTGTGATATTTCTTAATTATTATTTGTTGTGTTTGTCTTCTTTTATCAGTGTTGGATATACGATCATTTCCCTAACATCTATGATAGGAGGGTGGAACATACCCCCGCCGGAGCCCCAAGGGCTAGGCGATGGAAGTCCAAGAAATCTCATCCAGGTGGTGTTGTGGAGTACAAGAGGAGGCTTGATGCTCTGAAAGTAGAGTATGTCATATGGACACCATACACACGTCACAGGGTCCGCCGTGTGTTTGACGAGTCTTCTTTGTTTTTATATTATATGAGGCGGAAAAGCTTAGTGGCTAGACACTTGCATGTGTGGTGTTTGCGATAGTATGTGTATGTCCATGGTATCCCACGACCAAATCCAGATGTTTCAGCCGAGAGCATTGACCGGTGGTTTTAGAGTAACATCATCAGCTTTATTCATTCCATTAAAGATAGAGCAGTGAGGGTTCAACACAACTCGCAGTGTGAGGATGGTTACCAGAGCAGTGAGGGTTCAACATAACTCACAGTGTGAGGATGGTTACCTGGAGTGGTACCACATCATCGCATCATCCCACCTATTGTCGGGGCATCCGATACTAGGGTGCCTTATGATGTTGGGGTGCCTTTTGATGATGGGGTTTTTGAGGCTGAGGTACAGGTTGACGACGTGCCGCCACTGCCACCGCCACCTCCACCAGGCACAGTTGACCAGGAGCGCCTGCAGATGATCGCAGTTATTATTGATAACCTCATAGGTTTGGTAAACCCGTATGGTGAGGTTTTTACTAGATTATCTCGGGCGTCACACATAGCTCGTGGGGGCCTATTTAGTTATTTGATTTTACAGTTGTATTATTTGTATATTTTGTGACTCAGTCTACTTAGCATTGTATCTTTGTCAAATCTTCATTTGTCTTCGACTCAATAAGGTTGTATTTCATCCTTCCATCAGTATAAATCCAATCTTCATGAAACTTGATCTTTCTCACCTTTCTGTTATCGGTATCAGACAACAATTCATTCAACTTGGATGTCAAGTTGGCGAGAGATGTGGTGTCATCCGGAAGATGGAACTCAACTTGAGATTTATCTCCGTTGAAGTACACTTCTGCCTTAATCAAAAATTGAGGAAGATGCATTTTGAGATGTTTTTTCTCAACAACAGATGACTCCCATTTATACAACTTTAGATTTATTATGGACCACAGAAAAATGTCAGTGCAATCACAGCCGTGCAAAACTATCGGCAAAATCCTGATCGTTGAAAATTTTGAGTTACTGATATACCAGAATTTTAACATTTGCACTAAATTTCCGGTAAAAAAAAAGGTAAAATTTGAAAAATCCGAAATAAATTGTCACTCACCAGACATTTCAACTGAACTACCAGAAATTTTAAAGTGCCTACCAAAAATTTTGTTCGGACAATTTGTTACATTTTTTATCAGGAGCACTTTTGATATTATCAAAATATGAGAGGTGCTAGGTTCAACTTGGAGGATGACAATTTAAATTCTTCAAAGGTTGGTATCTTCAAACAACACAACAAGATAAGTTTCAGCAACTTCTTAAAATGCAGAAAAACATTGATATTGAGGTAATAGAGGCACAGCACAAAGCATAAATTTGGCGCAACACAGAGCAACAACATGGTACAACGCAAATCTTCTAAGTTATGTTTCCTTTGTTTAAATATAATAGAGCATGAGCGCAGCTCAAGGTGGAAGTGCGGCGCGGAGCAGAAGCACGACACTACCAAAGTGGAAGTGAGGTGCTAATCGGCGTTAATATACATAATGTTTCATGCTAATCTATACGATATATAAAGAGAATATTTTGTTTTGGTGTAGTTATTTTTTCTACCATTTTTACCCTTACTTTATTTTGTAATTTATTTAATAACTTCTTATTATTAACTTCCACATAACTTCTATTATTAATTTCCACATAACTTTCTATTATTAGCTTTTACATAATGTTTTTTTTTAAATTATATTTAACTAAAAACTATCATTTATATTTTCATTCATGCGCATTAAAAAAGCGGACAGACGGGCACGCGAATGCTCGTCTGGACGCTAGTATATATAATGTTAAAAGGCACTAAAGTCTGGCCTGTATTTAGGTAAATCCAACAAATGAAAGGGTTTAGAAAGTTGATGAAAATATTCATGATGCTGATGAAAAAACTATTGAGGACACTAAAATATTTGTTGATTTTGCAAACTTGTGCTGCTACTAAATTGAATACTCTTAAAAAAAAAATTCTATGACCATCTTAGATAACAAATATTCATTTCACAATTAAATAAATTTCATCTCCTTCAAAGCATACGTATAATACAACCATCTTAGATAACAAATCTACAACTATGCTAAATTATCCAAGTTTTCACACCTAAAGAGTCTGTAAGATCTCCGGGGATTTTTGACAATCGCATAGACATAGTTGCTAAAATCAAAGCATAGACAAGTCAATATTCTAGACCAATTCCATTCGTTACCAAAACATTTAAACCAAAACACAAACGTTACTACCTCTATATATGCATCAAACCAAATCCTATATATCAACTCCTCCACAAAGATCAAAACATCCAAAAATAGTTTGGGGCTATTTCATTATGACGCCTATTCAAGTAAGAATTTATTTTACGTATTTTATTATTTTATTGAATTTTTTTTTATTTATCTCTATTTCAAAAAATTATTTAATTTTGAAGATATTTTAAATAATTTTTGATTAAAATCATTTTAGAAATACAAATTTTTGAAAAAAAATGTGATTTCGATTATGTTTTAATCTTTAATAATATATGTTTATTTATAGAATGTATTAATAAATGTAATATTTTGATAATCGTATTTACAAAAAATCATTTTTGTAAATACAATTTTTTTTAAAAGTTAAAACAAATAGCCCTATATGAAAACTAAAGAAAATCAATCGTATAGATAAAACCACCTCTTTTACATACTCCCTTGCTTTCTATTTAAACTCACAAAAAAATACAGAAAATTACAAACTCAGTATCAAACAAATCAAAATTTCAAACAAAGACATAAATTAAAAGTTGAGTTAAAATGCTCAAAAGACATCCTAACATTAAGAATAAGGAGATATCAAATTCTCACCGCACACTTCTAGATTGTCTTGAAACATAGTAGTAACATTAAAAGTACTATTATTCTTGAAATTGTAAAGACTCTTCTTCTTTTCCGAACTCCCAAACACCAGCAACGCTTCGTCTTCAAAAATATATAATACATTTGTCAAGCGTGTATAAATATTAGGACCTCGCAAGAATGAAACGTTGAACAATTTAGTCTAAGGCTCTTCAATTCCATATCCTTTCATGACCCCAACATCAAAATTAAAAATTATACACAAGCAACCTCTCAACACGCACAATTTGGGGCAATGTGCATCTATCCCATGTTCAGGAGGCAAAATCTTTTGATAAGACTCATTGCCTAAATCAAAAGAAACAATAAAGAATGGGCAACATGTCCAGGAAGATATGTAAACGGTTCAATTAGTTGATTGTCATATACAACAACAGTTGGAAAAAAGGATAACATCACTAGTGACCTGTCGTTGTTACATAGGGTGTGATTGTATATGCGCTACTTACAATCACGGTCTTATGACCGTTGTGCAAAACCTGAATGCGCACGATATATTATCACGGTTAATAATAAAACATTTTATTTTTGTTTAAACAAGTTTATTTTAATATTTTTCTAAGTAATGTCTTGGTTTAAAGATTACTTAAATGTTTTATGTGCTGAATACATGAAAATGAAATATTTGGAAGAAGACATAGTGTTGCGGTGAGAATTGGATATCAAGCTATTGATTAAACTTGAATCACAAATCTTTTAAAAATTCACCATCGAGCTTTTTTTTATCCAAGGGAAAGGGAAAAGATCGTAAAAAATCCTAAGTTTGCAATGTAACAACAATGCTAAGAGATTTTGGGGTTCGGGGGTTGGTTATACCTAGGGAAGGTGTTAGCATCCTAACCATCTATAGTACTCTATAGGAACCTCTTACTAGTATTTGTGGTATTTGTTTGCTATTGTTTGTGTTTGGGTTTTATGGATGAGAGATAGGAACCTAAGGGTTTAGTTACTAAATATGCTCATCAACACTTCGCGGTCTTGTGCCTACATATCCTTACAAGGATGGAATCAGAGCATTTGTAGTTCACCTCACTAAGGATGAATAAACACTTGATTATGATTAAGGTTCAAAGGAGAATTAAGTGTTAAGGTTTTAACACTTACTTGACTTAACAAAGTCAAAAGATTTATCTATTTTAACTTAAGTCTAAACCACAAAAACCTAATGACTCTAACAAGGTTAAAGGGAATTGGTAATGCTAAGCTATCTATGACAAGGAGTCAATAGAGAGACTTTCCCTTTGATTAAGGAATAAAAGGCAACTTGAGGATGGAAGCTAACAAGCTAACATCACTTGGGGGGATATTTTTGACAAAGTTAAATGGAGTATGATTAAGATGGACGATATGAACAAACATGATATCAATTGAAAGCAAATCAAAGTAACATTCAAACATGATGTTAATGGAGAATTCATAAGAGGTATGACAAAGGTTAAGGCATATGGTTACAACCAAAGCAAAAGGATACATATGATAACAACCAACAAAGACTTGACAAAGTCAAAAAGAGCAAGGTAACAACCAAGCATATTCAAAGTTCAAAGAAAGTTTTTAAACCAAAATGGTGACAACCAAAGTAAGTTCAATCAAACAAAGACGTCACAACATCTAAACAATCATGAGATATAGTTCTAACATGACCAAAATATCATGGATGATAAGTTCAAGTACATAATTAAGGCAAGCATGCTTTAGGGTTTACTAACACCAATTAATCATGAATACAAGACAAAGGAGGATAAGTTATAACAACACTTAATCATGAATACAATTTAAACATTTAAACATGGATAAGTCATTACAACACCTAAGCCTGGTAATATTCAAAGTTCAAGTTAACATGTAAAAGTTATGACAACACTTAAACATGGAGGAAGACAAGAGCTCAAAGTTAACATGTATAAGTCAAGACATCACTTATCATGGATGAAAATTCAAAGATAAAGCAAAGCATGTACAAGTTAAAGCATTATTAAAGGTTTGTCATACAAGCATGTATACAAAAGGCATGTTTAAGACAAAAATTAAAGGTTTAAGGATACCTAAACATAGTATGACTCAAACAAAGGTATATATGCACATCAAAGTCATGTAAGCATGGAAGAGAATCACATGTTAGAGGCAAAATGACCAAGCAAAAGTTCATGGCATGATTGGAAGTTCAACATACATTTACATGTAATCATACACTTGAAAATGCATTAAAATCAAGTTGAAACAAGGGTGTATGAATCCACAACATCACATAAAGTCCACATAAGTTGCAAATGGTTCATACAAGTCCAAAGATGCAAAGAAAACCAAGGTATCAATCAAAAAATTCAAAGGAAACCTTATAAAAACCTAAAAAGGCCACTCACTTTAAACATGAATAAGTGTCACAAAAAAATATTTTATTTTTCGTTTTTCCTCTTTAAAAACAGAAAATATACAACAATATGAGAAATTTACAAAAAAATGGCTCAAAAAGGCTTAGGGAGAAGTTATGACCTTTCAAAGTTGTGAAGAGAAATGAAAAAGAAAGGTTGTTTCTTTAAAAACATCAGAAACAGGGGTTGTTTCTGGAAAAAAATCAGAAACAGATGTTGTTTCTGGAAAAACATCAGAAACAGGGGTCGTGTTTCTAGAAAAAAATAAGAAACAGAGGTTATTTCTGGAAAAACATCAGAAACAGAGGTTGTTTATGGAAAAAAAATCAGAAACAGAGGTTGTTTCTTGAAAAGACATCAAAAACAGGGTTCGTTTCTGGAAAAACATCAGAAACAGGGGTTGTTTCTGGAAAAACATCAGAAACAGGGGTCGTTTATGGAAAAACATCAGAAACAGGGGTCGTTTCTTGAAAAACATCAAAAACAGGGGTTGTTTCTAGAAAAACATCAGAAACAGGGGTCGTTTCTGGAAAAACATCAGAAATAGGGGTCGTTTCTTGAAAAACATCAGAAACAGGGGTTGTTTCTGGAAAAACATCAGAAACAGGCACAAGGAAGGCAGAACTCCACCTTTAAAGTTTCTACCAAACTTCCTTCTATCATAACTTCTTCATTTTTTAACGAAATTAAAAGCTATAAAAAAGCAAATTTCTTGGAAAAATACCAGGAATCCAATGGTGGTATCATCTCATCCTAAAATTCAATGGTTAGGGTGTACAATGGGAAAAACCAGATCTGCACTTTAATGTTTCTAACAACAAACTTCACACATGAGCATGGTATAATGCATACAGTAGCAAACACACACCAAACACATTCATATCTATATGTATACCTCAAATAGAAACCACATATGATGCATGCACAAGAGTTTCAAAAGTGTAAAAGTGTTACCTATTGGAGAAAGTCGAATGCTTCTTCGAATGCAATTACAGAAACAAGAGAGCAACCTGATGAGCTTGTTAATCCTTAAGAAAAGCGCTTGACCCAAGAACTTTGGCTAGAACAATGTGTATTACTCCACACGAGCTTCTTGTAAAAATAATGGAAGTGAGATGTGGTGGATGATTGGATTGGAGGTTTGGTGACTGGAACACGTTTTGGAGGTGTTTTTGCAAATGAATGATTTTTGGTTTCAATGGAGGTCTTGATGCAACATGCTGAGATTGATGCTTTCTCAAGTGTGTTTCTGAGGTTTTTTTGTTGTGTTTTGAATTTTGAAATGAACCTCTATTTATAGGAGAGGTTGAGGGATCAATGGCCTTAGCCGAATTGCAACTTGAAGGGTTTTTGGTTTGGTTGAATTCAAATGGTAGTTTGTGTGAAATGTGGAGTTTCAAGACCAAATACAAAGTGGTTGGCACTTTAGGAGATTTCTTCTTACAGTAGAAAAGTGTATGAGTGCAGCAACAACATTGTAGAGGCTCAAGGAGTTGACATTGTTGCTTAAAGTCACTTTACCAAAGTGGAAGTGACAACTTTCTTCCAAAAATGGATTATTCCAATGGTTAATGCTTCAAATTAATGGATAATGTGTAACGCTCCGGTTTTTGTTAGATTTATTTAATCAAGTCGATTTAATTATTTTTGGTCTTTATATTATTTTATTCTTGATAAATGTGTTATGTTTATCGTTATTATGTTTTATCGCGTTGTGGGAACGTTTGCGAGAAAATTGAGTGTAGGGGTATTTTAATCTTTTTGGGTTGTTTTCACTTAAAATAGAAACATAGAGAGGAAAGAGAGAAAAATAGGAAGGGAAGAAAGAAAAGAAGAAAAAGAGGAAAAACTTGAAAGTTTAGGAATCGATTCAACCGACACTTCGAAGCACGATTAATCGGGTAAGGGTGCGAAACTCGATTATGCTATGTTTGTGTATGATTATGTATGGGTGTGTTGGATTATTTACTAGTTTTTCAAATATAGGTCGAAATGAGAAAAACGAGTAGAAATCAATGTTTTCACGGTCGAAAATCGATATAAATCGCGTTGTATGATCACACTGTGTTTATGAACAATTGTTGATGCTTGTTTTATTGTTGGAATTGATTTGGGATGAAAAATAGGATTTTTGGGTTGGATTTACGAAGAGTTCATTTTTCTGAATTTCGCAGTGCGCGCTCAGCGCGGTGTCAGCACGCTTAGCGCGGTCTTGAAGATTCGCAACCTCATCAGGCAGTGAGGAGCGCGCTCAGCGTGGGGAGGAGCCCACTTAGCGCGACCTGGAACTTCAAAAATTAAATCTGTTTTCTAAATTCCGTAACTTTTGATCCGTAACTCGGATCGGGACGTTCTTTGTACCATTGGAAAGCTCATGAAATGTTCTTTCTTATAAAAGTGGTTTTTGAGATTGGTGGCTGATTTAATTATGTCAGGAATTTGGAAACGTGTCGTTTTGTCGACTTTTATCGTCGTAGTTGTGTGCGATTGATGTGTTATCATGCAATATGCTTTGGATATATAATGTATAGCTTGTGTGTTGTTATATGATGTTAATGCATGTGATGTGAATGTTGTGATGATGATTTGTGGCCTTAGGGCAAGTAAATGCATTATGTGGGGTTTGATTGTATATGCATGATTATGGATATCGAGATGATTCACATGGTTGTATATGCATTTGATTGTCATGAGTCATTGTATGCCAAGCATCATGATATGCATTCTTGTGATGTCGTGTGCCCTAGTGGGTGTGAGCAACGAAACGATTCCAGAGGGAATCTGCTGTAACGGTCGTGTGCCTTATGCAAAGTGGACCTAAAGCGACGTTATAGACGATCGTGTGCCTTATACAAAGAGGACCTAAAGCGATCGGATCGTGTGCCTTATTCAAAGAGGACCTAAACCGATCCATAAACGTCGTGTGCCTTATACAAAGAGGATCTAAAGCAACGGGGAACATCGTTTGCCCAACGGGGAGTTACACTAAGTAACAAGCGATGATTCTAATAATTCCTGAGTAAATTAATGATGAGAATGATGGTTGGAATGGTACCGCATTTGCATAGAGTCGTTGTGTCGGTCTCTGTGCATTTACATAAGTTATGAATGGATTGATTATGTGTGGGATTTGTGAATGGAATTGATGAGTTGATATATATATTGGTGATGAATTTGTTGAGCATGATTGATATGCCTTTGTGATGGATGTGTGAGATATGAATCGTTATGTTTTGTATTTGAACTATGGTGTGTGTCGAGGTGAGAATGTTTTGCATGTGTATTGTATGTTATTACATAATTGTATGCAACTATATTATAATTGTGTTTCTCACCCTTTTCCTATTTTGAATGCTCTATGAGGCATTGCAGATTAGATGCCGGAGGTCTTTTTGTGAAGATTATGTCTTCATTCTTTTGTCGGTCGTCTCTGATATGTAGCACCGGGTAGTCGGGGAGATCGTTGTGTGACTATGTGCGTGTATATATATATATATATATATATATATATATATCTTTTTGGATGTACATGTATGACCTTGTATAAAACAGACAAACTTTTATGTTTATATCTATGAGATTTCAGTTGTAGATTTCCACTTTTATTCTGTATCTGAATTGTGGGTGATTGGAACTGAGTTCCTCTGCTTATGTTGCTACCTGATTGTTGCATATCTATATGAGCAGGTTGTTGTACCTTGTCACTTTGATGTGATGCTCCCTTTTATGCCATGAATGTTTTAATTACACTCTGATTAATTGTTATCGCTTTAATAGCTCGGGGTATAGAATAGGGGTGTTACATTAAGTGGTATCAGAGCCAGTTTGTGTCTGTGTCAGTCCGTGTAGGTCGTTTTGACCAAGTTGTTTGGTGTGCGGCAGTTGTGTTCTGGCGAGTTGATTGTTTAACCATAGTTACTATAATTGGATGAACAGAATATGGCTGGTAGGAATGATGTTGCTCTTGCTGCTGCTATGCAAGCTATGGCTCAGGCTGTGCGGAATGTTTCTAATGCTGGTGGGAATGATGAGTTCAGGAAGAACAAACCGCCTGTCTTCAAAGGAAGACATGATCCTGATGGTTCTCAAATTTCGCTTAAGGAGATTGAAAGAATCTTTCGAGTGATGGACTGTGCTGAGGAACATAAGGTGAGACTGGGTACTCACATGTTGCAGGGGGGAGGTATGAATAATCCTCTGAGATGTTTTAGATGTGGTGACTTAGGACATCGTCATTTTGAATGTAGAAATGATATGAGGAAGTGTTCCAATTGTGGAGGTTTAGGACATGTCGCAGCTGATTGTAAGAGGAATGTGGTGAAGTGTTTCAACTATGGTGAACCCGGTCATGTTAGTACGAAGTGTCCGAAACCAAAGCAAGCTCAAGCTGGGGGGAAAGTATTTGCATTGGCAGGAATTCAAACTACTAGTGCAGATCGTCTGATCAGAGGTACTTGTTTTATTAATAGTATGCCTTTAGTTGCTATTATTGATACCAGAGTGACTCATTCGTTTATTTCGTCTGAGTGTGCACAACGTTTGAATCTTTTGTTGTCTTCGATGGGTGGAGAGATGGTTATCGATACTCCAGCAATGGGGTCAGTAACTACTTCTTTGGTTTGTTTAAGTTGTCCTTTGACCATTTATGGTAAGGATTTTGCTTTGGATTTGGTGTGTCTGTCGTTGGAGGGTTTAGACGTCGTTCTAGGTATGAATTGGTTGCAGTTCAATCGAGTTCACATCGATTGTTATCATAAGTTGGTACGATTTCCTTCTCTTGAGGAAGACGAGGAATCGAGTCTCTTATCTACCAAAGAGTTGAAGAAACTTTTGGCGGATCAAGCTCAGTTGTTCGGGTTGTTTGCGTCGTTGACGATGGATACTCAAGTTGTAATTGATGTGTTTCCAGTCGTGTGTGAGATTCCAGAGGTGTTTCCGGAGGATATTTCTGATGTGCCTCCAGAAAGAGAGTGGAGTTTTCTATAGATCTAGTTCCTGGTACTAGACCTGTATCTATGGTACCATATCGTATGTCGCCATCTGAGTTGGTTGAGTTGAAGAAGCAGTTGAATGAATTGTTAGAGAAGCGGTTTGTGAGGCCGAGTGTATCGCCTTGGGGTGCTCCAGTTTTATTTGTGAAGAAGAACGATGGAAGTATGCGATTATGTATTGATTATCGCCAGCTGAATAAGGCGACGATTAAGAATAAGTATCCTCTTCCGAGAATTGATGATCTGATGGACCAGTTGGTAGGTGCGTGTGTGTTTAGTAAAATTGATTTGAGGTCAGGTTATCATCAGATTAGAGTGAAAGAGGAAGATATTCAGAAGACGGCTTTTAGGACAAGATACGGACATTACGAATATTCCGTGATGCCGTTCGGGGTTTCTAATGCGCCGGGAGTGTTTATGGAGTATATGAACCATATTTTCCACGAGCAATTGGATCAATTTGTGGTTGTGTTTATCGATGACATCTTGATTTATTCTAACTATCGGGAGGAATATACGGAGCATTTGCGTATTGTATTGCAAATTTTGAAGGAAAAGAAACTTTATGCCAAGTTGTCCAAGTGTGAGTTCTGGTTGTCAGAAGTGAGTTTTCTTGGGCATGTAATTTCAGGTAGTGGTATTGTTGTGGATCCATCCAAAGTAGATGCAGTTCTACAATGGAAGGCTCCTAGATCTGTTCCTGAAATTAGAAGCTTTTTGGGTTTGGTTGGATATTATCGAAGATTCATTGAAGGCTTTTCCAAGTTAGCACTTCCTTTGACCCAGCTGACTTGTAAAGGTAAGGCGTTCATTTGGGATATTCAGTGCGAGGAAAGTTTTAGTGAGCTGAAGAGAAGATTGACTAAAGCTCCGATTTTGATCTTACCAAATCCTGGTGAACCGTTTGTGGTGTATTGCGATGTGTCTTTGATTGGTTTAGGTGGAGTGTTGATGTAGGAAGGTAAGGTGGTGGCTTATGCTTCGAGGCAATTGAGGGTTCATGAGAAAAACTACCCTACTCATGATTTGGAATTAGCGGCAGTGGTTTTTGTGTTGAAAATTTGGAGGCATTATCTCTACGGTGCAAGATTCGAAGTCTTTAGTGATCATAAGAGTTTGAAATACTTGTTTGATTAGAAGGAGTTGAATATGAGGCAACAGAGATGGTTGGAATTTTTGAAGGACTACGATTTTAGCTTGAATTACCATCCTGGTAAAGCTAATGTGGTAGCCGATGCGTTAAGCCGGAAATCTTTGCATATGTCTGCCTTGATGGTTAAAGAGTGGGAACTTTTGGAAGAATTTAGAGATTTGAGTTTGGTGTGTGAATTGACATCTGATGGCGTGAGGCTTGGTATGTTAAAGGTTACTAATGATTTTCTGTTGACCGTTAGTGAGAAACAGAAGCTGGATGTGAAATTTGTTGATTTGATGACGGTTGGAGATAAAGGTGTGGATGGTGACTTTAAAGTGGATGATCAGGGTGTTTTGAGATTCAGTGGTAGAATTTGTATTCCCGATGATTCGGAATTGAAAAAGATGATTTTAGAGGAAGGACACCAGAGTAGTTTGAGTATACATCCGAGAGCTAATAAGTTGTATCAAGATTTGAAGAAGATCTTTTGGTGGTCCGGATTGAAGAGGGATGTGGCTCAGTTTGTTTATGCGTGTTTGACGTGTCAGAAGTCAAAGGTAGAACATCAGAAGCCTAGTGGATTTTTGCAACCGTTGGATATTCCTGAGTGGAAATGGGACAGTATTTCTATGGATTTTGTGACAGGATTACCGAATACACAGAGGGGACATAATGTCATTTAGGTGATTGTGGGTAGGCTGACTAAATCGGCACATTTCATTCCGATTGACTTCAGTTTTTCTCTAGAGAAGTTGGCTGAAATTTATATCTGTGTGATTGTGAAGCTACATGGTGTTCCTTTGTGTATTGTTTCAAATCGAGATCCGAGGTTTATTTCCAGATTTTGGGAAAGTTTGCAAAAGGTGTTAGGTTCCAAGTTAAGATTGAGTTCAGCTTATCATCCGTAGACGGTCGGTCAGACCGAGAGAACTATCCAGTCGTTGGAAGATTTGCTGAGAGCTTGTGTTCTTGAGCAAGGTGGTGCTTGGAATAATTATCTTTCGTTGGTTGAATTCACGTATAACAACAGTTTCCATTCGAGTATTGGAATGGCACCTTTTGAAGCATTGTATGGAAGGAGATGTCGAACACCTTTGTGTTGGCATGAATCTGGTGAGAGTTCGGTGGTTGGACCGGAGTTAATTCAACAAACTACGGAAAATGTGAAACTTATTCGTGAGAAAATGAAGGCTTCTCAGAGTAGGCGGAAGAGTTATCATGATCGAAGGAGGAAAGATCTTGAGTTTCGAGAAGGCGATCGTGTATTTTTGAGAGTTACGTCGGTGATGGGTGTTGGTCGTGCATTGAAGTCGAAGAAACTTACTTCTCGGTTTATTGGTCCTTACCAGATATCCGCGAGAGTGGGTACTGTGGCTTATCAGGTGGCGTTGCCACCGAGTCTTTCGAATTTGCATGATGTGTTCCATGTTTCACAACTTCGGAAGTATGTTCCGGATCTGTCGCATGTGATTCCAATGGATGAGGTTGAGGTAAGAGAGAACCTTATGGTTGAGGCATTACCGATAAGGGTTTTGGATCGCGAGTTGAAGCGGTTAAGAGGCAAGGATATTGCGCTTGTGAAAGTAGCGTGGGGAGGTGCTGCTGAGGGAAATTTAACTTGGGAGTTGGAGAGTCGGATGCGGGAGTCGTATCCGGAGTTGTTCGTCTCAGGTAATATTTTCGAGGACGGAAATTTCTAAGTGGGGGAGAGTTGTAACGCCCCGGTTTTTGTTAGATTTATTTAATCGAGTCAATTTAATTATTTTTGGTCTTTATATTATTTTATTCTTGATAAATGTGTTATGTTTATCGTTATTATGTTTTATCGCGTTGTGGGAACGTTTGCGAGAAAATTAAGTGTAGGGGTATTTTAGTCTTTTTGGGTTGTTTTCACTTAAAATAGAAACATAGAGAGGAAAGAGAGAAAAATAGGAAGGGAAGAAAGAAAAGAAGAAAAAGAGGAAAAACTTGAAAGTTTAGGAATCGATTCAACTGACACTTTGAAGCACGATTAATCGGGTAAGGGTGCGAAACTCGATTATGCTATGTTTGTGTATGATTATGTATGGGTGTGTTGGATTGTTTACTAGTTTTTCAAATATAGGTCGAAATGAGATAAACGAGTAGAAATCGATGTTTTCACGGTCGGAAATCGATATAAATCGCGTTGTATGATCACACTGTGTTTATGAACAATTGATGATGCTTGTTTTGCTGTTGGAATTGATTTGGGATGAAAAATAGGAATTTTGGGTTGGATTTGCGAAGAGTTCATTTTTCTGAATTTCGCAGTGCGCGCTCAGCGTGGGGTCTGCGCGCTTAGCACGGTCTTGAAAATTGGCAACCTCACCAGGCAGTGAGGAGCGCGCTCAGCGCGGGGAGGAGCCCGCTTAGCGCGACCTGGAACTTCAAAAATTATATCTGTTTTCTAAATTCCGTAACTTTTGATCCGTAACTCGGATCGGGAGGTTCATTGTACCATTGGAAAGCTTATGAAATGTTCTTTCTTATAAAAGTGGTTTTTGAGATTGGTGGCCGATTTAGTTATGTCGGGAATTTGGAAACGTGTCGTTTTGTCGACTTTTATCGTCGTAGTTGTGTGCGATTGATGTGTTATCATGCAATATGCTTTGGATATATAATGTATAGCTTATGTGCTGTTATATGATGTGAATGCATGTGATGTGAATGTTGTGATGATGATTTGTGGCCTTAGGGCAAGTAAATGCATTATGTGGGGTTTGATTGTATATGCATGATTATGGATATCGAGATGATTCACATGGTTGTATATGCATTTGATTGTCATGAGTCATTGTATGCCAAGCATCATGATATGCATTCTTGTGATGTCATGTGCCCTAGTGGGTGTGAGCGACGAAATGATTCTAGAGGGAATCTGCTGTAACGGTCGTGTGCCTTATACAAAGAGGACCTAAAGCGACGTTATAGACGATCGTGTGCCTTATACAAAGAGGACCTAAAGCGATCGGATCGTGTGCCTTATACAAAGAGGACCTAAAACGATCCATAAACGTCGTGTGCCTTATACAAAGAGGACCTAAAGCGACGGGGAACGTCGTTTGCCCGACGGGGAGTTACACTAAGTAACAAGCGATGATTCCAATAATTCCTGAGTGAATTAATGATGAGAATGATGGATGGAATGGTACCGCATTTGCATAGAGTCATTGTGTCGGTCTCTGTGCATTTACATAAGTTATGAATGGATTGATTATGTGTGGGATTTGTGAATGGAATTGATGAGTTGATATATATATTGGTGATGAATTTGTTGAGCATGATTGATATGCCTTTGTGATGGATGTGTGAGATATGAATCGTTATGTTTTGTATTTGAACTATGGTGTGTGTCGAGGTGAGAATGTTTTTCATGTGTATTGTATGTTATTACATAATTGTACGCAACTATATTATAATTGTGTTTCTCACCCTTCTGCTGTTTTGAATGCTCTATGAGGCATTGCAGATTAGATGCTGGAGGTCTTTTTGTGAAGATTATGTCTTCATTCTTTTGTCGGTCGGCTCTGATATGTAGCACCGGGTAGTCAGGGAGATCGTTGTGTGACTATGTGTGTACATGTATATATATCTTTTTGGATGTACATGTATGACCTTGTATAAAACAGACAAACTTTTATGTTTATATCAATGAGATTTCAGTTGCAGATTTTCAGCTTTGATTCTGTATCTGAATTGTGGGTGATAGGAACTGAGTTCCTCTGCTTATGTTGCTACTTGATTGTTACATATCTATATGAGAAGGTTGTTGTACCTTGTCACTTTGATGTGACGCTCCCTTTTATGCCATGAATGTTTTAATTACACTCTGATTAATTGTTATCGCTTTAATAGCTCGGGGTATAGAATGGGGGTGTTACATAATGCACCACAATTTCGTGTAATCCTCTGATCATGGAAGTTTTTCAAGCAATAGGGTCTACAAACAAGAGATATGCAGAATTAAAATGGTTTTGCCTCAAGTTCATCATGTAGAAAGTCTTGAAACTCAAGTTGGAAAACCCTAACTTCATCTCTTTGATTCTCCTAGCTCACAAATGCTATGGAGGAGTTCCATTACTTTTTGAAAAGCCCCAAACATGCTCTACAACTTTTGTGTTTGACAAAAATCCTGAATCTCAGGGGATCATAGTGAAAACTGGCTCCAAAGATTGTTACTTTTGAAGAACAAAATCTGCCTTGAAAATTTTCTAAGTGTTTAAAGATTTTCCAAAACTTTATGGTTCTATAACTCAAAATCTAAGCATTTTTTGGAGATGGACTCACAGTGATAAAGTTGTAGTATGTTGTGAGGCCTTCAATTTGATATTTGGAACTCAAAAAATGGATGTGTGGATTGAAAGTTATGATTCTTCAAAGTTGGCACCAAAACTAGGTTTTTTCCTCCATACTTGGAAAATTTTCACTTTCTCAACTTTGCCCCTTTTGCAAGAAACCATTCAAATTTTGATTTCTCATGCTCAAACTCATTGACTAAACATGTCGTTATGAAATTTGACTTGATGACTTCAATTTGGACAAAAAACCCTAAAAGTTTAAAGGGTTGACTTTGTCAGGTAAAGCTTATGCATCAGATGAATTCAACTGTGTGACCTTCAATGATCTTGCATTCTTGAATCTTTCAAACATCATGAATGAACTCCATGGATGTACTTGAGTGTTTTGAACCATCCCCAAAGCTTGGGATCATGCTTTAATCAAAAGTCACAGGCACAGTTGACTTTTCAGGTAAAAACCCTAATTTGTGACCAGATGAGGTTGAGCTTTAAAGAACTTGTAATGAGATCAATTTGCACTTGATTCATGATGAAGATGGGCCTTTTGAGTGTATACAAGCTTGATAAGTTGATGATCATTATAAAACATTGACTGATCATGTGAAGATTCTCTTGATTCTCTTGAGCAAAACCCTAATTTTGATGAAGCAAAACAAGGAACAATCTTGAACAATGGTTAGGGTTAGCAATGCAATGTGTAATGCTTCCTAGAATGATGATGAAATCTAGGGTTAAAATTTAGGGTATGACAATTGCCCCTATTTAAATAACTTTACTGGATTGCATGAGTGGTGAAAACCCCTAGGGAATCAAAGTGAAATGTATTTAAATACATAAATAACCGGAAATTTTTCCCCTAGATGCAATGGTATGCTATGCTACAGACAAAACTGACTCAAATAAATGCTAGGAACAGTGCAGACATGCAATGAACTCTAGTATGATGCACTATGATGGAATGATAAATTCTGAATGCATAATGCAGACCAAGATGACCAAAACATAAAGACTAAAGACTCGCTGGGGGAAAGAAAGAGACCACACTGGGAACAACCCAAGAAGACACCACTGAGGATATCCAAAGTGATTGATCAACAAGTTCAGACATGACTGGAAATCACTGGTGACTAACAGACAGGAATAAGATCTTCTCACAAGAGGTCAAAGATGAAAGGGGGGATAATCAGCGAAACATCACAGGATGGTCCCCACCGAGAAATTTCCAGAGTAGTTGACCAACGGGTCCAAATACGACTGACTGACACTCCAAAACAAACAGATAAATAAAAAATCCTTATAGCAATAGGATGAGCAAGACAAGATACAATCCTCATAGCAATAGGATTTGAACGACAAAATCCTCATGACGACAGGACATAACACAAATTCCTAGTGACAATGAGAGCTAAAAACACATTCTCATAACAACATAATCAACATACATTCCTCATAATAATAGGAGATAAGATAGATTCTTATAACAACAGAATCAACACACATTCCTCATAACAATAGGAGATAAAACAGATTCTTATAACAACAGAACCAGTGAAATAGGATCCTCATAGCAATAGGATTGATCCCAGTGTTCCTCATGACCATAGGAGATAAGACAGAGTTCCTTATAACAAAAGGATTGTGTTGAAAGTGCCCTCATTACAATAGGGATGGCAAATAAAAAGAATCCTCATAACAACAGGACTAATGTGCCAAAAGAGTTCCTTATAACAATAGGATTTGAAACACACATTATTGGAGTTTTCTGACATCCAATCTTCTGGAAATTCCTTAAAATGAAGAGATCAAACGGGATCTTCAGGAAACATCAGGAAAGGTACAGGGTAACAACTCTTCTGTACGTGCCAAATCAATTGGACTTAGACCGCAAGCAAAGGTAACAACCGGCTTTCAACGAATTGATGCTAGTAACCACTAGACTTTAAGGGACGTTGGTGACAACCAAAACAGCTTACCAAAGACAATTGGAAATCAGGCAGACCTACAGGGGAAATAAATATTGGTGACAAACAATACTTCACAACACCCAAAATGAATGGTGAGCAGCAGTGATAACTTGGGAAATTAAATATATGGTGGCGACCACAGGGAGAGGAACTTAGCAGTCATGAAGCAAAGTGATAACCAGACTTCATCAGCGAAGCGAATTGGTGATAGTAAAAAACCCAAGATGAAAAACTAATGCAAAATGCACATAT
Source organism: Lathyrus tuberosus (assembly GCA_022829125.1). Taxonomy (NCBI): domain Eukaryota; kingdom Viridiplantae; phylum Streptophyta; class Magnoliopsida; order Fabales; family Fabaceae; genus Lathyrus; species Lathyrus tuberosus. Next base: position 13,489,808 of record JALAZF010000055.1, on the reverse strand, counting down.
TGAACATGATGAATATGATCATGGCATGCGAATGCTAACTCAAGATTTAGTGGAAAGACTTTCACAGGGGAGATAAATCCTCCACATTAGCAACTGAAGCAAGTATCAACAGGATGAGTACTGAGAACTTCTTCAAACTTGGTGATTATAATCAACAGATTGATTCAATAGTATTGTCAGTTTCAACTTCAGTGGGATGTTGCAAATGGTATGACAATGCCTTTACGACCTTGAAGCTTTTGGGAATACATGGAATTTTCCTTTTTATCTTCCCATGTGTCCAAGAGATTTTATGTTTTATCAAGATGTTTTCAAAACATTTTCTTTTCAAAACCTTTTATTTTTCAAAGCTCATTATTAACAAATAGATGACATTTTGCATAAGAAGAAAAGGTAAAAGAAATATAAATAACAATAAAGTTATTGGAAAAGTTTGTATTTCATTGAAGAATGGTAGCTTGCAAATGGCAACAACCCCATAGAGTATTATATTTGTGAAAATGGCAATAGGGAAGTGTTTACATTAAACCCAATGACTACTACGATCCCTAATAACTAAGATGCCCCAGATCCTTGCTTCTGACCAGAGCGATTGTATTATCTTCAGTCGATTCTTCAGTATTGGTAAACACCATTTGATACAGTCAAATGCCTTTTGTCCCTAAGTTTTGCCTGGACCGTCCTTTCGGGGTTTCAATCCGCCGGGACGCTTATTTTTGCCTAAAACGCCCTTTCGGGTTTTCAACTTTGCGAGCTTTTATTTTTATTTTCATCCCTAATTTTTGCCTGGATCTCCTTCATAGGTTATGACCCACCGGGATACCCCTTATTGCCTAAGTCGCCATTTCTGGTTTTTGACCTAGCGGGTTTTATTTAGGCATAGTGTTTTTTGACTGCATCGGCATTTATGGGATGTGCAAACTGTTCATCATCAATTATCGTGAGAATGAGGGATCCTCCTGAGAAAACTGTTTTCACAACAAAAGAGCCTTCGTAGTTAGGAGCCCACTTCCCTCAGGGCATCTTTTTGAGATGGCAAGATCTTCTTGAGTACCATATCTCCTTCTTTGAATTCACGCAGGTGAACCTTCTTGTTGAATGCTCTCTTAAGCCTCTTCTGGTATAACTGCCCATGGCACACGGCTATCATCCGTTTTTCGTCAATGAGGTTCAACTCGTCGTATCTGCTACGGATCCATTATGTTTCTTCCAACTTGGTTTCCATTAGAATTCTCAAGGATGGAATCTCCACTTACATTGGGAGAGCTGCTTCCAACCTATAAACTAAAGAGAATGGTTTCCCCCCTTGAAGTGCGGACGGAGGTCCGGTACCCATGCAAAGTGAAGGGTAGCATTTCATGCCAATCTTTGTAGGTTTTGACCATCTTCTTCAGGATCTTCTTGATGTTTTTGTTTGCAGCTTCAACAACTCCATTCATCTAAGGGCGATAAGGCAAAAAATTATGGTGCTCAATCTTGAAGGATTCACAAAGTTTTTCCATAGTCCTATTATTCAAATTAGTACCATTATCTATGATAATTCTGGTTGGAATTCCGTAACGATAGATAATGTCATTCTTGATGAAGCGGGCAACCACTTGCTTTGTCACATTGGCATAGGAAGCAACTTCTACCCATTTTGTAAAGTAATCGATGGCAACCAAGATAAAACGATGACCATTGGAAGCTTTGGGTTCGATTGCTCCAATCATGTCAATGCCCCACATTGAGAAAGGCCACGAAGATGTTAAAACATTCAACAATGTCAGAGGTATGTGCACCTTATCAGCATATATTTGGCATTTATGGCATTTTCTTGCATATTGGATGCAATCAGATTCCATAGTCAACCAATAAAATCCAGCTCTCAAACACTTCTTGGACATATGGCATGGTCGTTGGCGTGAGTCCCAAATTGTCCCTCATGAATTTCTTGCATCAACAGGTTTGCTTCACGCTTATTGACGCATCTCAGCAGAACCATGTCATGATTTCTCTTATACAACACATCGTTGTTGAGGAAAAACTTGGACGTCAGTCTTCTCAACGTCTTCTTGTCAAGAGCGGTGGCATTAGCTGGGTATTCTTGGTTTAGCAGATATAACTTGATGTCGTGGAACCAAGGTTTTCCATCTGTTTCCTCTTCAACTGATTGGCAATAAGCAAGCTCGATCTTTCTCTCAATTCGGATGAGTGGCGCTTCATTAACAAATCTAACCTTCCACATGGAGGCTAACATAGCCAAAGCATCGTCAACATGATTCTCGGACCTTGGGACATATCGGAAAGTGATCTCATCAAATTACTTGATCATTTCCATAATATAAACTCGGTAGGGAATCAACTTTTTGTCTCGGGTCTCCCATTCGCCCTTAACTTGGTATATCACCAAAGCTGGATCTCCACTCACTTTAAGAATTTTGCTGCCAAGGTCAATGGTTGCTTTAAGACCTAGAATACATGCTTCATATTCGGCAACATTGTTCGTACATTCAAAGTAGGGGTGTCAAAATGGGCCGTCAGCCCCGCCCCGCTTAATGCCCGCCAAAAAAAGAGCAGGGCTGGCATGCCCGCCAAGTTTAAATGGGCATGAAAATCAAGCCCGCCCCGCCAAGGTGGCGGGTTGGCGGGCGGCGGGCTTGCCCGCCTTCTTTTTTATTTTTATTTTTTTCATTTTTTTAAGAAATTAAAAGGCTTTTTTTACCTTTCAATAAGAACAAATTGGGTTAGAAATTTCTCAAACAGTCCCGTTAAAAGCATGCACAAAACATGTGTTTTTATAAATTTTGTATAAAAATTGGCCTACTGAGCAATGTATATAAACTATGTGTTTTTATAAAAGCATGCACAAATTAAACAAACTATGTGTTTTTATAAAAGCATGCACAAATTGGCTTACTGAGCAATTTTTTGCGCAAGGCAAATAAAATATGAGCAAGACTAATAATTTGGAGAATCTTCAAATTTTCATACTATATATCAATTTTCATGCTGTATATCAATTTTCATACTGTATATAATTTTCATGTGATGCAAGGCTAGTAAATAATTTTCATACTGTAAATAATTGCATAATGATTATAATAGTAAATAATTTTCATAAATTATATAATTTTCATGTGATGCAAGGTTGCATATAAATTTCATACTGCATATAATTTGGAAAATAAAATACCAATCATGTTAATAAAAAAGGTGCGGCGGGCTTTTGCGGGCGACGGGTTTTGGCGGGGCGGGCTTTAGCGGGTAGCGGTCTTTAGCAGGGCGGGCGTTGGTGGGCGGCGTGCCCAAAATTTCAACCCAACCCGCCATTTTTTAGCGGGTGGGCGGGCCACGGCCCGTTTTGCCGCCCCTAATTCAAAGTCTAATCTGGCTGTAAACGGAGTGTAACCACCATCCAGATTTTTTGAAACAACACCTACGTCATGCCCATTGTAGTTAACGGGACCATCGAACATCATTTTCCAATGGAAGCCATGCTCAGGACCCTCATCTTGACCAGGTTATTCATAATCTTTCCTTATCAACATAATGTCTTCATCAGGGAAGTCAAGCTTAAGAGGCTCATACTTTTCAACTGGTTGTTCTGTGAGGTATTCTGACAAGATACTCCCTTTAATGGACTTTTGAGTTACGTATTGGATGTCGTATTCGGACAAGAGCATATGCCAACGGGTAAACCTTCCAGTCCGAACAGGATTTTCAAAGATGTAGTTTATTGGATCCATCTTGGAGATCAATAAAGTAGTATGACAAATCATGTATTGCCTAAGACGTTTAGCAGGCCAAGCCAAAGCACAACAAGTTTTCTCTAAAAGAGAGTATCTACTTTCACAGTCGGTAAACTTCTTGCTTAGATAGTATATGGCATGCTCTTTCCTTCCAGTCTCATCATGTTGTCCAAGTACGCAACCCATGGACCTTTCTAGTACTGTTAGATACATAAAGAGAGGTTTGCCAGGCATAGATGGAATTCGAATTCGAGGTTCTTGGAGATAACCTTTGATCTTTTCAAAAGCAAGCTGGCAATCAGAATTCCATTCAACTGCTTGATCCTTTCGGAGCAGCTTAAAGATCGGCTCACAAGTAGCAGTCATGTTGAAGATGAATTTGGAGATGTAGTTAAGTCTACTTAGAAAACCTCTGACTTGCTTCTCGATTTACGGAGCAGGCATTTCTTGAATGGCTCTGACTTTATCTGGGTCAACTTCAATCCCTCGTTGGCTAACAATGAATCCAAGTAGTTTTCTAGACTGGACTCCAAAAGTACACTTAGCTGGATTTAGCCGTAATCTGAACTTTCTGAGGCGCTCGAACAACTTGAACAAATGATCCAAATGGTCCTCCTCGCTTTAGGATTTAGCGATCATGTCATCGACATATACCTATATCTCCTTGTGCACCATGTCATGGAAAAGCGTAACCATCGCCCTTTGGTAAGTATCACCTGCATTTTTTAGTCCAAATGGCATGCCATTATAATAATAGGTCCCCCAAGGTGTGATGAAGGTAGTTTTCTCCATGTCATCAGGATCCATTTTGATCTATTTGTATCCTGAGAAGCCATCCATGAAAGAAAAGATAGTGAATTTAGCAGTATTATCCACCAAGGTATTGATGTGCGGAAGAGGAAAGTCATCCTTTGGGATGGCTTTGTTCAAGTCCCTATAGTCGACACACATTCAAACCTTTCCATCCTTCTTTGGTACAGGAACGATATTAGCCCCGATAGTGGGTATTTCACAATAGCAAGAAATTCGGCGTCAATCTGTCTTTTAACCTCTTCTCTAATTTTTAAGGTCGTGTCTGGTCTTGTCCTTCGGAGTTTCTGTTTGACATGAGGACAATCGGGCTTGAGTGGTAGCTTATGAATGATGATGTCTGTGCCTAAACCGGGCATATCTTGATATGACCATGCAAACATATCCACATATTCATGGAGAAGCTTTATCAACGTCGCTCTAATATCTGCCCCAAGTGTGGTGCCAATCTTGATTTCCTTTCTCTCCTCTTCATTTCCCAAGTTGATGGTTTTGAACTGCTCTTGGTGAGGTTGGAGATCTGTGTACTCGTATTCAAGCATCTTAGCCAATTCATCTGGAATGTCACAATCTTCTTCACCGTCATCTTCTGTTTGGTTGACGGGTGCATCAAAGTTAGAAGAGGCTGGAGAGTCATCAGATTCAATATGTGTATCATTGATTCTGCATGTTTTAGATGATTGCTTTGATTAAAAAATGAAACAAAAGGTGATGCAATGAGGGAATGCTTTTTGTTCTTTTTAGTGGTTATGAAAGATTGCCATTTTCATTTTAAAAGTAAAAAGCAAACAACAGCAAATGAACAAAACATGAATTTAACAAAACACCTTCATTCATTAATCTTTGAAAAACATAAGGGGGGCCTTACAAAATGATCCTATAGTCTTAGGCGCGACTATGGATTATTGAAAACATTAAAACAAAGCAACAAAAATTACTTTGATAACGGGAGGATTTCAGGAATCTCCGTAGAGTCTCAATTGCTCAAAGCCACATCAGAACGGTATACCAAGTAACTTATGTCTTCATCTTCAAAGTCTTCGACAATTGCATTCACTTGGAAGCTAGCATTGACGAGCACTTCTTGGATTTCTCTTGGTCAGCTCTTGTTAGGAGTTGACGCTTTGTTGGCGGTTGGTTTGTAACCCAGCCCAAAGCGGTCCTTTTTTACTTGAACATTAATCACTTCACCCCAGTCTGTTGTTTTACCATCCTCAATAGCGGAAATGGCGGCTTTCAGAGATGCAAAAGATGGGAATACCCTCTGCTCGAGCTCCTCTACCTCAAACAGGACTACATTTGGAATTTCAAGCGCTTGGAAAGAAGTTTCCAGCGCATCTTCATCTGCTTCAATGTATTTGAAGGAAGAAAGATTGCTCACCATGAGATCTTCTTCTCCAAAAATGGTTACCAGCTTGTTATCAACCACAAATTTCATTTTCTGATGAAGAGTAGACGTTACTGCCCCTGCGACATGGATCCACAGTCTTCCCAACAAACAACTATAATTGGGGTTGATGTCCATCACCTGAAAAGTCATATCAAAAACATGGGGGCCAATGAGAACAGGTAACTCTACCTCTCCAATCACATACCTCATAGAGCCATCAAAAGCCTTTACAACAAGAGAACTCGACTTCATCTCAGCCCCATCACATGCAAGCTTTGCAAGAGTCCTCTTGGACAACACATTAAGGGATGATCCTGTGTCCACCAAAACCCTAGCCAAGGTATCCTTTTCACATTTAATAGAAATGCACAAGGCACAATTATGATTATTACCTTCTTTAGGTAATTCTCCTCCATTAAAGCTCAAAGTGTTACAGGCAGTGATGTTTTCTATCACATTATCAAATTGTTCAACAGTAATGTCCTGTGTCACATGAGCTTGGGCAAGAAGTTTTAGCAAAGCATTGCGGTGTGCGGGAGAGCTCATGAGGAGAGATAATATGGAAATCTTCGATGGTGTCTGATGCAACTGATCGACAATCTTGTGGTCACTGCTTTTGATAATTATGAGAAATTCTTCATCTTCATTGATGGGAACAACATCCTTATCCTTGGAAGTGATAATAGTAGCTTCTTTTTGCACTTGAGGTACCACACGAATATGAGGGTTATAGATTCGACCACTGCGGGTAATTTTTCTTGGCCCTACTATATTCGTTACCTCATCATTCACAACCTTCGGCCCCTTTTCTGAATTCACAGTTTTCTGATCACCATCAGTCACTCCATAGTTCCAAGGCACAATTTTTGTGTTTCTGAAAGCAAAAAGTCTTCGTTCAATAGACTACTTTGGCACGTAAACCATCTTCTTTCCTTGAACAGTAGTCACAAATGGATCTGGAAGTTTAGAAACAGGCTTAGGAAGATTGAAAACAGGTTCAACCTCTTTGTAAGCGGATTCAACTCTTTTGAACACAGGAGTTGGTAGATTGAATACTGGTTCAATTACAGCCACCTTATTCTTTTTCACACATTTGCTTATCTGAAGCACACCTTGATTAATTAAAGCTTGGACGTCCTTTTGGACCCCTTCACAACCCTTTGACTGAACATCACACTTGGTACAATTCTTGTGGCATTCTTTGGCTAAACCAACTTCAAATAACGTAGCATGGAACTATGGCAGCGGAGTTTTGATGTCTTTTACATCATAGATCAAAACTTCATCGACCCCTTCTTCTATAGCATTGACAGATGCCCCATGGACGGGCAGAGGATTACTTTTCACATTCGGATTTGTATCATTGAAAGACAAAATCTTCTTCTTAACTAACTCCCTTACAATATGTTTTAAGGTGTAACAACCCTCAAGATCATGACCGGGAGCGCCCTCATGAAAAGGACAATGGGCATTAGTATTGTAATATGGCAGTAATTTCTCTGGTGGAGGAACCAATGGCCTTGGAGTTGCCAAGCCTTATTCGATGAGGAACAGATACAGCTTTGTATATGTCATAGGAATAGGGGGTATTGGTGTCCTCCCTCCCTTCCTTCTATTCTAATTCTGATTGTTCTGACGTTGGACAGGATTTTGTTGAGGAGCATTGGACGCTTGCTGATGTTGAGGAACTTGTTGAAAAATAGGTTGTTATTGATTGAAAGCGGGAGTAACAGCTGCTACATATGGTTGAGGGGCATACTGATACGCCGGTTGTTGAACGAATTATTGTTGTTGTTACTATCGTTGATTCTTCCAAGAGGGATTTCTTATAAGGGTACTCATGACGGTGTTAGTCTCTCATTCCTTCTTATTTTGGAAACCACTAGAAGGTCTTTTAACTGCATCCTTGAAACTACCCACTGAACCACTCATTTTCCCATTCTTTATACCCAATTCTATTTTGATCCCTACGGCCACCAAATCAGAAAAGTTAGAAGTGACACTACCCACCATTCTTTCATAGAATTATGGTCGTACAGTGTTAACAAACCAGTCTGCAAGCTCTTTTTCTGATAGAGGAGCCTCTACTTGAGAGGCTGTCTCTCTCCATCTTTGTGTGAATTCTTTAAAAGATTCAGAGCTTTTCTGTGACATGCTAAGCAATTACCTTCTATCTGGCACAAGATTCATGTTATACTTGTAGTGCTTTATAAAAGCATTGGAGAGGGCTTGAAAGCAACGGATTCGCGACTGGTCCAAACTTAGATACCATTTTGAGGATGCTCCTTTCAAGCTGTCTTGAAAGCAATGGATCATTAGTTTGTCATTGTCCACATGGGCTGCCATTTTGCGATAATACATAATCAAATGATTTTTAGTGCAAGATGCCCCTTCATATTTGTCAAAGACTGGTGCTTTGAACTTGGTTGGAATCACCAACCCAGACACCAAGCAAATTTCACGAGCAGCGGCTCCAAATATCCGATCCCCTTCCATAGCCCTGAGCCTTTTCTCAATCAAATCCACATTTTCTTTCAGCTTATCGCGTTTTTCATCTTCGTATTCAGACCCATCGGGTATGTCATAAACTTGATGATGGTCACAATAGTAAGGTTGATTTATACGAGTGTGCACAGTAGCGGGTGCAAAAGTCGGAACTACGTTTGGAACATCAGTTGTTAACGGAACTGTCTGTTGAGTGGAGACATGAACTTGTGGTTGAGGAACAAAACCTGGAGGGAGTCCAAACGGAGGTAAAGTGACAGGAGTAGTAACTAGCAGAGAGTCTACCACAGGGTTTGCAATCTCGGAAACCACAATTGGTTGAGTATCCATCTTGGCACGGATAACCTACAGCATCCCCATGATTTGTCCAACATTGTACAGAGGTTTTCCAACTCGTTGTTGATGTGATCAATCTCGTGCTCTTGATCTGTCATTCTTTTTCTGGCTTGAGCACGGGTGTTATACTGGTGTGGAGGATTCAACATGGAGACTGGAGATGATAATAGGGAATGAGTTTTATGAAAAGAAATGCAATGCAAATGTGACAATAGATGCAAGATGCAAGGTACAATGCAAAAAAGCTTCGCGGAAGTTAAATATTTGCAAAAATCAAAGAGAAACTCATTTCATTAATTCAAAAGAGGATTACAAAATGTTTAGTACTTCTTACAAGAGTCCTAAACCAAAAGCTAATAAAAGCTAACAAAAGCCCTAAGGAGATTCTCCTAGCTGCCTCATGTTAAGCTTCTTGATCTGCTCCTTCATTTGAGTCTTCTCGAGAATAAGCCTATCCACGATAACTTCCAAGGAGTCGACTGAGGGCTAGAGGAAAATAAATCCTCTTGCACCTTTCTCTTCTTAGAAGAGAGTACTTCTTCAGTCTTTATTTGTAGTTGTCTTTGGAGTTCTGTGTTCTCGTTGACGACTACTTAATACTTGTTCTCCCAAGCATCTCTTTCTTATTGCGCTTTGCTTAAAGCAATCTTCAACTTCTCTGCTTCAGACATGAAGATCAGAGTAGGTTCTTTCTTCAGAGTCATGGGTTCTTGACAAGGATAAGGCATCTTTAGCTTAATGGCCTTATCTCGGACCCATTGGAGATATGGTTCCAAAGAAACACAATTGGGATTTCCTATGTCTTTCTTCCCTCTCCTATGCAAATGGCTCGAAGCACTTAAGATATTTTCTTTGAGCTCTTTGCTATCCTCCTCATCTTTGAAGAAGATGCTCTCAACATGAACACCATTGGGCTTGTCCTTCAAAGGATATCCTAGCTGACGGCGAGCCAAGACAGGATTATAGCTAATTCCTCCTTTGGTACCAAGAAGAGGTACATTAGCAAAATCCCCAAAGCTATCAATGATCATAACTCCATCATAGACACGATTGTGCCAATCAATGTTGGAGTAGGTAAGAGCCATAATTTTCTGTGACCACCAACCATTCTTGAGATCCCAAAACCAGCTTGATTTGGGCAAGTGAGAAATAAACCACTTGTATAATAATGGCATACAGCATGTGATCATCCCTCCTCTATGGAAGTTCCTTAAGTAGACTGAGTGATAAGCATCTGCTAACAAGGTAGGTACTAGATTCTTCTTTAGGAAGATCTTGATAGCGTAGATGTTGACAAAGTCTTCAAAGCTTAGGAAGAGGAACACCCCATAGATAAGTAAGGCGAGAATAGCCCAAATGCGTCCATGCTCATGTGATGCGCATAATATTGAGCTCTCCCAATCAAAAACTTTGTAGTCAAACCAAAGACTCCTCATTTGGTGGTCATGTTAGATTGAATTTCAGACAATCCCAAATGTGTGGCTTTGGCAATGTCTTGCTCTTTAGGATCTTTCTCCAAGATAGGAAAAAGAGACTCGTCAAGAATAGGCAACTCAACTAGATATGAATACTCCACCAATGTAGGCACAAGTTGCTAGTCAGGGAAGGTGAAACAATGGTAGACTGGATCATAAAACTGAAGGAGTGTAGAGAGAAGTCCATCCTCCATCTTTGTCTTCAATAGTGATAATAGCTTCCCATATTTGTTCTTGAAACCTTCTTAATCTTTAACCAAAGATCCTAATCTCCTTAGGTCATCTAAGCTAGGACTCTTGAAAGTGTACTTAAAATTTTTTCTTCTTTCATTATCCATGGTGATCCTATGATGCTTGTAAACAAGAGCTTAAATTCCATGAAACTTTTTATGAAAAATGATGCTTATGAATTCATGTATGCACATACATAACAAGATCACACTCAAACATGGTGTAAGGCTAGCATGAAGTCAAAGGTTTACCCCTCCCATTTGGTATATACTAGGGTTTATTATGTAACCTCATATCGGGTTCTATCAAGTTCCCAAAGTCATTAGCCCATCTTTTGTATATTATCAATTTCCCAATTACTTGGTAGTTAATAATATTCTCAAGAGAACCTCTTTTGAGTGTAGTATAGAGTATCAACTATTTTGGGTCTACACCCTCATAGTAATCGCATTACGTTCCTAACAAGGCCAAGTGGGGTTAAAGGTGACTAAAGGTTCTCAACTTCGTAGGCTCAATCAAGAAATAGTATTTTTTTTTACAATCTCTTGATCAACAATACTTATTCTCAAAAGTGCCTCCACTGAGTGGTGATTTCTAAAGTTAGCTTGGTCGGGAATCAACTCCCTATAAGCCTTCTTGAATATACCACCTTCCTATCTTATTTTGCTCTCAAGTCCAAGGTCGGGATTTATCTCACCACAAGGTAACAACCCAATTGAACAAAAAACAAACAAGCAAACAAGAATATAGCAAACACAAGTAAGTTAGGCTTAACCCTCTTGGGCATCCCCAATGAAGTCGCCATTTTCTGTTGCGGTGAGAATTGGATATCAAGCTATTGATTAAACTTGAATCACAAATCTTTTAAAAATTCACCATCAAGATTTGATTTATCCAAGGGAAAGGTAAAATATCGTAAAAAACCCTAAGTTTGCAATGTAACAACAATGCTAAGAGATTTTGGGATTCGGGGGTTGGTTATACCTAGGGAAGGTGTTAGCATCCTAAGCATCTATAGTACTCTATAGGAACCTCTTACTAGTATTTGTGGTATTTGTTTGCTATTGTTTGTGTTTGGGTTTTATGCATAAGAGATAGGAACCTAAGGGTTTAGTTACTAAATATGCTCGCCAAAACTTCGCGGTCTTGTGCCTACATATCCTTACAATGATGGAATCAGAGCATTTGTAGTTTGTAACACCCCGATTTATTTTATTATTTTTTTCGTAATTATAATTATATGATGTTGTGTATATGTGTGTGTGATTATGCATGTTTTGATCGTGTTTGGGTTGCCCTTAGTAGGGGGTAGTGACCTTAGAATTATAGAGATTAATTAATATTAGGAATATTGATTAATAATATTAATGTGAATTATTAAGAAATATTGTTATTATTATTTAATTAGTAAGATAATAATAATAATAATAATAATAATAATAATAATAATAATAATAATAATATTGAGATAATAATAATAATATAATGTAAGAACAAGAAATAGGGAGGGCAAAGTGGTCCATTCATGGTGGTTAGTGAGGATAAGGAAGGAAAAGCATAATTGGGGTCTGAGGGTTATAATAGGAAAAGGAGAAAATTGAAAAGGGAGAATCAGTTTGGAAACGATCACATTCTGGGAGAAAAGAGGAACAGAAGAGAGGAGCAGAGCTAGGACTTAGAGAACCTTCGAAGAATCGTCACTAAGGTAAGGGTGAGGTTCTTTAATCTCTAAGGGTTGCAAAATATTGTATGAGGCTAGATAAACCTTTAGGATCATCCCTATGTGTTGTTTGTGTTGATTTGAGATTGGGGTTTTTGCGTGTTGTAGGTTTTGATTAGAGAATAAAATGCATAAATTAACCGGTTGAAATGTGGGTTATGTGTTTCTAATCGATTGTATGATGATCTGTGAACATATGTGCAATTTTTGGACTGATGGTGAGTGAAATCGGAGAAGGATTGGGGTCTGAATCATGCATAATCGCAATCACAGGATTGCTGATTCGCGCAGTTTCGCCAGGTGAATGGGGTGTTTCGCCAGGCAAAGGTGACCTCGCTTGAAGGTTGCCAGGCGAACTGAGAGGCGGGCGAGGGGTGAAAATAGGGGTTTCTGGAATTTGTATGGGGGATGGAGATTCGCCTCTGCTTCGCCGGGCGAACATGGGGCAAAAGGGGAATTCGGCAGACAAAAGGGGATTTCTCCAGGCGAAAGTGGATTCGCTGGTGCCTCGCTAGGCGAACATCAGGCGAGCAGAGCTAAGACGAACTGAACCTTCTAAAACTTTAAAACTTGGTATCTTTTGATCTGTGGGTCCATTTCAGTCGCCGTTCGAATCGTTGGAAAGCTGGTTTCGCATACTTTTTGTTAAAATTAATTTCAATACCAGAATTACAACTATTTAATGTGTTAATTGGGTTTTTGTGGATGTTGTTATGTGTTGCACGTTGAAATGGTGAATTCGGTTGTGTGAATGCGTGTTGTAGCGGTGGATTGCGATTATTGCATGTTTTGGTAGGCATATGCTGCATGTTGGATAGTTGTGGTGTATTGTATTGGCTTATTGTTAGTCATATGCATTTTGTTGTCATTGTATGTTGTCGATGTATGCATGTTATGTTACATTAGTTGTGTGATAAGTCGTGTGCCCATGTGGGGTGTGAGCGTCTTATCGGGATTCTTTGAAATAGAATCGTATTGTTGTTGTTGTTGTTGTTGAGGTGATCGTGTGCCCATGTGGGGTGTGAGCGATCACAGATGTCGTGTGCCCATGTGGGGTGTGAGCGACTGATATAGAAATTCTGACGAGAATTATGATCATGAAAAAGGGATCGAATTGGTACCACATGCATTGAGTCAAGTCGTGGGTCTCATTACATTGCATTGTGTTGTGTTGTAGTGCATATTAATTGTCTGTTTATGAGGAAAATTGTATTCATGTTGATGTTGTGGTGATAGGGTGAGTCGTATATGGATTATGTTCTTTCATACTTATCTTATGCATTTCTTATGTTGATTTGAGAATCTCACCCCTTCTGTTTGAATGTTACCTCTATGTGGGTAACGTGCAGATAATCAAGATTAGTGCGGAGTTGGAGTTAGTGAAGACAATGTCTTCTCTTTTATTTTATTGTGTCGGCGTCTGCTCTGATATGTAATATCGGGGGTTTTGGAACACTTGTCGTTATTTGTTTTATTATTTGTTATCACTCTATTTACTTGATGATGGTTATGTGGTATTAAACATGTTATATTTTCGCTGAATTTCCACTTCCGTAGAGAAGATTAATTAAGTATGTTTTATCTGTGATATTTATGTGTTACATATCGTATGCATGAGCAGGTGTTTGTTGAATGTAGTATCCTAAACATTGTATGTCTTATTTTACTCTGATATTCTATTATTAATTATTTCGGGGGTTTAGGGTGTTACATAGTGGTATCAGAGTCTGGTTGGTCCGTTCGGCCAAGTTGTCGAGTCATTGTCGTGTGACAGTCGGTTACTATCGATGTCGTTTCCTTAACCATTGTGTTCTGTTGTTGGTGTGTAACAGATTTAGAATGGCTGGAAGGAACGATGCTGCTATTGCTGCTTCTTTAAAGGTTGTTGCTCAGGTGGTACATAAGGTACGGTTATGTACTCACATGGTGGTGGAGGAAGCCGACGACTAGTGGGTTAGCACTCGTCAATTGTTGGGAGCAACAGGAGAGGCAATCACTTGGGCTGTGTTCAGTAGGGAGTTCTTTAGGAAATATTTTCCTGAAGATGTCCGAGGAAAGAAAGAGATTGAGTTTTTGGAACTGAAGCAGGGTAACATGACGGTTACGGAGTATGCTGCCAAATTCTCAGATCTGGCTAAGTTTTACCCTCACTACAGTGCGGCAACTGCTGAGTTCTCAAAGTGTGTCAAGTTTGAGAATAGATTGAGGCCTAAGATCAAACAGGTAATTGGTTATTAGCGGATCAGAAGATTTCCAAATTTGGTGGACTATTGTAGGATCTTTGAAGAAGATAGCAAGGCTCGATCGGCTCACTATAAAGGGTTGGCCGAGAGGAGGGGAATACAACCAATGAACTGTGGGAAGCCTTATGCAGCTCCAGCTGAGAAAGGTAAACAAAAACACGTTGATGGCAAGAAGCCAAGTGGGGGAGGTGCCCCTGCTCTTCTTAAGTGTTACAGGTGTGGTGAGCTAGGTCATCGTGTCAGTGAGTGCACGAGTGACATGAAGAAATGCTTCAAGTGCGGACAGGCAGGACATCTGATTGCTGACTGCAAAGTTAATGTGGTGACTTGCTACAACTGTGGAGAACAGGGACATATTAGTACTCGTTGCCAGAAACCAAAGCAAGCTTCGACTGGAGGAAAGGTGTTCGCTTTGACAGGGACTCAAACTTTCGGTGATGACATACTGACCAGAGGTACATGCTATATTAATAATATACCTTTGATTGATATTATTGATACTGGTGCTACTCACTCTTTTATTGCTGCTGATTGTGCGAGAAGACTAGGCCTTGTTATTTCTCCTATGAAGGGAGAGATGGTTGTCGAAACTCCTGTAAAGGGGTTGGTGACCACTTCCCTAGTTTGTTTGAATTGTTCGCTATCAATCTTTGATAAGGACTTTGGTGTGGATCTTATTTGCTTACCATTGGGAGGTCTCGATGTGATCTTGGGTATAAACTGGTTGGAGTTCAATCATGTTCATATTAACTGTTTTAACAAGTCGGTGCGATTTCTCACTCCTGAAGAAGAGGAAGAAAGTGTTTTTTATCTGCTAGGGAGTTGAGAAAGCTCTTGGAAGAAGAAACTCAGGTGCTTGCATTGTTTGCATCCTTGTCAGTGGAGAGTGAGTCGGTGATTAATGAATTTCTAGTAGTGCATGAATTCCCAGAAGTGTTTCCGGATGATGTTACTGATGTACCGCCAGAGAGAGAAGTGGAGTTTACTATTGACCTTGTCCTTGGTACCAGACAGGATGTCGACATCAGAATTAACTGAGTTAAAGAAGCAACTGGAAGAGTTGTTAGAAAAGAAATTTGTGAGACCAAGTGTATCGCCTTGGAGAGCTCTAGTATTGTTGGTGAAGAAAAAGGATGGCAGTATAAGGTTATGTATCGATTACAGATAGCCAAATAAAGTAACGATTAAGAACAAGTATCCACTTCCAAGAATAGATAATCTGATGGATCAGTTAATGGGTGCCTGTGTGTTTAGCAAGATTAATTTGAGATCGGGTTATCATCAGATACGGGTAAAGAACAAAGATATTCAGAAGACGGCCTTCAGAACTTGATATGGACATTATGAGTATGTGGTGATGTCGTTCGGAGTTACTAATGCACCAGGTGTATTCATGGAGTATATGAATCAAATTTTTCATGGTTACTCGCATCAATTTGTGGTTGTCTTTATTGACGACATTCTAATCTATTCTAAGTCAGAAAAGGAACACGCTGAGCATTTGCGGATCGTGCTGCAAGTGTTAAAGGAAAAAAAGCTATATGCCAAGTTGTCTAAGTGCGAATTCTGGTTGAGAGAGGTGAGCTTTCTTGGTCATGTTATTTCAGGTGATGGTATTGTTGTGGACCCATCCAAGGTAGATGCAGTTCTACAGTGGGAGGCTCTGAAGTCGGTCACTGAGATTAAAAGCTTTTTGGGTTTGGCTGGTTACTACCGTAGGTTTATTGAAGGCTTTTCGAAGTTGACACTCCCGTTGAGTCAGTTGACTTGCAAAGGTAAAGCGTTTGTGTGGGATGTTCACTGCGAGAAGAGTTTCATTGAGTTGAAGAAGAGATTGACTACAGCTCCGGTTTTGATTCTACCCGGACCAAATGAACCGTTTGTGGTGTATTGCGACGCTTCGTTGATGGGTTTAGGAGGTGTATTAATGCAGGATGGTAAGGTTATGGCTTACGCTTCATGCCAGTTAAGGGTCCATGAGAGGAATTATCCAACTCATGATTTGGAAATAGCCGCGGTAGTATTCGTATTAAAGATTTGGATGCACTGTCTTTATGGTTCCAGATTTGAAGTGTATAGTGATCACAAGAGCCTAAGGTATCTGTTTGATCAGATGGAGTTGAATATGAGACAAAGAAGGTGGCTAGAATTCTTAAAGGATTATGATTTTGGCTTGAATTATCACCCCGGTAAAGCTAATGTAGTGGCTGATGCTCTGAGTCGAAAGTCTTTGCATATGTTGGCTATGATGGTTAAAGAGTTGGAATTGATTGAACAGTTCAGAGATATAGTTTGGTTTATGAAAAGACACCGCATAGTGTGATGCTGGGTATGCTGAAGATCAACAATGAATTTATTAATAGTATCAGAGAGGGTTAGAAATTGGATGTGAAACTGATGGATTTGATGATTGGAAACGAACAGGAGGAAGGTAACGAATTCAGAGTGGATGAACAAGTTGTGTTGAGGTTCTGTGATAGGATTTGTATTCCTGATGATCCTGAGTTGAAAACAATGATTCTAGAAGAAAGTCACAGGAGTAGCATGAGTATCCATCCATAAGCTACAAAGATGTATCAAGACATGAAGAAGATATTTTGTTGGTCTGGATTGAAACGTGACGTGGCTAAGTTTGTGTATGTTTGTTTGACTTGTCAGAAGTCGAAGGTGGAACATCATAAACCTGTTGGTTTGATGCAACCATTGGATATTCCAGAGTGGAAGGGGGACATTATTTCTAGGGATTTTGTGGCTGGGTTGCCTAATACGCCGAGGGGACATGATTCCATTTAGGTAGTGGTGGATAGACTAACGAAATCGGCACACTTCATTCCGATTAATATCAGTTTTCCTCTGCAGAAGCTGACAAAGATTTATATTCAGGTGATTGTGAAGATGCATGGAGTTCCGTTGATTATTGTGTCGGATAGAGATCCAAGGTTCACTTCTATATTTTGGGAGAGTCTGCAAGAATCTTTGGGATCGAAACTGAGATTGAGTTTGGCTTATCATCCGCATACGGATGGACAGACGGAGAGGACTATACAATCTTTGGAGGATTTGTTGAGGGCTTGTGTGCTTGAACAGGGAGGTGCTTGGGATAGCCATATGCCGTTGATTGAGTTCACTTATAATAACAGTTATCATTCCAGTATTGGAATGGCGCCTTTTGAAGCTTTGTATGGTCGGAGGTGTCGGACGCCTTTGTGTTGGCACGAATCTGGAGAGACTGTAGTACTTGGACCTGAGATCGTTTAGCAGACTACTAAAAAGGTGAAGCTGATTCGGTAAAAGATGAAAGCTTTGCAGAGTAGGCAGAAGAGCTACCATGATAATGTCATACCCCAAATTTGTCCTACCCTTTTCAAAAAATTTCGCATTCGATTTTATTTTCAGTTTTACATCGCCTGCATAGCATCACAATTTTTATCATGAATATAACCTAAAACTGATTAGGCAGAATAAATACTCGGATGTACAAATAGATCGGTCGAATAGTTTTCGAAGTGTGCAAAAATCAGTGTACAAAAGTTTCAAATTTAAGCTTGCAGACGTGAGTGATATTAACCTACTTTTCGCGAAGTTTAACTTAACGTGCTCACCTTATCTTTTCAACGACTTTTCAGTCAATTTTCGATTAGTCTGAGCCTTTTTACTGGTCCCGATCAATTTTCAATTTCGACTGAACGCAATATTTTTCTGAGTCGTTTATTCCGCGCTAATCATTTTTATGCGGTTGATTTATTTTTAGGGGCACTTTGTCGCACGATTTTATTCATTTTTCATTCTATTTATTTTTATATCTTCATCAAAATATTTAGCATAATTAAATAGAATTTTGCATATTAGCATTTTATTTTTATCAATTTTATTCAATAAATTGTGAATTTCTATTAGTTTTTAATTAATTTAATTCTATTGAATTAATTAAAACTTCTAGAAGGGGCAACTTTGGCATTTTAAATTAGGTGTGTTTCTTTGATTAAATATGGATCGTTAGATTTAAATTTAATCAAGGGTCCACGTGCATTATCCTCACTTTTTCTCATTAGCCAATCACAAATAGTTTTTATTTCTATTTATTCAAATTAATTAAAAAAAGAGAAAAAAGTTAGTTTCCATTTCCATCCACTAGCGCTTGATCAGGAGAGGAGAGGATAATAAAATCTGAAAATATCTGCCCTTTCATCAGAATTCGACACGCGTCTAAGAGGGGAGAGAGAAAATCGTTTTTCCTTGGATTCCATATCCAAACGGGTCTTTATAAGACGAGGAACCAATCCACCCAGACCTAGGAGTTGCGCCGCTCAACCGATACACTCATTCTTCTCCCACGAGAATCTCTCTCGATTGAATCGGTTCGCCTTCTTCATCCTTCCTCCTTCATCATCATTTATCTTCAACCCTCTTTCAACCTTCCCATTCAGTTTGCGTTGTCTCTTCCAACCATCAAACCCTAACCCTATCTATCCATCGATTCTACTAAATCTGCCTCATTTATTCACCCTCTCCGCCATAAGCAAAACCCTTCTTCTACAAACCCACGCCCAGACCACCAACCTCTTCCCAATCTGTTCCCTCCAACAACAATACAAGTTCAGAGCATCTGTTTTCTTGGGTCAATTGTTCATCTGGTTTTTACAGGTCCTAAAAGTACAGTTCATCTTCGGTAAGCTGTAGAAGGTTCAACATCGCAACTCAGCAGCAGCTCCCATTGGAAACTGGAAGGAAAATGTCGCGCTGGTTTGGTAATGTTATGCCGCTGTTGGCTCGTATCTGATGTTGTCGCAAGATGGAATTTCGTGGAGATGAGGATACCAGACTATTGACTGCAATGAATTCGACATCGTAATTTCACGATTCGGTAATTTTCGAATCTACTTTAGTTTACAAGCTGCTGAGTTCATATAGGTTAAAACAACTTCATTACGATAATGTCGTTCCTCTGTTTAAGCTGCTCTGTGTCTGCATTTGAAAAATGGTTGTGAAGTCAATAACCATGTTAGGAGAATAATTACATATCAAATGTGTGGTTTTATGTTTTCGATTGTGAACGGCACGAAGACGATCAGGCTACCAACATGTTCTGTGCAACAATGTTGTTGTTGGTTTATTAGTTGTGATTTGGTTACATTTTATTCATGCTGAATTTAGAGCTTTTAATATTAGTATTGTGAATACAGTTCTGTAAATAACCCACTGCTGCTATATGTATATATGTTGTGTTGAGATTTGAATCGAACTAAGCCGTCAATATATGTTGCTGCGTTTTATTATTAAGTACACCCAATTTTGGTTTGTAAGCATTTTGCTAACATGGTGACGTTGGACTCGTATACGTTGTTATGGTTTCTCTGATTCACGCTCGAATTCAACCTATACTTTGGTAGTAAACATTTGAGTTTGAAAAATCAATTGTGCTGTGCATATATTCAAAACTCTGTTGCGATTTATCGATTAGAGTGTGAATTTTGATTCGGTTCGAATATGATTTATTGCTGCTATTTCGCTACCACGACTTAAGTTTCATGTTGTTTTCACATGTTGTGGATTTCTGTTGCTAAAAATATGTGATTTCAACTGTTGTTGTTGCTGCTGAGTTCTGTTGAATTTCTTTGCTAGTGTTTTAGTTTGCATTGGGTTATATTAATAAAATTGCAAGTATGATGTTGTTCAATATCATGTTCATGGCATTGTTTATGTGGGTGGCATGTGGTTGTTATTTCTTCTTTTAATAAATACAAGTTTGAAGAGTTTGATTAACATACTGCTACGGATTTCTACATAGATAACATACCACTACTGTTCATTTGTATCTTGTTATTTCTTCTTTAAATAAATACAAGTTTGAAGAGTTTGGTACCAGTCCCTTATTTTTCTTTTGGAGCTTGTTTGGTATTTTGGTTACTACAAGGATTTTGGTTATTAGCATAACTTACATTTTTGGCTAGTTATGATATTTGTTAGCTTATGTGTTAAGAGATTATGAGATGATGAAATGTTTAGATTTCCGTCTAATTATACGTTACTGGTGGGAGTGATTTGAGTGAATCTTGAATATAGAAATGTGCTACATGCCTTTAATTTAGTTGCAGGTGTTTTGTCCTTTGTAACTCTTGGCATTTCCTATATCCTTTTATAATTTAATTCATTTACTTTACTGTTTCTAAAAATGTGTTACCTTGAGTAAGTTTGGTGCTCATTGAAATCACAACAAAGTTTGGTGATAGTTTTATTTCTTGCCATTAGACATTTCATTTGGACCCTTATAATAGACTAGCTTGTAAATATGATTAAATCATAAGGTGTTTCTATTAGTGGATTCGATAATTCATGTCGATTATGCCAAACTTTCGATACAATAATTTTGCAAGTTTCGATTATTGCATATGACATTTCTGTCGCATTGTTATCGCGCTCAAATCGACTTTGAATATATTTCATTTTCATTTCCTAATTTCAATAATCATTTTCCAAATTAAAATCACCCTTTATTCAATTTATTAAATAGTTTTTTTATTTTCTAAATAAACTTCTTGGATCATTTCAAATACATTTTCAAAACTTGAGTAATCAAATCTTTTCTTAATTAAATTACGAAAGTAGTGAGCTCTTGAGGTCTAGCACTTCTTGGGTTCTTAAACGGCTGCTCTTGAGGCGCACGCCTTGGGTTGTGTCCGTTTCGTCTTTCGCTTTTTAAAACGATTAATTTCCATTATAATCTAAAACTATTTTACAAGTACATTTTCAAGTCGATTAAAACACTTAACATTTAAAAACATTTTCTTAAATAAACTAAAATCCTAAATACTTAGGTTAATACACAAACATTTTCTTAATTAATTTTGGAAGTAGTGGGCTTTTGGAGTCTAGCACTCCTTGGGTCCTTGGACGATCGCTCTTAGGGCGCACGCCTTGGGTTGTGATCGTTCCATCTTCCATTTCTAAAATACTTAAAATATTTTAATCTAACTAAAACATTCAACTTTAATAAAACTTTTACTTATAAATCTTAATTCAAATTTTAAAACAATTACCTAATCTTTTACAAAATTTATTTTAACTTAAAATCTTAATCAACTTTGATATACTTAAATCATTTTCTTATATAAAACATTTAATTAATACTTTTAAAAATTTATTTTCTCAATTAAATTATGGAAGTAGTGGGCTTTTGGAGTCTAGCACTCTTTGGGTCTTTGAACGATCGCTCTTGGGGCGCACGCCTTGGGTTGTGATCGTTCCATCTTTCATTAAAAAAAACTTAATCCACTTAAACTCTGATACTTAAGACATTCAATTCAATTAAAACATTCAATCTTTTAAACACACTTTATCGACGCTTTAATACTTAATATTTTCTTATAAAATATTTAAATCAAGCTTCTTGAACTATTCTCCTAATTAATTATGGAAGTAGTGGGCTTTTGGGGTCTAGCACTCCTTGGGTCCTTGAACGGCTGCTCTTGGGGCACACGCCTTGGGTTGTGTTCGTTCCGTCTTCCATTTCTAAAACACTTAAAATACATAATCTTTTTAAAACACTAACTCCTAAAAAAAACTCTTAAGTCGTTCAAACCCTAAATCGATTAAACACGTCTATTAAGATACATCAAATTCAAATCTTTTTCCTAATCAAACTACGAAAGTAGTGGACTCTTGAGGTCTAGCACTTTTTGGGCCCTTGAATGAACGCTCTTGAGGCGCATGCTTTGGGTTATGTTCGTTTCGATCTTTCATTCCTAAAACACTCGCCCTAAATTACATGGACAAAGAAGCTCATTGTCCAACAAACATAATTTCTCAATTAATAGAATGAAAAAGGTGTCGTTGAGATCTAGCATCTCAGTAATGCCCCGAATAATTGGTTGCGAGGCCGACGTCTCGTTTATCGAATACTCGTCATTCTTCCTCTAAAATATTTAACAAACCAAACACTTTCCACGCAACCGAAACCCTAATACACTTAATCCACAACTCAAACGCCTTTCCAAAAGAACATTGTTTAAGTCATTCTTTCGCGCATATGAACTCGTGCTTCAGCCTCCCCTAGCGAGCAGACAAGCCAATGTTTAGCAGCTAGAATGCAACCTAAACTCTCGTTCGCCTAAAATACATCGAAATCAAACCTTTTTCTCAATCAAATCATTAACACACTTAATTCATATTCAAACAACCTTTCACAAGAAAGAACATTGTTTAGTCCATTCTTCCGCGCATATAAACTCGTGCTTCAGCCTCCTTAGCGAGCAGACAAGCCAATTTTTAGCAGTTAGAATGCGAATTAAACATTCGTTCGTCTAAAAAATACAAACCAACCGTAGTCCCACGAACTACGAATGCTCTGACTTTCCCATTGCACGAGGGAATACGTAGGCCCAAGGGTTCTCAATCCTTGTCGAGCACACTAATAAAAAACCACCCATTTCCCCTTAGAAAGCAATACCTACCTTAGAAGAAAACAAACAAACCAAGCTAACTTATCTCCCGAATCGAATCAAGAGGTTCCCGTTGAGTACAACGGACGTAGAGGGTGCTAATACCTTCCCTTTGCGTAACCGACTCCCGAACCCGAATTTGGTTGCGATGACCATTTTCTTATCCCTTTAAAGGTTTTATCGATATTTTCCTTTCCCTCTTCTGGGATAAATAAATTTCGGTGGCGACTCTATTTCGAACAGTTTATTCCGCGTCCATCGCGAGGATCGTATTTTTCGAGGTACGACAAATGGCGACTCTGCTGGGGATAGGCATTGCCCTATGCTAGAGAGAGTCAAGCCTAACTTGACTCGATTCGAGAGTGTTAGCTTCGCGTGTTTGATTCCTTATTATTTGTTTTCTCCTATTACTTCTTTATTTGCTTTGTCTTACTTTTTTCTTTATTATTGTTGATTATCATACTTTCCTGTTGGATTTGGGTTGATATCACAAGTAAGGCTCTATACCCGAGTCTTGGAAAAAGGAGAGGGAACACCTAGTTTAGATTTTGGAAGTAATTAGTGTTAGTCCCCAAGGACTCGCTCCTTGTGTGCCTAGCATTAAAGCTTCCCTTAGAGTAGACCTTTTTATAGATCTTGTTATAACGCAGCTAGCCTGTTGCGCGACTTGATTCATGAAGGGTCCGTGACTCTGGGACCCACTCTTAGCACCAGTTCCATCTTGGTAGTCATTGGTGTTAGTCTCCGAGGACTCACTTCTCGTGGGCCTAGCATGAAGGCTACACTCAGGATAGACCTTTTTGTATCCCCGTCACAATGCAGCTAGCCTGTTGTGTGGTGTTGATGCGACTAGTGTCCGAGACCCTGGGAACCATATCCATCAACATAAAAGCTATCCCGTGAGTGGGTTTATGGGCAAAGAATCTAGAACTGCCCCTATAAGGCCTACATATTAGGAGGGTTGGGAAGTTACTTGCGTTATCCTAGATCCTGGCTATCTATATTGCATTCATTTGCATACAATTGCATCTGCATCCATCGGCATTGCATATCATCTTTCAAAACTAAAAAAAAACACAAACTCATTCATCCTTTGTCTGTAACCCGCAGTTGATTTCCCGACACGTATATTGGACTTAATATTGCTCTGGGAGAACCATGGAACGCCTAAGGCAGAATCAAGTTGAGTTGAGAAAAGACGAGAACGGCGTGAGAGGCAAGATGAAGCAGACGACAACTATGGGGAGAAGAAAAGAAAAGATTCAAGAAGGCTCCACAACTAGGAGTGTTGCTCCCACAGTTCCTTCTACTCCACAAGCTGCACTGAATAACCCATTGGGTGTTGTCCCTCCTGGGTTTTGTCCCCGACCAATCCGTGCACAGCCTCTGAATCAGTGGTCAGCACCCATTCTGTCCCAAGGGCATGAGAATCTAAACCAGAAAAGCCATAAGAAGCCTAAGCCGCGCCCTATTCTCGACCCTATTCCTATACCATGTGGACAGCTGCTATCATACCTGATTCATAATTCTTTGGTGGTACCAACAACCCTCGGGCCGGTTCGTACCCTTCCTCCACCTGGATATGATCCTAATGCACAGTGTGAATACCATAAAGGGGCACCAGGGCATTTTATTGAAGGTTGTTGGTCATTCAAGAACAAAGTTCAAGAACTTATTAACAAGAAACGTCTAGTCTTTGAGGAAGACAACTCAGGGGTAGAATGTGAGTACCACACTGGAGCCATAGGGCATGCTGTCAAAGAATGTGAAAGCTTCCGAAATAAACTGCAAAAACTAACCAGAAAGGAAGACCCTAGCATAAATGGTTTAACCCAAAGATCTGGCAAAGAGAAGATACAAGAGTCTTGTGGACCACTCAGAATCATATACCACAAGGAAAATACCGAGTTTATGGAAGATGAAACGTCTTTTAATCACGTTGAAACCATGGTCTGGGATGAATCCTCAAAGAGAGGAAAGCTAGTAGAGAAGTCCAAAGATGCTGTATTATCTGAGGGGGCTCTGAAAAGGGACTTTGGAGAACATTCCAGTGGTATTGATGTCATCAACCTTTGGGTCCCAAAAAGGAAATCAACGGTGCCTAGGGCAGCGTACCAAAAACCTTGGGTTGCTCCCAATGCAGATCAACTAGCTCATAACCAAGGAAATCAGAATCCATGCCAGAATCAGATAAGGCCTCGTAATAACCTGGAAAGAAGGAATGCTCCTCTTCATCCAGTTCCTATGTCGTACAGTCAACTTCTGCCGCATCTGGTACGAAGCTCGCTGGTAGAGCCCAAAGCTATCAAGCCTTTGCCAAAACCATACCCGCCTGGGTACGACCTCAATGCGCATTGTGGATATCATGCTGGATCAATGGGGCATTCGACTGAATATTGCAAAGCTTTTCAAGCCAAGGTGAAACACTTGATTGACAAGAAGTGCATATCCTTTCAAGAAGGGTATTTGGTTGTGCGTATCAGCATCTTGAATGTTCAAAGTCAGCAATCCTATGAGCCTCCCTGTGCATTCCCATTCTCTCCACATGGTCAATATACTCCACAACAGGTTGCACAACAGTATTCTTCACAACCCCGACGCTACTATAGTGAAAGAACAAAAAGGAATTTTGATCATTTACCATTGCCACTCAATCATATATTGCCACGATTGATTAGTAGCAAACTAATAGTGCCAAAGGGCTTGGATCCTGTTATTCCTCCATACCCACCAGGCTTTGACGCCAACGCACGATGTGGATACCATGCTGGCGCTATGGGGCATTCAACTAAGGATTGCAAACAGCTCAGAAACAAGGTCCAAGACCTGATTGAGTCCAAGCAAATATCGTTTACACCTCAAGGTCTTCAAATCCATGCCAGTCCTTCATTTGATCAGGTGGGTCCATCCGCCCATGTTATGGACGAAGTTGTTGAGAGTAGGTGTGAAGAAGGCTATTATACTGGTCTGGATAAACAAGAATGCTAGACCAACAGTGGGTCAAAGAAGAAAAGCTCAGTTCCCAATGCTGGCAACTTTTAAATCATATAATCTTGCATTTGTAATTTTCTTTGTGTTAAATGCTACTTGTTTTAGACATCGTTGTTTTGAATGGTAATATTAATGAAATGATCATGTATTTTCTGAATTAATCACGTCGCATTTGCTCATTTTTTCACTTATATCAAAAAACAAAAAATATACATCCATATACCCCTCGTCCACTTTCTTTACCAAGTTGTTGTTTAGTAAATATTAGAGGGAGGATGACGAAAACGAGATACCCATAATTGTTGATGGTATGCTTTCGGATAGAATCCCGCCAAGGATGTACAGGCATTGTTTCAAATCCCCAAATACTGGAGAGATAAGGAGCTAATCCCCAGTTAACCACTTTGATCCTAGAAGTAGCAGTTTCCTTCGGATATTCAAACCCTTACACTCAACCTGGGGCAGGGTAGTGTTTAGTTAACCTAATTACGCACTCAGTTCACAAAAGCAAAATCCAAAAGCATGATGGTTGTTCATCACTTACCCATGACTTGGCAGTCACAAATCCTCTGACAAAATAAAAAAAACAAAAAAAAAACAAAAGCCTGCTAAGTCAAGCACCTCAAAGGAGACTTAGGCAAAAATCAAGGTAACCCTGATGGACTCGAAAAGCAAAATCAGTCCATGCAAAAGATAGGGATCAAAAAAGCAAAAGAGGTCCTCAAATCCTCAGTAAAAACAAAATAAGATTCAGTGACACCATATCAAAAACCAAAAGGTCGCTGACATCCACCAAAAGCAAATAAAGTGACTGCCATTTCAAGAAGACCTTGAATCCTCATCTTCACTATTATACCATCAAGATCTCTTAGGAGATGAATGTGTGTGTCAACTTAACTGAACGTAAGACTGGAGAGCATCACGAAGAAAGGGTGGGTACAAATAAATTTTGAGCCTTATATCCTTTGTTTCTATAAAACCGTGAACCAGACCACGTTACAACCCTCAAAAGACCTAATTGAGGCGGGGTTTAGTCTGAAAGCATACTACAGCAAGGTTGCGTAAACTGACTCCTACAAATTTGCTAATAACTTGCATTGGTGTCATATTCTTGTTATATCTTTCACGTCAGCTAAATCAGCACCACGTTTGGACTAATGGTTCATCTGTCACACACTATCACATCATTCTAATAATGACTGATTTTCAAAACTTGCATGAGCATCGCATTAAAATTACCATTTGTGAATGAAAAATTTTGACTGCAAGTCAGTACTTGGCATCAAGGAAATTCCGAACAAAAGTCAGAGGAACTTGATCATTCAACAATGTTGACCCAAATTTAGTTCACTTCATAACCCTATGGGGACAGGGGCACGACGTCTGATGACTATGATGGAACTGGTCAGGATGAAACAAATCTCCAAGTATCATTAGATCACGGAGGAAACACCACTTCAGTGTTCAGCCCGTCTGGGGCAAACCCCGGTACTTAGTACGTCCAGTTCATCTGGGGCAAATCCCTCTAAAGCTTGATGAAGGACAAATCACTGTAAGATTCAAATAATGGGGAAAATCGTCTCCAATCGTATCCTAATATGATCATTTTCAAGGAGTATTCCTACAAAGACCCTATGGACTGGGGCAAACGAGTTGCAGATGGGAAGTTTCCCTTCATGCTTTCAAGTACATCAAGCAGACTGTGCATAATGATAGCAATGGTTGAGTCGGCAAGTGTCAAAAGCCTTGGGCCAGAGCAAAAGCACAATCAACATGCATTGGTTAAGTCGCTACGCTCATACGGTCAACATGCATTGATCACGTCGCTACGCTTATAGAAAGCCACCACGATTGAGGCCCTCTCAAGAATGAATACACATCTTATCAAAAAAGTATCAAACTTGGGGCACCAAGCTCATCCACATCTATTTGGTGACAATCAAATAGTCAAAATCCAACTGTCGGGAAATCAAACCCCATAAAACCCAAAGTCCAATCCTTTATTGGCAACTACTCAAAAGTCCACACTTGTTGGCATCTTCAAATCTACCCTTTAAAGCCCATTTTTCATTGGCAACCATTAAAAGTACACCGTCATTGGCATCCTCATAACACCTGAAAGTCCAATTTATTGGCAAAACACCAAATACCAAAGTCTAATTTCAGTTGGCAATTACCAAATTCAATCCCTGGGGATACCCTCTACAAGGAAACTTATCCCCAGCGCACCCGATCATGTGCATTGTCATATGCATGGCATGCTAGAATCATAATCATATCTGGAATTAGCATATTAGTCTTGTGCATTCGTACGTGCATTAGATTCCCTAGCAGTTGCATTTTTGTATATGTTTCAGTGCATCATGTAGTGCATGGCATATCCATCCCCAGCAACATAGCATAACAGGATCCAGGATCGGTTCATAAGCATCTTGGCCAGTCCTCCATCAAAGTCGGCAGTATTCTAAAAAAAAGTTTTTACTCCACCCATACTCAATGAATTTTATTCCCCAGCAGAGTCGTCATCTGTCGTACCTCGAAAAATACGATCCTCGCGATGGACGCGGAATAAACTGTTCGAAACAGAGTCGCCACCGAACTTTATTTATCCCAGAAGAGGGAAAGGAAAATATCGATAAAACCTTTAAAGGGATAAGAAAATGGCCATCGCAACCAAATTCGGGTTCGGGAGTCGGTTACGCAAAGGGAAGGTATTAGCACCCTCTACGTCCGTTGTACTCAACGGGAACCTCTTGATTCGATTCGGGAGATAAGTTAGCTTGGTTTGTTTGTTTTCTTCTAAGGTAGGTATTGCTTTCTAAGGGGAAATGGGTGGTTTTTTATTAGTGTGCTCGACAAGGATTGAGAACCCTTGGGCCTACGTATTCCCCCGTGCAATGGGAAAGTCAGAGCATTCGTAGTTCTTGGGACTACGGTTGGTTTGTATTTTTTAGACGAATGAATGTTTAATTCGCATTCTAACTGCTAAACATTGGCTTGTCTGCTCGCTACGGAGGCTGAAGCACGAGTTTATATGCGCGGAAGAATGGACTAAACAATGTTCTTTCTTGTGAAAGGTTGTTTGAATATGAATTAAGTGTGTTAATGATTTGATTGAGAAAAAGGTTTGATTTGGATGTTTTTTAGGCGAACGAGAGTTTAGGTTGCATTCTAGCTGCTAAACATTGGCTTGTCTGCTCGCTAGGGGAGGCTGAAGCACGAGTTCATATGCGCGAAAGAATGACTTAAACAATGTTCTTTTGGAAAGGTGTTTGAGTTATGGATTAAGTGTATTAGGGTTTCGGTTGCGTGGGAAGTGTTTGGTTTGTTAAATATTTTAGAGGAAGAATGACGAGTATTCGATAAACGAGACGTCGGCCTCGCAACCAATTAATCGGGGCATTACTGAGATGCTAGATCTCAACGACACCTTTTTCATTCTATTAATTGAGAAATTATGTTTGTTGGACAATGAGCTTCTTTGTCCATGTAATTTAGGGCGAGTGTTTTAGGAACGAAAGATCGAAACGAACACAACCCAAAGCGTGCGCCTCAGGAGCGTTCATTCAAGGGCCCAAGAAGTGCTAGACCTCAAGAGTCCACTACTTTCGTAGTTTGATTAGGAAAAAGATTTGAATTTGATGTATCTTAATATACGTGTTTAATCGATTTAGGGTTTGAACGACTTAAGAGTTTTTTTTAGGAGTTAATGTTTTAAAAAGATTATGTATTTTAAGTGTTTTAGAAATGGAAGACGGAACGAACACAACCCAAGGCGTGCGCCCCAAGAGCAGCCGTTCAAGGACCCAAGGAGTGCTAGACCCCAAAAGCCCACTACTTCCATAATTAATTAGGAGAATAGTTCAAGAAGCTTGATTTAAATATTTTATAAGAAAATATTAAGTATTAAAGCGTCGATAAAGTGTCTTTAAAAGATTGAATGTTTTAATTGAATTGAATGTCTTAAGTATTAGAGTTTAAGTGGATTAAGTTTTTTTTTAATGAAAGATGGAACGATCACAATCCAAGGCGTGCGCCCCAAGAGCGATCGTTCAAGGACCCAAAGAGTGCTAGACTCCAAAAGCCCACTACTTCCATAATTTAATTGAGAAAATAAATTTTTAAAAGTATTAATTAAATGTTTTATATAAGAAAATGATTTAAGTATATCAAAGTTGATTAAGATTTTAAGTTAAAATAAATTTTGTAAAAGATTAGGTAATTGTTTTAAAATTTGAATTAAGATTTATAAGTAAAAGTTTTATTAAAGTTGAATGTTTTAGTTAGATTAAAATATTTTAAGTATTTTAGAAATGGAAGATGGAACGAACACAACCCAAGGCGTGCGCCCCAAGAGCAGCCGTTCAAGGACCCAAGGAGTGATAGACCCCAAAAGCCCACTACTTCCATAATTAATTAGGAGAATAGTTCAAGAAGCTTGATTTAAATATTTTATAAGAAAATATTAAGTATTAAAGCGTCGATAAAGTGTCTTTAAAAGATTGAATGTTTTAATTGAATTGAATTTCTTAAGTATTAGAGTTTAAGTGGATTAAGTTTTTTTTAATGAAAGATGGAACGATCACAATCCAAGGCGTCCGCCCCAAGAGCGATCGTTCAAGGATCCAAAGAGTGCTAGACTCCAAAAGCCCACTACTTCCATAATTTAATTGAGAAAATAAATTTTTAAAAGTATTAATTAAATATTTTATATAAGAAAATGATTTAAGTATATCAAAGTTGATTAAGATTTTAAGTTAAAATAAATTTTGTAAAAGATTAGGTAATTGTTTTAAAATTTGAATTAAGATTTATAAGTAAAAGTTTTATTAAAGTTGAATGTTTTAGTTAGATTAAAATATTTTAAGTATTTTAGAAATGGAAGATGGAACGATCACAACCCAAGGCGTGCGCCCTAAGAGCGATCGTCCAAGGACCCAAGGAGTGCTAGACTCCAAAAGCCCACTACTTCCAAAATTAATTAAGAAAATGTTTGTGTATTAACCTAAGTATTTAGGATTTTAGTTTATTTAAGAAAATATTTTTAAATGTTAAGTGTTTTAATCGACTTGAAAATGTACTTGTAAAATATTTTTAGATTATAATGGAAATTAATCGTTTTAAAAAGCGAAAGACGAAACGGACACAACCCAAGGCGTGCGCCTCAAGAGCGGCCGTTTAAGAACCCAAGAAGTGTTAGACCTCAAGAGCTCACTACTTTCGTAATTTAATTAAGAAAAGATTTGATTACTCATGTTTTGAAAATGTATTTGAAATGATCCAAGAATTTTATTTAGAAAATAAAAAAACTATTTAATAATTTGAATAAAAGGTGATTTTAATTTGGAAAATGATTATTGAAATTAGGAAATGAAAATGAAATATATTCAAAGTCGATTTGAGCGCGATAACAATGCGACAGAAATGTCATACGCAATAATTGAAACTTGTAAAATTATTGTATCGAAAGTTTGGCATAATCGACATGAATTATCGAATCCACTAATAGAAACACCTTATGATTTAATTATATTTACAAGCTAGTCTATTATAAGGGTCCAAATGAAATGTCTAATGGCAAGAAATAAAACTATCACCAAACTTTGTTGTGATTTCAATGAGCACCAAACTTACTCAAGGTAACACATTTTTAGAAACAGTGAAGTAAATGAATTAAATTATAAAAGGATATATGAAATGCCAAGAGTTACAAAGGACAAACCACCTACAACTAAATTAAAGGCATGTAGCCCATTTCTATATTCAAGATTCACTCAAATCACTCCCACCAGTAACGTATAATTAGACGGAAATCTAAACATTTCATAATCTCATAATCTCTTAACGCATAAGCTAACAAATATCATAACTTGCCAAAAATGTAAGCTATGCTAATAACCAAAATCCCTGTAGTAACCAAAATACCAAACAAGCTCCAAAAGAAAAATAAGGGACTGGTACCAAACTCTTCAAACTTGTATTTATTTAAAGAAGAAATAACAAGATAAATGAACAGTAGTGGTATGTTAATCTATGTAGAAATCCGTAGCAGTATGTTAATCAAACTCTTCAAATTTGTATTTATTAAAAGAAGAAATAACAACCACACGCCACCCACATAAACAATGCCATGAACATGATATTGAACAACATCATACTTGCAATTTTATTAATACAACCCAATGCAAACTAAAACACTAGCAAAGAAATTCAACAGACTCAGCAGCAACAACAGCAGTTGAAATCACATATTTTTAGCAACAGAAATCCACAACATGTGAAAACAACATGAAACTTAAGTCGTGGTAGCGAAATAGCAGCAATAAATCGTATTCTAACCGAATCAAAATTCACACTCCAATCGATAAATCGCAACAGAGTTTTGAATATATGCACAGCACAATTGATTTTTCAAACTCAAATGTTTACTACCAAAGTATAGGTTGAATTCGAGTGTGAATCAGAGAAACCATAACAACGTATACGAGTCCAACGTCACCATGTTAGCGAAATGCTTACAAACCGAAATTGGGTGTACTTAATAATAAAACGCAGCAGCATATATTGACGGCTTAGTTCGATTCAAATCTCAACACAACATATATACATATAGCAGCAGTGGGTTATTTACAGAACTGTATTCACAATACTAATATTAAAAGCTCTAAATTCAGCATGAATAAAATGTAACCAAATCACAACTGATAAACCAACAACAACATTGTTGCACATAACATGTTGGTAGCCTGATCGTCTTCGTGCTGTTCACAATCGAAAACATAAAACCACACATTTGATATGTAATTATTCTCCTAACATGGTTATTGACTTCACAACCATTTTTCAAATGCAGACATAGAGCAGCTCAAACAGAGGAACGACATTATCGTAATGAAGTTGTATTAACCTATATGAACTCAACAGCTTGTAAACTAAAGTAGATTCAAAAATTACCGAATCGTGAAATTACGATGTCGAACTCATTGCAGTCAATAGTCTGGTATCCACATCTCCACGACATTCCATCCTGCGACAACATCAGATACGAGCCAACAGCGGCATAACATTACCAAACCAGCGCGACGTCTTCCTTCCAGTTTCCAATGGGAGCTGCTGCTGAGTTGCGATGTTGAATCTTCTACAGCTTACCAAAGATGAACTGTACTTTTAGGACCTGCAAAAACAGATGAACAATTGACCCAAGAAAACAGATGCTCTGAACTTGTATTATTGTTGGAGGGAACAGATTGGGAAGAGGTTGGTGGTCTGGGCGTGGGTTTGTAGAAGAAGGGTTTTGCATATGGCGGAGAGGGTGAAGAAATGAGGCAGATTTAGTAGAATCGATGGATAGATAGGGTTAGGGTTTGATGGTTGGAAGAGACAATGCAAACTGAATGGGAAGGTTGAAAGAGGGTTGAAGATAAATGATGATGAAGGAGGAAGGAGTTCCACCGCTCAACCGATACACTTATTCTTCTCCCACGAGAATCTCTCTCGATTGAATCGGTTCGCCTTCTTCATCCTTCCTCCTTCATCATCATTTATCTTCAACCCTCTTTTAACCTTCCCATTCAGTTTGCGTTGTCTCTTCCAACCATCAAGCCCTAACCCTATCTATCCATCAATTCTACTAAATCTGCCTCATTTCTTCACCCTCTCCGCCATATGCAAAACCCTTCTTCTACAAACCCACGCCCAGACCACCAACCTCTTCCCAATCTGTTCCCTCCAACAACAATACAAGTTCAGAGCATCTATTTTCTTGGGTCAATTGTTCATCTGATTTTTGCAGGTCCTAAAAGTACAGTTCATCTTCGGTAAGCTGTAGAAGGTTCAACATCGCAACTCAGCAGCAGCTCCCATTGGAAACTGGAAGGAGGAGTCGCGCTGGTTTAGTAATGTTATGCCGCTGTTGGCTCGTATCTGATGTTGTCGCAGGATGGAATGTCGTGGAGATGAGGATACCAGACTATTGACTGCAATGAGTTCGACATCGTAATTTCACGATTCGGTAATTTTCGAATCTACTTTAGTTTACAAGCTGCTGAGTTCATATAGGTTAATACAACTTCATTACGATAATGTCGTTCCTCTGTTTAAGCTGCTCTGTGCCTGCATTTGAAAAATGGTTGTGAAGTCAATAACCATGTTAGGAGAATAATTACATATCAAATGTGTGGTTTTATGTTTTCGATTGTGAACGGCACGAAGACGATCAGGCTACCAACATGTTCTGTGCAACAATGTTGTTGTTGGTTTATCAGTTGTGATTTGGTTACATTTTATTCATGCTGAATTTAGAGCTTTTAATATTAGTATTGTGAATACAGTTCTGTAAATAACCCACTGCTGCTATATGTATATATGTTGTGTTGAGATTTGAATCGAACTAAGTCGTCAATATATGCTGCTGCGTTTTATTATTAAGTACACCCAATTTCGGTTTGTAAGCATTTCACTAACATGGTGACGTTGGACTCGTATACATTGTTATGGTTTCTCTGATTCACGCTCGAATTCAACCTATACTTTGGTAGTAAACATTTGAGTTTGAAAAATCAATTGTGCTGTGCATATATTCAAAACTCTGTTGCGATTTATCGATTGGAGTGTGAATTTTGATTCAGTTCGAATATGATTTATTGCTGCTATTTCACTACCACGACTTAAGTTTCATGTTGTTTTCATATGTTGTGGATTTCTGTTGCTAAAAATATGTGATTTCAAGTGCTGTTGTTGCTGCTGAGTTCTGTTGAATTTCTTTGCTAGTGTTTTAGTTTGCATTGGGTTGTATTAATAAAATTGCAAGTATGATGTTGTTCAATATCATGTTCATGGCATTGTTTATGTGGGTGGCATGTGGTTGTTATTTCTTCTTTTAATAAATACAAATTTGAAGAGTTTGATTAACATACTGCTACGGATTTCTACATAGATTAACATACCACTACTGTTCATTTATCTTGTTATTTCTTCTTTAAATAAATACAAGTTTGAAGAGTTTGGTACCACTCCCTTATTTTTCTTTTGGAGCTTGTTTGGTATTTTGGTTACTACAGGGATTTTGGTTATTAGCATAGCTTACATTTTTTGCTAGTTATGATATTTGTTAGCTTATGTGTTAAGAGATTATGAGATTATGAAATGTTTAGATTTCCGTCTAATTATACGTTACTGGTGGGAGTGATTTGAGTGAATCTTGAATATAGAAATGTGCTACATGCCTTTAATTTAGTTGCAGGTGTTTTATCCTTTGTAACTCTTGGCATTTCCTATATCCTTTTATAATTTAATTCATTTACTTTACTGTTTCTAAAAATGTGTTACCTTGAGTAAGTTTGGTGCTCATTGAAATCACAACAAAGTTTGGTGATAGTTTTATTTCTTGCCATTAGACATTTCATTTGGACCCTTATAATAGACTAGCTTGTAAATATAATTAAATCATAAGGTGTTTCTATTAGTGGATTCGATAATTCATGTCGATTATGCCAAACTTTCGATACAATAATTTTACAAGTTTCGATTATTGCGTATGACATTTCTGTCGCATTGTTATCGCGCTCAAATCGACTTTGAATATATTTCATTTTCATTTCCTAATTTCAATAATCATTTTCCAAATTAAAATCACCTTTTATTCAATTTATTAAATAGTTTTTTTTATTTTCTAAATAAAATTCTTGGATCATTTCAAATACATTTTCAAAACATGAGTAATCAAATCTTTTCTTAATTAAATTACGAAAGTAGTGAGCTTTTGAGGTCTAGCACTTCTTGGGTTCTTAAACGGCCGCTCTTGAGGCGCACGCCTTGGGTTGTGTCCGTTTCGTCTTTCGCTTTTTAAAACGATTAATTTCCATTATAATCTAAAACTATTTTACAAGTACATTTTCAAGTCGATTAAAACACTTAACATTTAAAAATATTTTCTTAAATAAACTAAAATCCTAAATACTTAGGTTAATACACAAACATTTTCTTAATTAATTTTGGAAGTAGTGGGCTTTTGGAGTCTAGCACTCCTTGGGTCCTTGGACGATCGCTCTTAGGGCGCACGCCTTGGGTTGTGATCGTTCCATCTTCCATTTCTAAAATACTTAAAATATTTTAATCTAACTAAAACATTCAACTTTAATAAAACTTTTACTTATAAATCTTAATTCAAATTTTAAAACAATTACCTAATCTTTTACAAAATTTATTTTAACTTAAAATCTTAATTAACTTTGATATACTTAAATCATTTTCTTATATAAAACATTTAATTAATAATTTTAAAAATTTATTTTCTCAATTAAATTATGGAAGTAGTGGGCTTTTGGAGTCTAGCACTCTTTGGGTCCTTGAACGATCGCTCTTAGGGCGCACGCCTTGGGTTGTGATCGTTCCATCTTTCATTAAAAAAAACTTAATCCACTTAAACTCTAATACTTAAGACATTCAATTCAATTAAAAAATTCAATCTTTTAAAGACACTTTATCGACGCTTTAATACTTAATATTTTCTTATAAAATATTTAAATCAAGCTTCTTGAACTATTCTCCTAATTAATTATGGAAGTAGTGGGCTTTTGGGGTCTAGCACTCCTTGGGTCCTTGAACGGCTGCTCTTGGGGCGCACGCCTTGGGTTGTGTTCGTTCCGTCTTCCATTTCTAAAACACTTAAAATACATAATCTTTTTAAAACACTAACTCCTACAAAAAACTCTTAAGTCGTTCAAACCCTAAATCGATTAAACACGTCTATTAAGATACATCAAATTCAAATCTTTTTCCTAATCAAACTACGAAAGTAGTGGACTCTTGAGGTCTAGCACTTCTTGGGCCCTTGAATGAATGCTCTTGAGGCGCACGCTTTGGGTTGTGTTCGTTTCGATCTTTCGTTCCTAAAACACTCGCCCTAAATTACATGGACAAAGAAGCTCATTGTCCAACAAACATAATTTCTCAATTAATAGAATGAAAAAGGTGTCGTTGAGATTTAGCATCTCAGTAATGCCCCAATTAATTGGTTGCGAGGTCGACGTCTCGTTTATCGAATACTCTTCATTCTTCCTCTAAAATATTTAACAAACCAAACACTTCCCACACAACCGAAACCCTAATACACTTAATCCACAACTCAAACGCCTTTCCAAAAGAACATTGTTTAAGTCATTCTTTCGCGCATATGAACTCGTGCTTCAGCCTCCCCTAGCGAGCAGACAAGCCAATGTTTTGCAGCTAGAATGCAACCTATACTCTCGTTCGCCTAAAATACATCCAAATCAAACCTTTTTCTCAATCAAATCATTAACACACTTAATTCATATTCAAATAACCTTTCACAAGAAAGAACATTGTTTAGTCCATTCTTCCGCGCATATAAACTCGTGCTTCAGCCTCCTTAGCGAGCAGACAAGCCAATGTTTAGCAGTTAGAATGCAAATTAAACATTTGTTCGTCTAAAAAATACAAACCAACCGTAGTCCCACGAACTACGAATGCTCTGACTTTCCCATTGCACGAGGGAATACGTAGGCCCAAGGGTTCTCAATCCTTGTCGAGCACACTAATAAAAAACCACCCATTTCCCCTTAGAAAGCAATACCTACCTTAGAATAAAACAAACAAACCAAGCTAACTTATCTCCCGAATCGAATCAAGAGGTTCCCGTTGAGTACAAGGGACGTAGAGGGTGCTAATACCTTCCCTTTGCGTAACCGACTCCCGAACCCGAATTTGGTTGCGATGACCATTTTCTTATCCCTTTAAAGGTTTTATCGATATTTTCCTTTCCCTCTTCTGGGATAAATAAAGTTCGGTGGCGACTCTGTTTCGAATAGTTTATTCTGCGTCCATCGCGAGGATCGTATTTTTCGAGGTACGACAGATAAGAGTAGGAAAGATCTTGAGTTTCAAGAAGGAGACCATGTGTTTTTTAGAGTCACCCCGGTGACCGGTGTTGGACGTGCGCTGAAGTCGAGGAAGCTTACTTCTAGATTTATTGGTCCATATCATATTTCTCCAAGAGTTGGAACTGTTGCCTACAGAGTGGTGTTGCCACCCAATTTGTCAAATTTGCATGATGTGTTCCATGTGTCACAGCTTCGGAAGTATGTTTCGGATCAGTCGCATGTGATTCCGATGGATAATGTGGAAGTAAGGGATAACCTTACGGTTGAGGCCTTACCAATATGGATTGAAGACCGCAAGGTAAAGCAATTGAGGGGTAAAGAGATCACCCTTGTGAAGGTAGTGTGGGGAGGCGCTACCGGTGGAAATATGACCTGGGAGTTAGAGAGCAGGATGCGAGAATCGTATCCGGAATTGTTCGTATGAGGTAAATTTTCGATGACGAAAATATTCTAAGTGGGGGAGAGTCATAACACCCCAATTTATTTTATTATTATTTTGTAATTAGAATTATATGATGTTGTGTATACGTGTGTGATTATGCGTGTTTTAATCGTGTTTAGGTTGCCCTTAGTAGGGGATGGTGACCTTAGAATTATAGATATTAAGGTGTAGGAAGGAGTGGTGTGGTTAGTAATTAGTTAATTAATATTAGGAATATTGATTAATAATATTAACGTGAATTATTAAGAAATATTGTTATTATTATTAAATTAGTAAGATGATAATAATAATAATAATAATAATAATAATAATAATAATAATAATAATAATAATATTGAGATAATAATAATAAGATAATGCAAAAACAAGAAATAGGGAGGGCAAAGTGGTCCATTCATGGTGGTTAGTGGGGATACGGAAGGAAAAGCATAGTTGGGGGTCTGAGGGTTATAGTAGGAAAAAGAGAAAATTGGAAAGGGAGAATCAGTTTGGAAACGATCGCATTCTGGGAGAAAAGAGGAAGGAAGAGAGGAGTAGAGCTAGGGCTTAGAAAACCTTCGAAGAATCGTCACTAAGGTAAGGGTGGGGTTCTTTAATCTCTAAGGGTTGCATAATATTGTATGAGGCTAGATAAACCTTTAGGATGATCCCTATGTGTTGTTTGTGTTGATTTGAGATTGGGGTTTTTGCATGTCGGAGGTTTTGATAAGAGAATAAAATGCATAAATTAACCGGTTGAAATGTGGGTTATGTGTTTCTAATCGATTGTATGATGATCTGTGAACATATGTGCAATTTTTGAACTGATGGTGAGTGAAATCGGAGAAGGATTGGGGTCTGAATCATGCAGAATCGTAATCGCAGAATTACTGATTTGCGCAGTTTCTCCAGGCGAATGAGGTGTTTCGTCGGCGAAGGTGACCTCGCTTAAAGGTCGCTAGGTGAACTGAGAGGCGAGCGAGGGGTGAAAATAGGGGTTTCTGGAATTTGTATGGGGGATGGAGATTCGCCTCTGCTTCGCCGAGCGAGCATGGGGTGAAAGGGGAATTCGTCAGGCAAAAGGGAATTTCTCCAGGCGAAAGTGGATTCACTGGTGCCTCGCTGGCCGAACATCAGGCGAGCAGAGCTAAGACAAACTGAACCTTCTAAAACTTTAAAAATTCGTATCTTTTGACCCGTAGGTCCGTTTCAGTCGCCGTTCGAATCGTTCGAAAGCTGGTTTTACATAATTTTTGTTAAAATTAAATCCAATACCAGAATCCCAACTATTTAATGCGTTAATTGGGTTTTCATGGATGTTGTTATGTGTTGCACGTTGAAATGGTGAATTCGGTTGTGTGAATGTGTGCTGTAGCGGTGGATTGCGATTGTTGCTTGTTTTGGTAGGAATATGTTGCGTGTTGGATAGTTGTGGTGTATTGTATTAGCTTATTGTTAGTCATATGCATTTTTTTGTCATTGTATGTTGTCGCTGTATGCATGTCATGTTGCATTAGTTGTGTGATAAGTCGTGTGCCCATGTGGGGTGTGAGGGTCTTATCGGGATTCTTTGAAATAGAATCGTATTGTTGTTGTTGTTGTTCTTGTTGAGGTGATCGTGTGCCCATGTGGGGTGTGAGCGATCACAAATGTCGTGTGCCCATGTGGGTGTGAGCGACTGATATAGAAATTTCGATGAGAATTATGATCATGAAAAGGGATCGAATTGGTACCACATGCATTGAGTCAAGTCGTGGGTCTCATTGCATTGCATTGTGTTGTGTTGTAGTGCATATTAATTGTCTGTTTGTGAGGAAAATTGTATTCGTGCTGATGTTGTCGTGATAAGGTGAGTCGTATATGGATTATGTTCTTTCATACTTATCTTATGCATTTCTTATGTTGATTTGAGGATCTCACCCCTTCTGTTTGAATGTTTCCTCTATGTGGGTAACATGCAGATAATCAAGATTAGTGTGGAGTTAGAGTTAGTGAATACAGAGTCTTCTCTTTTATTTTATTGTGTTGGCGTCTGCTCTGATATGTAATTTCGGGGGTTTTGGAACGCTTGTCGTTATTTGTTTTATTATTTGTTATCACTCTATTTACTTGATGATGATTATGTGGTATAAAACATGTTATATTTTCGCTGAATTTCTGCTGTCGTAGAGAAGATTAATTAAGTATGTTTTATCTGTGATATTTATGTGTTACATATCGTATGCATGAGCAGGTGTTTGTTGAATGTAGCATCCTAAACGTTGTATGTTTTATTTTACTCTGATATTCTATTATTAATTGTTTTAGGGGTTTAGGGTGTTACATAGTTCACCTCACTAAGGATGAATAAACACTTGATTATGATCAAGGTTCAAAGGAGAATTAAGTGTTAAGGTTTTAACAATTACTTGACTTAACAAAGTCAAAAGATTTGTCTATTCTAACTTAAGTCTAAACCACAAAAACCTAATGACTCTAACAAGGTCAAAAGGAATGGGTAATGCTAAGCTATCTATGACATGGAGTCAATAGAAAGAATTTCCCTTGGATTAAGGAATAAAAGGAAACTTGAGGATGGAAACTAACAAGTTAACATCACTTGGGGGATATCTTTTGAAATTCTGGCAACAGATATGAGATGTCGAACGTGATGTCACGACACTTATATCTTAACAATAATGAACAAGGTAAAAAATGCAGAAAACAACAGTAAAGAACACAATCAATTGTTGACCCAGTTCAGTGTAAACACACTTACATCTGGGGGCTACCAATCCCGGAAGGAAGTCCACTATTAGTAGTATCAATTAATAGACTCTACAGCCAACACACCAGTTAACAATCTACTCACTTAATCACTACCCAATGACACTTCTATCTAAGACACTCTCAGATATGAGACACCTCTCACTCCCCCTCAATCACAGCAGTGATAACAACTTACAATAATGAAAGTAGAAGACACACTTCAAAGACACACCTTGGTCTTGCTTAAGAGCTTCAACCAAGAACAATACACTCGTGCTTAAAAGCTTTGAGTGGACAAAATACAACTCAACTAAATCAGTTTAATTCAAACATCAAAACAGATGAATGAATGGCTCACAAAAACAAACACAGAACACAAACCCTAAAACTTAAACACAGCTCTCACGATCCTTATTCTCCACGAGCAGCAGTTAGGGTTGATCATCTATAAATAGCAATACATTCCTTGGGCTTGGGCAATTGCAGATCCTTGATTTAATTTCCAATAAAAGCAAATTAATCTCCAAATCTTTATGCAAGAAAATAGCAACTCCCTATTCTTCATAAACAGATTGCCTCCAAAAATAACACTCCAATATATTACCACTTCAGTAAATTTCGCATCAATCAGATAACATAAACACACAAAAGATTGCTAAAAATAGCGCAGCAAATAAAACCTAAAACCAGTCCAGTTCTGTCAACTGATGTCAGAACATCGTGTTCGACATCAAGCACACAGTCTGCAATACTAATAAACACCACCAACTTCACCTGCAGAATGTTAGAGACAGCATGTCAAGACATCAAGTAGAACATCTTGATGCAACACATTGATTTACCAAAATTGCTGCCAGTATAGAACCAACAAACTCCCCTTTTGGAAAATTTTGGCTAAAACAACTCCATATCAGAGATCCCTGCAGCAACCCACACAAACACAACTAACATTCTCAGAAAACCAGAAACTCCCCCTCAAGCCAAGGAGCACAGAAAAACAAAGAAGAAAACCAGCACCTGCACACTAGAAAACCAT
Source organism: Lathyrus tuberosus (assembly GCA_022829125.1). NCBI lineage: Eukaryota > Viridiplantae > Streptophyta > Magnoliopsida > Fabales > Fabaceae > Lathyrus > Lathyrus tuberosus. Next base: position 13,447,833 of record JALAZF010000055.1, on the reverse strand, counting down.
CTACAAAACCATCTGCAAAACCAACAAAACAACTACTACACTACTCTACAAAGCTACTAAAAAACTAGAGGCTACTCTCCCCCTTTTCAGCCATAATTGGACAAACACCCTCAGAAGCACGGCACAACAGAAAACCCAATTTTCAAAAAAAATTGCACAGGACACAAGGAAAAATACACCATCTCCAACAACTACATCTTTGACTGGTCAGGCGATACAAACAAGGTTCTCCTTTGATATAAAAGTAGCTACACCTTACTGCTACTGCAAGGATAAGGTTGAAACATGAGCCAGACCTCCAAAATGATTGTTTCCAAAATAAATCACATGTTAGAAGACAAGAGGCAAAGGAGTACAGAACCAAAGAAGATGAAGTCCAAGGACGAGACAAGGGTAGTATCATCTACTGGTGCAACAAGGACAGGGAAAAAGACTGAGACACACAAGAAGCCCATCAAGAAACAACATTGTCAATTACATGAGTCAGACAAGGATGTTGATGAAGATTGGGTCAATTTCATTAACTCAGGTGGATGGGATGCATAACTGACTCCAAAGATGAAGAATATTTGCTTGTTGTTTATGTTATCTTTGTAATAAACTTCGAATAAAGAATGCTTCCAGCAGTTGATTTTCTTTTGATTGTTTCCAATTTTCTTTACATTTACTCTAATTTTGATAATATCACTTGAACACCAAATAGAGAAATACACTTGCACACATAATACATTTGCAGATTTTCCTTCAAGACAAATCATCATCATCCTGTACTTTAGTGCAGCATTCCATAAATCCATTAATTGCTACAAATCCTCATATATGCAAATACCTAGTTTGCCCCTTAAATTTTCAAACTGATTTGCATCTAAAGCCTTAGTAAAAATGTCAGCCAGTTGTCTTTCAGTGGCAACATGTTCCAAGGTAACCACTTTGTCTTCCACTAGGTCTCTGATGAAGTGATGACGTATATCAATGTGCTTAGTCCTGCTGTGTTGAATAGGATTCTTGGATATATTGATAGCACTCAGGTTGTCACAGTATAATGTCATGACATCCTGCTTGACATTGTACTCAGGCAGTATTTATTTCATCCACACTAGTTGATAACAACTACTCCCTGCAGCTATATACTCAGCCTCAGCAGTAGATAAAGACACACAATTTTGCTTCTTGCTAAACCATGAAATAAGATTACTTCCCAAAAAGAAGCAGCCACCTGATGTGCTTTTTCTGTCATCAGCACTTCCAGCCCAATCAGCATCACAATATCCACTCAGCATGGACCCAGTTCCATGACTGTACATCATACCATAGTCACTTGTGCCATTCACATACTTCAGGATCCTTTTCACCTGATTTATATGGCTGACTTTTGGTTCAGCTTGGTATCTGGCACACACCCCCACTGCAAAGGAAATGTCAGGTTTACTAGCTGTAAGATATAGCAAACTACCAATCATGCTTCTGTACAGACTTTGATCAACACTCACACCTTTTTCATCTTTGGATAATTTCAGATGAGTAGGTGCAGGGGTCCTCTTATGACTAGAATTCTCCATTCCAAACTTCTTGACTATATTCTTGGCATACTTGCTTTGAGACAGAAAGATTGAATCTTCCATTTGCTTGACTTGCAGACTAAGGAAATAAGTTAATTCACCAACAAGACTCATCTCAAATTCTGACTGCATTTGCTGAACAAAATGTTTAACCATCTCATCAGACATCCCACCAAACACAATATCATCAACATATATTTGAGCAACCATAATCTTCCCTCCTTCTTCTTTAACAAACAATGTCTTGTCTATCCCACCTTTTCTGTAACCATTCAGATTCAGAAATTCAGTTAGCCTTTCATACCAAGCTCTAGGAGCTTGCTTCAACCCATACAGAGCTTTTCTCAACTTGAAGACATGATTAGGATATGTTGGATCAATGAATCCCTTGGGTTGTTCAACATAGACTTCTTTATTCAAGTATCCATTCAAGAAAGCACTCTTAACATCCATCTGAAACAGGTTAAATTTGAGAATACAAGCAACACCTAAGAGAAGTCTTATGGATTCAAGCCTAGCCACAGGAGCAAAAGTTTCATCAAAGCCAACCCCTTCAACTTGGGTATATCCTTGTGCAACCAACCTTGCTTTATTTCTAGTGACCACTGCCTGCTCATCAGATTTGTTCTTGTATATCCACTTAGTTCCAATCACATTTTTCCCTTCAGGTCTAGGAACCAGTTCCCAAACTTCATTCCTCTTGAATTTCCCTAGCTCTTCTTGCATAGCATTGATCCAAAACTCATCATTCAAGGCTTCTTTAACATTTTTGGGTTCAATTTTTGACACAAAACAGGAGTTAGAAACAACTTCTCTTGACCTAGTAGTAACACCAGAGTTCACATCACCTATGATAAGCTCCTTTGGATGATCTTTCTGAATTCTGATGGAGGGTCCCTTGTTGACTGGTTCAGATTCAGATTCAACATTTGTAGGATTAGGATCTGTGTTGTCTTCTGAAGCTTCTGCAGGCAAATCAAGGAATGTTCCAACATCCTCTAGAACATCAGCTTTCTTATACAAATCATCAACAAAAACATTTATAGACTCCATCATAACCTTAGTTCTGGAGTTGAATACTCTATAGGCTCTGTTGTTTGTAGAGTAGCCCAAGAAGATTCCTTCATCACTTTTAGGATCCATCTTTCTTCTTTGCTCACGATCAGCCAAGATATAACATTTGCTGCCAAACACATGGAAGTATTTAATAGTAGGCTTTCTTCCCTTCCATATCTCATACAATGTAATAGTGGTTCCTGTTCTTAGGGTCACTCTATTATGAACATAACAAGCAGTGTTCATAGCTTCAGCCCAGAAGTGGTAAGGTAGTTTCTTGGCATGAATCATAGCTCTAGCTGATTCTTGGATAGTTCTATTCTTTATTTCAACAACTCCATTTTATTGTGGAGTAATAGGAGAAGAGAATTCATGACTAATCCCTTCAGTTGAGCAAAATTCAACAAATTTCTGATTCTCAAACTCCTTTCCATGATCACTTCTGATCCTGACAACATTACTTTCCTTTTCTCTTTGAAGTCTTTGGCACAGATCCTTAAACACTTCAAACACTTCAAATTTTTCTCTTATAAAGCTAATCCAAGTGTATCTTGAAAAGTCATCAACCACCATATAAGCATACTTCTTCCCACCAAGACTCTCCACTTGCATAGGCCCCATTAAGTCCATGTGAAGAAGTTCCAACACCTTAGAGGTAGTGAGATGTTTAATCTTCTAATGGGATATTTTGGTTTGCTTTCCAATCTGACATTCACCACATACCCTTCCTTCTTCAATCTTCAGCTTAGGTATTTCTCTGACAGCTTCCATATTGGTGATTCTTTTCATACCCTTTAGATGCAGATGACCAAGTTTTTGATGCCACAACTTTACTTCATCATCTTTAGCAAGAGCACAAATTGAGGAATAGCTAGAATCTTGAGGAACCCATAGGTAGAAGTTGTCCTTAGATCTAACTCCCTTCATGATAACTTCATTCTTTTCATTTGTAACCAAACATTCAGATTTGGTGAAGTTAACATTAAACCCTTGATCACACAGTTGACTGATACTTATCAGGTTAGCAGTGAGTCCTTTAACCAGCAGCACATTATCAAGTTCTGGAACTCCTGAGCAGTCTAGCTTTCCAACCCCCTTGATTTCACCCTTAGCTCCATCACCAAAAGTCACATAGCTTGTGGTGTGAGATTTGATGTCAACCAACAAATTCTTAATCCATGTCATGTGCCTAGAGCAACCACTATCAAAATACCAATCCTCTTTAGCTGAAACTCTGAGAGACATGTGAGCTATTAAACTTGTAGTAGCTGCCTTGGGAACCCATTTTCTTCCATTAGCAGAAGTCCTTTGATTTGATTTAGCTTGAGGAACAGCCTTAGGATAACCAAAAAGTCTGAAATGGAAAGGTTTTATATGACCAAACCTTCCACAGTAGTGGCATCTCCATCTCTGAAACCTTCCTCTGAAGTGATTTGAATGTCTTCTCCCATGATGTTGAGGTTTTCTTCCTCCATGATGTTGTGGAAGCAGATGAGGAATAAACTGCTTAGGCTCAGGAACATGAACTTTCCCATGATGTTGAGACATCGGATGAGACATGTTTTACTTAGGCTCAGAAGAAACAGCCTCTGCAGAGTAATCCTTCTCAAAACCCAACCCAGTCAGATCTCCTGCCATTCTTCCATATTGAAGTATTTCTTCCAATGTGTCAGTTCCCCTATTCAGCATTCTGAGAGATTTGTTCATTTGATCAAGTTTGGAATTCAGCAAGCCGACTTCATTTTCCAATTCAGCATTATCAGCTTCTAGTTGGATTATGAGTTTATTTTGCCCCTCACTTTCTTGACACACTTCTTTACTTCTGCTACATAGGTCTTGGTACGAAGCTGCAAGCTCTTCAAAGGTTAATTCCTCATTACTACAATTTCCATCAGAAACATATCTTCCTGTCAAAGCTGTCACATGATTAGCAGATTCCTCTTCAATTTCACTACCTGAATCCTCATCAGACCAGGAAACAGCTAGACTCTTCTTTTGTTTCTTGAGGTAAGTAGCACATTCAGTTCTGATGTGACCAAACCCCTCACATTCATGGCACTGAATTCCTTTCCCTTGAGAGGAATTTTCTTCAGACCTAGTTCTTCTCCCATCACCACTAGACATGCTGATGTCAGATGAGTTGTTATTGACATTATACCTAGTCTTTAGGTTCATCCTCTTCATCACTTTGTTGAACTGTCTTCCTAGCAGAACTATATCATTAGACATACTTTCATTGGTCTCCTAATCATATTCCTCCTTTCCCTCTTCAGCCTTGGACACAAATGCTATGCCTTTGGCTTTCTTTTCAGGTTTGTCACTTATTCCTAGTTCAAATGTTTGGAGAGATCCAATAAGTTCATCCACCCTGATTTTGCTGATATCTTGAGCTTCTTCTATGGCAGTCACCTTCATAGCAAATCTCTTGGGAAGAGACCTAAGTATCTTTCTCACCAGCTTTTCATCAGACATCTTTTCACCAAGGCCACTTGAAGCATTGGTTATTTCAAGAACATTCATATGAAAGTCATGTATGCTTTCATCTTCCTTCATCTTTAACTCTTCAAATTTGGAAGTCAGTAGCTAAAGCCTTGACATCTTCACTTTAGAGGTACCTTCATGAGTAGTCTTGAGTATGTCCCAAGCATCTTTAGCAACTTCACAATTATTCACCAATCTGAATATATTTCTGTCAATTCCATTGAATAAGGCATTCAAGGCCTTAGAATTCCCAAGAGCCAGTTCATCCTCCTCCTTAGTCCATTCTTTCTCAGGTTTCAGTTCAGATGTAGCTATTCCATCTTTCCCAACAATGACAGGATGTTTCCATCCTTTTATGACAGCTTTCCAGACCCTATTATCCAAAGATTTCAAGAAGGCCACCATGCGTGGTTTCCAATAATCATAGTTAGATCCATCCAAGATGGGTGGTCTGTTCACAAATCCTCCTTCCTTGTCCATAGAACCAGAATGTAACTTCCCTAGATCTCACCCAGAAACAGAACAGGGTGCCTGCTCTGATGCCAATTGAAATTTTGCCAACAGATATGAGATGTCGAACGTGATGTCACGACACTTATATCTTAACAATAATGAACAAGGTAGAAAATGCAGAAAACAACAGTAAAGAACATAATCAATTGTTGACCCAGTTCAGTGTAAACACACTTACATCCGGGGGCTACCAAGCCAGGAAGGAAGTCCACTATTAGTAGTATCAATTCATAGACTCTACAGCCAACACACCAGTTGACAATCTACTCACTTAATCACTACCCAATGACACTTCTATCTAAGACACTCTCAGATATAAGACACCTCTCACTCCCCCTCAATCACAGCAGTGATAACAACTTACAATAATGAAAGTAGAAGTCACACTTCAAAGACACACCTTGGTCTTGCTTAAGAGCCTCAACCAAGAACAATACGCTCGTGCTTAAAAGCTTTGAGTGGACAAAATACACCTCAACTAAATCAGTCCAATTCAAACATCAAAACAGATGAATGAATGGCTCACAAAAACAAAAACAGAACACAAACCCTAAAACTTAAACACAACTCTCACAATCCTTATTCTCCACGAGCAGCAGTTAGGGTTGATTATCTATAAATAGCAATATATTCCTTGGGCCTGGGCAATTGCAGATCCTTGATTTAATTTCCAATAAAAGCAAATTAATCTCCAAATCTTTATGCAAGAAAATAGCAACTCCCTATTCTTCATAAATATATTGCCTCCAAAAATAACACTCCAATATATTACCACTTCAGTAAATTTCGCATCAATCAGATAATATAAACACACAAAAGATTGCTAAAAATAGTACAGCAAATAAAACCTAAAACCAGTCCAGTTTTGTCAACTAATGTCAGAACATCGTGTTCGAAATCAAGCACACAGTCTGCAATACTAACAAACACCACCAACACTTCACCTGCAGAATGTTAGAGACAGCAAGTCAAGACATCAAGTAGAACATCTTGATGCAACACATTGTTTTACCAAAATTGCTGCCAATACAGAACCAACATCTTTGACAAAGTTAAATGAAGTATGATTAAGATGGACGATATGAACAAACATGATATCAATTGAAAGCAAATCAAAGTAACATTCAAACATGATGTTAATGGAGAATTTATAAGAGGTATGACAAAGGTTAAGGCATATGGTTACAACCAAAGCAAAAGGATACATATGATAACAACCAACAAAGACTTGACAAAGTCAAAAAGGAGCAAGGTAACAACCAAGCATATTCAAAGTACAAAGAAAGTTTTTAAACCAAAATGGTGACAACCAAAGTAAGTTCAATCAAACAAATATGTCACAACATCTAAACAATCATGAGATATAGTTATAACAAGACCAAAATATCATGGATGATAAGTTCAAGTACATAATTAAGGCAAGCATGCTTTAGGGTTTACTCACACTAATTAATCATGAATACAAGACAAAGGAGGATAAGTTGTAACAACACTTAATCATGAATACAATTTAAACATTTCAACATGGATAAGTCATTACAACACCTAAGCATGGTAATATTCAAAGTTCAAGTTAACATGTAAAAGTTATGACAACACTTAAACATGGAGGAAGACAAGAGCTCAAAGTTAACATTTATAAGTCAATACATCACTTATCATGGATGAAAATTCAAAGATAAAGAAAAGCATGTACAAGTTAAAGCATTACTAAAAGTTTGTCATACAAGCATGTATACAAAAGGCATGCTTAAGACAAAAGTCACTCACTTTAAACATGAATAAGTGTCACAAAAATAATATTTTTTTCGTTTTTTCTCTTTACAAACAGAAAATATACAACAATATCAGAAATTTGCAAAACGAATGGCTCAAAAAGGCTTAGAGATCACAAAGTTATGACCTTTCAAAGTTGTGAAGAGAAATGAAAAAGAAAGGTTGTTTCTTGAAAAACATCAGAAACAGGGGTTGTTTCTGGAAAAAAAATCAGAAACAGAGGTTTTTTCTGGAAAAACATCAGAAACAAGGGTCACTTTTGAAAAAACATCAAAAACAGGGGTCGTTTCTGGAAAAACATCAGAAACAGGGGTTGTTTCTGGAAAAAACATCAAAAATAGGGGTCGTTTCTAGAAAAACATCAGAAACAGGGGTCGTTTATGGAAAAACATCAGAAACAGGGGTCGTTTCTGGAAAAACATTAGAAACATGGGTCGTTTCTGGAAAAACCTCAGAAACATGGGTCATTTCTGGAAAAACATCAGAAACAGGGGTTGTTTTTGGAAAAACATCAGAAACAGGGGTCGTTTCTGGAAAAACATCAGAAACAGGGGTTGTTTCTGGAAAAACATTAGAAGCAGGCCCAAGGAGGGCAGAACTGCACCTTTAAAGCTTCTACTTAACTTCCTCCTATCATAACTTCTTCAGTTTTTAACGAAATTGAAAGCTATAAAAAAGAAAATTGCTTGGAAAAATACCAAGAATCCAATGGTGGTATTATCTCATCCTAAAATTCAATGGTTAGGGCGTACAACGGGAAAACCTGATATGCACTTTAATGTTTCTAACAACAAACTTCTCACATGAGCATGGTATAATGCATACAATACCAAACACACACCAAACACATTCATATCTACATTTCTACCTCAAAGAGCAACCACATATGATGCATGCACAAGAGTTTCAAAAGTGTAAAAGTGTTACCTATTGGAGAAAGTCAAATGCTTCTTCAAATGCAATTATAGAAACAAGAGAGCAACCCTATAAGCTTGTTGATCCTTAAGAAAAGTGCTTGACCGAAGAACTTTGGCTAGAACAGTGTGTATTACTCCACACGAGCTTCTTGTAAAAATAATGGAAGTGAGATATGGTGGATGATTGGATTGGAGGTTTGGTGACTGGAACAGGTTTTGGAGTTGTTTTTGCAAATGAATGATTTTTGGTCTCAATGGAGGTCTTGATGCAACATGCTGAGATTGATGCTTGCTCAAGTGTGTTTTTGAGGTTTTTTTGTTGTGTTTTGAAGTGTGAAATGAACCTCTATTTATAGGAGAGGTTGAGGGATCAATGGCCTTGGCAGAATTGCAACTTGAAGGGTTTTTTGTTTGGTTGAATTCAAATGGTAGTTTGTGTGAAATGTGGAGTTCCAAGACCAAGTACAAAGTGGTTGGCACTTTAGGAGCTTTCTTCTTACATTAGAAAAGTGTATGAGTGCATCAACAACATTGTAGAGGCTCAAGAAGTTGACATTGTTGTTTAAAGTCACTTTATCAAAGTGGAAGTGACAACTTTCTTCAAAAAATGGATTATTCCAATGGTTAATGCTTCAAATTAATGGATAATGCACCACAATTTCGTGTAATCCTCTGATCATGGAAGGATTTGCAAGCAATAGGGTCTACAAACAAGAGATATGCAGAATTAAAATGGTTTTGCATCAAGTTCATCATGTAGAAAGTCTTGAAACTCAAGTTGGAAAACCCTAACTTCATCTCTTTGATTCTCCTAGCTCACAAATGCTATGGAGGAGTTCCATTACTTTTTGAAAAGCCCCAAACATGCTCTACAACTTTTGTGTTTGACAAAAATCCTGAATCTCGAGGGATCATAGTGAAAACTGGCTCCAAAGATTGTTACTTTTAAAGAACAAAATATGCCTTGAAAATTTTCTAAGTGTTTAAAGATTTTCCAAAACTTGATGGCTCTATAACTCAAAATCTAAGCATTTTTTGGAGATGGACTCAAAGTGACAAAGTTGTAGTATGTTGTGAGGGCTTCAATTTGATCTTTGGAACTCAAAAAATGGATGTGTGGATTGAAAGTTATGATTCTTCAAAGTTGGAACTAAAACTAGGTTTTTTCCTCCAAACTTAAAAAAATTTCATTTTCTCAACTTTGCCCCTTTTGCAAGAAACCATTCAAATTTTGATTTCTCATGCTCAAACTCATTGACTAAACATGTCTTGATGGAATTTGACTTGATGACTTCAATTTGGACCAAAAACCCTAAAAGTTTAAAGGGTTGACTTTGTCAGGTAAAGCTTATGCATCAGATGAATTCAACTGTGTGACCTTCAATGATCTTGCATTCTTGAATCTTTCAAACATCGTGGATGAACTCCATGGATGTACTTGAGTGTTTTGAACCATGCCCCAAGGCTTGGAATCATGCTTTAATCAAAACTCAAAGGCACAGTTGACTTTTCAGGCAAAATCCCTAATTTGTGACCAGATGAGGTTGAGCTTTAAAGAACTTGTAATGAGATCAATTTGCACTTGATTCATGATGAAGATATGCCTTTGGAGTGTATACAAGCTTGATAAGTTGATGATCATTCCAAAACATTGACTGATCATGTGAAGATTCTCTTGATTCTTTTGAGCAAAACCCTAATTTTGATGAAGCAAAACAAGGAACAATCTGGAGCAATGGTTAGGGTTAGCAATGCAATGTGTAATGCTTCCTAGAATGATGATGAAATCTAGGCTCAAAATTTAGGGTATGACACATAGTATGGACAAGCATATATCCAATGTTAAAGTTATTTTGAAAATATATAGGTTATCACATTTTGCATATATGTACTTTTGAATTTGTATAAGAGGGATTATGAAGTTTATGCAAATTTCAATTACTTGAAAAAAGATTCTTATTATATTTTGGTGTAATATAGTTCTTATTCATCATCATATATTATTAATCTATAATTATGAAAATTTAAACACAAATTTGATGTTGAAAAATAGTTATGAGTATTCATTGCCTAATCCCTACGTGTTGTTTTATAAGTATATACATTAGGAGAATCTGAGTTACTTAAAGTATATATAAAACATGCTTATTACACCAGTGCTTTTATTAGAAAGCGCTGCCTAATGATGTCTGACACCAACACTTTTATAAGAAAGAATAAAAAAAGATGTCAAAAGAGACTTACGTTAACGCTTTTGATAAAAAGCTGCCTAAAAGGGACTTACGTCAGTGCTTTTATAAAAAGTGCTTCCTAAAGAGAACTTAAAACAACACGTTTATTAAATGCCTTACACCAGCGCTTTAATAAAAAAGCGCTGTCTAAATAGCACTTAAGCTAACGCTCCAGCGCTTTTATCAAAAAACGCTGCCTAAAGAGCACTTAAGCTAGGGCTTTTATCAAAAAGCATTAGATAATAATTCCTTACCCCAGTGCTTTTATCAAAAAGTGATGCCTAATGATGTCTTACGCCAGCGCTTTTATAAGAAAGCGCTGCCTAAAGAGCACTTAAGCCAACACTTTTATCAAAAAGCGTTGCATAATGATTCCTTATGCCAATGCTTTTAACAGAAAGCGCTGCCTAAAGTGAACTTAAGCCAACACTTATACATGAAAAATAAGTGATTTCTATACCTACAATAGCGCCAAAAGAGACAGTGCTTGAAAGCCCTGTCTAAGATATATAAAAAACGTTGTCTAAGGTCTTATTCGGCATAGTGTAGCATTAACTTTCATCCTTTGAATGAGACAAAATAGAAGCTTAATAGCCACTTTGATATGAAGGACCTCAGCAATGCTTTAGTTGTTTTAGGGATTCAAAATTTTGTGATAAGTCACGTGGTGTGCTTGGATTGTCTCAGAAAGGATACATCGAAAAGATCCTCAAGCGTTTAATTTGAATTCTAGCTCCCAATTGCAATGAACCCATTCAAAAAGGTGATACATTATCCAAATCAAAGTGACCTCAAAATGATAAAGAAACCATTGTAATGGTTTAAGTCCAACAATTTCTCACATACTCGAGTTATTCATTGTTTTAATTAATTAAAGTTATCAATAATAAATCCAACAATTTCTCACTTAAATGACTTTAGTTAATCATTAAAACACAAGATTATTGTTACATAGTTATATATATGCTATGTTATTTGTCTATGATATAGACGAAATTTATATTAATGGCACAAAAGGTTAGTGTCTTCAAACAAAACAACAAGCTTCAACAACTTCTTGAAATGCTTAAATAACATTGCTTTTGACATAAATGTGGCGCGACATAGAGCACCAACGTGCTACAACGAAAATCATCTAAGATAGTTTTCCTTTGTTTAACTATAACATAACATAAGTACAACACAGAGTGGAAGTGCGGCTGAGCAAAAGCACGACCAAAGAGGAAAAGAGGCGCTAATTGGTGCAGAGTAGAAGTGCAACCCTGCATGGAGAGAAGCAGAAAAGAAGCATGGCGTAGAGTATGTGCAAGTTTAATCACTTGTGTGTTGGATGTGTATTTGAAATAGTTTCTCAGGTCATGTGTTGTTTTAGCTGGGGTTAGATCTACAAATGAGTCGTTAAATCTCTCAATCTTTTGAAGGGAATGGCATTAACAAAATATTTGTTTCAAAATGTGCCAAAAAAACCTGATTAAAGTTAATATACATGATGCCTCATGCTAATTTGCTAGCTAGACTAGTTACTTTAGAGATCAATGTATGGCTATAAAATTTATTCAATCAAATGGATTCTTAGTAACCATGGACGTATAGCAATTTGTGCATATATTTATGATAATAAATGGCAGTGGAGAATCCTTTGTGATAATAAAGCGATTTGGAGTGAAATTTTGTGTTTGAGATACGGAATGATTTCCATAGGCTATTCTCAAAAGAAGCTGAAAAGTCTCGATTTTCAGAATCGTTGTGGCGGAAAGATCTTATGAAACTCAATGTTTCAAGTACTGATGTGCTGCTAGCTGATTCAATTTCTTGAAGATGTGGCAATGGATTATCAGTACTGTTTTGGCATTCAAGATGGGTGGGAAACACGTCGTTGCGGTTGTTTTTCTCGAATCTGTTCGACGTAATGAGGAACAAGCTGGCGTCGGTTGCTGAATTGGGAGGTTGGGTTGATCACGGTTGAAGGTGGGACTTGACAGATGATATTCTGCAGTTGAACGACTCGGCGCTCAATGACATGCGGGATTTAGAGCTGCTGCTGTGGGATGTGGAGCTGTCATCACAAGGGGTTGACCAATTTATTTGGCCAAATGAGGGTTCTAGGATCTTTACTGTCAAATCTTTTTACAGTAGGCTGCTGTTCTGTGAGGCAGGTACGCAGAATCTTAACTCAAATGCTGGTATGTTAAACAAGATGTGGAAATTCTTTATTCCCCTTAAATTCAAGATATTTGGTTGGATAATTCTTTTAGATAGTGAAACAGAACAATAGATTGAAAGGGAATGAAGGAATAATATTGAAAGAACTCAGCACTGGTACAGAATTTTAGAGAGAGAGAGAATAGCAGGAATTCGCAAATCACACATAACCTCCAATATCCCTATTACAATCATTATATATCTCATGCTGCCACGTAGTCCTTCAATCTCGTATTTTCCTTGCGTGCTCTCCCACTTCTACGTGCTTCCACCTTTTGTGGTTGGTTAGTAACAGAATTATTCCTCCCACTCTTTACATGTGGGTCCTCTTGTGCATTTGGTGACTCATTTCTTTCTAGAAGCTGTGCCTCATTTGTTTTCATTACAATACACTCCCCTTTAAAATCAACCTTGTCCTCAAGGTTGAAAAGAGGGAACTTTTGCTGCAAGCTAGCTATCTCCTCCCACGTAGCTTCAGATCTAGGTTACTGATCCCACTGGACAAGGACTTGGTGAACTCTTTGTGACCCTTTAGTGATTGTTCTGGCTTGCAAAATCTCCATCGGCCAAAAGATTGGGCCTGTATCAATCATCGTAAGAGGTAGTGGCATGTATTAATCTTGCGGAACACCCTTAAAAGGCTTCAATTGAGATATGTGAAAAACTGGATGAATCTTAGCATGGTCAGGCAACTTCAGCTTATAAGCAACTTCTCCTATCTTGGCTAAGACTTCAAAAGGCCCAAAATATCTCATTCCCAGTTTATTATTCTTTCTCAGTGCTACAGATTGTTGTCTGTAAGGCTGCAATTTCACTAAGACCAACTCGCCTATCCGTAACTGAGCATCACTTCGATGTTTGTCTGCCTGCTTTTTCATATACTGCTGAGCTTTCTCTAAGTTACCTTTCAACTGTTGTAGGATTCTATCCCTCTCCATCAGCTCCTCTTGAAGTGATGTAGGGTCAGACCCTTGCGACACGTATCTTGTCAATGTAGGAGGGTCCCTTCCATATAAGGCTTTGAAGGGAGTCATGCCTATACTTGTTTGTAAAGCAGTGTTGTACCAGTACTCTGCCCATGTCAACGCCTTAAACCACGATTTAGGATTGTTAAATGTGAAGCATCTCAAAAACAATTCTAACCCTTTGTTGAGCACCTCAGTCTGGCCATCTGACTGAGGGTGGTAGGCACTGCTCATGGCTAGTGTTGTGCCTTGTAATTTGAAGAGATGTTGCCAAAAAGCACTAGTGAACACCTTGTCTCTATCTGACACGATAGATTTAGGCATACCATGTAGTTTGACAATGTTGTTCATGAAGGCTTATGCTACTGACTTACTAGTGTAATCAGTCTTCATAGCCATAAAATGAGCATATTTGGTCAAGCGATCCACCACTACCATAATAGTAGTATTGCCATGTGAGGGAGGCAGTCCTGTAATAAAATCCATGGCAATATCTTCCCACACTTGTGATGGTATCGGAAGAGGTTGGAGTAACCCCGCAGGCAATGTGTTAGCCACCTTAGCTTATTGACATACCAAGCAAGTCTGGACAAATTCTTTAATATCTTTATGTAGTGTTGGCCAGTAAAATTGGGATTTAATTCTAGCAGTTGTTCTGGTGATGCCGGCATGACCACCTATTGGTGAATTGTGATATTCTTGCAGCAACTTTTGAACCAAGTCAGATGGAGTGGGAATCACAATCCTATTCTTCCAAAACAATAAGCCTTCCTTTACTGCGTACTGCTGCTGAGATTGAATGCCTGTATTGCATTTGTTCATAATATCCAATAAGATCGGATTTGTTTGTAATGCTGCTTTAACCTCTTGAATTATTGTTGCGCGAGGTTCAAACCATGTTAAAGTCATCATTCTAGACAAGGCATCAGCAGCTAAATTCTCCCTTCCTGGCTTATATTCGATAGTGAAGTCATAACCAAGAAACTTGTGTAGCCACTGTTGCTGATCTGGTGTCTGCAAGGCCCGATCCATCAAGTTCCTCAAGCTTTTCTGATCGGTGCGAATTATAAATTTATGACCCATAAAATAGTGTTGAAATTTAGCAATAGCTTCCGAGATAGCCAGCATTTCTCTAAAGTAAGCAGACTTTTTCTGATTTCGAGGCACTAACTTCTTTGAAAAGTAAGCAACAGGATGTCCATCTTGGTGAAGCACTGCACCTATTCCAATGCCTGATGCATCAGTCTCCAATACAAAAGGTTTTTGAAAATTTGGTAAGGCCAACACAGGGGCAGAAGTGATTGCTAACTTTAATTGTTGGAAAGCCTTGTCAGCTTGTGGACTCCATTCATAACTATCTTTCTTAAGTAGTTCCGTTAAAGGACTAGCTAAATTAGCATAGGACTTGATGAATCTTCGATAGTACCCTGTCACGCCTAGAAATCCACGCAATTGTTTTATATTATTCGGAGTTGGCCATTCTAAGACAACTTTAACCTTGTCTTTCTCCATATGCACACCTTCTCCATTCACCACGTGACCCAAATAATCAATCTCTCTAACTCCAAAAGCACATTTAGATAACTTGACAAATAAGGTCTGCGCTTGTAATACTTTGAGAACTGCCTCTAGATGCTTTAAGTGTTCCATCTACTATAGACCAATATATCGTCAAAAAACACTAAGACATATTTTCTTAAGGCCTGCTGAAAAATGTGGTTCATTAAGCTTTGAAATGTTGTCGGAGCGTTTGTGAGGCCAAACGGCATGACCAACCACTCATAATGGCCATGATGTGTTCTGAAAGCCGTCTTGTATCTGTCATCTGGATGTACCAATATCTGATGGTAGCCTGATCTTAAGTCCAACTTAGAAAAAAATTTGGCTCCAAACAGTTCATCTAATAGTTTATCCACTGTCGGAATAGGGAAATTGTCTTTAATGGTTAAAGCATTAAGAGCTCGATAGTCAGTATAGAATCTCCATGTTCCATCCTTCTTTTTCACCAAAATGATTGGTGATGAGAATGGACTAGTGTTGGGTTGAATTATTCCTTGTTGCAACATTTCTTGAACCATGTTCTCAATCTGGGTTTTCTGACTATGCGGATACCTGTAAGGTTTGACCTTAACAGGGTTTGAGCCTTCTAATAATGGTATAGTGTGATTATGTGCTCTGGCAGGAGGCAGAAATGATGGAGCTCAAAAAATATCTCTGTACGTGTGTAACAAGACAGCTATTTCAGGCTCAGTGTCAGTAGGTAACTCATTGAAAATATCTTCCAGCTCATGAGATTTCAGCCATTGAATGGTGATATATTCTGCAATTGCATTTGTAGTTTGCAGTCTCTTGAAGTGATGGAGTTGGGCTGATGCAGGTGCAGTAGTAGTAGTCTCTCCCGTCAAAGTTACAAATTTGCCATTTAGAAAAAATTTGAGAGTCAATGCTGCATAATCAGCAACATGTGGGCCTAATGTTGCCAACTATGATGCTCCCAATATGACATCAGCTCCAGCCACAGGCAGTAAGAACACTGGCACTTCTAGTTTGTGTCCCTGTATTACCACTGGTAGTTTTTTTATCACACCCTCAGCCGTCATGATCTCACCATTACCTACTAACACTTTGAAAACTAGTGCTGGTTCTACTGGTAATTTCTGAAATTTGGCTATTCTTGGTTGGACAAAGTTATCAGAGCTACCCCCATCAATGAGAATTTGCACCTGAATATGTTCAATAAAGCCGAAGAATCTCAACACACCCATGTTACTAGTCCCTTTCATGGCATTAAAGGATAGGTGGTGTTCAGTTTAGTTGGTCGCAAGGTTGTTTGAGGTTATATCTGGTGGTTCGGTCATTGTGTTGAGCACTTGGTCTGCATCGGTGTCATCATATTATAACAACATCATTTGTCGATTAGGACACTTATGTGTGAAGGAAAATTTGTCATCACACCAATAACAAAGTCCTTTGTCTCTTCTCACTTGCATTTCTGCTGGTGACATTCTCTTAATATTAGGATTCTTTTGATATTGGCTCATTGGTCTGGTTGGGGGTGTATTGAGGATGGGGGCCATATTTTTTTGGTTATTTTCTGGTTTGTTGGTGAATGGTTTGCTAGGAGAGTAAGTGGTTGTGTTGGTTTTATGTGGTTTGGAAACGGTGGTATACTTCTCCTCATAAACTTTAGCTAGGGACACTGCCTTAACAATGGAGGTAGGTGTGTGAATCAATACGTCACGACGGATATCAACATTCAATCCACTAATGAAACAATCGATTAGAGTATCATTACTAAGGCCATAGACCCTATTCGCTAATGAAGTAAACTGCAGATAGTATTCAGCAACCGTACCAGATTGAGTGAGCTTAAACAGGGTAGCACGTGGACATTCATACATGGATGGACCAAAATCCAACTCCAACGCGCGCGTAAACTCAAGCCATGACTGAAAAGGTTTAGATCGTTGCACCATCTGATACCATGGTACCACATCCTTATCTAGATGTACCGATGAAATGGTTAAACGATCTGGGTCCGGAGTGTCGTAGTAATCAAAAAATTGTTCCGCACGGAAGATCCATTCATGCACGTTTGTACCATTGAATCTGGGAAATTTGAGTTTCACATTACGTACCTAAAACGATGCCTTGTTGTTGAGTCCTGCACCATGGTTCTGCTCCGATGGGGTTTGCTGAATGAGGATATCAAGCGCAGTATGGATTTGGTCAAACTTCGATGCATTTCCAGCTTCCAACCTTTCCATTCGTTCGAGGATTTATTCCTGGAACAACTTCATTTTGTCAGAATTGCGCTTGATTGCAGATTGCATCTCGTTTGTGTTAGCTTGGGCCATGGTGTGATGAAAGTACCAATGAAACAGAACAATAGATTGAAAGGGAATGAAGGAATAATATTGAAAGAAATCAGCACTGGTACAGAATTTTAGAGAGAGAGAATAGCAGGAATTCACAAATCACACATAACCCCCAATATCCCTATTACAATCATTATATATCTCATGCTGCCACGTAGTCCTTCAATCTCGTATTTTCCTTGCGTGCTCTCTCACTTCTACGTGCTTCCACCTTTTGTGGTTGGTTAGTAACAGAATTATTCCTCCCACTCTTTACATGTGGGTCCTCTTGTGCATTTGGTGACTCATTTCTTTCTAGAAGTTGTGCCTCATTTGTTTTCATTACAGATAGATTGTCAACTCGCTCTAACCTTGCCAATAGAAATGTCGTCTCGAGTGTTCATGATGTCGTTTGTGTGTTTTGTTTCCACCACGATGAAGATGTCGACCATTTATTTATAAACTGTTCATCTGCTCGTGACGTGTGGAGGAAGGTGATTGATTGGTTGAACTTGCCTCATTTGGCGGCGACTTCGGTTGTTGACCATTTGAATGAATGGGAGTGTTTACTTAGAAGGAATTGTCATGAATATTCAATATTTACAATTTGGTTTGCGACAGCTTGGAATATTTGGATTTTGCGGAATCAAATTGTGTTTGAAAACGCTGTTAGCAACCCGGCGGAGCTTAAGAACAAAATCATAATGCTCTCTTGATCGTGGTTGGTGGTTAGGCCACATAGGTCTTTTTGTTGTAATTTGTATGAGTGGTATAAATGTCCGCTAGATTTCATGTAATCTGTCGGATATTTTCTGTGTTGGTTGTAATTTGCTGGTTGGTGCACCCCTAGTGCTCCTTTAATGTTATGTTTCTATTTCCTATCAATATATATATATATATATATATATTTATATTTATGATTTAAATTCAGTTTCATTTTTTTTAAACTAAATCACCTACCTTCTTAATCCCACTTATAATGTTAAAAGGCAACATAAAAGTCAGATAATGTTGGAATTAACTCAAAACCTTTTGGGATTTCTATTCAATCTTGATCTCAAGATTGTTAGCGAACACGCAATGGCAATGAAAAAGTAAAGGTTGAGTAAGAAAAGAAAGAGAAACGTTAGAGAAGATGAACAATTTTTCTGCAGAGAACTCTCTACCCAAAAACTGTGGAAATTCTGTTATTTCACTTGCAACTGCAAACTGTGAATACAAGTTATCAATTCTGAGAGACTATTACAAAAATAAGGGTTTCCCTATTTATAGATTTAGGTTAGCTTGCACCCCAAGCCAAGGCCCAAAACTATAAAAACCCAAAATAATTAACATTACTAAAATAGGCCTAAGTCGAAATCCTGTGTGAAGGAACCTCCTTCGACACTTCACACACTATTACAACTTGACACACACATTATCAAAATCTATCTGCTCCTTGTATCTGTCGAGCTAAACTGCTTCGACACAAAGAATTAAAACTCAACACACCACCTAATTCATTGTGTCTAAGCAGTCTACATTCATCATGGCTTTTAGTCTTCTGAAAACTTCGACCTCTACTCCCTTCGTCATGATGTCTGCAATCTGATTCTCAGTTCTGCAGTGTTCTAAGTTCATCTTCCCTTCTGCTACCTGCTCTCGAAGATAATGGAACCTCATTTCGATGTGCTTGCTTTGACCGTGTGCTATTGGATTCTTCGCCAAGGTTATAGCTGACATGCTGTCAATCTTCATGGTAATTGCTCCATGACTCTTCCCTGTAATCTCTTCGACCAAGTTCACCATCCAGGTTTCTTGACATGCACAAAGAGAAACAGCTATATATTCTGCTTCGCATGATGACAATGCCATTATTGTCTCCTTTCTCGAACTCCAAGCAACTGGTGCTCCACCTAACATAAACACATATCCAGCTGTGGATTTTCTATCCTCAACATCACTACACCATCTAGAGTCGGTGTATCCCACTAACTTACATTCTTTCCCTTCATCAGCTGCAGGAAACAGAATGTCGTAGTCGATAGTTCCTTTCAGATACCTACGTATCCTCTTCGTTACTGCTAGGTGTGATACCTTTGGCTTCTGCATGAATCTACTTACCATACCCACACTGTATGCTAAGTCAGACCTTGTATGACAAAGGTATCTCAGTGACCCAATAATTCTTCTGTATTGGGTTGGGTCGACATCATCTTCATCTGAATCCTTCAATAATTGCAGTCTGGTCTCAGTTGGAGTCGAAGTTGAGTTGCAATCTTGCATCTCAAATCTCTTGAGTATTTCGCCTGAATATCTTCTTTGGTGCATCATCAAACCTCTACTAGTCTTGTAGAATTTGATGCCAAGAAAATATGAGAGATTTCCCAAGTCTGACATTTCAAACTCCTCACTTAGGTCATGTTTGAAATCTTCGATCTCCTTCGTGTAACTCCCTGTTATCAACAGGTCATCGACATAGAGGCATAGTATAAGCAATTCATTATTCCTTCTCCCTTAAGAAGCTATCGATTTTCTTATTCCAAACTCTTGGAGCTTGCTTAAGTCCATACAGGGCTTTATGCAGCCTGTACACCTTTCCTTCTTCGCCTCATTTCACAAACCCAGCTGGTTGTGCGACATAAACTTCTTCATCTAAGGGGCCATTAAGGAACGCACACTTCACGTCCATCTGACATGTGTGCCAATTGGTTATATTTTCTAGACCAATAACCAACCTGATTATTTCGATCCTAGCAACAGGTGCGAACACTTCATCAAAGTCGATTCCTTCCTTATGTAGAAATCCTTTCGCCACAAGTCTCGCCTTGTGTCGAGTTACTTCTCCTCTAGGATTCACCTTCACCTTGTAAACCCACTTCACATTAATTGCCTTCTTGCCTTGAGGTAATTCAACAAGTGACCAGGTGTTGTTGGCTTTGATGGACTCTAACTCCTCATTCATTGCTTTCACCCACTTCGAATCTTTCAATGCCTCAGCTGCATTGACTGGTTCGACATCTGTGTAGAAAGCATAATATACCAGCTCACCCTCTTCATCAACCACATCATCTGATGTAATTACACATTCCTACAACCTTGCAGGCATGTGTCTTGTTTGTCGAGGTCTGCTTGGGCCGGCTTCATCTCTGTCTTGCTCCTGGATCACTTCTCTTTCGACTTTAGTGGCTGGTTCTTCACAAGATATTCTCACTGAATCCTTCTTGGAATTCTCAGTCCAATTCCATTCTTTAAGCTCATCTATGATCACATCCCTGCTGATCACTACCTGCTTATTCACTGGGTCGAACAGTTTGTAACCTCCAGTCGAATGATATCCTATCAAGATCATCTGATTCGACTTGTCATCAAGCTTCCTTCTCAACTGATCTGGCACATGTCTATGTGCTATAGATCCAAACACCTTCAAGTGACTGAGGTTAGGCTTAACACCAGACCAACATTCTTCTGGTGTGATTCCTTTAAGCTTCTTCGTCGGACATCTGTTCAAAATATATGTTGCTGTCAAAACCGTTTCTCCCCATAATTCTTTGGGTAAGTGCTTTCCATTCAGCATACTTTCACCATGTTCATGATGGTTCTATTCTTTCGTTTTGTAATCCGATTTTGCTGTGGAGTATATGGTGGCACCACCTCATGCACAATCCCTTTTTTTTCACATAATGCATCGAACTCTTTTGAAACACACTCTCCACCACCATCAGTCCTCAGAATTTTCAACTTTCGACCACTCTGTCTTTCGACCATAGATTTGAATCTGGCAAATACCTCGATCACATCACTTTTTTTCTTGATGAGGTAAGTCCACAACTTTCGACTGTAATCATCTATGAACGTGACAAAGTATCTGTTGCCACCAATCGAATCCACCTGGATTGGACCACATACATCAGAGTATATGACTTCCAGAATTGCCTTCGACTTCCTTCCTGCATCCTTGCTTAAGCTATTCTTGTGTTGTTTCGACTGCACACACTCTTCACAGTCTTCACTTGGAATGTCAATTTCTGGTAATCCTGAAACCATATTTCTTCTCTTTAACTCTCAGATGTCATTGAAGTTGAGATGGCCAAGTCGAAAATGCCATAACCACTCATCTCTGCTGGCTGCAGTTGCTAGACACTTGTGCTCCATCACCTTTAGTTCAATCTTGAAGGTCCTATTCTGAGACATTAGAACCTTCATGATCAACCTACCACCTGCGTCGAGGACTCTCATCATCTTGTCTTCGACAACTACCTTGTAGTTCTTTTCGACCAGCTGCCCTATACTGAGTAAATTACTCTTCATTTCTGGCATGTACAACACATTAGAAATTATTGACCTCTTGCCATCTTTCCTCATAATCAAAACATCACCAACACCTTCAGCTGCTAGAGTGTTGTCATTTGCAAACTTCACTGTGTTCTTTGATGAGGGCTTCATGTTGACAAACCAATTTTTCCTTCCAATCATGTGTGATGAGCATCCTGAGTCCAAGTACCACTGATCTTGGAATCTTTCTTCATCTCTTGTTGTGACCATCAGCAACGTCTCTTCTTCTTCATGTTTTGCCAGCTTTGCATCAGTTTCTTGATTTTTTTTTCTTTTCTGGACAGTCACTAAAATAGTGGCCATACTTCTAACAATTGAAACACTGAATGTGGCTTTTGTCATATTTTCGACCACCACCTCTTCCTTTACCTGCAGCACCACCTCTTTGGTTGCCTTGATTCTAGGGTTTTTTCTGATTCTGTAACACCCAAATTCCCATCGCGAATAAATAATACATATCTAAATCAGAGTAAATAAAATTTTATTTTTCCGACAAAAAACAGGGATGTCACAATTAAAGAAAGAAAACACAATCCCTGCTCATTTATTTGATACATAACACAAAATGGAATAACCTCAAAGGGAAACTTTTTCCATACAAAAGGAAAGGTTAATTATGGAATAAAGCGGAAGATCCATAACTGAATTGTTTTACAAAATGAATTGTTTTATAACATCAAAATATACCTACAAAGGTAATACAAAATAAATCTAACATAGGTATACATATATCACATAATCGTTCCCCGACTCCCGTGCTACGTATCATAGCAGACACCAAGACCGACAAAAGAACGGAGGGCTAATCCTCACAATCGCCTCCAAGACTACAAATTTTCAATTGCCTCATAGAGCAACAAACCACAGCAAAAGGGTGAGAAATAACAACTAAATCAAGATTGCATAATAATATGCAAAACATATAAATTCACATACATAGTTATTTTCACCACAAACATCACATACCAATACATATAGCACGCCACAGATGCATAACATTTTTCTAATAATCCTACCACATAGCATATATCAACTATACCAACATAATCACATATTCACACATAAAGCACACCATAGTCATAACATATGGAAACACCCCACCACGTCACATATCATATGTTTATGCATAAAACATATTATCCACAACCAATGCATTTATCACATATGCACATCAATTCACCAATTCAAACATAAATCTCAACACATGCTCAATCAATTCACAATTCTCACACATAATCAATCCATTCATGATTTATGCAAATGCACAGAGATCGACACAACGACTCTATGCAATGCATATGCGGTACCATCCATCCATCATTTCTCAACACTAGTTCACTCAGGAACTATTGGAACCATTGCTTGTTACTTAGCATAACTCCCCGTCGGGCAAACGATGTTCCCCGTCGCTTTCGGTCCTCTTTGTATAAGGCTCACGACGTTTATGGATCGCTTTCGGTCATCTTTGTATTCGGTCCTATTTGTATAAGGCTCACGATCATCTATAATCATCGCTTTCAGTCCTCTTTGTATAAGGCTCACGATGTTATAGCGGATTCCCTCTGGAATCGATTCGTCGCTCACACCCACTAGGGCACACGACATCACAAGAATGCATATCATGATGTTTGGCATACAATGACTCATGACATTCAAATGCACACATAATCATGCACATATTTCAACTCATCAATTCCATACATTCACAATTCAACCATATGAATTATCTCGTCATCATTATTCATGCATTGGAAATCAATTCAAACAATGCATTTACTTGCCATAAGGCCACCAAATAACACACATTGAATTTCACATACACAATGCGTTTCATCATAAACCACAAACCACAACAATTAGTATTTTATCATATACATTCATATCAATTCACATCAAGAATTATTTACCATCAACCACAACAATCATACAATGTATTTCACCACACAATAACTTCATTATCACAAGCATCGGCATCATATAAATAGCACAAAAGCCCCACATTAATAGGACGATAGCATATCGTCGTAAACACAAACAAACACAACAAAACCTACAAACCACTAATAATCCTCTAGCAAATATTCTTGGTTAAATCATGGTCTAACATCACCATTTAATAGCATCTTAAGTTATCTATCTAATGCCTCAAGTCCCACATCAATCGAACTCGCGATTCGGGAGTTATGGTGGAAACATAAACCACACTTTTCACACATACATCACTTTTCCATATTTTCTTATCAATCCAAGGAATAAACATATGTTTCTATTCCACTATCATAAAGATCATTGAAATAGCTTTCCAATGCATCCGACCGTGCCTCAATCCGATTTACGGATCAAAAGTTATGAAGAAAACAAAAACTGAAAATCTGTCACGTTCGCAGTGTAACACCCCCAATTAAATAAAGCGGTAAAAGAAAATTCAAAATTTCATCAGAGTATATTTAGAAATTCACAGCATAGATCGAGGGGTCACATCAATTTGAAACAAACACAATAAACCTTCTCATAAAGATATGCAACAGTGGGGTAGCAATCAACAGAGGAACTCAGTTCCTTACACCCACATTTCAGATTTTAGAATAAAAGCGGAAAATCTAAAACTGAATATCATATGTATATATATATCACATAAAGGTTTATCCGTTATCAACAGAATCATGTATATATACAACTCCAAAAGATAAAGATGCATATACACAACATCACAAAATAATCCTAATCGATCCCCCGACTACCCGGTACTACATATCAGAGCCGACCGACAAAAGAATGAAGACATAAGCTTCACAAAAGACCTCCAGCATCTAATCTGCAATGCCTCATAGAGCATTATAAAACAGCAGAAGGGTGAGAAACACAATTATAATATAAATGCATGTAATTATATATATATATCGACATAAAAATACACATATCAAGTATTCTCACCACAATTATCACATGCCAACACATAAAGCATATATAGATTATATTCACATAATCACATATTCACACATAATGCATATGTTTATACACCAAACAAATCATTCATAATTCAATGAATTTAACACGAATGCACATCAATTCACAAATGCTACCACAAGCTCAATCACATAATTACTCCATTCCCAATTGCATATTAATCATGCACAATACATTTATCACAAATGCATATCACAATGTCTCACACATAATCAATTAACTCATGATTTTCCACATATAAACAATGCAATCATAATTCATGCAGATGCAAAGATACCGACACAACGACTCTATGCAAATGCATATGCGGTACCGACTCCATCTTTTCTCAACACTAGTTCACTCAAGAACTCTGTTAGAATCATCGCTTGTTACTTAATGTAACTCCCCGTCGGGTATACGATGTTCCCCGTCGCTTTTGGTCCTCTTTGTATAAGGCTCACGACGTTTATGGATTGCTTTCGGTCCTCTTTGTATAAGGCTCGCAATTCGATCGCTTTCGATCCTCTTTGTATAAGGCTCACGATCATCTATAATCATCGCTTTCCGTCCTCTTATTTTTAAGGCTCACGATCCAATCAGATCGTTTTCAATCCTCTTATTTTTAAGGCTCACGATGTTATAGCGGATTTCCTCAGGAACCAATTCGTCGCTCACACCCCACATGGGCACACGACATCACAAGATACATATCATGATGCTTGACACACAAGAACTCATGACAACCAATACATCTTCACACATATATGCAACCATAAACATGCATATATAACCAAATACAACACATTGCATTTATTTGCCTTTCGGCCACAATTCATCACCACAATATGTCATCACATGCATTCACGTCATATAACATCACACAAGTGATACGATATCCATATTAAAAGCACATTACATGATACACATCAACTACACTTAATTAATACGGTAACAGTCGACAGAACGACACTATTCCAAATACCGACACAATTTAATCGGCTAACGACTTCCAAATAATCATAATCATATAGTACAGCTCAATAGCTTTCCAACGATACCAAGAATGTAAAATCGGATAAACGGAACCCAAGTTACGAAAGAAAAACGGAAACGATATTTTGAAAAGTCCTATTTTTACACTTCTCCTGCCCATACGCGTATGGCCCCTGTCATACGCGTATGGAAAAACCCTCGTACGCGTACAATACGCATCTCACCAGATGGCCGGGAAAATAGACATCCCATACGCGTATTGGCCCATCCCATACGTGTATAGTCCCCAAAACTCGCCCATGATACGCGTATTGCCAAGGCCCATACGCGTATGAACATGCCCCATACGCGTATGACCTGGCTGAACCAGAATTCTACAGGTTTCTTGCTGTTATGGGTTTTACACCCAAAACCCTTCCAAATCATCATCCAAATTCAGAAAAACACCAATTTGAGGTATATCAATACATACCCAACATGCATAAATAACAAGGAACACAACAACATGAGTTTAGACACATTTGGATCAAATTCTACCCATTTCTAAACATTATGATTTTTGCTCTAAATTTTCATACATTCCAAAATCAACAACACAAGCACATACATAATCATACACATGCATAGAATAATTGAATTTCACACCCTTACCCGATTAAATCGATTCTAGAAGTTGATTTGATCCAACCTAGCTTTTCCTCTTTTTCTCTCTTTTTCTCTTCTCTTCTTTTTCCTTCTTCTCTTTTTCCTCTTCCTATTTCTTTCTCTCTGTTTTTTTCTCTCCTTTCTATTTCTATCTCTTTTCTTCTCTTTTTCTTTCTAAGTTATAAAAATATAATATAAAATGACTAAAATGCCCCTACTCTCAAATACCCCGCAAACGCTCTCAAAATGCTATAAAACATAAACATACCGATGAAATATATTTCGGGAAATAAAAGTTGAAAAGAAATAATAATTTAATACAAATATTTTATCTATCAGAGAAATTAACCAATTAGCTCAATTAGCAGGTAAAATACAATAAATCCACACATTTCACAAAATTTACATAAATGAAATAAATAAATACAATTAAACAAATCGGGGCGTTACAATACTCCCCCACTTAGACATTTTCGTCCTCGAAAATATAACTGAGACGAACAACTCCGGATACGACTCTCGCATCCGACCAACAAACTAACATGCCAACAAAAGGCACACCACGAATATCACAACTGACAAACCACCCTGCTAACAGCAACCACAACAACGACACGACAACGACGACAACTACAACGACAAGATGCAAAGCCCATACAATGCACTTGACGACCAACTCACAACTCAAAGAATACACAAGTTACGAACACACACAGGTTCACTCTTGAACCGAAACACAACAAGATCGTTACCATCACCATGGAAACGAGGCAACAACAAAGGCAAGAACCTAAGTCCCACGACTTAACAACATTCCAACAACCTCTTCGTAACCGCAATACCAACGTCCTTGTCACACAACAATATTACCCAAAATGCTACGATCCCCCAATCGAACATACAACCAAAACACCCAATTACATATTAGTACCTGATTAATATTGAAACCTTCCACTTATCACTTCCCTTTTGAAACGTCCAATGGTCTCATCACTCCTACATATTCCCAATATTCAACTTATGAACTCTTACAAGTCACACACGCAAATACAAAATGGGTCACCTCACGCTTCCGCTGCGCACTCTGATTACTCGTAACCATCAAAACTACCAATCTCACGTCCAATGTCTAACTCTTTCTCACACACCAGACACCAGCCTCGAAACTGCTCAAATAGTTCTAATTCTCTGACCATCAAAACAGACATGCCTAACAACTTTCGACTTAACTCTTTAGGCACAACATCAGCTTTTTCCGAAGGATAATCCAAGCCAAATTTAGATCTCGTCACGAATTCTAACCATCCTCGTTGTCTCATACTCTATCCCTTCAGACCAAACAAGCACTCTAAACTCTTGTGATTACCAAACACTTTGAACCTAGAACCTTAAAGATAATACCTCCAAATTTTCCAACACAATACAACTGTGACTAATTCCAAATCCTGAATAGTATAGATCCTTTTATGAATCCTCAATTGTCGTAATCATAAGCCACGAATTAACCATCTTGCATTAACACACTAACTAAACTCATCAAAGACGCATCCCAATACCTCACAAACGGTTTATCGGGATCCCGCAGTATCAAAACTGAAGCCATAGACAACTTCTACTTTAGCTCACCAAAACTTACTCACAACGAACATCCAAAACAACGACTCACCCTTTGCAAGTCAACTGAGATAATAGAAGTACGAACTTAGCAAAGTCTTCCATAGCCTGCAGTAATAACCAACTGAGCCCAAAAGTTTCTAATCTCCTTAACTAACTTCGGAACCTCCCATATAGAACTACATCTACTTTCGATGGATCCATAACCATACTCTCATCTGAAATAACATATCCGAGAAAAATAACCTTTTTCAATACAAAATTCTCACTTGAATAACTTAGCATTAAACTTCGTCTCTTTTCAACACTTATAATTCAATTCTCAAACACTCTACCTGTTCTTTCTCTAAGTTTGTAACAGACCCAAATATCCTCAATTAAAGCCATTACGAACTTATCCAAATAAATATGGAAGATACGACTCCTCTACTCCACAAATATTACAGACGCATTACTATGACCGAACAAAATCACCGCACCTTGTAATGCCCAACCAAATTCCAAAAGATGTAAATTCTTAAAGCTTTTGCAAAACTTTTCACTGGGCAACTGGTTACTCACATACAAGCTTAACCGAGTAAATAACAACCTATCCCGATGATAACAAACACAACCAGTCACATTAAATTGATCAAAGCCTCAACTCACCCACTTCACCACTCTTATCAACATTCCAAACAATTGTGATTTCACTCCAACTCCACCAAACCATTTCAGTTATTTATTCCTGAAAGTGGACACTTATTCTCAATCGTTGCCTTATTCAACTGTCAGTAATCCATACACAATTTCTTCTCGTGACAGTCCAAATTCCATAAATCCCAACATGTAGCAACAACCAACCCAAAAGAACTCTCAAATATTACATCCACACCTAAGGGTTTTCTCAAGATTTCCATAGTCTCAATACCATCAAGGAATTTCAAATCATTTGTGATTCATCACAATTCAAAACTCAGACTATCCAGAACACAACCGCAAATTTTCATACTACTCACTGGTTAACACGCCACCTCCTGCCATCATCCTTTTCCTTACCAACCATGCTGGAACTCGTCAAGTCAACACACTAATGTTTTATCCAAAAACACATCTGAAAACCATGCATAACTGATGGCCTATCACTGTGACCTTCCTGCAAATTTCCTGAACACTACCGTCACAACCAAGACCAACATCTTAGTCCCATCTCCTAAGAGTTTTCTACTTACTTAGCAGATATAAACCTCAACTATTCACCTTCGTCTAATTAAGTTTAATCTCTACTCTCTGAAAAGCAACCCTTAAATAAAACCCAATCATTCTCTCTCAATGACTTCCCAACTTGACCAACATACCAAAACCTCTACTCTGCCTCATCTTCTGATATAAGAATCTTCACCGACTCATCAAAACAATCTGTAACCATTTCCTTAAATTCCAAACAACTCATTGCACACACTATAAAAGTCGGAAAGAGACGTCTATCCCATCTAACATAATTCCCTTCTGCTATCAATAAGAGATTAAGGGTGATCAATTCCTCAATTTGCTAATAGACAGTCGATAATCATGATGGGGCATAAACCATCTTTACCAACTATAATAGCATTCCTTACATCCTATGCAAAAAACTACCTAAGGTACCAATCCTTAATTGACATAAGCCTTACCTCCGCATTCCTTTCTGGAACCAGGAACCACACTGTCCAACAACACTTACAATCTTGCAATTCACAACACACTGAGCCAGCGCTCCACACCTGAAGCAACATGGAGAAGTACCAGCCTCTCCCCCACTTATCTCATTCTAACTCCTGCAGACAAGGGAATAGAAAGACCAGAAAGTACTGACAGTGTTTCACACACATATCATGTACTAAGGAACAAACAACATCGACAGTATTCAACTGTCACACCAACTGACTCAACAACTTGGCCGGACGAACCGACCTGCTCTGATACCACTAATGTAACAACCCCAATCTGCACCCCCAATTAAAGAAAGCGGTAAAAGAAAATTCAAAATTTCATCAGAGTATATTTAGAAATTCACAGCATAGGCCGAGGGGTCACATCAATTTGAAACAAACACAATAAACCTGCTCATAAAGATATGCAACAGTGGGGTAGCAATCAACAGAGGAACTCAGTTCCTTACACCCACATTTCAGATTTTAGAATAAAAGCGAAAAATCTAAAACTGAATATCATATGTATATATATATCACATAAAAGTTTATCTGTTATCAACAGAATCATGTATATATACAACTCCAAAAGATAAAGATGCATATACACAACATCACAAAATAATCCTAATCGATCCCCCGACTACCCAGTGCCACATATCAGAGCCGACCGACAAAAGAATGAAGACATAAGCTTCACAAAAGACCTCCAGCATCTAATCTGCAATGCCTCATAGAGCATTATAAAATAGCAGAAGGGTGAGAAACACAATTATAATATAAATTCATATAGTTATATATATATCGACATAAAAATACACATATCAAGTATTCTCACCACAATTATCACATGCCAACACATAAAGCATATATAGATTATATTCACATAATCACATATTCACACATAATGCATATGTTTATACACCAAACATATCATTCATAATTCAATGCATTTAACACGAATGCACATCAATTCACAAATGCTACCACAAGCTCAATCACATAATTACTCCATTCCCAATTGCATATTAATCATGCACAATACATTTATCACAAATGCATATCACAATGTCTCACACATAATCAATTAAATCATGATTTTCCACATATAAACAATGCAATCATAATTCATGCAGATGCAAAGAGACCGACACAACGACTCTATGAAAATACATATGCGGTACCGACTCCATCATTTCTCAACACTAGTTCACTCAGGAACTCTGCTGGAATCATCGCTCGTTACTTAATGTAATTCCCCGTCGGACATACGATGTTCCCCGTCGCTTTCGGTCCTCTTTGTATAAGGCTCACGACGTTTATGGATTGCTTTCAGTCCTCTTTGTATAAGGCACACAATCTGATCGCTTTCGGTCCTCTTTGTATAAGGCTCATGATCGTCTATAATCATCGCTTTCGGTCCTCTTATTTTTAAGGCTCACGATCCAATCAGATCGCTTTCAGTCCTCTTATTTTTAAGGTTCACGATGTTATAGCAGATTCCCTCAGGAACCAATCCGTCGCTCACAACCCACATGGGCACACGACATCACAAGATGCATATCATGATGCTTGACACACAAGAACTCATGACAACCAATACATCTTCACACATATATGCAACCATAAACATGCATATATAACCAAATACAACACATTGCATTTATTTGCCTTTCGGCCACAATTCATCACCACAACATGTCATCACATGCATTCATATCATATAACATCACACAAGTGATACGATATCCATATTAAAAGCACATTACATGATACACATCAATTACACTTAATTAATACGGTAACAGTCGACAGAACGACACTATTCCAAATACCGACACAATTGAATCGGCTAACGACTTCCAAATAATCATAATCATATAGTACAGCTCAATAGCTTTCCAACGATACCAAGAATGTAAAAATCGGATAAACGGAACCCAAGTTACGAAAGAAAAACGGAAACGATATTTTGAAAAGTCTCATTTTTACACTTCTCCTGCCCATACGCGTATGGCCCCTGTCATACGCGTATGGAAAAACCCTCGTACGCGTACAATACGCATATCACCAGATGGCTGGTAAAAGAGACATCCCATACGCGTATTGGCCCATCCCATACGCGTATTGGCCCCAAAACTCGCCCATGATACGCGTATTGCCAAGGCCCATACGCGTATGACCATGCCCCATACGCGTATGACCTGGCTGAACCAGAATTCTGCAGGTTTCTTGCTGTTACGGGTTTTACACCCAAAACCCTTCCAAATCATCATCCAAATTCAGAAAAACACCAATTTGAGGTATATCAATACATACCCAACATGCATAAATAACAAGGAATACAACAATATGAGTTTAGACACATTTGGATCAAATTCTACCCATTTCTAAACATTATGATTTTTGCTCTAAATTTTCATACATTCCAAAATCAACAACATAAGCACATACATAATCATACACATGCATAGAATAATTGAATTTCACACCCTTACCCGATTAAATCGATTCTAGAAGTTGATTTGATCCAACCTAGCTTTTCCTCTTTTTCTCTTCTCTTCTTTTTCCTTCTTCTCTTTTTCCTCTTCCTATTTCTTTCTCTCTATTTTTTTCTCTCCTTTCTATTTCTATCTCTTTTCTTCTCTTTTTCTTTCTAAGTTATAAAAATATAATATAAAATGACTAAAATGCCCCTACTCTCAAATACCCCGCAAACGCTCTCAAAATTCTATAAAACATAAACATACCGATGAAATATATTTCGGGAAATAAAAGTTGAAAATAAATAATAATTTAATACAAATATTTTATCTATCAGAGAAATTAACCAATTAGCTCAATTAGCAGGTAAAATACAGTAAATCCACACATTTCACAAAATTTACATAAATGAAATAAATAAATACAATTAAACAAATCGGGGCGTTACAGTAGTGCGAAGCTCCCAGCGAACCATTGCAGAAGCAAAAAGACCTGAAGTTTGCAATGCGAACGGCTAGCGAACGTTCGCTGATTCCTTCGCTTTGGCTCGCAATGCGAACCTGCGAAACCCAGAATTTCCAGCAGCGATAACATAGGTCATTTGGGATCAAAATCCCTCATTTCTTCCACCCAAACACTTCCAAAACATACTAAAAGAACCAAAACATGATCCAAACCTAACAACAAGTATTCTACTCAGTTTTTATCGAATTTCATCTGCGAAAACATCGATTTCTATCAATTGCTCCTAATTCCAATCGATACGAAAAGTTGCGAAACAACCAAAACAATTACAACAAACAACACATATACATACACAAGCAAGATATAATTGAAACTTCTCACCCTTACCCGATTAATCGCGCTCGAAACGGAGTTTTCCCCGATTTCCTCTTTCTCCTCTTCTCTCTTTCTTTCTTCCCCTTTTCTTTCTCTTATTTTTCTTTCCCTTTCTTTTCTCTCTTTTTCTCTCCACTTTCTATTTATATAAAAATCTAAACCCCTAAAAGACTAGTTTACCCCTCAACTCAAATATCTCGCAAACGCTCTCAAAATGCGATAAAACATAAACAGCAATGAAAAATAATATATTGTCAAATAAAAGTCAAAAATAAAATAATATAAAACGAAAATAATTAAATCGACTCAATTAAATAAATAAGACAAAACCGGGGCGTTACAACTCTCCCCCACTTAGACATTTTCGTCCTCAAAAATATACTGAGACGAACAACTCCGGACACGACTCTCGCCACCGACCAACAAACTAACATGCCAACAAGAGGCACCCCACGAATAGCACAAACTGACAAACCAACCTGCTAACAACAACTACTACAACAACACGACACGACGACAACTACAACGACAAGATGCAAAGCCCATACAATACACTTGACGACCAACTCACGACCCAAGGAATACCCAAGTTACGAACACACACAGGTTCGCTCTTGAACCGAAACACAACAAGATCGTTAGCTTCCCCCTAGGTAACACTCCCCTAATCCCCCACAAGGAATTAGCCACACGCACTCGAACCATCACGATGGAAACGAGGCCACAACAAGGACAAGAACCTAAAGTTCCACGACCCAACATCAATTCAACAACCTTTACAAAACCAGAATACCAAACATCCTTGTCACATAACAGTATTACAACAATGCTACAATTCCTTAATCGAACATACAACCAAAACCTCCATCTACATAGTAGCCCATGAATAATATTTAAACCTTTCGCCTAACACTTCCATATTGAAACGTCCCATAGTCTTACCATTCCTACATGTTCCCAAAGTTCAACTTATGAATTCGTACAAGTCACACACGCAAATACAAAATGTGCCACATCACGCTTCCGTTGCGCACTCTGATTACTCGGAACCATCAAGCCTACCAATCTCACACTCTCCTGTGTTATCCCACACACCAGACACAAGTCTCTGAACTGCTCTAACAATCTTAATTCTCTGACCATCAAAACAGACACGCATAACAACTTTCGGCTTAACTTTTCAGGCACAACATCAGCTTTTCCCCGAAGGATAATCCAAGCCAAAGTCATAACTCATCAGGAATTCCAACCATCCGCGCTGTCTCATACTATATTCCTTCCGACTAAATAGGTACTCAATATTCTTGTGATTTACTAAACACTTCGAACCTAGAACCATAAAGATAATACCTCCAAATTTTCCAACACACTACAACCACGAACTATTCCAAATCCATAATAATACAGATCCTTTTATGAATCCTCAATTGTCGTAAAGCATAAGCCACGACTTTACCCTCTTGCATTAACACACTGACTAAACTCATCAAAGACACATCACAATACCTCACAACCGGTTTATCCGGATCACGCAGTATCAAAACTGGAGCCGTGGACAACTTCTACTTCAGCTCACCAAAACTTACTCACAACGAACATCCAAAAAAAATGACTCACCCTTTGCAAGTCAACTGAGATACCAGAAGTACGAACTTAACAAAGTCTTCCATAACCTGCAATAACAACCAACTGAGCCCAAAAGTTTCTAATCTCCTTAACCAACTTCGGAGCCTCTCTTGAAGAACTACATCTACTTCCAATGGATCCATAACAATACTCTCATCTGAAATAACATATCCAAGAAAACTAACCCTTTTCAACCAAAATTCTCACTCGAATAACTTAGCATAAAACTTCGTCTCTTTTCAACACTTGCAATTCAAATCTCAAACACTCTACCTGTTCTTCCTCTGAGTTTATAACATATCCGAATATCCTCAATCAAAACCACTACGAACTTATCCAAATAAATATGGAAGATACAATTCATATACTCCACAAACATTCCAGACGCATCACTTGGAACTTTTAACGTGTTAAACGTTTCGTTTTACGTAATTCACGTAGTTCCGACTAATCCCAATAATCTACCAAAAATCCATTCCATAAATAATATTTCCACTTTCCAAAACATAGAACTCTTTTATAGCTCCACAACGATATAAAGAACGTTTAAATCAGATAAACGAAGCCAAAGTTAAGAAAGAAACAATTTGGAAAGATCTGCCATGTTCGCAATGCGAATCTCCCAGCGAGCATTCGTTTCCCTCATTCGCAATGCGAACCCCCAGCGAACCAAGGCAGGAGAAAAAGGGCACAAAGTTTGCACTACGAACTGCTGGCAAGCCTTCGCCTTAACCTTCGCACTGCGAAGCTCCGGCGAATCTTTGCATTCCCATTCGCGTTGGGTTCACTTATTCTCAATCGTTACCTTATTCAACTATCAGTAATCCATACACAATTTCTTCTCTTGACCGTCCAATTCCACAATTTCCAACGTGTATCAACAACCAACCAAAAAGAACTCTTAAATATTACATCCACACCTAAGGGTTTTCTCAAGATTTCCATAGTCTCATACCATCAAGGAATTCCAAATCGTTTGCGATTCGTCACAATTCAAAACTGAAGCTATCCAGAACACAACTGCAAGTTTCCATACTACTCACTGGTTAACATGCAACCTCCTACTATCATCTTTTTCCTTACCAACCATGCTGGACCTCTTCAAGTCGACACACTAATGTTTCATCCAAAACACATCTGAAAACCAGGCACAACTGAAAGCCTATCACTGTGACTTTCCTGTCAATTTCCAGAACACTAGCCTCACAATTATAACAAACACCTTAGTCTCAACTCCAAAGAGTGTCCTACTCACTTAGCAGATATAACCTCGACTATTCACCTTCGTCCAATTTAAGTTCACACTCTACTCTCTGAGAACAACCATTAGTAATACCCAATCATTCTCCCTCAGAGACATTCCAACTTGACCAATATACAAAACCTCTAATCCGCCTCATCTTCCAATATAAGAATCTTCATCGACTCATCAAAACAATCCGTAACCATTTCTAAAATTCCAAACCATTCATTGTACACACTATCAAAGCCGAAAAGACACGTCTATTCCATCCAACATAATTCCCGTCTACTGTCAACAAGAGATTAAGGGTGATCAGTTCCTCAATTTGTCAATAGACAGCCGACAATCATGATGGGGCAAAAACCATCTTTACCAAACTATAATAGCATTCCTCACATCTCATGCACAAAACTACCTAAGGCACCAATCCTTAGTCGACATAAACCTTACCTCCACATTCTCTCCGGAATCGGGAACAACACTATCCAAACAACACTTACAATCTTGCAATTCACAACACACTGAGCCAACACTCCACACCTGAAGCAACTTGGAGAAGTACCAGCTTCTCCCCCACTTATCTCAATCTAAATCCTACAGACAATGGATTAGAAAACTAGATAGTACTGACAGTGTTTCACATAAATATCACGTACTAAGAAACAAACAACATCGACAGTATTCGACTGTCACACCAACTAACTCAACAACTTGGCCGGACGGACCGACCTGCTCTGATACCACTAATGTAACACCCCAATTCCCATCGCGAATAAATAATACATATATAAATCAGAGTAAATAAAAATTTATTTTTCCGACAGAAAACAGGGATGTCACAATTAAAGAAAGAAAACACAATCCCTGCTCATTTATTTGATACATAACACAAAATGGAATATCCTCAAAGGGAAACTTTTTCCATACAAAAGGATAGGTCAATTATGGAATAAAGCGGAAGATCCATAACTGAATTGTTTTACAAAATGAATTGTTTTATAACATCAAAATATACCTACAAAGGTAATACAAAATAAATCTAACATAGGTATACATATATCACATAATTGTTCCCCGACTCCCGTGCTACATATCAGAGCAGACACTAAGACCGACAAAAGAATGGAGAGCTAATCCTCACAATCGCCTCCAAGACTACAAATCTGCAATTGCCTCATAGAGCAACAAACCACAGCAGAAGGGTGAGAAATAACAACTAAATAAAAATTGCATAATAATATGCAAAACATATAAATTCACATACATAGTTATTTTCACCACAAACATCACATACCAATACATATAGCACGCCACAGATGCATAACATTTTTCTAATAATCCTACCACATAGCATATATCAACTATACCAACATAATCACATATTCACACATAAAGCACACCATAGTCATAACATATGGAAACACCCCACCATGTCACATATCATATGTTTATGCATAAAACATATTATCCACAACCAATGCATTTATCACATATGCACATCAATTCACCAATTCAAACATAAATCTCAACACATGCTCAATCAATTCACAATTCTCACACATAATTAATCCATTCATGATTTATGCAAATGCACAGAGACCGACACAACGACTCTATGCAATGCATATGCGGTACCATCCATCCATCATTTCTCAACACTAGTTCACTCAGGAACTATTGGAACCATCGCTTGTTACTTAGCGTAACTCGTCGTCGGGCAAACGATGTTCCCCGTCGCTTTCGGTCCTCTTTGTATAAGGCTCACGTCGTTTATGGATCGCTTTCGGTCCTCTTTGTATAAGGCTCACGATCCGATCGCTTTCGGTCCTCTTTGTATAAGGCTCACGATCGTCTATAATCATCGCTTTCAGTTCTCTTTGTATAAGGCTCACGATGTTATAGCGGATTCCCTCTGGAATCGATTCGTCGCTCACACCCACTAGGGCACACGACATCACAAGAATGCATATCATGATGCTTGGCATACAATGACTCATGACATTCAAATGCACACATAATCATGCACATATTTCAACTCATCAATTCCATACATTCAAAATTCAACCATATGAATTATCTCGTCATCATTATTCATGCATTGGAAATCAATTCAAACAATGCATTTACTTGCCATAAGGCCACCAAATAACACACATTGAATTTCACATACACAATGCATTTCATCATAAACCACAAACCACAACAATTAGCATTTTATCATATACATTCATATCAATTCACATCAAGAATTATTAACCATCAACCACAACAATCATACAATGTATTTCACCACACAACAACTTCATTATCACAAGCATCGGCATCATATAAATAGCACAAAAGCCCCACATTTATAGGACGATAGCATATCGCCGTAAACACAAATAAACACAACAAAACCTAAAAACCACTAATAATCCTCTACCAAATATTCTTGGTTAAATCATGGTCTAACATCACCATTTAATAGTATCTTAAGTTATCTATCTAATGCCTCAAGTCCCACATCAATCGGACTCGCGATTCGGGAGTTATGGTGGAAACATAAACCACACTTTTCACACATACATCACTTTTCCATATTTTCTTATCAATACAAGGCATAAACATATGTTTCTATTCCACTATCATAAAGAT
Organism: Lathyrus tuberosus; assembly: GCA_022829125.1. Classification (NCBI taxonomy): domain Eukaryota; kingdom Viridiplantae; phylum Streptophyta; class Magnoliopsida; order Fabales; family Fabaceae; genus Lathyrus; species Lathyrus tuberosus. The sequence goes on along the minus strand of JALAZF010000055.1, from coordinate 13,409,261 downwards.
CATTGAAATAGCTTTCCAACGCATCCGATCGTGCCTTAATCCGATTTACGGATCAAAAGTTATGAAGAAAACAAAAACTGAAAATCTGTCACGTTTGCAGTGCGAAGCTCCCAGCGAACCGTGGCAGAAGAAAAAAGACCTGAAGCTCGCAATGAGAACGGCTAGCGAATGTTCACTGATTCCTTCGCTTTGGCTCGTAATGCGAACCTGCGAAACCCAGAATTTCCAGCAGCGATAACATAGGTCATTTGGGATCAAAATCCCTCATTTCTTCCACCCAAACACTTCCAAAACATACTAAAACAACCAAAACATGATCCAAACCTAACAACAAGTATTCTACTCAGTTTTTATCGAATTTCATCCGCGAAAACATCGATTTCTATCAATTTCTCCTAATTCCAATCAATACGAAAAGTTGTGAAACAACCAAAACAATTACAACAAACAACACATATACCTACACAAGCAAGATATAATTGAAACTTCTCACCCTTACCCATTAATTGCGCTCGAAACGGAGTTTTCCTCGATTTCCTCTTTCTCCTCTTCTCTCTTTCTTTCTTCCCCTTTTCTTTCTCTTCTTTTTCTTACCCTTTCTTTTCTCTCTTTTTCTCTCCACTTTCTATTTATATAAAAATCTAAACCCCTAAAAGACTATTTTACCCCTCAGCTCAAATATCTCGCAAACGCTCTCAAAATGCGATGAAAAATAATATATTGTCAAATAAAAGTCAAAAATAAAATAATAGAAAACGAAAATAATTAAATCGACTCAATTAAATAAATAAGACAAAACCGGGGCATTACAACTCTCCCCCACTTAGACATTTTCGTCGTCGAAAATATACTGAGACGAACAACTCCGGACACGACTCTCGCCACCGACCAACAAACTAACATGCCAACAAGAGGCACCCCATGAATAACACAAACTAACAAACCACCCTGCTAACAACAACTACTACAACAACACGACACGACGACAACTACAACGACAAGATGCAAAGCCCATACAATGCACTTGACGACCAACTCACGACCCAAGGAATACCCAAGTTACGAACACACACAGGTTCACTCTTGAACCAAAACACAACAAGATCGTTAGCCTCCCCCTAGGTAACACTCCCCTAATCCCCAACAAGGAATTAGCCACACACACTCGAACCATCACGATGGAAACGAGGCCACAACAAGGACAAGAACCTAAAGTTCCACGACCCAACATCGTTTCAACAACCTCTACAAAACCAGAATACCAAACATCCTTGTCACACAACTGTATTACAAAAATGCAACGATTCCTTAATCGAACATACAACCAAAACCTCCATCTACATAGAAGCCCATGAATAATATTTAAACCTTTCGCCTAACACTTCCATACTGAAACGTCCCATAGTCTTACCATTCCTACATGTTCCCAATGTTCAACTTATGAATTCTTACAAGTCACACACGCAAATACAAAATGTGCCACATCTCGCTTCCGCTGCGCAATCTGATTACTCGGAACCATCAAGCCTACCAATCTCACACTCTCGTGTGTTATCCCACACACCAGACACAAGTCTCTGAACTGCTCAAACAATCTTAATTCTCTGACCATCAAAACAGACACGCATAACAACTTTCGGCTTAACTTTTCAGGCACAACATCAGCTTTTTCCCGAAGGATATTCCAAGCCAAAGTCATAACTCATCAGGAATTCCAACCATCCGCGCTGTCTCATACTATATTCCTTCCGACTAAACAGGTACTCAATATTCTTGTGATTTACAAAACACTTCGAACCTAGAACCATAAAGATAATACCTCCAAATTTTCCAACACACTACAACCGCGACCAATTCCAAATCCATAATAATACAGATCCTTTTATGAATCCTCAATTGTCGTAAAGCATAAGCCACAACTTTACCCTCTTGCATTAACACACTGACTAAACTCATCAAAGACACATCACAATACCTCACAACCGGTTTATCCGGATCATGCAATATCAACACTAGAGCCGTGGACAACTTCTACTTCAGCTCACCAAAACTTACTCACAACGAACATCCAAAACAAACTACTCACCCTTTGCAAGTCAACTGAGATACCAGAAGTACGAACTTAACAAAGTCTTCCATAACCTGCAATAACAACCAACTGAGCCCAAACGTTTCTAATCTCCTTAACCAACTTCGGAGCCTCTCTTGTAGAACTACATCTACTTCCAATGGATCCATAACAATACTCTCATCTGAAATAACATATCCAAGAAAACTAACCCTTTTCAACCAAAATTCTCACTCGAATAACTTAGCATAAAACTTCGTCTCTTTTCAACACTTGCAATTCAAATCTCAAACACTCTACCTGTTCTTCCTCTGAGTTTATAACATATCCGAATATCCTCAATCAAAACCACTACGAACTTATCCAAATAAATATGGAAGATACGATTCATATACTCCACAAACATTCCAGACGCATCACTTGAAACTTTTAACGTGTTAACAGATTCATTTTACGTAATTCACGTAGTTCCGACTAATCCCAATAATCGACCAAAAATCCATTCCATAAATAATATTTCCACTTTCCAAAACATAGAACCCTTTTATAGCTCCACAACGATATAAAGAACGTTTAAATCAGATAATCGAAGCCAAAGTTAAGAAAGAAACAATTTGGAAAGATCTGCCATGTTCGCAATGCGAATCTCCCAGCGAGCATTCGTTTCCCTCATTCGCAATGCGAACCCCCAGCGAACCAAGGCAGAAGAAAAAGGGCACAAAGTTTGCACTACGAACTGCTGGCAAGCCTTCTCCTTAACCTTCGCACTGCGAAGCTCCGGCGAATCTTCGTATTCCCATTCGCGTTGGGTTCACTTATTCTCAATCGTTACCTTATTCAACTATCAGTAATCTATACACAATTTCTTCTCTTGACCGTCCAATTCCACAATTTCCAACATGTATCAACAACCAACCAAAAAGAACTCTTAAATATTACATCCACACCTAAGGGTTTTCTCAAGATTTCCATAGTCTCATACCATCAAGGAATTCCAAATCGTTTGCGATTCATCACAATTCAAAACTCAAGCTATCCAGAACACAACTGCAAGTTTCCATACTACTCACTGGTTAACATGCAACCTCCTACTATCATCTTTTTCCTTACCAACCATGCTGGACCTCTTCAAGTCGACACACTAATGTTTCATCCAAAACACATCTGAAAACCAGGCACAACTGAAAGCCTATCACTGTGACTTTCCTGTCAATTTCCAGAACACTAGCCTCACAATTATAACAAACACCTTAGTCTCAACTCCAAAGAGTGTCCTACTCACTTAGCAGATATAACCTCGACTATTCACCTTCGTCCAATTTAAGTTCACACTCTACTCTCTGAGAACAACCATTAGTAATACCCAATCATTCTCCCTCAGAGACATTCCAACTTGACCAATATACAAAACCTCTAATCCGCCTCATCTTCCAATATAAGAATCTTCATCGACTCATCAAAACAATTCGTAACCATTTCTAAAATTCCAAACCATTCATTGTACACACTATCAAAGCCGAAAAGACACGTCTATTCCATCCAACATAATTCTCGTCTACTGTCAACAAGAGATTAAGGGTGATCAGTTCCTCAATTTGTCAATAGACAGCCGACAATCATGATGGGGCAAAAACCATCTTTACCAAACTATAATAGCATTCCTCACATCTCATGCACAAAACTACCTAAGGCACCAATCCTTAGTCGACATAAACCTTACCTCCACATTCTCTCCGGAATCGGGAACAACACTATCCAAACAACATTTACAATCTTGCAATTCACAACACAATGACCCAACGCTCCACACCTGAAGCAACTTGGAGAAGTACCAGCTTCTCCCCCATTTATCTCAATCTAAATCCTGCAGACAAGGGATTAGAAAACTAGATAATACTGACAGTGTTTCACACACATATCACGTACTAAGAAACAAACAACATCGACAGTATTCGACTGTCACACCAACTAACTCAACAACTTGGCCGGACGGACCGACCTGCTCTGATACCACTAATGTAACACCCCAATTCCCATCACGAATAAATAATACATATATAAATCAGAGTAAATAAAAATTTATTTTTCTGACAGAAAACAGGGATGTCACAATTAAAGAAAGAAAACACAATCCCTGCTCATTTATTTGATACATAACACAAAATGGAATAACCTCAAAGGGAAACTTTTTCCATACAAAAGGAAAGGTCAATTATGGAATAAAGCGGAAGATCCATAACTGAATTGTTTTACAAAATGAATTGTTTTATAACATCAAAATATACCTACAAAGGTAATACAAAATAAATCTAACATAGGTATACATATATCACATAATCGTTCCCCGACTCCCGTGCTACGTATCAGAGCAGACACTAAGACCGACAAAAGAACGGAGGGCTAATCCTCACAATTGCCTCCAAGACTACAAATCTGCAATTGCCTCATAGAGCAACAAACCACAGCAGAAGGGTGAGAAATAACAACTAAATCAAGATTGCATAATAATATGCAAAACATATAAATTCACATACATAGTTATTTTCACCACAAACATCACATACCAATACATATAGCACGCCACAGATGCATAACATTTTTCTAATAATCCTACCACATAGCATATATCAACTATACCAACATAATCACATATTCACATATAAAGCACACCATAGTCATAACATAGGGAAACACGCCACCACGTCACATGTCATATGTTTATGCATAAAACATATTATCCACAACCAATGCATTTATCACATATGCACATCAATTCACCAATTCAAACATAAATCTCAACACATGCTCAATCAATTCACAATTCTCACACATAATTAATCCATTCATGATTTATGCAAATGCACAGAGACCGACACAACGACTCTATGCAATGCATATGCGGTACCATCCATCCATCATTTCTCAACACTAGTTCACTCAGGAACTATTGGAACCATCGCTTGTTACTTAGCGTAACTCGTCGTCGGGCAAACGATGTTCCCCGTCGCTTTCGGTCCTCTTTGTATAAGGCTCACGTCGTTTATGGATCGCTTTCGGTCCTCTTTGTATAAGGCTCACGATCCGATCGCTTTCGGTCCTCTTTGTATAAGGCTCACGATCGTCTATAATCATCGCTTTCAGTCCTCTTTGTATAAGGCTCACGATGTTATAGCGGATTCCCTCTGGAATCGATTCGTCGCTCACACCCACTAGGGCACACGACATCACAAGAATGCATATCATGATGCTTGGCATACAATGACTCATGACATTCAAATGCACACATAATCATGCACATATTTCAACTCATCAATTCCATACATTCAAAATTCAACCATATGAATTATCTCTTCATCATTATTCATGCATTGGAAATCAATTCAAACAATGCATTTACTTGCCATAAGGCCACCAAATAACACACATTGAATTTCACATACACAATGCATTTCATCATAAACCACAAACCACAACAATTAGCATTTTATCATATACATTCATATCAATTCACATCAAGAATTATTCACCATCAACCACAACAATCATACAATGTATTTCACCACACAACAACTTCATTATCACAAGCATCGGCATCATATAAATAGCACAAAAGCCCCACATTTATAGGACGATAGCATATCGCCGTAAACACAAACAAACACAACAAAACCTACAAACCACTAATAATCCTCTACCAAACATTCTTGGTTAAATCATGGTCTAACATCACTATTTAATAGCATCTTAAGTTATCTATCTAATGCCTCAAGTCCCACATCAATCGGACTCGCGATTCGGGAGTTATGGTGGAAACACAAACCACACTTTTCACACATACATCACTTTTCCATATTTTCTTATCAATCCAAGTCATAAACATATGTTTCTATTCCACTATCATAAAGAGCATTGAAATAGCTTTCCAACGCATTCGACCGTGCCTCAATCCAATTTACGGATCAAAAGTTATGAAGACAACAAAAACTGAAAATCTGTCACGTTTGCAGTGCGAAGCTCCCAGCGAACCGTGGCAGAAGCAAAAAGACCTGAAGTTTGCAATGCGAACGGCTAGCGAACGTTCGCTGATTCCTTCGCTTTGGCTCGCAATGCGAACCTGCGAAACCCAGAATTTCCAGCAGCGATAACATAGGGCATTTGGGATCAAAATCCCTCATTTCTTCCACCCAAACACTTCCAAAACATACTAAAACAACCAAAACATGATCCAAACCTAACAACAAGTATTCTACTCTGTTTTTATCGAATTTCTTCCGCGAAAACATCGATTTCTATCAATTTCTCCTAATTCCAATCGATACGAAAAGTTGTGAAACAACCAAAACAATTACAACAAACAACACATATACATACACAAGCAAGATATAATTGAAACTTCTCACTCTTACCCGATTAATCCCGCTCGAAACAGCGATGAAAAATAATATATTGTCAAATAAAAGTCAAAAATAAAATAATATAAAACGAAAATAATTAAATCGACTCAATTAAATAAATAAGACAAAACCTGGGCGTTATAGATTCGACCAGTTTCCTCCTCTACCTTTGTTGCCATTCCAGCTTCCTTTGCCTTTCCTTTCCTTTTTTGACTGTGCCTGCAAAACCATATCAATCTTCGACTTTCCTGCATCTCTTTCAGCCATACTTTGTTCATGAGACTCAAGCGTCCCTTGAAGCTCTTTCTTTGTCAATACTAACAAGTCTTTCGACTCTTCTATGGCTACTACCACGTGGTCGAACTTTGGAGCCAATGACCTCAAGATCTTTGCAACAACTGATCTTGATGTCAACACCTCTCCACATACCTTGATTTGATTCACCAGCTTTGTAACTCATGTGAAGAAATATGTTATACTTTCATTGTCTTCCATCTGAAGCAACTCATAGGTTCTCTTGTGAGTTTGTAACCTCACCTCTTTCACCTTCTCTGCGCCTCCAAATGACTTTTCAAGAATCTCCCACACTTCCTTCACTGAATCTACATCACTAACCTTTTCAAAGTTATATGGATCAACACACTGATGGATTATAAAGAGAGCTTTATAATCTTTCTTCTTCAACTCTTTGTGTGCAGCCTTTTCTTGATTTGTCGCGTTCTTTTCAAGTGGTGTTACTCATTCTTTCACAAGATCCCAAAGATCTTGATAACAGAAAACCACCTTCATCTGCTTGCACTAATTCTCATAATTATCTTTCTTGAGAATCGGAAGACTCGCCGGAAAGTGTCTGTTCGGATAATTCATCGTCATCACGATTTTCCTTCCTTGAATCGTAACCGGAGCTCTAGATACCAGATGTTGGAATTAACCCAAAACCTTTTTGAATTCCTATTCAATCTTGATCTCAAGATTGTTAGCAAACACGCAATGGTAATGAAAAAGTAAAGGTTGAGAAAGAAAATAAAGAGAAACGTTAGAGGAGAAGATGAACAATTTTTCTGCAGAGAATTCTCTGCCCGCAAACTGTGGAAATTATGTTATTTCACTTGCAACTACAAACTGTGAATACAAGTTCTCAATTCTGAGAGACTATTACAAAAATAAGGGTTTCTCCCTATTTATAGATTTAGGTTAGCTTGCACCCCAAGCCAAGGCCCAAAACTATAAAAGTTCAAAATAGTTAACATTACTAAAATATGCCTTAGTCGAAATCCTGTGTGAAGGAACCTCCTTCGACACTTCGACACACTATTACAACTTGACACACACATTATCACAATTCGTCTGCTCTTTATTTCTGTTGAGCTAAACTGCTTCGTCACAGGGTATTACAACTCAACAGATAATTAGTTTCTTTTAGCTTAATTACTTATCTATTAACCTTCGAAAAAGTTTCTATTAATTTATGTTGCATGTAGTGAGTTGAGTTGAGTTGATAAAATAGAAAGTTAAGGGGACAATTACTATTTTAAGGATTAATGGATAGGGATTGAAATATTTCCAAGATCCAGAAGATTCTCTTTTGTGTGGGTCTTGTTAATCATATCATGTTAAAAGAGTCACCGTCAAAATAATTCTATTTGAGATGTATACCATTTCATTATTTCTTCTTCAAGTCCTGGCTAAGTTGGTGCAGGTATCTGCCAATTAAAATCAACTGTTTTTAAGTAGACCATTTTATATGCAGGTTAAGATCAGATTCCTAGTGTTGTTTATAAAATAAATATCTAATAGAATGCTTTTTGTATAAATAGCATAAAAATAATATCATAAGAAGTGTGGTGATAAATGCTATTATTGCTTGCTGCAAGTTTGAATTCAAGATTTGGTAAGATTAAGGCTTGTTGAAATCCTATTTGGATGCAAAGCAATTGAATGACATTCAGTTTGGTGAATATGTTATGATCTGACTCGTATTTCTATTTCAGTGAAAAGGATCAGACTGGAAACTTGATGATTGTTGACCTTATAAGAAATGACCTTGGTAGTGTATGTGATCCTGGATCTGTTCACGTGTCGCATCTTATGGATGTACAATCATATGCAACTGCCCACACAATGGTGAGTACAATTTGTGGGAAAAGGCGGTCAGATGTCAGTGCAGTAGACTGTGTCAAAGCTGCAACTTTTTACAAACCATCCTGAACTAGACAGTTGAACAGAGCCGGAAATATTTGCCAGTTTGCTTGATTCTAGTTGTACCACAGTTTGGTTGAACCGAATTAGAGCGAATTAAATCGTAGTTTGTTTATCTTGTTTCTTTTTTTTGCAATTTTTCTTTTTATTTTTTAATACTTATTTATCATATGATTCAATTGTGGCTGAGTTTATTGAACTATGACTTTGCGATTTCACCGGTTCAATCTTCTGTTAAGTTTTTTAGAACATTACATGGTGAAGTAGTAGTAGTTGTAACTATTTGTGTGTTTCTTTTCCCTATAGGTCTTTTGATCAACTTGAAGCAGAGATGCTTAAAGGCAAGAAGTTACAGGTAATAATAGGCATTAAACCTACTGATAAGTGCTAAAAGATAGTATGATTTCACATAAAAACTTGACACTTATAAGGATAACATAGAATTTAGTTTTGATACATAGTTGTGTAATGCTTTTTGATCTCTTTGTTATTTTGCAGAGTTACCAACCTTTCACAAAGATGGATACACAAAACAAAGAAGAGTTTTTGTATGTTCTCCTGGCAAGCATATTATGCATATAGTGAGGACAAGGCAAGAGCTCGTCCGAAAATCCCACGTCGAGGGAATGGCAAGGCAAGTCAGTAGCAAAAAGGTACCATTGGCGTTTAGCGAAGTTGAAGCGAGGAAGCTCTCCAGGAGAGACCAGGCGGTTTAATGGATGAGCTGGCAGAAACTTCAAAATGAAGAAACGTGGCTCGCCAGGCGAGAGCAGCAGGGCACAACTTCTATACATAGAACCAGAAAAAATTCAGAAAGGGATAACTAGAGAGGGAGAGAAAACCAGAGATAGAAAAATATAGTAACAATAGGAAAGAGTACTATTATGAAGTACAAAAGCTTGATTCGCATCAATCGTCGGTAAATCAGAATTATGCACATTCATTTATTTTCTTTTCATTTGTATCAAGCTACCATGAGTAGCTATATCCCTATCTTGTTGGGATTAGATGTAGTTCACCATAACAGTATGTATGTTTATTGATTATGGCATTGTATATAATCTATTTATGAATTAATATAGATCTTATCTTTGTTTCACTGTTTAACTTTATAGATTGGAATTGATATTGAGAAATAAAGTCCGAATCATGATCTAAGATAACAAGCTAATTGATTCTAAATGCTAGACATAGATTTAAGTTTAACATTCACCGTAAGTATTGATTCTTAATGCTACTATATTGTTTAATAGGCTGAGAAATCTTCGATTAAATAATAAGGTCTAACTCTCGTCAGGAATTTAGACATAAACTCTAATTATGAGCGATACGTGAGGATATTGATGAATATCTAGGTTTTGTATAAGTGATTAATAAATTGCGTATTCAATCAGTTTATGAAATCCAATCCCAACAAGCTCTCATATCTCTGAAACTTTATCTATCATTTATCGATTTACATTCTGTAACTTTAAACCATCAAACATCTTTCAAACTTCTACTTAAAATCGTAGTAACGGTTGAACGACATTGATATTGCACCAGTCTTTGTGGATATGGTAAACAAATACTTACTTTTGATACTGAACATCAACATGGCGTCGTTGCATGGGATTGGCGTTTAGATATTAAAGCATAGCAATAGTTTCTATATATTTTTTGTACATTTCTCTATATTCTGTATATATTTGTTTTCCGTCATGTTTGTTCAAGTCTTTGGTTAGGATATATGCTCTATGTATATGCTTCGAAGAAAAACATTGGCAGATCAATTGCTTTTTGATCTAGAAATTGAAAGAACTGCCAATAAAAACAACAGCAAAACTAGAAAATGCAACAAACTTTCCAGATAAAGAAAGCAACAAAAAGACAGTTATAAGTAAACTTCTTCAACATCTCCAAAACTAGAAGTCGTGGCTGAACCAACTCCTACTGCTGAACAAACCGTAATGTCGTGCCATAATAGTCCAAGACGTTTGGCTCATATGGGTAGAACTCTAACAAATGCTCGACAAACAGGGATGAAGACAGGTACACTTCTTTTGTCGTTCTTGATCATGGAGATCCTTACATTTATCTTACCAAATTTTATGAGTTAGCAGGTACACTTGGAGTCTATGAGACAAAAGAAGAAGTTGTATTTATGAGACTCTTTCCTCATTCTCTAATCGGTAAAGCAAAAGATTGGTATCTCGACCTCCCAACCCAAATCATGACCAACTGGAATATGCTAGAAAAGATATTTCTTAACAGGTTCTTTCTGCAGAACAAATTTTTGGATGCTAAGATAACTATTACATTTTTTTCTCAAAGTTCAACTAAAACTCTTTGTGAAGCTTGGGAACAATACAATTCTATGTTACTAAAATGTCCAAATCATGGCTTAGATGATCTCACACAAATTCAAATTTTTCGTAATGGATTGCAACCACAACCGAAACTTTTATTAGATGCAACTCCAGGTGGTTCTTTGGTGTCAAAGAGTGCAGAAGAAGCAATTTCAATTTTTGATAGAATGACACTCAACAATCACCAAGTTCAATATAACAGAGGTACGACACAACGAAAAACCTAGAATTATGGAATTAGGAACAAATGATGCAATATTGGCTCAAAATAAGTTGCTTACTCAAACCATGGAAGAACTCACCAAACAATTTTCAAAACTTCCACAATAACAAAAACAGATGCAAGAAGCACCTAAACTTCAACAGGTCATTTTTTCCAACTTTGCACTGGTGACCATCCAACTGATTTTGTCCTCCAATTAACGAGGAAGTTAACTATTTGGGAAATCAGTAACAAATGCAAGCACTGTATCAAGGTAATCGAGGTTATCAACGTAGAAACAACATAAATTATGATCAAGGGTGGATGCCAGATGTAGGGTCGTCCAATAGATAAAATCCATATTAAAACTTCAACGAGATTCCTCCTTAATCAGATAAACTCTCAAAGTTAGAGAATACTTTGACATAATTTATGCCAATGTCTATGGCTAATCAAAGAAATACGGATGCATCGATCAAAAATCTTGAAACACAAGTTGGTCAAATAGCCAAACAACTAGCAAATCAACGACAAGGTATATTCACATCAAATACTCAAACCAATCCAAAAGAACATTGTAATTAAATTATAACAAGGAGCAGAAGAGTATTAGACAAGAACACCAGTGAAGAAGAAGAGGTTGTTGTTGAAATGAAAAAGAATCAAGAAGAAAAAAAAGATAAAGAGTGAGAAGGGGGAGGAAGAAAATAAAGAAGATCTAGGGAAAGTTACATTACCGGTTACCATAGAAAATGTCAACTTGAAAGCTCTTATTGATATGGCATCAAGCACGAACCTTCTACCGTTACCTTCTATCAAGAAGATCTGTAATCTCGATTTGAAACCTACAAAGATGACTTTGCAACTTGCAGAGAAATCTATCACACAACCATCTAGAATAGTGAAAGATGTGGTGGTTAAAATTGAAAGATTTTATTCCCGATATATTTTGTTGTGATGAACATCAAAGAAGATGAAGACGTTCCACTGATTTTAGGTCGCCCCTTCATGAAAATAGCCAGAATGATGATTGATATTGATGAAGGAGTAATGAAAGTTAGGGTCCAAAATGAGGAGGTCTATTTTAACTTGTTGCAAGCAATGCAACATTTGAAAAACAAAGAATATTGTTTCAAAATAGGGGCTATTGATGAAGCAGACATGGAATTAAGTAGGATGAAAAGAAAAGCAAGACCATAGAATGGTAGTGAAGATGCTTGGATCATTTCATGCAAACCACCTTGATTTTACTCGAAACAGACGTTGAGCTAATGACGTTAAACAATCGTTTGTTGGGAGGTAACCCAACCTTTTAAATATTTAAATTTTTTCTTGCATAGTAGGTTGTCAAAAAGGTAGAAGTGATTGGCCTCAAATATTCATTTAAAAAAAGATGTAGAAAACTGCATTCTATTATGTTCTCCATGCAAGATTTCCTTCACCATGTGAGGCTTTTTGTTCATTTCTCGCTCTGGGCTCGCCAGGCGAGAATACCAGAACCAGCAAAAAGTACACTCGTGCCATTTACTTCCCTTTAGTGTTGCGTGTTTTAAAGTCTTTTGAATCCTTTCGTATCATTATGTTCAATCCTTGTTGTTTGTGCTCAAACAATTATCCTCTAAATGGTTTGAAGAAGGCAAAAAATAGAAATATCCAAGTTTGCATGAATCAACAAAAGGTGAAATGGTAATGATACAAATTTGGATGAATTTCACACAACACTACTACAAATTACACTTTTTATGATGAAGCTTTTACCTCATCTAGAAAAAACTGAGATATTATGCCAAGTTACGCCATGTTTTATTTTTTTATAAAAATAAAAACAACATATTACCTCGGTTTTGAGAAAAACAAATCATGACATGCTTCGAATCCCAGCTATTGCACTTTATGTTTTTACTTGTTTATAAGTGTAAATTAAATGACCTAACCATTCGTCTTTCGATATAACCGAGGGATACAATAATTAGATTTTACTATAAAAGCACTTGTTAAATAGATTTTACCCTAACCCTTACTTATACGAAGTCGCCCCAAACTAGTATGTATCATTCTTTGGGATGAATTGCAAGATAGAAAAAATCTTCAATGTTCTTCTATACTTGAACAAAACATTTTTTCTGCCCTTACAATCTATCTCACATGATGGTGTTTATGTTAAATTTTTGGAGCAACTCTCTGTTAAAGAATGTTGGAAAATTTCCCTATGATAGATTGCAAGTGCAAAAAATCATTCCTCATTCTAGGTTAAACAAATAAGGTTGTTCAACCTTTGAAAAGATATACACAATAAAACCTGGAATTGCAGCGATGATGATGAGTCTATTTTTATTATATATTCTGTGTAAACAATATAATACTTTTAAAAAATAAATAAATATAATTCACCTCGATTTTCTTCTAAAACCGAGGGGGTTACTTATTTTATATTATTTTTCTATTTAAAATAGAAAATACGTTTCACCTCAATTTTTTCTAAAAACCGAGGGAACATGTGCTCTACTACAAAAAGAGGGTTTTTTTTGTTAAATACACAGCTACAACAATGAATGTCTACCCTACATTCTTAAAGGAACAACGCTCGAAATATTGGCAAGACATCAATCCACAACAAAATATCTACATCCACCACTATATATCTTTTTTTTTTTTTGAATAATAAGAAATTTATATTACCAAAAAAACAATTCAGTACAATACGCCGATCAATGATCCGGGCACATAAAGACAAAAAACGACAAACTAGAATAGGAACTTAATACACATAGTTAATTCGGTGGCAGTACTCGTTTATCTTAGTGTTCTTCTCCACCCTTCGTATCACCATCTCCCGGATGACGGCGTTATCTAGCACCTGTCGTCCTTCTGATTGGAACACCTTCTTATTACGAATTGACCAAACATGATAAACTATTTCCGCCATTATTGTTTTGAGTAATCTAGCTTTCATACCTTTACCTCTAGTGGCTCTAATTGCCCACTTCAACTCTTCGTCCCAACCATTAGGATTGCGCACAATTGACAGGGCCCTCAATTGATCTCTCCACACCTGATTGGTTTCTGCGCATTCAAATAACAGATGCTCGGTTGTCTCTATCTTCCCACAGAAAACACATTTATCATCAGTACTAATCCCACACCGTCGAACTCTGTTCTTTGTCATGAGACGATGGTGGCATGCCATCCACAACATGAAAATAGCCCTTGGCCTTGCTAGATTACCAAACAGTAGGAATCTCAAGTCCACTTTTGGTTTTGCCGCTCGAAGCTCCTGGTACATCATGGTAACCCTGTATTTCTTTTTTGCCACGAAACTCTGCCAGCAGCCTGTGTTAATCAGTGTGTCTCTATGCTTGAAGACTGCTCGAACCATCCAAGACACAGCTGGGCCTGGCTCGAATGTTTGCACCTCTCTATTTTTCAGGTAGTATTGGTGAATCCACTTTATCCACAACACATCCTTCTTTATCCAAAGGTTTCATAATTGTTTACCCATCATAGCAATATTCCATTCTGCTAATGATATCACGTTCATCCCCCCCACCGTGACTTGGTCACAGACTTGATCCCAAGAAATGGGAGACTTCCTACTCTCGGCTTGTTTTCTGGTCCATACAAACATTCGACACAATGATTCAATTCTTTTGAGCACCTTTTTTTGTAGAGGAAAAATCTGTAACCAGTAGTTAGTAATTGATAAAATTACACTTCGAATAATTTGTATTCTTCCTGCATAAGAGAGGAGGTGTGTACTCTAGTGTGCGATTCTTTTCATAACCTTTTCTATGAGAGGTTGGCAAGCATGGACTGTCAGCTTCTTACTGTCCAGTGGAACACCCAGGTACCTAACTGGTGAAGCACCTTCTGATAGGCCAGTCTGTTGACAGAAGGCATTTCTCTCCTCAGAAGTCACACCTGCTGCAAAGAGTTTACTTTTTGCTTGGCTCACATACAAACCCGTTGCCTCTGAGAAACATTGTATTTTCTCCATGATGAGCCTCAAAGATGTGCTGTCTCCTCTAGTAAACAATAAAATTTCATCTGCAAAAAACAAATTGGTTATTCTCAGTTTTTCACATTTTTGGTGAAAATTGAAATCAGGATTGGATTGCAAGGTCTGCAGGGTCCTATGAAGGTACTCCATAATGAGTACAAATAATAGGGGAGATATAGGATCCCCCTGCCTTAATCCTCTTCTTGCTTTAAGTAACCTGGTTGGGATGCCATTAACAGAGTATTTGTATGAAACAGAGCAAACACAAGCCATCACCCACTGAATAAACACATTTGGAAACCCTAGCTCCCTCATTATCTGGTCTAAGGCTTGCCAATCTACCGTGTCATATGCTTTTTGAATGTCCAATTGTATCATACACCTAGGAGACATATGCTTCCTTCCATACCCTTTCACTAGTTCCTGTGCAAGTATTATATTATCCTGAATATTTCTTCTAGGTATAAAAGCTGATTGTGAATCTTCTACAACCTTTCCAACTACTTTGGCTAGCCTTGAAGTCAAAATCTTGGATATCACCTTATAAATCGTACTGCAACATGCAATAGGTCTCATGTCTTTTACTATTTTTGCATTGGGGCCTTTGGGTATAAGGGTGACTAAAGTACAGTTCACTACAGGATACATTCTACCAGTCTTGAAGAAATCATGTATGGCTGCCTTCATGTCAGTTTTCACTATATCCCAAGCTACTTTGAAAAAGTAGGCATTATAGCCATATATCCCAGGAGCCTTATCATTACCTATACTAGTGAGTGCTTTCCAAATTTCTTTATCTTCAATGTCTTGAATAAGTTCTTGAGCATCCTCTCTTGGCAATAGTTTTCCCACCCTGATAGTAGTGATATCAACACCTCTCATATGATTATTTTTGGACCCAACCAAGTTACCATAGAACTCCAGTATTTCTACTTCCAATTCATCCTGGCCATTAAGATCATTTCCTTTCAGGCTTTGCAGTCTTGTTATCTGTTTTTGCTTGTTTTTCTCTCACAGCAATGCTTGGAAGTAGGAATTATTTTGATCCCCCAATTGAATCCAGTTGGCTTTAGATTTCTATTTTAGAATGTCCTCCTCCACCTGATTCAGGTTAATAAGTTGTTCAGTCTTCTCCTTTACCTGCTGAATAGTCTGATCATTGAGGTTGTCATTTGTGATGTTGGCTTGAGCCCTATGTAGATCTTCCCTTACTGTATTAATCTGCTCTTGAATCCTAGTATATCTTTTGTTTAACAGTTTCAACTTTGGCTGGAGTCTCTTCAATTTCTCCCATAGAATGAACATGGGGTCACCTTGGATATCCTCTTGCCAAGCTTCTTCAACCAGACTTAAAAAGCCTTGTTCTTTAGTCACACAGTTCAAGAATTTAAACATAGATTTTCGCCTGGTCTGATGGGTATGGTAGCTAACCTTGACAGGGGTGTGATCTGAAATGTTGGGTGGAAGGTTATCCACTATGACATTTGGAAATGCTTGGTACCAAAGGGTATTCCCTATAGCTCGATCAATTCTTGATTGTATGAAATCTGTTGCATGTTTGTTGTTCCAGGTGTAGTGAGGTCCAATTGTATCTGCCTCAAATAAGCCAGTTATTTGCATCATTTCCACCAAATCCTTGTACTCTGCCTCAGTGATCTCTCTGCCTCCAATCCTGTCTTGACTGGTTCTAACATTGTTGAAGACTCCAATAACCAGCCAGGGATCATTGATGTTCTCACCTATCTCGTCTATGGCTTTCCACAGTATTCTCCTTTTATCAAGATGACTTACTGCATACACTACTGTCAATATATATTTATAGGCTTGATTTGTCTCTGTGATTTCCATGTGTATAAACTGCTCAAGAGTGTGAAGAATTCTAACATAGACTTTGGTTGGGTTCCAAAGCACCCATATCCTACCATTATCCTGTTGGTCATAGTTGTCAATGTAGTTCCATTGTGTACCAAACTTCCTTCTAATTCTATCAGCATTATGTCTTTTAACCCTAGTTTCTAACAAAGCATAAATGGGCACATTGAGTGTTGAGAGATAGGAGCGGATCTCTCTGTTCCTAGCCTCCTTGTTTAAGCCCCTTACATTCCAACTAACTAACACGGACCACCTAAGCTATCTCCACTTGGACAATCTCCAATCCTAAGAGGAGTAAATTGGTTAGCATACCTTGTATTCAAGTTTTGTTGGGTTTGTTCCACATTATTTTTACCTCTGTCAACCTTATGTGGTGTAATCCAACCTTCATCCTTATCCTTGTGTTGTGAGTCTTGTCCCCTACTCTGTGTTGTTTGCTTGACTATCTGCTCATCGTTGTTCTTCTCACTTGGCTTTGCCCCCTCCTATGTGGTTACTAGCTCTTTAACAACTGGCTTCCATACCTTCCTTTCTTTATCCACTCTGGGAATGGTCTCACAATTATGGCCAACCTTGAGACATTTGTTGCAATATGCCGGTCTCCATTCATATTCAATTGGTTGTTCAATCAGCCTCCCTGTATGGTCTATAATCTTTACAGACTACTTCAATTTTTGGGTAACATCCACCTCTACCAAGACTCTTGCATATGATATTCTCCATTTCTTCGCCGTGCACTCATCTGTGGTAATTGGTTTGCCAATAGCACTTGTTATCTTTGAGATACTCTTTTCACCCCACATGTGTAATGGCAGATTAGGCAACGTCACCCATAAGGGAAGTACCCGCAGCAAGTCTTCTTTCAACTCAAACTCTGGGGACCATGTCCTAATAAACATTGGTTTCCCACGTATGAAATACGGACCCTTAGTTATGACTTCTTGTCGCTCCTCTTTTGTTTTGAACCTACCAATAAAGTAACCCTCTTCATTGTAGTAGAGTTGTGGCATCGACACAAACCCCCATGAGCTCTCCATAAACCTCTTAACAGCATTCATTGAAAGATCATCTCCTATGGCAAATAGAATCAAAGCAGTTTGCCAATATGCTATTTCATCCTCGACATCTTCATCTTCGATAGTAATCTCAATTTCCCCATTTACAATCTTAGGTGCTATAAAATCAACTGACATACCTCGACTTAGCGTACGATTGCCCTTAAGTACTTCTACCCATGGTTTAGATATCTTCGCAGATTTGGGATTGGTATCATCATCACTTTCTCGTTCTCCTTCAATCAATGTTTCCTGATTGGTCGCCATAGCTGGTTCGCTATTTTTTGATTGTGGTTTCTCCGCTGCAATTGCGATTGGCTTGTTGCGTCTTCTCGTTCTTCTGTTTCTCCATCCATAGTCGCTTGTGTGATGATTGTTCTCACGGATCCTTTCCGGTGCGCTGCCACCTGAGATCTTGGCCGGCCAACGCTCCTCTTCTTGTGAAAGCATTTGCCTTTATAACATTTGCACAAGATAATGAAATTTTGGAACTTAAAAAAACTCGAAAAAGTTTTCAATGATGGATTACAAGTGCAGAAAAAACATTTCCAATATTTGGAACTGTTATTTCCTTACTTGGGGCGGATAGCTCATTAGAATTTGATTGCATGCAGTCCATTGAACTTTAAAATAATGAGCACAAATTATATTAAACCAGATCTGGATTAGAGAAAAAATGTGTTGTTCTCCAAGAACAACAACTACTATGATATCACTGCATTTGTTGTAATAATGTAATTTAATATTCTGTGTAAATAATGTAATGTTTAAAAAAAATTATTCACATTTTACCTCAGTTATAGTTTTGGCATGATAATTGAGGATATTGATCATCTTTCTTTAGCAAATATGTGTCGTCCATTTCACGATTATCAATGCTCAAGACACTTCCCTTAGTGATCCGTGTGAAATCTAACAAACATCCATTATAAAAACACTCTGAATATAAATAATTGTTAATGAAATATATAACATGAAAACTTTGAAGGAAAAATAACTTGGTAAAGTTCTCTACGATTGATTGCAAGATCAGAAACTAAATTGTGCTTAAGGTTTATGTTCTTCAATAATATTATTTTTTTATGGTGTTCTTCAAAAATCATATATTCATTCATTTAAGTAACCATTTTCTTGTTTTACATCAGAAACAAATAAATGCGAAAGAGATCTGGAATATATTGCACCCAACATTTTCTCTTCCTCGACATTTCAATGAAATGAGGATCCAACATCTGATCTTCACCAACAGTGATGACGATGAATCAGATTAAAAATTTATTATATATATTTACAAAAATATTTTGTGTAAACAAGTAATATTATGAGTAAACAATTAATTTATAAATATTTTGTAGTTTGTAACGAATAAAAAAAATATCAATCTTACCCCTCGGTGTTATTAATAAATTGAGAGGTTTGATGTGCAAGTTTTGAAAACATTAAAAGTGCAGAAGTCTGGGTTCGAACCCAGGTGCATAAGCATTTTTCCCTCGGTGTTTTAAAAACTGAGGTGTTAAGTCGTTATTTTTCATGATGCCATTTGTTACCTCGCTTCTTTAACTAAGATTAAATCCATTTTGTGTCCGAGGTGAAATGTGTTTTTTGTAGTAATGAAAGCAAGGTACATGTTTATTGCATTCTAGATTATTAGCATGAATTTTAAATTGGTGCTTTGTGCGAATCATTTCATGTATCATTTTGCAATAACATGCTTCATGCTTGAATCACTTAGGTCTAAACCAGAAATTGTGAGGAAAACTTCCATTGTTCATTAATATGCTCAGGATGATTGATAATTCTTACTTTAACTCATTTGATTCGTGTTAAATCTTTCATTTGTTTTGAAAAATGTGAAAGCATGGAAAGGATCAAGGAAATTGTTAATATTTAGCAAAGCCACCAAAACCAAAATAAACTCATCTTACCTGGTGAATGAGTAAGAATTTGTAACCCCCTTTGAGCCAATTGTCATGAATGCATCAATTATGAACTCAAACAAATCACTAAGTACACCACTTGGTGAATGTATTATCTTTCATTCAAAAATAAAAATGTTCATAATAGATTCATTCTAAATTTTTCTTTGGAAGCAAAACCCTAAACCAGTCATGATTAATGTCTCTTGCCAAGAATTAAGAGTACGTTTAAAAGAAAATTAGAATTGTGCAAGTTGGGGAGAATTTGCTTCATGAAAAAGAAAAAGGAAAAATTGAAAAATGGAAAGAAATATGCAATGAAAACAAAAATAAAGAAATAAATGAAAGAAAAGGAAAATAAATGAATGAGAACATTATTGCATCAAAAGATTTGAGGGGTGGAAAAGAAAATAAGAGTAACAAAAGTGTGGATAATGTATAAGAGTGATATACTCTTTATTAACTTGGACCATTCTTGTTTCAAAAAACTTTAGAAATGATATTTTCTTGTGAAACCTGGCCAAGTTACAACCTGTAAAGTCTTTAGTGATCTATGCTTTTGTAATTTCAAAATAAATTTCCTAGGTGAATGCATGAATTGATCAAGATGTTAGCAAGATTATTTGAATGAGAGTTCATTTTCCCACATGTTGAAATTTAAATTCTTCATCCATTTTATGAAGAAGTGTGTAGGGTGATTCAAGAATGATTGTGATTTTGCTTTAGAATGTATGAAATGAATGTTGTTTTTAGAACTTACTCCATATTCATGTTTTGATTCTAGGATGGTGATAAGCATAACCTTTACGTAGCATTCTACACTTGAACCATGCATTTCTTTCATTTGTTTAGAATTATTGATCATGGAACGTGGTGAAACTTTATTGCATTTGAAAAGCTATTTAAGGCTTTGGTTAAGGAAAAACAAAGATTCAAGTTGGGGTAAGTTTGATAAGTGCTAAAAGATAGTATGATTCCACATAAAAGCTTGGCACTTATAAGCTTAAACTAACATAATTTATCATCAAATTCCCCAAGGATAACATAGAATCTAGTTTTGATACATAGTTGTGTAGTGATTTTTGATCTCTTAGTTATTTTGCAAAATTACCCACCTTTCACCAAGATGGATACATAAAACAAAGAAGAAGAGTTTATGTATGTTCGCTTGGCGAGCATATAGCGAGGCCAAGGCGAGAGCTCGCCCAACAAGCCCACATCGAGGGAATGACGAGACAAGCCAGTAGAAAAAAGGTACCATTAGCGGGGAAGCTCGCCAGGCGAGCTAAATACTCGTCGGGCGAGACAAGGTGGTTTGATAGATGAGTTGGCAGAAACTTCAAACTGAAGAAACTTGACTCGTTAGGCGAGGCTGCTGCTCGCCAAGCGAGAGCAGCATGACACAACTTCTATAAATAGAACCAGAAAACATTCAGAAACAGATAACTAGAGAGGGAGAGAAAACCAAAGATAGAAAAATAAAGTAACAATAGGAAATGGTACTATTACGAAGAACAGGAAGCTGGATTCGCATCAATCGTCGGGAAATCAACATTGATACTCATTCATTTCTTTTCTTCTCATTTGTATCAAACTACCATGAGTAGTTAAATCCATTTGTTGTTGGAATTGGATGTAGTTCATCATAACAGTATGTATGTTTATTGATCATGGCGTTATATACAATTTATTTATGAATTAATATCGATGTTATCTTTGTTTCACTATTTAATTTTATTGATTGGAATTGATATTGAGAAATATTGTTCGAATCTTGTTCTAAAATAACCATTTGTTAAATTCTAAATGCTAGACATAGATTTAGGTTTAACATTTACCGCTAGTATCAATTCTTAATGGTACCTTATTGTTTAATAGGCTGAGAAATAGTCGATTAAATAATAAGATCGAAGTCTCATCAAGAGTTTAGCATAAACTCTATTTATGAGTGATACTTAAGATGAATATCTAGGTTTTGTATTGTAATACCCCGTATTTTACCCCGGATAATATTATATTGTGATCGACTGAGCCCAGTGTACTCTGAGAAATTATTTGATAAAATAATTAGAGTAACGGTGGAACTGAGAATAAATCCAATTAATATTATCTGACTCTGAGGTATTTTATTAATTTGGACTTAAGAGACTTTTTGGACATTTAGTAGTATTATTTCTAATACTAAGTTTACTACTTATTCTTTTCCTCCCACTTTCCAAACACAAAAGGAAAGATAATAAGAAAGAGAGAGAAAGAGGAAAGAAGGAAAAGGAAAGGAAGGAGAAAAAGAGGAGAAGAAGAAAAGTTCAAGAACTTCAAGAATCATCATCATCCATTCATCAAATCTTTATCCAATCATCTCATCTTCCCCATTTTCATCATCTATCCAAGGTGGGTTCTAGTTAGGACATTAGTTTTAGAGTTTTGGAAATGTTGAGTTAGGTTAGAATTATTGGAAATCGATAATCTAACGGTTAAAAATCGGTATAAATTGTGTTGTATGATCACTCCATGCTTATGAACATTAATTATGCTTGTTTGTGTTGTTTGGAATTGTTTTGGGTTGATAAAGTGGATTTTCTAGCTTTTGGAACCATGGAACCCGTAAGGGGAGAATTCTGGTTCTGGTGTGATTCGCCAGGCGAATTGGAAATTCGCCACGCGAATTAGGTCTCGCCACAGTCTCGCCAGGCGAAAGGCTGGTGAAAGGGATTCGCCAGGCGAAATCCCGATTCGCCAGGCAAATTTGAAGAGACAGAAATGTATTAGCTACTGGAACTTTTGTTTTTCTAAAAATTGGGGATTCGCCACTGGATTCGCCACGCGAAGTGCTAGCGAATGGAGATTCGCCAAGCGAAGTACTGGCGAAGGGGTATTCGCTAGGCGAAATCTAGATTCGCCAGGCGAATCTGCCTGGGATCAAATATTTTCTTTTCTTCAAAAATCCGTAACTTTTGACTCGTTTACCCGATTTAAGAGTTCTTTATATCGATGTGACGCTAAGAAAATATTCTATGCATTGGAGGTGGAAAATGTTAATTTTACTGCCCGATTAAATAATCGAAGAATTTCCAAAGTGGTATATTTATGTTTTACCTGTCATATATTATTCTATGGTGCAATTATGATATATCTAGCCTATCCTATTATTGTTTAACATGATTGTAAGTGAAAATGAATGCCAATGTGAAAATGATATAGGAAGAGTGAGGAAACCTCAACTTGAACTATAGGAGAATCTAGTAAGGAACTAGAAATTGTAGACAACTCTAGGTGGCGATGCTCGGGCACGTGTTGTTGGAAGATACATCCTTGCCGAGTATTGGCCTAGTTGAGAGTGAAACACTAGTATGGAACATGTGGTTAACCTTGTGGTTTAGTAAGGTATGAGAAGCCTTAAGGTATTATAGCCTTGTGATTGTCGAATACAATTGTGTTGTTGTATGTGATCATGTAATCATAACCGGTTTATCTTGAGTGTAGTTTCATGAGTCTCGGACTCCTCTGAAATGGATGCACAACTACTTGGCAGGTTTGATTCGCCGTGCTGTACGAATGACGCCCATGGAGCGTATTCTTGTGACGGTAAAAGGCCCGTGTGAAGTGACAGTTCATAATGGTAAAAGGCCCGTAGAACACGAATCCATTCGTATGTCAATTAGATTACAAGGATCTATGACTCGGATCGCCTTCTAGACGTAGAAGTGGACGGGAACAGGAGGTACCTTGGTATGGTTATCGATTAGTGATACTTTGAGTTGATGAACTCATGGCATGTCTCCATATAGTGTGGGAATTGTAAAGTGTGAACTCAAGAGTCCCTTCCCTTTTCCCCGGACTCGAGTTAGGATGGTTAGAACCTTTTAATCTGAGAGAATCCATAAGATAGGGAACTCACTAAGATTTTATGTATCTCACCCCATGTTGTTGATGTATTTCAGGTGCTTCATGTTCCGAGAAGGGTAAGGATAAGGTCGTGTGATCTTTTCCTTGTCTGTTGATGGCTAGCTTCCGTAGCGGAGTTTATTTTGAGATCATTGTTGATCTAGCTCTTAGTTTTTATCTTTTCAACATCTTGTGTATATTATGCCTTTAGAACTTTTAGTTGTTGTATTTTAGGGCATGTAATATATATAATGTGTTAACTAGGAGCTTATGGTGTTTCAGTACCAAACACTTGGATTCATATATAATATTTATGCTTTGATGTATGAGTTTTATATATGGGTATTATAGTTGGTATCAGAGCAGGTCGTATCCTCGACCTAGCCATGAAATAGTATAAGTATTTCTTTTCGTTTCATATGCATTGTGCCGCCATTGGTCTTAAGTGTTATATGTATAGTATTGAGCCTGATCAACTTAATCCTATCTATATGACGTTTAGGAACATGGCTGGCGGACGCAGAAACCGTGGTAGATCCGGAGTGAATCATCCTGTGTCGAATCCGCCGGGCGGCGATGGCAATGCTCCTCTGTATCAGTTTTTGCAACAGATGCAGCAGCAACAGAATCTATTCATGTAGCAGATGGTACAACAAACGAATGGAGGTCTGCATCCTCAAGTGGTTGTTTCAGAAGCTGTAGGTGGGAGTTTTCAGGATTTCATCCGCATGAATCCTCCAGAATTTCATGGAGGATTAGATCCTGTGAAAGCTCATGAATGGATTGCTGGCATGGAGAGAATTTTTCTGATAATTTACTGTAGTGAGGAAAACAAGGTAGTGTTTGCTTCTCACTCATTGAGAGGTCCTGCTAAGAGGTGGTGGGATATTGCTTCATCTTTTATGACTATTCAAGGTGTGCCTAAAGTGTGGGAACAATTCAAGGCTACTTTTATGGAGAAGTACTTTCCTAGTTCTTTAAGGATCCAAAGAGAATTTGAATTCCAAGAGTTACGGCAAGGTTATGTGATAGAGAATGATTTGAGGAGTGTTCAGACAGAAGGGAATTCGCGTAGGTCGAACCGGAATGACTATGAGAGGTCAAGCCAACCGTTTAGGCCAAGGCAACAAACCTTCAAAGGGAAATAAGTGCAAAGTAGTAGACCTAATACTCCTTCTTTGTGCTGGTTGTGCAACAAGTATCATTTTGGGAAGTGTAGAGATGGAGCCTCTAGGTGTTATCATTGTGATGAAGTGGGTCATTTGGCAAGAAACTGCCCGTAGGGTGGGAATCAGACATGAGGGAAGAATGCCAGAAGAGTTTACACTTTGGATACAAGGAGGAAGAAGAGTGACAACTCTTTAATAGCGGGTACGTGTTTCGTAAACGGACATCCTTGTTTTGTTTTATTTGATTTTGGAGCAACACACTCCTTTGTGTCAATGCAATGTGTGAAGTTGTGTTTTGTCCGAAGTTAAGGGAGTAGCGACCTTCAAGTCTTGTGTATTTCCGGTAGCCTGTGAGATTTCAGAAGTTTTCCCCGAAGATGTCACTTCTCTTCCTTCGGTGAGAGAAGTGGAATTTTCTATTGACCTGGTACCGGGAACGGCTCCTATATCCATTTCTCTGTATCGGATGGCACCACCTGAATTGAGAGAACTGAAGGAACAATTGGAAGAGCTTGTGGCTAACCATTTTGGTTAGACCTAGTGTCTCACCGTGGGGAGCTCCAGTATTGTTAGTAAAGGAGAAGGACGGTGGGATGCGGTTGTGTATCGACTATCGTCAGTTGAATAAAGTCACCATTAAGAATAAGTATCCCTTACCCATCATAGACGACCTGTTAGATCAATTAAAAGGAGCCTGTGTGTTCTCGAAGATTGATTTGAGGTCGGGTTATCACCAAATCCGAGTGAAGAGTTTCGATGTACCTAAAACTGCATTTAGGACCCATTATGGTCATTACGAATTCCTAGTGATGTCTTTCGGTGTGACTAATGCTCTAACTGTTTTTATGGATTATATGAATCGGTTATTTCAAGTTTACTTGGATCAATTTGTTGTGATCTTCATTGATGACATTCTTATCTATTCCCGTACTCCGCAAGAGCACGAAGAACATTTGAGAATCGTCTTATCGATCTTACAAGAGAAGCAACTTTTCACCAAGTTGAGCAAGTGTGAGTTTTGAATGTCGGAGGTTAGTTTTCTTGGTCACGTCATATCTCGGGGAGGTGTGGCGGTTGATCCATCAAAGGTTGAAGTCGTAATTATTGGGAGAGGTCGAAGAATGTTTCGGAAATTAGAAGTTTCTTGGGACTGGCAGGTTATTACCGAAGGTTTATCAAAGGCTTTTCTCAATTGGCGTTACCTATGACTAAACTTACTCGGAAGGATTGTCCTTATGAGTGGGATTCGGCTTGTGGGCAAAGTTTTATGAGTTTGAAAAAGAGATGGACGACTGCTCCTGTTCTGATCATTCCTGATCCTAGCAAGTCGTATGAGGTATTTTGTGATGCATCTAAGATGGGTTTAAGAGGTGTTTTAATGCAAGATAGTCACGTGGTGGCTTATGCTTCTCGACAGTTGAAAGTTCACGAGAAGAATTATCCAACGCATGATTTGGAGTTAGCGGCAGTGGTGCTTACTCTGAAAGTGTGGCGTCATTATCGGTATGGAGTCCGCTTTGAAATGTTCAGTGACCATAAGAGTTTGAAGTATTTATTTGACCAAAGGGAGTTAAACATGCGACAACGAAAGGGGATGGAGTACTTAAAGGATTATGATTTAGAATTGAAGTATCATCCAGGAAGAGCGAATAAGGTAGCAGATGCATTAAGTCAGAAAGTAGTTCATAGTGCGGAATTGATGATTTTGGAGTATGCTTTGTTGGAGAATTTTAGAGATCTTGATCTTCAGTTTGTGTGAACACAAGATGGTGTAATTATGGGAAATTTGAATGTAAATTCTACTCTAAGAGTTGAGATTCAACAAGGTCAAACGTTGGATGAGAAGTTGCAAGAGATGTTAATGCAACCGGGTTTTGTGCATGCTAATGAAGGTATTATTATGTTCGACCAAAGAATACGTGTTTCGAATGATGCAATGTTGAGAAGAAATTTTTTGGATGAAGCTCCTAAAGGTACTTTTACTATACATCCGGGTTCTTCAAAGATGTATCAAGATGTAAAGAAGGACTATTGGTGGTCCGGTATGAAAAGAGATGTTGCGGTCTTCGTGTCGGAATGTGCGGTATGCCAACAAGTTAAGATTGAACATCAAAGACCGGGTGGATTATTGCAACCATTAGAAATCCCAATTTGGAAATGGGATAGTATTTCTATGGACTTTGCAGTAGGTTTATCTCGTACGCAAGGTGGTTATGATTTGATTTGGGTAATAGTAGATCGGTTGACAAAGTCAGCGCATTTCTTGGCCGTGAAGACTACCTTCAAGGCAAGTCATCTTGCGAGGCTGTTTATTGCGAAAATTGTAAGATTGCACGGTATTCCCTCTAATATTGTGTCGGATAGAGATCCGAAGTTACTTCAAGGTTTAGGAAAGTTTTTCAACAAGTTATGGGTACGGAGTTGCATTTGAGCACGCCTAATCATCCTCAGACGGATGGTCAAACTGAACGAACAATATAAACCAGGGAAGATATGTTGAGAGCTTGTGTGTTAGAAAGTAAAGGGAATTGGAAGGAACTAGTACCGCTGATTGAGTTTTCTTATAGCAATAGTTACCATGCGAGCATCGGAATGACTCCTTATGAAGCATTGTATGGAAGAAAGTGTATGACACCTTTGTGTTGGGCGGAAGTTGGTGAAGATAGAATCTTAAGACCGGAAATCATCCAAGAGACTATGGAAAAGATTCGGATGATCCGCGAGAAATTAAACAAGCACAAGATCGACAGAAGAGTTATGCGGACAATCGAAGGAGACCTTTAGAATTTGAAGAAGGTGACCATGTGTTTTTGAAAGTTACTCCGAGATTGAGATTGAAAGGACCGTTTAAGTCACGTAAGTTAAGTCCGAGATACGTGGGACTGTATCAGATCTTAGAAAGGATCGGTGAAGTAGCTTATGGATTGGCCCTACCGCCTTCTCTGTCAGAAATGCACGATGTCTCTCATGTATCTCAGCTTCGGAAGTTCATTCCTGATCCCCTTCAGCCAGTTCTACCAGAATCAGTGGAAATAGAAGCGGATTTAACGTTTGAACCTTAACCGAGCCGCGTTGTGGGAAGAGAAACGAAAGTATTAAGGAACAAGGATATTTCTCTCGTTAAGGTGCAGTGGGATGTAACTCATCCGGGTGACGCAACTTGGGAACTCGAATCGGAAATGCGAGATGCTTACCCTCATCTATTCAGGTAATCTTTAAATTTGAGGGCGAATTTCTATTTAAGGGGGGGAGGATGTAATACCCCGTATTTTACCCCGGATAATATTATATTGTGATCGACTGAGCCCAGTGTACTCTGAGAAATTATTTGATAAAATAATTAGAGTAACGGTGGAACTGAGAATAAATCCAATTAATATTATCTGACTCTGAGGTATTTTATTAATTTGGACTTAAGAGACTTTTTGGACATTTAGTAGTATTATTTCTAATACTAAGTTTACTACTTATTCTTTTCCTCCCACTTTCCAAACACAAAAGGAAAGATAGTAAGAAAGAGAGAGAAAGAGGAAAAAAGGAAAAGGAAAGGAAGGAGAAAAAGAGGAGAAGAAGAAAAGTTCAAGAACTTCAAGAATCATCATCATCCATTCATCAAATCTTTATCCAATCATCTCATCTTCCTCATTTTCATCATCTATCCAAGGTGGGTTCTAGTTAGGACATTAGTTTTAGAGTTTTAGAAATGTTGAGTTATGTTAAAATTATTGGAAATCGATAATCTAACGGTTAAAAATCAGTATAAATTGTGTTGTATAATCACTCCATGCTTATGAACATTAATTATGCTTGTTTGTGTTGTTTGGAATTGTTTTGGGTTGATAAAGTGGATTTTCTAGCTTTTGGAACCATGGAACCCGTAAGGGGAGAATTCTGGTTCTGGTGTGATTCGCCTGGCAAATTGGAAATTCGCCTGGCGAATTAGGTCTCGCCACAGTCTCGCCAGGCGAAAGGCTGGCGAAAGGGATTCGCCAGGCGAAATCCCGATTCGCCAGGAGAATTTGAAGAGACAGAAATGTATTAGCTACTGGAACTTTTGTTTTTCTAAAAATTGGGGATTCGCCACTGGATTCGCCATGCGAAGTGATGGCGAATGGAGATTCGCCGGGCGAAGTACTGGCGAAGGGGTATTCGCCAGGCGAAATCCAGATTCGCCAGGCGAATCTACCTGGGATCAAATATTTTCTTTTCTTCAAAAATCCGTAACTTTTGACTTGTTTACCCGATTTAAGAGTTCTTTATATCGATGTGAAGCTAAGAAAATATTCTATGCATTGGAGGTGGAAAATGTTAATTTTACTGCCCGATTAAATAATCGAAGAATTTCCAAAGTGATATATTTATGTTTTACCAGTCATATATTATTCTATGGTGCAATTGTGATATATCTTGCCTATCCTATTATTGTTTAACATGATTGTAAGTGAAAATGCATGCCAATGTGAAAATGATATAGGCAGAGTGAGGAAACCTCAACTTGAACTATAGGAGAATCTAGTAAGGAACTAGAAATTGTAGACAACTCTAGGTGGCGATGCTCGGGCACGTGTTGTTGGAAGATACATCCTTGCCGAGTATTGGCCTAGTTGAGAGTGAAACACTAGTATGGAACATGTGGTTAACCTTGTGGTTTAGTAAGGCATGAGAAGCCTTAAGGCATTATAGCCTTGTGATTGTCGAATACAATCGGGCTGTTGTATGTGATCATGTAATCGTAACCGGTTTATCTTGAGTGTAGTTTCATGAGTCTCGGACTCCTCTGAAATGGATGCACAAATACTTGGCAGGTTTGATTCCCCGTGCTGTACGAATGGCGCCCATGGAGCGTATGCTTGTGACGGTAAAAGGCCCGTGTGAAGTGATGGTTCATAACGGTAAAAGGCCCGTAGAACCCGAATCCATTCGTATGTCAAGTATATTACAAGGATCTATGACTCGGATCGCCTTCTAGACGTAGAAGCGGACGGGAACAGGAGGTACCTTGGTATGGTTATCGATTAGTGATACTTTGAGTTGATGAACTCATGGCATGTCTCCATATAGTGTGAAAATTGTAAATTGTGAACTCAAGAGTCCCTTCCCTTTTCCCCGGACTCGAGTTAGGATGGTTAGAACCTTTTAATTCGAGAGAATCCATAAGATAGGGAACTCACTGAGATTTGATGTATCTCACCCCACGTTGTTGATGTATTTCAGGTGCTTCAGGTTCCGAGAAGGGTAAGGATAAGGTCGTGTGATCTTTTTCTTGTCTGTTGATGGCTAGCTTCCGTAGCGGAGTTTATTTTGAGATCATTGTTGATCTAGCTCTTAGTTTTTATCTTTTGAACATCTTGTGTATATTATGCCTTTAGAACTTTTAGTTGTTGTATTTTAGGGCATGTAATATATATAATGTGTTAACTAGGAGCTCATGGTGTTTCAGTACCAAACACTTGGATTCATATATAATATTTATGCTTTGATGTATGAGTTTTATATATGGGTATTATATGTATAATTGATTAATAAACTACGTATTTAATCGGTGGATGAAATCAAATCCCGGCAAGCTCTTATACCTCTGAAACTTTGCAAACTTCTACTTAAAATTGTAGTAATTGGTAAATAACATTAATATCGCACCAATCTCTGTAGATACGATAAACAATTACTTATTTTTGATACTAAACATCACCTACTATAACATTTTTCAATAAAGAGAACTAAGTTAATCTACCTGTAATTATAAGATCCAAATCACCAACATATGATATGTTTCCTAGAAATTAATACCAAAAATCACATCAACAACTGGATGCAAATATTAATATGCAAAGGCACTAAAATTTATGTTATTATATCATGAGTTTCTACTCCCTTTTGCATTTATTCTGATAGAAAAATTAAGTGTTCTGTTATGATGCTGAATTTCTAGTTTAATAGTTTATCCTTCATTTCTTTTAGTTAAATAGTTTATCCTTTTTTAGGAAATGCATAACGGATGATATGGTGTGTAATGTGGAAGATAAATATGAGATTATGTTGAGTATGAAGACATTAGCTAGCAAGGGAATGACTGCTGAAATGGAAAAAAAATAGGTAGCATATTGATGTTCCAAATTTGCAAGGGATCCACTGTTTCTGATTCAAATGGAAGCATGATATTTAATAATTTATCAAAATTACCATCACACTTTCAACCAATTGACATATGCGTGCAGTCGCTGAGTCAAAAAAATTATGAAGTTTGGGCAAGTTTTCACTAGCTCCGCCACTGGCTTTCAGAATTTTCTACCAAGACAGTATTTGACATAATAATTTTTTGACGAATCGTAACAAATAATAATGGAGCTTGGGCTTTAGTATATCAGAGACTATGCCTAAAACTACGACACTTAGTGTTAGGCTGAGATTAGTATACACTAGTAACTGGAACTTTGAGAGAGAATGCAGAATAATTCAAATGCATAAGCATGTATACTACAATGAAAATTAAACAATACAAAAACTGAAACAATACACTGATTCACAAGCACATTCAAATATGTTGAAACAATACAATGTAAAAAATACTCCATGACAAACTATAACAGTAGCATAACAAACTATAACAGTAGCATAACAAAAACATTGAAATAAGTTGCACACATTTAAACCTTTGATTTATTCACAAGAGAAAAACACACCAAACAATAAAAATTATTATTAACCAAATAAACCAAGATAATCTTCACACGGGGAATGTCTAATTCATCTTCATTTGGTTCAATCAATTAAGCAAACACAACAAACGCATCAGTCATTAATATTAATCATTAAACATTTCATCAAAGCTATATTTATAAGAAAAGAATGATCACGAGATAAGTACCATAGGCAACGAAGACTTGAGCGAATTTGATGCCGACGATAGAACCTTTTTACACACACTTGATTTCTATATTTCGTGTCTCCGCCTGTTACTAACTGAGATTTTTCACATATCCAGAATCTTCATTAGAATATCCAGAAGTACTCCCTGCATGTACAATAAGACATCAATAGAAATAGAAGAATCGAATGAATGGAAGCATATTTTTCACATAATGCTTAGAAATTCATGAAAATTTAAACTGATAGTTTTTACACATAATATTTATCATTAATTTAAACTGATAGTTTTTATACATAAGATTTTTCAGTAGTCCAAACAAACCTATTATTTTCAAAAAATCAGATATAATATCAATTTGGGTATTTGAAATAAGATATTCAATGCCCAATAGAAAAGTTGATATATTCTTGAGTGGATTCTAGGATGCCTAATAAGAAGAGTCTCGGTTCATAACTTTTACCGAACACTTGGCGGGTATAGCGCGAAACGACAAATTCGGCACCAATTATGCGTCAATTTATCAACCATAACCTGCAACAACAACAAATAGCTGTTAGACAATGGCTATGGATCTAGAAGGGGGTTGAATAGATCCGTTGAGTTTTACACGCAAATGATTTACAAAATTTGTTTTTAAAATTGTTCAAACGGAAGCTACCACTGGATAGAACATCTACAACGAACCTTCTACCAAAAGGATCGGATATGCACGAATATATTACGGATGAGTGCAGAGCAGAAAAATTCAGTTTTGAATATTCCACTTAAGATACGCAATCAACAAAATATCACTTGGTTGATGTATATTCCAATCCAATGAGGTAAAATGATAAGCAATTTAAAGACAACAAGTTCGAATTTTGCTTTGACACAAATTATCAAACACCTAGTGTGCGAAAACACACTAAGTGCAGAATTTCAGTAAAGGGTAATGTACAGCTGCTCCAAGATACAATTCAAGGAATTGTATCAGTTTAACAAAACAATTTATCAGCTTACAATTACTCTACTACAGAAATTTCGATGACTTGCGACTTCACAAATTCGAACGAAATGAATTGTAAAAGAGTTAAGGAAAGAGAGAACAAACGCGATTTGATTAGGCAGTTCCCCAATCGTTCTCGCTTTGGGTACGTCTGCCCCCAACTCCACAAATGGAATTGAGATATATATATATATATATATATATATATATATATATATATATACACTGTTGTTGCAAATTGTTTAGTACAAGAGAAAACAATGAACATCTAAACCCTCGAACGTCTTCGATCGTTGATGCAGAATTTTCTCTTCCCTTGATTCAAGATGACTCAAGTGCTCCGAATATGGTTGATTCAATTACCGTCTCACGCTACTAAACCGACAAAAACCACCGTTCTTCAGTTACCTTCACTCGGTGAATTGCAATCTACCAAGAATTCGAACCCAAACCTCATTTCTACGATCCTCTGATTACAGCTACTAAACCGAACAATTGCGCCAATTTCCGGTTACCTTCGCCCAGCCGAATCCCTGTAGAAAGAACAGTTTGTGCAAAACCCCCCCCAAAATCTATCCGATTTTTGGAGGACAAAACCAATTGGTTTTATTCAAGAAACACCTGTCAAACTCTCAACCCAGAAGATGAAGATTACACTTCCTAAATTCTGAACGTTATCACTTCGATCAATGGGAGACACAAACAAAGATGATTATGTGTGATTGTTTGTTTACACAATGAAGAAGATGAAGATGAAGAGAGAAATGACATATATCTTTCACGTTTCTTGTTGTTAATAAAAAGGATGACCAAAACTATTTATATGAAAAATATGACCAACAGAAAAATGACAAAAAAATAACAGAAAAGAAATTTAGTGAAAAAGTGCAGAATTTGAGGTCATGTGTCGACCTCCAGCATTCATGCGTCGACGCATAAAACAAAAATTTAGTGTCCACAAATTTGTGTGCTTTCCCACAAGTTTTGAAGGTTAGCGCATAAAATTTGGGGTTAGCGCATGAACTGAAGGGTCAGCGCATGAAGTGCAAATTTTCAGGAAATTCAATTTTTCTGAGCATTTTTACCAGACCAATATCAAAGACACATACTAGACACAGCTAAAACAATAGTGGACATTTATTATTGGAGAGAATAAGATTCTATGCATCTAGACATATGAACGATAATGGTTAGACGCTATATGCCCGACACGTGAAGTGATACCGCTCAAATTACAATCTAATATGTTTGTTGACATCATTAAAACAAGGTAGCTAGGAGAATATCCCTCACATACTCCCCCTTTTTGATGATGGCAACACTTTCTTAGCTGTCACAAGATATGTAATTTGAGAGTGAACAAAGCTCCCCCTGTCTTTGACATCTGGTAAATAAGATTTCTGCTTGTTATTCTTCTCCCCCTTTGACAACATCAAAAAGAAGAAAAGACAGTGGTTAAAATAATGCGGTATAATACGTATTGGATCATCATATATTTGCAACAAACACACATTAACATGCATCCACATATGACACCGCTAATGTAAAATTAGGAATGATTAAATACGGAACAAAAAAAACAAGCAAAACATTCACTCCGGAAGAGTTTAAACAAACGGAAGCACATGTCAAAGTTAAGCAACAAAAAACAACCAAATCACAAAACATAAACGCAAACACAAATGAATCATAATGCCCTAAGCTCTATGGTCTTCTCCCCCTAAAATGATGACCTTTTCCCCTATAATGTTGACTTGGTGGTGGAAGATCCTCGAGTTGAAGGTTGAGCTCAATCAAGGTGTTGTTGAGGTTACCAAGGCTGTTTGCCAAGTTCAGATTTTTCCCGTTGTGTAGATGATGATGCTCTCTAGTGGGTGCTGATTGTGAAGATGATCCTCTTGTTCCCCTTCTACTAGGGTTTCTTCTTGAAGCCATTGTTGAAGAAAAGTTGAGGGAGGATGATGACACTTGTTTTTCTCTGAGAGTAAAGAGTAGATATGACAGTCTTTAGAAAACCTTGTAGCAGTATAGAAGATTTCCTCTTGGTGGGTTTTGATTTCTAGGGTTTGGATGAGGATTTAGTGGAGAGTAATTGTGATTGATGAGGTTTAATGGAGGAGGATAGGGAGAGATTGACCATAAAGACTAATGGAATGACATGCAAGAATCATAGATTAATGTGTAAAGAGAATATGTAGGGAAAGATAACAACACTAGGTCGGTGCACAAGTCCTAGTAAAGAAGGAAGTCTGAACAGTCAAGTTATGCGTCGACCTGTGAATCTGTGCGTCGGCGCATGATTCGTGAATTTTTTAAAAAATGTTGAACATGTGTCTATGCGCTATCCAGAAAATTTAGTAGGTCAGCACATGAATCTATGCGTCGACGCATACACAAAAAAAGTGAAATTTTGCAATTTTAAAGTTCTAACCAGATAGATAGACACATGCACATACAGAACAAAACATCCACATGAACGATAAGTGCTCTAAATGCAATAAACATCAAGATTAGAGTAATTAATATGGCACAAAATATTGATAAACATCTATAAATCGGAACGATATTACCTTGATCGTCATGACGATAAGATCCCTCACATATGGCTAAATATCTCCTTGCATTGTTAGTGAAAAGAATAAACAAGCATATATATAAATGTGAAGATCAATACCCTAAAGGATTATTAAGCACGATCCGAGATATCGAGAATGCCAAGTTCTCTACGGATGTGAAAGAAAGGCTCTGTAGCTAATGGTTTTGTGAAAATATCAGCAAGTTGATTCTTAATGTCAACGTGCTCAAAAATTACATCTCATTTCTCTACATGATCCCTAAGAAAATGATGGCGTATTTCGATATGCTTGGTGCGTGAATACAATACGGGGTTCTTAGTTAGATTAATCGCACTAGTGTTATCGCACAAAATTGGAATACGTTCAAGTTTTAAGTTGAAATCAAGTAATTGTTGTTTAAGCCATAAGACTTGAGCACAACAACTACCGGCGGCAACATATTCCGCCTCGGCTGTTGACAAAGCAACGGAAACCTGTTTCTTGCTGTGCCAACTCACCAAGGATTTTGCAAAATAGTGACACGTGCCACTAGTACTTTTCCTATCCAACTTGCACCCGGAAAAGTCGGAATCGGAGTAGCCAACTAAGGAACAAACACTGCCTTTGGAATACCACAGCCCATACTTTGGAGTACCAGAGAGATATCGAAGTATGCGCTTAACTGCCTTAAGGTGGGATTCCTTAGGATGTGCCTGATACCTCGCACACATGCATACACTAAACATTATATCTGGACGTGATGCGGTAAGATAAAGGAGAAACCCTATCATACCTCGATACTTCTTTACCTCAACATCCTTACCCTTTTCGTCACGATCAAGATTAGCACTTGTAGACATAGGAGTATCTATTGCTTTACAGTTCAGCATATCAAAACGTTTTAGTAACTCAAGACAATATTTCGTTTGACTCTCGAATGTGCCCTCTTCAAGTTGTTTGATTTGCAATCCGAGGAAATAGTTGAGCTCCCCCATCATGCTCATTTCAAACTCCCCCTGCATCAAACTAGAAAACTCCTTGACCAAGGTCATGTTAGTAGACCCAAATATGATATCGTCAACCTAAATTTGTACCAAATTAAGTGTTTTCCTTGACGTTTAATAAAGAGGGTTGTGTCAACCTTTCCTCTTGAATACCCTTGATCTAGTAGAAATTTACTTAGACGTTCATACCAAGCCCTAGGGGCTTGTTTAAGTCCGTACAAAGCTCGCTTAAGTTTATAGACATGATCAGGATATTCGTGGGATTCAAAACCCGGAGGTTGGGCTACATAAACCTCTTCATTTATGTATCCATTAAGGAACGCACTTTTAACATCCATTTGGAATAATTTAAAGTTCTTTGTGCAAGCATAGGCAAGTAGAAGACGTATGGCCTCGAGTCGGACAACCGGCGCATAAGTTTCCTCATAGTCGATTCCTTCCTCTTGGTTATAGCCTTGCGCTACAAGCCTAGCTTTGTTATGCGTTATTACTCCATTTTCATCAAGTTTATTCCTAAACACCCATCGGATGCCGATTACTCGATGATCTCGCGGAGGGGGGACAAGGTCCCAAACCTCATTTCTCCAGAATTGATTTAGTTTATCTTGCATTGATAGAAACCAATGCTCATCGAGTAACGCATCCTTAGCGTTTTTAGGTTCAACTTGGGAAACAAAAGCAGAGTAATAACAAAAGTTACTAAGTTTAGAGCGAGTAGTTACTCCCTTAGAGATATCACCAAGAATGTTGTCAATTGGATGGTCTTTTGAAGACTTCCAAGCTGGAGGAAGTTCATCTTTATTATCATGATGATCATCCTCACTTTTCGCTGGTTGGTGATCCTTTTCCTCCTCAATACGCACTGCTTCAGGCTAATCAATTCCCTTATCAATGTCTGAAATTATGGTACCAGATATGAGATGTTAAGTGTGATGTCACAACATCAATATCTGCTGTATGAATAAGACAATAAAAGTACTAAAAAACACACAAGGATTGTTCACCCAGTTCGGTCTAACAACCTACATCTGGGGGCATACCAAGCTAGGAAGGAAGTCCACTATTAGTAGTATCAAATTACAGACTCAACAAACTAGTTGACAATCTACCTAATTTAATCACTACCCAATGACCCTTCTATCTAAGTCCACCCTAGATAAGAGACTCCATCTCACTCCCAATCATTGCAATGATGTCTAGCAGTCAACATCTCAGCCACTGCATCAACAGCTTGATTTCCAACAACTCTTCAAACACATACAAGAATAGAAGACAC
Source organism: Lathyrus tuberosus (assembly GCA_022829125.1). Classification (NCBI taxonomy): domain Eukaryota; kingdom Viridiplantae; phylum Streptophyta; class Magnoliopsida; order Fabales; family Fabaceae; genus Lathyrus; species Lathyrus tuberosus. Next base: position 13,371,465 of record JALAZF010000055.1, on the reverse strand, counting down.
ACTTCCATGACACACCTTGGAGTTGCTTCAAAGCTTCCTCCAAGAACAATACAAAACTCATTACCTACAGGTTTCTGAGTAAGAACACAGTGACCATCTCACAACCCGAGTGGTTCACTTAGACAAAGCCCTAATGATCTACATCTTGGACCCGTGCCTATTCTAGATTACAAGCATTATATTTATAACTTTTTCCCAACTGGATTTGGGCCTTCAAATCATAACAAATCTTCTGCTCCAAATCTGCAAAAGATTATGCTACTAAATAGATCTTTCAATTAAGTCTTCATAATTAACTCTGATTATTCTCCATATCTTTTTGCATTAAATTAGCAACAAACTAATCTTCTTCATAAATGATTGCAACAGAATATATCTAACCCATGATATTCGCATCCAATCTAACTAACAGATCTCCTCAAATCAAACTAATGCGCGCAGCCCTAAAACCATCACAACCTGATGTTTTGATGTTCTGGTATAGTGATGTCAAGACATCGCATGTGACATCACTCTTCAGCATTTTAACTCTTCAAAAACTTTCACAAACCAGAATGTTAACCAAATAAACAATAATGTTTAGAAGCTCATGTTGAAACATCAACCATGACATTAACATTGTTTTACCAAAATTTCAGCCAATCACAAGAACAACAATCTCCCCCTTTGGCTAATTTTGGCTAAAACATATATATAAACATTACAACTCAGATTACAGTAGCAATTACAACTCTATACTACTGTTAGTAGTCATCAGTAACTACTGAACCTAACAGTAACCATCAGTAGCTATTGTGTACAACAACCATGGAGAATCATCTTCTTGGGAAATTTTGAATGATGTTACGACATCATGTTTGACATAACATCACCACAGCGCAACAACTTCAGGCAGCACATTAGGACCTAAGAAGTAGAAAGTCCTGAAGTCATTTGGTGCACATGAGGAAGAAGATATCTGACACTCCCCCTCAATACAACACATTTCTTTTTCCTTCTAGGACATATCCAAAACAAATGTAGAAGACTCCTCCAGAAAAGAAATGTATGTCTATACATAAAAGACCAATGGTGGCATAAGACAATTATGCACACCTTCTTTGATCAGACCCCCTGGTCAATCTGTGGCATAACATGAAACTTTAAGAAGTGCCATTCTGCCAACCCAGGTAACTCAGAACACAAGTCACAACTGTGTTCATAACGCAGGGCACAAGTCACAAAGACTCAACACCAACTTAAGGATATGACATCCTCTTTGACATCTGTTAACCACATCTGGAACTACAGACACCAGACATAGCATCTGCGTAAACCATTTAGCAAACCCTTTCCTTTCTCCCCCTTTTTAGCCATAAATTGGCAAAGACAGTCCTCACAGAACCAGACCCAAGTAGTGCTCACCCAAAAACGAACAAACGCCATAAGACTTATAAAACAAGAACACTCACTGGCTGAAGGAGCAGAGAATAACCTCTATAAATAGCTGACCAGTTACTTTGGAATTAACGAACCTTGAATAGTCAAAGTTCTTGGTCATAGAAATGTTATTTTAGGAACTAAAAACTCCATCCAAATTTAATGTCTACCATCCAAAACAGTCTTGACCACCTTTATTGCCTCTAAACTGATTCTTACCATAAATTGTGCCAAAACAGTTCCATGCAAAGTCGAAGACACGTGTATCACCTTATCCTTACACCACCGTCCAGAATAAATCCTTGTTTGGCTCAAGAAAAACATGTCATGTACCATGTTCTGACATCTTATCACATAATGTCTGCTTGCTCACAACATTATCAACCCAAGACTTCCACAAAAGATTATTCATAAAATTGTCTTCAGACCTCTCCTCAGAAGTATGTGCACACATGATTCAAATACTTAGCTTCACATGGCTAGGACCATCCAATGCCCACCAACAGACTAATGTCATAACATGTTATCTGACATTATATCCCCATAAGATTCAACCAATCTTCACAATCTTAATCAGCCTGCAATCTTCACAATATATGTACCTTTGCTGCAGACTCCATAGACAAGTACTCCCCCTGTCATGGTTAACCAATGCTTTAGATGGAGATTAACATTTGAACACCAGATCTTCTCACACTTTACTCTCACTCCTAGAGAACACATCCAAGTATCCTGACTGGTTTGACACTGCTCACAAACTCCACGAATTCTCAGCTTACTTAAAAGCTTTACTGAGATCTAATCTCTTCATATTCAGACTTCCAATCAATCAATTCTCCATCCAAGGCAGACCTTCTACTTCATCATTCTCTCGTATGACTCTGCAGACGTTCCTTAGGCATAATGCAGGCACCACGCTTCTGAACCAGAGCATAATCATCCTTTACCAAGGATATCCAACCAGATAGTGTCCCAACACAAGTTAAAACATCTGCCACACACCAAGACATCATCACCATGATTCTTGATATGCTCCACCAACTGGACTTACTATAACATAGTAATCCAAAGAACTAGAGAATTAACCTCTCATCCACCTTCAAGAAGAATAATCTCCTTGAGTCTTCAACTCATCACCCTTCTGCCCAAGAGTAACTTGTTCCAAGATAATCCTCAATAATAACCAGCTGCCACACTCTGATTATCCTGATTCTTCGAATCCTCTTCTGAGATCAACCAAATGCCACAGTTTGATCACCTCATTCATGAATCCTCATATGAAAACAACCAAATGCCACATTTTGACTTTTTCCACGTATGTCAGAACTCTCACAAAGATATCTTGATCCACCAAGGAAACTTGATATTCAAGTCACATGTTCCACTTGCTCAAAAGCAAACACATTTAGTCTCCCACAGCTCCTGAAAACTGTATGAGGTAGATCTTTTTGAAGCATCCATAACTTCCATTACTGTAGATCACCTCTTTCTTAAGCTGATGTGCCATATCACCAGCTGAGACTTCTGATGTTAAGCTAGATGTCAAAACATTATGATATCCAACTGTTGAATTCAGCTCTTCCTTCTGCCACTTAGAAGAACCTCCTCCCTTTGCAGAAACAGATTTCCATGCTCTCATAGACTTGATTCAACAATCAAGTTTGAGTAGACAACCTCCATCCTGCTCAGAAACTCCAAAGACTTCAAACCTACCACATCTGAATCTTCAGAAAATAAGTAGTCCAAGACTACCCCATAACTATACCAAATAATGCCACTTCTAAATGCACTATAGAACACATTATCTTATTGTTATAATTTCAAGATTCTTTTAACCATCAGGATTGTTTCACAGAGTTCTCACACACCAACACACCACGAAGAGAAATAAACAGCCACATAGAGAAAAGTGTATTCTCAACACTTCAACAGTCCTGCACTTTTACATCAGACATATACATAGTCTCCCGTCAATGTATTTTGTCATTAGTTGAGTGCACAACCTTATCAAAAGCAGACAAATACTAAACTCCTGTCAAGGTAACCTTCTCACACAACAGGAACAAACCATCATGACAACCACTCTTACCACAAAACCCTTCCGGGTTAGGTCAGTGTCTTGATCTTTTACTCTACCCTGAGCAAGGAACTGAAATGATGTTTCAACATTAGTTCTGACATCACATTAAACATCTCCTAATCATATTAATCCACACATATCTCTTGTAGGGAACACACGAGAGCATATCAGCATCTGATCAACTTCTAAGATTAGACCAACAAAACTGCAGTAACTTGCATAACACCCTCTTCCAGAAGCTTCTTCTTATAAGCACAAGGTTCGGACCTCTTGTCTAACCAAGGAGTAATAACTGCCATCCTTCTGCATAAACATGCCATAGACAATCTTCTACTTTGAATCCTTCAAGGCACAAAACTGAAAGAGCTCAAGCAAACACCAATTGACCACAGGCTGATTTACCCTGCTACTGCACACAAACTCTTGGATGCCTTTTTCCTATAAAATTGTCCTCAGACATTTTAGTTTAAACAAGGATCATTTCCTTCTCTTCTGCTAACAAGAAAACTACCTTTTCTTCAACCAGCTCCTGCTGAAATGCTATGAAATTATGAACAGCATCTCAAAAATTGTTCAACCTCTCAGCTTCAGTGATCCTTCAAATCAGCTACAATCTAATAGGTCTTTGACTTAGCATTTACCATAAACTGCTGATGTGTAACGCGATGTCGAGGCATTAGAATTGACATATTAAGCTCAGCTTCTCTCTTGATGAACCATCCTCCAGTTCATGATTGTGAAAATCATAAACATGTATCTACACAAGAGAATTCATCCAAAACTACATTTGACATCATAACCAGGAAGATCCTTCTAGTTAGGTCACCACAACTAAGCTTAAGAGATAACTTATCAAGATCTTCACTCCCGCATGAAAGATTTGACGGTGATACTCTTTTGCTTTGGCTCCACCCTCTTCTTTCACCATCAAGAAACTTGATAAAGAAGGAATCAATGTTCTGGACAGATTGGTCTTCAAAGCCTTAAGATCACTTCTTTCCCAAAACAAAGATATGAGATAATCCTCCAGTATCTTTGGCATCTCTAACCAAACGGTTGAAGCTGTCTTGCATAAACTACAACATCGTAGAATATCCTGCTGAGGAGACCAAACCCTAATGCCTTTCCAAGAGAATGCCTTCCTAGAATCTTACCACCAGAGATACAAGAACCAACCAGGTTTACATCAGATACCATGCAGCGGAACACACAACAACTCCTCAACAACCTTTAGGCACTACTCAATAATCCTTGCACACCATCACCAAGTGCCAACAAATCAAACTCACAACAGCAGTTCAGGTCTAATGAATAGTCCATCCTTCACACCAAGGGATCACACAACCAACTATAAGAACTGAACAAGTCCATAACTCAGTAAAACTATCTTCCTTGCTCATGAACCAGAAAGTATCTTCCCTAGATCTCATCCAGAAACAGACAGGATGCCTGCTCTGATACCAATTGAAATTTTGGTACCAGATATGTGATGTTAAGTGTGATGTCACAACATCAATATCTGCTGTATGAACAAGACAATAAAAGTACTGAAAAACACACAAGGATTGTTCACCCAGTTCGGTCTAACAACCTACATCTGGGGGCATACCAAGCCAGGAAGGAAGTCCACTATTAGTAGTATCAAATTACAGACTCAACAAACCAGTTGACAATCTACCTAATTTAATCACTACCCAATGACCCTTCTATCTAAGTACACCCTAGATAAGAGACTCCATCTCGACATTTCAATGAAACGAGGATCCAACATCTGATCTTCACCAACAGTGATGACGATGAATCAGATTAAAAATTTGTTATATATATTTACAAAAATATTTTGTGTAAACAATGTAATAGTATGGGTAAAAAATTAATTTATAAATATTTTGTAGTTTGTAACGAATAAAAAAAAAATCAATCGTACCCCTTAGTGTTATTAATACATTGAGAGGTTTGATGTGCAAATTTTGAAAACATTAAAAGTGCAGAAGTCGGGGTTCGAACCCAGGTGCATAAGCATTTTTCTTTCGGTGTTTTAAAAACTGAGGTGTTAAGTCGTTATTTTTCATGACGTCATTTGTTACCTTGCTTCTTTAACTGAGATTAAATGCATTTCGTGTCCGAGGTGAAATGTGTTTTTTGTAGTAGTGCAAGCAAGGTACATGTTTATTGCATTCTAGATTATTAGCATGAATTTTAAATTTGTGCTTTGTGCGAATCATTTCATGTATCATTTTGCAATAACATGCTTCATGTTTGAATCACTTAGATCTAAACCAGAAATTGTGAGGAAAACTTCCATTGTTCATTAATATGCTCAGGATGATTGATAATTCTTACTTTAACTCATTTGATTCGTGTTAAATCTTACATTTGTTTTGAAATATGTGAAAGCATGGAAAGGATCAAGGAAATTGTTAATATTTAGCAAAGCCACCAAAACCAAAATAAACTCATCTTACCTGGTGAATGAGTAAGAATTTGTAACCCCCTTTGAGCCAATTGTCATGAATGCATCAATTATGAACTCAAACAAATCACTAAGTACACCACTTGGTGAATGTATTATCTTTCATTCAAAAATAAAAAAAAAAGGTCATAATTGATTCATTCTAACTTTTTCTTTGGAAGCAAAACCCTAAACCAGTCATGATTAATGTCCCTGCCAAGAAGTAAGAGTACGTTTAAAAGAAAATTAGAATTGGGCAAGTTGGGGAGAATTTGCTTCATGAACAAAAAAAAGGAAAATTTGAAAAATGGAAAGAAATATGCAATGAAAACAAAAATAAAGAAATAAATGAAAGAAAAGGAAAATAAATGAATGAGAACATTATTGCATCAAAAGATTTTGAGAGGTGGAAAAGAAAATGAGAGTAGCAAAAGTGTGGATAATGTATAAGAGTGATATACTCTTTATTAACTTGGACCATTCTTATTTAAAAAAATTTTAGAAATGATATTTTCTTGTGAAACCTGGCCAAGTTACAACTCGTAAATTCTTTAGTGATCTATGCTTTTGTAATTTCAAAATAAGTTTCCTAGGTGAATGCATGAATTGATCAAGATGTTAACAAGATTATTTGAATGAGAGTTCATTTTCCCACATATCGAAATTTAAATTCTTCATCCATTTTATGAAGAAGTGTATAAGGTGATTCAAGAATGATTGTGATTTTGCTTTAGAATGTATGAAATGAAAGTTGTTTTTAGAACTTACTCCATATTCATGTTTTGATTCTAGGATGGTGATAAGCATAACCTTTACGTATGCATTCTACACTTGAACCTTGCATTTCCTTCATTTGTTTAGAATTATTGATCATGGAACGTGGTGAAACTTTATTGCATTTGAAAAGCTATTTAAGGCTTTGGTTGAGGATAAACAAAGATTCAAGTTGGGGTGAGTTTGATAAGTGCTAAAAGATAGTATGATTCCACATAAAAAATTGGCACTTATAAGCCTAAACTAACATAATTTATCATCAAAATCCCCAAGGATAACATAGAATCTAGTTTTGATACATAGTTGTGTAGTGATTTTTGATCTCTTAGTTATTTTGCAAAATTACCCACCTTTCACCAAGATGGATACATAAAACAAAGAAGAAGAGTTTATGTATGTTCGTTTGGCAAGCATATAGCGAGGCCAAGGCGAGAGCTCGCCCAGCAAGCCCACATCGAGGGAATGCCGAGACAAGCCAGTAGAAAAAAGGTACCATTGGCGCCTGGCGAAGTTGAAGCGGGGAAGCTCGCCATGCGAGCCAAATGCTCGTCGGGCGAGACAAGGTGGTTTAATAGATGAGTTGGCAAAAACTTCAAACTGAAGAAACCTGACTCGTCAGGCGAGGCTGCTGACACAACTTCTATAAATAGAACTAGAAAACATTCAGAAACAGATAACTAGAGAGGGAAAGAAAACCAGAGATAGAAAAATAAAGTAACAATAGGAAATGGTTCTATTACGAAGGACAGGAAGCTAGATTCGCATAAATCGTCGGGAAATCAACATTGATACTCATTCATTTCTTTTCTTCTCATTTGTATCAAACTACCATGAATAGTAAAATCTCTTTCTTGTTGGAATTGGATGTAGTTCATCATAACAGTATGTATGTTTATTGATCATGACGTTATATATAATTTATTTATGAATTAATATCGATGTTATCTTTGTTTCACTATTTAACTTTATTGATTGGAATTGATATTGAGAAATACGGTTCGAATCTTGTTCTAAAATAACCATTTGTTAAATTCTAAATGCTAGACATAGATTTAGGTTTAACATTTACCGCTAGTATCAATTCTTAATGGTACCTTATTGTTTAATAGGCTGAGAAATCGCCGATTAATTAATAAGGTCAAAGTCTCATCAGGAGTTTAGACATAAACTCTATTTATGAGCTGATACTTGAGATGAATATCTAGGTTTTGTATATTTGATTAATAAACTACGTATTTAATCGGTGGATGAAATCAAATCCCGACAAGCTCTTATACCTCTGGAACTTTGCAAACATCTACTTAAAATCGTAGTAATTGTTAAATAACATTAATATCGCACCAATCTATGTAGATACGATAAATAATTACTTATTTTTTATACTGAACATCACCTACTGTAACATTTTTCAAGAAAGAGAACTAAGTTAATCTACCTGTAATTATAAGTTCCTAGAATAAAATACCAAAAATCACATCAACAACTGGATGCAAATATTTGGCCCATAGAAGGAAAGCTGTTAGCCAGTTTGTTGAGTGTCAAATATGCTTTTCTGCACAGAATAGGTATTGTCAACTGGGTTCCTACTAGTCACAAGACCACAATTTTTGTTGAATTGGGGAAGATAATTTATGCAGTTGGGACAAAGCAAAGAATTGACTATGGCTCCTACATCTATGATCATACTATTAAGCATGCTGCTACAAATGTTGTGAAGATGCACATTGCTTTTCCCTCTCTCATTTGTGGGATAATCTTGTCTCAACATCCCAGAATTCTACAGCATTCAGATGTTGTTTGCAGAAGGAAGCCTGCCTTGTCACTCCATTACAAGTTGAAACATGTTCCTAACAATGTCAAGACATCTGCTTCAACATCACAACAGTCACCAGCCAAGACTGGGTTGATTACAGAACTAGAGGAGGCTTACAAGGAGTTAGATGAAGTCATAAGAGTTAGTACTGAAAGGAAACAAAAATTTGAAAGACTTGTCATGTCTCTGAGATTGGCTATGAAGGAAGGTGAAGCTGCCAACACAAGGAAGGATGTTGTTGATGGACCTGGTGATAATGATGATCTCAGCTCAGAAGATTCAAGCTTTTAATATTTTCCTTCTATTTTAGTAGGGTTAGCTTTATTTTCTGTCTTTGTTTTAGCACTTAATGTGCTTGGTTATGTAATTTGAATATTGTGTTGGTTTATGCACTGTTTATGTCTTTAGTTTCCTTCTATGATTTGTTTTGCCTGTTTGCTAAATGTGAGGCTAACAATGAGAGCTAGGGTGTACTGACTATACTTAATAGGGCTTCTATATATGATTGCCTAATTGTGGCTAAAAAGGGGGAGAAAATAGCCAAGAGAATCTAGAGTGTGGATTGCCAAATGCTGCTAATGTGATGTAGATATTAAGGGGGAGATAAGTTGTTGCTGTTAAAAGGGGTTTAGTTGAAGAGTGCAGCCAAGCAGACATCAAGGGGGAGAGAAGTGCTGCACATTGTGAGCTACTGAACAGCTGTGATGCTGGTTCATATTTTTGAGGGGGAGCACCAATTGGCTGTTGTCAATAATGAAGATGGTGCTGCAGCAGATCAAGTAATGAAGACTGAAGATTGTCAAACTGCTGCTGATAAGAGTTTCAAATTTATTGAAGATATTCCGCTGCTGAAGTCTCTGAAGATGCAGAGATTATTTTAGCCAAAATTAGCCAAAGGGGGAGATTGTAGGTTCCTGGATTGGCTGGAATTTTGGTAAAACAACAAGGAGTTCAATGTTGATGTCATGGTGTTGATGTTGCAGCATTGAGTCTTAGTACTGGGTTGTACTAAGTTGTGAAGGTTAACAATGTTTGATGTCATGGGCTTGATGTCATAACATTGTGCTTAACGCTGGGCTGTGTTAAGTAAGTCTATTGCTGAAGTTGAATGTCTGATGTCACATAGGTGATGTTGTGACATCAGATCTGCAGAATTAACAACAGCAGGTTGTGATGTTGTTAGGGTACGCGTATTAGCTGGAATTGTGGAGAGTGGTTGACTCATTGGATGAGAATATCTTGGGTTAGATATTTTCTGTTACATGGGAGATTTGATTGCATGTCTGTTGGAGAATTAAAAGGTTGAAGATTTAAAAAGATTTTGGGGATAAAATCTGTTTTGAAGATTCAGTTTTAATTAACAAATCTGATCAAATATTGTGACAAATCCAAGCCCAATTCAAGGAGTTATATAAAGCACACAAGACCAAAGGAAGAAGGTATAGAAAACATTCAGAAGATCAGGAGCTGAAGGCTTAGTGTCTAGAGTTTGTTTAGAGTGCTTGTATTTACACTATTCTAGGGCTTGAATAGGTGTTGTGTTTCTGTCCTCTCTAGAAGTTGTGAAGCAATAAAGAGTGGTTGATTGATCGAAGCTGTGAAGTAAGATCAAGGTTACTCAAAGTGGTTTCTTTGAGTGTTTGTAAGGGATTGAGTGGTGCTCTCATACCTAAGTGGTTTCTTAGGTAGGAAGTCATTAGTAGAGTATAAGTTTAGGAGATGTCAATGGGTCATTGAGTCTGTAAATTATATCTACAAGTAGTGAATTCCATCCCTGGCTTGGTAGCCCCTAGAGTAGGTTGGTTGTAACCGAACTGGGTCAACAATTCTTGGTGTTATTTTTACTGTTATTGTTGTCCATTGTGCAGAGTGTGTTGTTGTGACATCACACCTTAACATCACACGTCTGATACCAGAATTTCACCAAGTACCACTGATCTTGGAATCTTTCTTCATCTCTTATTATGACCATCAGTAACGTCTCTTCTTCTTCATGTTTCGCCAGCTTTGCATCAGTTTCTTGATTTTTCTTCTTTTCTGGACAGTCACTAAAATAGTGGCCATACTTCTGACAATTGAAACACTGAATGTGGCTTTTGTCAGATTTTCGACCACCACCTCTTCCTTTACCTGCAAAACCACCTCTTTGGTTGCCTTGATTCCAGGGTTTTTCTGTTTCGACCAGTTTCCTCCTCTACCTTTATTGCCATTCCAGCTTCCTTTGCCTTTCCTTTCCTTTTCTGACTGCGCCTGCAAATTCATATCACTCTCCGACTTTCCTGCAGCTCTTTCAGCCATCCTTTGTTCATGAGACTCAAGCGTCCCTTGAAGCTCTTCCTTTGTCAATACTGACAAGTCTTTCGACTCTTCTATGGCTACTACCACGTGGTCGAACTTTGGAGCCAATGACCTCTAGATATTTGCAACAACTGATCTTGATGTCAACACCTCTCCACATACCTTGATTTGATTCACCAGCTTTGTAACTTAGGTGAAAAAATCTGTTATACATTCATTGTCTTCCATCTGAAGCAACTCATAGGTTCTCTTGTGAGTTTGTAACCTTACCTCTTTCACCTTCTCTGCGCCTCCAAATGACTTTTCAAGAATCTCCCACGCTTTCTTCACTGACTCTACATCACTAACATTTTCAAAGTTATCTAGATCAACACACTAATGGATTATAAAGAGAGCTTTATAATTTTTCTTCTTCAACTCTTTGTGTGCAGCCTTTTCTTGATCTGTCGCGTTCTTTTCAAGTGGTGTTACTCATTCTTTCACAAGATCCCAAAGATCTTGATAACAGAAAACCACCTTCATCTGCTTGCACCAATTCTCATAATTATCTTTCTTGAGAATCGGAAGACTTGCCGAAAAGTGTTCGTTCGGATGATTCATCGCCATCACGATTTTCCTTCCTTGAATCGCAACCGGAGCTCTAGATACCAGATGTTGGAATTAGCCCAAAACCTTTTGGGATTCCTATTCAATCTTGATCTCAAGATTGTTAGCAAACACGCAATGGCAATGAAAAAGTAAAGGTTGAGAAAGTAAAGAAAGAGAAACGTTAGAGGAGAAGATGAACAATTTTTCTGCAGAGAATTCTCTGCCCACAAACTGTGGAAATTCTGTTATTTCACTTGCAACTGCAAACTGTGAATACAAGTTCTCAATTTTGAGAGACTATTACAAAAATAAGAGTTTCTCCCTATTTATAGATTTAGGTTAGCTTGCACCCCAAGCCAACGCCCAAAACTATAAAAGCTCAAAATAGTTAACATTACTAAAATAGGCCTTAGTCGAAATCCTGTGTGAAGGAACCTCCTTCGACATTTCGACACACTATTACAACTTGACACACACATTATCACAATTTGTCTTCTCTTTGTTTCTGTCGAGCTAAACTGCTTCATCACAAAGTATTACAACTCAACAAATAATTAGTTTCTTTTAGCTTAATTACTTATCTATTAACCTTCGGAAAAGTTTCTATTAATTTATGTCGCATGTAGTGAGTTGAATTGAGTTGATAAAATAGAAAGTTAAGGGGACAATTACTGTTTTAAGGATTAATGGATAGGGATTGAAATATTTCCAAGATCCAGAAGATTCTCTTTTGTGCGGGTCTTGTTAATCATATCATGTTAAAAGAGTCACCGTCAAAATAATTCTATTTGAGATGTATACCATTTCATTATTTCTTCTTCAAGTCCTGGCTAAGTTGGTGCAGGTATCTGCCAATTAAAATCAACTGTTTTTAAGTAGTCAATTTATATGCAAGTTAAGATCAGATTCCTAGTGTTGTTTATAAAATAAATATCTAATAGAATGCTTTTTGTATAAATAGCATAAAAATAATATCATAAGATGTGTGGTGATAAATGCTATTATTGCTTGCTGCAAGTTTGAATTCAAGATTTGGTAATATTAAGGCTTGTTGAAATCCTATTTGGATGCAAAGCAATTGAATGAGATTCAGTTTGGTGAATATGTTATGATCTGACTCGTATTTCTATTTCAGTGAAAAGGATCATACTGGAAACTTGATGATTGTTGACCTTATAAGAAATGACCTTGGTAGTGTATGTGATCCTGGATCTGTTCACGTGTCGCATCTTATAGATGTACAATCATATGCAACTGTCCACACAATGGTGAGTACAATTTATGGGAAAAGGCGGTCAGATGTAAGTGCAGTAGACTGTGTCAAAGCTGTAACTTTTTACAAACCATCCTGAACTAGACAGTTGAACAGAGCCGAAAATATTTGCCAGTTTACTTGATTCTGGTTGTACCACAGTTTGGTTGAACCGAATTAGACCGAATTAAATCGTAGTTTGTTTATCTGGTTTCTTTTTTTTTGCAATTTTTCTTTTTATTTTTTAATACTTATTTATCATCTGATTCAATTGTGGCTGAGTTTATTGAAATATGACTTTGCGATTTCACCGGTTCAATCTCCTGTTAAGTTTTTTAGAACATTACATGGTGAAGTAGTAGTTGTTGTAACTATTTGTGTGTTTCTTTTCCCTATAGGTCTTTTGATCAACTTGAAGCAGAGATGCTTAAAGGCAAGAAGTTACAGGTAATAATAGGCATTAAACCTGCTGATAAGTGCTAAAAGATAGTATGATTCCACATAAAAACTAGACACTTATAAGGATAACATAGAATTTAGTTTTGATACATAGTTGTGTAATGCTTTTCAATCTCTTTGTTATTTTGCATAATTACCAACCTTTCACCAAGATGGATACACAAAACAAAGAAGAGTTTTTGTATGTTCTCCTGGCAAGCATATAGCGAGGACAAGGCAAGAGCTCGTCCGAAAATTCCACGTCGAGGGAATGGCAAGGCAAGTCAGTAGCAAAAAGGTACCATGCGGTTTAATGGAAGAGTTTTTGTATGTTCTCTTGGCAAGCATTTAGCGAAGTTGAAGCGAGGAAGCTCGCCAGGAGAGACCAGGCGGTTTAATGGATGAGCTGGCTGAAACTTCAAAATAAAGAAACGTGGCTCGCCAGGCGAGAGCAGCAGGGCACAACTTCAATACATAGAGCCAGAAAAAATCCAGAAAGGGATAACTAGAGAGGGAGAGAAAACCAGAGATAGAAAAATATAGTAACAACAGGAAAGAGTACTATTATGAAGTACAAAAGCTGGATTCGCATCAATCATCGGTAAATCATCATTATGCCCATTCATTTCTTTTCTTTTCATTTGTATCAAGCTACCATGAGTAGCTATATCCCTATCTTGTTGGGATTAGATGTAGTTCACCATAACAGTATGTATCTTTCTTGATTATGGTGTTGTATACAATCTATTTATGAATTAATTTAGATGTTATCTTTATTTCACTGTTTAACTTTATAGATTGGAATTGATATTGAGAAATACAGTCCGAATCATGATCTAAGATAACAATCTAATTGATTCTAAATGCTAGACATAGATTTAAGTTTAACATTCACCGTAAGTATTGATTCTTAATGCTACCATATTGTTTAATAGGCTGAGAAATCGTCGATTAAATAATAAGGTCTAACTCTCGTCAGGAATTTAGACATAAACTCTAATTATGAGCGATACGTGAGGATATTGATGAATATCTAAGTTTTGTATAACTGATTAATAAACTGCGTATTCAATCAGTTTATGAAATCCAATCCCAACAAGCTCTCATATCTCTGAAACTTTATCTATCATTTATCGATTTACATTCTGTAACTTTAAACCATCAAACATCTTGCAAACTTCTACTTAAAATCGTAGTAACGGTTGAACGACATTGATATTGTACCAGTCTTTGTGGATACGGTAAACAAATACTTACTTTTGATACTGAACATCAACATAGCGCTGTTGCCTGAGATTGGCGTTTAGATATTAAAGCATAGCAATAGTTTCTATATATTTTTTGTGCATTTCTCTATATTCTGTATATATTTGTTTTCCGTCATGTTTGTTCAAGTCTTTGGTTAGGATATATGCTTTATGTATATGCTTCGAAGAAAAACATCGGCAGATCAATTGCTTTTTGATCTAGAAATTGAATGAATTGCCAATAAAAACAACAGCAAAACTAGAAAATGCAACAAACTTTCCAGACAAAGAAAGCAACAAAAAGACACTTCTAATTCAACTTCTTCAACATCTCCAAAACTAGAAGTCTTGGTTGAACCAACTCCTACTGCTGAACGAACCGTAATGTCGTGCCATAATAGTCCAAGACGTTTGGCTCATATGGGTAGAACTCTAACAAATGCTCAAAAAATAGAGATGAAGACAGGATTGCTTCAGATTATTTATACAAATTCTTTTGTCGTTCTTGATCATGAAGATCCTTACACTCATCTTACCAAATTTTAGGAGTTAACAGGTACACTTGGAGTCTGTGAGACAAAAGAAGAAGATGTATTTATGAGACTCTTTCCTCATTCCCTAATCGGTAAAGCAAAAGATTGGTATCTCGACCTCCCAACCCAAATCATGACCAACTGGAATATGCTGGAAGAGATATTTCTTAACAGGTTCTTTCTGCAGAACAGATTTTTGAATGCTAAGATAACTATTACATTTTTTTCTCAAAGTTCAACTAAAACTCTTTGTGAAGCTTGGGAACAATACAATTCTATGTTACTGAAATGTCCAAATCATGGCTTAGATTATCTCACAAATTCACATTTTTCGTAATGGATTGTAACCACAACCGAAACTTTTATTAGATGTAACTCCAGGTGGTTCTTTGGTGTCAAAGAGTGCAGAAGAAGCAACTTCAATTTTTGATAGAATGACACTCAACAATCACCAAGTTCAATATAACAGAGGTACGACACAACGAAAAACCTAGAATTATGGAATTAGGAACAAATGATGCAATATTGGCTCAAAATAAGTTGCTTACTCAAACCATGGAAGAACTCACCAAACAACTTTCAAAACTTCCACAATAACAAAAACAGATGCAAGAAGCACCTAAACTTCAACAGGTCACTTTTGCCAACTTTGCACTGGTGACCATCCAACTGGTTTTGTCCTCTAATTAATGAGGAAGTTAACTATTTAGGAAATCAGTAACAAATGCAAACAATGTATCAAGGTAGTCAAGGTTATCAACGTAAAAACAACACAAATTATGATCAAGGGTGGATGCCAGATGCAGGGTCATCCAATAGACAAAATCCATATTAAAACTTCAACGAGAATCCTCCTTAATCAGATAAACTCTCAAAGTTGGAGGATACTTTGACATAATTTATGCCAATGTCTATGGCTAATCAAAGAAATACGGATGCATCGATCAAAATTCTTGAAACACAAGTTGGTCAAATAGCCAAACAACTAGCAGATCAACGACAAGGTACATTCACATCAAATACTCAAACCAATCCAAAAGAACATTGCAATGAAATTATAACAAGGAGCGGAAGAGTATTAGACAAGAACACCAGTGAAGAAGAAGGGGTTGTTATTGAAATGAAAAAGAATCAAGAAGAAAAAAAAGGAAAAGAGTGAGAAGGAGGAGGAAGAAAATAAAGAAGATCTAGGGAAAGTTATATTGTCGGTTACCATAGAAAATGTCAACTTGAAAGCTCTGATTGATATGGGATCAAGCACCAACCTTTTACCGTTACCTTTTGTCAAGAAGATCGGTGATCTCGATTTGAAACCTACAAAGATGACTTTGCAACTTGCAGAGAAATCTATCACACAACTATCCAGAATAGTGAAAGATGTGGTGGTTAAAATTGAAAGATTTTATTCCCGATATATTTTGTTGTGATGAACATCAAAGAAGATGAAGACGTTCCACTGATTTTAGGTCAGCCCTTCATGAAAATAGCCAGAATGATGATTGATATTGATGAAGGAGTAATGAAAGTTAGGGTCCAAAATGAGGAGGTCTATTTTAACTTGTTGCAAGCAATGCAACATTTGAAAAACAAACAATATTGTTTCAAAATAGGGGCTATTGATGAAGAAGACATGGAATTAAGTAGGATGAAAAGAAAAGCAAGACCATAGAATGGTGGTGAAGATGCTTGGATCATTTCATGCAAACCACCTTGATTTTACTCGAAACAGGAGTTGAGCTAATGACGTTAAACAATCGTTTGTTGGGAGGTAACCCAACCTTTTAAATATTTAACTTTTTTCCTTGCATAGTAGGTTGTCAAAAAGGTAGAAGTGATTGGCCTCAAATATTCATTTGAAAAAAGGTGTAGAAAACTGCATTCTATTATGTTCGCCAGGCGAGATTTCCTTCACCATGTGAAGCTTTTTGTTCATTTCTCGCTCTGGGCTCGCCAGGCAAGAATACCTGAACCAGCAAAAAGTACACTCATGCCATTTACTTCCCTTAGTGTTGTGTGTTTTAAATTCTTTTGAATCTTTTCGTATCATTATGTTCAATCCTTGTTGTTTGTGCTCAAACAATTATCTTCTAAATGGTTTGATGAAGGAAAAAAATAGAAATATCCAAGTTTGCATGAATCAACAAAAGGTGAAATGGTAATGATACAAATTTGTATGAATTTCACACAACACTACTACAAATTACACTTTTTATGATGAAGCTTTTACCTCATTCAGAAAAAACTGAGATATTATGCCAAGTTACGCCATGTTTTATTTTTTTATAAAAATAAAAACAACATATTACCTCGGTTTTGAGAAAAAAAATTAGGATTTGCTTCGAATCCCAATTATTGCACTTTATGTTTTTACTTGTTTATAAGTATAAATTAACTGATCTAACCATTCGGTTTTCGATATAACCGAGGGATACAATAATTAGATTTTACTATAAAAGCACTTGTTAAATAGATTTTACCCTAACTCTTACTTATACGAAGCCGCTCCAAACTAGTACGTATCATTCTTCAGAAACAAATAAATGCGAAAGAGATCTGGAATATATTGCACCCAACATTTTCTCTTCCTCGACAATTAAATGAAACGAGGATCCAACATCTGATCTTCACCAACAGTGATGACGATGAATCAGATTAAAAATTTGTTATATATATTTACAAAAATATTTTGTGTAAACAATGTAATATTATGGGTAAACAATTAATTTATAAATATTTTGTAGCTTGTAACGAATAAAAAAAATATCAATCTTACCCCTCGGTGTTATTAATAAATTGAGAGGTTTGATGTGCAAGTTTTGAAAACATTAAAAGTGCAGAAGTCGGGGTACGAACCCAGGTGCATAAGCATTTTTCTTTCGGTGTTTTAAAAACTGAGGTGTTAAGCGTTATTTTTCATGACGTCATTTGTTACCTCGTTTCTTTAACTGAGGTTAAATGCATTTCGTGTCCGAGGTGAAATGTGTTTTTTGTAGTAGTGCAAGCAAGGTACATCTTTATTGCATTCTAGATTATTAGCATGACTTTTAAATTTGTGCTTTGTGCGAATCATTTCATGTATCATTTTGCAATAACATGCTTCATGCTTGAATCACTTAGATCTAAACCAGAAATTGTGAGAAAAACTTCCTTTGTTCATTAATATGCTCAGGATGATTGATAATTCTTACTTTAACTCATTTGATTCGTGTTAAATCTTGCATTAGTTTTGAAATATGTGAAAGCATGGAAAGGATCAAGGAAATTGTTAATATTTAGCAAAACCACCAAAACCAAAATAAACTCATTTTACCTGGTGAATGAGTAAGAATTTGTAACCCCTTTGAGCCAATTGTCATGAATGCATCAATTATGAATGAATTTGTAATTTCAAAATAAGTTTCCTAGGTGAATGCATGAATTGATCAAGATGTTAGCAAGATTATTTGAATGAGAGTTCATTTTCCCACATATTGAAATTTAAATTCTTCATCCATTTTATGAAGAAGTGTATAGGGTGATTCAAGAATGATTGTGATTTTGCTTTAGAATGTATGAAATGAAAGTTGTTTTTAGAACTTACTCCATATTCATGTTTTGATTCTAGGATGGTGATAAGCATAACCTTTACGTATGCACTCTACACTTGAACCATGCATTTCCTTCATTTGTTTAGAATTATTGATCATGGAACGTGGTGAAACTTTATTGCATTTGAAAAGTTATTTAAGGCTTTGGTTGAGGATAAACAAAGATTCAAGTTGGGGTGAGTTTAATAAGTGTTAAAAGATAGTATGATTCCACATAAAAACTTGGCACTTATAAGCTTAAACTAACATAATTTATCATCAAATTCACCAAGGATAACATAGAATCTAGTTTTGATACATAGTTGTGTAGTGATTTTTGATCTCTTAGTTATTTTGCAAAATTACCCACCTTTCACCAAGATGGATACATAAAACAAAGAAGAAGACTTTATGTATGTTCGCTTGGCGAGCATATAGCGAGGCCAATGCGAGAGCTCGCCCAGCAAGCCCACATCGAGGGAATGACGAGACAAGCCAATAGAAAAAAGGTACCATTGGCGCCTACATCGAGGGAATGACGAGACAAGCCAGTAGAAAAAAGGTACCATTGGCGCCTGGCAAAGTTGAAGTGGGGAAGCTCGCCAGGCGAGCCAAATGCTCGTCGGGCAAGACAAGATGGTTTAATAGATGAGTTGGCAGAAACTTCAAACTGAAGAACCCTGACTCGTCAGGCGAGGCTGATGCTTGCCAAGCGAGAGCAACACGACACAACTTCTATAAATAGAACCATAAAACATTCAGAAATAGATAACTAAAGAGGGAGAGAAAACCAGAGATAGAAAAATTAAGTAACAATAGGAAATGGTACTATTACGAAGAACAGGAAGCTGGATTCGCATCAATCGTCGGGAAATCAACATTGATACTCATTCATTTCTTTTCTTCTCATTTGTATCAAACTACCATGAGTAGTTAAATCCCTTTCTTGTTGGAATTGGATGTAGTTCATCATAACAGTATGTATGTTTATTGATCATGGCGTTATATACAATTTATTTATGAATTAATATCGATGTTATCTTTGTTTCACTATTTAACTTTATTGATTGGAATTGATATTGAGAAATACGGTTCGAATCTTGTTCTAAAATAATCATTTGTTAAATTCTAAATGCTAGACATAGATTTAGGTTTAACATTTACCGCTAGTATCAATTCTTAATGGTACCTTATTGTTTAATAAGCTGAGAAATCGTAGATTAAATAATAAGGTTGAAGTCTCATCAGGAGTTTAGACATAAACTCTATTTATGAGCGATACTTGAGATGAATATCTAGGTTTTGTATATTTGATTAATAAACTACGTATTTAATCGGTGGATGAAATCAAATCCCAGCAAGCTCTTATACCTCTGAAACTTTGCAAACTTCTACTTAAAATCGTAGTAATTGTTAAATAACATTAATATCGTACCAATCTCTGTAGATACGATAAACAATTACTTATTTTTCATACTGAACATCACCTACTGTAACATTTTTCAATGAAGAGAACTAAGTTAATCTACCTGTAATTATAAGATCCAAATCACCAACATATGATATGTTTCCTAGAAATAAATACCAAAAATCACATCAACAACTGGATGCAAATATTAATATGCAAAGGCACTAAAATTTATGTTATTATATCATGAGTTTCTACTCCCTTTTGCATTTATTCTGATAGAAAAATTAAGTGTTCTGTTATGATGCTGAATTTCTAGTTTAATAGTTTATCCTTCATTTCTTTTAGTTAAATAGTTTATCCTTTTTTAGGAAATGCATAACGGATGATATGGTGTGTAATGTGGAAGATAAATATGAGATTATGTTGAGTATGAAGACATTAGCTAGCAAGGGAATGACTGCTGAAGTGGAAAAAAAATAGGTAGCATATTGATGTTCCAAATTTGCAAGGGATCCATTGTTTCTGATTCAAATGGAAGCATGATATTTAATAATTTATCAAAATTGCCATCACACTTTCAAACTGGACACAAGCTTGGGTATTGGTATAGATTGCAGTTGACCCTAAGATCATGCCAACCAATTGACATATGCGTGCAGTCGCTGAGTCAAAAAAATTATGAAGTTTGGGCAAGTTTTCACTAGCTCCGCCACTGGCCTTCATAATTTTCTACCAAGACAGTATTTGACATAATAATTTTTTGACGAATCGTAACAAATAATAATGGAGCTTGGGCTTTAGTATATCATAGACTATGCCTAAAACTACGACACTTAGTGTTAGGTTGAGATTAGTATACACTAGTAACTGGAACTTAATGTCGATTATTTCACTGCATTATATTTTCTTTAGTATTTTCGAAGCAAACTGTATTTAAATTATGAATAATGTCGAAGTGTTCATCTTTTTCCAAATATCATTTTAAACCATTTAGTATATGTCCTAGGATTCTGTATGGTCGATCCTGCAACTTACCCAATTTCTTATTTGGTAGACCAGCGGTTGTTTACCAATTTTTACGGTAAACAAATTGGCACGCCCAGTGGGACAGTGCTAAGTGAATTTTTGAAAAAAACAAATTTTCTGCATTTTTGAAAATTTATAGTTCTGTATTCAATTGTCTTTTCTCTTTCGAAAACTTCGTTGCATGTTATTAAGAAGTGGTAAAGTAGCCACCACTAACGAAGATAGACCAAGGAGAAGATACACGAGGAAAATGGCGAGTGCAAACCAACCAAATAATTCGAACCCTCAGCCAAATAGTTTGAATCCTCAAACAACACCCAGTATTAATGTAGAACCACCCCCCATGATCTTTGACTGGGGGACCAACGGTTTCAGCGCCTGTTTCTGAAACAATACCATCCATGGCAAGTTTGATCCCTACGCATTCGATTTCCCATACTCAACCCATTCTAAATTATGTTAGATCAAGGGGACCGCCTAGGATTCCCCCACCGGTTGGACCTTCTAGTTTCCAACAATTTCACCCCCTGGATTGTCAATGCCTTTACCTAGTCGAGACCCGCCTTTTGGGATGCCGACTTCGATGATGGTAAACTTACAGAATGCCCCTCCGGTATTTTTGGAGCCCATAGTAATGTCGTCATTACAAAGGTCAGGGTCTGGGGTTAATATGGGTCGAAATAGACAATCTTTAGGAGTGGGATATTCAACCCAAATGCCGAACTTGACAAATGTTTCGGCAGCATATTTAAGGCAACAAATGGACGAGAGTAACCATCAAATGGTCCAAATGATGTCCCAAACCATGGGAGAAATTTTTCAGCCTCTCATTCAAAATACTACCCGGACTAATCAGCAAATGGCAGCGCAGATGACGCTCCTTGCGGATTTCTTTGGTGTACCAAACCCTCTTTGACATCCACCAAGGGAGTATAAGATAGAAAACCAAGGGGTAGTTTTCGAAGAAGACCCTACTATTAACCAAGTCCAACAAAACCCAGGAAACATACCCCAGGCGAATCTAGTAAACCAGGGAATAGTCGAACAACCTAGAGTCGAACCCCCTAGGAATCAACCACAAATTCCCTTAGGGGAGGAACCAAGAGTAGTTTTGGTAAATAGAAACCAGAATGTTGACAATGTCGTACAGCAAATTCAACGGAACGACGTGGCAGCAGATAATAATTTGGCAGCCCTGGTCGAAAGGATTATGGCACGTAATGGAGTAAACTTTGGTCTTCGAAGGCCAAATTATACATCACCGTTGTCAGAATATATCATTCAGTCAAATTTACCCCCTAGAACGAAAGTTCCTAAATTTACTAAGTTAGGTATTTGATAGAAGCCGGAGAGATTTTGAATAATGAGAACCTTAGGGCAAAATACTTCCCAAGTTCTCTTACAAAGAATGCCTTCACATGGTTCACAACCTTGCCACCAAATTCGATCCATAATTTGACCCAGTTGGAACGTTTATTTCATGAGCAGTTATATATGGGACAAACCAAGATTAATCTAAAGAAATTGGCTAGTATAAACGGAAATTTACTGAGCCAATAGATGATTATTTGAACAGATTCTGACTGCTCAAAGCTAGATATTTTACACAAGTACCAGAACATGAGTTGGTCGAAATGGCCGCTAGAGGCATGGATTATTCCATTAGGAAGAAACTAGATACCCAATACTTGAGGGACATGGCCCAATTGGCTGATAGGGTTCGACAACTAGAACGCTTGAAAGAAGAGAAGGCTAGGGCAAATAAGAATAAAAGAATAGCCTACGTCGAATTCAATGAAGAGGACGAAAAACCTTATAATGAGCCAGTAAGTTTCGACGAGGGCGGGATTGACCTTGCTGAATTAAAACAAGGCCCACCGTACTCTTGTAAGGTTTTGGCCCCTTCGAACGGAAAAAAAACCCTATCGAACCAGAAAAAAGCGATAAATTTCCTAAGAAAACTTACACTTTCGACGTTACCAAGTGTGACAAAATTTTTGATTTGTTAGTTAAGAATGGTTAAATGATAGTGCCTCCTGGTGCTAAAATGCCTCCTTTAGAACAAAGGAAAAAGAGAGGTTTTTGTAAGTATCATAATTTCTTGCGTCATAAAACTTCTCAATGTTTTCTTTTCAGTGATCTTGTTCAAAATGCTATCCAGAAGGGAAGACTCAAATTTAAAGAGAAGTCGAAGAGTCAGATGAAGATTGACTCTAGTCCTTTGCAAGTGGTTGACGCTCATTACATAGAGCCAACTGAAGTCAACATGATCGAAGTCACTGAAGATCTCGAAAACATTGTCAACATGGTCGAAGTCACCGAGGACTTCAACAATGGAGTTGTTATGGTCAGGATTACTGAGGATCTCGACCAGGAGTTTATGAAGAATTTTTCTGGTGAGGCTGCTCAAGGCTTCGCCAAAGAAACTACTGAGGGTTTCGATTTGGGAGTCACAGAAAACTCTAATAGAGGAATCGCTGAGGATTCCAATTTAATGATGATAACAAAAGAAACTGCTGATGGTTTCATATGAATGGAGAAGGCCATTGAATGCCTTCAAATGAAGTTACACAAGTTGGACATCATTGATGATATCAACATGGATATCAACATGGTGGAAATCTCACAGGAAACCCCCATGGAAGTCGACGAGGAGCATCGACAAGAGGAGCATAACAAAATAGCCTATCCAAAACAAAAGGAGACTCTGATGGATTTCCTCCATAGATGTCAAAGGAACAAATCAGAAGTGATGTTGTGTCGTCGATGCAGTGCTGTGTTTGATAAAAAAGCAGCCCAAAATCTTGAAAGAGTCAGGAAAGCCAAAGAAAAACGTGAAGAAAGAGCCCTTCATGGTCAATGAGGCTTCAACCCAAGGAGATCTTCTTCGAAGCAGGAACAGGCTAAACCAAGAGTCATAGGTGCAAGACCTACCACTTTCAAGCCTTTTGTAGAGCTCTCAAATGGAAAGTGGACATGACCAAACGAAAACAGAGGAAAAAGCCAGCAGAAATGGAAAAACTTCGATGTAGATAGAGGATCATCAATGGCATACCACAGAGAATTCCAGACTTCGAAGCAGTCAGCCTACATCTCAGAAAATTACAAAGGAAAGAATCCCATATTCAGATCACAAAGGAGAAGGTAACAGAGAAGAAGAAAGGCTCAGAGAGAGGCTAGGGCAAAGGCGAAGTTAAGTACCAATGTACCGATTGAAAAGAATGGCAGGGAGGAGCCAAGGCCTGTCGAGAAGATGCTGGTGGGAAGAAAGTTATTTTCCACACAAGAAGAAGAGGCCAAAGAAAAGCATGATCGAGCAGTTGCTGAGGATGAGATGCTTACTGACAATTTCGACTCAGGTTCGGAGCAGTCTTTGGATATCATAGTAAATATGGTATTAGTGCTTCCCAGAGAATTCGACCAAATAACTAAGGTCAAAGAAACAGATAATAATACCGAAATCGAAATGGCCGCACATAAACCTGTGTGTTATTACGTGATGAACAACAGTTGCATGGAGGAACAGAACGCATTCTTCGAATGCCCATACGAAGCAATGAAGAGTCATTTAAAGCCTCTATTCATTACAGGAAAGGTCGAAGACGTTTCTGTCAACAAAATCTTAGTGGATTGTGGTTCGGCGGTGAACCTAATGCCACATTTCATGCTGAGGAAAATCGGAAAATTCGACACTGATACCAAGCCCCATAATATGGTACTCTCCAACTATGAAGGAAAGGTGGGTACTACTTTGGGGGTGATTCAGGTCGATCTGCCATAGGTATTGTTACGAGACCGACCATGTTTATGGTTGTCAAAATGAAAACCAATTACAACCTGTTACTTGGCCGTGAATGGATACATAGGATAGAGGTTGTACCTTCATCCATGCATCAGAGGGTTACTATATGGCACCCAGACGGAATTGTGGAAAACATTGAAGCAGGCCAAGGTTATTTCAAGGATGCAAATAATCATGTCGACACGCGTCATTTTGAAAAGCACTTGGCCAACATTGCTCCATGCAACCCGGCCAACTTTGCATTTACTCCGGATGACAATGCATATTGTTCGTTGTACTTGCATCCCACAAATGGCTTTCAATGGAATCGTGAGGTCGTGGGAGAAGAAGACCTTGCATATGAAGGGACGTCTGGAGTCGACCCTACGGGATGGGGAAGTGAATTCGGTGATGATGACTGAGTTCGAAGCACTTAAAAGGATTTCAGCTTATATAGCCAAAAACAAACTACAAACGACCTTGGAGGCTGAAGTGAAACATATGGCTGTCGAAGCCAAAAAAATATTACACCAAGAAGGTCCCGGTAAGGACTTCGATCCAGAACCACCTGATAAGGTTCCGGATGAAGTACAAGGCCGGAGGCTCGATGTCATCTACGATGACGAGCCTTTGGGTTTCAAGAAGGATTTGTTGGCAGCCAACATTAAAATGCTAGCGCAAGATCCGCTGGAAGAAATCGACTTAGGAGAGGGGGAAACGAAAAGGCCAACATACATCAGTGTCAATATCAGCCCACAACTCAAGGTCGAAGTGATCCAATTGTTAAAGGTGTTCAAAGACTGCTTTGCATGGGATTACGACGAAATGCCTGGTTTAAGCAGAGATCTAGCAGAATTGAAGCTGCCAATTAAGCCTGGGAAGAAGTCAATCAAGCAGAATCCAAGACGGTTTGCACCGACAATTCTCTCAAAGATCAAGGAGGAGGTCGAAAGGCTTATTCATTGCAAATTCATTCGAACAACCAAGTATGTCGAATGGTTAGCAACTATTGTACCTGTTAATAAAAAGAATGGTACTTTGAGGGTTTGCATAGATTTTAGAGATTTAAACGCTGCAACCCCAAAGGACAAATAATTAATACATGTGGCGGAAATGCTAGTCGATTCTGCCGCAAGCCATGAATACCTTAGTATGCTCGACGTCCACTTTGGGATCTATTAGCTCCTAATTTTGACGCCTAGTATTGGGTCAAGAGAATTAATCAAGGAAATAGAATTTCAGAGAAGACTTGGAAGACTTCGACTGGAATGGTGTTTTCTGGAGTTTTAGTCGAAAGGGTCCTTGTGCAAGAAAGAAGTATTTTGTGGACTTAGAAATATTTCTAGTAGTTTGGGAATATTATTCGACGAAAGCATCACTTATGACATTCGATTCAAGATTTCAATTCAAATAAGGGAGGGAACTTTGTTCTTATTCTATTGCTGGCAGAAGACACGTGGAGCGCGTGCAGGAGACGAAGACATGCAGAATGCCATTTGTCTTGCTCTAGTTAGTCGGCCGTTAGAGGTAGTTATTTTCGAATAATACAAATATCAAGTCTTAATGTTCGGATTTGTGTGTGTTCAAGTTTGTACAAATTCCTCAATTACTCAAAGTACCCGCATGTAGAGAAATGAGTGTGTGAGAAATGTATGTTTGATGTAACACCATACTTTTCATTCAATACAATTCAGTTAGTTTTTGCCCAGAACTTTATCTTTTACTTTCGCCAGTTATTTTCCAACGCACTTTCGATTATTTCACTGC
Source organism: Lathyrus tuberosus (assembly GCA_022829125.1). Classification (NCBI taxonomy): domain Eukaryota; kingdom Viridiplantae; phylum Streptophyta; class Magnoliopsida; order Fabales; family Fabaceae; genus Lathyrus; species Lathyrus tuberosus. The sequence goes on along the minus strand of JALAZF010000055.1, from coordinate 13,345,020 downwards.
ATTACATTTTCTTTAGTATTTTCGACTCAAAATGTATTTAAATTATGAATACTGTCCTACTTGTATATTACCTTCACTTGTATAATGTCTACTAACCCTTATTCAAAAATCAAAAATACAATGTTTCTGCTTGTCTGAATCCAGTTTTCATTTATAGACATCAAGTTCGGGTGCATTGATTTAGGTGTTTGTTTGATACCTCATCTAGGGTTTCTTTGTGTCAATTCAAGTTGCATGTGTGATCAAGTTATCAGGCTGTGGCAAAGGCAGTAATTGCAAGGTGGATAATCATCGAAGATCCAATTCATTTTCCAGTTAGGGTTTATGCAGTGTGTTGAGGTCCATGTGACCAGTCTTATTCACCTGATTTTAAAGGCAAGTCATTTTCCAGTTAGGGTTTATGCAGTGTGTTGAGGTCCAGTTAGGGTTCATCCTGAGAAATCTTTGGTTTATCAGTACTCCTCAAGTAAACAAATTCAAAAATTGATTCATCAGTGGTTGCAAGGCTTTAATTCGTCTATAGATTCAGATTGCTTCATGTTCATTTTCTCAGGATTAATTCAAAGATTATTGGAAATTTGTTTTTAGTGCAATTTGTGGATTCGATTCAAGTGTGGTGTTAATATGGACAATCCAATCAATGTTCTAAACATAGTCCAAGTTCACTACAAATTCAAGTCAAAATGGAGGTGCAAAAAAAATCAAAGAGTCCAAATTCAAAAAGCCATTTTTTACAAAATACCATAAGACACATACTATTTACAAGTTCACAAAGTGTATACATTATCAAAAAAAATAGTTCCAAGTCCTTAGCCCATGAATTAACCCATTGTCTTGTGTAGGGCCCATTACACAAAAAAAAATTAAAAAAACAATTAGCCAAGAAAGGAGCATATTGTCACGACCCACTTTCCCTGATATTTCAGCTTCAACCACTTCAAAAGGATAACTAGTCATCATGCCACATTCCAGCCAAGACAACCTATTGTCAATGCCATGACCAAAATTCTGCAAAATTCACGCATTCACACAATGTACAATTACCTGGAAAAAGAACCAATTTCAAAATCACATACATGCACATGAAAACAAACTCCCCCCACAAACTTTCCACGAGTCACAAAAACAAAATAATATTCACATTTCAGCCGTGATAGGGAGTGGAATTATAATTATATTAATTAAGTTTATTTAAAATTTATATAAATAGTACTTTATTTATATTGCTATTTTAGTGGGCTCTTATTAATATTTGAGTCATTTTAGCTTATTACCCATTAGAGGTACTATATATTGTAGTCTCATAGAGACATTAGAAATCAATCAATGAAAAAGTGTTATCTTTAATTTTTATTTAGTTTGTCTTTCTTTTATTTTCTAGCAAATTAGATTTATCTTCCAATCAATTGGTGCTCTCATTCTTGAACATCAACACCTCCTATGGCATACCCATCACCCTCATTTCCATCTTTTCCATGAGAAATTTTTACACCTTATTATACCAACACTGCATCTTCATCACCAAATTTGTATCTAAATCATGAATATTCACCACCTACCCCTAACACATATCCATCATCCATAAACTCATACCCTCCATGTTACTATTCATTCTCAAACCCTCCATTTTCATCCTTTACTCCACACACTCAACAACACCTAATTTCTGCTCCGAATCAACAAACACCTTTTTTACCGCCTAAACCCCCAGATCTGAAACCAACTTATGAATCAATGGAGTTCATGGATCCAATCTCAGCAACTATTGAGGAGTACCCACAAAAATCATCAGAAATTATTCAATAATGTTTTCAGAAATTGTTTCAAGCAGAAGAAATATACAACAATAAAAAGAGAGCTATTGAAGAGAAGTATGTCAACAAAAAAAATATTATTAATGAGAAAATCAAATCCTCACAACTTGCTTGCAAAGATAATTCAAAAAAAACTCTCTGATTCATTCAAAAAGTTCCACGAAAAATTGGTTGTTCAAAGAACTACAAAAAACCAGATAGAAGAAAAAGAAGTAATCGAAAAAGTGTCTGCTTCATCAAAATTATCTCCGGCGACAAGTCAGGGAGCATCTATGGCGACTGTTCATTCGTCTTCTCCGACGAAATTTCCATCTTCTTCTCCAACGACATTTCTGTCGTTTTCTCCCGCAAAGACAGATCTATCGTTACAAATGAGAACAATGTCACCTGCAAAAACAACTTTGTCACTGAAAAAGAGAACATCATCTATGGTAAAAACAACAACATTTCCACCACAGCCTAAGCCACTGAATTCATCACCTTTCTCACGACCACCATTTACCGATTTACGGCCTCGACCACCGCCAGAACCTCCACCGGAACCACCAGATTTTCATTTTTCTTTAGTTTAATATTTTCTATTTTAGTTTAATTTTGCTTGAAGATTTAAAAAGAAGAAATAGAAAGAAGGAAGAAGAAAGATAAGAGAGAAGATTTAAAAGAATGTGAGAGATAAAGAAAAACAAAATTAGAGAAAACTAAGAAAGAAAATAAAACTATGAGAAAGATAAAAATTAAAGATAACACTTTTTCATTGATTGATTTTTAATGTCTCTATGAGACTACAATATATAGTACCTCTAATGGGTAATAAGCTAAAATGGCCCAAATATTAATAAGAGCCCACTAAAATAGCAATATAAATAAAGTACTATTTATATAAATTCTAAATAAACTTAATTAATATAATTATAATTCCACTTCCTATCAATGATGGTTCATGATCCAAATGTTAAAACTTCAAATGAAACAAAACAAGTCAATCCAATATTCCAGACCAAGCAGTACACACCATATCAGTAAAACAATTCACAAGAGCTACCTGCATCACCTTCTCTTGAATTACAAAGCACCTATAAAACCGGTACAACGTAAAAAAAACCTGCAGCCACACATACAAAACCAAACCAAAACGCGCAAATGATAAATAATTTCCCAGCCAAAGCAAAACGAAAACGGACCCCACACAAACTTCCCTAAACTCACGCACAATACACAAACCTGCTATGACACACCAAAATGAGAAGGCAGGAACGAAACATTCCAAAAACGTCATCAATCGTCACAACCAAAATGCGTAAACGGTATCAAAGAGCACTCACCTTTCTCCTATAAATCTCACCCTTTCTCAGTCCATAAAAAAAGCTTTAATAGCCATTGTTATTCTGTTGAAATCACCTCCTTCAACCTTCAACAACAACAGAACAACCTCACCCTTTTCTTCTTAATTTTCATTCAACCTCACTCAAACCAACACCACCCACCTCCAATTCCAACGTAACAACACCAAATAATCATTCACATTCAAACCTTCTCAACCAAACTCGTTCCAGAGCCTAAATGCGAATAGAAAGAGAGATGAAGAAGAGGTGAAAACCAAACACAACTCAGAGAAAAAAGGGAAAAAGCGATTAGAAAACAAACCTGAGCAAGAGAAGCGATTGCGAGCTAAACGGAAGAGGGAGATTGAGCGAGAGAACGAGAAACGGGACTGAGTCAAATCAAAGATGGTTGAGTACGCTGTTGTTGATCGTTTTTTTTTTCTTTTGATTTAGACTTGTTGCAGTGTGATGAGTATGATGTTCTGACCGCGATTATTTTTCATTTTTCTCAGTTTATGTCACGAGCAAAGGAGTTCTTCCTTTTTTTAAAATAAGTGATAATATTGTTGCCATGCCTTTAATTTGCCCTGTTTCTATTCTTTATGTTTTGAAAAAACTGATTGTGGATTATAGCCCTGCGTGTTGCCTTGTTTGTGTTAAGGAAAAAAAACAAAATGAACTGTGCCATTAACCATGTTGGATCTTTACCACTTGGATTTTGTTGTGGTTCGCTGGATGGGCCTTTGAGCCCATCTGACTTCTCTCACCCCAATCTTTTCTTGCGACATATTTTTTTTTGTTAATCCATTTTTACTATGTTTTGGATGATGGGATCAAAGCTCACACGATTCCAATATTATCATACCACATTTTCACACCCCTCATTTATTCTTTTATTTCTTATTTTTTTTAATACATATAAATATTTATCTTTATTTATTTTATTCTCACTAAATTTCTTTAAAAAGATATATATATATATATATATATATATATATATATATATATATATATATATATATATATATATATATATATATATATATATATATATATATATATATATATATTGTTTCTCTTGATCTTATTACTTCATAATGTTTTTTTTTACTTATGAGATTTTATCTTTTTTCATTTCCATTTTCATATTGGATTTGACTTTCATTTTCTATTTTGTTTTTTTGGTCGATGAGGTCTTTTTATTCGCGAATGTTGGTTATCGAGGTTGTTTAACCTTCATTATTTCAAATATGTAGTAAATGGTCATTGAGATCACTTTCTATACTTTGGGATCGTGATAGGTTACCTTCGATTAATCAACGCAAGTTTGTGATTAAGACAAGACCATTCTCTTTTCTTTTCGTGTGGCATGATTCTTTAGAGAATGATTCACAATATCATTTCTCTATCGCGTTTTAGCACAAATATCATAGCTTGCGCGATCTCCTATAGTATGATCTTCGTCATAGATCGTGCTACGATGGTTTAGTACTAAAGTCGACCTGATTCAATTGACAATTAACGATTAACAACTAACCACTAACTTTAATTTATGTCCAATATACTCTTGATTTACTTTTTCGTCGATATATCTTGTTCATATTATCTTGATCATATTGTTCATATCATATTCATCTTATTTATATCTTGTTCATCTAACTTTTTCTTGTTCACATTACTCGAAAACACACTAAAACAATCGAAATCCTAAAAGACTCAATTGGTGGACTGTTGGTTACTTCCCGAGCAACGAAACTTGGATCTTGTACAGAAACCCTATCAAAGGAGATTTTGTCCGACTCTTGCTCGTGGCTTAGTTTAGGACACCTCGCACACACACGACTTCCTCTTGGGCTACCTTACAATGACTCCATTAATTTCGTGCAATCCCATGTAACTTACATGTACCCCACTCCCATTCTGATGTACGCCTTTACTCGCTTTTTGATTGTGGTTTGTTTACTAGGAGCACCCCTAGGGACTAGCATAAACTAAACCATTTTCAAACTAATTATCGATAATTCGTCGAGCCATTTTCAAAACACTCTTGTAAGTCGATTGCTCATTAGAATTTGCTATCAAAATAACATACACACTCGCACATTTCTTTGTGGTTTCGTTACTAGAAGCACCCCTAGGGACTAGGATCGATTCACACGTATTTTCAAACCCTCGATTTGTCGTCGAGCCATTTTCTAATCAACTTTTAAGTCGAGTGCCTTTTGCCTCACAATCAAACTCTTTTCAAACCAAGCGCATACAAACAAACCCTTGATTCAACATCAAGCGGATTTTATCAATCAAACTTCAAAATGATTAACGATTATCGAAACTCTTTTCAAGGTGAAAATAGGGGGATTGAGCCTTTGATCTCTCTTCAGTTGTTTGGGTGCGAGTTCTCTAACTCGTGTGTGAGCAATTGGCGCCTCTAAAACGCTTTCAACTCGATAATTAATCAAACCTTTTTCTCAATCACTTAGATGAAAAAGAGAGAGAGAGAGAGAGAGAGAGAGAGAGAGAGAGAGTCGAGCCTTTGATTCACTCTTTCGATTACTTGGGCCCGAGGAATCTTTCTTAAACTTCAAGTAATCGTCATCCAAACCAAACTTCAACACCCCAAAATCCTTCTTTTCGTGGTTATATCCACGAACTACGGGCACTCTGATTCTTCATTCATTCGAATGTAAGATACGTAGGCACAAGATTGCGATGATCTTGGCGAGCTCATTTTTTTCTTTTTCCACCGTTTGCGTCACACTTCCATCTTTTTCCGCCGTTTTCACCTTTCTTTCATTATCTGAATCTTCCCGTAGTCGAACTACGAGCGCTCTGATTTCTCATTATCGTCTAAATGAGCATACGTAGGCACAAGGGCCCCAATCCTTGGCGTGCACCCTATCCTAAAACCACTCATTTCCCCTAGCTAGCATCGTTTCCTTTTATCACATCGTTTCGCATTTTATCGTTGAGAAGAAAACAAATAAGCTTAGCTAACATTCATCACAATTCGAATTAAGAGGTTCCCGTTGAGTACAACGGGCGTGAGGGGGTGCTAATACCTTCCTCTCACGTAACCGACTCCCGAACTCAGAATGTGGTTGCGATGACCATGTTCTTATCTCCCTTAAAGGTTTTCTCGATATTTTCCTTTCCCTTTTTTGGGATAAATAAAGTTCGGTGGCGACTCTGTCGAACCGCAATTTCTTCAGCGCCTTTTGCACGAGGGTCGTATTTTTTATTTTTTCGAAGTGCGACACTTACATTAATGAGTAGAATTATGTGAATGCAACAGAAAAAAACTTGATTACATGTAGATGATACTATGTTAGAACTCAATCTAAACAAGAACAAGCATTAAGATGAAGAAAGAAAAATGGTATACAAGTTTTTTTATTACTCAAAATTAGGTTTGATACAAGGTGATGAGTTACTTATATATATATATATATATATATATATATATATATATATATATATATATATATATATATATATATATATATATATATATATATCAAGTAAATCAACTAACTCATGACCAATTAATAACTACCTTCAAGTTAGTTATTTACAATTGTGAATCCCTATTCTCAAGTTCAACTATTTTCTCTTTCTTCTAACTACATTTAACAATTATTACTATATTTAAAATTTAAAAAAAAAGAAATTAATCTAATTAATATTAATTGACAACTTATTTTATTTCACATCCATCATTTTAGATTACAAAGTCATAAAAATACTAATCGTGATATTTTTATTATCACGGCAATTATTTTATTTCACAACTTTTTTTTTTTTCTTCATATTCATTATCACGGCAATGTTACCTCAAATTACATGAGATTTTTATCATTTAGATAGAATTGACGTGTTGTTAAAAATCACTTACAATTTATAATATTAATAAGTTATTTAGTATTAATGCAAAAATTATGAAAACCTATAAAATAACTAGACGATTTAATTTAACAATGATTTAATGAAAATGAAAATGAATTGCGCTTGTAATTTTCAAAGGCCACTTTGGTTAGTTAGGAGGACTATATATAGGATCTAGTGTCTGTCGACTCAAAGTCTCAACTAAACCTCAAATGTCTCATGCAAAACGAGTACAGATAATAGTTTTAGGTCATTTCTTAATATACCACCCAACTTTCTTAAACACTGTGTAAAATTCCGCTTATACCCCTTGATTATGGATGTGCACATCCGGACGCACCGTGACCTTAAAAAAAAATTGTTCCGGATGTGCATATGCGGAAGGCCTCTGGATCTACATATCCAAAATAATTGCTTATATATTTGAACTTGCATGATCACTCCCCCTTCCCATTCTCAACATTTCTTCTTCCACACTCACCCTCACCAACCCAAAAAACCCTACTTTATCAATATCATTTCTCACTCAAAAACTTCAACTTTTTGGTGCAACAAATCAAAGGGAGCAAGAGAAGATTGAATTTCAGGTAAATATTCAACTTCATCCACTACATTGCTCACATTATCAATCTATTTTTTTTGGAAAAAACAAGTTACGCTAAATCCGGATGTGCACATCCGGAACGAATTGAGCATGAACTTTTCCGGATGTGCACATCCGAAAAAGTGCATGGAACTTATTAATTTTAATTTTCAGCAATTTTTAATATGTTTTAGTTATACATATTTATTGTTCTATTATTGTTTATAAATAGATATGGTGCACCCCGATAACATCTCAAAAGAATTAGTTTCGCCGATTTCCCCGAAAGATGAAGGGATTATCGTAAAGTCGGTTGATGTCGGCGGTGACTTTAATAACAAGCAAGAGTTTAATGATCGTGAAAGCATGCTCGCATATATTCGTAGGACGGCTATTGACCTTGGCTTTGGTGTAAATATCGAAAGATCGGATAATGGTTCGGAAAGAAGAAAGGCTTTTGTAATTTTGGGGTGCAAAAGAAGCGGGAAATATCAGGTTCCTCTACGGAAGTTAAAAAAGGACGAGACCGGTAGTAGAAAATGTGAGTGCCCTTTTAAGATTGGTGGTTACATGTTAGCTTCCAAAAATTGGAGATTTAGTGTTCGTTGTGGTATACATAATCACGAATTGTGCTCAAAGTTTCAAGGTCATCCTAGTGTATGTCGGCTCAAGGCGGAAGAGAAGACATGTATTGCCGACATGACCTTGAATCTTGTCCAACCGAAAAATATATTTGTCACGTTGAAACGGAAGGAACCCGACAATGTAGCAAACATAAAGCAAGTGTATAACATTCGGTATCAGACGAACAAAGCAATTAGAGGAGATAGAAGTGAGATGCAACAACTTTTGAAATTGTTGGATGATAATGATTACGTGTCTCGGTACAGATATCGCGATGATGGAATTACGGCCCGAGATATTTTTTGAGATATTTTTTGGACTCATCCGGATTCCATAAAGTTGTTCAACACGTTCTCGACAGTGCTCATTCTCGATAGTACCTACAAGATGAACAAGTATCGACTTCCATTATTTGAGATGGTTGGTGTTACATCTACGGATAAGACATATGCCGTTGATTTTTTATTTTTGGAGTGCGAAAAAAAGGACAATTTTACATGGGCATTGGAGACGTGTCAGTCACTTTTGAAGAAACATGTTCAAATGCCAAAAGCAATTGTTACGGACCGCGATAACGCTTTGATGAATGCGGTTGCAAAGTGTGGTTGCACTATTGTGAAAACCTACGATCTTCCACGTGCTTGTGTTATTGCTACAAAGTTGAAACTAGGTGCGCCAATACAAATTGACGAAGTTTGCCCTCATTGGATGAGACTTAGTTTTGATGATGATAGTTGTAAGGAAGGAGATAAACCGGATATCTCTATTTTGGCCGAATTGGAAGCGATTCAAGCGAGATTTTCGAATGCCGGTGACAACATGAAGCTACACATTAAAGAAGAGTTGAGGAAGATTGCCTTCCCCGAAACAACCGCAATGATATCGCCGTCTCAACCGGTTAAGACAAAGGGTGCTCCGAAGAAGTTGAAGCCTACACCGAATGACAACTCGACAACTCGGTCTCCTTCATATTATGAGCACGTTGACAAACTCTTTCCGGACTCACCGACTCCTAAATCTCTACAAAGTGTCATGAAAGGAGCTCGCATTACCAAACCGGCTCCGACACCGATTCCACGAGTTCCGACTCCGAATGCACCGCTTCTGACAACAACTCCACTTATAATTTCCTTTATCGACGAGATGCTGGTTTTTATGCACAAGCATATCGACGGTATCATCGATGCTGTAGGGGATGGTAATTACGGTTACCGAGCCGTGTCGGCTCTACTCGGTAAAGGAGAGGAAGGTCATGCACTTGTCCGTCATTAACTTATCCTAGAGTTGGAGACGCATAAAGAAGCATTCTTGCGTCTGTATGAAAATCAAGAAAAATACGACGAGGTTTACGAGTCACTTGTTCCGTGGTTGAGTGGTCCGGCCCCGGTATCGAAATGGATGAGCTTCCCCCAGATAGGTTATCTTATCGCATGCGCGTACGATATGATGTGTATTGACTTGACGCGATACGGTTTTTCGGAAACCTTTTTTCCACTCCACACCACACCACCGTCCAATCCAAATGATCGCATGATGTGTATCGGATGGCTTGTGAAATCAAGACATTTTGTACAAGTTATCTTGAAACCCGGATGCCCCATACCACCTAAATCACCGCAATGGGCGACGCATGCAACCGCAATTGCCGAGTCGTGGCCGGATAGTTTTGTTGAAAGGATGCTTGAATTCGAAAGATTGAACATAATTGAAAAGGCATCAAATGCAGAAAAGTCGAAAGGTCAAGCTCCGATAGATTTAGACTGAGACTTTTGTTTTAACTCTTTTGTATAATCGTACGACAAAATGTACATTTTTGAAGTGAAATATATTGAATTTTTATTCATATGCCTTTTTAATGCACTTATGAATTTTATTCCAATGAAAGCATTCCAATTGGTTGCATAACATAGTCAATTCTGTTTGAAAAATATATCAGTAAAATATTCTGATTTGCAGATCTGGAAAATTTCCGGATGTGTACATCCGGAACCAATATTTATAGGGTTTTTCCGGATCTGTACATCCGAAACGAACTTAGGCAGAAATTACTTTACCCTAACTTTTCTATAAATTAGGGGTTTCATTTGATATCTTTCACACAAACTCTAAATGTCTCAATTGTATGAAATCAAGTTCCGTTGGTATGTCGCAAGTGTCTCCTACACCGACGGCAAAACACGCGGTCACACGTTTAAGCTAATGAGGGACATCTCCATCGGCGAGATCATTGACGACATCGAACATCTCCTACCTTACGGAGACAAACGGAAGGTTGCGAAGCTTCAGTATCGTTCACCTTCGGTTGACAACGAAGGGAGCGTCGCTTATAGCCTTATTGAGCTCAAGAATCAAGAGGATGTTAGAGCGATGTGGCAAAAAATTTTCGGTTACGAAGAACGATTCTTGCTCGAATTCGAGGCGACCGTCAAAATTCGAAGAACGGTCGATGACATCTTAGAGATGTGCAAGCGTTCACCGGGCTATTGATCTTGTAATATTTAAATTTATGTCGATGTAATGACAAATTTCTGAATGTAATCCTGATTTTATTTTATGAATGTGAGAAACATTGTTGGGTTTTTGGTGTTCTGCATTAGAATTTATTCCGGATTTGCAAATACGAATGTTTTTCGGATGTGCACATCCGGAAAAAACTGAAAATTTTTAAAAAAGGGTGCGTCCGGATTTGCACATTCGGAACATAAGGGTATTTTTGTAAGCATGCATGGTGCCTACGAAGGTTGAGTGGTGTGTTAAAAAATGCTCATAGTTTTATTTGGGGAGCTAAGGCGCTCATATTATGCTAAAAGTATTAGAAACATCATGACAACAATGAAAAAAATGTCAAAACCGTTGAAGACATACAAAAATCAATTAAAAAAATTAAGTTTTCAGAACAACCCGCCAAAAGACATAAAAATGACCTAAATAAAAAACCCTTGACACAAAAATGTTACATTTGTCAAAATCTCTCATGAGTTACTAAACAAACAATAAAGTCGAATTATATTTTGGGATGGTCTCACCTTCCTCATGGATAAGGGTGGAAATAAGTTATGTTAGGCTTTAGAATGTCTGAGCCTTACCTACGATAAACTTAAAAGGTCTGAGACTGTCCTATTATCTATAATAAGCTATTTTTTCTCTAGCATGACCTTTTTAACTGTTTGTCCTGACCTGAAAACCTATTTAAAAGTCTGTTTCTCATTAAGATTATCAATTAATCCATATATATATATATATATATGACAGTCTATTTAGCCTTTTTTTTAATATATATGCATATATAGGTCATCCTATTTAACTTATTTTAAATATATATGAAAATATAGGTCGACCTATAAGGTTTCATAGCTTTTTTGATGGACTAAATCTGCCCTATTTAATTAAATAGACTTTTAAAAAGTCTAAGCATGACTTTTTTATTAAATAGATTTGGCCTGACCTAGACTTAAATATGCTAGGATGTAGGCCCTTGTAGGCCGGCCTACTATATTCTCATCCCTACTCATGGAGGAAACCCAACTCCCTTACAACAAATTGAAAATTACTTGAATAAAATTCTCTTGCGCATCTTATCACAGATATGATAATCCCTATTATACTCATTGCATTACAAGTACATATTTGTTCGTTGATTTTTTAATGAGTATTTAATAATAAGTTATTGTGTTTGTTGTTGTAATATTTAAAAGGATTTAAAACTATTAAAATTTTGAGTTTTATTTTCAATATATTGATATGTTGAATGCATTAAATTGTTTTATTAAGGTGAATTAGGGGTATGCAAAAATATGGTTAGCCAAACCATATTATAAACTGAATTGTATTACACCATAAAAAAACTGAACCACTTAAATGATTAATGAACTGAACTATTTAATTAAAACAATTCTAATTCAGTCTAAAACCGGTTCATAATCAGTTTTCTTGTATAAACTGAATTAATTATATAAATAAGTTTTTTATAAAAAAAAAAAACTATTGAGAGTGAAAAAAATATGGAAATTAAAAAATATTTGTAATTATTAAAAAATAAAAAAGATTTTATTGAAAATAATTATTTTAATTCTGATATTTTTTTCCAAAAAATTAAAAATATAATTTAAAACAAAAAATTTCCCCAACTTTAAATTTATTTTTCTGAAACATTGTTTTTTTGATATCTTTGTGTTGCTTGTTAATAATTGATGTTGTAACTTACAATGGTAATAGGTTTTGGATGAAGTTTTAACAGTGGTTTATTTGTGTTAATCTGTTAATTTTTCTTCTACTTTTTATATTTTATAGCTCTTGAATTATGAAGTTTTTGATGTTTGTATTGAATATGGAATGTAATGTTAGAAAGAAAATATGTTTGTGATATTTCATCAGTACCTTTGAGAGTTGCAAATAAAAACACATTATTATTTTTTTGGAAGAATAATAATTGCATTCCTAAGCCAAATGAATACAAAGTATCAAACTCAAACAAGTGCCTTTTACATTAACAATAAGGCAATAAAAACACATTGTTAACAAGATTAAGGGTTTTTGTTAGGGAATCAAATTCGGCGAAAAACAAGTGTAAAATGGAAGCAAAATTTTGTTGCTTTTGAATTTTCACCATGCATTGGGACTAGAAAAAACCTTGGAAGCAGATCCAAAAATATGCTTAGAGTTAGTAGTGTTTTAAAAATCGGATCGGTCATTAAACCGGTGAGAGTACTGGGTCATTGGTTTATCGGTCGAATCATTGGTTCATTAGTCGAACCGCATGATTAAACCGAATTAAACCGGATAACTCGGTTGAATAAACCTATTATTATAATAAGTATAAAACCGGTAAAATCGGTCGAACCAGATGATTCAGTCTCTAAAAAATATAACTAACACTTAAATTTTTTGAAAATATCATATCACAAATTCATAGGTTCATAATTTAAATTCAAATTTTAAACAGAGTTTAATTGTACATTTTAAATAGAGTCTAAATTAAACAGAGTTTAATTTAAATTCATAGTTTTAATGTTAATAGAAAATCAGTTTTAATGTTAATAATTAAAACAATACAAATATTAACATTATTCTAAATAATAAAATTTTCAAATATATATATATATATATATATATATATATATATATATATATATATATATATATATATATATATATATATATATATATATATATATATATATAAAATGGAAATCAGTTAAGTCTAAAATTATATTATATTTAGTTTCTTAATCTGTGTTCTTAAATTTTTATACAAATATTTGTATAATGATTTTTCAATTAATATAAATACAAAATAGTAAAAATAGTTTTGTGGATACTACCAAACTTAATTTGTGTATCACTTGAATTAAATGAATGATCACTATTATTCTTGGGGAAAAGTTCATATGTATTTGAGTGAAAAAAATTAAAAATTTTTTTTTTTTTTTTTTAAATAAGCAGTTGAACCACTGGTTTGCGAAAACCGCCGATTTTTCCAGTTTTTTCCGGTTCGCACCGGTTCATACCGGTTATCTCCGGTTCGAAGACATGGGCGATCGAACAAGCGAACCCGACCGGTTATCTGGCCGGTTCCCAGTCCAACCGGTCCGACCGGCCGGTCCGGGTCGATTTTTAAAACATTGCTTAGAGCACCCACATCGGTTGATTTTGAGGGTGGTAACACATTAACCAATGACACATGTGTCAATGGAAATGGATATTTTATTATACAATGAATGGTATTGTAATGCTACCGTTTCCAACAAAAGCCACCGAGTCTCAGTTGTTTTCTTTGTTTTTGCGATTATTTAGAGGTATATAATAGAAAAAGTGGGGTCCAATTTAAACTTTTGAATGAATGGTATGGATATTTAAGAAATATATCTAAGTGGCTTAAATTATTGAAAACAGCACAATAATATAAAAAATTAAATGAGATCCGTTTAAGACACTAAAACCAGTATCATGGATGTTGATGCTCTTAGATGATTAAAAGTGAAAGGTTGTTTCTAATTTAAATTTAAAGATATCATTATACCTTTTTATTCCAAAAATAAATTATTCAATTTTTTTTTGAAAAATAAAAAATAATTTAAAACAAAAAATTTCCCCAACATTAATTTTTATTTTGAAATTTTGTTTTAAAAGAAAAAAAAATTCCGAAATTTTTATTTTACAGAATTTTTTTTTCAAAAAAGTTTATTCTGATTTGTTTTGTAAAATAAAAAAAATTCCCAAATTTGAAATATTTTTATTCTGATATTTTTTTTAAAATTAATTTTTTTTTATTTTTCATAAATTTTTTTTCAAAAGAATTTATTCTGAAATTATATCTTCTGGAAAATTAAAAACATTAATTTTTTTTTCAAAAAATAAATAAAAGATTAAAATTATTTCGATTTTTTTCTTTTTTTTTAGAAAAATAAAAAATTCTATTTTTTCTGAAAATTAGAAAAAATGTTATTATTTCAGATATTATAAAAATATATTTTTTTTAAATTAAATTTTTTTATAAAATAAAAAAAAAAATAGATTTTAGAAAAGTTCAAATTATAAAATTGATTTATAATTATAAACTGATTATAAACTAGTTTATAAACACAAACTGATTATAAACTAATTTAAAATTAAATTAGAACCATTTTAACAATTAATTACATTTTTATTGAAATAATTATTATAAACTAAATTGAATCATAAATATAATTTGGTTTAATGTAGTTCATAAATCACGAACACTTCTAAGATAAACTACTTTTAAAAATCTTAAATAATATTTTCACTATTATTAATATTAAATTGTAATTATCTAAAAACACTTGAATGCGATGATACGGGTATTTTTTCTCTTTAATAAGAGATTCTGGGTTCGAATCTAATTTTGAGTATCCATCATTGTTAAATATTTTAAGGAAGAGTTTTGCTACATATTCCAAAAATGGTAGTCACTATATGTAGTCGTTAAATTAGTGGCCAAAAGATAGCATCTAGCGCTTTTTTCGGTGACCAAAATTAATAGTGATTGATATTTAAGTTTTAGTGACTGATATTCTTAGAAGGAAAAAAAATTAAATCTTTAACTTAAATATTAGATATTATGATAGATAGTAATGAATGAATGAAAAATTAAAATTATTTAACTGAAGATCATTGTTATATATCTACGATTAAAAGAGAAGAAGACAATCTAAATAAAATTCATTAATATTTTATTTAATTTCATAATCATCATCGTAAAAAAAATTTGGTGTTAATCATCATCGTAAATTCTGGCCAAGAATTATTTCCGCAAGTAATCATATATATATATATATATATATATATATATATATATATATAGATTTCTACAAATTAAATAAGAAAATTAAAATCAAATTATTAAGCACCAACATAATAACTAAATGACAATTCATGAAAAACTATAGTAGGGAAACTCTCTTAAATATGACACTAATTACATAATTATTCAGGTACAAAATCCGCCGACACAACACAGTCGCACTTACGAGCTACACACTTTGCTATTTTAGGTTTCTCACACACCACAAAGCGACAATCCAAATCTCTATAACATGGTTTACCATACCACGCTGTAAGGAGAAAAGTTGATAAAATAATGTATATTAGTTTGTGAAATAATTGTGAATAAATAAAATTGATTTTAAAAAAAAAGAATCGAATTGGCTTACATTCAACATTTGTTGCAGAAAGAAATAAAAAAAGAATGATAATCATAACATTAATAAACTTCACAACTTTAGTCATAATTGTCTCATTTCCATGTAACGGATGGTTTATCATTTTATAAGTTATAATGTCCTTCCTCTACTTACACCAATAAAATAATTTTTAACTCTTATGAAATTGTAAAAAATACTTTTTAAATAATAATATTATTAAATGTCTCTTAAGCATATTAATGTAGTGTGTTTGTCTCTTTAACGCACTTAGTAGAGCGGTCAAAATAAAAATTTATAAATTATAAGAATTCTGTTTTTTCAAGTAATTAGATATTTACCCATTCGTTGTACAGAAAAATTCTATTAAATTATTATAACTTAATTTTTTTTAATATATAGGTATACATGTTTTTCTTATATTATTTGTCTTTATTTTTAATATAAACTAATTATTTTCATATATTTTGTAGCATTATTTGAGTACTTAAAGTTAAAGTTGTATAAATGATCAAATTGGTAAAATAGGCGATTTATATTTATTTCTAATATAAATCACATTCTCAATTGAAAGAAAAAAAAGTAAAACAGGATATAAATTATTGTGAAGTTAAAATAGAAGAAAAACAACTTTTTAAATGATAGAAAGTTTTAAAATTTGTAAAGCTCAATGAGATTATTTACAACCTATTATACTGTAGTGTTGGAAGTTATAATTAAATTTATAACAATAAAAATAATTGTAAGCCCTTACAAAAGTCTCTAGGATCACGCCAAAAATTAAGTCTCGTGAGTAAAATGAAATTCATATTTCAATTACACTAAGAAAATATAGTTTTAGCCTCAGTTTTAAGCAACTGAAAAACTTTGAATCAGGACGCCAACAACAATTTAACATCAATTTTTAGAGATTAATTGACAATAATAAAAAACCTGAAGTTAAACATTAGCATGCATGTTAAAATAAATTAGAATTTACATAAATGAATTCTAAAAGGGAAGTTAAATAATAATCTAATCGTAGTAATATGTTGAAGCTAAATTTAGCATCAATATATTTAAAACGGGAGTTTCTTAATACACCACTCATGTTTTTTAGGCACCACGTGAATTTTCGTTTTTGCACCCTGATTTCGGATGTGCACATCCGAACGCACCAATTTTTTAAAAAACATTGATGTGTTCTGGATATGCACATCCGAAAAAATTCCGGATCTGCAGATCCGGAAAAAAGCATAACTTTAATTTTTTTTTAAAATCGGTTTTGTTGGTTGGTCGCATATGTTAATATATCGTCGCAACTTAATATACATTCGACAACATCCATATATAAAATAAAATGATATATATACATAATAAACCTCTGTCAAAATACAGTACATACATATAATAAAAATTGAATACATTAAAAAAAACTATTGCGTATGGCGAAGGATCTCTCCTGGCTCCCCTGCTCCTCTGCCCCGAACCACCGTCCTGGCTCGATGTCTGCGGTACTGAAGTGCCCCTTGAGCAATCTCAATAATCTTATCCACTGCAAGTCTGGCACCAGAGCCCTCAGGGAGGTGACTGTCCGCAATGGCCGCCTGTGCTATCTGCTCTATCTCACAACAGCGAGGTAGGACATCCTGAGTATGGTCCAGCTGAGACTGCCACTCCTCTAATATCTCCTGATGAGCAGGTCTGGGTGACGATCCCTCAGCAATGGGCACCATGCATGGGTGTGAGACGGCGTAGAACCACATGATGTACCCGGCAGCAACACTCCAATCTCTCGGCGCTCTGGTCGCTCGAGCCTCTTTCGGTACCAAGTGGGACTAGAAGTCAGCATATATCTCATCTATCTGCACGCGGGTCAAGCTTAGAGGAGCAGACTCATGAGGCATCCTAGGGATCGTCTGCGTGTAACCGAACTGGCGCAAGACGCGCTCCGGCAGGTATCGAGCAGTAATGGTCGAACTGCATGCCAACCATCCTGAGAACAGCGAAACCTCATCGAACGGGCGCGTCACACGGTAATCGACATATGGGTGATAAAAAACGTCCTCAGCAGCCATCCGATCAAGATACACTCTGTAGGGGTCGGGCGCCTGGTTCCCTCTGAGCAGGAGAAATGCAGCAGTATGTGGCATATCCTCAGTGTACCCATCGACACTCCCCCAACCAGTAATCTTGGGAAAGTGTTGTAATATCCTCGCCTGAATTGGAAAATATAACATCGGTGTCAAACATTATAATAAATATAGAAAGAAAAGAAATGAAAAAATGACTTAGAATATTAGATTGTTACCACGTATAGTGTACAGCTGCCTGCCACAGTCTTGTCTGCCCAGAGGCAACCATCTGAGAGCCTAGCATAGGCGTATGCCAGTGTAGCCGCCCCCAGTTGTACCCATGGATCTCTGTGGGATCCAAAAGGTACTTGAGGTAAACGACATCAACATAATAGGCGTTGGTGTCCACAAACAGCTGCGTGCCGAGCAAAACTAGGTAGTAGCATCTCAGGGCACGCTGCCTGTGGATCTCCACCTCAGCTGCATCCCCTGCTGCCCGTCGTGCCTCTTCAAGCTCCTTATCAAATCTGCGTGTCAAAAAGGAGAAGCGAACGTGTGCGCCTCTCAACTGGGTCACCTCCGCAAGTGCCTCCTCTGGGGTAGCCCCAAGCTCCTCAATCAGCATCTCCATCGCGTCCCCCTTCGACATCCTACCGTGACAGAGAAGGGTACCCGTGATCGGTAGATTTAAAAGGCACGAGATGTCATCGAGTGTGATCGTGATCTCATCGTACGGTAGATGGAATTAGGATGTCTCAAGGTGCCATCTCTCAACAAAGGTCATCAGCATACCGTACATGATCTGGGGATACCCAATCCTAGACAGGCCTCCAAGACCAGAGGTAGCACGTCGGACAGATGCGTGATGAGCTGCCTGTCCATGTATGATACGATCGTCTCTGCCAACCATGTAATCTGCAAAGCATAATAAATAAATTAGAATTTTTTAAAAATAATTAAAAAAAACAAACAAACAAAAAAAACCAAGTGTCTTCCGGATTTGCACATCCGGAAGTACACGGAATATTTAACGTTGGGTGTTTTCGGATTTGCACATCCGGAAGCACTCAGAATATTTAACGTTGGGGGTTTCCGGATGTGCACATCCGGAAGCACTCAGAATATTTAACGTTAAAATCTTTTCGGATATGCACATCCGGTACTTATTTTCAAGTTAAAAAATAGCAGCCATGGCTACTGTACCATGGAAAAGGGCATTTCAATGCCCTGATCGTCCGTTTGAAGCAGCAAACAATACCTACATTATCTCTAACCTATGTTATTCATACTACCTACCAATTTCTACACCTAAAAGTCAACTCTAAATCGATTACTCGAAAATAACTCTGAAACTCTAAAGTTCAAAAACTTACCGATTAAATTGAGATACGGAGGATTTGGAGTGTCTTTATCATTGTAGAAGTTGCTCTGCGCCGAACTCGAGTGAAAAAAGTAGAGATTTGTGGGATTGAGAATTTGAGAGTTTGGTGTTTGGAAAATGAAGGGAAATGTGAAGAATGAGGGGGAGGAAGAAGATCTGGTGCGAATTAATAAGAAATTGTTCCGGATCTGCAGATCTGGAATTTTTCTGGATATGCATATCCGGAACACATCAACGTTTTTTAAAAAATTGGTGTGTCCGGATGTGCACATCCAAAATCAGGGGGCAAAAAAGAAATTTCACGTCGTGCCTAAGAAACTTGGGTGGTGTATTAAGAAACTCCCTTTAAAACTCTAACTAGCATTAATTTTTAGGGACGCTAAATTTAGTATCAATATATTTTTTTTTACTAAAAGCGATATTCATTCATTCAAATTGATAGAATACATCGAATAATACAAATTCAAAGTCACTATAAACGAAAAATGATGAATCTGTGAACAAACTCACAGCACTCACGTTAATAGCATATAACAACAAAATGCCAACAAATGTGATAAAGCCTACAAATATGTCGAAATTGAAATGCTCAGAATACCCATGTCTTCGAGTCAGTAGCGTTGACGACATCAAATTTATTGATTGAATATGCACCGAGTCAAAACTAATCTGTCAATCTGAACCGAACAAACATCATAATAAGACGACGACCAACACAACGTCGCACTATGATGACTAAATCACAAAGAAAAAAATTAAAAATATATGTGAAATCGCTTATTTGAATGAAAAGGAAAGGAAAAAGAATTTAGAGGGGGTGATTTTGGATCAAAAATTGATCCTAAAATCACCCCTATTTGTGGATGAAGAAAAAGAGAAAATTAGGGTTGAAGAAAGAATGGAGGCATCAATATGTTAAAAAGGTAAAATGACATTTATTTATTGTTGATTCTAAATTTAGCTTCCAAAATAAAAAATACTAATTCAAATTTATAATAATATTAATTAATTTAATTTAGCACCAACTTTGTGAATGCTATTATTATTGTCGGTTATGTAATACTTTTAAATTGTCGAGTTAGTAAAACACAGCTGATGCAAACAACCACATCTAAATAATTTCTATGATGTGTTGTCAAATTTAATTGAAAACTAGTATTCAACAATGACAATTAACACATATAGTGACGTTTTAACCAAATAACTAGTAGATGTCATACCCTAATTTTTATCCCTAAGATCCTACCTCATTTTTATCTTTACAATGAATCAAAATCACAAACCTGGTTATCTTTTAACCCTCCCACCTTTGGGTTTGCCTTTGTAGAGATCACCAAGCACCTCTTTGTGTACCTTTCTTTTTGTAGTTATATGCTTCATATTTTACTAACCTCTAATCAAAATACAAAAATATGCTTTGTCCCCTTTTGTTTCTTTTGCAAGGTAGTGTTTGGAATCAAGAGCATCAAGTGAATGTATCCTCAGCTAGGGTTTAAGTTCCTCAAGTCAAAGTGTGGTCAACCATTGATCATCAAATGCTATTCATCAAAGCATAACCTCTAATCTCAAATCATGGAATCTCAAGCATCATTCAACTTCATTTGATCAAAGATATATTAAGATTGGATGGCTTGTTTCTCAAGGAATTTTCAAAGGTTCATATGTTTATTTCCATGCCTCCATCAACAAGTTTCTTCAAGCCATTGCAAGTTTCATCAAAGGGAAATCAAGGGTACATCATTTTAAGTCTATATGATCATCAATGAGTTTTTAAATGCAATAAAATATCCAAGGTTGCAAGTTTGTGCAAAGAGGTTTGACTAAAAAGTCAATATTTCATGTCTAAGTTCAAGACTTTACAACTTCCTCATACTTCAAAATTTTTGAGTTTTTCTTTAGGCAAATGACTCATATTAACATCCTCTCCAACTTATATTCACATGTCAAGAGCCAATTGTGCTTGGAAGATCATCAAAAGTTTGAAGACATTATATGTCATTTTGTGGGCTTAGGAATTTTTGGCCTAAGTTCAAGTTTGGCATGTCCATGTTCCAAAGATCATAACTTCTTCATTATTCAACTTTTATGGACGCTTATTTTTGCCAAATATCCCTCTTGATGTCCTCTACAATTTTTCTTTAGAGGTCAAATGCCAATTCATGTTCTAAGGACCTCAAATCTTGAAGGCCATTTGTGCACAAAACTAGGTCATGACCTGTTTGACCTAATGTCTGACCTGATTTTCAGTGCCACAACCTCAACTTCCACTTCATGCCATTTTCACTTCAAGCATCCTTTTGGATTGATTCTTTTTTCATTATGTTCTATTCCATGAATAGATCATTTGGCTCAAAGAAAATCAAGAAATGCATGAGTAGATTGTATTTGGCCTAGCTATGAACATGACTCCATGAAACTGAAAATTGTCCATGACCAGAATTTGCAAATTCACTCAAATCTCCAAATTAAGTCATTGTATACACATCTTCTATCCATGATGATGTTAAGTGATAGTTTGTGATGCAAAATGACCCAAAATTGGAAGTATTCCATTGTGTTTTGGCCGACTTCATGATCAAGCTTGGTCACACTTTTGGCACACTTAATTTCACACGATTGCAATAAATTCTCACACGTATCCCATTCATTCACCTTAGATACAAATAGAGGAAGCATTTGCACTGATTTCCAAGCTTGGATATCCCCACAAACCTCTGCTGAAACTCAGAATTTCCCTTCAAATTTTGAGATTTTGTATTTCATTTCTAAGCTTTTCCAACTCCAGTTTTTGCTTCCATTAGCTTCCCTACCATCTCCTGAAGCTAAAGCAACAAGAACCAAGCCTGGAGACTCACTGAATTGCTCTGACCAAATACAGTTTTCAGCACCTCTGATCATCATTTGGACAAGGTAGTTCTGAGCATCTTTTGGACTCAAACAAAATACCACGATGTAGCATTTTGCTTCCTGATTGTTTCCATCACTTACCTTGTGTTGATTGTTCATATTTTTCATTTAATTTTTGTTTTCTTGGTTGCTTGTTTCTTTAAGTTTCCATCAAATTCTCCATGCTCGTTTTCAATAAATGAAAATGAAGCCTATGGTTGATTTCACACTTATGAGACGATCACGATAACATAGGTCTCATGATCTAACTTTGCCTTTTTTAGAAATCAGGTGAGCAACTCATCAGAGAAGATGACCGGAGGTGTCTCATGGTGGCATGAGTTTGTTTTATTTTAAATCTGAACCAGCGTATGCTTCCATTTAAGGTCCACCGTGTCTCTCGTGTTTTAGACCTTTAGATCTCTTTTAATGAGATCTGATGGTTGCACGCTCGTTTGGTCTTAGCCATTGATCAGATCTGATGGCTCTTGTTTTTACCAGCTTTTATTTTCATTTCAATTGTTTTTATTTTTTCATTTTATTATGAAAATTCATAAAAAAAATAGCTCCATTCACATTTTTTATTCCAATTTTTTCATAATCTTCTAAAAATATTTTCTATTTTTTGAGAAATTTTCCTTTTTTATTTATTTCACCATTTGCTTTATTTTCATTATTTTCTTCATTTTTTATGCATTTTAATTAGTTTAAAATTACCTTTATGCATTTTTAAATTCTTCAAAAAATTTCATGTGATTCTTGAGTTGTTTCTGACTTGTGGTAATTTTCTTGAGCTTTGATTTATTGTTTACAAGCTTCTTTCTCTTTTTCTCTCTTATTTTCATTTTAAAATTCATTTTAAAAATCATTTCATGCATTTTAATTGCTTTTTATTACATTTTGATTGGTTTGCTGGTTGTTGCCTTGGACCACTTTTTGATCAAGTTTCTCTTCAATTTTAATGGACTTTGGGTGTTGATGAGGTTGGATGAACCTTCATCAATTCAAATATATCATTAAATGAATCATTTGATTCATTTTTAGTGCTTTGAGTTGATGATAGGTTTAATGCCTTAATCCACCAAGAAAGGTGATTGAAATTGATGATGAAGTGATCTTGAGTCTTGATTCAATTTGGTCCGCTCTTCATCTTTCCTCCTCTTTCTTTTTCCTTTTGTTTGTCTCTTGATTAACCGGGTGATGTGTTGTCCATCTTGTTCATGATGTTCGGATTGATGCTTGATGAACTTTCATCATTTCAAATCTACCATTTGATTGAACATTGATCATTGGAGGTACTTTGGATTGATGCATAGGTTTGTCCTAAGTCTTCATGAAGGATTGATTGATGTAATAGACCAGTCTCCTTGTCTTAGTGCTTGATCCTTTCTTGGTTTTTACTTGTGCTACATGTTTTAGGAGTATGACCTCTATCATATCTCTAACATGTATGGTACATAAATTGTTATTGATCGGCCTCCCATAGTACGATCTTCCTTATAGATTGTGCCTCGATTGCTTAACATAGTGCTAAATTTATCCGTATCGGATTATTAACTCTAGCCTCAATACTAACAATATTATTGTGCTAACTTTTATTTTATTCCATTTACTTTTATGCACCTTTATTTCTATGTCATTTATATTTCTTGCTCTTTATATATTGCTTTATTCTCATCATTTACATATCATATTGCTATCGTTTATGTTTATGCCTTTTCCCTTTTGTCCACTTGGACCTTTTTTTTCTCTTTCTTTTAAAACATTTATAAAGGAAAAACCCCTTAAAAGACTTAATTGTTTCCTTGGACTATTGGTTATTATCCCATGCTTGGATGTTGGACTTATGAACTTAGAATTAGGTTCTTGATCCTATGCTTTGGAGTTGTGACTTAATACCTTGGAATTCATCTGGTACCTTGACCTTGGGTTGACTTTTAGAAGACTTGGCTCTGTCACCTCATCTTTGGCCTTGGCTTAAGTTCTTCATCTGATACTTGGTTTATTCTTTGCTTGATTGTTGCTTATTGCTTAATCCAAAAGATGAGTGTGTTTGGCTTGATTTATGTCAGAAGCTTTCTATCTTGGTTAGATCTTTCCTTTCCTTGCTTTTACATTATGCATTAGGGTATGTAACACCCCAAAATAATTATAATATTTATTTAATTGATTTATTATGATTATTCAGTGTTTCAGTGAATTTTGATGAATATTGTGACACATGGTGAATTTGTGTGGTGTTGTGGGGTAATATTGAGTTAAGGGAATATTGAGGCACTTATAATTAGTAATTTATTAGGATTATTTTGTTAGTAATAATAATAGAATAATTTGGATATTTAAATTATTATTATTTAAAATAATTAAGAGGAACATTAAAGGTAAGATGGTATTATTGGGAAGATTAAGTGGGGGTAAGATGGGAAAGTCATAATTGGGGTCCAAGGGGTAAGTTTGACAAAAAGAAAAGTGGGGTTTAGGGAAGTTATTCTGTGCAATCGTAAAAGTGAAGAGAACGGAGGAAATGAGGTTAGGGCACAGAGAACGGGGGAGAATCAACTGTAGAACCCCAAAGAAGAATCCTTTTGCTGAGAAATTCGAGGTATGTGGGGTTAATCCTGGTTATTATATTTTATGCGGGTTTAAGGTAGACGTAGGTTCTGTGTGCTGTGTGTAAAGTGATGAAACTATGACGAATTTTATGATGAATTTTCGTGAATCTGTGTGTATATGATTTCTGCCATGAATTTCGTATGAGTTGCTGTAATTACTGCGAAATTCGTGTGAATAATTGTTGTTGCTGTGATGAATATAAACACCAGATATGAGATTGAGGGTGGGGATTAACGAATTTGGGCTTGATAATTAGAAAGAATTGATGAAAATAATGAAATAGGATTAGAACTTGAATATGTGATGAATCGAGAGTAGCTTTGGTTCTGATTTGGAAGATTCAAGGTGCTGCAATGGGGAGAATTTCGTACAGATGTGAAATCCGAGTTTTGGAGGTGTGTCTGGCCATACGCGCAAGGGAGGGGGCCTTACGCGAATGAGGGGGACTTCCCAGGGTAATACGCGTATGATACGCACCCTTCCCTAGAGCCAGCACGACCCTCTGGTCATACGCGTAGGGTACGCGTAAGGGGGAAGTGGTCATACGCGTATGGAGGGTCATTACGCGTATGGGAATCTTGAAGAAAGGGGTATACACGTATGGGCTAGCCATTACGCGTATGGGAAGTTGAAAGGAATTTTTGAGGGAAAACCCTCTCTAGTGATACGCGTAACACTTAGGGTGGTACGCGTAAGGGAGGCCTGGGCAGCTAGCCATATGTGTATGATACGCATGCCAGGGGTGAGGGAAGAGAGCCATACACGTATGGGGTATGGCCATACGCGTATGGGCAGAGCTGTTGCCAGATTTGTTCGTTTTCTCGATTTCTATCCCAATTTCGCTTGGAATGCAGTTTCCCTTGAAACGTAAGACTATGATGAGGTTATAAAACATGAGTAAACTAGTGATGATGGTAAATGGGATAAAATTGGGAAATGTTGGCATGACGATTATAATATGATAAATTGTGAGGTATAGTGACGAATCGTGACGAGTGTGAATTGATGTTGTATCATGATGTTTGATGATGGTTCATGAATGATGATGCAAATTTGACAATTTTATGATGATGATTATTATGATGCTTTGCATCATGCATTCGTGGCATATTTGGGACTTCGGTCCAGTGTTGGTTTCAATCCCATTGTGTGAATTGAAGTGTTTTGTGACGTGCTCCGGTTCTTGTGTAGAATCGATCCTATTGGTGGGGATCTTTGAAGGGTGATGGCCCAGTGTCTATTAATTATGAAGAATTGGTACCACATGCATGAGTCTATGATGTTGCATCTTCATACTATATGGCATTGCATTCTATTAATGTACTTGATGCGTTGATGACATTGGTGAATGAGTTAGTGATGTTATGTGTGGCTGATTTATCTTTTGCCTATATCTTATATATTGATTCGTGATTACTCACCCTGCCTGTTTAAATGTTACCCCCACGTGGGTAACATGCAGATGATCAGGATTAGCTCTCTTGGTGCTCGAAGACTTAGCCTTTGAAGTATTTTGTTTCCGTCAATTAGAGGGTCTTGCTCTGATATGTAACATCGGGTTGGGACGTTTGAGTCAAACTATTTATGTTCTTTTATTTGTTGGCACGATGATGTTTATGAGCTTTTATTTCAAGACATTTTTGAATTATAAATTGTTTCGAGTTTGATTCCGCTGCGTAATGTCTAAATGAATTTATGATGATAAAACCTGTGTTAGGGAGCAGGTTGTTATTTTGATGTTTTATGAAGAAATGTGGCACTCTTGAGTGATGTACTCTGATATAACTGTTGTATTTGTTTGCAAATGTTTGTCAGGTAGAAAAGAGTGTTACATTAGTGGTATCAGAGCAGGTCGGTCTGTCCATCCAGGTTTTGCACGATGTCAGTCTCTGTCAGTCGATGAGTGAGTGTGCAATATCGATGATTTGTTTCTTCTAAAGTTATTGATGGTGTGCAGGATGACTGGGAGAAATGATCGTGTTATCGCTGATGCGTTGGAGTCACTTGCTCAAGCGATGGCATAGAATAATCAGAATGGTGGAGCTCCTGACGAGTTTTGTGCTTTGGGGAAGTTCCAGAGGAACAATCTGCCGACTTTTATGGGTACTCATGATCCAGAGAGTGTACATAAGTGGCTAAAGGTGATTGAGAAGATCTTACAAGTGATGGGGTGTACTGACGCTCAGCAAGTTCAGTTTGGAACTCATATGCTGTCAGAAGAGGCTAAGAATTGGTGGGATAACACATGTCAGAGGCTGGAAGACGTTGGTACTGAAATAACTTGGGCAGTGTTCAAGCAAGAATTTTTGAAAAAGTATTTTCTGGAAGATGGTCGCGGCAAGAAAGAGGTGGAATTCCTTGAATTGAAACAAGGAAACATGATTGTGGCTGAATATGTTGCAAATTTTGAAGCGCTGGTGAAGTTCTGTCCTCACTACAACCGTGTTGATGGTGAGTTGTCCAAGTGTCTTAAGTTCGAGAATGGGTTGAGGCCAGAAATCAAGCAGGGTATTGGGTACCAACAGATTCGCAGGTATGCTGAGCTGGTGGATAAGAGTATGATCTACGACGAGGATAGCCGAGCTCGATCTGCTCAATACAAGCATTTGAGTGTGAAGAAAGAGAAGGCACAGTTTAGAGGAAAGCCTTATGTGACTCCAGCTGACAAAGGGAAGCAGAAGGCTTTAGATGGGAAGAAGACAAGTGGGGGAGCAACTCCAGCTTATGTTAAGTGTTACCGGTGTGGAGAGCAAGGCCACTATGCTGAGGTTTGCACCAACAATGTGTTGAGGTGTTACAGATGTGGCAATAAAGGCCATAGGGTTACTGATTACAAAGATGAAGGTACAACTTATTTTAATTGTGGTGAGAAAATTTACATTAGTACCCAGTGTCAGAAACCGAAGAAAACTGCTACTGCTGCTCAGACCAATGGCAGAGTGTTTGCTTTGAGTGGTTCAGAAGTTCCTAAGAAGGATAACTTGATTCAAAGTACTTGTTTTATTAATAATGTTGAGTTGGTTACTATTATTGATACTGGTGCTACTCATTCGTTTATTTCGTCTGAATGTACTACTAGATTGGGTTTGAAATTGTCTGATATTAATGGTAGTATGGTAATAGAAACTCCTGCTAATGGTTCTGTTACTACTACTTTTGTGTGTTCGAGATGTCCTTTGACGATTTTTGGGAAGAGTTTTGTGATGGATTTGGTGTGTTTACCCTTACACCAAATCGATTTAATCCTTGGAATGAACTGGTTGGAGTTCAACTATGTTCATATCAATTGTTATAATAAGACCGTAGAGTTTCCTGAGTTTGGTGATAATGGAGAGTTAATGTTCTTGTCTGCTAAGCAAGTAGACGAACTTCTGAAAGGCGAAGCCGTGGTGTTTACAATGTTTGCATCGTTGCAGGTTGATCGTGAAGCTGCGAGTGTCGAATTACTTGTTGTCTGTGAATTCCAGATGACATAAGTGATTTGACTCCAGAAC
This sequence comes from Lathyrus tuberosus, assembly GCA_022829125.1. Taxonomy (NCBI): domain Eukaryota; kingdom Viridiplantae; phylum Streptophyta; class Magnoliopsida; order Fabales; family Fabaceae; genus Lathyrus; species Lathyrus tuberosus. The sequence goes on along the minus strand of JALAZF010000055.1, from coordinate 13,316,709 downwards.
ATGAAGTAGAGTTTGCAGTGGACTTGATACCAGGCACGAGTCCAGTTTCAATGACTCCTTACCGGATGTCCGCTTCTGAGTTAAGTGAATTAAAGAAACAATTAGAAGAATTGCTCGAGAAGAAGCTTGTTTGACCGAGTGTGTCTCTGTGGAGTGCTCATGTGCTGTTAGTGAAGAAGAAGGATGGTAGTATGAAGTTGTGTGTTGATTATCGACAGTTGAATAAAGTGACTATCAAGAATAAGTATCCACTTCTGAGAATCGACGATTTGATGGATCAGTTAGTAGGCGCCTATGTGTTTAGCAAGATTGATTTGAGGTTAGGTTACCATCAGATTCGTGTTAAGCCTGATGATATTCCGAAGACAGCTTTCAGGACGAGGTATGGTCACTATGAATACACTATGATGTCGTTTGGTGTATCCAATGCACCTGGTGTGTTCATGGAGTATATGAATTGGATTTTTCATGAGTATTTGGATAAGTTTGTTGTGGTTTTCGTCGATGGTATTTTGATATACTCTAAATCAGAAGAGGAACATGCTGAGCAATTGAGAACTGTGTTGCAAGTGTTGAAAGAGAAGAAGTTGTATGCAAAACTGTCAAAGTGTGAGTTTTGGTTGAAGGAAGTGAGTTTTCTTGGCCATGTAATTTCAAGTGGCGGGATTATTGTAGATCCTTCTAAGATTGATGCTGTGTTACAGTGGGAGACTCCGAAGTCTGCTACTGAAATACGAAGTTTTCTTGGGTTGGCGGGTTATTACCGCAAGTTTATCGAAGGCTTTTCTAAATTGGCATTACCTTTGACTCAGTTGACTCGAAAGGGTCAAGCTTATGTGTGGGATGTTGCATGTGAAACGAGTTTTGTGGAATTGAAGAAGAGATTGACGACCGCTCTAGTGTTGATTTTGCCCAATCTGAATGAATCTTTTGTGGTATATTGTGATGCGTTGAAGACGGGTCTTGGTGGAGTTTTGATGCAGAATGGTCAAGTTGTTGCTTATGCTTCCAGGCAATTGAGGGTTCATGAGATGAATTACCCTACACGTGACTTAGAGTTGGCAGCTTTGGTGTTCATGTTAAAAATTTGGAGACATTATCTTTTTGGCTCTAAATTTGAAGTATTCAGCGGTCATAAAAGTTTGAAGTACTTATTTGATCAGAAAGAGTTAAACATGAGGCAGAGAAGGTGGTTGGAATTGTTGAAGGATTATGACTTTGATTTGAATTACCATCCTGGCAAAGCAAATGTGGTGGCTGATGCATTGAGCCGGAAGTCATTGCATATGTCAATGCTAATGGTGAGGGAATTGGAATTAATCAAGCAGTTCCGAGATTTGAGTTTGGTATGTGAAGAGACTCCTGACAGTGTGAGGTTGGGAATGTTGAAACTGACTAGTGGTATTCTGGAAGAAATCAAAGTGGGTCAACAATCTGACTTGAAGTTGGTTGATCAGTTAACCTTCATTAACCAAGGTAATGGAGGTGAATTCCAGATTGATGAGAATGGTGTGATGAGGTTCAGAGAAAGGGTGTGTGTCCCAGATGTTCCAGAAATTAAGAAGAGTATTCTTGAAGAGGGGCATCGAAGTAGATTGAGTATCCATCCCAGTGCTACAAAGATGTACCAGGATTTGCAGAAATTGTTTTGGTGGCCAGGTATGAAGAAGGATATCTCAGAGTTTGTTTACGCGTGTTTGACTTGTCAGAAGTTAAAGATTGAGCATCAGAAGCCTTTAGGTATGATGCAACTGCTGAATATTCCAGAGTGAAAATGAGATAGTATTTCCATGGATTTTGTGTCGGGGTTGCCAAAAACTGCAAAGGGAAATGATTCGATTTGGATGATTATGGATAGATTAACTAATTCGGCTCATTTCTTGCCGATGAAGATCAATCATTCTATACAGAAGTTAGCTGAGATGTACATTGAGGAAATTGTGAGTTTGCATGGGATACCTTCGAGTATTGTGTCGGATAGAGACCTGAGATTTAAGTTGAGGTTCTGGAAGAGTTTACAAGATGCTTTGGGTACTAAGTTGAGGATGAGTTATGCATATCATCCGCAGACGAACTGTCAGACAGAGAGAACTATCAAATCCTTGAAGGATTTACTGAGGGCTTGTGTGTTGGATCAATGAGGATCTTGGGATAGCCATTTTCCATTGATTGAGTTCACGTACAACAATAACTTTCATGCTAGTATTGAGATGGCACCGTATGAGGCGTTGTATGGAAAGAGGTGTAGAACTCCATTGTGTTGGTATGAATCAGGCGAGAGTGTTGTACTTGGACCTGAGATTGTGCAAGAGACGACTGAGAAGATTAAGATGATCCAAGAAAGGATGAGAGCTTCGCAGATTCGTCAGAAGAGTTACCACGATAAGAGGAGTAAAGCACTTGAATTCCAAGAGGGAGATCACGTGTTTTTAAGAGTTACGCCGGTGACTGGTGTGGGTCGAGCTTTGAAGTCTAGGAAGCTCACTCCATGTTTTGTTGGTCCATATCAGATTTTGCAAAGGATAGGAGAAGTAGCTTATCGGTTTGCTTTACCGCCATCGCTTGCGAATTTACATGATGTGTTTCATGTGTCTCAGTTGAGGAAATACATTCCAGATCCATCGCATGTGATCCAGATGGATGACGTACAGGTGAGAGATAACCTGACTGTTGAAGCATTACCTATGCAGATTGATGGTCGTGAAATGAAACAACTGCAGGGTAAGGATATAACTTTGGTGAAGGTGTTATGGGGTGGGCCAGCTGGTGAAAGTTGGACTTGGGAGCATGAAGATCAGATGAGGGAGTCGTATCCGACTCTGTTTCCTTCAGGTAATTTTCGAGGGCGAAAATTCTTTAAGTGAGAGAGAGTTGTAACACCCCAAAATAATTATAATATTTATTTAATTGATATATTATGATTATTCGGTGTTTCGGAGAATTTTGATGAATATTGTGATGCATGGTGAATTTGTTGTTGTGTTGTGGGGTAGTATTGAGTTAAGGGAATATTGAGGCACTTAGAATTAGTAATTTATTAGGATTATTTTGTCAGTAATAATAATAGAATAATTTGCATATTTAGATTATTATTATTATTATTATTATTATTATTATTATTATTATTATTTAAAATAATTAAGAGGAACATTAAGGGTAAGACAATATTATTGAGAAGATTAAGTGGGGGTAAGACGGGAAAGTCATAATTGGGGTCCAAGGGGTAAGTTTGACAAAAAGAAAAGTGGGGTTTATGGAAGTTATTCTGTGCAATCGTAAACAGAGAACGAGGGAGAATCAACCGTAGAACCCCAAAGAAGAATCCTTTTGCTGAGAAATTCGAGGTATGGGGCGTTAATCCGGGTTCTTATATTTGATGCGGGTTTAAGGTAGACGTAGGTTTTGTGTGCTGTGTGTAAAGAGATGAAACTATGATGAACTTTATGATGAATTTTCGTGAATCTGTGTGTATATGATTTTTGCCATGAATTTCATATGAGTTGCTGTAATTGCTGTGAAATTTGTGTGAATAATTGTTGTTGCTGTGATGAATATAAACACCAGATCTGAGATTGAGGGTGGGGATTAACGAATTAGGGCTTGATAATTAGAAAGAATTGATGAAAATAATGAAATAGGATTAGAACTTGAATCTGTGATGAATTGAGAGTAGTTTTGGATCTGATTTAGAAGATTGAAGGTGCTGCAATGGGGAGAATTTCGTACAGATGCGAAATCTGAGTTTTGGAGGTGAGTCTGGCCATACGCGTAAGGGAGGGGACCTTACGCGTATGAGGGGGACTTCTCAGGGTAATACGCGTATGATACGCACCCGTCCCCAGAGCCAGCATGGCCCTCTGCTCATATGCGTAGGGTACGCGTAAGGGGGAAGTGGTCATACGCGTATGGAGGGCCATTATGCGTATGGAAATCTTGAAGAAAGAGGCATACGCATATGGGCTAGCCATTACGCGTATGGGAAGTTGAAGGGAATTTTTTAGAGGAAAACCCTCTCTGGTGATACGCTTAACACTCAGGGTGGTACACATAAGGGAGGCCTGGGCAACTGGCCATATGCGTATGATACACAGGCTAGAGGGCGAGGGAAGAGAACCATACGCGTATGGGGCATGACCATATCCGTATGGGCAGAGCTGTTGCCAGATTTGTCCGTTTTTGCAATTTCTGTCCAGATTTCGCTTGGAATGCAGTTTCCCTTGAAACGTAAGACTATGATGAGGTAATAAAACATGAGTAAACTAGTGATGATGGTAAATGAGATAAAATCGGGAAATGTTGGCGTGACGATTATAATATGATGAATTGTGAGCTACAGTGACGAATCGTGACGAGTGTGAATTGATGTTGTATCATGATGTTTGATGATGGTTCATGAATGATGATGCAGATTTGACGATTTTATGATGATGATTATTATGACGCTTTTCATCATGCATTCATGGCATATTTGGGACTCCGGTCCAGTGGCTTCTTCAATCCCATTGTGTGGATTGAAGTGTTTGTGAGAGCAAGAATTGTCTCTACAAGTCAGTCTATGTTTTGATGATAACAATAAGTATTTGTGAAAGAACCATTTTATGGTCTAACGTGTGTTGTGTGCAGATCATAAGAACTAAAGACATCAGAACCAACATACACCAGCCAGATGTACTATGATTGAATATATGTATATGCGAAGTTACTATGTGTGACTAAAGTCATAAGAAGCAAGAACGTTTGTTTATCTAGTCATAATCAGCCAGATCCAAGGATGCCAAGATTGCTGTTGCAATGCTCTTGTGGATGCTCTTTGAAAGTGATTAAGATTCTGAAGATAGCGAAGCTTATGAAGAAGTACACTCAGAAAGAACCAAAGTTCTGAAGACTCCTATGACTTGAAGTTCTGATGACTGAAGGTGCTGAAGACCAAGTGTAGAAAGAATCTGAAGACTGACGAGTTCTGAAGATCAAGGTTTCAAACAAGAAGTTCTAAAGACTCTGAAGACAAGCTCTGAAGATTCGGAAGACTTAAAGCAGAAAAGGATAACGCTCTTAAAGACCAAGTGCTGAAGTTCTGAAGACTGATTCCTAATGGACTTCTTCAATTAACGGAAGACTTGAAGCATCATATATTATGCTATAAAGACTCCACTCATGCTTCATCAAATTAAAATCAGAAGCCACTGAAGTTTCGAAGTCTAAATATTACCGTTGTGAGTTAAATGTACACACTATCCAAGAAAAGATCTCCTCTGCAAAAAGAAGATGTGTCAGTATAACTCATTATATCACAACGTCTCTTTTCCAAACAGCCAACAGTATTCTCTAACGGCTATATTTCTACTGGCTATTTAATGGAAATAGTTTTTGCTTCTGATGTGTCGATCACTTGTAGAATTACGAACTAAATGTTCATCTACAAAATTGACCAAGTCATTGTGTGAAGATAGCAACAACGATGAGTTCTCGTTGTAATACTTAGAATATTCAAAGCTGTCATTAACTCACTCATGGCAATTGTTGTTGAATCTCCAAAGAAAAAATTAATACAACAACAATAATCAAACATAAGCTGTTGATGAAGAAGACAACAATTGAAGATCAGTCAAGTCATCAACCTACCTTCTCGTCAAAGCTACATTGAAGATCTGAAGCAAGGAGTTGCTGCTCAAAGCTTGCTCAACAAGATGACGAAGAAGAAGAAGATCTACAAGATGTCAACAATCATAATATCTAAATACATCTTTGTAGTTTCTTAGGAAAGCAAGGAGCTGATTGCTCAAAACTTGCTTGAACACATGTGTGTGTTCTTTGTACTTTAATCTAGGAGAAACTTGCTTATTAAGAAGCACAATTTGTAATCTCCAGTTTGCCAATTCAACTAGATGAATTGAGACTCCTCAAGTGAACGTTATATCCTAATGGGATCCCTGAACGGTTCAGCTATGAGTTGAGGCCCTTGAGTAGATAACGTGGTGATCAGATACTTGAGATGACAATGGCTGAGGGTCATTGTGGAAAATCCTGAAATATGGTCAGTAGCATTATATTCATTGTGATGAATCCCTGAACGTCTAGCTGTGAAATCCCAGCAGTGGGTCTGCTCGGTCAATGAACGTTATATCCTGTTGGATCCCTGTACGGTTCATTGGGTTGTTAGTCACAGTGCAGCTGTGCAAGTGGTTAGTCACCGGCTGTTGCCCGTGCAAATGTAATCATGATTTGATTATAGTGGATTAAGTCCTTGTGTTCAAGGCGAAATCACCTGAGGAGGGTGGACTGGATTAGCCCGCGTGGTGAACCAGGATATATCGTGTGTCCTTTACTCTCTTGCTTAGTATCTCTATTTATGCTTCTGCCTAGAATATCAGAACCTCACATTAAGCAAGTCAAAACCTTGCAGCCTATCTCTGATAAGCTTCCGCACTGCAAGTTCTGAGTATCGTATCTTATGAACAGAACTTATACGGTTCTCATACTCTTTAGTTATTAGATCAGAATCTCTCAACGAACATTGAAGGTTCTTGAGCGTCAAATTAACAAGATGCAAAAAGTTACGAAAAGAGTAAATACACAATTCAAACCCCCCTTTCTTGTGTCTTTCTCGCACCTTCAGTGTTTTGTGACGTGCTCTGGTTCTTGTGTAGAATCGATCTTATTGGTGGGGATCTTTGGAAGGTGATGGCCCAGTGTCCATCAATTATGACGAATTGGTACCACATGCACGAGTCTATGATGTTGCATCTTCATACTATGTGGCATTGCATTCTATTGATGTACTTAATGCGTTGATGACATTGGTGAATGAGTTAGTGATGTTATGTGTGGCTGATTTATCTTTTGCCTATATCTTATATATTGATTCGTGATTACTCACCCTGCCTGTTTAAATGTTGCCTCCACGTGGGCAACGTGCAGATGAGCAGGATTATCTCTCTTGGTGCTCGAAGATTTAGCCTTTGAAGAATTTGGTTTCTGTCGATTTGAGGATCTTGATCTGATATGTAACATCGGGTTGGGACGTTTGAGTTGAACTATTTACGTTCTTTTATTTGCTAGCACGATGATGTTTATAAGCTTTTATTTCAAGATGTTTTTGAATTATAAATTGTTTCGAGTTTGATTCTGCTGCGTAATGTCTAAATGAATTTATGATGATAAAACCCGTGTTAGAGAGCAGGTTGTTATTTTGATGTTTTATGACGAAATGTGGCACTCTTGAGTGATGTACTCTGATATAATTGTTGTATTTATTTGCAAATATTTGTCGGGTAGAAAAGTGTGTTGAAACTTCTTGTTTTGAAACTTGAACCACTTTCTTAATAAACCTTGACTTTGCCAAGTGATTTTCAAACTCTTTTTCTTGAATAAATGCTGATTCATCTTAAGCATATGAAGACCATTTCAAAAGACGTAAAAAATGTACAACTTATTCAAACCATTTTGTGCCCTTTGTGCACTTTTCCTTTTAAAAAAATTTCTCAAGGATTGAACATGAGTCATTTTCATAGTTGAGATGTAATTCTCCTATCTCCATAGTAATGTTTGATGTTAATTCTTTTCCACTTGAGAGAGTTAGTGGCATACTTGTTGATTTCTATCCAAGTTGGAGCCCTTCTCAATAGTCATGCAAATGTCCATTTTCATACACTTGTGGGTGACTAGTTGAGTTTTCTCCTTAAAATGACAAGTTGTCTTTCCATTTAAAATCAATCACAACAAACTCTTTTGTTATTTTTACCACTAACTATGAGGTTTTGATCCTTTATTGCACTTTGTGGATACGTAGGCACGAGGCTTAGGAAGTATTGTCAAACACCAAAATCTTAAAAAATATTTCTTTTCTCATCTCCTCAATCTTTTGTAAACAACACATTTTAAGCCAAACATAGATTTTCAAGAGGTTCCTATAAAGTACTATAGATGTTTTGGGTGCTAACACTTTCCCATTGCATAACGAACCCCCTTACTCTTTGTCTCTCTATTTTATTAGTTTTGTTTTAAAACTCCTATCGGTTTTGTTCGTTCTTTTCCCATTCTTTTGGAAAAATAAAAGTGCAATGACGACCCTTACTTTATGAGTTAAGTTAATCAATAACTTAATCTCAAATTTTCCTGCTACAGTAGAAACTAAAAATAATCCTAAAGCAAACTCACAATATGTCATTAGTACATAAAAACTAAGTAGGGTCATACAAAAAATATGAAAAATGTGTCATTGTTAAAAGACTAGGCTAGAAAACTAAAAATAATCCTAAAGTAAACCGATAATATGTCCCTAGTTCATAAAAAATAAGCAGGATCATACAAAAAATATGAAAGTTATGTCATTGTTAAAAGACTAGGCTAGGCCATCCTCTGATTTATCATCATGATCATCATGTTCTGATAGATCATCATCATAATATGGATGAGGTCGACTCGTACTGCAAGATCCACCTCCTGAGTGATGCTCTAAAGTTGTCATCCTTTGCCTCAACTCTACCCTATCAATTAGGAATTAGTTCTGCAACTCCTTTGTATGCAAATTGTAACACCCCCAATCTCTACCCCCAATTAATAAAGCAGTAAAAGAAAATTCAAAATTTCACTAGAGTATATTTAAATCATCATGACATAGACTGGGGAAGTCACATTATATTGAAACAAACATACAACACCGGCTCATAAAGATATGCAACAGTGGGGTAGCAATCAACAGAGGAACTCAGTTCCTTACACCCACATTTCAGATTTTAGAATAAAAGCGGAAAATCTAAAACTGAATAACATATATATATATATATATATATATATATATATATATATATATATATATATATATATATATATATATATATATATATATATATATATATATATCACATGAAAAGTTTGTCATACATCAAGTTGTACATGCACAAGCCAAAAGATATATACATAATACAGATAATCACAAACGGCCTTCCTAACTACCCGGTGTCACATATCAGAGCCGACCGACAAAAGAATGAAGACCCAAAGCTTCACAAAAATACCTCCAGCAACTCTAATCTGCAATGCCTCATAGAGCATTATAAAACAGCAGACAGGTGAGAAAAACAACCATAATATAATTGCATACAATTATATATATTACACCAAAAACACACATATATACGGTTCTCACCACAACCCACGCCATAATTCAAACACAAGGCATTACAAGGAATAATTCATATTTCCATCACCAACACATATCCATATATCGATTTTATCCACAAATCCACACATAAATAACCATTAATGATTTATGCAAATGCAAGAGACCGACACAACGACTCTATGCATATGCACATGCGGTACCGACTTCCATTGTTTCTCATCACTAGTTCACTCAGGAACTCTGCTGGAATCATCGCTTGTTACATCACTGTAACTCCCCGTCAGGCATACGATGTTCCCCGTCGCTCACACCTCTTTGTATAAGGCACACGACGTTTATGGATCGCTCACACCTCTTTGTATAAGGCACACGACCCGATCGCTCACACCCCACATGGGCATACGATCGTCTATAATCATCGCTTACACCTCTTTGCATAAGGCACACGACGTTATAGTGAATTCCCTCTGGAATCCAAACCGTCACTCAGGACGTCTCAACAATGCATATCATGATGCTTGGCATACAATGACTCATGGCATTTAATATGCACACACATAAATACATTCATCTACATCGACAAAATCACACTTTGCACTTATGCCCAAAATAATGCATTTAATTGCCATACGGCCACAAATCATCACAACACCAGCTAAACACATACATTTACATCATACAACAACACCTTGCATAACACACCTCAATTATGCACAGTTATAATGACAAAAGTCGACGACCGACACTATTCCTGATTTTCCGACATAATTAAATCGGCTAACAATTTCCAAACCATCATAATAAGAAAGTACAGCTCAATAGCTTTCCAACAATACCAAGAATGTAAAAAATCGGATAAACATAACACAAGTTACGAAAGAAAACGAAAAACGATATTTTGAAAAGTCCCATTTTACCATTCTCCTGGCCATACGCGTATTGCCCTGAGCCATACGCGTATTGCCCAAAATCCTCGCCATGCCATACGCGTATTGCCCAAGACCATACGCGTATGGGCAGAGACCATTTTCCCCAAAATTCCCATTTTAATTCCAATACGCGTAGCGCATCCCATCATACGCGTAATGCCCTGAAGTGATATGCGTACCATACGCAAATGGGCAGATGGCCGAGTAAAATAACATCTCATACGCGTATTGGCCCATGACTCGCCCACGATACGCGTATTGCCAAGGTCCATACGCGTATGAACATGCCCCATACGCGTATGACCTGGAAAAACCAGAAAAAATTCTGCAGAACAAAGTTCTGCGTTTTCCAACCAAAAATCCTCCAATTTTCACCTACACCCAGAAAAATTACCAATACAATGCATAGCAACATGTATCTATCATGTATCAACAATAATGCACACTAAAAGCATGATTTCCAACACATTTAATCAATTTCTAATCAATTTTACATAAAATGGGTTTTACTAAATTTCTCCAAATCAATCCAATAACAACCACAAATACACATACATAATCATACACAATCATACAATAATTGAGTTTCGCACCCTTACCCGATTAAATCGATTCTAGGAGTTGATTTCTTTGAATTTCCAAGTTTTCCTTACTATTTCTCTTCTTCTTCTTCTCTTTTCTCCTCTTTTTCTTTCTTTCCCTTTTCTTTCTCTCTATTTTTCTCTCTTTCTATTATCTATTCTTACTACTTAATCAAAAATATCATGAAATGACTAAAATACCCCCACACTCAAATATCTCGCAAACGTTCCCAAAATCCGATAAAATATCACAACATTGAAAACTAACATATTTTCAAATAAAAGTCGAAAATAAAATAAAATAATAATAAAATAATCAAACGACTCGATTAAATAAAACTCACACAAAAACTGGGTCGTTACACAAATCAACATTGATAGCTCTTTGGTTTGCTTCATCTGCTCTTTGGCTTGCTGCAGCTGCCTCTTTACATGGTGCACCAATAAAGTCGAATTATTGGTTGGGATTGACTTGTCTTCCTGATTGGGAAAACCTCCTCCCCTAGAGCGACTTTAAAATTACATAAATAAAACTATGTTGCGCATCTCATTGCAGGCAGGATAACCTCTATTATACTCATTGCAAGTACAGGGGTAGCTCATTGGTAATTGCTAGTTGAGTTAGGTGGATGAAAGCAGTTGGTCCATGGTTCAACTCTTGACATCAACATTTATTTGTATTTTCTTTCAAAATCTAAACAAACTTTAAAAAAAAAGTACATATTTGTTCACTATTACTATTTTGTGAGTATTTAATAATAAATTATTTTGTGTTTGCTGTTGTATTTTTGATAAGGATTTAAAACTATTTAAAATTTTGTATTATTATTTTTTTTTTTGCTTTTCGCACTCTGGTTCTTAGGGGTAGTAATCCAGAGCTCGTGTCGAGAGGTACTGACACTGGCCAAGTATTGTTCCCACCAGGAATCGAACTCGGAAATTTTGCATTTTTTTTCAATACATTGATATGTTGAATGTATTAAATTTAGTTTTATTAAGATAAACTATTTTTAGAAGTACTCTGTATTAAATAATATTTTCACTACTACTAATAACAAATGTAATTATTAAAGAGCAACTTAGTGACGAATACAATCTAAATAACATTCACCCTTATTTTATTTTATAATCATCATCTTAGATCACAAAGACATAAAATAAAATATCATTTCCAGAAATTAGATAAGAAAATAAAAATCAAATTACTAGGCACCAATACAATAACTAAATGACAACTGATGAAAAATTGTAGTAGTGAAATTGGACATTCTCTTGAATATGGTAGTACACAATTATTCAGGTACAGAATACGTCAGGACAACACAATTACACATATGGGCGACACACTTTGCTATTTTAGGTCTCCGACACAACATATTTATGCGACAATCCGAATCTCTAAAACATCGTCTGCCATACCACGCTGTAAGGAGAAAAGATGATAAAATAATGTAAATTAATTTGTGAAATAATTGTGTATAAATTTAACAAGAAAATTTGAAAAGGGGTCAAATTTGCTTACATTCAACATTTGTTGCAGAAAGAAATAGGAAAAGAATGATAAATGTAACAAGAATAAACTTCACAATTTTAACCATAATTGTCTCATTTCCATGTAACATATGGTTTTATCATTTTATAAGTTATAATGTTCGTCCTCTACTTACATCAATAAAATCATTTTTAGCTCTAATGGAGTTGTAAGAAATACTTTCTAAAATAATAATAATATTAAATATCCCTTAAGTATATTAATGTATTGTGTTTGCCCCTTTAACACACGTAATAGAGCGGTCAAATTAAAAATGTATCAATTATAAGAATTCTGTTTTTTCAAGTAATTAGACATTTACCTCTGCGATGTACAGAAATGTTCTATTAAATTATTATAACATAAGTTTTTTGAATATATATATAAATGTTTTTCTTATATTATTTGTATTTATTTTCAAATATAAACTAATTATTTTCATATTTTGTAGCATTATTTGAATACTTAAAATAAAAGTTGTATAAATGACCAAATTGGTAAAATAGACTATTTATATTTATTTCTAATGTAAATCACATTCTCAATTGAAAAAAAAGGAAGCAGAAGATAAATTATTGTGAAGTTAAAATAGAAGAAAAACAAAACTTTTTAAATGACAGAAAGTTTTAAATTTTGTAAAGCTCAATGAGATCATTTACAACATTATTATACTATTGTGTTGAAAGTTAAAATTAAATTTAAGACAATAAAAATAACTGTACCCTTACAAAAGTATCCAGGATTACACCAAAAATTAAGTCTCATGAGTAAAATGAAATTCATATTTCAATGACTACAAGAAAACAATATTTTAGATTCAGCTTAAAACAGATGATAACCGTTAGAATCAAGACACCAACAACAATTTAGCTTCAATTTAGTGTCTATTTTATTGACGACAATAAAAAACTTGAAGCTAAACATTAGCACACATGTTAAAGCGATTTAGAATTTACATAAATGAACATCTAAAACGGAAGTTAAATAATAATCTATTAGTAGAGGCTAACTAGTGTTTGTAATCTAGTGAAGCTAAATCTAGCATTAACATATTTAAAACTCTAACTAGAATTAATTTTCATGGACTCTAAATATAGCATCAATGTATTAAAAAGCCAAAATAACATTTATTTGTTGTTGATTCTTAATTTAGCATCAACATTGTGGATGCTATTATTATTGTCGGTTAAGTAATACTTTTAAATTGTTGAGTTTGTAAAACACATTTGATGCCAATGATCACATCTAAATAATTTCTATGACGTGTTATTATAACCTCTAATCAAACCTTGAATCCACAAAATATTTAAAGAAACACGATATTCCCCAGGCTCTGTTAGGGCTTATGAGTTTTTCTTCTCTTCTGAGAAGCTTTGATCCTTTTCTCTTTCTAGGTTTATTTTGGGTTAAACTTATGTGTTCTAGATCAGTATGGCGACAAGCCCTAATATCGAAAGTTTATCAGTACAAGAGGAAGTTGAAGAGGATGAGTTTTGTTTCGACGTGAAGGAGGAAGGAGTTGATGCAGTTGATTTACGATGGTGCCTAGTAGGATGGTTTTTGTGTGGAAGATTGTCATACCCTAATTTTTACCCATAAGATCTCACCTCATTTACATCTTTACAATGCATCAAGATCACAAACTTGGTTGTCTCCTAACCCTCTCATCTTTGGGTTTGCCTTTGCAGAGATCATTAAGCACCTCTTTGTGTATCTTTTTGCATTTTTGTATTTATATTCTTTATAATTCACTAACCATTAATCAAAATACAAAACAAAATATGTCTTGTCCCTTTTGTTTCTTTTGCAAGGTAGGGCTTGGAATCAAGAGCATTAAGTGATTGTCTCCTCAGCTAGGGTTTGAATTCCTCAAGTCAAAGTGTGGTTAACCATAAACTTTCAAAGGTTATTCATCAAAGCATGACCTATAATCTCAAAGAATAGGGCCTCAAGCATCATTCAACTCCATTTGATCAAAGATATTTCAAAATTTGATAGCTTGTTTCTCAAGAAACTTCAAAGGTTCATGTGTTTATTTCGATGCCTTCATCAACAAGTTTCCTCAAGCCATTGCAAGTTTCATCAAAGGACAATCAAAAGTACATCATAATGAGTTCATATGATCATCAATGTATCTTTAAATGCAAGAAAAAGTCTAAGGTGGCAAGTTTGTTCAAAGAGGTTTGACCTAAAAAGTCAACATTCTAAGTCCAACTTCCAAATATCATAACTTCTTCATACTTCAACATTTTTTAGTGCTTCTTTGGGAAAATGACTCTTCTTGACATCCCCTACAACTTCTTTTTACAATTCAATAGCCAATTATGCTTGGAAGATCATCAAAAGTTTGGAAACATTAGAGGTCACTTTGCGGACTTAGTGAAATTTGACCTAAATTTAAGTATTATTTTCCTAACTTCCAAAGATCATAACTCTCTCAATTTTCAAATTTTGTGGGCGGTTCTTTTTTCCAATTATCACATTTGATGCCCTCTACAAGTTTGTTTCAAGGATCAAAGACCAATTATGCTTGGAAAACCATGAAAAGTTTGAAGACATTATATGTCATTTTGGACATAGAATTATTTTGACCTCTAATTACAAGTCATTGTGCCAACTTTACCAGCTCATAACTTTTTGCTCAAGCATCCAAATGAAACCTTTCTTTTTGTGTTGTACTCTATGTAATGATGTGATCATTTAGCAAAAAGAATGAGAGATAATTGTCAAGTCTACACAATTTCACATTGGTTTGAACATGGCTACTTGGAACTGGATATTGCTTTTAACCAGTTTTGGCAACTCACTCAATTCTCCAAATTAAGCCAATGTGTGCACGTGATAGAAACCTGATGATGTTAAGTAAAGTGTAGTGATGCAAAACGACCTGAAATGGCTTGGAATAACGTGCATTTTGGCGACTTTCCATTCAAGTTTTGTCACGCACTTGGTGCTCATGATTTCACATGCTTGGCAACTTATTCTCACACATATTTCATTCATTCACCTCAGCTATAAATAGAGGAAGCTTATGCACTCAATTTCAAGTTTGGAAAGCCCCTAAAACCTCTTCCCCAACTCACACTTTTCACTGAAAATTTGAGAATTCGTTTTCAAATTCTAAGCAATTTCAAATCCATTTCTTGATTCCATTAGCACCTTCGACATCCTCTAAAGTTATAGCAACAAGAACCAAGCTCTGAGACCTTCTGAATGGTGCTAACCAAATCCACCGTTCACCATCTTCTGATCATATTTGGACAAGGTAGTTCTGAGCATTATTTTCACTCAAACAAGTTACCATAATGTAGCCTGATACTCCCTGATGTTTTCCTTTAGCTTATCTTACTTTGGTTGATCGTATATGGCATTTAATTTTACTTTTCGTGTTTTGTTTTTCATTGAGTTTTCTCCAAAATTCTCCATGCTCGTTTTCAATAAATGAAAATGAAGCATATAGTTGAATTCACACTAATGATACAGTTGTAATGGTGGTAGTTTCATGCCTTGAGCTAACCAAATGATAAACTATGGTGAGCAACTCACCTGAGAAGACAACCAGAGGTGCACAGTGGTGGCATGAGTTTATATTATTTCAAATGTGATCTAGCACATTATTTCCCTTAAGGTCACCATGTGCCTCAAGATCCGACTTCTCTGATGCGCTTACTTCATCATAGTTGACCTGATCTGATGACTGATACTTTTTCCTGATTTATTCTTTTTTCTTTTATTTTCTTGTATTTGATATTTTCTTCTAAAATTCATTTTATATCATATTTTCATCCAAAAAATCAGAAAAATCTCATTTATTATTTTACATCTTGTGTATTTTTTTCACAATTTTATTTTATATTTGCTATTTTTCATTACTCTTTTTTATTCATGATTTTTATTTGTTTAAAAATACTTTTACGCATTTTAAAAATCTATAAAAAATATTTTATGAGCCCTGACTTGTTTCTGACCTATCTTGATTTTATGGAGCCTTTGTTTGATGTTTAGATGCTTTATTTGGATTTTCTCTTTTATTTTCTATTTAAAATCATTTTAAAAATCATTTAATGCCTTATTTTATTTCTTTTTTCTCCATTTAAATATTGCTTGACTTCTGTTGACTTGGATTAGGGCTTGATTGATCAAAATCATCCTCAATCTCATTGGACTTTGGGTGTTAATGAGATTGGATGAATCTTCATCAATTCAAATCTACCATTAAATGATTAGTTGAATCATTTTTCGTGCTTTGGGTTGATGATAGGTTTATTACCTTAATCCACCAAGAGTTGTGATTAAAATCAATGATAGATGAATCTCAAGTCATGGTTCAATTTGGTTTCTCTCTTCATGTCCTTCTCCTTTTTTTTCTTTTTCTTTTCTCTTGATCGAGTGAATGATTTAGAGTCCATCTTGTTCATGAAGTTTGGATTGATGCTTGATGAACTTTCATCATTTCAAATCTACCTTCCAATGAATCATGGATCATTTGAGGTACTTTGGATTGATGCATAAGTTTGTCCTAAGTGATCATGAGGAATGACTGATGTAATGTACCAATCTCCTTGCCTTAGTACTTGATCCCTCCTTGGTTTTTACTTATGCTATATGTTTTAGGAGTATGGTTTATACCATATCTCTAACATGTATGGTACATAAATTGTTATTGTTAGTTCTTGTGTTGGCTGGAATTTTGGTAAAACAAAGTTGAACAATGTTGATGTCATTTGTCTGATGTCATAACATTGGTTCGTATCATTAGCTGTTGCAGGGTTGGAAGTTTTGTTTGCTGATGTTATAAGTGATGTCTTGACATCACTATACCAGAACATCAGAACATCAGTTTGTGATATTTTAGGGCTGCGCGTGTTAGGATGTTTTCTGCTGAGAGATAGAGAGATTGCAGGCGAATTTATTGGAGAAGATTTATTCTGATACAATTAATTCTGCATATCTTGTGGAGAATAGTTTGTTACTATTTTTGTGCAAATAGACATGGAGAATTGTTCCTATTTGTGTGGAGAAGATCTTGCAGCTGAATTAAAAAGTGAAGATTTAAAAGATACATAATATCCTGGAAATATTATGTGGAGCTGATTTAAAGGTGTGGAAGATTAAAGATAAAATCTAGTAAAGATTGAGTATTTAATATGAAGATTTGATTGAAGATTTTATTCAAGATCTATTTAGTAGCAGAATCTTTTGCATATTTGTAGCAGAAGATTGGTTGTGATTTGAAGGCCCAAATCCAGTTGGGAAAAAGGTTATAAATAGAAGCATTGTAACCTAGTTTAGAAGGCCAACCATCATGTAAATTATAAGGGCTGTGTTGGTTGATGAACCACCCGGTTTGTGGGATGGTCATCGTGTTTATCTCGAAGCCTGTAGGTAAGAGATGCATTGTTCTTAGAGGAAGCTGTTAAGCAACTCTAAGTATTGTTCTTAGTCATGTGTGTCATGTCTAGGTATTGTCATGGAAGTGTGTCTTCTACTCTTCTATGTGTTTAGAGAGTTTTTGGTAATCAAGTTGTTGATGCAGTGGCGGAGTTGTTGACTGCTAGACATCATCGTGATGATTGGGATTGAGATGGAGTCTCTTATCTAGGGAGGACTTAGATTGAAGGGTCATTGGGTAGTGATTAAATTAGGTAGATTGTCAACTGGGTTGTTGAGTCTGTAATTTGATACTACTAATAGTGGACTTCCTTCCTGGCTTGGTATGCCCCCAGATGTAGGTTGTTGGACCGAACTGGGTGAACAAATTCTGTGAGTTGTTTACTGCTTTTACTGTTTCTATTATTGCCTTGTTCAGCAGATTGCGATGTTGTGACATTGCACAAAGACATCACACATCTATACCAGAATTTCAATTGGTATCAGAGCAGACATCCTGTCTGTTTCTGGGTGAGATCTAGGGAAGATACTTTCTGGTTCTTGAGCAAGGAAGATAGTTTTGCTGAGATGGTGTATTGGACCTGTCTATTGTTATCAGGCTTGTAGCTTTGGTGGTGAGCTGCTGTGTGGTTTGACTTATTTTCAAACCTATGTTGACCTAGTGCACATGGAGTGTCGTGTTTACCTGAAGGTTGTAGAGGAGTTTTCTGGTGTGTGTTCCGCTGCATATATATATCTGATGGAAAATTCCTGGTGGTTTTGTGTTAAGGCTGCAACATTCTGTTCTCCTCTGAAGATGTATCACATGGTGTGGTGATACTTGAGGATATCTTCAACTAGCTTGTTAGAGTTGCCAAAGATACCTGTGGTTCATCCCAAGTCCACTCATAAAGGAACTCTTATATGAGCTTGTTGAAAAAAGGTCTGAAGAAAGGTACAAGCAATTTATTCTTGCCTCCAACCGTACAAGGTCAATCTCTGGGTTGTGTTAAAGGATCTTTTGGTGTGTTTCTTGTGAAGAGAACTTATGTTCTACCAGATGTTGGAACATAAAACCAGCAGATTGTGCAGAATCGTGTTGGATAAAGGTATGGCATAACAGATGCTTGGGGAGTAGGTGTTCAAAGGCTGTTTGTTTTTGTGGAGGTCAAGCTCAAATGTCAAGGACATTTTCTATGATATCTGAAAGTTCCTTCTGATCAAAGCAGCCAGTTGTTTGCAATCTTGTTTATGGCCATGGAACAGATCTGTGTGAAAGGAGTTATATGTGTGTACCTACCATAGGATGAGCATTTCAGATTTGTGCAAGGAAAAGTTGATGTTTTTTTTACCAAAGGATTATGGTTCCCTGGTATCTATATGAGAAGCTCCCTCTAAAGCTGGAGTTCAGTTATGTGGTGTCCTCACATAATGGAACATCTTTTTGTAAGGATTGAAGGGCATCCTTGTAGGTTGAAGTGTTGGGAGAAGCATATTTGTCTATGCTGTTTGTGATGACCAGTCAATGGTTTCTCTCCTTTAGGTACAGAAGGTTGGCATTCAACATCTCAAAGACAGACAGAAGGTCTGAACATTAGAAGTTTGAGAAGAAGATTCTTGAGATGTAGAGTATGCAGGTTCCTGCTTGTGTGTATGGTTTAGTTTTGAAGGTTGATCAGACACTGTTGGAAGAGATGTGTGTGGATTACTGTGGTTGTTGTCTCAAAAGTCATAGTAGATGTTTAATGTGATTTAGATTGATGTCAGAACTGATGTTGAAACATCATTTCAGTTCTTTGCTTACACAGCCAAAGAAAGTCAGGTGTGCTCATGGTGGAGTATTAGGTCAAGCCACTTACCTAATATGAAGTTATCAGTGGTGTGGATTAATAAAAGAGGGACCAGCTAGTGCCACAAGTGTGCAGGAAATGAATGTCAGACCAGATCAAATGGTGTACCTTGTGTGAGAAGGTTATCTTATCACATATGATAAATACCTTGACAGTAGTTGAGTATTTGTCTGCTTTTGATAAGGTTGTGCATCTAACCGATAGTGAATACTCTGACTGGAGCTGAGTGTTTATCTAAGATGTTGTGCAATATACATTGATGGGAGACTATGTATATGTCTGATGTAAAAGTTCAGGACTGCAGAAGTGTTGAGAATTTACTTTTCTCTATGTGGCTGTTTATTTCTCTTTGTGGTGTGTTGGTGTGTGACGACCTGAATTATGCTGGTGAAGAGGGAGATGGAAGACTATGAAGACATCAGAATCTTGATGGGTGGATCAGTTTATGTCTGATCTAGGTGCTTTGGAGCATGGTTTTTTTTGTGAAAGTCGAGGATATGTGGTTGTTATCTCTGGCTTTCTACTGACGGCTCTACTAAGGGAAGTGGCATTCTTTGGTATAGCTATGGGGTAGTCTTGGACTACTTATTTTTTGAAGATTCAGATTTGAAGTCTTTGGAGTTTCTAAGCAGAATGAAGGTTGTCTACTCAAACTTGATTGTTGAATCAAGTCTATGAGAGCATGGAAATCTGTTTCTGCAAATGGAGGAGGTTCTTCTGAGTGGCAGAAGGAGGAGCTGAATTCAACAGTTGGATGTCATAATGGTCTGACATCTAGCTTAACATCAGAAGTCTCAGCTGGTGATGTGGCACATCAGCTTAAGATAGAGGTGATCTAAAGTAATGGAAGTTATGGATGCTTCGAAAAGGTCTGTCTCATACAGTTTGGGGAGCTGTGGTTTGAGAAGATGTTACATGACGAAGAGGCTTGGTGAATCCAAGATGTCTTTCTATGGAGCAAGTAGTTCATGTGACTTGAAGATCTGGTTTCATTGGTGGATCAGGATATCTTGTGGGAGTTCTGAAGAAGATTGAGATCAATCAAAAGGCGGAATTTGGTTGGTTTCATTATGTGCATTCAAGCAGGATGCTTGAAACTGATTGCTCTTGTGCAGAAGAGTGTTTAGTTGAAAATGTAAGGAGGTTCTAATTCTCTTGGAGCTCTTGGCAGAAGTTCTAGGTTGAGGATGGAAGTATGCCTTCTTTTGGTGGATGAGAGTTTAGTCATCTCTGGCTTTCTGAAGCTCTCTTTGTTCAAGCTGGTGACGCAGTGTTCAGTTTGGATTACTATGCTGATAGTAAGTAGAACCATGGTGTGTGGTATGTCCTAACAGATGTTAGAACATTTTTTTTGAGTTGGATATCCTTGGTAAATGATGATGTTGTTCTGGTTCTGGAGTTTGGTGCATACATTATGCCTAAGGAGCGTCTACATAGTTATACGGGAGAATGATGAAGTAGAAGGTCTGCCTTGGATGGAGAATATAGAGAAGACTAAAGTAGATCAGGTATTGTTTGCTTGGATATCTGAAGATGAAGAGTATGATAGGGAATGACTGTGTTATGATCAAGGAGTTCATTGTGATCATTCCTGTGGATATTACAGAGAGAAGTTGATCAGCTTGGCAAGATGTGAGTTTTGGAGCATGAGAAGATAACAAACCAAGAGGGAATCATGTGAGTTTTGGTTTTGGATTGTTTGAGGATCAAGCATTAAGTGAATGCGTTCAGCAGGTGTGTTGAACAGAGGGTACGCTCTTAAAGACATGAAGATGAGTCTTATGTTTTCCATTCATTTAAGGTGTTCTTCTTGCAAATGAGCATTGGTTATCTTAGATAGGGGGAGTTGATCTTTTGTTTTGGATATTTTGTTGAAGTAGTTGTCAGACAAGATGTTACTGGTGAAGTTCATGGTGTTCTTGACAGTTTGGACCTGGTTCTATAGATTTGTGTGTCAATGGATTAAATCAGAAGTATACATTTACCCCAATGTTTGTCAATTGTTGCCCAAAAAGGGGGAGAGAATGTTCAGTAGTAGCTGTTGAGTCTGGATCTTGTTCTGAGTATGTTGGTTGGCAGATTCAGAGTTTGTCCAATTATGGCTAAAAAGGGGGAGAGGGTTGCCAAGGTGTGGCTGTGAAGCCTTTTCTGATATGGTGCAGCAGCTGTGAGCTGGTTCTTGGTTTTAGGGGAGTTTGCCCTATGCTGATGTGAAAGTGAGGATGGCAGAGCTTGTTGAAGAGGTGCTGTTGGTTAGTGAGTTTGTGCAGCTTGTTAAAGATGATGGTCGAGTTTGTTTTAGCCAAAATTAGCCAAAGGGGGAGATTGTTAGTTCTTGTGTTGGCTGGAATTTTGGTAAAACAAAGTTGAACAATGTTGATGTCATTTGTCTGATGTCATAACATTGGTTCGTATCATTAGCTGTTGCAGGGTTGGAAGTTTTGTTTGCTGATGTTATAAGTGATGTCTTGACATCACTATACCAGAACATCAGAACATCAGTTTGTGATGTTTTAGGGCTGCGCGTGTTAGGATGTTTTCTGCTGAGAGATAGAGAGATTGCAGGCGAATTTATTGGAGAAGATTTATTCTGATACAATTAATTTTGCATATCTTGTGGAGAATAGTTTGTTACTATTTTTGTGCAAATAGACATGGAGAATTGTTCCTATTTGTGTGGAGAAGATCTTGCAGCTGAATTAAAAAGTGAAGATTTAAAAGATACATAATATCCTGGAAATATTATGTGGAGCTGATTTAAAGGCGTGGAAGATTAAAGATAAAATCTAGTAAAGATTGAGTATTTAATATGAAGATTTGATTGAAGATTTTATTGAAGATCTATTTAGTAACAGAATCTTTTGCATATTTGTAGCAGAAGATTGGTTGTGATTTGAAGGCCCAAATCCAGTTGGGAAAAAGGTTATAAATAGAAGCATTGTAACCTAGTTTAGAAGGCCAGCCATCATGTAAATTATAAGGGCTGTGTTGGTCGATGAACCACCCGGTTTGTGGGATGGTCATCGTGTTTATCTCGAAGCCTGTAGGTAAGAGATGCATTGTTCTTAGAGGAAGCTATTAAGCAACTCTAAGTATTGTTCTTAGTCATGTGTGTCATGTCTAGGTATTGTCATGGAAGTGTGTCTTCTACTCTTCTATGTGTTTAGAGAGTTTTTGGTAATCAAGTTGTTGATGCAGTGGCGGAGTTTTTGACTGCTAGACATCATTGCGATGATTGGAAGTGAGATGGAGTCTTTTATCTAGGGAGGACTTAGATAGAAGGGTCATTGGGTAGTGATTAAATTAGGTAGATTGTCAACTGGGTTGTTGAGTCTGTAATTTGATACTACTAATAGTGGACTTCCTTCCTGGCTTGGTATGCCCCCAGATGTAGGTTGTTGGACCGAACTGGGTGAAAAAATTCTATGAGTTGTTTACTACTTTTACTATTTCTATTATTGCCTTGTTCAGCAGATTGCAATGTTGTGACATTGCACAAAGACATCACACATCTGTACCAGAATTTCAGTTATTGACCGGCCTTCCATAGTATGATCTTCCTAATAGATTGTGATATGATTGCTTAACATAGCGCTAAATTTGTCCCGAATCGGATCATTAACTATAACATCAATACTAACATTATTATTATGCTAACTTTACTTTGTGTCATTTACTTTTCTTCCCATTTAATTTTCTTGTCATTTAATTTCTTTCCCTTTATTTCTTGCTCTTTATTTTATGCCTTTATCTTTAGCATTACATTTTATTATTGTTTATGTTTATGCTCTAATCTTTGGACTAATGGTTACTATCCTTAGCTTAACTTGGAGGTTGATTTTTGGACCTATGGACTTTTGTTACTTTTCCCTATGCTATTAGATTCATCTGATACTTGAGACCTTTGGTTGAACTTTGAAGACTTGGCTCTAATACATAACTTTAACCTTATGGCTTAAGTTCTTCTTTCAACTGATGCTTGTCTTATCCCGTGCTTACTTGTTGCTTATGGCCTACTCCAAAGGAATGGAATGTTGGTTTTGACTCTTGTCAAGTGCTGGCTAGATCCTGGTGTAACACCCCAAAATTTTCCCTCTCATTCTTTAACCTTTTTGGCTTATGCTTCATTTCATTTGCATCTTCATTTGTGTATAACATTGGTTCTAAACATGGGATCAAGGTATCTTTGTTGATTCTCAAGAGGAGGAGATGGCTCATAAAGCAAAGAAGCAAGAGGATGAATTCAATCTTGTGGTATTCTCAAGGTTCAAAGTCCTTTCATCATCAAGACATTCTCAACACTCTCACACAATCATTTGTATTAGGGTTATAAGCATTGATCATACTCTCCTATCATTGGTGCCTGAATTAGGGTTTTGACCAAAGCTTTGTTGTGGTTGATTCTTGGAGAAAATCTTGGTTCTATGGCTCAATATACATCACAAGGAGTTCACACATGCCTCATGTTCCATCATAAATCATTTCAGAGGCTTCTATAGGCAAAGGAAGAGAATTAGGGTTTCATCTTGTCAAGGAAAGGCATATGGTCCTCTGAGTGGTTCAAAGTTTATTTCTTAGGTGTTCAAGGTTTATAAGGTCAATTCAAGTTATTATCTATGATATCTTGAGGTTGGATCAAGAGAAATCAAGAAGAATTACAAAATCAGAGGGGTTACTAATTTAGGGTTTTGAGGCATTTTTGGTTCATCTAGTCATCTTGCAAGGCTCATATCTCTTTCATCCTTAAGCCAATTGGAGCCAACCAATGCTCAAAGTGAAGATGATAAGATATACTACAAGTTTAAAGAAGGAAAGATGCTCAAAATATCCATGGATAAAAAGTTATGAAGTCATGAATATGAGAAAAGTTGAAATTTGAACTTTTATACTTAGAAATTTTTCTAAGTGTCAATTTTCAAGTTCAATATTGATTTTTCAAGGCCAATTTTCTTCATGATCAAGGTTTCTTCTCAAAATATTTTCAACATCAAAGTTGTACAACTTTTTCCAAGCTTTCCATATATGTAAAGAACTCCCCATTTGGATGTGTGAATAAAAAGTTATGATGTCTTAAAGTCATGATCATCAAAGTGTCAAAATTAGTAACTTAGTGAAATTTCGCTAAGTGTGATGAACCAAATTTTTAACCAACTTCAAGTCACAGTTTCACATAGTTCCAAGCCCCATTTCATTTGACAATCAACATGAAACTTGTTCTATGTTATTCCTACTTTATGGTGATACCAAGTTCAAACCATTTAGAGCCATATTCATCAAGATATGCTCATGCAAAGTAGGGTGCTCAAATTTGTTTCAAGACATTGTATCTGTTAGATGTCAAACATGACTAATATTTCTATTTGATACTTGATATTTTTCAACTCTTTTATGTATAATTGTGGATTTTACTCATGAATTGTTGTTATTCTTCAAACATTGTGAAAATACCTTTGGTGCTTGTAATGTGTGTGTTATTGTGCAGAAAAAGGCACTAAATGATCAAAAGATGTAAGACACAAAGAAAGGATCCAAGTTGCCAAAGAAAATAAGAAAACATCAGCAAGTTCGCTTTGCGAACAAAAAGCGAAGTCCCAGCGAATGGTCCCAGACTTATGGCAGTAGGAAAAGGGACTAGAGTTTGCTTTGCGAACTTCCCAGTGAAGGTTCGCTGATTCATCGCTTTGCGAAGACCTGGCGAAGAACACCTTGGATATGGCAGAAGAAAAAGGGGCCTAAGTTCGCTTTGCGAACTTGTAGGCGAATAGTTTGCTTTGCGAACAAAAGTTCACATTGTGAACTTATGCAGAACTTCTAAGGCGGTTTAGCTTATCCGAAGGCACTTCAGGTGCCATTTTCATAGTTCGCTAGGAAAACAGAAAGTTCGCAGTGCGAACTTGTTTGTTTTCAAATGTACTATAAATACATTTTATGTATTTTCTTGGGATATAACCTAATTTTATCACACCAAAACACAAGTTTCTGATATTTCTTTATCTAAGAGAGATCTTCCACATTGAGAAGCTGGATTTGCACCCGATCTCGATTATTCGACGCGGATGCTCTTTCATCTCCTCACGAAACTTGTGAAATAAGCTACCATGAATATGTGTAGATAACCACATCTTGTGTCGAGATTAGTGGTAGGTAATCCTTCATTTTGTATGTATTGATCTTGATTGTAAGTGTGTGAACTTTGTTGATGAAAAATATAGAAGAAAAACTTTGTTTATATGGTTTATATTTTGTTTTAGTTCATGATTGAGAAATGTGTTCTAAAACTTGATCTAAGTTTCAATCCATCAATAATCATGAGGCTGGAGATACTTTTGAAAGTTGATGTTCATAAATATTGATCTTGAATGTTATCATATTGATACTTGGAGTGAGAGATCATCTAAGGATCAATATGGTAAATCCCACAACAAGTGTTAGAGATAAACTTGTTGAGAGGATATGTGGTTATATTCATCGTTAACAAGTTCACATCCTTTATCGAGTAAATACGTACGAAACGAATTGTCGAACCCTAATCTTGGCATGTTTAACCAAACCTTTAAAACCGATTTCTTTACTATTGGTTACTAAATTCTTATGCAAACGATCCGATACAAAAATACCAAACTCTTTGTTACTTTACAAGTTTAAAACGTTTTCTATTATAGAACGGTGAAAATACATATACAATCCCTGTGGAGACGATAAAACACCCCCCGAAATACTTTTCAACAAAATGGCGTCGTTGCTGGGTATTGTTGTTTAATATTGCAAGCATCGCAATAGTTGTTAAGTTTTAAGCTTGTTTAACTTTTTCTTGTGCTTGTTAATTTGTTTGGCTAAGTGTGCAGACTCTATTTATGCGAGGGAAGTTACCTGCAAACCAACTTCTATTTTATCCTGAGATTTAAAGAACTGCGCGCAAGTTAAATAGCAAAACAAGGCGAAGGAGGCAACTTGCTAAGGAACGACGAGAGCGAGGAGAAAGTTCAACTTCGACACCAATACCACAGTTAACGCCAACCATGGTTGCTCCACCACCACCACCACCTGCTTCAACACCTTGTGCAAATAGTCCAAGGCACACAGCTCAGTTCTCACGAAATGCCCATAATGGTCGGCACTCTGAAATGAATATGGGTATCGTCGCTCTTCTATACCAGAATCCATTCACAGGTATGGATCACGAGGATCCCTTTACTCACTTGACCAAATTCTATGAAATTGTGGGAGCGACTAGAGCACCTGAAGCAGAAGAAGAGTCTTTGTTTAAGAGACTGTTTCCGCATTCCCTACATGGGAAGGCAAAGGACACTACTACGAAAAACCCATTTAACAACGATTGGGAATGACATATAATGACGCGGGCGAAGGCGTTGTTATGTAGATTGTCGTTGTAAGTTCGCTGTTTCTACAACGGTCTGGAAACCGTTATTGAAAGGCAGGACGCGCGCCATATATCATAACGGTTATGATAATAAACCGTTATGATACATACACTTAGGTACTGGGTTCGAAACCCATCAGCAGCGAATTATGTAAAACATAAATTACCTATGATCTCGGTTACAATAGATAACCGTTGTTGTAGAACTACCTATAATGACGGTTATTTTAAATAACCGTTGTTGTATGTCTTTTAATAAAATAAAATAAAATGCAGCATTAGAACAAGAACAACAGCAATAATAAGAACAACAAGAACATCAAGAACAATAATAAGAATAACAACAACAATAACAACAACAACAACAATAATAACAAGAACAACAACAACAACAACAGCAACAACAACAACAACAACGAAAACAACAACAACAACAACAACAACAACAACAACAACAACAACAACAACAATAACAACAACAACAATAACAAAAAGAAGAAGAAGAAGAAGAAGAAGAAGAAGAAGAAGAAGAAAAAGAAGAAGAAGAAGAAGAAGAAGAAGAACAAGAACAACAATAATAATAACAATAATAATAACAACAAGAACAACATTAATAAAAAAGAACAACAAGAACAACATTAATAAAAAAGAACAACAAGAACAACAATAATAAAAAAGAACAACAAAGAATAACAATAATTAAAAAACAACACCAACAACTAACATTGCTAACTCGAGTTCTGAAATTTGTTCTGAAATTTGGTTTGGTGGAGAAATAGAGTATCGTAAATGAAAGATGATGTTTGGAGGTAGAAGATGTCTAAGTTTTAGGTTTCACGCGGATCACTAATAGTAGTGTCTTGGCCGTTGATAATCACTAAATGGACGACCAAGATTTGTTTAAGGATAGTGAATAAACTCATTATGCGCGTCACCTATAATGTTGGTAATGAGACTTGAAAAAATAAGTAAAAAATCAAAAATGCTGGTGCTGGGACTTGAACCCATGACAAGACGCTACCTATAATGACGGTTGGTTTAAATTACCCCGTGGTGAAAGGTCTGTAAGCGTTTTGAAAAAATAAGTAAAAAACGCTACCTATAATGACGGTTGGTTTAAATACCCGTGGTTAAAGGCCTGTCAACATTTTGAAAAAATAGGAAAGAAGTAACATGATTAAAATAAATTCAGAAAAATCTAAAAACACGAAATTTAATCTAATTAGGTAAAATAAGAATTTTGAGAATTTTTTTGGAATTTTTTGAGACTATGAAAACAGTAAAAAATTCATTAAAAATAGAAAAATGATGAATTTGGGGTTTTGAGGGTGAAGTCCCATAACTCTTTCAGAGTAAGGGACTAATGACCGCACGATTTTTCTGCTTCAGATGCATAAAACAGATCTAAAAAAGGAGACGATTTTCCCTAAAATCGATTTTTTGAAGAGCAAGACCTAAAACTAAACTATAGGCTATAATGACGGTTTTGCAAATACCTGTGGTGAAAGGTTGTGGGCATTTTGAAAAAATATGTAAAAAACCATAAATGTTGGTGCTGGGAACCCATGACCAGGCGCTACCTATAATGATGGTTTTTTAAATACCCGTGGTGAAAGGCCTCACATTTCACCACGGTTGGAATATTAACCGTCATTAAAAGCATGCACGCATTTACTACAACAGTGTATAGGCAAGCCGTTATAAACCTGGCGTTGTTGTATGCGCGTTTTGTAGTAGTGGAAATGGTACCTTGACCAATCAACTACTATCATGACGGACTGGAACATGTTAGAAGAGAAGTTCTTGGAACGATTTTTCCTCACAATCGTTTCATGGAAGCGAAAACGGCGATTGCAGTTTTCTCACAAGGTGGGAATGAGTCTCTCAACGAAGCTTGGGAGAGATTCAAGTCCATGCTTAGAAAATGCAAAGGGCAGGGGTTTGATGAGCTTACGCAAATACATATTTTCAGAAATGGTCTTCAAATGGTTCACAAAACATTGTTGGATGCTACCGCAGGCGGATCTTTAATGACTAAAAGCGCCGACGAAGCCATTTCTATCATAGACAAGATGGGGCTAAACGACCATCAAGGGAATCATAACCGTGGCCAATCTCAAAAGAAACCGGGAGTACTAGAATTGGGGACAAATGATGTAATTCTCGCTAAGAACAAACTACTATCTCAACAGGTTGAGTTGTTAATGCAACAAATGCCAAAGCTCCCTCAACAGATTAAAGAGATGTTTGAGTTACCGAACAAGAACGTACAAATAGCTGTTTGTGAGCTATGTAAAGGCGATCACCCAACCGACTATTGTCCTCCTTGTCCTCCGGTTGATGAATAAGCAAATTACATGAATAATCAAAATCAACAACAAGGTTATCAAAGGCAACAATAACCTTATCAAAATCTACAAGGGTATCGAAATCAACAACCAAGAGAAAATTATCAAAATCAACAAGGATACCGACAAAATCCGTATCAAGCCACACAACCTCAAGGTGGGAGTTCCAAGCTTGAAGAAACTCTAAACCGATTCATCCAAATGTCCATGGCTAATCAAAAGACAAATGAAGCATCGATCAAAAATCTCGAAAATCAAGTAGGACAGCTTGCAAAACAAATGGCCGATCAACAATCAGGGCCACCTTTTTCCGCCAATACTCAAAACAACCCAATGGAGCATTGTAAAGTTATTGTTACTAGAAGTGGGAAAGAGTTGGGAGAAGGAGAAAAAAATGAGAAAAATGTTGATGTAAGAATTGAGAAGGTTGTGGAGGGAGAAAAAAGATAATGATCTTGTAGTTGAAAAGAATGATAAGGAAGAAGTTGAAAATAAAGATGAGAAGTTTGTTGAAAAAGATAACCTTGAGAAGGAAAAGATAGAAGAAAAGAAAAGAAGAGTCAAAAAGGGGAAGGAGATAGTGAATCCAATTCCTATTCAAAACTTACCTTACCCTCATGTGCCCACCAAGAAAGACAATGAAAGACATTACACTCATTTCATGGACATATTCACCAATTTCAAATCAACATTACGTTTTCCGAAGCACTTGAACAAATGCCGAAATATGCTAAGTTCATGAAATATATTTTTACAAAGAAGCGAAGATATTCGGAGCCGAAAATAATTGTTCTTGATGCAAGTTGTAGTGCTATAATACAAAGAACTATACCAAAGAAAGAAGTCAATCCGGGGCGTGTTACTTTGCCGGTAACCATTGGTGATGTCTATGTTGGCAAAGGATTAATTGATTTGGGCTCAAGCATTAACTTAATTCTATTGTCTATTATGAAGAGGCTTGGGAACATTGAAATGAAAGCAATTCGAATGACATTACAATTGGCGGAAAAATCTACAACTCATCCTCATGGATTGGCTCAAGATGTATTGGTTAAGGTTGATAAATTTTTCTTTCCGGTTGACTTTGTTGTGATTGATATGGAGGAAGACGAGGATGATCCATTGATTCTTGGACGCCCTTTTATGAAGACTGCTCGAATGATGATTGATGTTGATGACAACCTTATGAAAGTAAGAGTTCAAAATGAAGAGGTGTGTTTTAAACTTTTTGAAGCAATGAAGCATTCCAAAGATCACCATGATAGTTTCCATATTGATGCAACGGAAGAAGCCATAATGGAAAATGATGCTTATAGAGAAAAAGAATGTGCAAAAGAGGTTCTGAGGAAAAAGAAGGAAGATGATGCTTATAAAGAAAAAGAACGTGCAAGAGAGGTTTTGAGAAAAAGGAAGGATGAAGATGCAAAAGCAGCTATGATGCGATCATGTTGGGATTTTTCCTTTTTAAAGAAAAGGGGACCAAAGACTGGAAATGATAATGGTTGAGGTCCTTATTTGTGTAGTGTTTCTAGATGATCATTGAGACCATCTTAGACCGTCGAGCTCAAACGACATTAAACAAAGCGCTAGTTGGGAGGCACCCCAACATTGTAAGTATTTATGTTTTTCTACTATTTTTTTAAGTGTTAAGTTGTTTAGAATTGGTGTAGTGTGGTAGCAGCTGCAGAAAAACTTTTCAAAATTCTGTCATGTTCGCTGGCTAGTTCGCTTTGCGAACCTAGGGTGAGCATTCGCTAGCCAGTTCGCATTGCAAACTTAGCGAGACAACCAATATTTTCTACTGCCACCTCATTAAAAAGGGGAGTTTTTAAAAGGTGTGGGCCAAACACTTGGGCCCATGACCCACCACTTATTCTGATTGTTGAGAGGTAACCCTACTCCCTTTTTCACTCTCATTTTGCCTCTCTCACAAACACACTCATAAGTTTAAACTCTCTCACGTGCTCTCTGATTCCTACATCTCTCACCAAGTTTTCCAAGTGCTAACAAGTCCAGGTTTGATTTCTTTTTCTCTCTGTTGATTTCTGTTAGAGCATTGTGGTTAGGTTAGTTAGGTTGAACATTAGAGACATTTTGATTCTAGGTTTAAAAAGTGTGTACAATTCACCTCTGTTTTAAGGTCTATTTGTTATTGCATGTTGAATTTGTAGGCAAACTTTTAGAATAGAGGTTGTATTGTGAAAGAATATCTGATGTTGGAACTGATTGGAAGCTGTTAATTTTGAAAAATTATGCAGGTTCGCTGACTAGTTCGTTTTACGAACCTGGGGCGAACATTCGCCAGAACTTCGCTTAGCAAATCTGGGGCGAATGCTCGCCAGGACTTCGCTTTGCGATCTTTGGGCGAACATACCAGATTTTTGAATTTTTTTTACTGTTTCTGTTTGGGATTCTTGATTATTGTTTTGTTCCTCATCTAATGGACTGTTTTGTTGGCTGGTTGTTGTTTTGTCTGGTGGTTTTTGCAGATGGCTCCAAAAATATTCCATCAAAAAAGAGAAAGACTGGTAGCTCTACACGACCGGCCCCAATTTAGTTCGACAATACACGTTTCTGAGGGACTAAACAGGCTGTAATGTACTTGACACTAGAGAAACGGACGATCTTACCAGAGAAAATATTTAATTTGAATTATCAAGGAAGCTACCGAGCGGTACCTGGACTTCTTGAAAGAAAAAAATGGGGAAAGTTGGTGACACTTGTGAATAGCTATAACGTGGAGATGATCAGGGAATCTTATGCTAATGCCCTCCCGGATGATGGGGAGGCATTTGGATGGAAGACCATGATTGGAGGAACAGAGGTACTTTTTGATCGGAATACTATTAATGAGGTTCTTGGGAACCTGCTGCAGTTGGGAGAAAATGAGATAGGTACCTATCACAGAACCTTGAGGCTAGTTAGAGACACCAACAAAATAACCAAAGACCTTTTGCGTGAAGGCAAAACAGTTGAGTTAAGCCCATCTGGGGTTCTGCGCCGATACCGTTGGGAGGACATGCATCCTTTGGCCAAGTTGATCTTACTTCTAGTTCTTACAAACATTAAGCCAAAGTCACATTCCTCCACCATTACCATACCCCTTGCCCATTTGGTCCACAATATCATGTTGAATGTCCAGATTGATGTAGCCAGAATTATTGCTGATGAGATGAAGGCTATTGTGGAAAGTGGCCTTGGTTTAGCTTCGAGGAAGAATTGTCCCCTTGCATTTCCTTGTCTGATCATGACCCTTTGTGTTCATGGGGGGGGGGGGGGGCGGGAATGTCCCCGCACGCCATCAGGTTACCATCCTGACTGCTATAGATGACCGATATGTGGATAAATTTTGTAAACCAAAGGGACTGCGAGGTGAGACTTCAGGTGCATGTACTGACGCCGGTACAGGTGCTGGTGATGGGGCGAGTGGTTCTGGTTCTCAAGGTTATTATCTGTATCAGCAAGAAATATGTCAGTATAATTGGGACTGGATGGCGGCTTCTCAGTGCGCCATGATGGATTTACATGATTCGATGCAGGTATTACAGCTACAGATCCGTGAGCCCTCTGTGGATCACTCTTTAATGACTAGGGAGCAATTCCTAGCTCATGCTGGTTGGCCTGAGGCCAGGCCAGTTTTCGGAGGGGGAGCAGAGGTAGCTGGTGAGCCTGAGGAGGATGCTGATGCAGGGGATGGTGATGATGAGCTTGTAGAGGTATCTGGATCTGAGTCTAGTTCTGAGGAGGAGGAGATTGAGGTTTCCGGTTCCGAGTCCGAAGAGGACTGATTTTGATGTTGACATTTTGTACTTCCATTGTTCGTCAAAGTGAAGTTTTCTTGTTGTTATGTTTTATGTATCAGTTTTTATTATTGTACTTTATCCACTATGTGGATTATTTTGGGATTTTGATGTACTTTGTACCCTTATGAGGTACTAATGACTTTTGTTGGTGTTTTACACCATAACACTTTTATGCTATTATTATTAGTATTTTGTTTATCAGTTGAATTTGTTCAGTTTTTATTATTGTTTTTATTTTAGTTTTATTATTATTATTGTTGTTAAGAGTTGAATTTTTCAGTTAACGAATGTTCAACTCTTAAATTGTTGATATGCTTTTTATTGTATTATGTTGGTATGCTTTAATGTTTCTATTTTTTTTGGATGTGGTTTTGAAAGAAACTTCTAGGTTGGTGATTGTTGTTCATCAAAGAAGATTCTTCCAAGTTGGATGGCAATGATAGTAATTTAAGCATGTAATTGTTGGCAAGGTACATAGTTACCTATTACTAGGATTTAGAATATGTTAGAACTTCTTGTCTTTGTACAAATTAAATTTTGTTTCTTGTTACAACTTTATTGAATGCTTATGTCACTTAGGTCCAAAAACCACAATGGTGAGAAACCTCCATGGTCTACTAAATGCATAGGATTGATGATGAATTTTGTTTTATACTTTTAATTCATGCTTTATCTTGTGATTTGTGTGATTTTGTGGAAGCATTAGAAATGATCAAGGCATTTGTTAATATTGAGCACAACCATTTCCAAACAGTGATTTACCCGTGAGTAGTGAGTATTCGTTAGCCCTTTGAGCCTAAAACAGTTTAGATCTCGTTTAGTGATGAAATTTTTGTTGTACATAATTTGAAAATCAAGTTCATCATTGAATTTTTGAGAGTGTCTAAAAATTTTTCTTCTTGAACCTTGGAACTTTGTTTTTATTGATTTCCTTGCCTTAAAAAACAAGAAGCATTCACTTAAGGTTTAGTTGAAATAAGTTGGGGAGAATGAAAAAGAATATTGGTAAATTGCTCAAACTTTTGTAAATTTCAAGCAAGCATGAAAAAAAAAAGAAAATGTGAATATGAATGTGAAAAAGGAGAAAAATAATGCTTGCTTGAGTGAGAAAAATAGAGTCTAATAATTGTGCATAAGGAAGTTTGAGAATGTTTGTGATAAAGGAAAAAAATTGGTGAATGAAGTTGAGATGTGTGTGAATACCTTGTATAGTGAATGTTCTTTTGCATCGGAAATTTCGATTCAATGGCCTTAAGAAATGTTCCTTTATTGTTAACCCGACCAAGCTACAACCTTAAAAGCCCTTAGTGATCTTTTTGCTTCCATGATTTCTTTATTGATCGATTAGATATTGTATGAATTACTTTGTATTTTCATTATTTGTCAGATGAACGAAATTTCCCCGCGGTTGCAAACGCGTTAATTTCCTTTAACTCTTTTTCGAAGAGGAGTATTAGAGTGATATGAGCATGATAGTTTAGTTGTTACTTGAAACATTGTTTGATATTTGTTTAAGAATCAAGTTCTTTTGCATTGTTCGATTTTAGGAATTTGTAATTGTTACTTGTCTACAATTGTTGTTTATTTGAGTCGTTTATCTTTTCTTGGTTGAATCAAATGCTTGAGAAAATCCTCTTGTTTTTTAATAGAGGCATACTTTGCTTGAGGACAAACAAAGAGTTAGTTGGGGAGAGTTTGTTAGATGTCAAACATGACTAATATTTCTATTTGATACTTCACATTTTTCAACTCTTTTATGTCTAATTGTGAATTTTACTCATGAATTGTTGTTATTCTTAAAACATTATGAAAATACCTTTGGTGCTTGTAATGTGTGTGTTATTGTGCAGAAAAAGGCACTAAATGATCAAAAGATGTAAGACACAAAGAAAGGATCCAAGTTGCCAAAGAAAAGAAGAAAACATCAGCAAGTTCGCTTTGCAAACTTGCAAGCGAATGTTTGCTTTGCGAACAACTGGAGAAGTCCCAACGAATGGTCCCAGACTTATGGAAGTAGGAAAAGGGACTAAAGTTCACTTTGCGAACTTCCCAGCGAAGGTTCGCTGATTCATCGCTTTGCGAAGACCTGGCGAAGGACACCTTGGATATGGTAGAAGCAAAAGGGGCCTAAGTTCGCTTTGCGAACTTGTAGGCAAATAGTTCGCTTTTTGAACAAAAGTTCGTATTGCGAACTTATGAAAAACTTCTGAGGCGGTTTAGCTTATTAGAAGGCACTTCAGGTGCCATTTTCATAGTTCGCTAGGCGAACAGAAAGTTCGCACTGCGAACTTGTCTATTTTAAAATGTACTATAAATACATTTTATGTATTTTCTTGGGATATAACCTAATTTTATCACACCAAAACATAAGTTTCTGATATTTCTTCATCTAAGAGAGATCTTCCATATTGAGAAGCTGGATTTGCACCCGATCTCAATTATTCGACGTGGATGCTCTTTCATCTCCTCACGAAACTTGTGAAACAAGCTACCATGAATATGTGTAGATAAACACATCTTGTGTCGAGATTAATGGTAGGTAATCCTTCATTTTGTATGTATTGATCTTGATTGTAAGTGTGTGAACTTTGTCGATGATAAATATAGAAGAAAAACTTTGTTTATATATGGTTTATATTTTGTTTTAGTTCATGATTGAGAAATGTGTTCTAAAACGGATCTAAGTTTCAATCCATCAATAATCATGAGGCTAGAGATAGTTTTGAAAGTTGATATTCATAAATATTGATCTTGAATGTTATCATATTGATACTTGGAGTGAGAGATCATCTAAGGATCAATATGGTAAATCCCACAACAAGTGTTAGAGATAAACTTGTTGAGAGGATATGTGGTTATATTCATCATTAACAAGTTCACATCCTTTATCGAGTAAATACGTACGAAACGGATTGTCGAACCCTAATCTTGGCATATTTTACCAAACCTTTAAAACCGATTTCTTTACCATTGATTACTAAATTCTTATGCAAACGATCCGACACGAAAATACCAAACTCTTTGTTACTTTACAAGTTTAAAACATTTTCGACTATAGAACGGCGACAATACACATACAATCCTTGTGGAGACGATAAAACACCCCCCAAAATACTTTTCAATAGTATCATAATTTTCTTTGGTATTTGATGAACTTTTTCTTGCATGATCATGTGCATGTCAATACCACATGCATGACATCATTTGTGCTTTCCAAAACATTGCCTCATGTGATCAAACATACACACCACCATTTTGAAATCTTTTGCGAAAAGGAGAAAGGATGTAAATTGTACAAACTTGCACAACCAGAATTTTCTTCCCACGTGCAAACTTCTCACATCAATTTCATGCTCTCATTTCACTCCAAAAATAACAACAATAACAACCTCACATGTGCTAAACCGTGCCACCCTTTCTCATGCTTCACTCACCTTCATTTTTTAATTAAAAAAAAAACAAATTCGTAACAACCTTTAACCTTACAAAACCACACTATTTAAACCTCACTAAACCCTAAAAAAGGGAGAGGGAGCTTCATTTGGCAAGAATCAGATCTGAAAGTCACTTGGTGCTCTCAAACTTCTTCAATTCGAATTGCTCATTTCTTCAAGGATCTCTCTTGTTTCTTGCTTAATTCATCATCCTTGAAGTATAGTGAATCATCTAGTGAAGTTTTTTTGAAGCTTTGCTAGGGTTTGAAGGGACAACAGACCTTCTCCATTGAGTAAGCTTCTTCCACCTCTTTCTCCCATGTTAGACCTGTTTCAAGGTTGTGATTGTTGGTTCTGAAGTCCTACATTAGTGTAGGCATGGTCCATGTTATTGTTGTTTTGATTTAAAAGAGTTTCACTATGTGTGTTGATTTTTCATGCTCGATTTTCATGAGTTTAAAGTGGTTTTTAATGGAAACAAATGGTGGATTCTTGATCTACGTGAAAAACTATGCAAGATGATGTCCAAGTTTTTTATTTTTGATGCGTTTTACAGTCAGCTCCAGCGAGTCTAGCCGGAGAAAACGATCGGAATAGGGTTCCAGTGTCTCATGTGTGTGCTGATGTATGTTAGTGATCTGTCCTTTGACTTGCGTGTGTGGCATTGAACATGTTGATCTGGCTAGTGACTCATTTAAATGAAACAGTGCGTTTCATTTTATGTGTTATTTTGTTTGGTTTGCTGACTCTTTTGTGCTGGGATTATTGTTAAGTGCAAATTTTGACTTAAACTGAACCATCTTTCTTGGCACTTTTGAACTCAATTCTCATGTTTTCATAGATTTAATTCATGTTCTAGTGTGATTCTTCAATTATTGGAAATGCCTTTGGATTCTTTGATTTGTGTGTTATTGTGCAGAAAATAGGCATAAAACATCAGTGAGTAAGACACTAAAGATTGGACAAGGATTGCCAAAGGAAGAGAATAACTTTAGGAAGTTCGCTTTGCGAACTTGCCAGTGGAGGTTCGCTTTGCGAATGTCTGGCGATGCTCCAGAGAACGCTCCCAGAATTATGACAGTAGGAAAAGGGACTGAAGTTCGCTTTGCGAACTTCCCAGTGAACGTTCGCTGATTCATCGCTTTGAAAAGACCTAGCGAAGGACACCTTAGATATGGCAGAAGCAAAAGGGGCCTAAGTTCGCTTTGCGAATTTGTAGGCGAATAATTTTCTTTGCAAACAAAAGTTTTCATTGCGAACTTATGCAGAATTTCTGAGGCGGTTTAAGAAGATCAGAGGCACATTAGGTGCCTATTTTGATGTTCGCTTTGCGAATGAAAAGTTCGCAGTGCGAACTTGGAAATTCCTGAATGAATTATATATGTATTTTTCACACTTTTTAGAGTAAGTTAGATATTTTTCATCATAGAATTTTATCTCTATTCATTTCAAGAATATTTTAGAGAGAGAAACTCAAGCCCCAAGGGGGAGAAGGTAAGATCTTCAATATCTTGTTGGGTTTGGATGTAATCTTTTGATACCTTATGTATTTCATCTAATGTATGTTTGTGAACTAGTTTTGATTCTCTATTATTGATTGTCTTTGACTGCTTATTTGTGGGTCTTGACAAAACCTATTTCAAATCCTTGATCTTAGATTTTCATCTATCAATGAGTAAACTTTTGACATGGTTTTGTGAGTGGATATTCATTTGCATCATATTTATTTTATTGTGTTGATTAAGTAGCATGAGTAGGATCAATACGGTAAAGACCGTGATAGTGCTTGACAAACGGTATTGCGAGGATGCGTGATAATAGTGATGAAGAATGATGTTCACATACCTTTGGTAAATTAGGTGAATACATGTAAAAAGGGTTAAGCGTATGTATGTATTCTGATCATTGCGTTTAATATGAAGCTGTCATTTATCTGATATGGGTGTCTTCTTTGTTTACCTGTTTATCTTTTATTTGAACCATTATAGACATATACTCTTTAGATCTGGATCTAGGATGATTACTTGTTAGGTTCTAAACTCTGGACATAGATTTAGGCTTAGCATTTGTGTGAGTATCAGTTCTTAATGCTCTGTGTTGGTTTTGTTGTGTGAGACATCACCAATGAGACAATACGGTTGTTCTCTCGACGCTGCGTTAGATATAACCTCTGTTGTGGGTGATACGTGAGGATATTAGATGAACGTTTGATTTATGTTTAATTGGTCAGAAGAATGCATGTGTTATTAATTGATGAGATCCAATCCCAACAAGGCTCCGTTTATAATTCAGTCTTTACTTTATATTTTCAGTCTTTATATTTTATGCCTTTAATTTTGGTGCCTTAAATCTTTTAAACCAAAACTTTTACACCATAAGCTTTGAAATGTAGAGACCGTTGAACGACATTCTTTCTCGCACCGATCCCTGTGGAGATGACAAAACTGGGTACCTAATTAATTTTTGCTTGCTGCTTTACCTCTCCAACAAAATGGAGCCGTTGCCGGGGATTGGTGTTTGGATATTAAATCACATTGCAATAGTTTCTATATTTTTGAGCTTTGTACATTTGTTTATATTGTATATATTTGTTTTATTTTATGTTTTCTCTTGTGTGACTAGGAATGATGAGAACTCCTTCTAGATTGGTTGCTATTT
Organism: Lathyrus tuberosus; assembly: GCA_022829125.1. NCBI lineage: Eukaryota > Viridiplantae > Streptophyta > Magnoliopsida > Fabales > Fabaceae > Lathyrus > Lathyrus tuberosus. The sequence goes on along the minus strand of JALAZF010000055.1, from coordinate 13,277,700 downwards.
GTATAAAAGTATTCAATGACGCTTCGACCGAGTCTGGATGGTGATGAAAGGATGGTGAGCATTAAATGTCTGCAAGGTAAATTGTACCGCTTTATAAAATGTTAGATTGATTTAAGAATTTTGTGCATTGTGCAAAAGTGTATTCTTGTTTCATTTTACAACTTGTTTGAATGCTTGCTTCACTTAGGTCTGAAAGCCACAAATTGTGAGAAACCTCCATTGTTTACTATATGCTAGGATGAATGATAACTTTGTTTAATTCTTTTGATTCATGCTTTATCTTTTAATTATTGTGATTTTGTGGAAGCATTAGAAATGATCAAGGCATTTGTTTATATTGAGCATAACCGGATTCAAAAGTATCTTACCCGTGAGTAGTGAGAATTCGTTAACCCCTTTGAGCCTAAACAGTTTAGATATCATTTTAGTGATGAACTTGGTTTATGTACATAATTTGAAAGTATAGTTCATCATTGAATTTTGTGAGGTTCTAAAAATTTCTTCTTGAACCTTTGAACATTGTTTTAATTTGATTTCCTTGCCATAAAAAGCAAGGAACATTCATTTAAGGTTTAGTTGAATTCAAGTTGGGGAGAATGAAAAAGAAGAACGGTAGGTTGCTAAAACTTTTGAAAAATTTCCAACAAGAATGAAAAGAAAAAGTGTGAATATGAAGGTGAAAAACAAAAGAAAAAGAATGCTTGTTTGAATAAGAAAAATAGAGAATGAAATAATTGTGTATAAGGAAGTTTGAGAAGGTTTGTGGTAAAGGAATGTGTCGCTCCCGGGATTTTCATCCAAGTACAAACGCGAAAGTGGCACGGAAACAGAGTCGCCAGCAATGTGTATTTATCCCATGAGAGGGAAAGGAAACACCGCATAAACCTGAAGGGAAGGAAAAGCATGGTCTAGCGACCAAGAGAACTGGGTTTGGGAGTCGGTTACGTGAGAGGAAGGTATTAGCACCCCCTCGCGTCCATCGTACCCGATGGGATCCACGCTTGCTTGTCCCGATCAAAGGGTGTCGTCTACTGGAACTTCACTGCTGCTAGAAAGGAAAAGGAAATAAGAGAGAACGAAACAAATGTAGGGAAAATAAAAGAAGTGCTCGCATGGGCCCTACCCTACTGCCTACGTATCTCATCGGGAATATGAGAATCAGAGCGACGTAGTTCCCCTCACTAGGGAAAATTTGTTTGTGTTTTTTAGTGGAAACGTCAGAGTGCGCGTTCAAGCAGTTAGGTGTTGCAGCTCGCTGTAGGGAGACTTAGGCGTTACCTGTTTGCGGTAGAACGGAAATGACGCATCCTTAAGGAATGAGTGAATGAGATGAGGAGAGAAACTCCCGAAGGAAAGACGTTATTGTTTGTTTTTGTCTTTTAAGAAAGAAATGTTTTGATTGTTTTTGTGTTTTGTAACTCGTATTGTATTTAAGTCCTTCATATAGGATCGAATGCCTCGTGTATTGACCCAAGACGGGACGTATGCTAAACATTCCAAGAAAATGAGAGAAGACCCCTCACATCCTTGTTCCCAAATGAAAGGCCTAAATACAATAAGTGCTATGCCTTTATTAAGTTTTTTTACTTTTGTTATAAGATGAGAGAGAAGAGACTCAAAAGAGGAGTAAAGGTAAAAACTAAAGAGGGAGACTAAGACTCAACCCTAGAGTTATCATACATGGTGATCCTATGCTTAATGAGGTTTAAGGAACCTAATCCTAAAAATAAAGGAGAAGAAGAAGATAGAAAGCAACTTACTTCCAAGATGGAAGTTAAGTTATTTCTAAAAGGGAAGAAAGAAGATCATGAAAGCAAAGCATCATTAAATGCTTAAACAACACAAATTGGATAATTAAAAGCACTAAGAGAAAATGAGAGAAATAATTGTATGTGGAAGCATGTCCACACACTTACTTACCCTTAGCACCTACATGAAAAGGTTAGTTCAAAAACTATTTACAAGAAAAGCCTAAGCAAAAGAACTTGGTCAAACAAACAAATGGAAGGAAACAATGAAAACAACAACTATTACAGCCCACATGCAACAGAACAGCAGTAAATTCAGCTTCATATACCAAACAGCAAACAACATCGCATGTTCAGCATATAAAATAGTTGTAACCAACATTTGGCAGCACATACTACAGCATATATGTGTTCAGGCAGCAATGAAAAATCAGAGGCAGCATGCATTAACACACAATTTCAATCTTGAACAACCATTATCATGAATCAAGCCTTGCATATTCATCAAACAAACATGATCACAACCACATTACAAATCATGATGAACAATCTTTGAAATCAAACATGTTATAATGCACCTTATAAAAGATTACACCTTGTCAAGAATATGAGTAAGTCAAAACAAGTATACATCTCTTGAAATGGAAAGCAAATGAACATGCGCATAGTGATTCCAGCAACATAACATCAATTAGCAATTAATAAGCTCAATGTATGTGCATCATGTGTTCATCACATCAATTAATCTACAATGCAAACATTATGTTCAATGATGAAAAACAAAGACACGCGTGTCGTAAAATCAAGTTCATACCGTGGTGTGAGTTAAGATAGCTCAAGAATAATCCACCAATCATCAATGCATTGATCCATGAAGTTTAAACATGTTAAGGATGTCAAACAAGCAAGAAAATGAACAAAAATACACATTCTGTCCCAGAGTAACCGGTTAACAAATGGTGAGTAACCGGTTACTTAGTTGAAAATCAGACAATTTACGCAAAAATACACAGAGCAACTGGTTAACAAACGGTGAGTAACCGGTTACTCTGGGACATCAGTAAAAAAACTAGTTTCAAAAGCACTTTTCAGCAACAAACCACTTCTCCAAACTTCCAAATGGACATGTAAGCGATTAGGCACTAAATTACATTGAATTACAGTCAACAAGCATCAATTGGATTCAATAATCAACAACATCAAGAATCAAATTCTAGAACATGGATCCAAATAAAAAATCCACAAAGATCTACATCGAATAAGTTGCGAATAGGCTAAAACGAGTGGAGACTTAGGGAACACCAACCTACAAAGCGGAGACTTGCTTTGGTGATTGTTGCAAAGTAATCTTGGTGTAGAAAATGAAAGAAAACTAGAGATTCTTCAATCAATAGCCGAAATGCGTTGAAACCGAACGAAATCGCGAAAATCCACCAAGATCCAACTTGCACCAAAATAAATGGTGAGAAACCTTTGGATTGAAGAAGAACAAGCTGCAATTCCAGAAAATCCAACCAATGCAAACCAAGGGATGAAGTTTAGCTCAAGAATTAATCACTTTTCAATGTAAAAAGTGATTATTCTTCAAGAAATAAGAGCTTTTGTGTGTGGTTTTAGAAGAGAGAAGTAGAAGTTGTAGCAAAGTGAAGAGAGAAAATGAGAGAGAATTGAGAGTGAAATGTGAGAAATTTGAGAAAATGGTTGAGGTCCTTGAAAATGAGTGAAGCATATCTTAAATAGATTTTAGGTTTGGAGTATAAGTGGTTTGGAGTGAGGTTTGGAATGAGGTTTGGGTTTGGAGCTAGGGTCGGAGTTAGTTAGACTCAACTCACCGACTCAAGTTAGTTAACTAGGTTAGTTAGTATCAACTCGGTTGCTTGGAAAACAAGGAACCACAACTAGTGCATGGATGTATGACTTGGGCTGCAAGCAAGGCCTTGTGACTTGTGAACTTTCAGCATGGAACCACCATGTTCGAACCCTCGTATGACCTTCATAACTTGTTTAAATGAAAAAATGTCCAACATCAAAGTTGAAGAGGGCATGGAGATGAACAACTTTGATGTTCAACAATTTTTCATTAGAAGCCTTCTTGATGGAGAAAATTGGCTTGACACTTTGCACCCCAACTGTTTGATGAAATTATGGCCTATGGGCCTGCACTTGCCTTGCCATGACTTGGTTTTTGCCTTGATTTAACCAAACTTTGATCAATCATAACTCCCTCAATTTTAATCCGATGGAAGAGTTCTTTATATGGAGTTGAAGCTTAGAACATGAACTTTAATTAGCTCAACTTGGGTCTGAGATTTGGATATTTTATCTTGGAGAAAAAGAGCCTCAAAGTGTGGTGCAAAATGGTCTAAACTTGCCATTTTTGGAAACCCCAAAGTTTCTATTTTTGGCAGTTTTGTGATTTCTTGATTTTTCCTCATTCCTCCATCATTTCTTGATCAAATCTTGTCCGATGAGCATATATAACTTGAATTTCATGAATTTGACCTTAAAAAGTCAGGAATTGACTTTTTTCACTGCACAATTGACTTTTTCCCCAATTTCTTGATTATCAAGCAGCTGATCAATTGAACCTCTTCTGAAATGAATCAATGGCCAATCCTCCATCCTTAGATACTTAATATCATGTAGGAAACATTGAGATCAAGTTTGAATCAAAATTTCCTCAGGACCCACTTGAATCCAAAACCCTAATTTGGACTGTTTTGTGTAGGAAATGATGCACTGTTCAATCTTGATGAATTCTCCTCTTCCAATGCCTTGTGGGATCAAAGTGAGATGATATATGACATAAAAGACCTTTTAGACTTGTTGGAAGACCCTTGGCTCTTGTTCCCTTGCTTTGGATGATCAACCTCTGAGACACAACTGATCCCATGCCCTTATGCAAGATGCCATGCAATGCTTTATGTTTTATTTTTCTATGCTTGAATGAAATGCAAATGAAATGAAAGCACATGATAAATGACATGAAAAAAAAAGAGAGGGCAAATTTTGGGGTATTACAGCTGCCCCTATTCAATCACTGTAGACCTGAATGGATGATAGCGAGTGCTTTCAGACGTTCAAGGTTTGGAGGGATTGAATACCGAAGAATAACCCGAAAATTTGCACTTTGCGAAGAAGAAGAAAAGGGATATAAATCCCACCAAATGAATTCTGCTTGTATAAAACTCTGATGAAAAGAATAATACTGAAGAGCTGCCTTTTGGAACGACGCCAGATGACCATTGACTTGCCATGCTACTGATGGACTTTAAGAATGTCTTTTGGAACGACGCCAGACGACTACTGGCCTGCCATGCTACTGATGGACTTTAAGAATGTCTTTTGGAACGACGCCAGACTACTACTGACTCGCCATGCTGCTGGTGGATTTCAATAACGTCTTTTTGCATGACACCAGACGACTACTGGCTCGCCACGCTGCTGGTGGACTTCAATAACGTCTTTTTGCACGACGCCAGACGACTACTGGATCGCCACGCTGCTGGTGGACTTCAATAACGTCTTTTTGCACAATGCCAGACGACTACTGGCTTGCCACGCTGCTGGTGGACTTCAATAATGTCTTTTTACACGACGCCAGACGACTACTGGCTCGCCAAGCTGCTGGTGGACTTCAATAACGTCTTTTTGCACGATGCCAGATGACTACTGGCTCGCCACGCTGCTGGTGGACTTCAATAACGTCTTTTTGCACGACGCCAGATGACTACTGGCTCGCCACACTGCTGGTGAACTTCAATAACATCTTTTTGCACGATGCCAGATGACTACTGGCTCGCCACGCTGCTGGTGGACTTCAATAACGTCTTTTTGTAGATGCCAGACGACTACTGGCTCGCCACGCTGCCGGTGGACTTCAATAACGTCTTTTTGCACGACACCAGACGACTACTGGCTCGCCACGCTGCTGGTGGACTTTAATCATTTGCCACCCAAAGACGGACTTTTGCCAATCTGCTGTTGGACTTTAATCATTTGCCACCCGAAGACGGACTTTTGCCAATCTGCTGTTAGACTTTAAGGATTTTCCACCCGAAGACGGACTTTTGCCAATCTGCTGTTGGACTTTAAGGATTTGCCACCCGAAGACGGACTTTTGCCAATCTGCTGTTGGACTTTAAGGATTTGCCACCCGAAGACGGACTTTTGCCACTCTACTGTTGGACTTTCAGGATTTGCCACCCGAAGACGGACTTTTGCCAATCTGGTATTGGACTTTAAGGATTTGCCACCCGAAGACGGACTTTTGCCAATCTGCTGTTGGACTTTAAGGATTTACCACCCGAAGACGGACTTTTGCCAATCTGCTGTTGGACTTTACAAAACATTCAACGTTGGATTATGCTCTGCATACATATCAGACATCTCTGCCGACTCTGCTGAGGAACCGTGATCAATAATTGGATCTCAGAGACTCCTGAAAGGATAATATCTCTACTGGAGAATGAATGAACAATTTGTCTGCTTCGAATTATCATGCTTGCCAAAAATAAATTGGACTTTGAAGTATAGGGAGTGGTGATTCTGCCAGGAATTACTTCATCTACTTGGGGATGAATTCTGGTCATAGCAACTCCGCTGGGGATGAGAATTTTTGAATGACGTCCTGCTGGGGGAGAAGTCATTAAAACTCTGCTTGGGGATTTACCCAACTCGATATCCTTTGCGGGGATCATCAGCCTTCTAACTCAGCTGGGGAAAGAATGTACTACCACTTTGCTGAGGAAGCGATTCTATTGATCTTATAACTCTCTGCAGGGAGAACAATAACTCAACTAGGGCATATGGCTGACAAGGTTCGATGATGAACTCTGTGGGGACCACTACCAGAGATACGATCTTGCTGGGGATCAGAACTACTCCGCTGGGGATACACAAATCCTGGTTAGAAGACGTTCTGTTGCAACACGCTGGGAGAAAGTCCTTAGAGATCTGCTGGGGAAACCCAAGGCAATTCCACGGTAGTCTACTGAGGAACAAAACTGTCGAGCTTAGGATAAGTGCCACAATGCCCCACGTTGGGTAAACTTTCTGCTTGACGACTCCACTATGGATAATGAGTTTACAACAAACTCTGCTGGGGAAAACCTCTTTGAAACGTCTCGTGCTGGGGAATGCCTCTTGAGAGGATTTTACAGAAGACCAAACATCTTCAAACTCTACTGGGGATAATAGATTTGGAACATCTTTTGCCGGGGAAATTCAATATGTCCCGTGTTTGAGAGGATCAATGACTTGCTTTTGCCCCATGATATAAGTCTGGTCTAAAGAAAATGTCACAAGAGGATTTTACAGAAGATTAAGCATCTTCAAACTCTTGGCGACTTCACTGGGGATTGACCATTAACTTCGGTGTCTGCGAAGCAACTCTGCTGGAGAATTTGCAACCGTTACCCACACAGAAAAGCTGGTAGCTGTTGGAAGTACTGAATGAGAGAATCGACTTAATAAGATACAACAATACTCAGTTGAACTTAATTCACCGATCTCGAATCGTCGTGAACGACCGCCAACCGAATGATGGACTCAATCAGTAAACATTGTGACAAAAGGGTGACAAGAGAATCCTTCCCTGAACACGATTGCCCCAGTCTTCTCCGTGGGAATAAGTGATTACCTGTCTAAGAGGGATGACACTTGTGCTTGAAATACTGGACCTGTTTACCTGCAACAACAAAAAAATACACACACATGCCCCGAAATATTGCGTGGTTTGAATCCACCATCCAAGATTATTCAACATTCAAAGTAATTTTAAATGTTTTTCTGCGCATGTTATTGTAAAGCCACCATGTTTTCAAATGCAATGTTTTATAAAAAATTCGGACATTTTTGCAAACAAAGCAGTAAAACAAAATAAGAAGCTTTTTACTGAAATTCAATTTATTGAAAAAAAGTCCAGAATAGGCAATTACATCAGGAAGCAATCCCTGGAAAGAGGTGATCGCTGAAAATTGAGAAAAGAAACTATCCTAATGGCAATGTGAAAACGACATTCCACTGAGTTTCAATTCTGCTATGGCCAGTATATCTTCAAAACTCCCCGACCTTGCCTTCTGAGTAATGATCAGACCGATTCCTACCCTTTTGGAAAGTCAGTTGCTGAAACGGTGGTGGAGTACAGATAACTCAGACCGTAATCGTTCGCTTAAATCCCTCTTTTGCATGGACCGTCCTTTCGGGTTTTCAATCCACCGGGATACCCTTTTTTGCCTGAGTTGTCCTTGCGGATTTTCAACTCACCGGGTGTACACTTTTTTTTTATTTTATGTCTCTAATTTTTGCCCGAACCTTTTTATTCTGTTTTTGTGGTTCGCCGGGATGCCCTTTTTTGCCTGGACTTTTCTTTTTTCTGTCCAGCGGGTCTATTTATGCGAAGTATTTTTTGATTACATCTGAGTTGATAGGGGATGAAAAGTCTTCGCCGTCCATGGTTGTAAGTAATAAAGCTCCACCCGAGAAGACCTTCTTAACCACGAATGGACCTTCATAGTTGGGAGTCCATTTGCCCCTGTGATCTGTACTAAGAGGAAGGATCCTTTTGAGTACCACGTCTCCCACTTTGTAAATCCGAGGACGCACCTTTTGGTCAAATGCATGCTTCATCCTCCTCTGGTATAACTGCCCATGACACACAGCTGCCAATCGCTTCTCCTCAATAAGGCTCAACTGATTAAATCTGGCGCGAACCCACTCAACTTCATCTAACTTGACATCCATCATGACTCTGAGGGATGGAATCTCCACTTCAACCGGTAGTACGACCTCCATACCATATACAAGTGAGAATGGTGTTGCCCCAGTGGACGTGCGTACTGACGTTCGGTACCCATGCAAAGCAAATGGTAACATCTCATGCCAATCTTTGTATGTGACAACCATTTTCTGCACAATCTTCTTAATATTCTTGTTGGCCGCTTCCACAGCGCCATTCATCTTCGGGCGATATGGAGAAGAATTGTGATGTTCAATTTTGAAGTCCCGGCACAGCTCAGCCATCATTTTTTTGTTCAGATTAGAACCATTATCAGTAATGATTCTCTTAGGCACTCCCTAGCAACAAATGATATCCCGTTTCAAGAAACGAGCTACCACTTGCTTAGTGACATTGGCATAAGATGCTGCTTCAACCCATTTAGTGAAATAATCAATGGTGACCAAGATGAAGCGATGGCCGTTTGAAGCAGTAGACTCAATCTTCCCGATCATATCAATGCCCCACATGGAAAAGGGCCAAGGAGAGGACATGACACTCAACGAATTTGGAGGAACGTGCACTTTGTCTGCATAGATCTGGCATTTATGACACTTGCGGGCGTACTTGCAATAATCCGCTTCCATTGTCAACCAATAATACCCCGACCTCAATAATTTCTTAGCCATTTCATGCCCTCCGGCATGGGTACCGAAAGAGCCTTCATGTACTTCTTGCATTAATAGGTCTGCTTTGTGTCTATCCACACATCTGAGCAGAACCATGTCAAAATTCCGTTTGTACAGCACGTCATCCTGGTTCAAGAAGAAACTGCTAGACAACCTTCTCAACATCTTCTTATCCTTAGTAGATGCCCCCGGCGGGTACTCTTGACTTTTCAAGAAACACTTGATGTCATGAAACCATGGCTTGTCATCAGACGTTGCATCAACAACAAACACAATTGCAGGTCTGTCAAGACGAGATACTTCGATCTTAGGTACATGATTCCATATTTGCACTTTGATCATGGAAGATAACGTGGCCAAGGCATTTGCAAACTTATTTTCATCTCGAGGAATATGGTACAACTTCACTGTTGTGAAAAATGTCAGCAATCTCCTTGTATAATCTCTATACGGAACCAGATTTGCTTGGTGCATGTACCAACTCCCTTTCACTTGATTGATTACCAAAGCTGAATCACCGAAGATATCAAGAGTCTTAATTCATAAATTAATCGCCTCCTCAATCCCCATTATACAAGCTTTGTATTCTGCTTCATTGTTGGTGCATCCGAAAGGAATTCGGGCAGTGAAAGGCATGTGAACACCTTTCGGCGTGATAAGAACTACTCCAACTCCACACCCATTCATGTTGACAGCCCCATCAAACATCAAACTCCATTTGGATTCAGGGTCTGGCCCCTCCTTCGGGAGTGGTTCCTCGCAATCTTTAGCTTTGAGAAACATGATGTCCTCATCAGGGAAATCAAATTTCATGGGTTGATAATCATCAATCTGCTGTTGCGCAAGATAGTCTGACAGGATACTTCCTTTGATGGCCTTTTGAGAAGTATACTGGATATCATATTCTGTCAAAACCATTTGCCACCGTGCAACTCTGCCTGTTAGCACTGGTTTCTCGAAAATGTATTTGATAGGATCCATTTTGGAAATTAACAAAGTTGTGTGCCTGATCATATACTTCCTCAATCGCTTAGCAGCCCATGCAAGTGCACAGCATGTCTTCTCAAGCATTGAGTATCGGGACTCGCAGTCATTGAACTTTTTGCTCAGGTAGTAGATAGCATGCTCCTTCCTACCTGTCTCGTCATGTTGACCGAGGACACAACCCATAGAACCTTCAAGCACTGTCAAATACATTATCAAAGGTCTTCCTGAAACTGGAGGCATGAGGATTGGAGGTTCCTGCAAGTATTCTTTTATTTTATCGAATTCCAATTGGCAATCGTCATTCCACCTGACCGTTTGATCTTTTCTTAACAGTTTGAATATTGGTTCGCTCGTGGCTGTTAGGTGAGATATGAACCTTGCAATGTAGTTCAATCTACCCAAAAAACCACGAACCTCTTTTTCTGTTCTCGGTTCAGGCATATCTTTTATTGCTTTCACTTTGGCAGGATCAACCTCAATCCCTTTTTCGCTCACAATGAAACCCAACAACTTTCCAGAACGCACCCCAAAAGTGCACTTGTTCGGATTCAATCTCAAACGGAACTTTCTCAACCTTTCAAACAACTTTTTCAAGTTAATCAGATGTTCCTCTTCCGTTCTCGACTTGGCAATCATGTCATCCACATAACATTTAATCTCTTTGTGAATCAAGTCATGGAATAACGTTACCATTGCTCGCTGGTACGTTGCCCCTGCGTTTTTCAACCCAAAAGGAATCACCTTATAACATTATGTGCCCCATGGAGTAATGAATGTGGTCTTCTCCATGTCCTCAGGTGCCATCTTAATCTGGTTGTACCCGGAGAAACCGTCCATAAACGAGAACATTGAAAACTGAGCTGTATTGTCAACCAGCACATCGATGTGGGGCAGTGGAAAATCATCTTTCGGACTAGCTTTGTTAAGATCTCAATAATCCACACACATTCTAACCTTTCCGTCTTTCTTTGGTACCGATACGATGTTGGCGACCCAGGGAGGATAGCTAGTCACAGCAAGAAACCCTGCATCCCACTGCTTCTGAACTTCTTCCTTGATCTTTATGGCCATATCGAGATGAGTCCGTCAAAGTTTCTGCTTGACTGGCGGGCATTCTTCTCTCAATGGCAGCCTGTGCACAACAATATCAGTATCTAGCCCTGGCATGTCTTGATACGACCAGGCGAAGATATCAACATATTCACACAACATCTCAGTCAAAGCTTTCTTTACGTCTGCTCGCAGGCTGGCGCCAATCTTGATTTCTTTCTTAGCATCCTCGGTACCAATATTGATAATCTCTATGGTCTCTTGAAGAGGCTGGATGGTCCTTTCCTCTTGTTTTAACAATCTGGCCAGTTCCTCAGGGAGTTCACAGCCCTTCTCATCCCCTTCTTCGGCTTGATAAATCGGTTTGTCAAAGTCATACATAGCCATAACAAAATCGTTATCAATGGAATCCGGAGGATCAAGTCTGCACGAACGGGTTCATGTTTTATTTTAGAATTTATTTTTAAAACAAAAAGAAACAAAACATTGCCATTTTATTATTTTGTGCAAAAGTAAAAAGAAAGACAAGGAACGAAATTTGAGTGCAAAACGTCCTTTATTGATGATAAAAATTGCAAATGCAAACAGGGTGGCCCTACAAATGAATCTATACGCCTTGGGCAGAGCGCAAGATTTTAACATGCATTATGGTTAGAAAAACAAAGAAAATTACTCTGTTTGAAGAGTAACCCGGATGACTTCTTCAACAGACCAATTCTGCAATGGTTGTCCTGGAGCGCGTGGGCGTACCCAGTTGTCCAAGTCACAGTCACTGTCAACACCATCTTCTGTAGCTGCACAAGACTGATCTGGGTAAATGATTCCCCCACTGCTGAAAGTGATGAGTCCACTGTTCTCTGCAGCTGAAGTCATAGAGGGATGATAGCCAATACCAAACTTGTCCTCCTTCATTGGTGTCTCAATCAGCTTGCCCCAGCCTTGGGCATTGCTTGCTCTGACGACCTCGATAGCTTGTTTATAGGATGAAATAGAGGTACCGGCTCTATCTGGTGCAAGGGAAGATTCAGGAACGTCGTCAATATTCACGGCTTCAAACGACTGGCACAACATCTCGTGAATTTCCCCATCCATCTCAATATACTTGAACATGGACAGATGACTAACAAAAATGTCTTCCTCGCCACACACTGTCACAACTTGTCCCTCAAACTCGTATTTCAGCTTTTGGTGTAAGGTGGATGTAACAGCCCCGACCGCATGAATCCAAGGGCGACCTAATAAGCAGCTATACGCCGGCTGTATATCCATCACATGGAATGTAGATTTGAACACTTATGGTCCAATTTGCACGGGCAATTCCACTTCACCAAACACAGATCCTTTCGTTCCATTGAACGCTCGAACAACCAAATCACTTGGCCTTAAAATCAAACCATCAACTTCTAGCTTCATCAGTGCCTTTTTAGGCAAGACATTGAGCGAGGAACCAGTGTCTACCAGCACATGAGACAACACTGCACCCCTGCACTCCATTGTAATGTGCAAAGCTTTATTGCGGTTTCTTCCTTCAGATGTCAAATCTCTGCTTGTGAAACCCAATCCATGGCTGACATTGACGTTAGAAATTACACCTTCAAGCTAATTAACAGTGATTTCCTGTGGAACATATGCTCTCTTCAACACTTTCAATAAAGCCTCCCGGTGCGCGTCAGAACACATCAACAATGACAAAATTGAAATTTTCAAGGGCGTCTGGTTCAGTTGATCGACAATCTTATAATCACTTTTCTTTATTATCCTCATGAACTCTTACATCTCGTTGTCAAAGGTAATCTTTGTCTCTGTTTCAGGCACAAGCACACTTTCAGCCACCTGTTTTCCTTTAGCTTTGGCCGCGGCTTCAACTTCTTTATCACTGCGCAACATTTGGGGAGCAAACAACCTTTCGCTCCGAGTAAAACCACCTACACCACCTACATTATCAATATTTGGACTAGCTGATGTCTCGACTTCCTGCTTTTTCCCTTCATAATACACGTCTGCCCCATAGTGCCATGGGATTGTCTTCGTAGTTATAAACGGAACTGGTCCTGGCACCGTGATGGTAATAGGACCGGATCTTTCTTGCACAACACTTGCTACAGGAGCCGTATCTGCAGGCACCTGGATCTCAGTAGGAGTATAATAGATGGTCACAGTTGATACCTCATCAGTTTCTTTCACATCCCGGTCAAATTGTAGACGTCCCTCGTCGATCAGACTCTGCAAACCGATTCTCAACTTATCACAACCATTCTTCTGACTCATACATTTGAAACAATCTTGATCACAACCCGGGAACACCTGTCCCTTCAACAAACGATCCTTCACCACTAGCAACGGAGTCTTCACCTGACTGATATCCGTTACCAAATTTAACCTCTTTCTGTCTTTAATAGCACGCATATCTGCCACACCATGGTCAGGCATGGGGTTCTGGAGGACATTAGGAGGTAACGAGAAATTGATTGCTTTAGCATCAATCAAGTCTTGCACTTTATTCTGAAATGCCCAACACTTCTCAGTGGTATGCCCCTGAGCACCCGAGTGGAAATCACAGCGAGCGTTGACATCAAAATTAGGTGGCAAGTTTCCAGCAGCAGGAGCTTTCATAGTACGAAGCTCAACCAACTTTAATTTAAGTAACTAGGGTAATAGTGCTGAGTAGGTCATAGGGAGAGGGTCAATTTTGCAGTCCCTCTGCCTAGATCTCTGTTGGAAAGGAGGCTGCTGCTGTTGCTGAACCTGTTGTTGGGGTTGCTGCTGCTGAACAGATGGTGCTGGGATTGTCACTGCACCTACCTGGTGATAGGCTTGAGAACGGCCTCTCCCTCATCCTCTATATACAGCGTTGGTATCACCTTCTCGTCTTTTCTGACCACTAGCAAATAGTTTCTTCGTTCCAGAAGAACCAGCCCCACTTACGTCTTGAATCTTTCCAAGCTTCAACAGACTCTCGATCCTTTCACCCGCAATCACGATGTCAGAAAATCTTGTTGATGGACAGGTAGCCAATCTATCAAGAAATGCCCCTTGAGGGTGGCCATAAACATATCTGCCATTTCTCTATCTAGCAAAGGAGGTTGAACCTGTGCAGCCATCTCTCTCCACCTTTGAGCGTATTCCTTGAAACTTTCCTTAGCATTCTGTGACAACCCTTGTAGTTGAGTGCGGTTGGGCGCCATGTCGATATTGTACTAATATTGCTTTAGGAATGCATCTGCCAGATCCTTCCAACTTCTCACAGTAGCTCTGTTCAATTTCATATACCAGGTCAACGATGCTCCAGCCAAACTATCTTGAAAATAATGCATCCATAGCTTCTCATCATCAGTATGGGCTGAGATCTTCCCAAAATAAGCTTGAATATGTGTCTGAGGACACGTATTGCCATGATATTTGTCGAAAGTAGGCGGCTTGAATTTTGGAGGAATTCTGACTCCTGGTACCAGCCCCAAACTAGTAACATCAATGCCCATAGAATTCTTGCACTCTATGGCACGGATCTTCTCAGCTAACTCATCATACCTTCGGTCACCAGGGTTACCCAAGTCAGCATCTAGTAGGGTAAATTGGTCTTCCAGAACATCCTCTTGAATACCACCAACATTTCTGCTATTTCCATGACCCAGATTACCACCAGGAGGAGGATTGCCACCAGGAGGAGGAGTACCCCTTGTCTGTAGATTATCAACTTGATTACCTTCGAGCGTAGTTTCTAGACGCTCGACCAGAAGCCTCAATCTTTCCTGAGCCTGTGCCATACCAGTCATGAGAGTCATGAACTGGTCCATGCATACCCTTATTTCATCCAAATAATTCTGCATTTGATCCATTATCCTTGCTTGATTTCTTCGAGTTAAGTATCAGTGTACGTGATTCTCAACTATAATGCCTAAAACCAAATGAAGGTTAGAGACCCTGCCACGAGCACCTGAAAAGCAAGCAACAGAATGCTAAATAAAATGCAATGCAAATGCCATGTTTATCACTTCCAGGGAATTTCACACATCTGATTCCAGTCTTAATCACAAGGATCTCAAGGATAATCACACAGTCTTGAGAGAAAGATATGAAGAACTGCGCTGTGATAATGTGCTGGTGAATAACGTGATGCCGAAGAAAACCCCTTTGAATAAACCATTCATTGAACAGAAAGCTAATAAGTGCTGGAACATCTTACAATGAATTCGTAAATGGGAAATACATCAAAGAAATGACTCCATCAACAGGCCTGATGGTAGTCAACAATACATCAACAAAAATACATTAAGAGAGGGGAAAGTAAGATCACACATCTAACTCCAAATTTTTCAATTTCTCGCTAGAATGATTAATTTCTTCAAAAAGGATTCTAGTGTGCTGATGACTCGGCTTTTCAATCAACTCTTTGATCAAAATGTCTCTCCTATTCAGGGCTTCAGTTAATGAATTTGCGTGCATCAGGAGGGCTTCATTAGTACTCGCTTCCTTGAACCTTTTCACCCCAGCTTGTATTTTGAGTCTTCCCATCTCCACCATGGCATCTTCAAGATTTTTCTTGGACTTCTTCAATTCAACACTTACAACCTCTAGCTGCTCTTGGCTCTTTGCAAAGTCATCCCTATGCTTTCACCGTTGTTCATGTGCTCTAAGAAGCTCGTCATCTTTAGCCTTTAACTGTTCCTGTAACTCTGCATTCTCGAGCCTGACCTCATTCCAGGCTTGTTGTAACTTGGCTAACTTCTCTTTGTTCTGTGCTAAGGTCTGTTTGGTCTTCTTGTGAGCTTGAGTAACAGCATCAGCACCTTTACTAATCTTTTGGAAGTGTTGGGCTCTTTCGGCAAAGTCCCTTTCTTTAGCAGCTAAGATTCGTTCCGCGTCTTGAGCTCTCCGTTCCAGCTCTCTGTTGGCATGTAGAACATTCTGAAGAAGACTACTCAGGTCCGAATTCTCCACCTGAAGCTCTTTCATTGTAGCTTGTAGTTTGTTAAACTCCTCCATGGGAACGGTGGTAGGTTGTTCCAGAATTGCTGGATACAGAGGTGGCTCTCTTGAAAAGGGCAAAAGAACTTCTTCAACCTTTCTCTGAATCCATTCCGTATACTATAGATAGGCTCTACAATCACCTTTTCCAAAGACAGTCTTCCCAGCCCTGTGCAGGTGTCCCCAAGCATGCACAATCCTTCTTAACACCTCTGTATCTTCATCCCCATTGAAGAATAAAGACTCTTCTATATGTTGGTCTTCAGGAGGGTTCCTTGAGGCATACCCAAATTGTCTGATAGCCAAGATTGGGTTGTAGTTAATTCCCCCTTTCCTGCCTATCAGAGGCACATTCGGGAAGTTTCCGCAGTTGGTAATGATCTCTACTCCTTGCAACTGACGGTCAAACCAAACAATGTTATCAGCAGTCAACCCCATTATCCGTTTAGACCACTTTAGGGAATCTCTCGTGTCCACAAACACACCAGATTGAGGCAAATGTTTTAGAAACCAATCAGACAAAAGTGGAGTACAACAGTTGACAAGACCTCCTCTTCTTTTCTCATTTTTGAAATGCACCGAGTGGTAGAAATCACCTAACAAAGTGGGAATATGATTTTTCCGAATGAAAACCCTCACAGCGTGCATATCCACAAAGTGAGGTTGGTTAGGAAATAGAACAATGCCGTAGATACACAAAGCCAGGATAGAGTTATAGACTGTCCAATTCTTGGCGTTGGCAAATTCTTGAGCTTGATCTGCAAGAAATTCCAAATGAAAACCTTTGACTCCACTTTTACTGGCAACATTTCTCTTCAGCACTGACTGTTTCACCTGTAGAACCGTTGCAATTTCTTCTGTGCTAGGGTGATCTCCAGAAAAGAAGGGCACATTTGATTTAACTAAAATACCCAAGATGAATGAAAGTTCCTCCAATGTAGGCATCAAGATATACCTCGAAAAGACAAAGCATCTTAGTGAAGGCTCATAGAACTGTAGTAGAGTGTGGAGGGCATCATGCTCATACTTTGTAATGTTACGAACCAGTAATCTCCCATATTTCTTCTGGAAAGTGATAAGAACACTCGGGTCGTCCATAGCTATCATTTTGTGAAGCAGATCTAAGGTCGGCTCTGGAAATTTGTAAGCAACATTATTCTTTCTCTTAGCATCTGTCTCTGTCGAACCCATTGACTGGAATCAGAGGTAAAATAAGCACCTGGAAATGACAAACATGAATGTTATGTTATGACAATGCAATGCAAAAGGCATGGTATCAGTGCTCTGCGTCTGTGCTGGACTGTGTGCACGGTGTCTGTACAAGGCTGAGCATAATACTGCAAATAGAAACCCACTGACTGTAACAAGTTACATCATCTGTCTGTGAATATATTAGAATATCAGGGTATGGAGGAAGCATGGTTACCTGCAAACCTGTAAACACCCGCCCATACTCACATGTAGGTACTAGAAGAGCGGTTCCTCAGTTTCGGATTCTCGATTTGAGAAGCAATAGCACATTCAGCCCATAGGATACAATGCTATCGCCAAACAAAGAGGTCGTCCACTGATTCCCCCAAAAATAAGGTCATCCTATAGCAAGTTCTCAGCATTGGGTCCTCGGATCGAGAATGTGCAATGGGTTTGCCACATAATATGGTCTGCCACTGTCACATCTCGGGAGGAGTGCTGCAACTGAGTCCTCAGGAACGGTCACCAGAGCCGACAACTTTCTAGGTTAAGCCCCTGAAATGCACAAGACGCGCAAATCAGAACATCTCCCAAGAAAACCTCGTCTGGTTGTGGATTTCGTATAAACCATACATAACAAGATGCTACGTAGGCCACACTACCGTCCACTCTAATCCTATGTATGTACTCAAGCCTGTGTAATGGGCTTATCTCTCAGAACACCCATCCCGCCAAACAAAAAAACCAGTACAACACATTCCAGTATAATAATGATATGGAAATGCAGAAAAATGCGGTAAATACAGTATTATACAGTAATACAGTAAATAACTATACAGTAAAAATAGTAAATACAGCATAACAGTAACACCCAATGAAAGAAAAATAGACAAGCACTAGGATTAACACGCTAAGGAAACCAGAGATTCTGGGTATTATCCCCAGCAGAGTCGCCAGCTGTCGCTCCCGGGATTTTCATCCAAGTACAAACGCGAAAGTGGCACAGAAACAGAGTCGCCAGCAATGTGTATTTATCCCATGAAAGGGAAAGGAAACACTGTATAAACCTGAAGGGAAGGAAAAGCATGGTCTAGCGACCAAGAGAACTGGGTTCGGGAGTCGGTTACACGAGAGGAAGGTATTAGCACCCCCTCGCGTCCATCGTACCTGATGGGATCCACGCTTGCTTGTCTCGATCAAAGGGTGTCGTCTACTGGAACTTCACTGCTGCTGGAAAGGAAAAGGAAATAAGAGAGAATGAAACAAATGTAGGGAAAATAAAAGAAGTGCTCGCATGGGCCCTACCCCACTGCCTACGATCTCATCGGGAATATGAGAATCAGAGCGACGTAGTTCCCCTCACTAGGAAAAAGTTGTTTGTGTTTTTTAATGGAAACTTCAGAGTGCACGTTCCAGCAGTTAGGTGTTGTAGTTCTCTGTAGGGAGACTTAGGCGTTACCTGTTTGTGGTAGAACGGAAATGACGCATCCTTAAGGAATGAGTGAATGAGATGAGGAGAGAAATTCCCGAAGGAAAGACGTTATTGTTTGTTTTAGTCTTTTAAGAAAGAAGTGTTTTGATTGTTTTTGTGTTTTGTAACTCGTATTGTATTTAAGTCATTCATATAGGATCAAATGCCTCGCATAACGACCCAAGACGGGACGTATGCTAAACATTCCAAGAAAATGAGAGAAGTCCCCTCACATCCTTGTTCCCACATGAAAGGCCTAAATACAATAAGTGCTATGCCTTTATTAAGTTTTTTTACTTTTGTTATAAGATGAGGGAGAAGAGACTCAAAAGAGGAGTAAAGGTAAAAACTAAAGAGGGAGACTAAGACTCAACCCTAGAGTTATCATACATGGTGATCCTATGGTTAATGAGGTTTAAGGAACCTAATCCTAAAAATAAAGGAGAAGAAGAAGAAGAAGATAGAAAGCAACTTACTTCCAAGATGGAAGTTAAGTTATTTCTAAAAGGGAAGAAAGAAGATCATGAAAGCAAAGCATCATTAAATGCTTAAACAACACAAATTGGATAATTAAAAGCACTAAGAGAAAATGAGAGAAATAATTCTATGTGGAAGCATGTCCACACACTTACTTACCCTTAGCACCTACATGAAAAGGTTAGTTCAAAAACTATTTACAAGAAAAGCCTAAGCAGAAGAACTTGGTCAAACAAACAAATGGAAGGAAACAATGAAAACAACAGCTATTACAGCCCACATGCAACAGAACAGCAATAAATTCAGCTTCATATACCAAACAGCAAACAACAGCGCATGTTCAACATACAAAATGGGTGTAGAAAACATTTGGCAGCACATACTACAACATATATGTGTTCAGGCAGCAATGAAAAATTAGAGGCAGCATGCATTAACACACAATTTCAATCATGAACAACCATTATCATGCATCAAGCCTTGCACATTCATTAAACAAACACGATCACAACCACATTACAAATCATGATGAACAATCTTTGAAATCAAACATGTTATAATGCACCTTACAAAAGAATACACCTTGTCAAGAATATGAGTAAGCCAAAACAAGTATACATCTCTTGAAATGGAAAGCAAATGAACATGCGCATAGTGATTCCAGCAACATAACATCAATTAGCAATTAATAAGCTCAATGTGTGTGCATCATGTGTTCATCACATCAATTAATCTACAATGCAAACATTATGTTCAATGATGAAAAACAAAGACACGCGTGTCGTAAAATCAAGTTCATACTGTGGTGTGAGTTAAGATAGCTCAAGAATAATCCACCAATCATCAATGCATTGATCTATGAAGTTTAAACATGTTAAGGATGTCAAACAAGCAAGAAAATGCACAAAAATACACATTCTGTCCCAGAGTAACCGGTTAACAAACGGTGAGTAACCGGTTACTTAGTTGAAAATCAGACAATTTACGCAAAAATACACAGAGTAACCGGTTAACAAACGGTGAGTAACCGGTTACTCTGGGACAACAGTAAAAAAAACTAGTTTCAAAAGCACTTTTCAGCAACAAATCACTTCTCCAAACTTCCAAATGGACATGTAAGCGATTAGGCACTAAATTACATTGAATTACAGTCAACACGCATCAATTGGATTCAATAATCAACAACATCAAGAATCAAATTCTAGCACATGGATCCAAATCAAAAATCCGCAAAGATCTACATCGAATAAGTTGCGAATAGGCTAAAACGAGTGGAGACTTAGGGAACACCAACCTACAAAGCGAAGACTTGATTTGGTGATTGTTGCAAAGTAATCTTGGTGCAGAAAATGAAAGAAAACCAGAGATTCTTCAATCAATAGCCGAAATGCGTCGAAACCGAACGAAATCGCGAAAATCCACCAAGATCCAACTTGCACCAAAATAAATGGTGAGAAACCTTTGGATTGAAGAAGAACAAGCTGCAATTCTAGAAAATCCAACCAATGCAAACCAAGGGATGAAGTTTAGCTCAAGAATTAATCACTTTTCAATGTAAAAAGTGATTATTCTTCAAGAAATAAGAGCTTTTGTGTGTGGTTTTAGAAGAGAGAAGTAGAAGTTGTAGCAAAGTGAAGAGAGAAAATGAGAGAGAATTGAGAGTGAAATGTGAGAAATTTGAGAAAATGGTTGAGGTCCTTGAAAATGAGTGAAGCATCTCTTAAATAGATTTTAGGTTTGGAGTATAAGTGGTTTGGAGTGAGGTTTGGAATGAGGTTTGGGTTTGAAGCTAGGGTCGGAGTTAGTTAGACTCAACTCACCGAGTCAAGTTAGTTAACTCGGTTAGTTAGGATCAACTCGGTTGCTTGGAAAACAAGGAACCACAACTAGTGCATGGATGTATGACTTGGGCTGCAAGCAAGGCCTTGTGACTTGTGAACTTTCAGCATGAAACCACCATGTTCAAGCCCTCGTATGACCTTTATAACTTGTTCAAATGAAAAAATGTCCAACATCAAAGTTGAAGAGGGCATGGAGATGAACAACTTTGATGTTCAACAAATTTTCATTTGAAGCCTTCTTGATGGAGAAAATTGGCTTGACATTTGGCACGCCAACTGTTCGATGAAATTATGGCCTATGGGCCTGCACTTGCCTTGCCATGACTTAGTTTTTGCCTTGATTTAACCAAACTTTGATCGATCATAACTCCCTCAATTTTAATCCGATGGAAGAGTTCTTTATATGGATTTGAAGCTTAGAACATGAACTTTAATTGGATCAACTTGGGCCTGAGGTTTGGATCTTTTATCTTGGAGAAAAAGAGCCTCAAAGTGTGGCGCAAAATGGTCCAAACTTGCCATTTTTGGAAACCCCAAAGTTTATATTTTTGGCAGTTTTGTGATTTCTTGATTTTTCCTCATTCCTCCATCATTTCTTGATCAAATCTTGTCCGATGAGCATATATAACTTGAATTTCATGAATTTGACCTTAAAAAGTCAGGAATTGACTTTTTTCACTGCACAGTTGACTTTTCCCCCAATTTCTTGATTATCATGCAACTGATCAATTGAACCTCTTCTGAAATGAATCAATGGCCAATCCTCCATCCTTAGATACTTAATATCATGTAGGAAACATTTAGATCAAGTTTGAATCAAAATTTCCTCAGGAGACCACTTGAATCCAAAACCCTAATTTGGACTGTTTTGTGTAGGAAATGATGCACTGTTCAATCTTCTTGATGAATTCTCCTCTTCCAATGCCTTGTGGGATCAAAGTGAGATGATATATGACATAAGAGACCTTTTAGGCTTATTGGAAGACCCTTGGATCTTGTTCCCTTGCTTTGGATGATCAACCTCTGAGACACAACTGATCCCATGCCCTTATGCAAGATGCCATGCAATGCCTTATATTTTATTTTTCTATGCTTGAATGAAATGCAAATGAAATGAAAGCACATGGTAAATGACATGAAAAAAAAGAGAGGGAAAATTTTGGGGTATTACAGAATGAAAATGGTGAATGAAGTTGAGATATGTGAATATCTTGTATAGTAAATGTTCTTTTGTATCGGAAATTTCGATTCAATGGCCTTTAGAAATGTCCCTTTATTGTTAACCCGACCAAGCTACAACCCTTAAAGCTCTTAGTGATATTTTTGCTTTCATGTTTTCATTTTTTGATTGATAGATGATGTATGAATTAGATTGTTATTAGCATTGTTTGTCAGGTGAGTGAAATTGCCCCACGGTTGCAAACGCGTTAATTTATTCATTCTTATTCTGAAGAGCAGTGTTAGAGTGATTCAAGTATGAAAATTTAGTTGTTATTTGAAACATTCTATGATATTTGTTTAAGAACTTAATTCTTTGTCATTGTTCGATTCTATTGAGTGGTGAACGTTGCTTGTGCGCATTTTCATGCTTAACTAAATCCTCTTATTTGAGAAAATTTCTCTTGTTTGAAGTTGAACCGTTAATCTATTGTTGGTTGAATCTTATGCTTGAGCAAATCCTCTTGTTTTCATGAGGGGCATACTTTGCTTGAGGACAAGCAAAAATCTAGTTGGGGAGAGTTTGTTAAGTGCAAATTTTTACTTGAATTGAACCATCTTTCTTGGCACTTTTCAACTCAATTCTCATGTTTTCATAGATTTAATTCATGTTCTAGTGTGATTCTTCAATTATTACAAATGCCTTTGGATTATTTGATTTGTTTGTTATTGTGCAGAAAATAGGCATAAAACATCATTGAGTAAGACACTAAAGATTGGACAAGGATTGCCAAAGGAAGAGAAGAACTTCAGTAAGTTCGCTTTGAAAACTTGCTAGCAAAGGTTCGCTTTGGAACGTCTGGCGATGCTCCATCGAACGCTCCCAGAATTATGGCAGTAGGAAAAGGGACTGAAGTTCGCTTTGCGAACTTCCCAGCAAACATTCGCTGATTCATCGCTTTGCGAAGACCTGGCGAAGGACACCTTGGATATGGCAGAAGCAAAAGGGGCCTAAGTTCGCTTTGCGAACTTGTAGGCGAATAGTTTGCTTTGGGAACAAAAGTTCACATTGCGAACTTATGCAGAATTTCTGAGGCAGTTTAAGCAGATCAGAGGCACATCAGGTGCCTATTTTGATGTTCGCTTTGCGAATGAAAAGTTCGTAGTACGAACTTGGAAATTCCTAAATGTATTATATATATATATATATTTTTTTTTCACACTTTTTAGAGTAATTTAGATATTTTCCAGCATAGAACTTTATCTCTCTTCATTTCAAGAATATTTTAGAGAGAGAAACTCAAACCCCAAGGGGGAGAAGGTAAGATCTTCAATCTCTTGTTGGGTTTGGATGTAATCTTTTGATACCTTATGTATTTCATCTAATGTATGTTTGTGAACTAGTTTTGATTCTCTATTGTTGATTGTCTTTGATTGCTTATTTGTGGGTCTTGACAAAACTTATTTCAAATCCTTGATCTTAGATTTTCATCTATCAATGAGTAAACTTTTGACATGGTTTGTGAGTGGATATTCATTTGCATCATATTTATTTTATTGTGTTGATTAAGTAGCATGAGTAGGATCAATACGGTAAAGACCGGGATATCGCTTGACAAACGGTATTGCGAGGATGCGTGATAATAGTGATGAAGAACGATGTTCACATACCTTTGGAAAATTAGGTGAATACATGTAAAAAGGGTTAAGCATATGTACGTATTCTGATAATTGCGTTTAATATGAAGCAGTCATTTATCTGATATAGGTGTCATCTTTCTTTACCTGTTTATCTTTGATTTGAACCGCTATAGACATATACTCTTCAGATCTAGATCTAGGATGATTACCTGTTAGGTTCTAAACTCTAGACATAGATTTAGGCTTAGCATTTGTGTGAGTATCAGTTCTTAATGCTCTGTGTTGGTTTTGTTGCGTGAGACATCACCAATGAGACAATACGATTATTCTCTCGAAGTTGCGTTAGATATAACCTCTATTGTGGGTGATACGTGAGGATATTAGACGAACGTTTGATTTATGTTTAATTGGTCAGAAGAATGCATGAGTTATCAATTGATGAGATCCAATCCCAACAAGGCTCCATTTATAATTCAGTCTTTACTTTATATTTTCAGTCTTTATATTTTATGCCTTTAATTTTGGTGCCTTAAATCTTTTAAACCAAAACTTTTGTACCATAAGCTTAGAAATGTAGAGACCGTTGAACGACATTCTTTCTCGCACCGATCCCCGTGGAGACGACAAAACTGGGTACCTAATTAATTTTTGCTTGCTAATTTACCGCTCCAACAATTATGCATGTATTGATACTCACACCTCCCAGTTAATGGCTCATAGCGTGTGTAAACAGGCTTCCCCTTGTTTATGTTTTTGCTTCTACACCTCCTATGGCTTGTTCTCTTTTTTATTCTTGATTTTATTTTTATTTTCATTTGATTTTTGTTTTTAATTGTTAAACTCTTTTTAAAAATGGTGAAAAATATATTTTTGACACTTTAACATCTTGAGATATTTTTTATTACTTTTATTTTATTTTTTTAATTTATTTTCATATTTTATTTGAATTTAATTTGAGAAATGGTTTCCATTGTTGTCCTTAGCTAGGGTTTAGTGTGTTGATGCCTTTGCCATGTCCTCTTGATCCAATCTTTTCCACATGTTATGATATATGAATGATGATTGTTTGAGGGTAGATTTGATGCCATGGTGATCATTTCTTGAATGTTTTTCATGTGTTTTTATTTGATACTCGATGCATGCTCGATTATCTTCCTATATGAGATTGTTTGGTTCAATTTATAATGCATTTATGAAATTCTTCTTGAGATATTTTGCTCACTTGTTCTTGATGGATATAACATGAATTAGAGCCTCTTGTTGGAATTTATTAGGTCATTTTTCTTTTTTTGATTGATTCCTAATGTGACTTGGTTTTGGATTGAGTATGCATGATGTTTAACCTAGTTTCAAACCATTTTATCCACTTTTTCTTGAGTGAAGTTTGAGGTGTTTATTTGATGTTATTACATACTGTATTTACTTGATTAGAGCTTTAGATTCACTTTCATTTGGTTATTTTCCTATTTTTGGTTGAATTTCCAAGTTGATGATGTTTTGGCCTTGCTCCTTTGTTTTTCTTGACCTGGTTCTTTGAGATGGTACTTGTGGACTCTTGTGGGATTTAATTGACATGTTTAAGATTCTGATCCTCTTGATATGATATCCATTGTGTGATAATTTATCACCTTTTTCTTCACATGATCTCTTGTTTCTTTGTATGGATGATTTGAGTGGTTTCTTGTGCATGATTTGAACATGATCCTTCTTGAACTTGATGGATATCTTAGAATTGAATATGAATTGGATCAATTGATTTTGCATCTGATCTTCATGTTATGGTATGCATTACTTGATCATTTGTGATTTGTACCTTGCTTGAATACATGTTTTTCCTTTGAGGATGATCATGGTGTATGTTTAGCTAGTCTTGAGGCATGCTTTGAATTTGATCTTTGAGGTTTCTTCTTGCTATCCATGAGTTGATGTTTGGATTGATATTCATGATCTTTCTACTGCCCATCTTATTTCCTTGACCTAATTTCATTTATTTGAACCATGTTTGACTTGCTTTTATGAGTTGGTGATTTATGAATGCTTGTTTTTGGTTGTGGTTCATGTTGGATGGTGTGGTGCCTCTCTTTTCATCTTTGAATTGAATTGATCATGATATGGTTTAAATTCTGACCTTATTTGTTTCTCATCTTGTTAAACTCATATTGTCTTTGTATGATGGTTAGTGGTGTTCAATTTTGATTCTAAAACAAGTTTGTTTGTGCACTTCCTTGATGTCTTGATTCATTTAATAAACATGTTTTAATCTTGGCATGACACTTATGGATTGATGATATTTCCTCTCATCTTGTGTTGCTTTGCCATTTTCTTTCTCTTTATCTCTTTTCTTCTCCTTTGGGTTTTGAATTCACTTTTGTTGTTGTGATTGAGTTTGTTTAATGTTTACTTGTGTTTGATCACATGCTCCCTTAGGGCTCCTAGTTTGAACTTAATTCTTAATTAGGTTCAAAGTTAGATAGACATTAGGCTCTCAATCCTTTGCATGACAATATTAGGGTAGTCCCTATGAACCTCAACCTTAGGTCCATCATTTGTATGACAACATTAGGTAGACTTCCCTCTTATCCTCAACTATAGGGCCGTATTGCTTGACAACATTTAGGTGAGTTTCTTTTGCCCTTTGAGTCTTCTTTATCCTCTCAAAACAAAATCAAAAAAATTAATAAATACGACGAGTATTATGCGCCACGATCCTTTAGTATATGGGAAATGATAAGTGAGGAGTCTCTCCCTACTTTTTCTAGAGTGTTTAACATACGTCTCGTTTGGGAGAGATCTTGCGACACATTCGTTCCTATGTCATAGACTTTAGTGCAATACGAATCTCAAACAAATTCAATTCAATTCTTTTAAAACTCACAAACAAACTACAAACCATTTTCATCCTTCAGGATTGCTTGTCAAATCATTTTTAGAAAGAGTATGTTATTTTCATTCTACCACAAACATGCATCGACCCTAACTGCTAGAACGCGAACTTAATGTCGCTCATAAAAACACTTAACCAATTTGTGGTCGTACCCACAAACTACAAACACTCTAACTTCCTCATTCTAGTCCAAATGAGGATACGTAGGCACAAGACAGCGAAGTCTTGGCGTGCAACCTTCCCCTATCCACCTGTAGTCCTCCGAACTACGTTAACTCTGACTTTCCCATTGCACGAGGGAATACGTAGGCCTAGGACGGCAAAGTCCTATCGAGTCTCCTTTTGTTTTTCCCCTTTTTGTTTCCATTAGCAAGTAGGCTTTAGATGAACACACCCTTTGATTAGAACAACAAGTGTGGATCCCGTTGAGTACAACTGACGCGAGGTGGTGCTAATACCTTCCTCTCGCGTAATCGACTCCCAAACCCAAGATTTGGTTGCGAGACCATGCCTTCTCCCTTTTGAGGTTTCTTCGATCGTTTCCTTTCCCCCATTGGGATAAATAACATTCGGTGGCGACTCTATTTTTCCGGCAGTTGTTTTTCGCATTGCGACAGCTGGCGACTCTGTTGGGGACTCTGGTTCCCTATGCGAGTCAATCCTAATGCTTGTGTGTTTCTGTTGCATTTGGTGTTTATTTTTGTGCATTTATTTGCTATATCTAATGTATATTATTGCATTTATCTTGCATTACTTGCATTTGATTATTGTTATCATAATTGTTCTGTTGCTGTTGTTCTGTTGGGTGGGTTGGTTTCATGAGAGATAAGCCCACTACACAGGGTTGAGTACATACATAGGATTAGAGTGGATAGTCATGTAGCTTGCGTGGAATCTGGCCACGTTTAGTTGACACGAGACCCACATTCATATGAGGTTTTCTTTGAAGATATTCTATCCCGCGCGTCTGGTGCAGGTGATAGGGTGTTGACTTAAAGAGCTTATGACTCTGGAGACCGTTCATGGGAAGTCAGTTGAGGCCTCCTTGATTGATGAAGATGCCAAACCAGAAATGGTGAACGTATCATCATTTCTCGGCCTTAGAGCCCGTGATACTGAGGACCTGCTAGAATGCCTTGTCCAAAACTAGAACCTACATGTGAGAGGGGATGGGTTTTGCAGGAAACCTTGACTTTCAACCTACCTGGATTTCTAGTTTTCTTATCTGTGTGGACTTATGAACCTCATATTCTAATTATTTTGGTATTCTGGTATTCTGGTTTTCCCATCAAAGCATAATTTTGATCCTATTCAGTCAGCAGCACAGCAGCCATGCAGAGCATACGGAAACCTTGATCCCATGTATGCATTTGCATAGCATCATTGTTGCATTCTAACATTCATGTTTATTTATTTCCAGGGGTGTGTATCTTATCCTTGATTCTAGTTGTCAAAGATATTCAGAGATGGACGTGTCATACCCCAAATTTTGACCACTAAGATTTCCCATCATTGTGCAAATCATCATCACAATATGGATGTACCTTTATGCCTCATCAATCTCCTCAAGGAATTGTTGAGCATTCACCACAACCAAAATTAGGGTTTCAAGCCCTCTCTGAGTGCTTAGACAAAGGATCAATCAAGGAATGACATGGTCCTCAACTTGTCTAGCCTCTCAAACATCCACAAAGGATCAAGAGGACTCCCACTTCAAGGATTAAGCACAAGGTTGCTCCCTTCTAGGTGGATCAAGCTTCAAGATCCTAGTGTCACCAAATTAGGGTTTGGTCGACCAGGGCCTCCATATGGGAACTTTCCTTTGGGCATGAGCCAATGCTTCAAAACATATCCTAATATATTCCATGGAACCACATGGGCCCAAGCATCAAGTCAATTTGGCCTCAGGGGATGCATACATACAAAATCAGGAATTAGGGTTTCTTGACCTAATTCACCCCTAAGTTGACTTTTGGGACAAATCATGAACCAAGACCTCAAGACATGATTTGAGGGTCTCTAATATACCATATTGATCCATTTGGAACAATGGATTGATCCAAGAAGTTTGAGCAACAAGTTTCATTTTCATCTAAACCACAGTTAGGGTTTTGCGAGAAAAGTCAACTGTAGCTTTGACTTTTGACCAGGACATGCTCCCAAACCCTAAGACATGATTCAATACACCCTATAACACCAATGGAACATGTCCATCAAGTTTGATTTAGGTCAAGGACATGATTTCCCAAAGGATTGCACAATTTGGAATTCATCGGATAAAAAGTCAACTATGCACAAAAGTCAACTTTGACTTTTTGATATTTTTCACAAAAATGGATTTGTAACCCTAAATGATGTTAATGTATGATTTGAATCATCATTCATCAAGAAAAATCAAGAAAAGTGGGATAACTTGTAAAAGGGGTAACCATAAAAACTTAGAAAATTTTCTAAGTTATGAAATAAAGTGACAAAGGTACCAACTTTGGAGGATCATAACTCCTAAACCACAAAGCCATTTTTCCCCATCCAAACCTCGATTTTTAGATCTCATTGCCCTCTACAAAAGCTTCATACTGACCTATGTTCAAATTCCTCATGGATTTTGAGTTATGGAGTGATCAAAATCAAGAAAAGTCACTTTGTTCCAACACTTAGTGAAAATTTCACTAAGTCAGAATTTGCCTTACTTTTTTTCCAAATGTAGGGGGATTTTTCACTTGGATCCAAAAGGTATCAAAACTAAATATGATCAAACAGTTGTTGTATTATATAAGAACTTTCCAAAATGGCCAAGAACATCATCAAATTCAACTTGAGCCATGAGATATGACATTGGCAAGTTGCCTTGCTGAAATCTGCCAAGGCAAGGCAGAATTTTGCAATTTTGCTCGATTTTCCAAAATCAGCCAATTCCAAGCCTTGTCATCACTTTGGACACATCCGAAGATTGAATCTAAAGGGGACAATCACTGAGCCAAGCCTCCAAAGTCCTTGGAACAAGAAATAGCATGCTAAACCTATAATTGCCCAAAATAGGGACAAGACTCCAATTTTGGATTGGAGCATTCAATGGAAGTACCAAGGTGGCATGGACTGAGCCATTAGCAACTGAATTCAGTCAAGACTTATCCAAGACCAAGGGGACCAGCAGCCTGTGCCCTAACCTCTAGTCAATGGCTAGAGGAGACTTGGATTCTCATTTGCCAACATTGGCCAACCCTACTCAGCAGTTGCCATTCACTATTCCTTGCAAAACAAACTTGCTCTACTATAAATAGAGCTCAATTGTGATCAGTTTAAGTACACCAAAGGCTTACAACACTTGCCTTTCTCAAAATCCACTTCTCACTCTAAAAAATGCCTTTCTTAGCAAGTCACTATCGAGTTTTTCATTAGAGAGCAATTCCACTCAAACCAATCACACACACACCTCACATACATCATATGTGAGCTGATCAAACACTTAAACAACATCTGGAACACTGATTTCTTAGAATCACCAGTCAATTGCTCAAGGTTTTAACCAAGTTGCAGTTGAAATGCCATGAAGTGATCCAGCCAATTTCCATCAAGTCCAAGCATTCAAACAGACTCCATAGGGTGTAGGGAAGATGTTCAGATCATCACAACTCATCTGAAACACCTCCAACTCAGAAATCAATTTGCTCTTGCTGTCACGACCTAGAGGTAGGCCTAAACTTGGTCATCTCTCAATCTATGCATATTTCCTCGCACAATACTTTTGCCAAATGTTCATAATCATGCATGGAATGTTTCCCCTCAAGTAATTGCTTTGTTTGAATCGTGTATCAAAAATCCCAACCTTCATGCAGAATTTAGGGTTCTTGAGGATTTATCGCGATTTCTTGTTTTATGCTTAATTTAAATGAAATTAATTGTCGTAAACATGATCGTGAGGTGAAAACGAGCAGATTGATATGTGGATTGCATGATATAATCAAGTATTCAGTGAGATTGGATAGAAAATGCAAATCTGGGCAAAACTAAAAAACGCGCGTGTTCTTCAGTTGTTCTTGGCGCTATTTTCACAAATTCAAATATTTGAATTTTGTGATTTTATTTAATTGATTAAAAAATTAATTTCTCTCTGAGTTTTAATGATTTTGAGTTGATTCTTTTTTTAATAATTCACAAAAATGTTAAAATATTTTATTTTATCAAAAAATCCCAAAATATTATTTATTTCATATAATTGATATTTTTGCCAAGAATTAATATTTTAATTGTTTTTGACATTTAAAATATTTTTTCCTTGTTGATTTTGCAAATTTTAATGATTTCTAATCATTTTGTAGTTCAAAATATGATTTTAGAAACATTAATCCAAAATCACAATTTGTTTTGCACATGTTAAACAATTTTGATCATTTTAATTGAATTTTTTATTCAATTAAAATACGTTTTGGAAACAAATTAGGGTTTTGATTAATTTAACCCTCATCAAACTTTTTCAAAACTTTTTGGGCCTCTAATAGAGTGTAAGACCCAATCCTTTGTAAATACAAACCCTTTTTGGGCCTCACTTATTATATAAGTCCCGTTGTATTTCAAAAAGTTTGATGCGTTCATCGTCCGTTGAAAAACAAAACCTTGGGCCTACCCTCGAGTAGTAAGACCCATTTCTTTTCTTTAAAAACTATTTGGGCCTCGTGAGAGAGTGTAAGACCCAAACCCCCTTGTACAAACCATTTTGGGCCTCACTTATTGTATAAGTCCCTCTGTACAAGTAAACGGCGCGATCGTCGCCTTTTTAAAAAATCAACTGGGCCTCTCCTCGAGCTATAAGACCCAGTCAAAACTCTCTGGGCCTCTAATAGAGTGTAAAACCCAATCCCCTTTTAACCAAAACAACTTTGGGCCTCAGATGTTGTATAAGCCCCTTTGCGTTAAAAGAAAATCTCGGCGCGATCGCCATTTTAAACGAAAAATCATCTGGGCCTACCCTCGTGTTATAAGCCTCACTATTTTTCTTTAAACCTTTTGGGCCTCTTGAGAGAGTGTAAGACCCATCCCTTTGTATAGAAAACCTTTTGGGCCTCAGTCACTTATATAAGTCCCTCTGTACAAATTCAACAGTGCGATCACTGATAAAACCTTGGGCCTCTCCTTGAGCTGTAAGCCCCAAATCTTTCTTTTCAAAGCACTTTATCCTTTGATTTTGAAATATATTGTTGTTTTCAATATTTCTTTGTTGAACAACTAACCAAACAACATGGAATCTCTACAACCGAGTAAGTGTTTATATGCTTTCATTTACCACTTTCATATACATATAATTGTATTGTGGGGCTGTTTCACTATAAGTCTTCTTTCATAAACTCATATCTATTGTGTAATAATAGTATAGATATTTAGAGTTTCCCTGGCAACTACGTCTAGGTTAAGCCCGTTGATCACTCTTAAATAGTCAAACTAGATCCCCATAGGTTTACCAGACACGGTTTTCCCTCCTCTTGGGGTTAAACAATATGGAGACATGAAAGGCAGCATTCTCGGTGAACCCTTGCATAGACTGTCACCTTTAGAAGTTGTCAAAGAAACTCTATTCCCCAGAGATGATCTTTTCTCCGTGAATGGCATCCCTTGAGTTTCTTCCAAATTCTCGGACTTTCCTAGCTTGATATATTCTTTGTGAATAGCCTGTCTTGAACTTCTCGGGGTTTGGGGACCCACAGGCTTCTTAAAAGCACTTGTCAAGAAACTCTATTCCACAGAGATGATCTTTTCTCCGTGAATGGCATCTCTTGAGTTTCTTCCAAATTCTCGGATTTTCCTGGCTTGATCTATTCTCTGTGAATAGCCTGTCTTGAACTTATCAGGGTTTGGGGACCCACAGGCTTCCTAAAAGCATCCCCGCCTCCTCTTGGGCATTGTACAAGGACCCGTCGGTTTCTTAGAAGTATTCACAGCCTCCTCGCTTCTTATAAATGATTTCTTCCTCCGGGAATGATAGCCTCCTCTTGGGCTTAGTACAAATTGTCCCTCGGCTTCTTAAAAGTTTCCAGCCTCCTCTTGGGCTTCGTACAAATTGTCCCGACGACCTCCTAAAGGTATAGGAACATATATCAATCATCTTAATAGAACAGTCTTTCCAAGAGTCTAATACTGTTTCTCAAAGCATAGTACAAAAGATGAAACTCTAGACTTAGACAGTCTAATTTCCTTGAGTCTAAAAGACATTCTCAAGCACCCTTCAAAAATAGGAAGGAACCCCGTAGACTCGGACAGTCTCAATACCCTTTGGATTTCCCATTTCCTCAAAGAAAAGGAAATATTCCTGATCCTCGAATCAAAATCCTTGAGTACAACATTACTCATATAAGAATTGATTTTCTCTTTAAACCAATATACTGGACCTGTCACTCAACTGAAACAGCACCCTAGCCTCCTCTTGGGCTTTATACAATGATTCTCCTCAGCGGAGTCAAACTCTTTAGCCTCCATCTCAGGCTTCATACGAGATACAAAAGACTCTCTTGTTGAGTAAAAAAAACTTTTAGCCTCCGTCTTGGGCTTTGTACAAGACACAAATCACTCCCTTGTAGAGTACAAAACAATCCTTTTAGCCTCTCTCTCGGGCTTCGTACGAGACACATAAAAAACACCCTCTTGTTGGGCCAATAACCTCCTCTTAGGCTTTGTATAATAAAACCACTGGTTGATCCAATCAACCTTTTAGCATCAAAGTTGTGCCTCGTTCACAATACACAAACATCAACAACTCCTTCCCCTTCATCTAATCGCTGTAAGCGGCAAGCCTCTAGATCATCTACATCCATGCCACTGTCCCTCCTTCAGCATGAGAAATTCCTAAGGAAAGATGTCATTGCTCTAAACTGAGTTAAAGTCTTCTCCTTCAGGTAGGAAATCCCTTATAAAGGAAATTATGGCATTGCCGGATTCACACATCCCGGTTAAAGTAATTCTCCTTTATAAACCGTTGTGACAAACATACCTCTTTAGAGATGACAAATTCTCTCTAAAGACAACACCCTTTTAGCTTCACATCTTGGGCTTTGAACAAGATACAAACTACCTTTCGCTTCACGTCTTGGGCTTTGAACAAGACACCAAAACACCATTTCCTCCCGTAGAATATGTAGGCATAAGATTGAAAGAAAAATCTTAGCGAGCACACTAAACAAAAACCCAAAATCCCATACCTCCCACCAATCTACCGAACACTATTTTTAACAAAATAACCTAAGAGAGACCCACAATCTTTGTAGCATCTGTAAATCAATAGTCATCTGTTCAAACTCAGTTTGCAAGCAGGGTTAATTGGAGACATCTATTTCTCTTCCTTCATCAGCTTAAATAGGATAAAAAATGAATCGAGCTGTAGTACCCCAAAGCGATAAGTGCTTCACAACCATGTCCAAAAATTTGCGCTACAGAAAAATGGCGACTCTGCTGGGGATTGCGAGATCATATTCTCTTCACATCTCTTAGGTAGAAACCTTAAAAATTTCCACGAAAGGTGGCGCCCTCCCTGGGGCCTTTCTTTCTTTCTTTATTTCTTTTCTAGGGTAGGACTTTTTGTTGACTTCACTAGGATCTTAGGTCAAAACCTTTAAGTGGGG
The DNA here is from genome assembly GCA_022829125.1 of Lathyrus tuberosus. Classification (NCBI taxonomy): domain Eukaryota; kingdom Viridiplantae; phylum Streptophyta; class Magnoliopsida; order Fabales; family Fabaceae; genus Lathyrus; species Lathyrus tuberosus. Next base: position 13,243,273 of record JALAZF010000055.1, on the reverse strand, counting down.
AAGGAACCACAAAATGGCGTCTCTGCCGGGGAGCCATTTTCTGTCAGGAACATAAGATTCATAGCTTTTAAAAAGAGTTTAGGACATTAGGACAAATATATATACTGCTTTTCCTAATTGATATCTGTGTTTATTTTTCTGCTAATGGGAATGCGTGTGATGCCGCATGTGGAAAGATTGAGTATACACTTAAGATAAGTGATGGCAATGAGGTCGACCATCAACCTCAGTGGAGGCTTCCCAATGCAACCCATTCCCTCTCATAGGCAATGGGCCGATTGTGACGTCTGAGAAGCTGAGGAGCCAACCCTTTTGTAGTGCGGAAGCTATAGGAAATAGTTGTCACGCGATACTACCCTCATTTGAGGCTGATGATCTATTCTCGGTGAATAGCATTTACTCTAAGATTTTATACAGCTCGCTGGAGATTCGCTTGCTGTTTGTTATCCTGGGAGGAGCTGATGATTTTGAGTACAGGTACAAAAATCACCCTAGTATAAACCTTTGGGGATGGGTAGAGCCTTGACTTCATGACAACGACCCTTTGACCCCATGTTTTTTCTATGTTTTTGTGTGTTGCATTCATGCATTCATTTAAAAAACATTAAAACATTCAAAAAATTTCTCTTCTAGTCTCTCTGTCTTTTCAAAATAAACTGAGACTGTGATTTTAAATATCAGAGAAAAGGATTGCGCTAATGGATTTCGGTAGAAGGAGAACTCATAAGTACACCTTCAGGATTCCAAAACTAGAGAATTTAAGAGGTTTGGCGAGGATGATCACAAACCAAGAGACTTTTAGAGCCAAGTACGGAGGTTTGCTATCTCTGCTAAGAGTCCATGTGATTGAGGGAATTATGATGCGCTCGTTCAGTTCTACGATCCGGTCTATCATTGTTTCACATTCCCGGATTACCAGCTAGCACCAACACTGGAGGAATTTTCTCATCTGATTATTCTACACATTACCGATCAAGCTCCATTTTCTGGACTGGAAGAAATTCCAAAGAATCAGACCATTGCAAGAGAAATTCATTTGGACGAGTCTGAGGTCAGGACTCACATGACCACTAAGGGTGGCATACAAGGTTTGCCAGCCCAGTTCTTGACAAAGAAAGCCCTATACTTCGCCAGTATCGGGAACGTGACTACTTTTAAAAGCATCTTTGTTTTACTCACCTACGGGTTATTTTTGTTGCCCAACATTAATAACTTCGTCGATATCAACTCCATTAAGGTTTTTCTCATTGGAAACCCTGCGCCAACTTTGCTCGCAGATGCGTATCATTCTTTACACTTAGGGAATTTGTACAGTGGAGGGGAATCACATGCTGTGTACCTCTGCAATATAAATGGTTTATCTCCCATTTGCCTAAGTCTTATGCTTTTTGGGATCACAAGAGTGCCTTACGTTGGTTGCAGAAAATCATGTCTCTCACCAACTCTGACATTGATTGGTGTAATAGGATTTATGATGGGATCAGGATCATTGACCGTTGTGGAAACTTCCCCAACGTACCCCTTATAGGAACTAAGGGAGGAATCAATTACTATCCAGTTCTCGTTCGTCGTCAATTTGGATACCCGATGAGACACGTCCCACGGGGTGTTCATCTGGAGGGTCTTTTATTCAAGGAAGGAGAAAATGACAGAGCACTAAAGACAGAAATAGTGCACATTTAGAAACATGTTCATAAGAAAGGATGAGAGTCTCTAGGAAAACCGGATTGTGTCTCGGTGGAGCCTTATCTCAACTGGGTACAAACTAGAGCTCTCAAGCTAAATATGCCTTATCCTCGTCACGGAGTTCTTCCACCGAGGGAGTCTGTCATGTACTTCATGACTGAGACTGAAAAGCTTCAGGTTACTCTCAACAAAGTTCAACGGGAGAGGAGGTCTTGGAAGAACAAGTACCGCACCCTCAACGTGGAGTGCATCAAAATACAACAACTACTAAAAGAAAAGGATGCTCTGATTGAAATTTTGGAGCAACATGCTGTAGAGAATCAAGATGACCAAAAGAATTTGCTCACTCCTTTCACCTGGCAAAGGAATAACAACCCGACAACGGCCCAAGAGCCCCAGTCAAAGAAAAGGAAAGTACCAGAGTCAGCACCCGATTTCTCTTCAGAGAGGACTCGGGACCCATTAGCTTAGGTTTCTGTTTCTACACCTTGTAATCTACTGTATTTCCATTTCTGTAATCCTTTGAATTCAATAAAAAGGGGTTTCCCCACTGTTTGATATTTGCAATCTAATTGTCGAAGTTTATTTTGATTAAACCAAAAAAACAATTAATATAATCATTGCATTCATCATTCTCACATCGCGTATTCTTCTTACCTACGAATCTCATGTTTGTGTCTCGGTTCTAGAGTCAAGCTGTCTCATTTCTACAATACTCGGGCCAATCGTCAGAAAAAGATGGATGATCTTGAGGAAGAAAACAGAGAGTTGAAAGAAGAGATCGACGCTCTGAGAGAGGATATGAGAAAGCTTCGTAACGACATGCAAGTCATGGCAGAAGCTCAGCTACAAATGACTGTGATCTCAGAGATCACCTCAACGCCCATAGTGGATAAGTATGATCCTAGGTATAAAATTCCGAAAGATCATCCTTGGGGCATGCTTGTTAACTATATCCCGGAAGGATATGTTCCGCCGATCAATGAAGATCAGGGAATCATAACAGAAGCCGCTGGGCCTGAAGGTTACAAAATTCGGGAAAGCGAAGATGCCAGGGGGATACTGAAGAGTCCTGAAGGTTACAAACTTCAGGAAACGCCAAGATTCACTGCTGTAGTCACGGTACCACCCCCTGTGGTGCACACTGTCCCGGAAGGACAGACTCCACCAATACCTTCTGGTAAGAAGGAAACTATGTTCGACAAAATGGATGAATTCCAGGAACAGTTCCTGGAAATGCAGAAGGAACTGTAAGCCATCCGCGGTCAGGATTTATTTCGAAAGGATGCCGCAGACCTTTGTCTGGTCCCCAATATGAAAGTTTCGCACAAATTTCAAGTGCCCGACTTTGAAAAATACTAGGGTAACTCTTGCCCTAAGAGCCATCTGGTGATGTACGCTCGGCGAATGTCAGCTCAGATGGAGAATCAGGACCTACTGATTCACTACTTTCAGGATAGTTTAACCGGCACCGCACTCAAATGGTACATGGGTTTAAACCATACTACGATTAGCACATTCAGAGATCTTGGTACTGCCTTCGTCCAACAATACAAATACAATTTGGACATGGAACCGGACAGAGATCAACTCAGATCAATGTCACAAAAGGACAAGGAAACCTTTAAGGAGTACGCTCAAAGATGGCGTGAAGTTGCCGCTCAGATTTGTCCACCTCTTGAGGAAAAAGAGATGACAAAGATCTTCTTAAAGACCTTAAGCTCATTTTACTATGACAAAATGATTGCCAGTGCGCCCAGTGACTTCACCGAGATGGTGGGCATGGGAGTTCTTCTTGAGGAAGCCGTCCGAGAAGGATGTTTGATTAAAGACGCTGGATCATCGAGTAGTACAAAACGATATGGTAGTGCTCTCCCTAAGAAAAAAGAGCAAGATATTGGGAATATCTCTCTCGGAAAGCAAAGGCGACGGTACCAACCGGTAGCAGCTGTAACTCCTGCTATCATCCCTGCGCCTATCCCTACGTATCAACCTCAGGTTGCGCAGAGCCAACCTAATCAGCAAAGGACACAACAGCCTCTTCAGTAGGCTCGTCCCCCATATAATAACAACCGTACAACGCGGCCACCAGGGTTTGATCCTATACCCATGTTGTACGCATAACTGTTTCCGTTACTACTGGATAAAGGGCACATCCAGACTAAGTCTCCTCTTACAGTACCAAAAAATCTGCCTTTTTGGTTTAAGGTGGATCAAACATGCCCTTATCATCAAGGAGGTCCAGGGCATAACATAGAGAACTGTCTTAATCTCAAATCTGACGTGCAAAAGCTTGTTAGGAGAGGGCTCTTATCTTTCAAAGATACGAATCCCAATGTTCTCACAAACCTGCTGCCTCAATATGAGAAAGCTGCGGTCAACCTGATTGAGAAAGAATTTAACAACGTCTATCAAATTCATGATGTACTCTTGTTAAGGACCAATCTGGTCAAGATGCATTATAGACAGAGTGGATATGGCCATGTGCCACCTCATAATTATCATCAATGTGATATCTGCTCTAAAAGTAATCAAGGATGTTCTGTGGTGCAAGCAGCTCTACAGGAACAGTTGGATCTCGGATGGATCCAAGAGCACCGAGTTCATGGAGTTAACATGGTCTATACGAATTCCAACGTCATTCAGAACCACGACATCCGTGCGATGAATGTCAACCTGATGGCAATGCATTTAAGGCAAAGCCAATATCATAATCTGCCGCGGCACGATTACAGTTCTTGTCTGACTTGCTCGGTAAACAAACAGGGATGCTATTTTATACAGGAGGCCCTCCAGCGTCAGATGGATCTTGGATGGATCCAAGACTACCATGATAGGAATCCCTATTAGATCAATATGGTTCAGATCTTCGACATTCTCTTGATAAATACCAACTTGGTAGAGTTGCATGTTGAGCAGGTCCGACTCGGATTCCTGATCTCACATAATTATCACAGCTAAAGCGGGTTGCGAAAACGATCAGGGATGTGCCCTTGTCCAGGAGGCACTTCAGCACTTGTTAAATCATTGGTGGATGCCAATCTACATGGATGAAGATACTCAGCAAATTAGTATCAATACAGAAACCCCACTCAGCGTCAAAGTCAGGATGTCCGACTCGTAGAAGCTAACCTAGTGAGGTTACATTGTATTCAAAGTGGGCGTGGCCAGGTGCCACCACACAATTATGAACGTTGTGGAGTATTTTCGGAAAGTAACCAAGGGTGCTGCCTTGTGTGAGCAGCTCTCCAGGGGCAGGTGGATCGCGGAGAGATTTGCCCATATCTAGGTTTCGGACCCATCAATTGGTCGCCGAACTACCTTGCCAATCAAATTGAGGACGTTGTCGTCATCTCTAATCATCAGAGGACCAGGAATGTTTTGCCATTACCCCTCTGCTTGACGAATCAAGAATTCCCAATCGGGAACAGATCGAGATTACTTACGATGGTCAGAAAAACCAGAAGGTTCCCATAGTTATCTATCTGCCGGGACCGCTACCGTATGAATCAACTAAGGCAATCCTTTACAAATACGGTGCAACAAAAATTGAAAATGGAAAGGAAATTCCATTACCCTTCGTCGTGAATATTGCAGACATCAGTCGTGTAACACGGAGTGGTAGAATCTTTAATAGAGGAGTTGGAGAGTCCAACAAAGAAAAGGAACTTCAGACAGAAGCTCCCGATCCATCAGTCGGTCAATCCAGTAATCCCGACCTTTCAAAAAATGATGATGAGATGCTGAAGCTCATCCAAAGGAGTGAATACAACATTGTCGATCAACTGTTACAGACTCCTTCAAAGATCTCGGTATTATCACTGTTACTCAGTTCAGAAGTGCACAGGGAGGCTCTACAGAAAGTCTTGGAGCAAGCCTTTGTGGAACAGGATGTAACAATCAGACAGTTTGATAGTATTGTCTCTAACATAACTTCTTGTAATAATTTGGGATTTAGTGATGAGGAATTACCAGAAGAGGGTCGCCGTCATAACATGGCACTCAATATCACAGTCAACTGCCAGGACGAAGCTTTAGCCAGCGTACTGGTAGACACAGGGTCAGCCCTGAATGTTATGCCAAAGTCCACTTTGATGCAATTATCATTCAAAGGCTCTCCGATGAAAACCAGCGAGGTCGTCGTCAAAGCGTTCGACGGATCCAGAAAAATGGTTATCGGCGAAGTTGACCTTCCCATAACTATTGGTCCTCACACTTTCCAAGTCACTTTCCAGGTCATGGACATTCGGGCAATGTACAGTTATTTATTAGGAAGACCTTGGATACATCAGGTTGGAGCGGTCACTTCAACCCTCCACCAAAAGCTAAAGTTCGTCCAGAACAGCCAACTCATCACAGTCTGTGGGGAACAGGGCTTGCTCATCAGCAATTTATCGTCATCCACTTGTGTGGAACCAGAAGGGATAATCGGAACCCAGTTCCAAGCGCTTTCTCTACACAAGGACGATTAATCCGGAGGAGGAACTTCAATTTCCTCATACAAAGATGCTATTAAAGCAGTCGAGAGTACCGATACAACAGGATAGGGACAGCCTATCATTCCTACTAGCAATACAACAAAGAAGGGTCTTGGTTTTTCAGCAACCTGTACCCGGATAGCTGCTAACGATGAAAGTCTTCATCCCATTCAGAACTTCTTCCACGGTGGAGGGTTCCTTCACCCAGTGCCTCAGGCAATCCATGATATCAATGAGGAGGATTCCTTCGACACGGATGAAGGATGGAAGTCCTATCTTAACAAGGACGGTTATATGTCTCAGGAAGAGGTGCCCACACCATTTTCTATCCCGCACAGAGTCCGAGATTTATACCACGGTCAGATATCGAAATGATATACGGAGGTTGTGATCCAGAAGGATGTCGTGCTCTGCCAAATTCATTAGAGGAGGACACTCTGATGAAAGACAACTTCGACCACAATTACTATGGCCCGATGGGTGGCCTGCCAATGTGGCAGCCTTACCCAGGAGACTTGAGGCCAGAAAGTCAGCCGAGTAATGAAACTCAGCTGAGCATCGTCGAACAGAATACCTACGTCCCCACCATGTCATGGGATCAACAATCAGGTCATTCAAAAACTACTCAACATGACGATGAATTTGCAACATTTGCATGACTCGAATTCATTAACTATGATTTTCCCGAGGTCAACGTCATCGAGAGGGATGACTCCTCCAGTCCCAAAGAAGTGTGGGACACCTTGGGACAACCGAGTGGAAAATACGACTATATGGTCAAGTACACCGCTTTCGAAAGCTCTCGTATCAGGCTCGAAGATATCCAGCCAACTGGATGGGGAGATACAGCTGAGAGCACAAATTCTATGCAAAATACAACTGAGGAATCCTCCTACGACAATTCTTCCTGGCAGACAGATTCCAATGATCCTGCTCCACCAGAAATCAGCGTTATTTCTAAAGACAAATCAAGGAAGGTGCCAGACTTTGTGATTCACCGAGGAGTTCGCCGCCAATGGGTTGTTGTCGATGTTCCGAAGATTGTTCATAAGTCAGAGTAATTTCCATCTGTAACCTTTCACCCTGCCCAGGTGAAACAGATGTTTTGATAGGGCTCGCTTTTTGTAAATTTCCCTCTTTGCTTCCCCTAAAGCGACAAAGTTTTGTTTCATAGGGCTGTAGTTTCAAGAATCGACTTGTTCATTAATAAAATAACGTCGTTCTGTAATTTCCGCATTAATTGATGTTTTCTTTTTTGCTTTTTCTCAGAAAATGGTAATCCTAAAAAATAATTCAATAATAAAAACAAGCAGTAAAAAAAATACACTGCACACACTTGCATTTTCTCTATCTCTTGTAAACACGAATCATCACGTCATGCAGATTGCTTGTTTTAAACCCCGTTGAAACATATGATCCGATGCCTTTTCCCAACTTTGAGTTCCCGGTATTTGGGGCCGAAGAAGAAGTTGACAACGAAATTCCAGAAGAGATCTCTCGATTACTCAGACTAGAGGAAAGGTCCATTGAACCTCACAAAGAGCCATTGGAAATGGTAAACTTGGGTTCAGAAAAAGAGAGAAAAGAAATCAGGATTGGGGCACTGCTCAGTCCAACTGCCAAAGAGAGTTTGATAAAGCTTCTCAAAGAATTCCCCGATGTATTCGCTTGGTCCTATCAGGATATGCCAGGGTTGGATACCAGCATCGTGGAACATCATTTACCGTTAAGATCAGAATGTCCGCTAGTAAAGTAGAGGTTGAGACGCACTCACCCGGACATGGCCATCAAAATCAAAGAGGAGGTATAGAAACAGATTGACGCAGGTTTCCTCGCCACATCAGAATATCCTCAATGGTTAGCCAATATCATTCCCATTCCAAAAAGGACGGAAAGGTCAGAATGTGTGTCGATTACAGGGATCTGAATAAGTCTGGTCCAAAGGACAACTTTACAGTACAGCAAAGTTCAAAGTTTTCTCCTTCATGGATGGATTCTCGGGCTATAACCAAATAAAAATGGCGCCGAAAGACATGGAGAAAACTTTGTTCATTACCCCATGGGGTACCTTTTGTTACAAGGTAATGCCGTTCGATTTGAAGAACGCCAGGGCAACCTATCAAAGGGCCATGACTACTCTGTTTCATGACAAGATACACAAGGAAATCGAGGTATATGTCGATGATATGATTGCTAAATCAAAAACAGAGGAGGAGCATGTGACTCACCTGTCAAAACTATTCGAGCGTCTGAGAAAATACAACCTCTGCTTGAATCCCAACAAATGCACCTTCGGTGTCCGTTCAGGGAAACTTTTAGGGTTCATCGTCATCCAGAAAGGAATTGAGGTTGATCCTGACAAGGTCAAGGCCATTCAAGAAATTCCTTCTTCGAAAACTGAAAAACAAGTCAGAGGATTCCTGGGACGTTTGAACTACATCTCCAGATTCATATTCCTCATGATCGCCACATGTGCGTCGATTTTCAGGTTACTCAAATAGAATCAGGACTGCGTTTGGACAGAAGATTGCCAAACCACCTTTGACAGTATTAAGGAATACCTGTTGAACCCTCCAATTCTATCACCTCCAGTGGAAGAAAGACCACTGATCATCTACCTCACAGTCTTGGAAGATTCATTGGGGTGTGTACTTGGCCAACAAAACGAAACCAAATGGAAAGAGTCTGCCATTTACTATCTAAGCAAGAAGTTCACCGACTGCGAGACTCGGTACACGATGCTCGAGAAAACTTATTGCGCTTTGGCTTGGGCAGCCAAACGTCGGCGCCAGTACATGATTCATCACATTACTTGGTTGGTCTCCGAGACGGACCCAATCAAGTATGTATTTGAAAAACCTGCTCTCACAGGAAGAATCGCCCGTTGGTAGATGTTGCTATCAGAATATGACATAGAGTACCATACTCAAAAACCCGTTAAAGGAAGTATTTTAGCCGATCATTTGGCTCATCAATCGATTGATGATCAAGAATCAGTCGGGTTTGACTTCCCAGACGAAGATGTCATGTATCTAAAAATGAAAGACTGTGACGAACCGTTACCCAATGAAGGGCCAGAACCAGGTTCCCAATGGGGACTTATCTTTGACGGAGTAGTTAATCATTACAGAAACGGAATTGGGCCAATCATTGTTACCCCTCAGGGTACCCACATTCCTTTCACGGCTTGACTTACGTTCAAGTGTACAAACAACGAGGCCGAATACGAAGCTTGTATCATGGGTCTCGAGGAAGCGATTGATTTAAGGATAAAAAACTTGGACATATATGGCGATTCAGCCTTGGTTATCAATCAGATAAAAGGAGATTGGAACACATACCAATCAGGACTGATTCCTTACAAAGACTACGCAAGAAGGTTGTTACCTTTCTTCAACAGAGTTGAGTTTCATCACATCCCTCGTGACGAGAATCACATGGCTGATGCCTTAGCCACTCTTTCTTCTATGATTAGTGTAGGTCAATGGACTGACCTCCCTAAGATCGACATAATGCGCCTTGAAAGGCCCGCTTACGTCTTCACGATTGAAGCAGTCATAGACGATAAAACTTGGTATCACGATATCAAATGATTCCTTAAAAAACAAGAGTACCCTCTTGGGGCATTCAGAAAGGATAGAAAGACCCTCAGAAGACAAGCAAGTAGTTTCTTCCTGAGTGGTGATACGCTGTATAAGCGGAATTTTGACTTGGTCTTGCTTCGATGCGTCGACAGACCAGAAGCAGACATGATGATGAAAGAAATTCACGAAGGATCCTTTGGCACTCATGCCATCGGACACACAATGGCGAGAAAAATTCTAAGAGCAGGGTACTATTGGTTGACAATGGAAGTCGACTGCTACAAGTACATGAGGAGGTGTCACAAGTGTCAGATATATTCCGACAAAATTCATGTACCGCCAATGCATCTCAAAGTTCTCTCTTCCCCATGGCCTTTTTCCATATGGGGAATCGACATGATTGGCTTGATTGAGCCTAAGGCTTCGAACGGACATCGGTTCATTCTGGTAGCCATTGATTACTTTACTAAGTGGGTCGAAGCAGCGTCGTACACTAATGTAAGTCGAAAAGTGGTGGTCCGATTTATCAAAAACAATATCATCTGCCGTTATGGTGTTCCGATCCAGATCATTACAGATAATGGATCTAACTTGAACAACAAGATGCTGAAAGAGTTGTGCGCATAGTTCAAGATTGAACACCATAACTCATCTCCCTACCGACCAAATATGAATAGAGCAGTAGAAGCGGCTAACAAAAATATCAAGAAGATTGTTCAGAAGATGGTTGTAACCTACAAAGATTGGCACGAGATGTTACCCTTTGCGCTTCACGGTTATCGCACGTCTGTCCGCACTTCAACAGGGGCTACCCCTTTCTCTCTAGTATATGGCATGGAAGCAGTGCTCCCCATAGAAATAGAGATCCCATCAATCTGGGTATTGATGGAAGATAAGATCACAGAAGCTGAATGGTGTCAAAGTCGACACGATGAACTCAACCCGATCGAAGAGAAACGAATCACGGCACTATGCCACGGTCAGTTGTATCAACAGAGAATGAAGAGGGCGTTCGACAAAAAGGTTCGACCTCGCATCTTCAGGAAAGGAGACCTTGTGCTCAAAAAGATACAATCATTTCTCACTGATTCTCGGGGCAAATGGACTCCAAATTATGACGGACCTTATGTGGTCACAAAAGCTTTCTCAGGCGGCGCCTTGAGCCTTGAAACCATGGACGGAGAGGAATTTTCCTACCCCACAAACGTTGATGTAGTCAAGAAATACTTCGCCTAAAAAAATGTCTCGGTGGCTTGAAAACCCGAAAGGGCAGTCCAGGCAAAAATTAGAGACATGATCAAAAATCATCCCGGTGGATTGGAAACATCACAGTACAATCCAGGCAAAAATTAGGGATAATGGCAAGTAACTATGTTCGATAAAGGGGCAAGTCCCTCAGCAGCAGTTACGTCGTCCATCAGAAAGACTCCAGTCAAGGTCATCTTCGACAGAAGCTCAGGATGTCCAAAATTCAAAATTGGTAGAAGGATAGTGGTCGTTATGTTTCAACGTAGCCCTTTTCCCTGTAAATTACCATTTTCTAACTTTGTAAATACTCTGTGGAATCACGCGTTTGGCTGATCTCCATCTTATCAATAAAATTTGAGCCCTTGTGCTTTTGTTTGTAATTCTCATTTGTTTTAGCTTTACAGAACGATATTTTAATATGATTAACGATTCTTGAAATAAAACAAAAATGAATTTACTTGTAAAACTTTTTCTGCTTTAAAATAAAGATGGCAATTTCTTTTGACTGTTAAACATCAAAGGAACATCAACCGCTTCTCCAAAAGTAAGCGAACTTCAAAGTGCAGAATCAAAGTACTCATTCTAACCCAGTACACCTGAATGAAGGGATAAACTGTGTCAGAGACCTTGTTTCGTCTGACACGCCTCGGCCGAGTTCTCATCTCCTAAGCCCGACCAACATAGTTCCCCGTGAGGACTACTTCTCCTAAGCAACGTAGAATTGCTATCTTGAACCAGCGATACTTTTTATCTCCCACTGTGGCCGAGTATCCAGTCATGTTCATCTTTTAGTCTGTATGCCGCGTCAGTTTTGTCCGCATATACATACATACATCATGCATTATTAATTTGCATTCACATTTCATATTGCATCACTATCACTCTAGTCGGTCTTATCCCCTAGTTATAACAGTCCTCTCAATCGAGTTGTCAGTTCTTTCCTCGTCAGGAAATGCTGCGTCTGAACAATCTCACTCCTCCAGTCTATTGCTGGAATGAAGTTGGCTCCTCGACCACTTTGATAACTTGAACCTCTGAAAAGCTAGAGAGCTTACGACCGACATCACTCTTCTCCATTGAAGATGATATCCTTGCTTTCCTAGATTAAGGAAAATCCCAAGAGAAAGCCTCCTAATCAGAGATTCGGTGGTACAGCAATTTTTCTCCGAAAAAAAGGCCACTGATGAAAAGGTCATCGGCACCTCAAATTGGATCCCATCATATGGCATTTTTTTGGGAAGATCCCGAGAAAAGTATGATGTAATATCCCCAAATGGAAACAGTCTCTCAAGAGACTCGTTTTCCCCGATAGTAGAAACAAATAGCGTCTCCAATAGAAAAGTTTGTACAACTCTACAACTCAGACGATTGGGTTCCCCAGCAAGTCTGACGTCAATTTTTTCCATCAAATGACATCTCCCCAGGAAAATTCGGCGAGAAGTTTGAGGAAAACCACTACGAATAGCGTCGCTTGTCAAGAAAGTTTATTGACATAAGAAACTAAGACCAGTTCCTTGGTAGGAAACCAGGATCGAGGGAAAGTTTAAATCAGAAACTAAGACCAGTTCCTTGGTAGGAAACTAGGATCGAGGGGAAGTTTAAATCATAAACTAAGACCAGTTTCTTGGTAGGAAACCAGGATCGAGGGAAAGTTTGTATTAGAAACTGAGACCAGTTCCTTGGTAGGAAACCAGGATCGAGGGGAAGTTCATTGCAGAAACTGAGACCAGTTCCTTGGCTGGAAACCAGGATCGAGGGGAAGTTTACCTTTTCTAAGCATCATTGCTTAGTGAAAAAAGATGAATGCGTGAATTACCATTCATAGACGCCGTCAAAATTTCGGATATTCTGATATTTAATCCTCTTGCACCTCAAATGCCCGAGTACCTTCGCCATTCACACCTTCGTGTCCAAGAAGATTAAATAGGGGCATATGTCATACCCCAAATTTTGACCACTAAGATTTCCCATCATTGTGCAAATCATCATCACAATATGGATGTACCTTTATGCCTCATCAATCTCCTCAAGGAATTGTTGAGCATTCACCACAACCAAAATTAGGGTTTCAAGCCCTCTCTGAGTGCTTAGATAAAGGATCAATCAAGGAATGACATGATCCTCAACTTGTCTAGCCTCTCAAACATCCACAAAGGATCAAAAGGACTCCCACTTCAAGGATTAAGCACAAGGTTGCTCCCTTCTAGGTGGATCAAGCTTCAAGATCGCCAGTGTCACCAAATTAGGGTTTGGTCGACCAGGGCCTCCATATGGGAATTTTCCTTTGGGTATGAGCCAATGCTTCAAAACATATCCTAATATACTACATGGAACCCCATGGGCCCAAGCATCAAGTCAATTTGGCCTCAGGGGATGCATACATCAAAATTCAGGAATTAGGGTTTCTTGACCTAATTCACCCCTAAGTTGACTTTTGGGACAAATCATGAATCAAGACCTCAAGACATGATTTGAGGGTCTCTAATATACCATATTGATCCATTTGGAACAATGGATTGATCCAAGAAGCTTGAGCAACAAGTTTCATTTTCATCTGAACCACAGTTAGGGTTTTGCGAGAAAAGTCAACTGTAGCTTTGAATTTTGACCAGGACATGCTCCCAAACCCTAAGACATGATTCAATACACCCCATAACACCCATGGAACATGTCCATCAAGTTTAATTTAGGTCAAGGACATGATTTCCCAAAGGATTGGACAGTTTGGAATTCATCGGATAAAAAGTCAACTGTGCACAAAAGTCAACTTTGACTTTTTGAGATTTTTCACAAAAATGGATTTTTAACCCTAAATGATGTTAATGTATGATTTGAATCATCATTCATCAAGAAAAATCAAGAAAAGTGGGATAACTTGTAAAAGGGGTAACCATAAAAACTTAGAAAATTTTCTAAGTTATGAAATAAAGTGACAAAGGTACCAACTTTGGAGGATCATAACTCCTAAACCACAAAGCCATTTTTCTCCATCCAAAGCTTGATTTGTAGATCTCATTTCCCTCCACAAAAGCTTCATACTGACCTATGTCCAAATTCCTCATGGATTTTGAGTTATGGAGTGATCAAAATCAAGAAAAGTCACTTTGTTCCAACACTTGGTGAAAATTTCACTAAGTCAGAATCTGCCTTACTTTTTTCCAAATGTAGGGGGATTTTTCACTTGGATCCAAAAGGTATCAAAACCAAATATGATCAGACAGTTGTTGTATCATGTAAGGGCTTTCCAAAATGGCCAAGAACATCATCAAATTCAACTTGAGCCATGAGATATGACATTGGCAAGTTGCCTTGCTGAAATCTGCCAAGGCAATGCAGAATTTTGCACTTTTGCTCGATTTGCCAAAATCAGCCAATTCCAAGCCTTGTCATCACTTTGGACACATCTGAGGATTGAATCTAAAGGGGACAATCACTGAGCCAGGCCTCTAAATTCCTTGGAACAAGAAATAGTATGCTAAACCTAGAATTGCCCAAAATAGGGACAAGACTCCAATTATGGATTGCAGCATTCAATGGAAGCACCAAGGTGGCATGGACTAAGCCATTAGCAACTAAATTCAATCAAGACTTATCCAAGACCAAGGGGACCAATAGCCTGTGCCCTAACCTCTAGTCAATGGCTAGAGGAGACTTGGATTCTCATTTGCCAACATTGGCCAACCCTACTCAGTAGTTGCCGTTCACTATTCCTTGCAAAACAAACTTGCTCTACTATAAATAGAGCTCAATTGTGATCAGTTTAAGTACACCAAAGGCTTACAATACTTGCCTTTCTCAAAATCCACTTCTCACTCTCAAAAATGCCTTTCTTAGCAAGTCATTATCGGGTTTTTCATTAGAGAGCAATTCCACTCAAACCAATCACACACACACACACACCTCACATACATCATATGTGAGCTGATCAAACACTTAAACAACATCTGGAACACTGATTTCTCAGAATCACCAGTCAATTGCTCAAGGTTTTAACCAAGTTACGGTTAAGATGCCATGAAGTGATCCAGCCAATTTCCATCAAGTCCAAGCATTCAAACACACTCCATAGGGTGTGGGGAAGTTGTTCAGATCATCACAACTCATCTGTAACACCTCCAACTCAGAAATCAATTTGCTCTTGCTGTCACGACCTAGAGGTAAGCCTAAACTTGGTCATCTCTCAATCTATGCATATTTCCTCGCACAATACTTTTGCCAAATGTTCATAATTATGCATGAAATGTTTCCCCTCAAGTAATTGCTTTGTTTGAATCGTGTATCAAAAATCCCAGCCTTCATGCAGAATTTAGGGTTCTTGAGGATTTATCATGATTTCTTGTTTTATGCTTAATTTAAATGAAATTAATTGTCATAAACAAGATCGTGAGGTGAAAATGAGCAGATTGATATGTGGATTGCATGATATAATCAAGTATTCAGTGAGATTGGATAAAAAATGCAAATCTGGGCAAAACTAAAAAACGCGCGTGTTCTTCAGCTGTTCTTAGCGCCATTTTCACAAATTCAAATATTTGAATTTTGTGATTTTATTTAATTGATTCAAAAATTAATTTCTCTCTGAGTTTTAATGATTTGGAGTTGATTCTTTTTTTAATAATTCACAAAAATGTTAAAATATTTTATTTTATCAAAAAATCCCAAAAATATTATTTATTTCATATAATTGATATTTTTGCCAAGAATTAATATTTTAATTGTTTTTGACATTTAAAATATTTTTTCCTTGTTGATTTTGGAAATTTTAATGATTTCTAATCATTTTGTAGGTCAAAATATGATTTTAGAAACATTAATCCAAAATCACAATTTTTTTTCCACATGTTAAACAATTTTGATCATTTTAATTGAATTTTTTATTCAATTAAAATACATTTTGGAAACAAATTAGGGTTTTGATTAATTTTACCCTCATCAAACTTTTTCAAAACTTTTTGGGCCTCTAATAGAGTGTAAGACCCAATCCTTTGTAAATACAAACCCTTTTTGGGCCTCACTTATTGTATAAGTCCCGTTGTATTTCAAAAAGTTCGACGCGATCATCGTCCGTTGAAAAACAAAACCTTGGGCCTACCCTCGAGTAGTAAGACCCATTTCTTTTCTTTAAAAACTCTTTGGGCCTCTTGAGAGAGTGTAAGACCCAAACCCCCTTGTACAAACCATTTTGGGCCTCACTTATTGTATAAGTCCCTCTGTACAAGTAAATGGCGCGATCGTCGCCTTTTAAAAAATTCAACTGGGCCTCTCCTCGAGCTATAAGACCCATTCAAAACTCTCTAGGCCTCTAATAGAGTGTAAGACCCAATCCCCTTTTAACAAAAACAACTTTGGGCCTCAGATGTTGTATAAGCCCCTTTGCGTTAAAAGAAAATCTCGGCGTGATCGCCATTTTAAACGAAAAATCATTTGGGCCTACCCTCGTGTTATAAGCCCCACTCTTCTTCTTTAAACCTTTTGGGCCTCTTGAGAGAGTGTAAGACCCATCCCTTTGTACAGAAAACCTTTTGGGCCTCAGTCACTTGTATAAGTCCCTCTGTATAAATTCAATAGTGCGATCACTGAGAAAACCTTGGGCCTCTCCTTGAGTTGTAAGCCCCAAATCTTTCTTTTCAAAGCACTTTCTCCTTTGATTTTGAAATATACTGTTGTTTTCAATCTTTCTCTGTTGAACAACTAACCAAACAGCATGGAAGCTCTACAACCGAGTAAGTGTTTATATGCTTTCATTTACCGCTTTCATATACATGTAACTGTATTGTGGGGCTATTTCACTGTAAGTCTTCTTTCATAAACTCATATCAACTGTGTAATAATAGTATAGATATTTAGAGTTTCCCCGGCAACTACGTCTAGGTTAAGCCCGTTGATCACTTTTAAATAGTCAAAACTAGATCCCCATAGGATTACCAGACACAGTCTTCCCTCCTCTTGGGGTTAAACAATATGGAGACATGAAAGGCAGCATTCTCGGTGAACCCTTTCATAGATTGTTACCTTTAGAAGTTGTCAAAGAAAATCTATTCCCGAGAGATGATCTTTTCTCCGTGAATGGCATCCCTTGAGTTTCTTCCAAATTCTCAGACTTTCCTGGCTTGATCTATTCTTTGTGAATAACCTGTCTTGAACTTCTCGGGGTTTGGGGACCCACAGGCTTCTTAAAAGCACTTGTCAAGAAACTCTATTCCACAGAGATGATCTTTTCTCCGTGAATGGCATCTCTTGAGTTTCTTCCAAATTCTCGGATTTTCCTGGATTGATCTATTCTCTGTGAATAGCCTGTCTTGAACTTATTGGGGTTTGGGGACCCACAGGCTTCCTAAAAGCATCCCCGCCTCCTCTTAGGCGTTGTTCAAGGACCCGTCGACTTCTTAGAAGTATTCACAGCCTCCTCTTAGGCTTCGTATAAATGAATTCTTCCTCTGGGAATGATAGCCTCCTCTTGGGCTTAGTACAAATTGTCCCTCGGCATCTTAAAAGTTTCCAGCCTCCTCTTGGGCTTCGTACAAATTATCCCGACGACCTCCTAAAGGTATAGGAACATAAATCAGTCATCTTAATAGAACAGTCTTTCCAAGAGTCTACTACTGTTTCTCAAAGCATATTACAAAAGATGAAACTCTAGACTTGGACAGTCTAATTTCCTTGAGTCTAAAAGACATTCTCAAGCACCCTTCAAAAATAGGAAGGAACCCCGTAGACTCGGACAGTCTCAATACCCTTTGGATTTCCCATTTCCTCAAAGAAAAGAAAATATCCCTGACCCTCAAATCAAAATCCTTGAGTACAGTATTACTCATATAAGAACTGATTTTCTCTTTAAACCAATATACTGGACCTGTCACTCAACTAAAACAGCACCCTAGCCTCCTCTTGAGCTTTATACAATGATTCTCCTCAGCGGAGTCAAACACTTTAGCCTCCATCTCGGGCTTCGTACGAGATACAAAATACTCTCTTGTTGAGTAAAAAAAACTTTTAGCCTCCGTCTTGGGCTTTGTACAAGACACAAATCACTCCCTTGTAGAGTACAAAACAATCCTTTTAGCCTCTCTCTCGGGCTTCGTACGAGACACATAAAAAACACCCTCTTGTTGGGCCAATAGCCTCCTCTTAGGCTTTGTATAAGAAAACCACTGGTTGATCCAATCAACCTTTTAGCATCAAAGCTGTGCCTCGTTCACAGTACACAAACATCAACAACTCCTTCCCCTTCATCTAATCGCTGTAAGCGGCAAGCCTCTGGATCATCTACATCCATGCCACTGTCCCTCCTTTAGCATGAGAAATTCCTAAGGAAAGATGGCATTGCTCTAAACTTAGTTAAAGTCTTCTCCTTCAGGTAGGAAATCCCTTATAAAGGAAATTATGGCATTGCCGGATTCACACATCCCAGTTAAAGTAATTCTCCTTTATAAACCATTGTGGCAAACAGACCTCTTTAGAGATGACAAATTCTCTCTAAAGACAACACCCTTTTAGCTTCACATCTTGGGCTTTGAACAAGATACAAACTACCTTTCGCTTCACGTCTTGGGCTTTGAACAAAACACCAAAACACCATTTCCTCCCGTAGAATAGGAGGAATTACGATCGCTCTGATTTCCCGGTTTTGGAAAATACGGGAATACGTAGGTATAAGATTGAAAGAAAAATCTTAGCAAGCACACTTAACAAAAACCCAAAATCCCATACCTCCCACCAATCGACCGGACACTATTTTTAACAAAATAACCTAAGGGAGACCCACAATATTTGTAGCATCTGTAAATCAACAGTCATCTGTTCAAACTCAGTTTACAAGCAGGGTTAATTGGAGACATCTATTTCCCTTCCTTCATCAGCTTAAATAGGATAAAAAATGAATCGAGCTGTAGTACCCCAAAGCGATAAGTGCTTCACAACCACGTCCAAAAATTCGCGCTACAGGACGCTGGGCGGAAAAAGATCATTGTGTACAAGTTTCCAGTTCCAGCATTGGATTCAACGTTGGAAGAATATGCATTCATTTTGGGGGTCCCTATCGGGAAAGAGCACCTTTTTATTATTCCAAGGAAAACCCTGATTTGGAAGATGTTGCCACTGCTCTTTATTTGAGCAAGTCGGTTTTGGCAGATAACGTGGCTAGCAAGGGAGGCTTTCAGGGATTTCATTTGTGTTTCCTGGTGGGTCAAGCTCAAAATTTTGCTGAAGCTAATAGTTGAACTGTCTTCAATGCTATTTTGGCCCTATGTGCTTATGGAATTATTTTGTTCCCGAATGTGGATGACTTTGTGGATATGAACGCTGTTAGAATCTTCATCATACAAAATCCAGTGCTAACTCTTCTCGGTGATCTGTTCCAGTCATTGCATTACAAGAATAAGAAGAGGAGGGAAGGGCTTGTTTCTTGCTGTGAACCACTATTTCATAAATGGTTTATGGATCATCTCCCTCATTCTGGGGCATTTGTGGACACTCAGGAGTCATCAGAATGGTCCAAAAGATTGATGGGTCTGACTGCAAAGGATATTGTTTGGTTCAATCATGGTTTGCTTGGCACATAGATTATTGTTAGCTGCGGAGATTTCCCGAATGTGCCTCTAATAGGGAGGAAAGGGGGTATTAATTATAATTATTCCCTTGGTGTTAGATAATTCAGGTATGCCTTGAGAGAGCCACCGAAGGACCGAGATGTTCAGGAATCTCTATTCTTTCATGGGGCAGCTGATCCAAAACTGCTGAAGAGAGCTGTGGATGCATGGGGGAAGATCCATATGAAGGAAAAATACTTCTTTAGGCAAAGGTGATTGTAGAGCCTATGCTCCCTACTTGGAGTGGATCTAGAAGAGGGTGGAAGAGGTGCTTTTTATTTTCTCTATGGAGGCGCCTTTATACCCATTGATGATCGAGCAGCCTACTACTGTGGATGTGGAAAGGTACAACAAACTCTGGGCTAAAAAGGAAGAACTTTGCAAAGATAATGAAGATTGGAAGAGAGAGGTCTATCAATTGGGGCTTGATAAGAATGAAGCAGCCTATGTAGCCAAGATGAAGACAAAGCTGTTAACCAAAAGAGAGAAAGAGCTGGAAAAAGAGGTCAAGAATAGGGAATGGATAGGCAAAGATCTGAGGAGTGATAATAGTTTACTCCAACAGAGGAAGAAAGATCTAGACAGAGCCCGCCTTGAGATCTCCAAATTTAATAGTCAATGGAATGCCACAGTGACTTCTCACAGGATGAAAGAAGATGAACTTCGAGACCAAATTGAAAAGTTGAAGCTACAGCTCAAGGACAAAGAGAGAGAGAGGTCAGGGAAGAATCATCTCACAGGTTCAGAAGTGAGAAGCAACTTAAGGAGACCTTATCAGCCCTGGAAGAGTTTAAGATTCAAGCAGAAGTGAAGAAGCCCAAACTTGAAGATGCTTTTGGTGAAGATGCTTGAGAGTTACACTGCCGCTATTTGGAAGGGATCATGCACAGACGTGATGTTTTCATTTAGAAGCTGATTCAGAGACCAAAGCATCATGATACCAAGAAGTTATTCAAAGAGGTTCAAGCTTGATGCAAAGAGCACAGTGGCTGGGGAGGGTTGTCTCTGGTGGATATTGATGATATGCCTTAGTTGCTTTTCTTCTTTTGCATCTGATCACCATCAGGATTGTTGGCTGGGATCATTGACTATTGTATTTGATTATACTTTCTTTGTGTGGGTTGTATGTATTGACTCGTTATTGTTATTCTATTCAGTTAATCTATGAGCAGCTTTTACCGGTGTTCTATCCATCTCTTATGTTTATTGTTTTAAAACTGGAATCAAGGTGTAGATTACCCCGGGGATACTCAAGCATGACATTTGCATTGCATTCTCATATTCATGTGCATAACATGTGTTCTTAGCTGGCTTTTTCTTATCTCTACCTGGTCTTCTTCGGCAGGATTGCAGACTCTTACATTCACAGGTACTGCACACGAGGAAACCAAAGATGAGTGATGGAACAGATCCAAGCAGAACTCCTGGAGGTACAGACTCGTATGACACAATTCATGGAACTTATGCAAAACATGGCCCAAGGACAAGAACAGCTGAGAACTGTGGTCCAACCACTTATTGATACTCCCAAAGTTGATGATAGTGGTGTTGTTCATCCTGGTGGTGCTGGTGTTATTCCTATGGGTGGAGGTGTTATTTTTTGCGCCAATCCTCCGAGTGGAGGTAGTGCTAGTGTTGTTATCCCTCTGGGCGGAGGTGGTGGAGTTGTCATTCCTCCTGGCGGAGGTATTGCTGGCTGAGCTCCTAGTGGAGGTGGTATTGGTGGAGGAAGTCTTTGTGTTGTCCATGGAGCTGGTGGAGCTCACAACCATCATTGGGAGGAAGACCGACAGGAAGATGCATTTTCTATGCATGACCTGGATGCTGGCCTCCCATCAGAGGCTGATAAGAAATTTAAGATGATTGAGGAAAAAATGCGGGCTTATGAGAACCAAAATGCTTTTGGGCTTGATATGACTGATCTTGGTTTGGTTCCTGGCGTGAGAATTCCACACAAGTTCAAAGTCCCAGACTTTGACAAATATAAGGGGACAACCTGTCCCAAGACCCACATCAGAGCTTATTACCAGAAGATGTCTGCGTATTCAAATGATGAAAAGCTCCTTATGCACTTTTTCCAGGAAAACCTAGCTAGGGCTTCCCTGGAATGGTACATGGGATTGGAAAGGAACTACATTAGAAGCTAGAGGGATTTGGCGGAGGCCTTCGTCAAGCATTGCCAGTATAATAGTGATATGGTTCCCAATAGAACGCAGTTACAAAACCTTACTCAGAAGGGGAATGAATGTTTTAAGGAGTACGCCCAGAGGTGGCGCGAATTGGCAGTAAGAGTTCAACCTCCTATGATGGAGAGAGAACTGGTTAATATGTTTATGGGCACACTTCAGGGTCCATACTATGACAAGCGGGTCGGGTGTACTTCTGTAGGATTTTCAGACTTGGTTATGGCTGGAGAGCGTGTGGAAAGTGAGATAAAGACGGGAAAGATCCAAAGTGGTAATGGCTCCTTATCTGGAGGAGGTAAGAAGTCGTATGCTGGGGCTCCCAAGAAAAGGGAGGGGCATACTAATTCTATTTCTTCTTACCGGGGTAAAGGCAGAACAAATCAGAATCTTACACAACAGGTTGCTACTGTAGCCATTTCGGCTGCACCTCAGCAACAAACTTATGCTCCTTGCCGATATCCGGACAGACCAATAATTTCTAATAGGCACTTTGACACTCCGCCTATGCCATACTCTCAACTATTACAAGATCTACTTCAATTACAAATGGTTCAAAAGAGAACATTAGCTCAGCTTACTAGTAATCCTCCACCCGGGTATGACGCCAACGCTCACTGTGAGTTCCATTCTAGGGCGCCAGGACACCACATTGATAATTGAAAGGAATTCAAGCATAAGGTCCAGGACCTGCTTAATTCCAAAGTTATTGATTTCACTAATAACGGGCAGAACATGATACATAACCCTATGCCACAGCATGATGCGACAAGGGTAAATGCTATTGAAGGTGGGGAAAGGTTGAATATGGTATCTGATGTCAATGAGTTGAGGACTCCTTTGTTTTTTATCAAAGAGCGTTTGTTGAAAGGGGGTGTGTTTCCAGGATGCGCAATTGATTGTCAAGGATGTGTATTATGGCTAGAGGGCTGTGACTTATTAAATGAAGGTATACAGAAGATGATGGATGAAGGACAACTTCAGTTTGACAAAACTAGTGTTATGGATAATGTTAATGATGATAATAAGGATGTTGCAACAATCTCCATCCGGTACAGGACCATTCATATATCGATGCTAGTGCGACAAGCACCCGTCATTATTACTACACCAGGGCCAGTACCATATGAGAGCACCAAGGTGATTCCGTGGAATTACGAAGCTGAGGTATTTTGTAATGGACAAAAATAAGAATTGGTGGGTTCCTCAGATGCTGGATCTAATGTCGATAACATTGATGGGGCTGGTGGTATTACACGCAGTGGTAGGGTATTCTCTCCTCCAGATGCTAATGTTGACAGATCTGATAAAGGTAAGGGTAAGCAGGTTGTGGAAGATTCCGCGCAGAAACAGGCTAGTGATGCTTCCTTTTCAAAGGATGTGGAGGAATTTATGAGATTGGTCCAGAAGAGTGATTATAAAATTGTTGACCGATTGAATTAGACACCATATAAAATTTCCATTCTATCTTTGTTACTGTGTTTAGAGGCACATAGAAATGCGTTGTTAAAGGTGTTGAATGCTGCATATGTTCCACAAGAAATTTATGTGAATTAACTGGAACGAGTGGTAGCTCATGTCAATGCAGGAAATGGTTTGGGGTTCACTGATTTGGATCTGACTTCAACTGGGAGGAATCACAACAATGCCCTGCATATCTCCATGGAATGTAGGGGATCTTTGTTCTTTCATGTTTTGGTGGATATCGGGTCATCACTAAATGTTTTGCCAAAGAAACCCCTCATGAAGCTTGATACACAGGGATTGATTTGTAGACCCAGCGATTTGGTGGTGCGAGCTTTTGATGGATCAAAGAGATATGTGTTTGGTGAGGTGGTTATGCCTATTAAAGTTGGACCAATGGTTTTTGATACGACCTTCTATATCATGGATATCCAGTCGGCCTATACCTGTCTGTTAGGTCGTCCTAGGATTATTCTGCTGGGGCAGTAACGTCGACCTTACATCAAAAGCTTAAATACATGGTTGAAGGGAAAATGGTTTCTATGTGTAGAGAGAAAGACATCATGGTCAGTCATTTGTCAACGTTTAAGTATGTCGAGGTTGACGGTGAAATACATGAAACCCTTTGTCAGGCCTTTGAGGCAGTTCAAATTCAGAATAAGCCTCCGATGGAGGATAAAAGGCTCGAGGTTTCTGTAGCGAGCGATTTTGGACGCGGGTCTTAAGCGCTGGTCGCTCTCTGCAGTTGAGCTTAAACTACAGGTCGATTCATTTTTTATCCTATTGTGAGGTGAATAAGGAAGGGAAATAGATGTCTCCAATTAACCCTGCTTTGCATACTGAGTTTAAACAGCGGTCTGTTAGGTTACGAATGCTATCAATGTGGGGGGCCTTTGTACTGGTTATTTGTATTTTCGCCAATACTGGTTCTTATCTAGGCAGAAGTCTTCTGGCGGGGAACAAGGATTAGGATGTTAGGACTGATGCTATGGGATAGGTACATGAGAGTATGGGATTTGGGTTTTTTGTTGATTGTGCTCGCTAAGATTTTTCTTTCAATCTTATGCCTACGTATTCCCGTTTACCGAAACAGGGAAATCAGAGCGTTCGTAGTTCCTCCTATTCTATGGGAGGAAATGGGTGTTTTTGGTGTCTTGTTCAAAGCCCAAGACGTGAAGCGAAAGGTGATTTGTATCTTGTTCAAAGCCCAAGATATGAAGCTAAAAAGTCTATTTGTTTCTTGTTCAAAGCCCAAGACGTGAAGCGAAAGGACCTCGACTTTAGAGAGAATTTGTCATCTCTAAAGAAGGGTTTGTCCGTCACAATTGTTGGGTGATTGGTTATAAAGGAGAATTACTTTAACCGGGATACGCGGATCCTAGCAATGCCATAATTTCCTTTAAAGGGGGTTTTAACCTGAAGGAGAAGACTTTAACTCAGTGTAGAGAAATTCTATCTTTCCTTAGGAATCTCTCATGCTAAAAGAGGGACAGTGGCATGGATGTAGATGATCCAGAGGCTTGCCGCTTACAGCGATTAGATGAAAGGGAAGGAGTTGTTGATGTTTGTGTACTGTGAACGAGGCACAACTTTGATGCTAAAAGGTTGATTGGATCAACCAGTGGTTTTCTTATATAAAGCCTAAGAGGAGGCTAATATGTGTCTCGTACAAAGCCCGAGAGAGAGGCTAAAAGGGTAGACTCAACAGGAGAATCCTTTATACTCAACAAGATAGTGTTTTTGTATCTCGTACAAAGCCCGAGATGGAGGCGAAAAGGTTTGGACTCGATGATTGAGTCTTTTGGTATCTCGTATAAAGCCCGAGATGGAGGGTATTTGACTCAACAAGAGTTTTTTGTATCTCGTACGAAGCCCGAGATGGAGGCTGTTGTTTGTTTGGCTCAATAAGTACCTTTTTTTTGTATCTCGTACAAAGCCCGAGATGGAGGCGAAAAGGGTGGTTGACTCAACGAGGGAGTCTTTTATGTGTCTCGTACAAAGCCCGAGAGAGAGGCTAAACGTTGTTTGACTCCGCTGGGGGAGAATCATTGTACAAAGCCCAAGAGAGAGGCTAACTTCACTGAAGATGGATCATTATACAAAGCCTAAGAGGAGGCTATGGTTACTGTTTAAGTGACAGGTCCAGTATACTGATTTTGAAAGAGAAAATCAGTTCTTATATGAGCAACACTATACTCATGGATTTGATTCAATGATCTGGGTTGTTCCTGTTCTTTAAGGAAGCGGGAAATCTGAAGGGTATTGAGACTGTCCGAGTCTACGGTTTTCCTTCCTATTTAACGAAGGGGTCACTTGAGAATGTCTTTGAGACTCAAGGAAATTAGACTGTCCAAGTCTAGAGTTTCATCTTTTGTACTATGCTTTGAGAAACAGTAGTAGACTCTATGAAAGGACTGGTCTATGCAGATGATTAAGTTCTGTTCCTATACCTTTAGGAGGTCGTCGGGACAATTTGTACGAAGCCCAAGAGGAGGCTGGAAACTTTTAAGAAGCCGATGGGTCCTTGTACTAAGCCCAAGAGGAGGCTATCATTCCCGGAGGAAGAGATCATTATACGAAGCCTAAGAGGAGGCTGTGATTACTTCTAAGAAGCCGGTGGGTCCTTGTACTAAGCCCAAGAGGAGGCTATGTTGCTTTTAGGAAGCCTGAGGGTCCTTGTACGATGCCCAAGAGGAGGCCGATGCTTTTAAGAAGCCGATGGGTCCCCAAACCCCGAGAAGTTCAAGGCAATGCTATTCACTGAGAATAGATCAAAGTCAGGAAAGTTCGAGAATTTGGAAGAAACTCAAGAAATGCCATTCACGGAGAAAAGATCATCTCTGGGGAGTAGAGTTTCTTGACAAGTGCTTTTAAGAAGCCTGTGGGTCCCCAAACCCCGAGAAATTCAAGACATGCCATTCACCGAGAATAGATCAAGCCAGGAAAGTCCGAGAATTTGGAAGAAACTCAAGAGATGCCATTCACGGAGAAAAGATCATCTCTGGGGAATAGAGTTTCTTTGACAACTTCTATGAGTGACAGTCTATGAAAGGGTTCACAGAGAATGCTGCCTTTCATATCTCCATATTGTTTAACCCCAAGAGGAGGGAAGACTGTGTCTGGTAATCCTATAGGGATTTAGTTTAGACTATTTCTAAGATTGATCAACGGGCTTTAATACTAGACGTAGTTGCCGGGGAAACTCTAAATATCTATACTATTATTACACAGTTGATATAAGTTTATGAAAGAAGACTTACAGCGAGACAGCCCCACAATACAGTTATATGTATATGAAAGCGGTAAATGAAAGCATATAAACACTTACTCGGTTGTAGAGATTCCATGCTATTTGGTTAGTTGTTCAACAAAGAAAGATTGAAAACAACAGTATATTCAAAATCAAAGGAGAAAGTGCTTTGAAAAAGAAAGATTTGGGGCTTACAGCTCAAGGAGAGGCCCAGGGTTTTATCAGTGAGCGCACTGTTTGAATTTGTACAGAGGGACTTATACAAGTGACTCAGGCCCAAAAAATGTTTTCTGTACAAAGGGGTGGGTCTTACACTCTCTCAAGAGGCCCAAAAGGTTTTAAAGAAAAAGAGTGGGGCTTATAACACGATGGTAGGCCCAATTGATTTTTTTGTTTAAAATGGCGATCGCGCCGAGGTTTTCTTTTAACGCAGAGGGACTTATACAATAAGTGAGGCCCAAAATATTTTGGTTAAAAGGGGATTGGGTCTTACACTCTAATAGAGGCCCAAAGAGTTTTTAAATGGGTCTTATAGCTCGAGGAGAGGCCCAAGGTATTTTGAAAAGGCGACGATCGCGCCGTTTGTTTTTGACGGTATTGGGACTTATACAATAAGTGAGGCCCAAAAATGATTTGGTCAAAAAAAGGATTGGGTCTTACACTCTATTAGAGGCCCAAGTGTTTTGAAAATGATTTATGAGGGTTGGATTAATCCAAAAACCCTAATTTGTTTTCAAAAATGTATTTAATTGAATAAAAATTCAATTAAAATGATCAAATTTGTTTATCATATGAAAAACAAATTGTGATCTTGGATTAATGCTTCAAAAATTAAGTATTGACCTACAAAATAATTAGAAAGCATCAAAAGTTGCTAAATCAAGATGGAAAAAATATTTCAAATGTTAATAACAATTAAAACATTAATTCTTTGCAAAAATATCAATTATATGAAATAAATAATATTTTTGGGATTTTTTGATAAAATAAAATATTTTAACATTTTTGTGAATTATTAAAAAAAGAATCAACTCAAAATCATTAAAACTCAGAGAGAAATTAATTTTTGAATCAATTAAACAAAATCACAAAATTCAAATATTTGAATTTGGAAAAATGGCGCCAAGAACAAGCTGAAGAACACCCGCGTGTTCTTGAATTCTCAGATTTGTATTTTCTCTCCAATCTCATTGAATACTTAATCATATCATGTAATCCACATATCATTATGCTCGTTTCAACCTCACGATCAGGTTTATAACACTTAATTTCATTTAAATTAAACATAAAACCTGAAATCACGAAGAAACCTCAAGAACCCTAATTTCTGCATGAAGGCTAGGATTTTTGATACACGATTCAAACAATGCAATTAATTGAGGGAAAACATTCCATGCATGATTATGACATATGGCCAAATTATTGTGCGAGGAAATATGCATAGATTGAGAGATGACCAAGTTTATGCTTACCTCTAGGTCGTGACAGCAAGTGCAAAGTGATTTTTGACTTGGAGGTGTTACAGATGAGTGGTGATGATCTGAACAGCTTCCCTACACCCTATGGATTGTGTTTGAATGCTTGGACTTGATTGAAATTGGCTGGATCACTTTGTGGTACCCCAGCTGCAACTTGTTTGAAAATTTGAGCAACCAGCTGGTGATTTTGTAAAATTGGTGTTTCAAAAGTGATCTAAGTGTTTGATCAGCTCATATGTGATGTATGTGAGGTGAGTGAGTGATTGGTTTGATTGGAAAAGCTCTTAAACTCAAAACCTGATAGCTACCTTGCTAAGAAAGGCATTTTTGCCAAGAGAAAGAGATTTTGAAGAAAGCATCTGTTAGATGGCTTTGGTGTCCTCAAACTGATCACAATTGAGCTCTATTTATAGTAGAGCAAGTTTGTTTTGCAAGGAATAGTGAATGACAGCTGCTAAGTAGGTTTGGCCAATGTTGGCAAATGAAAATCCAAGTCTCCTCTAGCCATTGACTAGAGGTTAGGGCACAGAGCTTTGGTTCCCTTGGTCTTGGATAAGTCTTGACTGATTTCAGATGAGAATGGCTCAGTCCATGCCACCTTGATGCTTCCATTGAATGCTTC
Source organism: Lathyrus tuberosus (assembly GCA_022829125.1). NCBI lineage: Eukaryota > Viridiplantae > Streptophyta > Magnoliopsida > Fabales > Fabaceae > Lathyrus > Lathyrus tuberosus. The sequence continues at coordinate 13,214,692 of JALAZF010000055.1, read as the reverse complement.
AATCCAAATTTGGAGTCTTGTCCCTATTTTGGACATTCTAGGTTCAACATGCTATTTCTTGTTCCATGGACTTTGGAGGCTTGACTCAGTGATTGTCCCCTTTAGATTCAATCCTCTGAGGTGTCCAAGTGGATAGGAGCATTTGAATTTGGCTGATTTTGGCAAATCGAGCAAAGTTGCAAATTCTGCCTTGCCTTGACAGATTTCAGCAAGGCAACTTCCCAATGTCATATCTCATGACTCAAATGGAATTTGGCAATGTTCTTGGTCATTTTGGAAAGCCCTTACATCATACAAAAACTGTTTGAACATGTTTGGTTTTGATCTCTTTTTAATCCAAGTGAAAAATCCCCCTACATTTGGCAAAAAGTGAAGACAGATTCGGACTTAGTGAAAATTTCACTAAGTGTTGGAAAAAGTGACATTTTCACTTTTCAGCCATTTTGATCACTCCATAACTCAAAATCCTTAATGAATTGGAGTTAGGTCTAGTTGAAGTTTTTGTAGAGGGTAATGAGGGATACAAATCCATCTTTGGATGAGAAAAAATGGCCTTGTGGTTTAGGAGTTATGATCCTCCAAAGTTGGTACCCTTGCCACTTTATTTTTAACTTAGAAAAATTTCTAAGTTTTTATGGTTACCCCTTTTACAAGTTATCCAACTTTTCTTGATGAATGGTGATCCAAATCACACATTAACATCATTTTAGGGTTAAAAATCCATTTTGGTGAAAAATCTCAAAAAGTCAAAGTTGACTTTTGTGCACAGTTGACTTTTTATCAGATGAATTCCAAACTGTGCAATTCTTCAGGAAATCATGTCCTTGACCTAAATCAAACTTGATGGACATGTTCCATGGGTGTCATGGGGTATATTGAGGTATGTCCTAGGGTTTGGGAGCATGTCCTAGTCAAAAGTCAAAGTTACAGTTGACTTTTCCCTTAAAACCCTAATTGTGGTGCAGATGAAATTGGGACTTGTTGCTCAAGCTTCTTGGATTAATCCATTGTTCCAAATGGATCAATATAGTTCATTAGAGACCCTCAAACCCTCTCTTGAGGTCTTGGCTCATGATTTGTCCCAAAAGTCAACTTAGGGGTGAATAAGGTCAAGAAACCCTAATTCCTGATTTTTGATGTATGCATCCCCTGAGGCAAAATTGACTTGGTGATTGGGTCCATGAGGTTCCATGGAGTATATTAGGTTATGTTTTGGATCATTGGCTCATGCCCAGATGAAAATTTCCATCTGGAGGCTCTGGTCGACCAAAACCCTAATTTGGTGACACTGGCGATCTTGAGGCTTGATCCACCTAGAAGGGAGCAAATTTGTGCTTAATCCTTGAAGTGGGAGTCCTTTTGATCCATTGTGAATGTTTGAGAGGTTAGACAAGTTGAAGATCATGTCATTCCTTGATTGATCCTTTGTCTAAGCACTCAGAGAGGGCTTGAAAGCCTAATTTGATTGCAGTGGATGTTCACCCATCTTTGGGGAGAATGATAAGGTATGATGGTTCCCCCATATTGTGATGATGATTTGCACAATGATTGGAAATCTTAGTGGTCAAAATTTGGGGTATGACAGATGCCCCTATTTAATCTTCTTGGACCCGAAGGTGTGAATGACGAAGGTGTTCGGGCATTGGGGTGCAAGAGGATTAAATATCGGAATACCCGAAATTTTGATGGTGGTTATGAGTGGTAGCTTACGTATTCATATTCTTAAGCTAAGCAATGATGCTTAGAAAAAGTAAAACTTCCCCTCGATCCAGGTCTTCAGCCAAGGAACTGGTCTCAGTTTCTTTTGTCAATTTCCCCTCGATCCTGGTTTCCTACCAAGGAACTGGTCTCAGTTTCTTTTGTCAATAAACTTTCTTGACAAGGAACGCTATTAGTAGCGGTTTTCCTTCAAACTTCTCGCCGAATTTTCCTGGGGAGATGCCATTTGAGTGGAAAAAGTTTTGATGTCAGACTTGCTGGGGAACCCAGTCGTCTGAGTTATAGAGTTGCACAAACTTCTCTGTTGGAGACGCCATTTGTCGATTCTACTGGGGAAAGCGAGTCTCTTGAGAGACTGTTTTCGTTTGGGCTCTTACATCATACTTTTCTCGGGATCCTCCCCGAGAAACGCCATATGATGGGATCCAATTTTGAGGTGCCGATGACCTTTTCATCAGTAGCTTTTTTCGGAGAATGGCAGCTGTACTGCCAAATCTCTGCTCAGGAGACTTTCTCTGTGGATTTTCCTTAATCTGGGAAAGCAAGGATATCATCTTCAATGGCGAAGAGTGATATTTATAGAAAGCTTCTCTGGCTTTTCAGAGGTTCAAGTTATCAAAGTGGCCAAAGGCCAACTTCCTTCTAGAAATCAACTGGAAGCGAGGTTGTTTAAACACAACGTTTCCTTGACGAGGCAAGAACTGACAGCTCGATTGAGAGAACTGTTATCACTAGGGGACAAGACCGGCTAGAGTGATAGTGACGCAATATGAAATGCGAATGCAAATCAGAAATGCATGATGTATGTATGTATATGCTAACAAAACTGACATGACATACAAACTAAAAGATGAACATGACTGGATACTCGGCCATCGCGGGGCGTGTAGAGATATCGCTGGTTCAAGATAGCAATTCCACCTTGCTTAGGAGAGATAGTCCCTGTTGGGAGCTATGTTGGTCGGGCTTAGGAGATAAGAACTCGGTCGAGGTGTGTCAGACGAAACAAGGTCTCTGACACAGTTGATCCCTTCATTCAGGCGTACTGGGCCTAGAAGGAGTACTTTGATTCTGCACTTTGAGGTTCGAAAACCTTTGGAGACGCGATTGATGTTCTTTCGATGTTTTAACAGTCAAAAGAAATTGCCATCTCTTATTTAAAAAGCAGAAAAAGTTTTAACGAGTAAATTCATTTTTGTTTTATTTCAAGAATCGTTAATCATGTTAACAACGTCATTCTGTGAAGCTCAAACAAATGAGAACTACAAACAAAAGCACAAAGGCTCAAATTTTATTGATAAGATGGAGATCAGCCAAACACGTGATTCCAAAGAGTATATACAAAGTTTGAAAATGGTAATTTACAGGGAAAAGGGCTACGTTGAAACATAACGACCGTTATCCTTTTACCAACTTTGAATTTGGGGCATCCTGAGCTTCTGTCGAAGATGACCTTGATTGGAGTTTTCTGACAGATGATGTAACTGCTGCTGAGGGACTTGCCTCTATTGAACATAGTTACTTCCCATTATCCCTAATTTTTGTCTGGATTGTACTATGATGTTTCCAATCCACCGGGATGATTTTTTTCATGTCTCTAACTTTTTCCTGGACCGCCCTTTCGGGTTTTCAATCCACCGAGACATTTTTTTTAGTTTAGGCGAAGTATTTCTTGACTACATCAACATTTGTGGGGTAGGCAAATTCTTCTCCGTCCATGGTTGCAAGTCTCAAGGCGCCGCCTGAGAAAGCTTTCGTGACCACATAGGGGCCGTCATAACTTGGGGTCCATTTGCCCCGAGAGTCAGTGAGAAATGATTGTATCTTCTTGAGCACGAGGTCTCCTCTCCTGAAGATGCAAGGTCGAACCTTTTTGTCGAACGCCCTCTTCATTCTTTGTTGATACAACTGACCGTGGCATAGCGCCGTGATTCGTTTCTCTTCGATCAGGTTCAGTTCGTCGTGTTGACTTTGACACCATTCAGCTTCGGTGAGCTTCGCTTCCATCAATACCCGGATTGATGGGATCTCTACTTCTACGGGGAGCACTGCTTCCATGCCATACACTAGAGAGAAAGGGGTTGCCCCTGTTGAAGTGCGGACAGATGTGCGATAACCGTGAAGAGCAAAGGGTAGCATTTCGTGCCAGTCTTTATAGGTTACAACCATCTTTTGAACGATCTTCTTGATGTTCTTGTTAGCTGCTTCTACCGCTCCGTTCATCTTGGGTCGATAGGGAGATGAGTTATGATGTTCGATCTTGAGCTCTGCACACAACTCTTTCATCATCTTGTTGTTCAAGTTAGATCCATTATCAGTAATGATCTCGCTTGGAACACCATAACAGCAGATGATATTGTTTTTTATAAATCAGACCACCACTTGTCGGGTTACATTGGCGAATGACGCTGCTTCGACCCACTTGGTGAAGTAGTCAATGGCTACTAGGATGAACCGATGTTCGTTTGAAGCCTTGGGCTCAATCATGTCGATTCCCCATATGGAAAAAGGCCATGGGGAAGAGAGAACTTTGAGATGTGATGGCGGTACATGAATTTTGTCGGAGTATATCTGACACTTGTGACACCTCCTCATGTACTTGTAGCAGTCGGATTCCATGGTCAACCAGTAGTACCCTGCTCTTAGAACTTTTCTCGCCATTGTGTGTCCGTTGGCATGAGTGCCAAAGGATCCTTCATGAATTTCTTTCATAAGCATGTCTGCTTCTAGTCTGTCGACGCATCGAAGCAAGACCATGTCAAAATTTCTCTTATAAAGAGTATCACCGCTCAGGAAGAAGTTTCCAGCCAGTCTTCTGAGGGTCTTTCTATCTTTTCTGAGTGCCCCAGGTGGGTACTCTTATTTCTGAAGGAAGCATTTGATATCGTGATACCAAGGTTTGTCGTCTATGACTGCTTCAATCGTAAAGATGTAAGCGGGCCGTTCAAGGCGCATGATGTCGATCTTAGGTATTTCATTCCACTGACCTACACTAATCATGGAAGAGTTAGTGGCTAATGCATCCGCCATGTGATTCTCATCACGAGGGAAGTGATGAAACTCGACTCTGTTGAAGAAAGGTAGCAACCTTCTTACGTAGTCTTTGTAAGGAATCAACCCTGATTGGTATGTGTTCCAATCTCCTTTAATCTGATTGATAACCAAGGATGAGTCGCCATATACGTCCAAGTTTTTGATCCTTAAATCAATCGCTTCTTCGAGACCCATAATACAAGCTTCGTATTTGGCCTCGTTGTTCGTACATTTGAACGTAAGTCTGGCAGTAAAAGGAATGTGGGTACTCTGAGGGGTAACAATGATTGCCCCAATTCCGTTTCCATAATGATTAACTGCTCCGTCAAAGATAAGTCCCCACTGGGAACCTGGCTCTGGCCCTTCACTGGGTAGCGGCTCATCGCAATCTTTCATTTTTAGATACATGATATCTTCGTCTCGGAAGTCAAACCCGATTGATTCTTGATCGTCAATCGGTTGATGAGCTAAATGATCGGCTAAAATACTTCCCTTAATGGTTTTCTAAGCGTGATACTCTATGTCATATTCTGATAACAGCATCTGCCAACGGGAAATTCTTCCCGTGAGAGCAGGCTTTTCGAAAACGTATTTGATTGGATCCATTTCGGAAACCAACCAAGTAGTATGACGAATCATGTACTGGCGAAGACGTTTGGCTGCCCAAGCCAAAGCACAGCATGTTTTCTCGAGCATCGTGTACTGAGTTTCACAGTCAGTGAATTTCTTGCTTAGATAGTAAATGGCAGACTCTTTCCTTTTAGTTTCGTCTTGTTGGCCAAGTACACATCCCATTGAGTCCTCTAGGACTGTGAGGTAAATGATTAGTGGTCTTCCTTCCACTGGAGGTGATAGAATCGGCGGATTCAACAGATATTCCTTAATACTGTCGAAGGCAGTTTGGCAGTCTTCTGACCAAACGCAATCCTGGTTCTTTTTTAGTAACTTGAAAATCGGCGCACAAGTGGCAGTCATGAGGAATATGAACCTGGAGATGTAGTTCAAACATCCCAAGAATCCTTTGACTTGTTTTTCAGTTTTCAGAGAAGGCATTTCTTGAATGGCCTTGACCTTGTCAGGATCAACTTCAATTCCTTTCTGGCTGACGATGAACCCTAGTAGTTTCCCTGAACGGACACCAAAGGTGCACTTGTTGGGATTCAAGCGGAGCTTGAACTTTCTTAAACGTTCAAACAATTTTGACAGATGTTCAACGTGCTCATTCTCTGTTTTTGATTTTGCAATCATATCATCGACATATACCTCGATTTCTTTGTGTATCATGTCATGAAACAGAGTAATCATGGCCCTTTGATAGGTTGCCCCGACGTTCTTCAAACCGAACGGCATTACCTTGTAACAAAAGGTACCCCATGGGGTAATGAACGAAGTTTTCTCCATGTCTTTCGGCGCCATTTTAATCTGGTTATAACCCGAGAATCCATCCATGAAGGAGAAAACTTTGAACTTTGCTGTGCTGTCTACCAGCATGTCAATGTGTGGTAAAGGAAAATCGTCCTTTGGACTTGCCTTGTTCAGATCTCTGTAATCAACACACATTCTGACCTTTCCGTCCTTTTTGGGAACGGGTACGATGTTGGCTAACCATTGAGGATATTCAGATGTAGCGAGGAAACCCGCGTCAATCTGTTTTTGTACCTCCTCTTTGATTTTGATGGCCATGTCCGGGTGAGTCCGTCTCCACCTTTGCTTTACTGGCGGACATCCCGATCTTAACGGTAAGTGATGTTCCATGATGCTGGGATCCAACCCTGGCATATCCTGATAGGACCAAGCGAATACATCGGGGAATTCTTTGAGAAGCTTTATCAAATCCTCTCTGGCAGTTGGATTGAGCAATGCTCCGATCCTGATTTCTTTTCTCTCTTGCTCTGAACCCAAGTTTACCATTTCCAACGGTTCTTTGTGAGGTTCAATAGACCTTTCCTCTTGTCTAAGTAATCGGGAGATCTCTTCTGGAATTTCATTATCATTTTCTTCTTCAGCCTCGAATACCGGGAACTCAAAGTTGGGAGAAGGCATTGGATCGTATGTTTCCACAGGGTGTAAAACAAGCAATCTGCATGACGTGATGATTCGTGTTTAGAAGAGATAGAGGAAAATGCAAGTGTGTGCAGTGTATTATATTACTGCTTGTTTTTATTATTGAATTGTTTTTTTAGGATTACCATTTTTTGAGAAAAGCAAAAAGAGAAAACATCAATTAATGCAAAAATTACAGAACGACGTTATTTTATTAATGAACAAGTCGATACTTGAAACTACAGCCCTATAAAACAAAACTCTGTCGCTTCGGGCAAAGCGAAGAGGGAAATTTTACAGAAAGCGAGCCCTATCAAAACATCCATTTCACCTGGGCAAGGTGAAAGGTTAAAGATGGCAATTACTTTGACTGGTGAACGACCTTTGGAACATCGACAACAACCTATTGGCGGCGAACTCCTCGGTGAATCACAAAGTTTGGCACCTTCCTCGATTTGTCTTCAGAAATAACGCTGATTTCTGGTGGAGTAGGATCATTGGAATCTGTCTCCCAGGCAGAATTGTCGTAGGAGAATTCCTCTGTTACATTTTGTATAGCATTTGTGCTCTCAGGTACATCTCCCCATCTAGTTGGCTGGATGTCTTCGAACCTAATGCGAGAGCTTTCGGGAGCGGTGTACTTGACCATGAAGTCAAACTTTCCACTTGGTTGTCCCAGAGTGTCCCAAACTTCTTTGGAACTGGAGGAGTCATCCCTCTCGATGACGTTGACCTCGGGAAAAGCATAGTTGATGAATTCAAGTCCTGCGAACGTTGCGAATTCATCTTCATGTTGAGTATTTTATGAATGACCTGAGTGTTGATCCCATGACATGGTGGGGACACAGGTATTCTGTTCAATGATGGTCAGCTAATTTTCATTGTTCGGCTGACTTTCTTGCCCCAAGTTTCCTGGGTAAGGTTGCCACATTGGCAGACCATCCATTGGGCCATAGTAGTTATAGTCGAAATTACCTTTTATCGGAGTGTCTTCCTCTAATGAATTTGGCGGAGCACAGCATCCTTTCGGGTCACAATCTCCATACATCATTTCGACATCTGATCTTGGTATAAATCTCGGACTTTCTGTAGGAAAGTAAAACGACATAAACATCTCTTCTTGAGACATATAACCGTCCTTGTTAAGGTAGGACTTCCATTCTTCATCTGTGTAAGAGGGATCCTCCTCATTGATAGCATGTACTGCTTGAGACACTGGGTGAAGAAAACCTCCACTGTGAAAGAAGTTTTGAAGGGGATGAAGACTTTCATCGTTGGCAGCTGTCTGGGTACAGGTTACAGAAAAACCAAGACCGTTCTTTATTTTATTGTCAATAGGAATGATAAGCTGTCCCCATCCGATCGTATCGATACTCTCGACCGCTTTAATACATCGTTGTATGAGGAAATCGAGGTTCCTCCTTTGAACTGATTGTTCTTACTCACCGACAATGCTTGGAACTGCATTCCAATGACCTCCTCGGGTTCTATACCAGTAGATAATGATATGCTACTCACGAGTAAGGCCTGTTCCCCACAGACTGTGACAAGTTGATCGTTCTTGACGAACTTTAGCTTTTGGTGGAGGGTTGAAGTAACCGCTCCGGCCTGATGTATCCAAGGTCTTCCTAATAAACAACTGTACGTTGCCCGGATGTCCATGACCTGGAAAGTGACCTGGAAAGTGTGACGACCGATAGTTATGGGAAGATCAACTTTGCCGATAACTGTTTTTCTGGATCCGTCAAATGCCTTGACGACGACCTCGCTGACTCTCATCGGAGGGCCTTTGAATGATAATTGCATCAAAGTGGACTTCGGCATAACATTCAGGGCTGACCTTGTGTCTACCAGTACGCTGGCTAAAGCATCGTCCTGGCAGTTAACTGTAATATTGAGCGCCATGTTATGACGGCGACCCTCTTCGGGTAATTCCTCATCACTAAATCCCAAGTTGTTACAGGAAGTGATGTTAGAGACAATGCTATCGAACTGTCTGATTGTTACATCCTGTTCCACAAAGGCTTGCTCTAAGACTTTTTGTAGAGCCTCCTTGTGGGCTTCTGAACTGAGTAACAATGATAATACCGAGATCTTTGAAGGAGTCTGTAACAGTTGATCAACAATGTTGTATTCACTCCTTTGGATGAGCTTCAGCATCTCATTATTGTTTTTTGAAAGGTCGGGATTACTGGATTGACCGACTGGTGGATCGGGAGCTTCCGGCTGAAGTTCCTTTTCTTTGTTAGGTTCCCCAACCCCTCGGTTGAAGATTCTACCACTCCGTGTTACACGACTGATGTCTGCAACATTCACGATGGAGGGTAATGGGATTTCCTTTCCATTCTCGACTATTGTTGCACCGTATTTGTAAGGGATAGCCTTAGTTGATTCATACGGTAGTGGTCCCGGTAGATAGATGACTATGGGAACCTTCTGATTTTTTTGACCATCATAAGTAATCTCGATCAGTTCCCGGTTGGGAACTTTAGATTCGTCAAGTAGAGGGATGATGGCAAATACATCCCTGGTATGGTGATGACCCGAGATCGTGACAACATCCTCGACTTGATCGGCAAGGTAGTTCGGCGTCCAGTTGATGGGTCCAGAACCCGGATATGGACGAATTTCTCCACGATCCACCTGACCCTGGAGAGCTGCTCGCACAAGGTAGCATCCTTGGTTACTTTCCGAACAGACGCTACAACGGTCGTAATTGTGTGGTGGCACCTGGCCACACCCACTTTGAATACAATGTAACCTCACTAGGTTACCTTCCACTGATCGGACATCCTGACTTTGACGCCGAGTATGATTCCTGTTACTGATACTAATTTGCTGAGTATCTTCATCCATGTAGATCGGCATCCACCAATGATTTAACAAGTGCTGAAGTGCCTCCTGGACAAGGGTACAACCTTGATCGTTTTCGCAACCTGCTTTACAGCTTTGATAGTCATGTGATATTAAGAATCCGAGTCAGACCTGCTCAGCATGTAACTCTACCAGGTTGGTATTCATTACGCGAATATCGAAGATCTGAACCATATTGATCTGATAGGGATTACTCTCATGGTAGTCTTGGATCCATCCAAGATCCATCTGACGCTGGAGGGCCTCTTGTATGAAAGAGCATCCCTGTTTGTTTATCGAGCAAGTCAGACAGGAACTGTAATCGTGTCGCAGAAGATTATGATACTGGCTTTGCCTTGAGTGCATCGCCACTAAGTTGACATTCATTGCACGGATGTCGTGGTTCTGAATGACGTTGGAATTCGCATAGACCATGTTAACTCCACGAACTCGGTGCTCTTGGATCCATCCGAGATCCATCTGTTCCTGTAGAGCTGCTTGCACCACAGAACATCCCTGGTTGTCTTTAGAGCAGATATCACACTGGTGATAGTTATGAGGTGGCACATGGCCATATCCACTCTGTCTGCAATGCATCTTGACCAAATTGGTCTTTAACAAGAGTACATTGTGAATTTGATAGACATTGTTAGTCTCTTCCTCTATCAAATTGACTGCAGCCTTCTCATGTTGAGGCAGCGGGTTCGTAAGAACATTGGGATTCGTATCCTTGAAAGATAAGAGCCCGTTCCTAACAAGCTTTTGCACGTCGGACTTGAAATTGAGACAAGTCTCTATGTTATGCCCTGGACCTCCTTGATGATAAGGGCACGTCTGATCCACCTTAAACCAAAAAGCCAGATTTTCCGGTACTGTAAGAGGAGATTTAGTCTGAATGTGCCCCTTAGCTAGCAGTAATGGAAGCAGCTCTGCGTACGTTACGGGTATAGGATCAAATCCTGGTGGTCGTGTTGTACGATTGTTGTTATATTGAGGACGAGCCTGCTGAAGAGGTTGTTGCGTCCTTTACTGATCAGGTTGGCTCTGCGTAACCTGAGGTTGATATGTAGGAATAGGCGCAGGATTGATAGCAGGAGTTACAGCTGCTACCGGCTGATAACGATGCCTTTGCTTTCCGAGAGAGATATTCCCAATATCTTGCTCTTTTTTCTTAGGGAGAGCACTACCGTATTTTTTAGTACCGCTTGTCGATCCAGTGTCTTTTACCAAACGTCCTTCTCGGACGGCTTCCTCAAGACGTACACCCATGCCGACCATCTCGGTGAAATCACTGGGCGCACTGGCAACCATTCGGTCATAGTAAAATGAGCTTAAGGTCTTTAAGAAGATCTTTGTCATCTCTTTTTCCTCAAGAGGTGGACAAATTTGAGCGGCAATTTCACGCCACCTTTGAGCATACTCCTTAAAGGTTTCCTTGTCCTTTTGCGACATTGATCTGAGTTGATCTCTGTCGGGTGCCATGTCCAAATTGTATTTGTATTGTTGGACGAAGGCAGTACCTAGATCTCTGAATGTACTGATCGTAGTACGGTTTAAACCCATGTACCATTTGAGTGCGGCACCGGTTAAAATATCCTGAAAGTAGTGAATCAGTAGGTCCTGATTATCCGTCTAAGCTGACATCTGCCGCACGTACATCACCAGATGGCTCTGAGGGCAAGAGTTACCCTTGTATTTTTCAAAGTCGGGCACTTGGAACTTGTGCGGGAGTTTCACATTGGGGACCAAGCATAGGTCTACGGCGTCCTTTCCAAATAGATCCTAACCGCGAATGGCTTGCAGTTCTTTCTGCATTTCCAAGAACTGTTCCTGGAATTCATCCATTCTATCGAACATAGTTTCCTTCTTACAGGAGGGTGTATGTGGAATCTGCCCTTCCGGGACAGTGTGCACCACAGGGGGTGGTGCCGTGACTACGGCAGTAAATCTTGGCGTTTCCCAAAGTTTGTAACCTTCAGGAGTCTTCAGTATGCCCCTGGCATCTTCGCTTTCCCGAAGTTTGTAACCTTCAGGCCCAGCGGCTTCTGTTGTGATTCCCTGATCTTCAGTGATCGGCGGAACATATCCTTCCGGGATATAGTTAACAGGCATGCCCCAAGGGCGATCTTTCGGCATTTGATACCTAGGATTATACTTCTCCACTATGGCCGTTTAGGTGATCTCTGAGATCGCAGTTCTTTGTAGCTGAGCTTCTGCCATGGCTTGCATGTTGTTACGAAGCTTTCTCATATCCTCTCTCAGAGCGTCGATCTCTTCTTTCAACTCTCTGTTTTCTTCCTCAAGATCATCCATCCTTTTCTGACGATTGGCCCGAGTATTGTACGAATGAGACAGTTTGACTCTAGAACCGAGACACAAACGTGAGATTCCTAAGGAAGAAGAATACGCGATGTGAGAATGATGAATGCAATGATTACATTAATTGTTTTTTGGTTTAATCAAAATAAACTTCGACAATTAGATTGCAAATATCAAACAGTGGGGAAACCCCTTTTTATTGAATTCGAAGGATTACAGAAATGGAAATACAGTAGATTACAAAGTGCAGAAACAAAAACCTAAGCTAATGGGTCCCGAGTCCTCTCTGAAGAGAAATCGGGTGCTGATTCTGGTATCTTTCTTTTCTTTGACCGGGGCTCTTGGGCCGTTGTCGGGTTGTCATTCCTTTGCCAGGTGAAAGGAGTGAGCAAATTTCTTTGGTCATCTTGATTTTCTACAGCATGTTGCTCTAAAATCTCAATCAGAGCATCTTTCTGCTTTAGTACTTGCTGTATTTTGATGCACTCTACGTCGAGGGTGCGGTACTTGTTCTTCCAGGACCTTCTTTCCTTTTGAACTTTGTTGAGAGTAACCTGAAGCTTTTCAGTCTCGGTCATGAAGTACATGACAAATTCCCTCGGCGGAAGAATTCCGTAACGAGGATAAGGAATCTTTAGCTTGAGAGCTCTAGTTTGTACCCAATGGAGATAAGGCTCCACCGAGACACAGTCCGATTTTCCCAGAGACTCTCGTCCTTTCTTATGAACGTATTTCCAAGCGTGCACTATTTCCATCTTTAATGCTCTGTCGTTTTCTCCTTCTTTGAAGAAAAGACCTTCCAGATGAACACCCAGTGGGACGTGTCTCATCGGGTATCCAAATTGACGGCGAACCAATACCGGATGGTAGTTGATTCCTCGTTTAGTTCCTATGAGGTGTACGTTGGGGAAGTTTCCATAACGGTCAATGATCCTAATTCCCTCATAGATCCTATTACACCAATCTATATCAGAGTTGGTAAGAGACATGATCTTCTGCGACCAACGTAAGGCGTTCTTGCAATCCCAAAAAGCAGCAGACTTGGGCAAGTAGGAGATAAACCATTTATAAAGTAGAGGTACACAGCATGTGATCTCCCCTCCACTGTACAAATTTCCCAAGTGTACAGAATGATACGCATCTGCGAGCAAAGTCGGCACAGGGTTTCCAATGAGAAAAACCTTAATGGAGTTGATATCAACGAAGTTATTGATGTTGGGAAACAAAAATAACCCGTAGGTGAGCAAGACAAAGATGCTTTCAAAAGCAGTCATGTTTCCTATACTGGCAAAATACAGGGCCTTCTTTGTCAAGAACTAGGCTGGCAAACCTTGGATGCCACCCTTAGCGGTCATGTGAGTCCTGACCTCAGACTCGTCCAAATGAATTGCTCTTGAAATGATCTGATTCTTTGGAATTTCTTCCAGTCCAGAAAATGGAGCTCGATCAGTGATATGTAAATCAGCTATATGAGAATACTCCTCCAGCGTTGGTGCAAGCTGGTAATCCGGGAATGTGAAACAGTGATAAACCGGATCGTAGAACTGAATGAGCGCATCCATGATTCCTTCAATCACATGGACTCTTAGCAGAGATAGTAAACCTCCGTGCTTGGCTCTAAAAGTCTCAGGGTTAGTGATCATCCTCGCTAACCTTCTCAAATCCTCTAGTTTTGGAACCTTGAAGGTATACCTATGAGTTCTTCTTCTACCGAAATCCATTAGTGCAATCCTCTTCTCTGCTATTTGCAATCCTAGTCTTAGTTTAATTTGAAAAACAGAGAGACTAGAAGAGAAGTTTTTTTGAATGTTTTAATGTTTTTTAGATGAATGCATGAATGCAGCACACAAAAACATAGAAAAAAACATGGGGTCAAAGGGTCGTTGTCATGAAGTCAAGGCTCTACCCATACCCAAAGGTTTATACTAGGGTGATTTTTGTACCTGTACTCATTATCATCAGCTCCTCCCAGGAAAGCAGAACAACAAGCGGATCGCCAGCGAGTTGTAGTGCAATCTTAGAGTAAGTGCCATTCACCGAGAATAGATCACCAGCCTCAAATGAGGGTAGTATCGCGTAACAACTATTTTCGATAGCTTCCGCACTACAAAAGGGTTTAGCTCCTCAGCTTCTCAGACTTAACAATCGGCCCATTGTCTAGGTGAGAGAATGGGTTACATTGGTCAGCCTCCACTGAGGTTGATGGTCGACCCCGTCACCATCACTTATCTTAAGTGTATACTCAATCTTTCCACATACGGCATCACTCGCATTCCCATTAGCAGAAAAATAAACATGTATAGCAATTCGGAAAAGCAGTACATATATTTGTCCTAAATATCCTAGACCTTTAAAGCTAAGGATCCTAAGTTCCTGACAGAAATGGGTTCCCCGGCGGAAGCCCCAATCTGTGGTATTCACATAAGTGAAGAGAAAAGGAAGACCGTGCTTAGATCTAACTTTGAATGGCCCCACGGTGGGCGCCACTTTTCTGAAGCGAGCGATTTTGGACGCGGTTCTTAAGCGTTGGTCGCTCTCTGCGGTTGAGCTTAAACTAAAGGTCGATTCATTTTTTATCCTATTGTGAGCTGAATAAGGAAGGGAAATAGATGTCTCCAATTAACCCTGCTTTGCATACTGAGTTTAAACAGTGGTCTGTTAGGTTACGAATGCTATTAATGTGGGGGGCCTTTGTACTGGTTATTTGTATTTTCGCCAATACTGGTTCTTATCTAGGCAGAAGTCTTCTGGTGGGGAACAAGGATTAGGATGTTAGGACTGATGCTATGGGATAGGTACATGAGAGTATGGGATTTGGGTTTTTTGTTGATTGTGCTCGCTAAGATTTTTCTTTCAATCTTATGCCTACGTATTCCCGTTTACTGAAACAGGGAAATCAGAGCGTTCGTAGTTCCTCCTATTCTATGGGAGGAAATGGGTGTTTTTGGTGTCTTGTTCAAAGCCCAAGACGTGAAGCGAAAGGTGATTTGTATCTTGTTCAAAGCCCAAGATGTGAAGCTAAAAAGTCTATTTGTGTCTTGTTCAAAGCCCAAGACGTGAAGCGAAAGGACCTCGACTTTAGAGAGAATTTGTCATCTCTAAAGAAGGGTGTGTCCGTCACAATTGTTGGGTGACTGATTATAAAGGAGAATTACTTTAACCGGGATACGTGGATCCTAGCAATGCCATAATTTCCTTTAAAGGGGGTTTGAACCTGAAGGAGAAGACTTTAACTCAGTGTAGAGCAATGCTATCTTTCCTTAGGAATTTCTCATGCTAAAAGAGGGACAGTGGCATGGATGTAGATGATCCAGAGGCTTGTCGCTTACAGCGATTAGATGAAAGGGAAGGAGTTGTTGATGTTTGTGTACTGTGAACGAGGCACAACTTTGATGCTAAAAGGTTGATTGGATCAACCAGTGGTTTTCTTATATAAAGCCTAAGAGGAGGCTAATATGTGTCTCGTACAAAGCCCGAGAGAGAGGCTAAAAGGGTAGACTCAACAGGAGAATCCTTTATACTCAACAAGAGAGTGTTTTTGTATCTCGTACAAAGCCCGAGATGGAGGCGAAAAGGTTTGGACTCGATGATGGAGTCTTTTGGTATCTCGTATAAAGCCCGAGATGGAGGCTATTTGACTCAACAAGAGTTTTTTGTATCTCGTACGAAGCCCGAGATGGAGGCTGTTGTTTATTTGGCTCAATAAGAACCTTTTTTTGTATCTCGTACAAAGCCCGAGATGGAGGCGAAAAGGGTGGTTGACTCAACGAGGGAGTCTTTTATGTGTCTCGTACAAAGCCCGAGAGAGAGGCTAAACGTTGTTTGACTCCGCTGGGGGAGAATCATTGTACAAAGCCCAAGAGAGAGGCTAACTTCACTGAAGAAGGTTCATTATACAAAGCCTTAGAGGAGGCTATGGTTACTGTTTAAGTGACAGGTCCAGTATACTGATTTTGGAAGAGAAAATCAGTTCTTATATGAGCAACACTGTAATCATGGATTTGATTCAATGATCCGGGTTGTTCCTGTTCTTTAAGGAAGCGGGAAATCCGAAGGGTATTGAGACTGTCCGAGTCTGCGGTTTTCCTTCCTATTTAACGAAGGGGTAACTTGAGAATGTCTTTGAGACTCAAGGAAATTAGACTGTCCAAGTCTAGAGTTTCATCTTTTGTACTATGCTTTGAGAAACAATAGTAGACTCTATGAAAGGACTGTTCTATGAAGATGATTAAGTTCTGTTCCTATACCTTTAGGAGGTCGTCGGGACAATTTGTACGAAGCCCAAGAGGAGGCTGGAAACTTTTAAGAAGCCGACGGGTCCTTGTACTAAGCCCAAGAGGAGGCTATCATTCCCGGAGGAAGAGATCATTATACGAAGCCTAAGAGGAGGCTGTGAATACTTCTAAGAAGCCGGTGGGTCCTTGTACTAAGCCCAAGAGGAGGCTATGTTGCTTTTAGGAAGCCTGAGGGTCCTTGTACGATGCCCAAGAGGAGGCCGATGCTTTTAAGAAGCCGATGGGTCCCCAAACCCCGAGAAGTTCAAGGCAATGCTATTCACCGAGAATAGATCAAAGTCAGGAAAGTTCGAGAATTTGGAAGAAACTCAAGAGATGCCATTCACGGAGAAAAGATCATCTCTGGGGAGTAGAGTTTCTTGACAAGTACTTTTAAGAAGCCAGTGGGTCCCTAAACCCAGAGAAATTCAAGACATGCCATTCACCGAGAATAGATCAAGCCAGGAAAGTCCGAGAATTTGGAAGAAACTCAAGAGATGCCATTCATGGAGAAAAGATCATCTCTGGGGAATAGAGTTACTTTGACAACTTCTATGAGTGACAGTCTATGAAAGGGTTCACAGAGAATGCTGCCTTTCATATCTCCATATTGTTTAACCCCAAGAGGAGGGAAGACTGTGTCTGGTAATCCTATGGGGATTTAGTTTAGACTATTTCTAAGAGTGATCAACGGGCTTTAATACTAGACGTAGTTGCCGAGGAAACTCTAAATATCTATACTATTATTACACAGTTGATATGAGTTTATGAAAGAAGACTTACAGCGAGACAGCCCCACAATACAATTATATGTATATGAAAGCGGTAAATGAAAGCATATAAACACTTACTCGGTTGTAGAGCTTCCATGCTATTTGGTTAGTTGTTCAACAAAGAAAGATTGAAAACAACAGTATATTCAAAATCAAAGGAGAAAGTGCTTTGAAAAAGAAAGATTTGGGGCTTACAGCTCAAGGAGAGGCCCAGGGTTTTATCAGTGAGCGCACTGTTTGAATTTGTACAGAGGGACTTATACAAGTGACTGAGGCCCAAAAAATGTTTTCTGTACAAAGGGGTGGGTCTTACACTCTCTCAAGAGGCCCAAAAGGTTTTAAAGAAAAAGAGTGGGGCTTATAACACGATGGTTGGCCCAATTGATTTTTTCGTTTAAAATGGCGATCACGCCGAGGTTTTCTTTTAACGCAGAGGGACTTATACAATAAGTGAGGCCCCAAATATTTTGGTTAAAAAGGGATTGGGTCTTACACTCTAATAGAGGCCCAAAGAGTTTTAAAATGGGTCTTATAGCTCGAGGAGAGGCCCAAGGTATTTTGAAAAGGCGACGATCGCGCCGTTTGTTTTTGAAGGTATTGGAACTTATACAATAAGTGAGGCCCAAAAATGATTTGGTCAAAAAAAGGATTGGGTCTTACACTCTATTAGAGGCCCAAGTGTTTTGAAAATGATTTATGAGGGTTGGATTAATCCAAAAACCCTAATTTGTTTTCAAAAATGTATTTAATTGAATAAAAATTCAATTAAAATGATCAAAATTGTTTATCATATGAAAAACAAATTGTGATCTTGGATTAATGCTTCAAAAATTAAGTATTGACCTACAAAATAATTAGAAAGCATCAAAAGTTGCTAAATCAAGATGAAAAAAATATTTCAAATGTTAATAACAATTAAAACATTAATTCTTTGCAAAAATATAAATTATATGAAATAAATAATATTTTTTTGATTTTTTTATGAAATAAAATATTTTAACATTTTTGTGAATTATTAAAAAAAGAATCAACTCAAAATCATTAAAACTCAGAGAGAAATTAATTTTTGAATCAATTAAACAAAATCACAAAATTCAAATATTTGAATTTGGAAAAATGGCGCCAAGAACAAGCTGAAGAACACGCGTGTGTTCTTGAATTCTCAGATTTGCATTTTCTCTCCAATCTCACTGAATACTTAATCATATCATGTAATCCACATATCATTATGCTCGTTTCAACCTCACGATCATGTTTATAACACTTAATTTCATTTAAATTAAACATAAAACATGAAATCACGAAGAAACCTCAAGAACCCTAATTTCTGCGTGAAGGCTAGGATTTTTGATACACGATTCAAACAATGCAATTAATTGAGGGAAAACATTCCATGCATGATTATGAACATATGGCCAAATTATTGTGCGAGGAAATATGCATAGATTGAGAGATGACCAAGTTTATGCTTACCTCTAGGTCGTGACAGCAAGTGCAAAGTGATTTTTGACTTGGAGGTGTTACATATGAGTGGTGATGATCTGAACAGCTTCCCTACACCCTATGGATTGTGTTTGAATGCTTGGACTTGATTGAAATTGGCTGGATCACTTTGTGGTACCCCAGCTGCAACTTGTTTGAAAATTTGAGCAACCAGTTGGTGATTTTGTAAAATTGGTGTTTCAGAAGTGATCTAAGTGTTTGATCAGCTCATATGTGATGTATGTGAGGTGTGTGAGTGATTGGTTTGATTGGAAAAGCTCTTAAACTCAAAACCCGATAGCTACCTTGCTAAGAAAGGCATTTTTGCCAAGAGAAAGAGATTTTGAAGAAAGCATCTGTTAGATGGCTTAGGTATCCTCAAACTATTCACAATTGAGCTCTATTTATAGTAGAGCAAGTTTGTTTTGCAAGGAATAGTGAATGACAGCTGCTAAGTAGGTTTGGCCAATGTTGGCAAATGAAAATCCAAGTCTCCTCTAGCCATTGACTAGAGGTTAAGGCACAGAGCTTTGGTTCCCTTGGTCTTGGATAAGTCTTGACTGATTTCAGATGAGAATGGCTCAGTCCATGCCACCTTGATGCTTCCATTGAATGCTTTAATCCAAATTTGGAGTCTTGTCCCTATTTTGGACATTCTAGGTTCAACATGCTATTTCTTGTTCCATGGACTTTGGAGGCTTGGCTCAGTGATTGTCCCCTTTAGATTCAATCCTCTGAGGTGTCCAAGTGGATAGGAGCATTTGAATTTGGCTGATTTTGGTAAATCGAGCAAAGTTGCAAATTCTGCCTTGCCTTGACAGATTTCAGCAAGGCAACTTCCCAATGTCATATCTCATGACTCAAATGGAATTTGGCAATGTTCTTGGTCATTTTGGAAAGCCCTTACATCATACAACAACTGTTTGAACATGTTTGGTTTTGATCTCTTTTGAATCCAAGTGAAAAATCCCCCTACATTTGGCAAAAAGTGAAGACAAATTTGGACTTAGTGAAAATTTCACTAAGTGTTGGAAAAAGTGACATTTTCACTTTTCAGCCATTTTGATCACTCCATAACTCAAAATCCTTAATGAATTGGAGTTAGGTCTAGTTGATGTTTTTGTATAGGGTAATGAGGGCTACAAATCCTTCTTTGGATGAGAAAAAATGGCCTTGTGGTTTAGGAGTTATGATCCTCCAAAGTTGGTACCCTTGCCACTTTATTTTTAACTTAGAAAATTTTCTAAGTTTTTATGGTTACCCCTTTTACAAGTTAACCAACTTTTCTTGATTTTTATTGATGAATGATGATCCAAATCACACATTAACATCATTTTAGGGTTAAAAATCCATTTTGGTGAAAAATCTCAAAAAGTCAAAGTTGACTTTTGTGTACAGTTGACTTTTTATCAGATGAATTCCAAACTGTGCAATTCTTCAGGAAATCATGTCCTTGACCTAAATCAAACTTGATGGACATGTTCCATGGGTGTCATGGGGTATATTGAGGTATGTCGTAGGGTTTGGGAGCATGTCCTGGTCAAAAGTCAAAGTTACAGTTGACTTTTCCCTTAAAACCCTAATTGTGGTGCAGATGAAATTGAGACTTGTTGCTCAAGCTTCTTGGATTAATCCATTGTTCCAAATGGATCAATATAGTTCATTAGAGACCCTCAAACCCTCTCTTGAGGTCTTGGCTCATGATTTGTCCCAAAAGTCAACTTAGGGGTGAATTAGGTCAAGAAACCCTAATTCCTGATTTTTGATGTATGCATCCCCTGAGGCAAAATTGACTTGGTGATTGGGTCCATGAGGTTCCATGGAGTATATTAGGTTATGTTTTGGATCATTTGCTCATGCCCAGATTAAAATTTCCATCTGGAGGCCCTGGTCGACCAAAACCCTAATTTGGTGACGCTGGCGATCTTGAGGCTTGATCCACCTAGAAGGGAGCAACTTTGTGCTTAATCCTTGAAGTGGGAGTCCTTTTGATCCATTATGAATGTTTGGGAGGTTAGAAAAGTTGAAGATCATGTCATCCTTGATTGATCCTTTGTCTAAGCACTCAGAGAGGGCTTGAAACCCTAATTTGATTGCAGTGGATGTTCACCCATCTTTGGGGAGACTGATAAGGTATGATGGTTCCCCCATATTGTGATGATGATTTGCACAATGATGGGAAATCTTAGTGGTCAAAATTTGGGGTATGACAGTTTCTATGTATTCGTTGAAGGAGGCTCGTGCTGTAGTTGAAGCCGACAGTTCTAAGGGTTGGGGCCAACTTCTGGAAGTACCAATGAAGCAGGATGGGTTCATATTGGGATACAAGTTGTCACAAGCTCCTCTGAGGTTCAGAGGTCCTGTTATGTTTACCAGTGTTGGGTTCATTTTTGACCGAATTAATGCAATAGGGGAAGATGAAGTCGATAACGACTGTGACATGGATAGCTGGATCCGCCCCTGCATTCCAGGCCAAGAACTTTGCAACTGGTCTTCTAAAGAAGTCATCCTTGTCACTCGTGAAGAGTAATTTTCTTGTTTTTTACTTATGTCAAGTCCTACGTTATGCCCAATACGCGGTGACTCATTTGTAGGACCACATGATTTTGCTTTCAATGTCATCATAAATAAAAGGATGTTTTACATTCAAATGTTTCACTCCCTGTTTTTCATTTTTTCTTTTACATCTTTAAAAATGGCAATGTGTTTTTGTTTTATTCATTTTCGCATTCTTAATAAGACATAAAACATCACTCATGCAGATCCATCATCCCAGATCCCATCAATAATGATTCAGTTATGGCTCGGTATAATTTTGACAATCCAATTTAACAAGCTGAAGAGGAGACTGATAAAGACTGTGAACTTCCTGAGGAATTAGCCAGACTTTTGGAACAGGAGGAAAAAATCATTCAGCCTCATTAAGAGGATATTGAGATTGTAAATCTGGGTACCGAGGACGCCAAGAAAGAAATCAAAATTGGGGCTGCTTTGGAAGACAGTGTCAAGAGAATATTGGTTGAAATGCTACGAGAGTATGTGGACATCTTCGCTTGGTCTTACCATGATATGTTTGGGCTAGATACAGACATCTTTGTGCACCGTTTTCCTCTCAAAGAGGTTTATCATCCAGTCAAGCAGAAATTGAGAAGAACAAGATCAGATATGGCTGTCAAAATCAAAGAAGAGGTTCAGAAACAGTTGGATGATAGGTTTCTTGCTGTGACTAACTATCCTCCTTGGGTTGCTAATATTGTTCCTGTACCTAAGAAGGATGGAAAGGTCAGGATGTGCGTTGACTACCATGACTTGAATAGAGCAAGCCCGAAAGACGACTTCCCGCTCCCTCACATTGACATGTTAGTGGATAATACTGCTCAATATCATGTGTTTTCTTTCATGGATGGATATTTAGGTATAACCAAATCAAGATGGCCCCAGAAGACATGGAGAAAACAAATTTCATAACACCGTGGGGAACATTCTGTTATAAAGTAATGCCCTTTGGATTGAAAAATGTTGGGGCAACTTATCAGCGGGCGATGGTGACTCTCTTTCATAACATGATTCTGTAGGCTGCTAATTTCGACGCCTGGATTTTGTTCAGGGAATAGGTTTAAAAGATTTGTTAAAATATTTCGATAGAAGTCTGGTTCTGGTGAAAGAAGACCAGTCGAAAACGAGTGTTAAATTGGAGTAAAATATTTGGAGATTTTTCTAAGTATTGGAAATGCTTCGACAACTTGGTGCGAAGGCCTTGTTCGACTGACGTTTTAAAATTCAAATTTAGGAGGGAGATTCGTTTTGAAAATCAGACGCGTGGAATTCGTCCAGGACGTGAAGGCATGCATGATGCCATTTGTCAGCATTAGGGAAGATAGTTGTTGTCGACAGTTATTTCATTTGTATATAAATAGGGAATCATAGTGTTAGATTTCCGTGTTCGTTTCCAAATTTGTACAAGTTACTCAAGAATACTCAAAGTAACCGTGTGAGAGAAAAGAGTAGTTACTGAGAAAATGTACGTTTAAAAAACACCAGTTTTATTCCTTGCATTTTAATGAAGTTCTAAGTTATTCATTTACAGTTTCCTTTACATTTCTGCAATTTCATTCTTGCGATCTTATCACGTTTTTCGCCATTTCTTTTAAAAGTAAATCTTTATCATTTTTAGTCGAATTTTATCAGTATACGAAAACTATGACAAACTCAATGAACAAAAGGTTTTACTTTAATACAAATTGTCAAAATTATTAAAGCACATTGTCCTAGGATTTGTTTGATCGGTCCTGCAAGTAAACTAATTTTTCATAAATTAGGAGATCAGCGGTTGTTTGCTAATTTTCCAGGAAAACAAATTGGCACGCCCAATGGGACCTTGTGCAATTGACAATTTAAAACCTTTATTTTACACTATTTTGCAAAAAAATCTTCTTCGCTTCGTTGTATGAGACTAAGGAGTGGAAAGATAGCCATAAATAACGAAGAAAGACCTAGAAGAAGACGAGTGAGAGCGATGGCGAATCCAAATCCGCCAAACAATCAAAATTCCATAAATGATGGAGTGACACCCCCTATTCCTTCGACTGGGGGCAAAACGGCCTCAATACCAATATCAGAGGCTATACCATCGACAGAGGGGTATACACTAGCGCATTCAATCCCTCAAAGTGCGCCTAGTTTTTCTACTATGGGACCCCAAATGCCTCAAATGACCCCTCCCCCTTCAGGGAGTATGTACATGCCTTTTATATATGGCTTTTCGATGCCTCCAATAAATTGAGAGCAACCATATGGAATGCCAACGTTAGTAATGACAAGTTTACATAATGCGTCATCAGCATTTACGGAGCCAACGGTTAACATAACTTCGCCTTTACAAGGATCCGGTTCTGGTGTAAACCACATGGGTAGGATTAGTCAGCCTTTAGGAACTGGATATCAAACATATATGCTAAACATTACCAATAATTCTGCACAAGTAATTAGGCAACAAATGGATGAAAGCAACCATGATATGGTCCAAATGCTAGCCCAACAGATGGGGGTTATATTTAACCCTTTGATCCAAAACACTACACAAACAAATCAACAATTGGCAGCGCAGATAACACGCATTGCTGATTTCTTTGGTGTTCCTCAACCTCCCCAAAGGGAACGTGTAATTCAGAACCTAGGGGTAACCGTCGAAGAAGAACCTACTATAAATCAAAGACAACCAAATATCCCTCAGGCGGAAGTTTTGAACCAATGAGGGGTAGTCGAACCACCAGGGGTCGAAATCCCTATTCAACAAGAACCAAGGGTGTTGTTAGTAAACTGAAACCAGAATGCTGATACTATTATACAACAAATGCGTTGTAATGATGTGCCAGCAGAAAATAATTTGGCAGCCATGGTCAAAAGGGTTATGGTGCGAAATGGGATGAATGTAGGATTACAAAGGCCCAGTTATACTTCCCCCTTATCGGAATATATTTTGCAGCAAGAGTTACCCCATAGATGGAATGTTCCCAAGTTTACAAAATTTTCAAGGGATACTAGTGAATCGACGGTCGAACATGTGGCACGGTACTTAATTGAAGCAGGCGAAATAGCGCACAATGAGAATTTGAAAATAAAATATTTCCCTAGTTCCCTAATGAAAAATGCTTTTACTTGGTTTACCATATTACCTGTGAATTCGATACATACTTGGACCCAATTGGAGAGATTATTCCATGAACAATTCT
The DNA here is from genome assembly GCA_022829125.1 of Lathyrus tuberosus. NCBI lineage: Eukaryota > Viridiplantae > Streptophyta > Magnoliopsida > Fabales > Fabaceae > Lathyrus > Lathyrus tuberosus. The sequence goes on along the minus strand of JALAZF010000055.1, from coordinate 13,190,464 downwards.
ACATGGGACAAACGAAGATAAGTTTGAAAGAATTGGCTAGCGTCAAGAGAAAATTCTCAGAGCCAATTGATGATTAGAAAGAAAGTAGACACCTAGTACTTAAGAGACATGGCCCAATTGGCTGATAGGGTTAGACAGGTCGAACGACTAAAAGCCGAAAAAGCTAGGGATAATAAAAATAAAAAAGAAAGGATAATATGTCAGAGTTTATGAGGATGATGATGAAGATGGATCATCAAATGTCGACGAACCAGAGGTCGATTTGGCAGAATTAAAACAAGGGCCACCATATGCTTGCAAAGTCTTGGCTCCGTCGAATGGGAAAAACCCAATCGAATCGAAAAAGAACGACAAGTTCCCCAAAAGAACTTATACGTTTGACGTCACAAAGTGTGACGAAATATTTGATTTGTTAGTTAAGGATGGCCAAATGATAGTGCCACCTGGTACCAAAATGCCTCCTTTAGAACAGCAGAAAAAGAGAGGTTTTTGAAAATACCATAATTTTTTGGGTTATAAAACATCTCAATGTTTCATTTTCAGGGATCTAGTGAAGAATGCAATTAGAGATGGAAGGCTCAAATTCGGCGACAAGTCAAAGTCCCAGGTGAAGGCGGATTCAAACTCTTTGCAAGTTGCGGAGGCCCACTATGCAGAGCCATCCACGGTGAATTTGGTTGAAGCCACTGAGGGCTTCGACGACAACATGGAGATGATCGAGGCTGCTGATGGCTTCGACAACAACGTAAATATGGTGGAGGTTGCTTATGATCCCGCCAACAAATGCGACATGGTCGAAGTTACCACTGACTTCGTGAACCAGCCTGTGATGGTTAAGGTTACTGAAAACCTTGACGGAAAGATCATAGAGAACTACATTGCTGAGGCCACTGATGACGTCAATAACGAAACTACTGAAGTTTTCGCCAGAGTCTACAATGAAACTACTGACGGTTACGTCCAAATTTACTATGAAACTACTGAAGGTTTCGCTAAAGTCAATAACGAAACTACTGAGGGTTTCGTCCAGATCAATAATGAGACCACTAAGGGTTTCTCCCAAGTTAACAAAGGGACCACTGAAGGTTCCTATAAACAGGCTGCTGTTGGCCTCCTCAAGAGAACCATGGAGGATCCAAAGGAGAAGATTGTCGAATTCGTCAGCCAACAAGTTACCAAGGGTTCATCTCTAAAGGGACCAACAAAGGAAGCCACTGAGGGTTTCAACCGTATCAAGAAGGAACACGAGGTCAATGAGGGCCTCAGTTTGAAGTTGAATAAACTAAGCATTGCAACTTAGTCAACTGCCAACGTGAATATGGTAGAAGTATCTCAGAATGTTTCAGTGCAGGTTGACGAAGAACATCGATGGGAGGAGTACCATAAACTAGCGTATCCCAAGGAGGAAGAAAATTTGGCAGATTTCATACATAGATGCCAGAGGAAAAGATCTGAAGTAATGCTTTTTCCTCGTTGTAGTGCCGTCTTCAACAAAAAGGCAGCACAAAACCTGGAGGGAGTGGAGAGGGCGAAAAGAAGGGGAAAGTGGAAATCTTCCCAACCTGCAGGAGGAGAAAGATTTGACCCCAGAAGAGGAGACCACAACACTTAGAGGTTAGGGGGGAGATACCCAAACACTTTCAAGCCTACAAATAAGGCTCCAGATGATATATGGGTCAACCCAATCCGACAGGCTCAGGGGCAAAGGAAATGGAGAGACTTTGAAGTACAAAAGGGATCCTCTCTGACAGGAAAAAAGGAAGTCGAAACGCCCAAAAGGATGCCTTACCCCTCCAAAAACTACAAAGGTAAGAACCCAATGACAAAGTCTTAGTGGAGAAGGTTTCAACGTCGGAAGAAACCAGAGAAGGAAGCTGGTGAAAAGGCCAAGCCAGAAACCAGCAGCAATGTGCAAACCTTGAGTCAGAAAGAAGAGTCAAAGGATAAGAAGTAGTTCAGTGTTCCAGAACAGGTATCGTCGAAGGAGGACGTGACCAGGGATGACGAGATGACCGATGATTTTAACACAGAATTGGAGGCGTCTTTCAACGTAATGTGTAACGTCGTCTCAGTACTCCCCAGGGAGTATGATCAAATAATGGAAGTCGAAGAGGAAGAGGAAGCTATGGAGGTCGAAACGGCCAAACATAGGCCAGATGACTCAATGAGGAGCCACCTGAAACCCCTGTTTATAAAAGAAAAAGTGGGTAATATAGGGGTGAATAAAATTTTGGTCGATGGAGGAGCGGCAGTCAATCTGATGCCGCATTACATGCTTAAAAAGATTGGGAAAGATGATTCTGACACCAAACCTCATAACATGGTGTTGTCAAATTACGAGGGAAAAGTAGGAACCACTATGGGTGTAATACAAGTAGATCTAACTGTCGGAACCATCACAAGGCCGACAATGTTTATGGTAATTTCCTCAAAGGCAAATTATAACCTGCTCTTAGGCAGGGAATGGATACACGGCATAGGTGTCGTCTCTTCATCAATGCATCAAAGAATAACAATTTGGCGCACAGACGGGATTGTCGAAAATATAGAGGCTGACCAGAGTTACTTTCTGGCTGAAGTAAACCAGGTTGACAGGCGAAGCTTCGACAGGAATCTGGCTCATATTGCTCCTTGTAGTCTAGCAACCTTCGACATGACGCCAACTGACAACGCCTTCTGCTCATTGTACCTTTATCCCACCCACGGGTTTCAGTGGGATAGAGAGGTAGTTGGCGAAGAAGACTATATTTTTGGAACCTCACACATCCAGTCAGCTGGCTGGGGCAGTGAATTTAGTGACAATGAGTGAGTCACTAGTTCTTGAAAAGATCGCGGCTTACATAGCCGAGAATAAACTCAAAGCGGCCTTAGAGGCCGAAGTAAAATACATGGTTGTCGAAGCTAACGAGATCGAAGCAGATCAACGAGGTCTTGGAAAGGATTTTGATATGGATCCACCTGACAAAGATCTAGGAGATTTGCAAAACCAGAGGCTCGACACGATTTATGATGATGAGCCATTAGGCTTCGAGAAGGATCCATTAGCAGCGAACATCAAGATGGTGGCACAGGATCCACTCAAAGAAATAGACTTGGGGTCGGGTGCAGAAAAAAGACCAACCTACATCAGCGCAAAAGTGATCCCCCAAATCAAGGTCAAAATAGTCCAGTTGCTGAAGGAATTCAAGGTTTGTTTCGCATAGGACTACGACGAAATGTCTGGGCTGGATAGGAATCTGGTCGAATTAAGGCTACCAATAAAATCTGGGAGGAAACCTGTTAAGCAAACTCCAAGGAGATTCGCACCAGAGATCCTCTCAAAGATCAAAGAAGAAGTAGAAAGACTCCTCAGATGTGAGTTCATCCGCCCGACCAGGTATGTCGAATGGGTTGCTAATATAGTTCATGTTATAAAGAAAAATGGCAAACTGAGGGTATGTATTGATTTTCGAGATTTGAATTCTGCTACCCCAAAGGATGAATATCCTATGCTAGTGGCGAAAATGCTTGTCGATTCTGCCGCAGGCCATGAGTACCTTAGTATGCTTGATGGGTACTCTGGTTATAACTAAATTTTTATTGTTGAGGAAGATGTTCCTAAAACGGCATTTCGATGCCCTGGAGCCTTAGGCACCTACGAATGGGTGGTAATGCCTTTTGGCTTAAAGAATGCTGGGGCAACATACCAGCGAGCAATGAATTCGATTTTTCACGATTTCATTGAGGCTTTTATGCAGATTTATATTGACGATATTGTTATTAAGTCTGTTTTAGGAAAACGTCATATAAACCATCTTCGACAGTCCTTTAAAAGTATGAGGAAGTTTGGTCTGAAGATGAATCCTCTCAAATGTGCGTTTTGTGTGCAGGAGGGAGACTTCCTAGGCTTTGTGGTCCACAAGAAAGGGATCGAAATTAATCAGAACAAGGCCAAGGCAATAATGGAGGCGAAAACGCCATCTACAAAGAAGGAATTGCAGTCTCTACTTGGCAAGATCAACTTTCTCAGGAGGTTCATCTTCAACCTTAGTGGGAAGACGCAAGCCTTTTCCCCTCTACTTCGACTGAAGAGGGAAGACTTCGAATGGGGGCAAGAGCAGCAGGATTCCTTCGACAAGATCAAGGAGTACCTGATGCATCCTCTAATTTTAATGTCACCTTGTAGAAGTAGGAGTATGAGGTTGTACATATCTGCGTCGGACAAGACATTAGGGAGCATGTTGGCTCAAGAGGATGAGAATGGTGTTGAAAGAGCCATTTATTACCTCAGTAGGGTCTTGAACGATGCGGAAACTAGATATAGTGTAATAAAAAAGTTGTGTTTGTGTTTATACTTTTCATGTACGAAATTGAAGCACTATATAAAACCAGTGGATGTTTTTGTATCTTCTCATTTCGATGTTATAAAATACATGTTATCTAAACCAATTTTGCATAGTCGAATTGGAAAGTGAGCATTAACATTAACTGAGTATTCTTTGACATATTTACCTTTAAAGGCTGTCAAAGGACAAGTAGTGGCTGATTTCATAGTCGACCACGCTATAAACGAAAAGTCTTTGGACTACATTGAACTAGAACCATGGAAGTTATACTTCGATGACTCTAGTCATAAAAATGTAACTGGAATAGGAGTTCTTATTATTTCTCCTAACAAAATTCCAACAAAATTTAAGTACAAAGTTGAAGGCCTATGTTCAAATAATGAGGCAGAATATGAGGCTTTAATAGACGGACTTGAAATTTTGTTGGAATTGGGGGCAACTCGGGTCGAAATAATGGGCGACTCTGAGTTAGTCATAAAGCAAATAACAAAGGAGTACAAATGTGTCAAAGAAAATTTGATCATGTACTTTGTAATAGCTAATCGACTCTTGAAAAGATTCGATATGGTTATGATTCGACATATCCCTCGAATAGAAAACCAGGAGGCAAATGACTTAGCACAAATTGCTTCTGGTTACAAAGAATCAAAAATAAAATTGCAAAGAGCCATTGAGGTTAGAGGAAGAGTCGTGTCAGCCAGATTATCCCCACCAGATTTGGAGACGATAAAGCTAGGATATGCTGACGAAGAAAATTTTGAAATTTTTAACATAGATAGTTCGGTGATTGGAGACTGGAGGAGGCCCATAATAAAGTATCTACAAAATCCAACAGGACCAGTCAAATGGAAAATAAAGTATCGAGCTTTAAGTTATGTCATTTTGGGTAACGAACTGTTTAAGAAAACTCCTGGGGGATATTGCTTAAGTGCTTAAGTGAATCCGAAGCATACATAGATTTGCCGAATGTACATAGTGGGGCATGCGGTGCGCATCACGTAGGCCATAAGATGAAGTGGTTATTATTCTGACAAGGAATGTATTGGCCAACTATGTTAAAAGATTGCGTCGAATTTGCGAAAGGATGCCAAAAGTGCCAGGTGCACGCAGGGATACCACATATTCCTGCAAGTGAGTTGCATTATATAGTAAAACCTTGGCCCTTTAGAGGTTGGGCTTTGGATTTAATTGGAGAAATTCGAACAACATCTTCAAAAAGCCAAAAGTTTATTTTGGTTGGTATCGATTATTTCACAAAATGGATCGAAGTCATACCTTTAGTGAATGTGGATCAAGAGGCAGTGATCGAATTTATTCAAAAACACATCATCTATAGGTTTGGGATCCCAGAAACAATAACAACGGATCAAGGATATATTTTTACTGGTAAAAATATGCAGGCTTTTGCAAAAGAAACGGGGTTCAAACTCCTCACATGAACACTTACTACGCTTAAGCCAACGGACAAGTCAAAGCGGCAAACAAAGTTGTAATTGGTTTGATAAAGAAGCATGTGGGAAGAAAGCCAAAGAATTGGCACAAGACTTTGGACCAAATTCTATGGGATTGTCGAACCTCTCCTAAGGAAGCTACCAATGCTACGCCTTTTCGGCTTACATATGGACATGATGCAGTCTTGTCGGTCGAAATATAGTTACAATCAACAAGAGTCCAAAGGCATCATGAAATCACATCAGATTCGTATTGGAATATGATGATAGACGAGTTGGTCTATTTAGACGAAGAGAGGTTAAATGCGCTGGAGTTATTGAAAAGGCAAAAAGAAAGGGTGGAAAAATCCTACAATAAAAGAGTAAAAGGCAAGGTGTTTTCGACTGGGGACCTTGTTTGGAAAGTTATTCTTCCCATGGATCGAAAAGAGAAATTTATGGGAAAATGGTCTCCTAAATGGGAAGGACCCTTTCAAATTACTAAAGCGTTTTCGAACGACGCATATGAAGTTGAAGAGTTGCATAAAGATAAGCGAGTGCTAAAAATAAACGGGAAATATTTAAAAAATATAAGCCCATATTGCAAGAAGTAAAGATAGCAGTCGAATAATCATGCATAAAAAACAATTAACATGGTGGATTGAAATTTTTTCCGCCAAACAAATGGCTTAAGTGTCATTACAAAAATGAGGCCTTGAAAGGCCAAATAAAGCTACAAATGTTAAAAGGGAAATATTCTTTCAGTTTTTCAAATTTGGACTTCTGAATCTAAAGACGACGCTCGCAAAGGGCCTTACTAGTCGAAAGTTCCTCGATTTCTTTGCCAAGTTTTTGAGCCCTTTCGACATGGTGCACCCCAACTTCAAGTTCTTTAGTTATTTCCTCTTGGTTGATTTGTTGCAATTCTTCCTTGCGCTTTTTAGCCTGAGAAATTTTGTTTTAAAGAACGACAATTTGTTTCTCCCATTTGAGGATGTTTTCGTCACAGCTTGCTGCCTCTTTCCTATTTTGTTCAGGGGCCTTTTCCAATTCAGTTACTTTGTTAGTGGAACTTGAAGCGGTGTTCCACTCAGCAAGTTGTGTTTCTGACTTATTTTCAAGCTTTTTTGAGTAGTCTCAAAGCCGGTTAAAGTCTGCCACCACAAGGTCAATTAGAGAGGTCAGATCCACAACAACATCAGTCACTTCAGGAGGAGCCTCCAGGACATTGACTTGTTTCAAGATCTTTTTCAAGTCAAATTGAGCATACAAATCTTTCTCTAGGAGTTGAAACAAATCAATGTTGAGGATTTTCTGCCGAATCTGGGTCATCACTTCGTCCATGGATCTTGCGCTAGAAATGGTCCCTGAAGTAGTCAAACTACTGGTGGTGGTGTCAGCAAAGTTGTAAAGTGTATTGAGCATGGCCTTCAGATATTCCAATGGTCTTTGCACTTTCAAATTTTCAAGTTCCTCGTGAGAGAGACGGGTCAAAGTCGTGGTGGTTGAAGCAGCTTTGAGATGCTCATTAAGGTTTTTCTTGTCGTTTCTTCCTTCTTCATCCATAGAAGCCTTTGGAGTTGTTGGCTTTTCGCCTACTTTCTCTTCCTCATTTTCGTCATCAGTTTCGACCTCCCCGTCTTTCTCTTCGTCATCATCTTTTAAAGTGATGGGGGAGTTGTCTTCAGGATCACCTTCTGTGGTGAGTGCTGCGTTAGGCATCACTGTGTCCCCACCAACATCGACTAAGATATCATCCTCAGGACTAGTTTCTTCTTCAACTACATCTTGAAGTTTTTTAGAAACAGCGGTGGGCTGATTCACTTCAGTGGCTGATTCTTTGGTCGAATCCTTAGGGGAAGGCTTGAAGGCGCTTGTTGGCTTGTAAGTGGGATCGCTGCTAGTTTTTGGAAGGACTTGGACAAGAGGATGTCCATGAGTGTCAACAAGAACCTGGAGGATAAATAAGTCAAAAACTTTATCATAAGGAAAAAATGGCTTTAACTGTCGAAGTACAAAAGAACATACCTTGGGAATTTCAGTCTTGAGACTAGAACTCTCACTTTCGGCTAGAGCTGGGCTGACTTGCTTGGTAAGATTTTTGTGAGGAGTCTTCTCCAATATTCTGGAGGCGGAAGGTTTGGACTGTTGAGGCTTCAACGATTTCTTCTTCTTTTTTGAAGGCATGGTTTAGTCGGGTGATTTGTCACCATCATCAGATTCAGCAACTGGAGCGTCAGGTTCTTTTTCTTTTCTTTTCTTTGGCGTCGAAGGAGGTCTCGACTTCCCTGTAAAACAAAATGAGATTTTATTAGTATGTCTCAGAAAGAATAATAATGTATGAGGATTGGGATCAAGGAAAAGGCAAAACCATACCCTCGCCACGGGTTTCTTGGTGGTGTATTTTTGGTCTTCCACATCCTCTGCAGTTGACGCCTCGACGGTAGTTGACTTGATAGGATTTTTTATGGCTAAGAAGAAAGAAAAAAAGAAGTTAAACACAAATCAAAGATATATATGTTTAAATGAAAATAAGTGGTGTCGAGTATCTCCCCATTCCACACCTTCATATATAGGAGTTTCCACGCGAACATGTTCTATGTCAATATGAAGGTGGCCTTTGAAATTGTCCAAGGTGTACTTAGTCGGAACCACTCGCTTAGCGCATTTTTGATATTCTTGGAAAAGAAGTTTCATGGAATCCCCACAAGTGAACCAATCTGGAAATGGAGGGCTAAAAGCCACACCAAATTCAGCAGAAGGTAGAGGAGGGAATTTTGGTGGATAGAAGTTAAAAGTTATCTCATAACGTTGATCTGGTCGAACATATGAAGGTAGTTTTAACTCATCCAGTTTTCTTGTAAATTTCTCTTTCAAAGTTACGGCTGCTTCGCTTATCGTTCGACTAAGTTCATTGGGCCTATAGGCAATTTTAAAGTATTTCTGGAGTGCTTGGATCTCTTTGATGTGTCTTGAAGTACCTTTCTTCGACTTGTCCTATACAAGGGCGAAAGCTTTGGTCAGTTGAATAGTGAAGGAAGGCACGTTGAAAAATTGTGAATTATAGTACTCTCTCCACCAGTCATCAAACTCTTGAGTACAGAGGAAGCTGGGTTTAAAAGGCACTGGTTGAATTTTGACCAGATTTGAGTATCTCTCTAGGAGTTTGGTGCACTCAGCTTCGTTATGCGTCATGTTGTAGTGTATCAAAGAGACTTTCTTTGAAAAGAGGGGTTAGAGTTTTATCTAAATTAACCCAAATTGTCGAGTGACCAGATTGGGTTGGTAATTGACAAGTGAAATTTTCAGCTTTGAGGGGCTGATCTTGGAGGCTAAGAGCCTAGGGGTTAGAAAAGATTCCCAGACATCAAGGAATTCTGTTTCTTGGGTTTTCGACTCTACGGGGAGCTTCCTGGTAAACCATTCTGGCCCAATTTTTCTGTTGGTGAAAGGAGCCATATTAGAAGTAAAGTTATGACATTTAGCAAACATCATAACGTATCCAGTAAAGTTTTGTTGGAGGCTCAGACATTCGTCATTAGGAGTTAGCAGCGCTAGTCTAGTTCCTTCGACTCTTCTATCCTTCAGGGCAGTTTCGTCCACAGGGTTTTTTTTGGATAGGGAAGCTTCGAATGTGGCACTAAGCCATAGTTGTAGGAGCCAGAATGGTCCTGACAATAGAAGATTTCCCTTATCTGTGATGTTCTTCAACAAAGTAACTCCTTCGCCAAGGGACTCATACAGATTGGCAAGGATGATTTCGCTGAGACATAGTTGGTGTTCAGCATGGAGTTGGTTTGCCATGGTGATATACATTTTCGCCACTTAGAGAGACCTAGTGTAGAAAATGCATCTCGACAACCAGAGTACTAAGAAGGCCGCATGTTCTTGGTTAGAGACCTCTTCAATTTCCTTATCATGATAATTCGCGATGTATGAGGTGAAGGTAGCCTTATTGGTGTCAAAGCCCATGGAGTCATCAGACAAGAGGTTGGGATCATAATCCACTCCAAGTGGGCTAAGGCCAGTTATGGAAGCTACGTTGAAAAGGGTGGGGGTGATCATTCTACAAGGGAGATGAAAATTATTGTAGGTACTGTCCCAGAAATAAAGAGAAGCCAGAAGCATAGATGGGCAATATCCAGGTCCTACCTTCGACAGCTGGATAAGATAAAAAATACCCATGGTTTTCCAATCCTCAGATTTGGCTGCCTCTATTTTTGTTAGCCAAGCTAAATAATTAGATGGGTCTTTCGACAGAGGGCAAGACCTAAAAATCCTAAAATTATTCATGTACCCTAGATTTATGGCTTCCCCGGAGGGTGATCCTTGACCATATACTTTGGATTTCTCATCTATGGTATTCTCTTGCTCAGTCCTAGGTCTAACCCCATTGGCTATTGGTTTATAATGATGGTAAGCTGGAAATAATTCCTTTACTTTTAAAGGATCTAGTGATAAATCAGGTAAGGGTCCTAACATCACATGTGATTTACTAGAAATGAGAATAGGAATAAGTACCTGTGACTGGTAAATGCGCCTTTTTTCCTCTTCATTGGGAGGATCTGGTATGTATTGCTGGTTCCCCACCACCTTTGGACCAAGAATCTTGTAAACGGGTGACAAGTTTTTGGACTTCTTGGAGTCTTTGCTCGTGACTTGAGGAGCTGTGGAAGAGGCCATGGTTGATTGTAGAAGAAAATGCAGAGAAAGATGAAGAAGATGAAGTTGCGTTGAAGAAAGTTATGGCTTAAGAAAAGGAGTGTGAAAAGTAAATAAGAAATTTTTTTAACTCATTTGTAGGTGGCAAAGAAAAAGGATGAAGCGATTAAAATTCAATACATTTTTCATTTAATGGAAAGATCGTGGGACACGCGGCAATTGTGAGTGGATGGATTAGACGGTGGAGTTGATTTTTTGACCCACGATATGCTAGGAATTAGGGTAGTGATAATGAAAGGATCTTAAAACGTGGGCTAAAGAGACGTTTCAGAAAAAGTGCAATGATGACTCTGATGTCACAAATGTCTAGCCATATGAACAGTTGTCTGTCGAACAATTGAAGGCGTCAAATTGTATTGGCAAAAAGTGATTTTCTCCCTTTATCGAAAATGCATTTTCTAGGGGGCAATTTGTAGGCTGATAATTTCGACGCCTGGATTTTATTCAGAAAATAGGTTTTAAAGATTTGTCAAAATATTTCGACAGAAGTCTGGTTCTGGTGAAAGAAGGTCAGTCGAAAACGAGTGTTAAATTGGAGTAAAATATTTGGAGATTTTTCTAAAAATTGAAAATGCTTCGACAACTTGGTGCGAAGGCCTTGTTCGACTAACGTTTTGAAATTCAAATTTAGGAGGGAGATTCGTTTTGAAAATTAGACGCGTGGAATTCGTCCAGGACGTGAAGGCATACATGATGCCATTTTTCAGCATTAGTGAAGATAGCTGTCGTCGACAGTTATTTCATTTGTATATAAATAGGGAGTCATAGTGTTAGATTTCCGTGTGCGTTTCCAAATTTGTACAAGTTACTCAAGAATAATCAAAGTAACCGTGTGAGAGAAAAGAGTAGTTACTAAGAAAATGTACGTTTGAAAAACACCAGTTTTATTCCTTGCATTTTAATGAAGTTCTAAGTTATTCATTTACAGTTTCCTTTACATTTCTGCAATTTCATTCTTGCAATCTTATCACGTTTTTCGCCATTTCTTTTAAAAGTAAATCTTTATCATTTTTAGTTGAATTCAACCAGTATACGAAAACTATGACAAACTCAATGAACAAAAGGTTTTACTTTAATACAAATTGTGAAAATTATTAAAGCACATTGTCCTAGGATTTGTTTGATCGGTCCTGCAAGTAAACTAATTTTCATAAATTAGGAGATCAGCGGTTGTTTGCTAATTTTCAAGGAAAACAGATTCACAAAGAGATTCAGGTATATGTTGATGACATGATTGTGAAGTCTCAAACGGAGGAAGAACATCTGGTTAACCTGCATAAATTATTTGAAAGATTGAGGAAATTCAAGATGAGGTTAAATCCGAACAAGTGCACCTTCGGGGTGAGGTCTGGTAAACTGCTGGGTTTTATTGTTAGTGAACAAGGTATCGAGGTTGATCCTACCAAGATAAAAGCAATACAAGAAATGCCTGAGCCGAAAACAAGAAAAGAGGTTCGTGGTTTCTTGGGGAGATTGAACTACATAGCTAGATTCATCTCTCATCTTACAGCCACATGCGAGCCAATATTCAAATTATTGAGAAAAGATCAAGCGGTCAGGTGGAATGAAAATGGTCAAAAAGCATTTGAAAAGATAAAAGAATACTTGCAGGAACCTCTGATCCTCATGCCTCCGATAGCAGGGAGACCATTGATTATGTACCTTATGGTTCTTGATAATTCAATGCGGTGTGTGCTCGGTCAACACGACGAGACAGGTAGAAAAGAGCATGCCTTCTACTACCTGAGTAAGATATTTACTGATTGTGAGTTGAGATACTCAATGCTGGAAAAGACATGTTGTGCACTCACTTTGGCAGCCAAGAATTTGAGGCAGTATATGTTAAACCATATGGCCCTGTTGATATCAAAGATGGATCCGATAAAATATGTGTTTGAGAAGCAAGCACTCAATGGAAGGATTGCGCATTGGCAGATGGTTTTGACAGAATACGATATCCAATGTGTCCCAAAAAGCCATCAAGGGAAGTGTTATGTCAGAATATCTCGCTCAATAACCGATTGAAGACTACCAACCGATGAAGTTTGAGTTTCCGGATGAAGATATTATGTACTTGAAAGCAAAAGATTGTGATGAGCCTTTGCCTGACGAAGGACCTAAGATTGGATCCCAGTGGGGTTTAATTTTTGATGGAGCTGTTAATGCATATGGCAATGGAATCCGGGCAATCATTACTACTCATAAGGGTTCCCATATACCTTTCACTATCCAATTGACGTTCGTATGTACCAACAATGAAGTAGAGTATGAAGCGTGTATCATGGGGTTAAAAGAGGCCATCAATTTGAGAATCAAGAATCTTGATGCGTACGGTGATTCAACATTGGTAATTAATCAGATTAAGGGTGAATGAGAGACTCGTCAGACAAACTTGGTACCTTATAAGAATTATACCAGAAGGTTATTTTCGTTCTTTGATAGGGTGGAGTTCCATCATGTACCCCGGGTTGAGAATCAGATGGCGGATTGGCAATGTTAGCGTCGATGTACAAAGTGAATCTGTGGAATAAAGTTCCAGCAATTAGAATCATGCGTCTTGATAGACCTGCCTTTGTGTTTGAGGCTGAAGAAATGTCAGATGGAAAACCATGGTTTCATTAAGTGCTTCCTCAAAAGCCATGAGTACCCATCCGTGGTATCCAGCAAAGACAATAAGACTCTGAGGTGACTAGCTGGTAATTTCTTTTTGAATGAGGACGATGTGTTGTATAAGAGGAACTTTGACATGGTCTTGTTACATTGTGTTAATGAACATGAGGCAGACCTGTTAATGGAAGAAGTTCACGAGGGTTCTTTCGATACTCATGCCAATGGGCATGCCATGGCCAGAAAATTGCTGATAGCAGGGTATTACTGGATGACTATGGAGTCCGATTACTTTAAATATGCCAGAAAATGCCATAAGTGCCAGATTTATGCTGATAAATTGCATATGCCACCAAATCCTATAAACATATTGACTTCTCCTTGGCCCTTCGTTATGTGGGGCATTGATATGATCGGAAAGATTGAGCCGACTGCCTCCAATGGGCATCGTTTTATTCTGGTTTCCATTGACTACTTCACCAAGTGGGTGGAAGCGGCTTTGTTTGCCAATGTTACTAAACAGGTAGTTTCCCGATTTATAAATAAGGACATCATCTGCCGTTATGGTATTCCTGAGAGAATCATTACTGATAATGGTTCGAATTTGAATAACAAGATGATGAAGGAGCTGTGCCAGAGCTTTAAAATTGAACATCACAATTTTTCTCCATATCGTCCGAAGATGAATGGTGTTGTTGAGGCAGCAAATAAGAATATCGAGAAGATTGTGCAGAAGATGGTTTTAACATACAAAGATTGGCACGAGATGTTGCCCTTTGCTTTACAAAATTATCGTACTTCGGTGCGTACATCGTCAGGGGAAACTCCTTTCTCACTGGTGTATAGTATGGAAGCAGTCCTACCGTTAGAAGTTGAGATTCCTTCTTTGAGAATTTTGGCGGATGTAAAGCTAAATGAGGCTGAATGGGTATGAACCAGATTAGATCAACTGAACCTTATCAAGGAGAAACGACAGGCAGCTATTGCACATGGTCGATTATACCAGAGCAGGATGAAGAAAGCCTTTGATCAAAAAGTGTGTCATCGGTGTGTCATACCCCAAATTTTGACCACTAAGATTTCCCAGCATTGTGCAAATCATCACCATAATATGGGTAATTCATCATGTCTCATTAGTCTCACCAAAGATGGGTGAGCATCCACTACAATCAAAATTAGGGTTTCAGGCCCTCTCAGAGTTCTTAGACAAAGGATCAATCAAGGAATGACATGATATTCAACTTGTCTAACCTCTAAAACATCCAAAATGGATCAAGAGGACTCCCACTTCAAGTATTAAGCACAAGATTGCTCCCATCTAGGTGGATCAAGCTTCAAGATCGCCAGTGTCACCAAATTAGGGTTTTGGTCGACCAGGGCCTCCAGATGGAAATTTTCATCTGGGCATGAGGCAATGATTCAAAACATATCCTAATATACTCCATGGAACCTCATGGACCCAATCATTAAGTCAATTTGGCCTCAAGGGATGCATACATCAAAAATCAGGAATTAGGGTTTCTTGACCTAATTCACCCCTAAGTTGACTTTTGGGACAAATCATGAACCAAGACCTCAAGACATGATTTGAGGGTCTCTAATACACCATATTGATCCATTTGGAATAATGGATTGATCCAAGAAGCTTGAGCAACAAGTTTCAATTTCATCTGAACCACAGTTAGGGTTTTGCGAGAAAAGTCAACTGTAGCTTTGACTTTTGACCAGGACATGCTCCCAAACCCTAGGACATGATTCAATACACCCTATAACACCCATGGAACATGTCCATCAAGTTTGATTTAGGTCAAGGACATGATTTACTAAAGGATTGCACAGTTTGGAATTCATTTGATTAAAAGTCAACTGTGCACAAAAGCCAACTTTGACTTTTTGAGATTTTTCACAAAAATGGATTTTTAACCCTAAAATGATGTTAATGTATGATTTGAATCATCATTCATCAAGAAAAATCAAAGAAAGTGGGATAACTTGTAAAAGGGGTAACCATAAAAACTTAGAAAATTTTCTAAGTTATGAAATAAAGTGCAAAGGTACCAACTTTGGAGGATCATAACTCCTAAACCACAAAGCCATTCTTCCCCATCCAAAGCTTAATTTGTAGATCTAATTGCCCTCTACAAAAGATTCATACTGATCTATGTCCAAATTCCTCATGGATTTTGAGTTATGGAGTGATCAAAATCAAGAAAAGTCACTTTGTTCCAACACTTGGTGAAAATTTCACTAAGTCAGAATCTGCCTTACTTTTTTCCAAATGTAGGGGGATTTTTCACTTGGATCCAAAAGGTATCAAAACCAAATATGATCAGACAGTTGTTGTATCATGTAAGGGCTTTCCAAAATGGCCAAGAACATTACCAAATTCAATTTGAGCTTTGAGATATGGTAGTGGCAAGATGCCTTGCTGAAATCTGCCAAGGCAAGGCAGATTTTTGTACTTTTGGTCGATTTGCCAAAATCAGCCCATTCCAAGCCTTGTCATCACTTTGGACACATCTGAGGATTGAATCTAAAGGGGACAATCACTGAGCCAAGCCTCCAAAGTCCCTAGAACAAGAAATAACACGCCAAACCTAGAATTGCCTAAAATAGGGACAAGACTCCAATTTTGGATTGAAGCATTCAATGGAAGCACCAAGGTGGCATGGACTGAGCTATTAGCAACTAAATTCAGTCAAGACTTATCCAAGACCAAGGGGACTAGCAGCCTGTGCCCTAACCTCTAGTCAATGGCTAGAGGAGACTTGGATTTTCATTTGCCAACATTGGCCAACCCTACTCAGCAGTTGTCATTCACTATTCCTTGCAAAACAAACTTGCTCTACTATAAATAGAGCTCAATTGTGATCAGTTTAAGTACACTAAAGGCCTACAACACTTGCCTTTCTCAAAATCCAATTCTCACTCTCAAAAATGCCTTTCTTAGCAAGTAACTATCGAGTTTTTCAGTAGAGATCAATTTCACTCAAACCAATCACACACACACCTTACATACATCATATGTGAGCTGATCAAACACTTAAACAACATCTGGAACACTGATTTCTCAGAATCACCAGTCAATTGCTCAAGGTTTTAACCAAGTTGCAGTTGAGATGCCATGAAGTGATCCAGCCAATTTCCATCAAGTCCAAGCATTCAAACACACTCCATAGGGTGTAGGGAAGCTGTTCAGATCATCACAACCCATCTGTAACACCTCCAACTCAGAAATCACTTTGAACTTGCTGCCACGACCTAGAGGTAAGCCTAAACTTGGTCATCTCTCAATCTATGCATATTTCCTCGCACAATACTTTTGTCAAATGTTCATAATCATGCATGGAATGTTTCCCCTCAATTAATTGCTTTGCTTGAATCGTGTATAAAAATTCTCAGCCTTCATGCAGAAATTAGGGTTCTTGAGGTTTTGTCTTGACTTTTTATTCCATGTTTAATATAAATGAAATTAAATACCATAGACATGATCGTGAGGTTGAGACGAGCAGATTGGTATGTGGATTGCATGATATGATCAAGTATTCAGTGAGATTGGAGAGAAAATACAAATCTGGGCAAAACCCAGAACACGCGCGTGTTCTTGGGGTGTTCTTGGCGCCCTTTTTGAAAATTAAAATATTTGAATTTTGTGATTTTATTTAATTGATTCAAAAATTAATTTCTCTCTGAGTTTTAATGATTTTGAGTTGATTCTTTTTTTAATAATTCACAAAAATGTTAAAATATTCTATTTACCCAAAAAATCCCAAAAATATTATTTATTTCATATAATTGATATTTTTGCAAAGAATTAATGTTTTAATTGTTTTTGACATTTAAAATATTTTTTCCTTATTGATTTTGCAGATTTTAATGAATTCTAATCATTTTGTAGGGCAAAACTTGATTTATGAAGCATTAATCCAAGATCACAATTTGTTTTCCACATGTTAAACAATTTTGATCATTTTAATTGAATATTTTATTCAATTAAAACACATTTTGAAAACAAATTAGGGTTTTTGATTAATTCAACCCTCATAAATCATTTTCAAAACACTTTTGGGCCTCTTGAGAGAGTGTAAGACCCAAACCCCCTTGTACAAACAATTTTGGGCCTCACTTATTGTATAAGTCCCTCTATACAAGTAAACTGCACGATCGTCACCTTTTTAAAAAATCAATTGGGCCTCTCCTCGAGCTATAAGACCCATTCAAAACTTTTGGGCCTCTATTAGAGTGTAAGACCCAATCCCCTTTTAACCAAAACAACTTTGGGCCTCAGATACTGTATAAGCCCCTTTGTGTTAAAAGAAAATCTCGGCGCGATCGCCATTTTAAACGAAAAAACATCTAGGCCTACCCTCGTGTTATAAGCCCCACTCTTTTTCTTTAAACCCTTTGGGCCTCTTGAGAGAGTGTAAGACCCATCCCTTTGTACAGCAAACAATTTTTGGGCCTCAGTCACTCGTATAAGTCTCTCTGTACAAATTCAACAGTGTGATCATTGATAAAATCCTGGGCCTCTCCTTGAGCTGTAAGCCCCAAATCTTTCTTTTTCAAAGCACTTTCTCCTTTGATCTTGAATATATTGTTGTTTTCCATTTTTCTTTGTTGAACAACTAACCGAACAACATGGAAGCTCTACAACCGAGTAAGTGTTTATCCGCTTTCATTTACCGCTTTCATATACATGTAACTGTATTGTGGGGCTGTTTCGCTGTAAGTCTTCTTTCATAAACTCATATCGACTGTGTAATAATAGTATAGATATTTAGAGTTTCCCCGACAACTACGTCTAGAACTAGGTAAAGCCGTTTTGATCACTCTTAGAAATAGACGAAACTAGATCCCCATAGGATTACCAGACACAGTCTTCCCTCCTCTTGGGGTTAAACAATATGGAGATGTGAAAGGCAGCTTCTTTTTGAACCCTTTCTCAGACTGTCACTCGTAGAACTTGTCAAAGAAACTCTACTCCCCAGAGATGATCTCTTCTCCATGAATTGCATCCCTTGAGTTTCTTCCAAATTCTCGAACTTTCCTGGCTTGATCTATTCTTTGTGAATGGCCTGTCTTGAACTTCTCGGGGTTTGGGGACCCACAGGCTTCTTAAAAGTACCCTTAGGAATTGTCAAGGAAGTCTACTCCCCAGAGATGATCTCTTCTCCGTGAATTGCATCCCTTGAGTTTCTTCTAAATTCTCAAACTTTCCTGGCTTGATCTATTCTTTGTGAATAGCCTGTCTTGAACTTCTCGGGGTTTGGGGACCCACAGGCTTCTTAAAGCATCCCCGCCTCCTCTTGGGCGTTGTACAAGGACCCGTCGGCTTCTTAGAAGTATTCACAGCCTTCTATTAGGCTTCGTATAAATGATTTCTTCCTCCAGGAATGATAGCCTCCTCTTGGGCTTAGTACAAATTGTCCCTCGGCTTCTTAAAAGTTTCCAGCCTCCTCTTGGGCTTCGTACAAATTATCCCGACGACCTCCTAAAGGTATAGGAACAAAAATCAGTCATCTTAATAGAACAGTCTTTCCAAGAGTCTACTACTGTTTCTTAAAGCATAGTACAAAATATGAAGCTCTAGACTTGGACACTCTAATTTCCTTGAGTCTCAAAGACATTCTCAAGCACCCTTCAAGAATAGGAAGCAACCCCGTAGACTTGGACAGTCTCAATACCCTTTAGATTTCCCATTTCCTCAAAGAAAAGGAAATATTCCTGATCCTCGAATACAAATCCCTGAGTACAACATTACTCATATAAGAACTGATTTTCTCTTTGAACCCATATACTGGTCACTCAAGTGAAACAGTACCCTCTTTCGCCTCCATCTCGGGCTTTGTACGTGATACAAAAAGGTTCTTATTGAATCAACACTTTCGCCTCCATCTCGGGCTTTATACTAGATACAAAAAAAAGGGACTCTTTTGTTGAGTCAACTCCCTTTTAGCCTCCATCTCGGGCTTCGTATGAGATACTAAAGCACTCTCTCGTTGAGGATAAAAGACTCTCTTATTGAGTCAAACACCTTTTTAGCCTCCGTCTTGGGCTTTGTACAAGACATAAATCACTCCCTTGTTGAGTATAAAACAACCCTTTTAGCCTCTCTCTCGGGCTTCGTACGAGACACATAAAACACCCTCTTGTTGGGCCAATAGCCTCCTCTTAGGCTTTGTATAAGAAAACCACTGGTTGATCCAATCAACCTTTTAGCATAAAAGTTGTGCCTCGTTCACAGTACACAAACATCAAAAACTCCTTCCCCTTCATCTAATCATTGTAAGCGGCAAGCCTCTGGATCATCTACATCCATGCCACTGTCCCTCTTTTAGCATGAGAAATTCCTAAGGAAAGATGGCATTGCTCACACTGAGTTAAAGTCTTCTCCTTCAGGTTGGAAATCTCCTATAAAGGAAATTATGGCATTGCCGGATTCACACATCCCGGTTAAAGTAATTCTCCTTTATAAACAGTTGTGACAGATAAACCCCTCTTTAGAGATGACAAATTCTCTCTAAAGTCAAACCCTTTTAGCTTCACATCTTGGGCTTTGAACAAGATACAAACTACCTTCAGCTTCACGTCTTTGAACAAGACACCAAAACACCATTTCCTCCCGTAGAATAGGAGGAACTACGATCGCTCTGATTTCCCTGTTTCGGAAAAACGGGAATATGTAGGCATAAGATTGAAAGAAAAATCTTAGCAAGCACACTAAACAAAAACCCAAAATCCCGTATACCAGTCAAAATATCCTAGTCCGTATTCCCCGCTAAAAGTTTAAATTCCCTGAAAATAACCTAAGAGAGGCCCCCCACATTGATAGCATCTGTAACCTAACAAACCGCTGTTTAAACTCAGTATGCAAGCAAGGTTAATTGGAGACATCTATTTCCCTTCCTTAGTCATCTCACAATAGGATAAAAAATGAATCGACCTGTAGTAACCCCACGGAGCGACAGTGCTTAAGAAACACGTCCAGTTTCGCTCACTACAGAAAAATGGCGCCCACCGTGGGGCCCAACTGTTTTCATATCTTAGGTAGAAGAAAAGGGATTTTCTGGGATAGGACTTTTTGTTGACTTCACTAGGATCTTAGGTAAAAACCCTTTAAGTGGGGAAGGAACCACAGAATGGCGACTCCGCCGGGGAGCCATTTTCTATCAGGAACATAAGATTCATAGCTTTTAAAAAGTCTAGGACATTAGGACAAATATATATACTGCTTTTCCTAATTGATATCTGTGTTTATTTTTCTGCTAATGGGAATGCGTGTGATGCCGCATGTGGAAAGATTGAGTATACACTTAAGATAAGTGATGGCGACGAGGTCGACCATCAACCTCAGTGGAGGCTTCCCAATGCAACCCATTCCCTCTCACAAGCAATGGGTCGATTGTGATGTCTGAGAAGCTGAGGAGCCAACCCTTTTGTAGTGCGGAAACTATCGGAAATAGTTGTCACGCGATACTACCCTCATTTGAGGCTGATGATCTATTCTCGGTGAATAGCATTTACTCTAAGATTTCATACGGCTCGCTGGCGATCCGCTTGCTATTTGTTATCCTGGGAGGAGCTGAAGATTTTGAGTACAGGTACAAAAATCACCCTAGTATAAACCTTTGGGAATGGGTAGAGCCTTGACTCCATGACAACGACCCTTTGACCCCATGTTTTTTCTATGTTTTTGTGTGCTGCATTCATGCATTCATTTAAAAAACCTTAAAACATTAAAAAATTTCTCTTCTAGTCTCTCTATCTTTTCAAAATAAACTAAGACTGTGATTGTAAATATCAGAGAAAAGGATTGCGCTAATGGATTTCGGTAGAAGAAGAACTCATAAGTACACCTTCAGGATTCCAAAATTAGAGGATTTAAGAGGTTTGGCGAGGATGATCACAAACCAAGAGGCTTTCAGAGCGAAGTACGGAGGTTTACTATCTCTGCTAAGGGCCCATATGATTGAGGGAATCATGGATGCGATCGTTCAGTTCTACGATTCGGTCTATCATTGTTTCACATTCCCGAATTACCGGCTAGCACCAACGCTGGAGGAATATTCTCATCTGATTGATCTACACATTACTGATCAAGCTCCATTTTCTGGACTGGAAGAAATTACAAAGAATCAGACCATTGCAAGAGCAATTCATTTGGACAAGTCTGAGGTCAGAACTCACATGACCACTAAGGGTGGCATACAAGGTTTGCCAGCCTAGTTCTTGACAAAGAAAGCCTTGTACTTCGCCAGTATCGGGAACGGGACTGCTTTTTAAAGCATCTTTGTTTTACTCACCTACGGGTTATTTTTGTTGCCCAACATTAATAACTTCGTCGATATCAACTCCATTAAGGTTTTTCTCATTGGAAACCCTGTGCCAACTTTGCTCGCAGATGCATATCATTCTGTACACTTAGGGAATTTGTACAGTGGAGGGGAGATCACATGCTGTGTACCTCTACTTTATAAATGGTTTATCTCCCATTTGCCTAAGTCTGCTACTTTTTGGGATCACAAGAGTGCCTTACGTTGGTCGCAGAAAATCATGTCTCTCACCAACTCTGACATTGATTGGTGTAATAGGATTTATGATGGGATCAGGATCATTGACCATTGTGGAAACTTCCCCAACGTACCCCTTATAGGAACTAAGGGAGGAATCAATTACCATCCAGTTCTCGTTCGTCGTCAATTTGGATACCCGATGAGGCACGTCCCGCGTAATGCTCATCTGGAAGGTCTTTTCTTCAAGGAAGGAGAAAATGACAGAGCACTAAAGACAGAAATAGTGCATGCTTGGAATATGTTCATAAGAAAGGACGGGAGTCTCTAGGAAAACGCGACTGTGTCTCGGTGGAGCCTTATCTCCACTGGGTACAAACTAGAGCTCTCAAGCTAAAGATGCCTTACCCTCGTCACGAAATTCTTCCACCGAGGGAGTCTATCATGTACTTCATGACTGAGACTGAAAAGCTTCAGGTTACTCTCAACAAAGTTCAACGGGAGAAGAGATCTTGGAAGAATAAGTACCACACCCTCAACGTGGAGTGCATTAAAATACAACAACTACTGAAAGATAAGGATGCTCTGATTGAAATTTTGGAGCAACATGCTGTAGAGAATCAAGATGACCAAAGGAATTTGCTCACTCCTTTCACCTGGAAAAGGAATGACAACCCGACAACGGCCCAAGAGCCCCGGTCAAAGAAAAGGAAAGTACCAGAGTCAGCACCCAATTTCTCTTCAGAGAGGACTCAGGACCCATTAGCTTAGGTTTCTGTTTCTGCACCTTGTAATCTACTGTATTTCCATTTCTATAATCCGTTGAATTCAATAAAAAGGGGTTTCCCCACTGTTTGATATTTGCAATCTAATTGTCGAAGTTTATTTTGATTAAACCAAAAAACAATTAATATAATCATTGCATTCATCATTCTCACATCCCGTATTCTTCTTACCTACGAATCTCACATTTGTGTCTCGGTTAGAGAGTCAAACTGTCTCATTCGTACAATACTCGGGCCAATCGTTAGAAAAAGATGGATGATCTTGAGGAAGAGAACAGAGAGTTGAAAGAAGAGATCGACGCTCTGAGAGAGGATATGAGAAAGCTTCGTAACAACATGCAAGCCATGGCAGAAGCTCAGCTACAAAGGACTGTGATCTCAGAGATCACCTCAACGCCCATAGTGGAGAAGTATGATCCTAGGTATCAAATGCCGAAAGATCGTCCTTGGGGCATGCCAGTTAACTATATCCCGGAAGGATATGTTCCGCGATCACTGAAGATCAGGGAATCATAATAGAAGCCGCTGGGCCTGAAGGTTACAAACTTTGGGAAAGCGAAGATGCCAGGGGCATACTAAAGATTCCTGATGGTTACAAACTTCGGGAAACGTCAAGATTCACTGCCGTAGTCACGGTACCACCCCCTGTGGTGTACACTGTCCCGGAAGGACAGATTCCACCGATACCTTATGGTAAGAAGGAAACTATGTTCGATAGAATGGATGAATTCCAGGAACAGTTCCTGGAAATGCAGAAGGAACTGCAAGCCATCTGCGGTCAGGATTTATTTGGAAAGGACGCCGCAGACCTTTGTCTGGTCCCCAATGTGAAAGTTCCGCACAAATTTCAAGTGCCCGACTTTGAAAAATACAAGGGTAACTCTTGCCCTCAGAGCCATCTGGTGATGTATGTTCGGCGAATGTCAGCTTAGACAGAGAATCAGGACCTACTGATTCACTACTTTCAGGATAGTTTAACCGGTGCCGCACTCAAATGGTACATGGATTTAAACCATACTACGATTAGCACATTCAGAGATCTTGGTACTGCCTTCGTCCAACAATACAAATAAAATTTGGACATGGCACCGGACAGAGATCAACTCAGATCAATGTCACAAAAGGATAAGGAAACCTTTAAGGAGTACACGCAGAGATGGCATGAAATTGCCGCTCAGATTTGTCCACCTCTTGAGGAAAAAGAGATAACAAAGATCTTCTTAAAGACCTTAAGCTCATTTTACTATGATAGAATGGCTGCCAGTGTGCCCAGTGATTTCACCGAAATGGTGGGTATGGGAGTTTGTCTTGAGTAAGCCGTCCGAGAAGGACGTTTGGTAAAAGACGCTGGTCATCGAGTAGTACAAAACGATACGGTAGTGCTCTCCCTAATAAAAAAGAGCAAGATATTGGGAATATCTCTCTCGGAAAGCAAAGGCGACGGTACCAACCGGTAGCTGCTGTAACTCCTACTATCATCCCTGCGCCTATTCCTACGTATCAACCTCAGGTTGCACAGAGCCAACCTAATCAGCAAAGGACAGAACAACCTCTTTAGTAGGCTCGTCCTCCATATAGCAACAACCGTACAACGCGGCCACCAGGTTTTGATCCTATACCCATGTTGTACGCAGAACTATTTCCGTTACTACTGGCTAAGGGGCACATCCAGACTAAGTCTCCTCTTACAGTACCGAAAAATCAGCCTTTTTGGTTTAAGGTGGATCAGACATGCCCTTATCATCAAGGAGGTCCAGGGTATAACATAGAGAATTGTCTCAATTTCAAATCTGACGTGCAAAATCTTGTTAGGAGCAGGCTCTTATCTTTCAAAGATAAGAATCCCAATGTTCTCACGAGCCCGCTGCCTCAACATGAGAAAGCTATAGTCAACCTGATTGAGGAAGAATTTAACAACGTCTATCAAATTCATGATGTACTCTTGTTAAGGACCAATCTGGTCAAGATACATTGTAGACAGAGTCGATATGGCCATGTGCCGCCTCATAATTATCACCAGTGTAATATCTGCTCTAAAAGTAATCAAGGATGTTCTGTGGTGAAAGCAGCTCTACAGGAACAGTTGGATCTCGGATGGATCCAAGAGCATCGAGTTCGTGGAGTTAACATGATCTATACGAATTCCAACGTCATTCAGAACCACGACATCCGTGCGATGAATGTCAACCTGGTGGCAATGCATTTAAGGCAAAGCCAGTATCATAATCTGCCATGGCACGATTACAATTCTTGTCTGACTTGCTCGGTAAACAAACAGGGATGCTCTTTCATACAGGAGGCCCTCCAGCGTCAGATGGATCTTGGATGGATCCAAGACTACCATGATAGGAATGCCTATCAGATCAATATGGTTTAGATCTTCGACATTTGCTTGATGAATACCAACTTGGTAGAGCTACATCCTGAGCAGGTCCGACTCTGATTCCTGATATCACATAATTATCACAGCTGTAAAGCGGGTTGCGAAAACGATCAGGGATGTGCCCTTGTCCAGGAGGAACTTCAGCACTTGTTAAATCATTGGTGGATACCAATATACATGGATGAAGATACTCAGCAATTTAGTATCAATAACAGAAACCCCACCCGACGTCAAAGTCAGGATGTCCGACCCGTGGAAGCTAACCTAGTGAGGTTACATTGTATTCAAAGTGGGTGTGGCCATGTGCCACCACACAATTATGAACGTTGTGGAGTCTGTTCGGAAAGTAACCATGGGTGCTACCTTGTGCGAGCAGCTCTCCAGGGGCAGGTGGATCGTGGAGAGATTCGCCCATATCCAGGTTCCGGACCCATCAATTGGTCGCCGAACTACCTTGCCAATCAAATTGAGGACGTTGTCGTCATCTCTGATCATCAGAGGACCAGGAATGTTTTTGCCATTACCCCTCTGCTTGACGAATCAAGAATTCCCAACCGGGAATGGATCGAGATTACTTATGATGGTAAAAAAAACCAGAAGGTTCCCATAGTCATCTATCTGCCGGGACCACTACCATATGAATCAGCTAAGGCAATCCCTTACAAATACTGTGCAATAACAATTGAAAATGGAAAGGAAATTCCATTACCCTCCATCCTGAATATTGCAGACATCAGTCGTGTAACACGGAGTGGTAGAATCTTCAACAGAGGAGTTGGAGAGTCCAACAAAGAAAAGGAACTTCAGACAGAAGCTCCTGATCCATCAGTCAGTCAATCTAGTAATCCTGACCTTTCAAAAAACGATGATGAGATGCTAAAGCTCATCCAAAGGAGTGAATACAACATTGTTGATCAGCTGTTACAGACTCCTTCAAAGATCTCAGTATTATCACTGTTACTCAGTTCGGAAGCGCACAGGGAGGCTCTACAGAAAGTCTTGGAGCAAGCCTTCGTGGAACAGGATGTAACAATCAGACAGTTCGATAGTATTGTCTCTAACATCACTTCTTGCAATAATTTGGGATTTAGTGATGAGGAATTACCTGAAGAGGGTCACCGTCATAACATGGTACTCAATATCACAGTCAACTGCCAAGACGATGCTTTAGCCAGCGTACTGGTAGACACAGGGTCAGCCCTGAATGTTATGCCGAAGTCCACTTTGATGCAATTATCATTCAAAGGACCTCCGATGAGAACCATCGAGGTCGTCGTCAAAGCGTTCGACGGATCCAAAAAAACGGTTATCGGCGAAGTTGACCTTCCCATAACTATTGGTCCTCACACTTTCCAAGTCACCTTCCAGGTCATGGACATCCGGGAAATGTACAGTTGTTTATTAGGAAGACCTTGGATACATCAGGCTGGGGCGGTCACTTCAAACCTCCACCAAGAGCTAAATTTCATCCAGAACGGCCAACTCATCACAGTCAGTGGGGAACAGGTCTTGCTCGTCAGCAATTTATCGTCATCCACTTATGTGGAACCAGAAGGGATAATCGAAACCTAGTTCCAAGCACTTTCGCTACACAAGGACGATCAATCTGGAGGAGGAACTTTGATTTCCTCATACAAAGATGCTATTAAAGCAGTTGAGAGTACCGATACAATAGGATAGGGACAACTTGTCATTCCTACTAGCAATACAACAAAGAAGGGTCTTGGTTTTTCTACAACCTGTACCCGGACAGCTGCTAACGATGAAAGTCTTCATCCCATTCAAAACTTCATCCACATTGGAGGGTTCCTTCACCCAGTGCCTCAGGCAATCCATGCTATCAATGAGGAGGATCCCTCCGACACAGATGAAGAATGGAAGTCCTATCTTAACGAGGACGGTTATATGTCTCTAGAAGAGGTGCCTACGCCATTTTTCTATCCCGCACAGAGTCCAAGATTTATACCACGGTCAGATGTCGAAATGATATACAGAGGTTGTGATCTGGAAGGATGTCGTGCTCTGCCAAATTCATTAGAGGAGGACACTCTGATGAAAGACAACTTTGAACGCAATTACTATGGCCTGATGGATGACCTGCCTATCTAGAAGCCTTACCCAGGAGACTTGGGGCCAGAAAGTCAGCCGAGTAATGAAACTCAGCTAAGCATCATTGAACAGAATACCTATGTCCCCACCATGTCATGGGATCAACACTCGGGTCATTCAGAAACTACTCAATATGGCGATGAATTTGCAACGTTTGCAGGACTAGAATTCATTAATTATGCCTTTCCCGAGGTCAACGTCATCGAGAGGGATGACCCCTCCAGTTCCAAAGAAGTGTGGGACACCTTGGGACAACCGAGTGGAAAATAGGACTATATGGTCAAGTACACCGCTCCCAAAAGCTCTCGTATCAGGCTCGAAGATATCCAGCCAACTGGATGGGGAGATACAGCTGAGAGCACAAATGTTATGCAAAATACAACTGAGGAATCCTCCTACGACAATTCTGCCTGGGAGACAGATTCCAATAATCCTGCTCCACCAGAAATCAACGTTATTTCTGAAGACAAATCATAGAATGTGCCAGACTTTGTGATTCACCGAGGAGTTCACCACCAATGGGTTGTTGTCGATGTTCCAAGGATTGTTCATAAGTCAAAGTAATTGCCATCTTTAACCTTTCACCCTGCCCAGGTGAAACATATGTTTTGATAGGGTTCGCTTTCTGTAAATTTCCCTCTTCGCTTTGCCCAAAGAGACAGAGTTTCATTTTATAGGGCTGTAGTTTCAAGAATCAACTTGTTCATTAATAAAATAATGTCATTATGTAATTTTCGCATTAATTGTTGTTTTCTCTTTTTGCTTTTTCTCAGAAAATGGTAATCCTAAAAAATAATTCAATAATAAAAACAAGCAGTAATAAAAAAAAATACACTGCACACATTTTGCATTCTCTCTATCTCTTCTAAACACGAATCATCACGTTATGCAGATTGCTTGTTTTAAACCCCATTGAAACATATGATCCGATGCCTTCTCCCAACTTTGAGTTCTCGGTATTTGGGGCTGAAGAAGAAGTTGGCAACGAAATTCCAGAAGAGATCTACCGATTACTCATACTTGAGGAAAGGTCCATTGAACCTCATAAAGAGCTATTGGAAACGGTAAACTTGGGTTCAGAAAAAGATAGAAAAGAAATCAGGATTGTGGCACTGCTCAGTCCAACTGCCAAAGAGAGTTTGATAAAGCTTCTCAAAGAATTCCCCGATGTATTCGCTTGGTCCTATCAGGACATGCCAGGTTTGGATACCAGCATCGTGAAACATCACTTACCATTAAGATCGGAATGTCTGCTAGTAAAGCAGAGGTTGAGACGCACTCACCCAGACATGACCATCAAAATCAAAGAGGAGGTACAGAAACAGATTGACACGGGTTTCCTCGCCACATCAGAATATCCTCAATGGTTAGCAAATATCGTACCCGTTCCGAAAAAGGACGGAAAGGTCAGAATATGTGTCGATTACAGGGATCTGAACAAGGCAAGTCCAAAGGACGACTTTCCTTTACCGCATATTGACATGCTGGTTGACAGTACAACAAAGTTTAAAGTTTTCTCCTTCATGGATGGATTCTCGGGCTATAATCAGATCAAAATGGCGCCGAAAGACATGGAGAAAACTTCGTTCATTACCCCATGGGGTACCTTTTGTTACAAGGTAATTCCGTTCAGTTTGAAAAACGCCGGGGCAACCTATCACAGGGCCATGACTACTCTGTTTCATGACATGAAACACAAAGAAATCGAAGTGTATGTCGATGATATGATTGCAAAATCTAAGACAGAGGAGGAGCATGTGACCCACCTGTCAAAACTATTCAAGCGGTTAAGAAAGTACAAACTCCGCTTGAATCCCAACAAGTGCACCTTCGGTGTCCGCTCAGGGAAACTCTTAGGGTTCATCGTCAGCCAGAAAGGAATTGAGGTTGATCCTGACAAGGTCAAGGCCATTCAAGAAATGCCTTCTCCGAAAACTGAAAAACAAGTTAGAGGATTCCTGGGACGTTTGAACTACATCTCCAGATTCATATTCCTCATGATCGTGACATGTGCGCCGATTTTCAAATTACTCAATAAGAACCAGGACTGCGTTTGGACAAAAGATTGCCAAACCGCCTTCGATAGTATTAAGGAATATCTGTTGAATCCTCTGATTCTATCACCTTCAGTGGAAGGAAGACCACTGATCATCCACCTCATAGTCTTGGAAGACTCAATGGGGTGTGTACTTGGCCAACAGGACGAAACCAAACGGAAAGAGTCTGCCATTTACTATCTAAGCAAGAAGTTCACCGACTGTGAAACTCGGTACACGATGCTTGAGAAAACTTGCTGTGCTTTGGCTTTGGCAGCCAAACGTCTGCGCCAGTACATGATTCGTCACACTACTTGGTTGGTCTCCGAGATGGACCCAATCAAGTATGTATTTGAAAAACCTGCTCTCACGGGACGGATTGCCCGTTGGCAGATGTTACTATCAGAATATGACATAGAGTATCACGCTCAGAAAGCCGTTAAAGGAAGTGTTATGACCGATCATTTGGCTCATCAACCGATTGACGATCAAGAATTAATCGGGTTTGACTTCCCAGACGAAGATGTCATGTATCTAAAGATGAAAGACTGCGACGAACCGCTACCCAGTGAAGGGCCAGAACCAGGTTCCTAGTGGGGACTTATCTTTGACGGAGCAGTTAATCATTATGGAAATGGAATTGGGGCAATAATTGTTACCGCTCAGGGTACCCACATTCCTTTCACCGCTCGACTTACGTTCAAATGTACAAACAACGAGGCCGAATACGAAGCTTGTATCATGGGTCTCGAGGAAGCAATTGATTTAAGGATCAAAAACTTGGACGTATATGGCAACTCAGCCATGGTTATCAATCAGATAAAAGGAGATTGGAACACATACCAATCAGGACTGATTCCTTACAAGGATTATGCAAGAAGGTTGTTACATTTCTTCAACAGAATCGATTTTCATCACATCCCTCGTGATGAGAATCACATGGCTGGCGCCTTAGCCATTCTCTCTTCTATGATTAGTGTAGGTCAATGGACTGACCTACCTAAGATCGATATAATGCGCCTTGAAAGGCCTGCTTACATCTTCACGATTGAAGCAGTCACAGACGACAAACCTTGGTATCACGATATCAAATGCTTCCTTCAAAAACAAGAGTACCCTATTGGGGCATTCAGAAAGGATAGAAAGACCCTCAGAAAACAAGCAGGTAGTTTCTTCCTGAGTGGTGATACGCTGTATAAGCGGAATTTTGACTTGGTCTTGCTTCGATGCGTCGACAGACCAGAAGCAGACATGATGATGAAAGAAATTCACGAAGGATCCTTTGGCACCCATGCCATCGGACACACAATGGGGAGAAAAATTCTAAGAGCAGGGTACTATTGGTTGACAATGGAATCCGACTGCTACAAGTACATGAGGAGGTGTCACAAGTGTCAGATATACTCTGACAAAATTCATGTACCGCCAACGCATCTCAAAGTTCTCTCTTCCCCATGGCCTTTTTCCATATGGGGAATCGACATGACTGGTATAATTGAGCCTAAGACTTCAAACGGACATCGGTTCATCCTGGTAGCCATTGATTACTTCACCAAGTGGGTCGAAGCAGCGTCATACGTCAATGTAACCCGACAAGTGGTGGTCCGATTTATCAAAAACAATATCATCTGCCGTTATGGTGTTCCTAGCCAGATCATTATTGATAATGGATCTAACTTGAACAATAAGATGATGAAAGAGTTGTGCGCAGAGTTCAAGATCGAACACCATAACTCATCTCCCTACCGACCCAAGATGAACGGAGCGGTAGAAGCGGCTAATAAGAATATCAAGAGGATTGTTCAGAAGATGGTCGTAACCTACAAAGACTGGCACGAGATGTTACCCTTTGCGCTTCACAGTTATCGCACGTCTGTCCGCACTTCAACAGGGGCTACCCCTTTCTCTCTAGTATATGGCATGGAAGCAGTGCTCCCCATCGAGGTAGAGATCCCATCAATTCGGGTATTGATGGAAGATAAGCTGACAGAAGCTGAATGGTGTCAAATTCGACACGATGAAATAAATCTGATCGAATAAAAGAGAATCACGACACTATGCCACGGTTAGTTGTATCAGTAGAGAATGAAGAAGGCGTTCGACAAAAAGGTCCGACCTCGCGCCTTCAGGAAAGGAGGCCTTGTGCTCAAGAAGATACAATTATTTCTCACTGATTCTCGGGGAAAATGGACTCCGACCTATGACGACCCCTATGTGGTCAAGAAAGCTTTCTCAGGCGGCGCCTTGAGACTTGCAACCATGGACGAAGAGGAATTTGCCTACCCCACAAATGTTGATGTAGTCAAGAAATACTTCGCCTAAAAAAAATGTCTCGGTGGATTGAAAACCCGAAAGGGCGGCCCAGGCAAAATTTAGAGACAAAATAAAAAAAATCATCCCGGTGGATTGGAAACATCACAGTACAATCCAGGCAAAAGTTAGGGATATTGGCAAGTAACTATGTTCAATAGAGGCAAGTCCCTCAGCACCAGTTACACCATCCATCGGAGGAAAACTCCAGTCAAGGTCATCTTCGACAGAAGCTCAGGATGTCCCGAATTCAAAGTTGCTAGAAGGATAGTGGTTGTTATGTTTCAACGTAGCCCTTTTCCCTGTAAATTACCATTTTCTAACTTTGTAGATACTCTTTGGAATCACGCGTTTGGCTGATCTCCATCTTATCAATAAAATTTGAGCCCTTGTGCTTTTGTTTGTAATTCTCATTTGTTTTAGCTTTACAGAACGACATTTTAATATGATCAACGATTCTTGAAATAAAACAAAAATGAATTTACTTGTAAAACTTTTTCTACTTTTAAAATAAAGATGGCAATTTCTTTTGACTGTTAAACATCAAAAGAACATCAATCGCTTCTCCAGAAGTAAGCGAGCTTCAAAGTTCAGAATCAAAGTACTCCTTCCAACCCAGTACGCCTGAATGAAGGGATCAACTGTGTCAGAGGCCTTGTTTCGTCTGACACGCCTCGACCGAGTTCTTATCTCCTAAGCACGACCAACATAGTTCCCCGTGATGACTACTTCTCCTAAGCAAGGTAGAATTGCTACTTTTGGACCAACGGTACTTCTTCGCCCCGCGACGGCCGAGTATCCAGTCGTGTTCATCCATTAGTTTGTATGTCGCATCGGTTTTGTCAGCATATACATACATACATCATGCATTATTGATTTACATTCGCATTCATATTGCATCACTATCACTCTAGTCGGTCTTATCCCCTGGTGATAAAAAGTCCTCTCAATCGAGTTGTCAGTTCTTTCCTCGTCAAGAAATGCTGCGTCTGAACGATCTCTCTCCTCTAGTTTATTTTTGGATGGAAGTTGGCTCCTCGACCACTTTGATAACTTGAACCTCTGAGAAACCAGAGAGCCCTTAGTCAACATCACTCTTCGCCATTGAAGATGATATCCTTGCCTTCCCGGATTAAGGAAAATCCTGAGAGAAAGCCTCCTAACCAGAGATTCGGTGGTACAGCAGTTTTTCTCCGAAAAAACCACTGATGAAAAGGTCATCGGCACCTCAAATTGGATCCCATCATATGGAATTTCTTCGGGAAGATCCCGAGAAAAGTATGATGTAAGACCCCAAACAAAAGCAGTCTCTCAGGAGACTCGTCTTCCCCAGTAGAAACAAATGGCGTCTCCAACAGAGAAGTTTGTACACCTCTACAACTCAGATGATTGGGCTCCCCAGCAAGTCTGGCGTCAACTTTTTCCGTCAAATGGCATCTCCCCAGGAAAATTCGGCGAGAAGTTTGAGGAAAACCGCTACGAATAGCGTCCCTTGTCAATAAAGTTTATTGACAAAAGAAACTAAGACCAATTCCTTGGTAGGAAACCAGGATCGAGGGGAAGTTTAAATTAGAAACTAAGACCAGTTCCTTGGTAGGAAACCAGGATCGAGGGGAAGTTTAAATCAGAAACTGAGACCAGTTCCTTGGCTGAAGACCAGGTTCGAGGGGAAGTTTTACCTTTTCTAAGCATCATCACTTAGCAAAAGAAGATGAATGCGTAAGCTACCATTCATGACCACCATCAAAATTTTGGGTATTCCGATATTTAATCATCTTGCACCCCGAATGCCCGAATACCTTCACCATTCACACCTTCGGGTCCAAGGAGATTAAATAGGGGCATCTGTCATACCCCAAATTTTGACCACTATGATTTCCCAGCATTGTGCAAATCATCACCACAATATGGGTAATTCATCACGTCTCATTAGTCTCCCCAAAGATGGGTGAGCATCCACTACAATCAAAATTAGGGTTTCAGGCCCTCTCAGAGTTCTTAGACAAAGGATCAATCAAGGAATGACATGATTTTCAACTTGTCTAACCTCTAAAACATCCAAAATGGATCAAGAGGACTCCCAATTCAAGGATTAAGCACAAGGTTGCTCCCTTCTAGGTGGATCAAGCTTCAAGATCGCCAGTGTCACCAAATTAGGGTTTTGGTCGACCAGTGCCTCCAGATGGAAATTTTCATCTAGGTATGAGCCAATGATTCAAAACATATCCTAATATACTCCATGGAACCTCATGGACCCAATCATCAAGTCAATTTGGCCTCAAGGGATGCATACATCAAAAGTCAGGAATTAGGGTTTCTTGACCTAATTCACCCCTAAGTTGACTTTTGGGACAAATCATGAACCAAGACCTCAAGACATTATTTTAGGGTCTCTAATATACCATATTGATCCATTTGGAACAATGGATTGATCCAAGAAGCTTGAGCAACAAGTTTCAATTTCATCTGAACCACAGTTAGGGTTTGCGAGAAAAGTCAACTGTAGCTTTGACTTTTGACCAGGACATGCTCCAAAACCCTAGGATATGATTCAATACACCCTATAACACCCATGGAACATGTCCATCAAGTTTTATTTAGGTCAAGGACATGATTTCCTAAAGGATTGCACAATTTGGAATTCATCTGATGAAAAGTCAACTGTGCACAAAAGTCAACTTTGACTTTTTGAGATTTTTCACAAAAATGGATTTTTAACCCTAAAATGATGTTAATGTATGATTTGAATCATCATTCATCAAGAAAAATCAAAGAAAGTGGGATAACTTGTAAAAGGGGTAACCATAAAAACTTAGAAAATTTTCTAAGTTATGAAATAAAGTGACAAAGGTACCAACTTTGGAGGATCATAACTCCTAAACCACAAAGTCATTCTTCCCCATCCAAAGCTTGATTTGTAGATCTCATTGCCCTCTACAAAATCTTCATACTGATCTATGTCAAAATTCTTCATGGATTTTGAGTTATGGAGTGATCAAAATCAAGAAAAGTCACTTTTTTCCAACACTTAGTGAAAATTTCACTAAGTCAGAATCTGCCTTACTTTTTCCAAATGTAGGGGGATTTTTCACTTGGATTCAAAAGGTATCAAAACCAAATATGATCAGACAGTTGTTGTATCATATAAGGGATTTCCAAAATGGCCAAGAACATCACCAAATTCAATTTGAGCTTTGAGATATGGTAGTGGCAAGATGCCTTGCTGAAATCTGCCAAGGCAAGGCAGATTTTTGCACTTTTGGTCGATTTACCAAAATAAGCCAATTTCAAGCCTTGTCATCACTTTGGACACATCTGAGGATTGAATCTAAAGGGGACAATCACTGAACCAAGCCTCCAAAGTCCTTGGAACAAGAAATAACATGCCAAGCTTAGAATTGCCTAAAATAGGGACAAGACTCCAATTTTGGATTGGAGCATTCAATGGAAGCACCAAGGTGGCATGGACTGAGCTATTAGCAACTAAATTCAGTCAAGACTTATCCAAGACCAAGGGGACCAGCAGCCTGTGCCCTAACCTCTAGTCAATGGCTAGAGGAGACTTGGATTTTCATTTGCCAACATTGGCCAGCCCTACTCAGCAGTTGCCATTCACTATTCCTTGCAAAACAAACTTGCTCTACTATAAATAGAGCTTAATTGTGATCAGTTTAAGTACACCAAAGGCCTACAACACTTGCCTTTCTCAAAATCCACTTCTCACTCTCAAAAATGCCTTTCTTAGCAAGTCACTATCGAGTTTTTCAGTAGAGAGCAATTCCACTCAAACCAATCACACACACACACCCCTCACATACATCATATGTGAGCTGATCAAACACTTAAACAACATCTGGAACACTAATTTCTCATAATCACCAGTCAATTGCTCAACGTTTTAACCAAGTTGCAATTGAGATACGATGAAGTGATCCAGCCAATTTCCATCAAGTCCAAGCATTCAAACACACTCCATAGGGTGTAGGGAAGCTGTTCAGATCATCACAACTCATCTGTAACACCTCCAACTCAGAAATCACTTTGAACTTGCTGCCACGACCTAGAGGTAAGCCTAAACTTGGTCATCTCTCAATCTATGCATATTTCCTCACACAATACTTTTGCCAAATGTTCATAATCATGCATGGAATGTTTCCCCTCAATTAATTGCTTTGTTTGAATCGTGTATAAAAATTCTCAGCCTTCATGCAGAAATTAGGGTTCTTGAGGTTTTGTCTTGATTTTTTATTCCATGTTTAATATAAATGAAATTAAATACCATAGACATGATCGTGAGGTTGAGACGAGCAGATTGGTATGTGGATTGCATGATATGATCAAGTATTCAGTGAGATTGGAGAGAAAATGCAAATCTGGGCAAAACCCAGAACACGCGCGTGTTCTTGGGGTGTTCTTGGGGCCCTTTTTGAAAATTCAAATATTTAAAATTTGTGATTTTATTTAATTGATTCAAAAATTAATTTCTCTCTGAGTTTTAATGATTTTGAGTCGATTCTTTTTTAATAATTCACAAAAATGTTAAAATATTTTATTTCCCCAAAAAAAACCAAAAATATTATTTATTTCATATAATTGATATTTTTGCAAAGAATTAATGTTTTAATTGTTTTTGACATTTAAAATATTTTTTCCTTATTGATTTTGCAGATTTTAATGATTTCTAATCATTTTGTAGGGCAAAACTTGATTTATGAAGCATTAATCCAAGATCACAATTTGTTTTCCACATGTTAAACAATTTTGATCATTTTAATTGAATATTTTATTCAATTAAAACACATTTTGAAAACAAATTAGGGTTTTTGATTAATTCAACCCTCATAAATCATTTTCAAAACACTTTTGGGCCTCTTGAGAGAGTGTAAGACCCAAATCCCCTTGTACAAACAATTTTGGGCCTCACTTATTGTATAAGTCCCTTTGTACAAGTAAACGGCGCAATCGTCGCCTTTTTAAACAATCAATTGGGCCTCTCCTCGAGCTATAAGACTCATTCAAAACTTTTGAGCCTCTATTAGAGTGTAAGATCCAATCCCCTTTTAACCAAAACAACTTTGGGCCTCAGATACTGTATAAGCCCCTTTGCGTTAAAAGAAAATCTCGGCGTGATCGCCATTTTAAACGAAAAAACATCTGGGCCTACCCTCGTGTTATAAGCCCCACTCTTTTTCTTTAAACCTTTTGGGCCTCTTGAGAGAGTGTAAGACCCATCCCTTTGTACAACAAACAATTTTTAGGCCTCAGTCACTCGTATAAGTCTCTCTGTACAAATTCAACAGTGCGATCACTGATAAAACCCTAGGCCTCTCCTTGAGCTGTAAGCCCCAAATCTTTCTATTTCAAAGTACTTTCTCCTTTGATTTTGAATATACTGTTGTTTTCAATCTTTCTTTGTTGAACAACTAACCAAACAACATGGAAGCTCTACAACCGAGTAAGTGTTTATCCGCTTTCATTTACCGCTTTCATATACATATAACTGTATTATGGGGCTATTTCGATGTAAGTCTTCTTTCATAAACTCATATTGACTGTGTAATAATAGTATAGATATTTATAGTTTCCCCAACAACTACGTCTAGCACTAGGTAAAGCCGTTTTGATCACTCTTAGAAATAGACGAAACTAGATCCCCATAGGATTACCAGACAAGTCTTTCCTCCTCTTGGGGTTAAACAATATGGAGATGTGAAAGGAAGATTCTTTTTTAACCCTTTCTCAGACTGTCACTC
Source organism: Lathyrus tuberosus (assembly GCA_022829125.1). Lineage (NCBI taxonomy): Eukaryota > Viridiplantae > Streptophyta > Magnoliopsida > Fabales > Fabaceae > Lathyrus > Lathyrus tuberosus. Next base: position 13,153,494 of record JALAZF010000055.1, on the reverse strand, counting down.
GTAGAACTTGTCAAAGAAACTCTACTCCCTAGAGATGATCTCTTCTCCGTGAATTGCATCCCTTGAGTTTCTTCCAAATTCTCGAACTTTCCTGGCTGGATCTATTCTTTGTGAATAGCCTGTCTTAAACTTCTCGGGGTTTGGGGACCCACAGGCTTCTTAAAAGCACCCTTAGGAATTGTCAAGGAACTCTACTCCCCAAAGATGATCTCTTCTCTGTGAATTGCATCCCTTGAGTTTCTTCCAAATTCTCGAACTTTCTTAGTTTGATCTATTCTTTGTGAATAGCCTGTCTTGAACTTCTCGGGGTTTGGGGACCCACAGGCTTCCTAAAAGCTTCCCCGCCTCCTCTTGGGCATTGTACAAGGACCCGTCGACTTCTTAGAAGTATTCACAACCTCCTCTTAGGCTTCGTATAAATGATTTCTTCCTCCGGGAATGATAGCCTCCTCTTAGGCTTAGTACAAATTGTCCCTCGGCTTCTTAAAAGTTTCCAACCTCCTCTTGGGCTTCGTACAAATTGTCCCGACGACCTCCTAAAGGTATAGGAACAGAAATCAGTCATCTTAATAGAACAGTCTTTCCAAGAGTCTACTACTGTTTCTCAAAGCATAGTACAAAAGATGAAGCTCTTGACTTGGACAGTCTAATTTCCTTTAGTCTCAAAGACATTCTCAAGCACCCTTCAAGAATAGGAAGGAACCCCATAGACTCGGACAATCTCAATACCCTTTGGATTTCCCATTTCCTCAAAGAAAAGGAAATATCCCTGATCCTCGAATCAAAATCCCTGAGTACAACATTACTCATATAAGAACTGATTTTCTCTTTGAACCCATATACTGGTCACTCAACTGAAAAAGTACCCTCTTTCGCCTCCATCTCGGGCTTTGTACGAGATACAAAAAGGTTCTTATTGAATCAACACTTTCGCCTCCATCTCGGGCTTTATACGAGATACAAAAAAACGGGACTCTCTTGTTGAGTCAACTCCCTTTTAGCCTCCATCTCGGGCTTCGTACGAGATATTAAAGCACTCTCTCGTTGAGGATAAAAGACTCTCTTGTTGAGTCAAACACCTTTTAGCCTCCGTCTTGGGCTTTGTACAAGACACAAATCACTCCCTTGTTGAGTATAAAACAACCCTTTTAGCCTCTCTCTCGGGCTTCGTACAAGACACATAAAACACCCTCTTGTTGGGCCAATAGCCTCCTCTTAGGCTTTGTATAAGAAAACCACTGGTTGATCCAATCAACCTTTTAGCATCAAAGTTGTGCCTCGTTCACAGTACACAAACATCAACGACTTCTTCCCCTTCATCTAATCACTGTAAGTGGCAAGCCTCTGGATCATCTACATCCATGCCACTGTCCCTCTTTTAGCATGAGAAATTCCTAAGGAAAGATAGCATTGCTCTACACTGAGTTAAAGTCTTCTCCTTCAGGTTGGAAATCTCCTATAAAGGAAATTATGGCATTGCCGGATTCACACATCCCGGTTAAAGTAATTCTCCTTTATAAACAGTTGTGACAGACAAACCCCTCTTTAGAGATGACAAATTCTCTCTAAAGTCAAACCCTTTTAGCTTCACATCTTGGGCTTTGAACAAGATACAAACTACCTTCAGCTTCATGTCTTGGGCTTTGAACAAGACACCAAAACACCATTTCCTCCCGTAGAATAGGAGGAACTACGATCGCTCTGATTTCCCTGTTTCGAAAAAACGGGAATACGTAGGCATAAGATTGAAAGAAAAATCTTAGCGAACACACTAAACAAAAACCCAAAATCCCGTATACCAGTCACAACATCCTAGTCCGTATTCCCCGCTAAAAGTTTAAATTCCCTGAAAATAACCTAAGAGAGGCCCCCCCACATTGATAGCATCTGTAACCTAACAGACCGCTGTTTAAACTCAGTATGAAAGAAGGGTTAATTGGAGACATCTATTTCCCTTCCTTAGTCAGCTCACAATAGGATAAAAAATGAATTGACCTGTAGTAACCCCCAAGGAGCGATAGTGCTTAAGAAACACGTCCAGTTTCGCTCGCTACACGGTGCTTCCAAACAAGCGATTTGGTTTTGAAAAGGATCCTTCCTCCTCAGACAAATCACACGTGCAAATGGACTCCAAACTATGAAGGACCTTTTATGGTGAGAAAGGTTTTCTCTGGTGGAGCCTTGTTACTTTCAACAATGGCTGGAAAAGATTTCACATGCCCTGTGAACGCAGATGCAGTCAAAAAATACTACGCATAAAAGAGACCCGGTGGTCCACAAAAAGAAAAGGTCCAAGCAAAAAAGGGTATCCCGGCGAACCACAAAAAGAAAAGGTTCAGGAAAAAATTAGGGATAAAAGAAAACAAAAGAAAAGAATAAACCCGCAAAGTTAAAAACCTGAAAAGGCAACTTTGGCAAAAATGGGTATCCCGGTGGATTGAAAACCCAAAAGGGCGATCAAGGAAAAAGTTAGGGATTTGAGAGCGAGAGGTTGCGATCTGCATTCGATCCGTGAGCACATATTGATACTTGGGAATTTCAAAGGATAGGAATCGGTCCAGTTAGTTTTTTCAGAAGGCAAATCATTTGAGAGTGTTGAAGACATACGAGTCATAACTGAATCACAGCCTGATGGAAATCTGTTTCCACATTGCCTACATGTGTATTTTCATTTTACTTTTTTGCAATTACCTCTGTCCAGGAATTGCCTCCAAATTGTAAATGCCTATTTACATGCCAATTCAATCAATAGAATTTCATTTCCCTCAAAAGCTGTCTTTTTTTTGTTTTAATTTTGCTATTTTATTTGCAAAAAACGTATGATATTTTGATAAACATTGCATGTGAAAACATTGAAGCTTTGCATAGCATGTTAAAAAAATAATGGAAATTGCTCGAATGATGTGTTTCTTGGGTGGTGACTGAGGTTTCCATGTCACATTTGGAACAGTCTTTTGTTTGTTTTGTGTTTGCAGGATGGCGTGATCTCCTTTCCCCAGTAGAGTTCTCTTCCTGACAGAGATTATTAAGGTTTTATCACCTTTGGAGAATGGTGTAATCTTTGAGTACTCTCCCCAACAAGAGTTCAGAAATTTGCTCTCCCCAGCCAGGTTTGGGTTTTGTTTATTGCTCCCCAGTGAGTGTTCAGAAGTTGGCTACCCCATACAGGATAATGGTGGTTTGTTTATGCTTCCCGAGCATGTTTGTATCCCTAACAATGGTGTTCCTTTTATCCCCAGCAAGGAAAGGTTAAAGGTTAATTCCCCAACAGAAGAGTAAGTTCAATGTCGTTCCCTAGCAAGTATGGTATCATTGACTTTTCCCCCCAAATGGAGTTTGGTAGTGATTTCTTCCACAAATAAATCAGCAGTGGTGGATATCACCAGCAGGTTCAAAGCCCATTTGTCATCGGCACTTTTCTTCATCAGATTCTTGGGACGTTTCCTCAGCAGGTGTTTGTTATTTCTACTTTCCTGGCAGAATGAAAGTTTATTTTGTGTTTTTCTTCAGCAGAGGCTATAACATTGAAGGCAGTTCAGTTTGTATTCCCCAACGGTTTTGTTTCTGTTTATTCAGCGCTTCTCCCGGTGGAGTGTTCTTTTGCATATCATAAGCATCTTTGCATTGCATCCTCAGAATGCGTAGCATTTCCATTTTGTATGGAGCATTACGCCATGGAAAAATTCAAACATGTGCATTCATAGCATAAGCCATGACTGATACCCTCATTTCCCCGACAGAAAGTATCATATTTCAAGTGATATCATTTAACTTTATTCCCCAAACAGCAATGGATTTCTTTATCCTACTTGTGTTTCCTTCCAGAGGAATTATCTTGTGTCCCCCTGCAGAGTTGTCTGTTTAAACTTCTCTTTTCCCCAGCAAAGTCATCTTCTCTTTACTCCGAGTTATAAGTCTATTGACTCTACTTCCTATAAAGTTTTTAAGTCCACCTTTTGGTGGGCATCCTTGGTTGTGAGTCCAACTTCGAACGACATTCCTCTTTTATCCCAATTGGTACCCTATCTTTTATTCCAACTTTTGGTTGGTATCTTTTGTTTCATTCCAACTTTTGGTTGGTTATCTCTTGTTTATCCCAACTTTTGGTTAGTATTCTTTCCCAATTCCAACTCTTGGTTGGTATTCTTCGTTGTGAGTTCGCCTTCGGTCAGCGTTCTGTTTATTCTAACTTTTGGTCAGTGTCCTTTATCCCAACTTTTGGTTGGTATCTTACACTTTATCCTAACTTTTAGTTGGCAACTTATCCCTTCATTCCAACTTTTGGTTGATATCCTTCGTCGAATCCCAACTCTTGGTTGGTACCCGCTGTCTAATTCCAATTTTTGGATGGTATCTTATCTTGAATCCCAACTTTTGGTTGGTATCCTGTGTCTATCCCAACTTTTGGTTGGTATTCTTTTACAATTCTAACTTTTGGTTGGTGTTCTCTATGGTGAATTCGTCTTTGGTCGGCGTTTTTTTATTCCAACTTTTGGTTGGTATCCTTTTCAAATTCCAACTTTTAGTTGGTATCCTCTTCAAAATCCAACTTTTAGTTGGTATCCTCATCCCAACTATTGGTTGATATCTTTTGAAGATCTTTGACTTGTGGTTGGTACGCTTTCTTTATTCCAACTTTTGGTTGGTATTCCACGTTGTCATACCCTAATTTTTGACCCTAAGATCTCATCTCTTTGTGCATCATCTCGCATATCTGCATGCTTTATTACTAATGGGTTTGTGTAGGAACATTGGTTTCAAATGGAGTTGGTGTTTATTTTCTCAGTCAGGTGCCTCAAGACGTGATCAACGGGTTCTGATTAAAGGGGTCCTAATATTCTCTACTGTTTTGAATCCTCTAAAACTGACTCAACTGGTTCTTTCATGGAATTTGGGTTTGAGCATCCTTTTATCAAGTATGAAGGTCACTTTTCTCTGAAAATTTAGTGTATATTCAAGATTGAAGGTTAAGATTCCTAAGACAAGCATGACATGGAAGGATAATGGATTCATGAATTCAGGAATGTCCAAATGGCGTCAAGGTCTTAGGAATTTATTTTTCAGGCGGTTTATTCAAGTACAAGATTATTTAAGTGGATCATTTGGAATCCAGGATATGATGGCAGGCCCCACTCAAGGTTTTCAAACTTTTATTTAAGGGAAAACAAGGATTGCAAAGCGTAGTCTTTTTGCTCATCAAATGGCACTCAAGGCTTTCAAACTTTTATTTAAGGAAAAACAAGGATTGCAAAGCGTAGTCCTTTTGCTCATCAAATGGCATACAATTCGTTAGTTGAAGCAACTGTACTGTTTACTACAAAAGTCAAGAACAGACATCATTCTCGGCTACAAGATACGAGTTAAAGGTTTTAATTGATTCAAAGTTCAAAATGCATTTTTTAAAACTTCCACGACAAGGTGCAAGTTGAAAGTCCAAAGTTTTCAAGATATTCCAAGGGGGAGTACTAGTTCTAGTTACATTTGCAAAGTTCAAAAAGCTCAAAATACAATTCCTTGAAATTGTCAGGATACCAAGAGGATAATTAACTCAATTCCAAATACAAATTTCCATTTTTGATCTACTTGTCCTATCCAAGTTAATTTTTATTCCACAGTTTTAGTTCCAAATATCCAAACCACATTCCAATGCATAGTAGGCAAGCAAGTGATGTCAGATTAAGCTTCAAATTACACTGCATGACTAGGTGAGAATATTTTTTTCACATCACAAGATTATTTCTCGTTGAATTTACAAAAACTCATAACAATCACACGAAGCTGATTATTACAAAAGGTAGAATCTACAATAAAGTTGTATACTAACCACACCATTTCAGAGTGTATTTTTTTTAAGTATTTCTAAAACAATATAAGGCGGTATTTCAATGATCCCCAACGCTACTTTCAAGTGAATGGTCGTGAATGCACCAAAGCTTTACATTTCACGTGTTATGAGGATATTTCTACAAAGTTGTTTGGAGCATGCCTGATACATGACCACGACCGGAATTATAAGGGTGTCAGTGTTGCTGGGTTTGCGAGTACTGCTTGCCGAATACCAAGTCTGATACGCTTTTGTCAGCATGGAAGTTTCCGTCCAAATGAAAATGATACGCCGGGATCCTTCTTTTGGAACTGAGGCAGGAAGTTTACTTTGCTTCAAACAGTCACCAAGACCTGCATTCAAAAAGATTCACATCAATCATCACAGCCAGATTAGAAAATCGACACGATTAAAGTAAGTTCCATCACAAATGTCGGTAACGAGTGTGGCAAGAAATAACGGAAACTAAATCATTACAGAATGAGAGCAGTAATACAGTTTCCAAAACATTTTTAAAACACTACCTAGCATATGGTTCGCACCGAAACCGTCGTCTAACCAAGCTGCCAATACAGAATCCTACGTGAAAATAGCCAGATCAGCATCATAAGAGCAAAATTAGGCATTGAATCAAAAGAGATCGTCTTGAGGATCAAGATCAAGCAAGAGGTGGAAGCCTTCATTGCATTGGAATCGACTTACCTAAGAATTTCATTTGAGCTGTATTTGGAAATTCATTGAGAAACCTTACCTGACAACTGGAAATGGTTTGTATAACTCTATGTAGTGTTGTCCATGTAGCAGAAGGCATGAATTATATCTGTCATACATAAAATTCCAATTTGGAAAAAATCAGGATGGCCAGAAAAGGAAGATCAGCGATACAATATGGAAATCACAAATCACGCAATCAAGGAGATAGATCGGAACATGCTTAAACATGTTTGAATCAAAACGACAATAAATCTTTATTTCAGTCAAACGTGATCAACCAGAATAACAAGTTTTGAATCATCTTCGATTACAAAATAAAGCAGGAATCAGAGTTATTTCCTTTCCAAAACCGAAATCAGCAACAAATCTCGCGTATTTAACCGTAAATTAATGTCGCGAAGCCTATAAAAGAACAGGGGGCAGTGATCACAAACCAGAGAGTATTCACAAAAAACACACCCGAAAATCCACGATTCACAAAGTAAAAAGGGCCATACGCACTGAAAAATTGAGTGAGAAAAATCATCAGAAATTCATCAAAATCTCCATACCATATTCAAACACACAGCTTCATACACGCATACTCACACCGGTTACCACTAAAAACACTAACAGCAGAAAAAATTGAGGGAAGAATATCACAAATTCAAATTCATACAGAAATTCACAGCAAACCACAAACATCCCAAAGTTCCACAAGCTTCACACACCAGAAAGATTCAAAGCAACACACACAGTTTCAAGATTCACAACAACATTTCACAGCCTACACGAAGCAACATTTCATACACAAAGGCAGTAGCGAAACGAACCTTCGGAGCCGCCGATATTATCGAGGCCACCGTGTCAAAATACCTCAAAGGTGAATTCATCTTGCTGCACTAGTGATTCTGATCGAAACGCCGCAAACCGTTGCCAAGTCCGTCGACCGTGTGAATCCTCCGTACGCAACCGAAGACCGTCCGCCATCGCGCCGTCGCTGAACAAGACGCCGCATCTCCACTCGCAAGCCACCGCCGGAAGCACATCGCCGCCGATCGTATCCGGATCCGCCATCATCACCGACCATTCTTTCTTTTTATTTTTGCTTTAAATCATCGCATATGTATCATGTAAATCATGAAATATTAATGAAATTGGGGTCGGGACTCTGTGGGATTTAGGGTAGTTAGAGCCATTATTTAATCGATCGAGAGTGATAGAGAGGATAGGGACGAGAGAGGCGGCGATGAAACTAGGGTTTTCAAAACCCTATTTTGCTGAGAACGAGAGGGAATGGTCATGAGAGAAGAGACGGAGAGAGTGGATTTTCCACTTGTGTTTTTTCTTGTTTTGTTTTTGTTCCTAAGCGCATTATCCTGTGCAACGCACCCAGGCCATCCACTATGCGCCCTCAATTTTGACCCTTAGATCCACATTACACGGTCACAGTTTGAGGGTCTGCGATAGACCCTCTCCTGTTGTAAACTACCAATTCCCTCTGTTTCATTTTCTTTTTTTATTATTAATCAAAATCTAACTTTGTTTTTTTAATTAAAATGAGTAGAATTTTAATCCAAAAAAAAAAATATAACTCTTATTATATTAATATCTTTTTATTAATAACTTAAAACCTTTGTTGATTTCTTTTTCAATTAGTAAAAAATAAAAAAAATAAAAAAACCTTTTATAATAAACTTTTATTAAAATCTTTTCTAGTTACATAAGAAACCCTTTTTTAATATGACTTTAAAATTAAAATAATAAAGTTTTTTTAACCTTTTTTTTTATTAACAAGAAATCTTTAACCTTTTTTCTTAAATACAAATAATCTTTAAATTTCTAAAAATAACAATAACCTTTCACTAATTTTCCTTTAAATTATTTTCTTAATAAATTGACCTTTTAGAATCCATCGCGCTTAATAGTACGCTTGTGTGTGAAATAGTTTAGTCTTGTTTGATGTCATTATATGTAATGTATGCTTGCTTTTGTGTACTAAACCTTTTAGAAATAATAAAACTCTCGATCCAACGTTGAGCCATTTTCCACCTATGCAAGTCGATCGCCTTTGGGCATCGCCATCAACCTTCGGTCACTAGACACAAGACTAGCCCACTTTGCTAGCACTCTCGTTAAATCTTACAATTAATCACGTAATATCCAAGGGAAAATCCCATGCATGGTAATCAATTATCGTGCATGGTGTAAACCATTTGCATTTCATACTTCCCTATAGGTCTCCCCACCCCTTAGCAAAACAGATAACAAATAACATAAAATAAAATCAAGAGGTTTCTGTAGAGTACTACAGATATCTAGGATGCTAACACCTTCCCTAGGTATAACCAACCCCCGAACTTAGAATCTTAGTGCATTTGCATTGCATCGTGGGAATTCGGTTTTTCCCCTTCCCTTGGATAAAATCAAAGACCGGTGGTGACAATAAAAGAAATGCGATTCAAGTTAATATAATAGCTTGGTATCCAATTTTCACCGCGACAAAAATGGCGACTTCACTGGGGAAATCTCATAAGAGGGTTCCCCCTAACTTGATTAATTATGTTTTGGTTATATATTCGTATTTGTTTGCTTGGGTTGTCACTTTGAGTGGTGAGACAAAGTCCTACACCCGGACTAGAGTGAAAATTATGATAGGAACGGTGAGAATTCAAGGATACTTTGAGGGAGTCGATTCCTGAAGAAGTTGAATTGAGACTTCACCACTCATTCTAGGCCCTCTCGAATTTAATTTTGTCCAACGAGTCTATTCGTGAAGACACTATTATTTCGAACTAAAGGCCATCGAGACTGGGGACCGTAGTTACCTTTAACCCAACTTGGCCTATTAGGATGTAGTACGGGGACTATGCAGGGATCTATTTTTGCAATAGTTGCTATGTGATACTACACTCAGACGAGATTCTCTTGAGAATATTATTGACTACCAAGTGATTTGGGAAATCAATAATATCTGAAAGATGGGTTATAGACTTTGGGAACTTTGTAGAACCCGTTCGGCAGGTACATTCGAAACTGTAGTGCACACCTATTGGGGTGGGTAGACCTTGGCTCCATGATCGCGACCTTTGAACCTAGGACCTTTGTCTGTGTGTTTGTGAATATGTGTATACCTGTGTTTGTGCATTCATGCATCCATACAATCATGCACCATCTTTCTAACCCTTTCAAGGAACTTGGAGTTATCTTGCAAGCATCATAGGTTTTACCATGGATTTTGGAAGTTGTACTTTATTTTGTAACCCTTCAAAAAAAATTCAATGAAATGAGACCTTTTCAGTCATTCAAAAGTTTTATCCACTTTATGGTGTTTGTAACATAACCTTTGAGTTCCTTGAAATTCATTTGCATTCTGCATTTGCATACATCATTGGCATCACATCCTTTGCATTCCAAGTTCTAACTTTTGTTTCTTCTACCATAGTCGAGTCATCATAAGCACGGTACTCAAGCCAAGAAGATGGATCATTTGGAACAAGAAAACCACACACTTCGAGCAGAGATTTCTGCTTTGGAAGCTAACATGGAAACTTTTTCTACCACGATGAAGAATCTGAGGGAAACCTAAGAGTTGGAGAATCAAGTACTTCGCGACAAAGTTGCAAACTTGAAGGCTACCAAGAAGAGCCTGATGAATTGGGTCAAAGATTTGGTCATATCCCAACACCATGATATCGAGGAATGCTATGTTTTGAAGAAGAAAGTGAAAGAGATGGTTCAGAAGGGAGTCTTGTCTTTCGAATTGTGCGAACCCCAAGTTGAGATACATCTCTTACTTGAACAAGAAGTAATCCCCTCCTTGCACATGGTGGATTGATACAGAGGACGGTTTTCTCTAGGTTATGTCTCGCCATATTTTAAGCTTATTTGATGTTTTCATATGTAATTTTTTGCGTTCGTTAATGCACTTGTTTTGCGTGTGAGGACTTGTTATTTTGAATAATTAATGCAATGAATAATGTTTGTCTTGAATAAATCCATTCGTTTCACTCATTTTAAATGCTTTATTCTGTTAAAAGGCCAATGCTACCCGATCTCTTGTTTAGGCAGAGAATTGGAGGGAGGATGACGAATAAAAAACACAAGATCTCTTGTTGTATGCATTTGAATAAGACTCTGCTGAGGATGTAAGACATTGTTTCAAATCCCAAACACCGGAGATATAAGGGAGATAAACCCTCTTTAACCCCTTTGAGCCTTAAAGTAGGAGTTTTCTTTTCTAAATAAAAAAACCCTCGATTTTAACCTGGGGCAGGGTAGTGTTCAGTTAAGTTGATCGAGTGCCCCGACTTTCCAAAAAAAATGAGGAGTGAACATCTGAGAATCCACTTTATCTCACACATTAGGAGGCTGGAAGTCAAATCCATAATCATTATCCCTTGACTATCTAAAGAGTGAGGCAGTCACAATCCTTTTAAAAAGGTCAAAACGACTTAGAGTCACACGACTTGTTCCTAAATCAAAAAGAAAAAAATAAAATAAAAAAGCCCGCTGAGTCAAAACCTATGAAGGAGACTTAGGAAAAATTGGGGCATCCCGCTGGACTTCAAATTCAAATCCAAGAGACTCAATCCAGGCAAAAGTTAGGGAATGAAAAACAAAAAAAAAAACAAAAACAAAGGATTATAAAGAAAAATCCTCAATAAATAACAAAGTCGTGTGATCAAATGCCAAAAGCAAATAAGTGAGTGATTGTCATGTCCAAAGCCTCAGTGGTTTCTCAACCGTATAAAAAAAACTCCTTTTGAGAGATGAGTACTCGCGTCAGTTAGCTGAACATAGGATTGAAGAACATCACGAAGAAGGGGTGGGTACAAATAAACTTTGACCCTTTATCCTTTGTTTCTTAAACCATGAACCAAGCCACGATACAACCCTCAAAAGACCTAATTGAAGCAGGGTTTATTTTGAAAGCATACTAATTGAGGTAACGTTTCTTGGCTCCTATGAGCAACGCTCAAAATTTGTGTTGGCTTTGTAAAATTAATCAATTTCATATCCCAACTAGTGATTCGGTCACAGGTTATTGCGATATTTTTTTTCAAAAAGACTTCAAGACAAACGTGTGTGTTGCATTACCCATTTCAGAATTAACATTTTCTACATGCTAACATTGCTCGACATCATAAAAGCTTACATATGAGCATCAGTAATGAGCTCGGTCTTTTTAGACTTGAAACTCTGATGAGCAAATGGAAAATTATTTTAGAAAGATGGTCGTATCCAGGGGCTTGTTTCCTGAAGACTCCGCTGAACAGAGGCAAGTTATTCTCAGTTGCTACTTCCATAATATGACCCCAAGGGGAAAGTTTGAAGACTCAGTTGTGTAGCGAGCGATTTTGGACGCGGTTCTTAAGCGCTGGTCGCTCTCTGCGGTTGAGCTTAAACTACAGGTCGATTCATTTTTTATCCTATTGTGAGCTGAATAAGGAAGGGAAATAGATGTCTCCAATTAACCCTGCTTTGCATACTTAGTTTAAACAGCGGTCTGTTAGGTTACAAATGCTATCAATGTGGTGGGGCCTTTCTTGTTCTATTTTGACAGAATGACAGGTTTCTGGCGGGGAACAAGGATTAGGATGTTAGGACTGATGCTTTTGATGAGTATGGGATTTTGGGTTTTTGTTTAGTGTGCTCGCTAAGATCTTTTCTTTCGATCTTATGCCTACGTATTCCCGTTTACCGAAACAGGGAAATCAGAGCGTTCGTAGTTCCTCCTATTCTATGGGAGGAAATGGGTGTTTTGGTGTCTTGTTCAAAGCCCAAGATGTGAAGCGAAAGGTGGTTTGTATCTTGTTCAAAGCCCAAGATGTGAAGCTGAAAGTCTATTTGTGTCTTGTTCAAAGCCCAAGATGTGAAGCGAAAGGACCTCGACTTTAGAGAGAATTTGTCATCTCTAAAGAAGGGTTTGTTTGTCACAATTGTTGGGTGACTGACTGTAAAGGAGGATTACTTTAACCGGGATACGCGGATCCTAGCAATGCCATAATATCCTTTATAGGGGATTTTAACCTGAAGGAGAAGACTTTAACTCAGTGTAGAGCAATGCTATCTTTCTTTAGGAGTTTCTCATGCTAAAAGAGGGACAGTGGCGTGGATATAGATGATCCAGAGGCTTGACGCTTACAACGATTAGATGAAAGGGAAGGAGTTGTTGATGTTTGTGTACTGTAAACGAGGCACAACTTTGATGCTAAAAGGTTGATTGGATCAACCAGTGGTTTTCTTATATAAAGCCTAAGAGGAGGCTAATATGTGTCTCGTACAAAGCCCGAGAGAGAGGCTAAAAGGGTAGACTCAACAAGAGAATCCTTTATACTCAACAAGAGAGTGTTTTTGTATCTCGTTCAAAGCCCAAGATGGAGGCGAAAAGGTTTGGACTCGATGATGGAGTCTTTTGGTATCTCGTATAAAGCCCGAGATGGAGGCTATTTGACTCAACAAGAGTTTTTTGTATCTCGTAAGAAGCCCGAGATGGAGGCTGTTGTTTGTTTGGCTCAATAAGAACCTTTTTTTGTATCTCGTACAAAGCCCGAGATGGAGGCGAAAAGGGTGGTTGACTCAACGAGGGAGCCTTTTATGTGTCTCGTATAAAGCCCGAGAGAAAGGCTAAACGTTGTTTGACTCCGCTGGGGGAGAATCATTGTACAAAGCCCAAGAGAGAGGCTAACTTCACTGAAGAAGGATCATTATACAAAGCCTAAGAGGAGGCTATGGTTACTGTTTAAGTGACAGGTCTAGTATACTGATTTTGAAAGAGAAAATCAGTTCTTATATGAGCAACACTGTACTCATGGATTTGATTCAATGATCTGGGTTATTCCTGTTCTTTAAGGAAGCGGGAAATCCGAAGGGTATTGAGACTGTCCGAGTCTGCGGGTTTCCTTCCTATTTAACGAAGGGGTCACTTGAGAATGTCTTTGAGACTCAAGGAAATTAGACTGTCCAAGTCTAGAGTTTCATCTTTTGTACTATGCTTTGGGAAACAGTAGTAGACTCTATGAAAGGACTTGTTCTATGAAGATGACTAAGTTCTATTCCTATACCTCTAGGAGGTCGTCGGGACAATTTGTACGAAGCCCAAGAGGAGGCTGGAAACTTTTAAGAGGCTGACGGGTCCTTGTACTAAGCCCAAGAGGAGGCTATCATTCCCGGAGGAAGAGATCATTATACGAAGCCTAAGAGGGGGCTGTCATTCCCCGAGGAAGAGATCATTATACGAAGCCTAAGAGGAGGCTGTGAATACTTCTAAGAAGCTGGTGAGTCCTTGTACTAAGCCCAAGAGGAGGCTAGGTTGCTTTTAGGACGCCTGAGGGTCCTTGTACGATGCCCAAGAGGAGGCCAATGCTTTTAAGAAGCCGATGGGTCCCTAAACCCCGAGAAGTTCAAGGCAATGCTATTCACTGAGAATAGATCAAAGTCAGGAAAGTTTGAGAATTTGGAAGAAACTCAAGAGATGCCATTCACGGAGAAAAGATCATCTCTAGGGAGAAGAGTTTCTTGACAAGTGCTTTTAAGAAGCCTGTGGGTCCCCAAACCCCGAGAAATTCAAGACATGCCATTCACCGAGAATAGATCAAGCCAGGAAAGTCTTAGAATTTGGAAGAAACTCAAGAGATGCCATTCACGGAGAAAAGATCATATCTGGGGAATAGAGTTTCTTTGACAACTTCTATGTGTGACAGTCTATGAAAGGGTTCACAGAGAATGCTGCCTTTCATATCTCCATATTGTTTAACCCCAAGAGGAGGGAAGACTGTGTCTGGTAATCCTATGGGGATTTAGTTTAGACTATTTCTAAGAGAAACGACGTCACCTAGTTCTAGACGTAGTTGCCGGGGAAACTCGAAATATCTATACTATTATTACACAATTGATATGAGTTTATGAAAGAAGAGTTACAACGAAACAGCCCCACAATACAGTTATATGTATATGAAAGCGGTAAATGAAAGCAATAACCACTTACTCGGTTGTAGAGCTTCCATGCTGTTTGGTTAGTTGTTCAACAAAGAAAGATTGAAAACAACAGTATATATCAAAATCAAAGGAGAAAGTGCTTTGAAAAAGAAAGATTTGGGGCTTACAGCTCAAGGAGAGGCCCAGGGTTTTATCAGTGAGCGCACTGTTTGAATTTGTACAGAGGGACTTATACAAGTGACTGAGGCCCAATAGTGTTTTTTGTACAAAGGGGTGGGTCTTACACTCTCTCAAGAGGCCCAAAAAGGTTTAAAGAAAAAGAATGGGGCTTATAACACGAGGGTAGGCCCAGATGATTTTTCCGTTTAAAATGGCGATCGCGCCGAGGTTTTCTTTTAAAGCGGAGGGACTTATACAATAAGTGAGGCCCTAAATATTTTGGTTAAAAGGGGATTGGGTCTTACACTCTAATAGAGGCTCAAGGTTATTTTGAAAAGGGCGACGATCGCGCCGTTTGTTTTTTACGGTATCGGGACTTATACAATAAGTGAAGCCCAAAAATGATTTGGTCAAAAAAGGATTGGGTCTTACACTCTATTAGAGGCCCAAGTGTTTTGATAATGATTTATGAGGGTTGAATTAATCCAAAAACCCTAATTTGTTTTCAAAAATGTATTTAATTGAATAAGAATTCAATTAAAATGATCAAAATTGTTTAACATATGAAAAAAAAATTGTGATCTTGGATTAATGCTTCAAACATTAAGTATTGACCTACAAAATAATTAGAAAGCATTAAAAGTTGCAAAATCAAGGTAGAAAAAATATTTCAAATGTTAAAAACAATTAAAACATTAATTCTTTGCAAAAATATCAATTATATGAAATAAATAATATTTTTGGGATTTTTTGATAAAATAAAATATTTTAACATTTTTGTGAATTATTAAAAAAAGAATCAACTCAAAATCATTAAAACTCAGAGAGAAATTAATTTTTTAATCAATTAAACAAAATCACAAAATTCAAATATTTGAATTTGGAAAAATGGCGCCAAGAACAAGCTGAAGAACACGCGCGTGTTCTTGAATTCTCAGATTTGCATTTTCTCTCCAATCTCACTGAATACTTAATCATATCATGTAATCCACATATTATTATGCTCGTCTCAACCTCACGATCATGTTTATAACACTTAATTTCATTTAAATTAAACATAAAACATGAAATCACGAAGAAACCTCAAGAACCCTAATTTTTGCATGAAGGCTAGGATTTTTGATACACGATTCAAACAATGCAATTAATTGAGGGAAAACATTCCATGCATGATTATGAACATATGGCCAAATTATTGTGCGAGGAAATATGCATAGATTGAGAGATGACCAAGTATGTGCTTACCTCTAGGCCGTGACAGCAAGTGCAAAGTGATTTTTGATTTGGAGGTGTTACAGATGAGTGGCGATGATCTAAACAACTTCCCTACACCCTATGGATTGTGTTTGAATGCTTGGACTTGATTGAAATTGGCTGGATCACTTTGTGGTACCCCAGCTGCAACTTGATTGAAAATTTGAGCAACCAGCTGGTGATTTTGTGAAATTGGTGTTTCAGAAGTGATCTAAGTGTTTAATCAGCTCATATGTGATGTATGTGAGGTGTGTGAGTGATTGGTTTGATTGGAAAAGCTCTCAAACTCAAAACCCGATAGCTACCTTGCTAAGAAAGGCATTTTTGCCAAGAGAAAGAGATTTTGAGGAAAGCATCTGTTAGATGGCTTTGGTGTACTCAAACTGATCACAATTGAGCTCTATTTATAGTAGAGCAAGTTTGTTTTGGGATCCACAGTGAATGGCAACTGCAGCAGGTGTTTGTTCAATGTTGGCCAATGGAAATCCAAGTCTCCTCTAGCCATTGACTAGAGGTTAGGGCACAGAGCTTTGGTTCCCTTGGTCTTGGATAAGTCTTGACTGATTTCAGATGAGAATGGCTCAGTCCATGCCACCTTGATGCTTCCATTGAATGCTTCAATCCAAATTTGGAGTCTTGTCCCTATTTTGGCCATTCTAGGTTCAACATTCTTTTTCTTGTTCCAAGGACTTTGGAGGCTTGGCTCAGTGATTGTCCCCTTTAGATTCAATCCTCTGAGGTGTCCAAGTGGATAGGAGCATTTGAATTTGGCTGATTTTGGCAAATCGAGCAAAGTTGCAAATTCTGCCTTGTCTTGACAAATTTCAGCAAGGCAACTTCCCAATGTCATATCTCATGACTCAAATGGAATTTGGCAATGTTCTTGGTCATTTTGGAAAGCCCTTACATCATACAACAACTGTTTGAACATGTTTGGTTTTGATCTCTTTTGAATCCAAGTGAAAAATCCCCCTACATTTGGCAAAAAGTGAAGACAGATTTGGACTTAGTGAAAATTTCACTAAGTGTTGGAAAAAGTGACATTTTCACTTTTCAGCCATTTTGATCATTCCATAACTCAAAATCATTAATGAATTGGAGTTAGGTCTAGTTGAAGTTTTTGTAGAGGGTAATGAGGGCTACAAATCCATCTTTGGATGAGAAAAAATGGCCTTGTGGTTTAGGAGTTATGATCCTCCAAAGTTGGTACCCTTGCCACTTTATTTTTAACTTAGAAAATTTTCTAAGTTTTTATGGTTACCCCTTTTACAAGTTATCCCACTTTTCTTGATTTTTCTTGATGAATGATGATTCAAATCATACATAAACATCATTTTAGGGTTAAAAAACCATTTTGGTGAAAAATCTCAAAAAGTCAAAGTTGACTTTTGTGCACAGTTGACTTTTTATCAGATGAATTCCAAACTGTGCAATTCTTCAGGAAATCATGTCCTTGACCTAAATCAAACTTGATGGACATGTTCCATGGGTGTCATGGGGTATATTGAGGTATGTCCTAGGGTTTGGGAGCATGTCCTGGTCAAAAGTCAAAGTTAAAGTTGACTTTTCCCTTAAAACCCTCATTGTGGTGCAGATGAAATTGAGACTTGTTGCTCAAGCTTCTTGGATTAATCCATTGTTCCAAATGGATCAATATGGTTCATTAGAGACCCTCAAACCCTCTCTTGAGGTCTTGGCTCATGATTTGTCCCAAAAGTCAACTTAGGGGTGAATAAGGTCAAGAAACCCTAATTCCTGATTTTTGATGTATGCATCCCCTGAGGCAAAATTGACTTGGTGATTGGGTCCATGAGGTTCCATGGAGTATATTAGGTTATGTTTTGGATCATTGGCTCATGCCCAGTTGAAAATTTCCATCTGGAGGCTCTGGTCGACCAAAACCCTAATTTGGTGACACTGGCGATCTTGAGGCTTGATCCACCTAGAAGGGAGCAACTTTGTGCTTAATCCTTGAAGTGGGAGTCCTTTTGATCCATTGTGAATGTTTGGGAGGTTAGACAAGTTGAAGATCATGTCATTCCTTGATTGATCCTTTGTCTAAGCACTCAGAGAGGGCTTGAAACCCTAATTTAATTGCAGTGGATGTTCACCCATCTTTGGGGAGACTGATAAGGTATGATGGTTCCCCCATATTGTGATGATGATTTGCACAATGATTGGAAATCTTAGTGGTCAAAATTTGGGGTATGACAGATGCCCCTATTTAATCTTCTTGGACCCGAAGGTGTGAATGACGAAGGTGTTCGGGCATTCGGGGTGCAAGAGGATTAAATATCGGAATACCCAAAATTTTGATGGTGGTTATGAATGGTAGCTTACGCATTCATCTTCTTTAGCTAAGCAATGATGCTTAGAAAAGGTAAAACTTCCCCTCGATCCTGGTCTTCAGCCAAGGAGCTAGTCTCAGTTTATGAATAAAACTTCCCCTCGATCCTGGTTTTCTACCAAGGAACTGGTCTTAGTTTCTGATTTAAACTTCCCCTCGATCCTGGTTTCCTACCCAGGAACTGGTCTTAGTTTCTTTTGAAATAAACCTCCCCTCGATCCTGGTTTCCTACCAAGGATCTGGTCTTAGTTTCTCTTGTTAACTTCCCCTCGATCCTGGCTTCCTACCAAGGAACTGGTCTCAGTTTCTGAATTAAACTTTCTTGATAAGGGACGCTATTAGTAGCGGTTTTCCTTCAAACTTCTCGCCGAATTTTCCTGGGGAGATGCCATTTGAGTGGAAAAAGTTTTGATGTCAGACTTGCTGGGGAACCCAGTCGTCTGAGTTGTAGAGTTGCACAAACTTCTCTGTTGGAGACGCCATTTGTCGATTCTACTGGGGAAAGCGAGTCTCTTGAGAGACTGTTTTCGTTTGGGCTCTTACATCATACTTTTCTCGGGATCCTCCCAGAGAAACGCCATATGATGGGATCCAATTTTAAGGTGCCGATGACCTTTTCATCAGTAGCTTTTTTCGGAGAATGGCAGCTGTACTGCCAAATCTCTGCTCAGGAGACTTTCTCTGTGGATTTTCCTTAATCCGGGAAAGCAAGGATATCATCTTCAATGGCGAAGAGTGACATTTGTAGAAAGCTTCTCTGGCTTTTCAGAGGTTCAAGTTATCAAAGTGGCCAAAGGCCAACTTCCTTCTAGAAATCGACTGGAAGCGAGGTTGTTTAAACACAGCGTTTCCTTGATGAGGCAAGAACTGACAGCTCGATTGAGAGAACTGTTATCACTAGGGGACAAGACCGGCTAGAGTGATAGTGACGCAATATGAAATGTGAATGCAAATAAAAAATGCATGATGTATGTATGTATATGCTAACAAAACTGACATGACATACAAACTAAAAGATGAACATGACTGGATACTCGACCATCGTGGGGCGTGTAGAGATATTGCTGGTTCAAGATAGCAATTCCACCTTGCTTAGGAGAGATAGTCCCTATTGGGGAGCTATGTTGGTCGGGCTTAGGAGATAAGAACTTGGCTGAGGTGTGTCAGACGAAACAAGGTCTCTGACACAGTTGATCCCTTCATTCCGGCGTACTGGGCCTAGAAGGAGTACTTTGATTCTGCACTTTGAGGTTCGAACACCTTTGGAGACGCGATTGATGTTCTTTCGATGTTTTAACAGTCAAAAGAAATTGCCATCTCTTATTTAAAAAGCAGAAAATGTTGTAACGAGTAAATTCATTTTTGTTTTATTTCAAGAATCGTTAATCATGTTAACAACGTCGTTCTGTAAAGCTAAAACAAATGAGAATTATAAACAAAAGCACAAGGGCTCAAATTTTATTGATAAGATGGAGATCAGCCAAACGCGTGATTCCAAAGAGTATTTACAAAGCTTGAAAATGGTAATTTACAGGGAAAAGGGCTACGTTGAAACATAACGACCACTATCCTTTTACCAACTTTGAATTCTGGGCATCCTGAGCTTCTGTCGAAGATGACCTTGACTGGAGTTTTCTGACGGATGATGTAACTGCTGCTGAGGGATTTGCCTCTGTTGAACATAGTTACTTGCCATTATCCCTAATTTTTGCCTGGATTGTACTGTGATGTTTCCAATCCACCGGGATGATTTTTTTTCATGTCTCTAACTTTTGCCTGGACCGCCCTTTCGGGTTTTCAATCCACCGAGACGTTTTTTTTAGTTTAGGCGAAGTATTTCTTGACTACATCAACATTTGTGGGGTAGGCAAATTCTTCTCCGTCCATGGTTGCAAGTCTCAAGGCGCCGCCTGAGAAAGCTTTCGCGACCACATAGGGGCCATCCTAATTTGGGTTCCATTTACCCCGGGAATCGGTGAGAAATGATTGTATCTTCTTGAGCACAAGGTCTCTTTTTCTGAAAACACGAGGTCGGACCTTTTTGTCGAACGCCCTTTTCATTCTCTGTTGATACAACTGACCGTGGCATAGTGCCGTGATTCGCTTCTCTTCGATCAGATTCAGTTCATCGTGTCGACTTTGACACCATTCAGCTTCGACAAGCTTAGCTTCCATCAATACTCGAATTGACGGGATCTCTACTTCTATGGGGAGCACTGCTTCCATGCCATACACTAGAGAGAAAGGGGTAGCCCCTGTTGAAGTACGGACAGACGTGCGATAACCTTGAAGAGCAAAGGGTAGCATCTCGTGCCAATCTTTGTAGGTTACAACCATCTTTTGAACGATCCTCTTGATGTTCTTATTAGCCGCTTCTACCGCTCCGTTCATCTTGGGTCGGTAGGGAGATGAGTTATGGTGTTCGATCTTAAATTCTGCACACAACTCCTTCATCATCTTATTGTTCAAGTTAGATCCATTATCAGTAATGATCTCGCTTGGAACACCATAACGACAGATGATATTGTTTTTGATAAATCGGACCACCACTTGTCGGGTTACATTAGCGTACGACGCTGCTTCGACCCACTTGGTGAAATAGTCAATGGCTACCAGGATGAACCGATATCCGTTTGAAGCCTTGGGCTCAATCATGCCAATCATGTCGATTCCCCATATGGAAAAAGGCCATGGGGAAGAGAGAACTTTGAGATGTGATGGTGGTACATGAATTTTGTCGGAGTATATCTGACACTTGTGACACCTCCTAATGTACTTGTAGCAGTCGGATTCCATTTTCAACCAATAGTACCCTGCCCTTAGAATTTTTCTCGCCATTGTGTGTCCGTTGGCATGAGTGCCAAAGGATCCTTCATGAATTTCTTTCATAAGCATGTCTGCTTCTGGTCTGTCGACGCATCGGAGCAAGACCATGTCAAAATTCCTCTTATAGAGAGTGTCACTGCTCAGGAAGAAGTTTCCAGCCAATCTTCTGAGGGTCTTTCTGTCTTTCCTGGATGCCCCAAGTGGGTACTCTTGTTTCTGAAGGAAGCATTTGATATCGTGATACCAAGGTTTGTCGTCTATGACTGCTTCAATCGTAAAGATGTAAGCGGGCCGTTCAAGGCGCATGATGTCGATCTTAGGTATGTCATTCCATCGACCTACACTAATCATGGAAGAGATAGTGGCTAATTCATCAGCCATGTGATTCTCATCACGAGGGATGTGATGAAACTCGACTCTATAGAAGAAAGGTAGCAGCCTTCTTGCGTAGTCCTTGTAAGGAATCAATCCTGATTGGTATGTGTTCCAATCTCCTTTTATCAGATTGATAACCAAGGCTGAGTCGCCGTATACGTCCAAGTTTTTGATCCTTAAATCAATTGCTTCTTCGAGACCCATAATACAAGCTTTGTATTCGGCCTCGTTGTTCGTACATTTGAACGTAAGTCTGGCAGTGAAAGGAATGTGGGTACCCTGAGGGGTAACAATGATTGCCCCAATTCCGTTTCCATAATGATTAACTGCTCCGTCAAAGATAAGTCCCCATTGGGAACCTGGTTCTGGCCCTTCACTGGGTAGCGGTTCATCGCAGTCTTTCATCTTTAGATACATGACATCTTCATCTGGGAAGTCAAACCCGACTGATTCCTGATCGTCAATCGGTTGATAAGCCAAATGATCAGCTAAAATACTTCCCTTAACAACTTTCTGAGCGTGATACTCTATGTCATATTCTGATAACAGCATCTGCCAACGGGCAATTCTTCCCCTGAGAGCAGGCTTTTTGAAAACGTATTTGATTTGATCCATTTCAGAAACCAACCAAGTAGTATGTCGAATCATGTACTGGCGAAGACGTTTGGCTACCTAAGCTAAAGCACAACAAGTTTTCTCGAGCATCGTGTACCGAGTTTCACAGTCGGTGAATTTCTTGCTTAGATAGTAAATGGCAGACTCTTTCCTTTTAGTTTTGTCTTGTTGGCCAAGTACACATCCCATTGAGTCCTCTAGGACTGTGAGGTAAATGATCAGTGGTCTTCCTTCCACTGGAGGTGATAGAATCGGCGGATTCAACAGATATTCCTTAATACTGTCGAAGGAGGTTTGGCAATCTTCTGACCAAACGCAATCCTGGTTCTTTTTGAGTAACTTAAAAATCGGCGCACAAGTGGCGGTCATAAGGAATAAGAATCCTCTGACTTGTTTTTCAGTTTTCGGAGAAGGCATTTCTTGAATGGCCTTGACCTTGTCAGGATCAACTTTAATTCCTTTCTGGCTGACGATGAACCCTAGTAGTTTCCCTAAACGGACACCGAAGGTGCACTTGTTGGGATTCAAGCGGAGCTTGAATTTTCTTAAACGTTCGAACAATTTTGACAGATGTTCAACGTGCTCATTCTCTATTTTTGATTTTGCAATCATATCATCGACATATACCTCGATTTCTTTGTGTATCATGTCATGAAAAAGAGTAGTCATGGCCCTTTGATAGGTTGCCCCGGCGTTCTTCAAACCGAACGACATTACCTTGTAACAAAAGGTGCCCCAGGGGGTAATGAACGAAGTTTTCTCCATGTCTTTCGGTGCCATTTTGATCTGGTTATAGCCCGAGAATCCATCCATGAAAGAAAAGACTTTGAACTTTGTTGTACTATCAACCAGCATGTCAATGTGTGGTAAAGGAAAGCCGTCCTTTGGACTTGCCTTGTTCAGATCTCTGTAATCAACACACATTCTGACCTTTCCGTCCTTTTTGGGAACGGGTACGATGTTGGCTAACCATTGAGGATATTCAGATGTAGCGAGGAAACCTGCGTCAATCTGTTTTTGTACCTCCTCTTTGATTTTGATGGCCATGTCCGGATGAGTGCGTCTTAACCTTTGCTTTACTGGCGGACATTCCAATCTTAACGGTAAGTGATGTTCCACGATGCTGGTATTCAACCCTGGCATATCCTGATAGGACCAAGCGAATACATCGGGGAATTCTTTGAGAAGCTTTATCAAACCCTCTCTGGCAGTTGTACTGAGCAGTGATTCGATCCTGATTTCTTTTCTCTCTTGCTCTGAACCCAAGTTTACCATTTCCAATGGTTCTTCGTGAGGTTCAATGGACCTTTCCTCTTGTCTGAGTAGTCGGGAGATCTCTTCTGGAATTTCGTTGTCATTTTCTTCTTCAGCCTCGAATACCGGGAACTCAAAGTTGGGAGAAGGCATTGGATCGTATGTTTCCACAGGGTGTAAAACAAGCAATCTGCATGACGTGATGATTCGTGTTTAGAAGAGATAGTGATGATTCGTGTTTAGAAGAGATAGAGGAAAATGCAAGTGTGTGCAGTGTATTATTTTACTGCTTGTTTTTATTATTGAATTGTTTTTTTAGGATTACCATTTTTTGAAAAAAGCAAAAAGAGAAAACCGCAATTAATGCAGAAATTACAGAACGACGTTATTTTATTAATGAACAAGTCAATACTTGAAACTACAACCCTATAAAACAAAACTCTGTCGCTTCGGGAAAAGCGAAGAGGGAAATTTTACAGAAAGCGGGCCCTATCAAAACATCTGTTTCACCTGGGCAGGGTGAAAGGTTAAAGATGGCAATTACTTTGACTGATGAACGATCTTCAGAACATCAACAGCGACCCACTGGTGGCGAACTCCTTGGTGAATCACAAAGTCTGGCACCTTCCTCGATTTGTCTTCAGAAATAACGCTGATTTCTGGTGGAGCGGGATCATTGGAATCTGTCTCCCAGGCAGAATTGTCGTAGGAGAATTCCTCTGTTGCATTTTGTATAGCATTTGTGCTCTCAGGTACATCTCCCCATCCAGTTGGCTAGATGTCTTCGAACCTGATGCGAGAGCTTTCGGGAGCGGTGTACTTGACCATGAAGTCAAACTTTCCACTTGGTTGTCCCAGAGTGTCCCAAACTTCTTTGGAACTGGAGGAGTCATCCCTCTCGATGACGTTGACCTCAGGAAAAGCATAGTTGATGAATTCAAGTCCTGCGAACGTTGCGAATTCATCTTCACGTTGAGTAGTCTCTGAATGACCTGAGTGTTGATCCCATGACATGGTGGGGACACAGGTATTCTGTTCAATGATGGTCAGCTGATTTTCATTGTTCGGCTGACTTTCTTGCCCCAAGTTTCCTGGGTAAGGCTGCCACATTGGCAGACCATCCATTGAGCCATAGTAGTTGTAGTTGAAATTGTCTTTTATCGGAGTGTCTTCCTCTAATGAATTTGGCAGAGCACGGCATCCTTCCGGATCACAATCTCCATATATCATTTCGACATCTGATCTTGGTATAAATCTCGGACTTTCTGTAGGAAAGCAATAAGGCATAGACACCTCTTCCTGAGACATATAACCGTCCTTGTTAAGGTAGGACTTCCATTCTTCATCTGTGTCAGAGGGATCCTCCTCATTGATAGCATGAACTGTCTGAGACACTGGGTGAAGGAAACCTCCACTGTGAAAGAAGTTTTGAAGGGGATGAAGACTTTCATCATTGGCAGCTGTCTGGGTACAGGTTGCAGAAAAACCAAGACCCCTCTTTGTTTTATTGTCAATAGGAATGACAAGCTGTCCCCATCCGGTCGTATCGGTACTCTCGACCGCTTTGATAGCATCGTTGTATGAGGAAATCGAGGTTCCTCCTTTGAACTGATTATCCTTACTTACCGACAATGCTTGGAACTGCGTTCCAATAACCTCCTCGGGTTCTATACCAGTAGATGATGATAAGCTACTCACGAGCAAGGCCTGTTCCCCACAGACTGTGACAAGTTGATCGTTCTTGACGAACTTTAGCTTTTGGTGGAGGGTTGAAGTAACCGTTCCGGCCCGATGTATCCAAGGTCTTCCTAATAAACAACTGTACGTTGCCCGGATGTCCATGACCTGGAAAGTGTAAGGACCGATAGTTATGGGAAGATCAACTTCGCCGATAACTATTTTTCTGGATCCGTCAAATGCCTTGACGACGACCTCGCTGACTCTCATCGGAGGGCCTTTGAATGATAATTGCATCAAAGTGGACTTCGGCATAACATTCAGGGCTGAACATGTGTCTACCAGTACGCTGGCTAAAGCATCGTCCTGGCAGTTAACTGTGATATTGAGCGCCATGTTATGACGGCGACCCTCTTCAGGTAATTCCTCATCACTAAATCCCAAGTTGTTGCAGGAAGTGATGTTAGAGACAATGCTATCGAACTGTCTGATTGTTACATCCTGTTCCACAAAGGCTTGCTCCAAGATTTTCTGTAGAGCCTCCCTGTGGGCTTCTGAACTGAGTAACAGTGATAACACCGAGATCTTTGAAGGAGTCTGTAACAGTTGATCAACAATGTTGTATTCACTCCTTCGGATGAGCTTCAGCATCTCATCATCATTTTTTGAAAGGTCGGGATTACTGGATTGACCGACTGGTGGATCAGGAGCTTCCGTCTGAAGTTCCTTTTCTTTGTTAGGTTCCCCAACCCCTCGGTTGAAGATTCTACCACTCCGTGTTACACGACTGATGTCTGCAATATTCACGATGGAGGGTAATGGGATTTCCTTTCCATTCTCGACTATTGTTGCACCGTATTTGTAAGGGATTGCCTTAGTTGATTCATACGGTAGTGGTCCTGGTAGATAGATGACTATGGGAACCTTCTGATTTTTCTGACCATCATAAGTAATCTCGATCCGTTCCCGGTTGGGAACTTTAGATTCGTCAAGTAGAGGGATGATGGAAAAAACATCCCTGGTATGGTGATGACCCGAGATCGTGACAACATCCTCGACTTGATCGGCAAGGTAGTTCGGCGTCCAGTTGATAGGTTCAGAACCCGGATATGAACGAATTTCTCCACGATCCACCTGCCCTTGGAGAGCTGCCCTCACAAGGTAGCACCCTTGGTTACTTTCCGAACAGACGCTACAACGGTCGTAATTGTGTGGTGGCACCTGGCCACGTCCACTTTGAATACAATGTAACCTCACTAGGTTAGCTTCTACTGATCGGACATCCTGACTCTGACAACGAGTAGGATTCCTGTTACTGATACTAATTTGCTGAGTATCTTCATCCATGTAGATCGGCATCCACCAATGATTTAACAAGTGCTGAAGTGCCTCCTAGACAAGGGTACAACCTCGATCGTTTTCGCAACCTGCTTTACAGCTTTGATAGTCATGTGATATTAAGAATCCGAGTCGGACCAGTTCAGCATGTAACTCTACCAAGTTGGTATTTATCATGCGAATATCGAAGATTTGAACCATATTGATCTGATAGGGATTCCTATCATGGTAGTCTTGGATCCATCCAAGATCCATCTGACGCTGGAGGGCCTCTTGTATGAAAGAGCATCCCTGTTTATTTACCGAGCAAATCAGACAGGAACTGTAATCGTGCCGCGGCAGATTATGATACTGGCTTTGCCTTGAGTGCATCGCCACCAAGTTGACATTCATCGTACGGATGTCGTGGTTCTGAATGATGTTAGAATTCGCGTAGACCATGTTAACTCCACGAACTCGGTGCTCTTGGATCCATCCGAGATCCATCTGTTCTTGTAGAGCTGCTTGCACTACAGAACATCCCTGGTTGTCTTTAGAGCAGATATCACACTGGTGATAGTTATGAGGTGGCACATGGCCATATCCACTCTGTCTACAATGCATCTTGACCAGATTGGTCTTTAACAAAAGTACATTGTGAATTTGATAGACATTGTTAGTCTCTTCCTCTATCAAATTGACTGCGGCCTTCTCATGTTGAGGCAGCGGGTTTGTGAGAACATTGGGATTCGTATCCTTGAAAGATAAAAGACCGTTCCTAACAAGATTTTGCACGTCGGACTTGAAATTAAGACAAGTCTCTATGTTATGCCCTGGACCTCCTTGATGATAAGGGCACGTCTGATCCACCTTAAACCAAAAAGGTGGATTTTCTGGTACTGTAAGAGGAGATTTAGTCTGAATGTGCCCCTTAGCTAGTAGTAATGGAAACAATTCTGCGTATGTTACGGGTATAGGATCAAATCCTGGTGGCCGTGTTGTACAGTTATTGTTGTATTGAGGACGAGCCTGCTGAAGAGGCTGTTGCGTCCTTTGCTGATCAGGTTGGCTCTGCGCAACCTGAGGTTGATAAGTAGGAACAGGCGTAGAGTTGATAGCAGGAGTTACAGCTGCTACCGGCTGATAACGACGCCTTTGCTTTTCGAGAGAGATATTCCCAATATCTTGCTCTTTTTTCTTAGGGAGAGCACTACCGTATTTTTTAGTACCGCTTGTTGATCCAGTGTCTTTTACCAAACGTCCTTCTCGGACGGATTCCTCAAGACGTACACCCATGCCGACCATCTCGGTGAAATCACTGGGCGCACTGGTAACCATTCGGTCATAGTAAAATGAACTTAAGGTCTTTAAGAAGATCTTTGTCATCTCTTTTTCCTCAAGAGGTGGACAAATTTGAGCGGCAATTTCACGCCACCTTTGAGCATACTCCTTAAAGGTTTCCTTGTCCTTTTGCGACATTGATCTGAGTTGATCTCTGTCGGGTGCCATGTCCAAATTGTATTTGTATTGTTGGATGAAGGCAGTACCTAGATCTCTGAATGTACTGATCGTAGTATGGTTTAAACCCATGAACCATTTGAGTGCGGCACCGGTTAAACTATCCTGAAAGTAGTGAATCAGTAGGTCCTAATTATCCGTATGAGCTGACATCCGCCGCGCGTACATCACCAGATGGCTCTGAGGGCAAGAGTTACCCTTGTATTTTTCAAAGTCGGGCACTTGGAACTTGTGCGGGACTTTCACATTGGGGACCAAGCAGAGGTCTGCGGCGTCCTTTCCAAATAGATCCTGACCGCGAATGGTTTGCAGTTCTTTCTGCATTTCCAAGAACTGTTCCTGGAATTCATCCATTCTAACGAACATAGTTTCCTTCTTACCGGAAGGTGTCTGTGGAATCTTCCCTTCCGGGACGGTGTGCACCACAGGGGGTGGTACCGTGACTACGGCAGTAAATCTTGGCATTTCCTGAAGTTTGTAACCTTCAGGAGTCTTCAGTATGCCCCTGGCATCTTCGCTTTCCCGAAGTTTGTAACCTTCAGGCCCAGCGGCTTCTGTTGTGATTCCTTGATCTTCAGTGATCGGCGGAACATATCCTTCCGGGATATAGTTAACAGGCATGCCCCAAGGGCGATCTTTCGGCATTTGATACCTAGGATTATACTTCTCCACTATGGGCATTGAGGTGATCTCTGAGATCGCAGTTCTTTGTAGCTGAGCTTCTGCCATGGCTTGCATGTCGTTACGAAGCTTTCTCATATCCTCTCTCAGAGCGTCGATCTCTTCTTTCAACTCTCTGTTTTCTTCCTCATGATCATCCATCCTTTTCTGACGATTGGGCCGAGTATTGTACGAATGAGACAGTTTGACTCTAGAATCGAGACACAAATGTGAGATTCGTAAGGAAGAAGAATACGCGATGTGAGAATGATGAATGCAATGATTATATTAATTGTTTTTTGGTTTAATCAAAATAAACTTCGACAATTAGATTGCAAATATCAAACAGTGGGGAAACCCCTTTTTATTGAATTCGAAGGATTACAGAAATGGAAATACAGTAGATTACAAAGTGCAGAAACAAAAACCTAAGCTAATGGGTCCAGAGTCCTCTCTGAAGAAAAATCGGGTGCTGATTCTGGTATCTTCCTTTTCTTTGACCGGGGCTCTTGGGCCGTTGTCGGGTTGTCATTCCTTTGCCAGGTGAAAGGAGTGAGTAAATTTCTTTGGTCATCTTGATTCTCTACAGCATACTGCTCTAAAATTTCAATCAGAGCATCTTTCTCTTTTAGTACTTGCTGTATTTTGATGCACTCTACGTCGAGGGTGCGGTACTTGTTCTTCCAAGACCTTCTTTCCCGTTGAACCTTGTTGAGAGTAACCTGAAGTTTTTCAGTCTCGGTCATGAAGTACATGATAGATTCCCTCGGCGGAAGAATTCCATAACGAGTATAAGGCATCTTTAGCTTGAGAGCTCTAGTTTGTACCCAATGGAGATAAGGCTCCACCGAGACACAGTCCGGTTTTCCCAGAGACTCTCGTCCTTTCTTATGAACGTGTTTCCAAGCTTGCACTATTTCCATCTTTAGTGCTCTGTCGTTTTCTCCTTCTTTGAAGAAAAGACCTTCCAGATGAACACCCAGTGGGACGTGTCTCATCGGGTATCCAAATTGACGGCGAACCAATACCGGATGGTAGTTGATTCCTCCCTTAGTTCCTATGAGGGGTACGTTGGGGAAGTTTCCACAACGGTCGATGATCCTGATTCCCTCATAAATCCTATTACACCAATCTATATCAGAGTTGGTAAGAGACATGATCTTCTGCGTCCAACGTAAGGCACTCTTGCAATCCCAAAAAGCAGCAGACTTGGGCAAGTGTGAGATAAACCATTTATAAAGCAGAGGTACACATCATGTGATCTCCCCTCCACTGTACAAATTTCCCAAGTGTATAGAATGATACGCATCTGCGAGCAAAGTCGGCACAGGGTTTCAAATGAGAAAAACCTTAATGGAGTTGATATCGACGAAGTTATTGATGTTGGGAAACAAAAATAACCCGTAGGTGAGCAGGACAAAGATGCTTTCAAAAGCAGTCATGTTTCCTATACTGGCAAAATACAGGGCCTTCTTTGTCAAGAACTGGGCTGGCAAACCTTGGATGCCACCCTTAGTAGTTAGGTGAGTCCTGACCTCGGACTCGTCCAAATGAATTGCTCTTGCAATGATCTGATTCTTTGGAATTTCTTCCAGTCCAGAAAATAGAGCTCAATCAGTGATATGTAAATCAGCTATATGAGAATACTCCTCCAGTGTTGGTGCAAGCTGGTAATCCGGGAATGTGAAACAGTGATAAACCGGATCGTAGAACTGAATGAGCGCATCCATGATTCCTTCAATCACATGGACTCTTAGCAGAGATAGTAAACCTCCGTGCTTGGCTCTAAAAGCCTCAGGGTTAGTGATCATTCTCGCTAACCTTCTCAAATCCTCTAGTTTTGGAACCTTGAAGGTATACGTATGAGTTCTCCTTCTACCGAAATCCATTAGTGCAATCCTCTTCTCAGATATTTGCAATCACAGTCTTAGTTTAATTTGAAAAATAGAGAGACTAGAAGAGAAGTTTTTTTGAATGTTTTAATGTTTTTTAGATGAATGCATGAATGCAGCACACAAAAACATAGAAAAAACATGGGGTCAAAGGGTCGTTGTCATGAAGTCAAGGCTCTACCCATCCCCAAAGGTTTATACTAGGGTGATTTTTGTACCTGTACTCATTATCATCAGCTCCTCCCAGGAAAGCAAAACAACAAGCGGATCACCAGCGAGTTGTAGTGCAATCTTAGAGTAAGTGTCATTCACCGAGAATACATCACCAGCCTCAAATGAGGGTAGTATCGCGTAACAACTATTCCCGATAGTTTCGGCACTACGAAAGGGTTTGGCTCCTCAGCTTCTCAGACTTAACAACCGGCCCATTGTCTAGGTGAGAGAATGGGTTGCGTTGGTCAGCCTCCACTGAGGTTGATGGTCGACCTCGTCGCCATCACTTATCTTAAGTGTATACTCAATCTTTCCACATACGGCATCACCCGCATTCCCATTAGCAGAAAAATAAACACGTATAGCAATTAGGAAAAGCAGTATATATATTTGTCCTAAACATCCTAGACCTTTAAAGTTAAGGATCCTAAGTTCCTGAAAGAAATGGGTTCCCCGGCGGAAGCCCCAATCTGTGGTTTTCCACACAAGTGAAGAAAAGGAAGACCGTGCTTAGATCTAACTTTGAATGGCCCCACAGTGGGCGCCACTTTTCTGTAGCGAGCGATTTTGGACGCGGTTCTTAAGCGCTGGTCGCTCTCTGCAGTTGAGCTTAAACTACAGGTCGATTCATTTTTTATCCTATTGTGAGCTGAATAAGGAATGGAAATAGATGTCTCCAATTAACCCTGCTTTGCATACTGAGTTTAAACAGCGGTCTGTTAGGTTACAAATGCTATCAATGTGGTGGGGCCTTTCTTGTGCTATTTTGACAGAATGACAGGTTTCTGGCGGGGAACAAGGATTAGGATGTTAGGACTGATGCTTTTGATGAGAGTATGGGATTTTGGGTTTTTGTTTAGTGTGCTCACTAAGATCTTTTCTTTCGATCTTATGCCTACGTATTCCCGTTTACCGAAACAGGGAAATCAGAGCGTTCATAGTTCCTCCTATTCTATGGGAGGAAATGGGTGTTTTGGTGTCTTGTTCAAAGCCCAAGACGTGACGTGAAAGGTGGTTTGTATCTTTTTCAAAGCCCAAGATGTGAAGCTGAAAGTCTATTTGTGTCTTGTTCAAAGCCCAAGACGTGAAGCGAAAGGACCTCGACTTTAGAGAGAATTTGTCATCTCTAAAGAAGGGTTTGTTTGTCATAATTGTTGGGTGACTGACTGTAAAGGAGGATTACTTTAACCGGGATACGCGGATCCTAGCAATACCATAATTTCCTTTATAGGGGATTTTAACCTGAAGGAGAAGACTTTAACTCAGTGTACAGCAATTCTATCTTTCCTTAGGAATTTCTCATGCTAAAAGAGGGACAGTGGCGTGGATATAGATGATCCAGAGGCTTGCCGCTTACAGCGATTAGATGAAAGGGAAGGAGTTATTGATGTTTGTGTACTGTGAACGAGGCACAACTTTGATGCTAAAAGGTTGATTGGACCAACCAGTGGTTTTCTTATATAAAGAATAAGAGGAGGCTAATATGTGTCTTGTACAAAGCCCGAGAGAGAGGCTAAAAGGGTAGACTCAACAGGAGAATCCTTTATACTCAACAAGAGAGTGTTTTTGTATCTCGTACAAAGCCCGAGATGGAGGCGAAAAGGTTTGGACTCGATGATGGAGTCTTTTGGTATCTCGTATAAAGCCCGAGATGGAGGCTATTTGACTCAACAAGAGTTTTTTGTATCTCGTAAGAAGCCCGAGATGGAGGCTGTTGTTTGTTTGGCTCAATAAGAACCATTTTTTGTATCTCGTAAAAAGCCCGAGATGGAGGCGAAAAGGGTGGTTGACTCAACGAGGGAGTCTTTTATGTGTCTCGTACAAAGCCCGAGAGAAAGGCTAAACGTTGTTTGACTCCGCTGGGGGAGAATCATTGTACAAAGCCCAAGAGAGAGGCTAACTTCACTGAAGAAGGATCATTATACAAAGCCTAAGAGGAGGCTATGGTTACTGTTTAAGTGACAGGTCCAGTATACTGATTTTGAAAGAGAAAATCAGTTCTTATATGAGCAACACTATACTCATGGATTTGATTCAATGATCCGGGTTATTCCTGTTCTTTAAGGAAGCGGGAAATCCGAAGGGTATTGAGACTGTCCGAGTCAGCGGGTTTCCTTCCTATTTAACGAAGGGGTCACTTGAGAATGTCTTTGAGACTCAAGGAAATTAGACTGTCCAAGTCTAGAGTTTCATCTTTTGTACTATGCTTTGAGAAACAGTAGTAGACTCTATGAAAGGACTTGTTCTATGAAGATGACTAGGTTCTGTTCCTATACCTCTAGGAG
This sequence comes from Lathyrus tuberosus, assembly GCA_022829125.1. Taxonomy (NCBI): domain Eukaryota; kingdom Viridiplantae; phylum Streptophyta; class Magnoliopsida; order Fabales; family Fabaceae; genus Lathyrus; species Lathyrus tuberosus. The sequence continues at coordinate 13,120,644 of JALAZF010000055.1, read as the reverse complement.
GTCGTCGGGACAATTTGTACGAAGCCCAAGAGGAGGCTGGAAACTTTTAAGAAGCCGACGGGTCCTTGTACTAAGCCCAAGAGGAGGCTATGATTCCCGGAGGAAGAGATCATTATACGAAGCCTAAGAAGAGGCTGTCATTCCCGGAGGAAGAAATCATTATACGAAGCCTAAGAGGAGGCTGTGAATACTTCTAAGAAGCCGGTGGGTCCTTGTATTAAGCCCAAGAGGAGGCTAGGTTGCTTTTAGGAAGCCTGAGGGTCCTTGTACGATGCCCAAGAGGAGGCCGATGCTTTTAAGAAGCCGATGGGTCCCCAAACCCCGAGAAGTTCAAGGCAATGCTATTCACCGAGAATAGATCAAAGTCAGGAAAGTTTGAGAATTTGGAAGAAACTCAAGAGATGCCATTCACGGAGAAAAGATCATCTCTGGGGAGTAGAGTTTCTTGACAAGTGCTTTTAAGAAGCCTGTGGGTCCCCAAACCCCGAGAAATTCAAGACATGCCATTCACCGAGAATAGATCAAGCCAGGAAAGTCCGAGAATTTGGAAGAAACTCAAGAGATGCCATTCATGGAGAAAAGATCATCTCTGGGGAATAGAGTTTCTTTGACAACTTCTATGAGTGACAGTCTATGAAAGGGTTCACAGAGAATGCTGCCTTTCATATCTCCATATTGTTTAACCCCAAGAGGAGGGAAGACTGTGTCTGGTAATCCTATGGGGATTTAGTTTAGACTATTTCTAAGAGAAACGGCGTCACCTAGTTCTAGACGTAGTTGCCGGGGAAACTCGAAATATCTATACTATTATTACACAGTTGATATGAGTTTATGAAAGAAGACTTACAGCGAAACAGCCCCACAATACAGTTATATGTATATGAAAGCGGTAAATGAAAGCAATAACCACTTACTCGTTTGTAGAGCTTCCATGTTGTTTGGTTATTTGTTCAACAAAGAAAGATTGAAAACAACAGTATATATCAAAATCAAAGGAGAAAGTGCTTTGAAAAAAAAAGATTTGGGGCTTACAGCTCAAGGAGAGGCCCAGGGTTTTATCAGTGAGCGCACTGTTTGAATTTGTACAAAGGGACTTATACAAGTGACTGAGGCCCAAAAGTGTTTTCTGTACAAAGGGGTGGGTCTTACACTCTCTCAAGAGGCCCAAAAAGGTTTAAAGAAAAAGAATGGGGCTTATAACACGAGGGTAGGCCCAGATGATTTTTCCGTTTAAAATGGCGATCGCGCCGAGGTTTTCTTTTAACGCGGAGGGACTTATACAATAAGTGAGGCCCTAAATATTTTGGTTAAAAGGGGATTGGGTCTTACACTCTAATAGAGGCCCAAGGTTATTTTGAAAAGGGCGACGATCGCGTCGTTTGTTTTTGACGGTATCGGGACTTATACAATAAGTGAGGCCCAAAAATGATTTGGTCAAAAAAGGATTGGGTCTTACACTCTATTAGAGGCCCAAGTGTTTTGAAAATGATTTATGAGGGTTGAATTAATCCAAAAACCCTAATTTGTTTTCAAAACTATATTTAATTGAATAAAAATTCAATTAAAATGATCAAAATTGTTTAACATATGAAAAACAAATTGTGATCTTGGATTAATGCTTCAAAAATTAAGTATTGACCTACAAAATAATTAGAAAGCATTAAAAGTTGCAAAATCAAGGTAGAAAAAATATTTCAAATGTTAAAAACAATTAAAACATTAATTCTTTGCAAAAATATCAATTATATGAAATAAATAATATTTTTGGGATTTTTTGATAAAATAAAATATTTTAACATTTTTGTGAATTATTAAAAAAAGAATCAACTCAAAATCATTAAAACTCAGAGAGAAATTAATTTTTGAATCAATTAAACAAAATCACAAAATTCAAATATTTGAATTTGGAAAAATGGCGCCAAGAACAAGCTGAAGAACACGCGCGTGTTCTTGAATTCTCAGATTTAAATTTTCTCTCCAATCTCACTGAATACTTAATCATATCATGTAATCCACATATCATTATGCTCGTCTCAACCTCACGATCATGTTTATAACACTTAATTTCATTTAAATTAAACATAAAACATGAAATCACGAAGAAACCTCAAGAACCCTAATTTTTGCATGAAGGCTAGGATTTTTGATACACGATTCAAACAATGCAATTAATTGAGGGAAAACATTCCATGCATGATTATGAACATATGGCCAAATTATTGTGCGAGGAAATATGCATAGATTGAGAGATGACCAAGTATGTGCTTACCTCTAGGCCGTGACAGCAAGTGCAAAGTGATTTTTGATTTGGAGGTGTTACAGATGAGTGGTGATGATCTGAACAGCTTCCTTACACCCTATGGATTGTGTTTGAATGCTTGGACTTGATTGAAATTGGCTGGATCACTTTGTGGTACCCCAGCTGCAACTTGATTGAAAATTTGAGCAACCAGCTGGTTATTTTGTGAAATTGGTGTTTCAGAAGTGATCTAAGTGTTTGATCAGCTCATATGTGATGTATGTGAGGTGTGTGAGTGATTGGTTTGATTGGAAAAGCTCTCAAACTCAAAACGCGATAGCTACCTTGCTAAGAAAGGCATTTTTGCCAAGAGAAAGAGATTTTGAGGAAAGCGTCTGTTAGATGGCTTTGATGTACTCAAACTGATCACAATTGAGCTCTATTTATAGTAGAGCAAGTTTGTTTTGGGATCCACAGTGAATGGCAACTGCAGCAGGTGTTTGTTCAATGTTGGCCAATTGAAATCCAAGTCTCCTCTAGCCATTGACTAGAGGTTAGGGCACAGAGCTTTGGTTCCCTTGGTCTTGGATAAGTCTTGACTGATTTCAGATGAAAATGGCTCAGTCCATGCCACCTTGATGCTTCCATTTAATGCTTCAATCCAAATTTGGAGTCTTGTCCCTATTTTGGCCATTCTAGGTTCAACATGCTTTTCCTTGTTCCAAGGACTTTGGAGGCTTGACTCAGTGATTGTCCCCTTTAGATTCAATCCTCTGAGGTGTCCAAGTGGATAGGAGCATTTGAATTTGGCTGATTTTGGCACATCGAGCAAAGTTGCAAATTCTGCCTTGCCTTGACAGATTTCAGCAAGGCAACTTCCCAATGTCATATCTCATGACTCAAATGGAATTTGGCAATGTTCTTGGTCATTTTGGAAAGCCCTTACATCATACAACAACTGTTTAAACATGTTTGGTTTTGATCTCTTTTGAATCCAAGTGAAAAATCCCCCTACATTTGGTAAAAAGTGAAGACAGATTTGGACTTAGTGAAAATTTCACTAAGTGTTGGAAAAAGTGACATTTTCACTTTTCAGCCATTTTGATCACTCCATAACTCAAAATCCTTAATGAATTGGAGTTAGGTCTAGTTGAAGTTTTTGTATAGGGTAATGAGGGCTACAAATCCATCTTTGGATGAGAAAAAATGGCTTTGTGGTTTAGGAGTTATGATCCTCCAAAGTTGGTACCCTTGCCACTTTATTTTTAACTTAGAAAATTTTCTAAGTTTTTATTGTTACCCCTTTTACAAGTTATCCCACTTTTCTTGATTTTTATTGATGAATGATGATTCAAATCATACATAAACATCATTATTAGGGTTAAAAAACCATTTTGGTGAAAAATCTCAAAAAGTCAAAGTTGACTTTTGTGCTCAGTTGACTTTTTATCAGATGAATTCCAAACTGTGCAATTCTTCAGGAAATCATGTCCTTGACCTAAATTAAACTTGATGGACATGTTCCATGGGTGTCATGGGGTATATTGAGGTATGTCCTAGGGTTTGGGAGCATGTCCTGGTCAAAAGTCAAAGTTACAGTTGACTTTTCCCTTAAAACCCTAATTGTGGTGCAGATGAAATTGAGACTTGTTGCTCAAGCTTCTTGGATTAATCCATTGTTCCAAATGGATCAATATGGTTCATTAGAGACCCTCAAACCCTCTCTTGAGGTCTTGGCTCATGATTTGTCCCAAAAGTCAACTTAGGGGTGAATTAGGTCAAGAAACCCTAATTCCTGATTTTTGATGTATGCATCCCCTGAGGCAAAATTGACTTGGTGATTGGGTCCATGAGGTTCCATGGGGTATATTAGGTTATATTTTGGATCATTGGCTCATGCCTAGATGAAAATTTCCATCTAGAGGCCCTGGTCGACCAAAACCCTAATTTGGTGACACTGGCGATCTTGAGGCTTAATCACCTAGAAGGGAGCAGCTTTGTGTTTAATCCTTGAAGTGGGAGTCCTTTTGATCCATTGTGAATGTTTGGGAGGTTAGACAAGTTGAAGATTATGTCATTCCTTGATTGATCCTTTGTCTAAGCACTCAGAGAGGGCTTGAAACCCTAATTTGATTGCAGTGGATGTTCACCCATCTTTGGGGAGACTGATAAGGTATGATGGTTCCCACATATTGTGATGATGATTTGCACAATGATGGGAAATCTTAGTGGTCAAAATTTGGGGTATGACAAGTTGCACAGAATACAGTCAATCTGGGACAGTTATGTCGAGATTCTACAAATCTCTCAAGAGTTGGAAGACATTGGAACATTTTGGGATGCCAATTTTTTTGTAAAATCCTCTTGGAATGACTTCCACATAATACAGTCGATCTGGGGCAATTACGTCGAGATTAGATAAATCTCTCTAAATTCGAAGGCTTAGTTGTACAGAACACCATCAGTCTGGGGCAGTTACGTCGAGATACTACAAATCTCTCTGAGAGTTTGAAAATATTGGGATAGTTAGATGTCAATTTTTTCTGTAAAATCCTCTTGGGATGACTTCTTCTCTTAAACCATGTAATCTGGGACACTTGAGAATTGAAGATTATTTTATCCATCCACAACAACTATTGTGCAAAATGGCGACTACCACGCAGTTCATCAGTGTAGAGTTACATTGTCCTCACAACATTCTTCACCCATATTCCCAATAAGCTCTATTTCAGCGGTCATAAATATTCCCCAATGAATCTCTACTTCAAGAAGTTATGGTAGGTTTGATACAAGATTTCCCCAGTTGGTGACCTAAGAATTCCCGGTAAATCTCTTTGGCTCCAACCTTCCCCAGCGAAGTGGATGTTTATTTCATCCCCATGAAGTCTCAACTCTAATATCTTCAGTTTGCAACTTTGATCCGAGCTTCCCCAATGAAGTATATATTTATTTTATCCCCCATGAGGCCTCCCAGTGGATCCTTCCTCATCCCCAACAATGTAGCATGATTCATCTTGACAATCCCCTAAGTAAAGTCATGATGTTCATCCCCAACTGGAGTGCTCTCTTTTCCCAGAGAAGCTGAAGCCTTGAAGCAGGACTTTGTTTCCATATGTGGTTTTCCATTTCATCCCCAGTAATGCTTATATCTTGTAGAGATTGGCTGAGTAACCGTGTCGAGATGTTTATTTCATCTCCAGTTTACTTCTCTCTGTCTGTTTTGTCATCATAAGCATAACATACATTCATTCATATAGACACATGGCATTTATGCATTTTGCACTTTTGTGTTTGTTTGTTTTTTTTCTTTCACATTGGTTGTGTTTATCCCCAAGTGATCAGGTTTGTCTTCTCCCTCAAAGTAGAGTCGTCAGCCCTAGGCAGAAAGAACACATCCTTTCTAATTCCCCACTGAGTTCGATCCTCGTGGAAGATGGTTGCTTCAGTTTTCTTTTCCGTTTTTGGATAAAGATAAACCCCAGTTAAGTTCATTCCTCACTGGATAGAGTCTTGCTTGACCGTTTCTTTTCAGTTATTTCCTGAATTGAACTCTGGTCCCTAACAATCACAATTTTTAAATCTCTCTGAGCTTGTGAACCTAGATCGAGCGTGCATTTATTTTGCACTTTGTCTTCCCAAGAAGAGTTTACTTGAAGATCTCTATGGAAGACATAAGTTATTTCTCCAACAGTTATTACTACACCTCCTTGGAATATATGCCATACAGCAAGTAGCAGCTCTTTATTTGAGTAGTTTGATTATCAAGATTTTTATGACAAATGGCAGTCTCCTCAAGACAGTTTGTCTATCCCCAGCAAATTATCAAGGTTTTCCATTTATTCTCCGTCGGGTGTTATCTCCCCGAAATTCCGTCAGAGAAACTTATTGAAGACTTTACAGGCATTCTCTTTATTTGAGAACTCCCGTTGCAAGTATTCTATTTACTTCACTGAAATTTCAACTACACCGATATTGTTCTAAAATGGTGTTTCTCTACAACGAATCCACTATTCAAGTTATTCCCACCAGATGATACCTCTTCGAAGAGTGTGGGAAATTCAAGACTTTGTTCGAGGCAAACAACCTCACAACAGTTATTTCAAGATTTGTGCTCGAGGCAGAAAACCTCGTAGCTCATTTCAGGACTTGCCAGTGGCATACAACCTTGGGGCATGGGAAAATATTTACTCTTCCTAAGCGGAACATTTAAGTAAGCTGGATCATCATCTTGATCGTTGAAGCTTATCTCAGTCTATTACCTTTGCTTAGGCTATCGTGGGATAGGAGGTAATATGTCTGTATTTTGGTAAATGCCTCTGCTTAAGATACCGTGGTGGTAGTAGGTCATCTTTCCTTTTGTGTTTACCTCGCTTAGGCTATCATATGCTTGATAGTAGGTAACACACCTTTTCTGGTCGGACACCTTTGCTCAGGCTGCCACAAGTTGGTAGTAGGTGATCCTTCTCTTTCCAATCTATTACCTCTGCTTAGGCTATCGTGGGATAGTAGGTAATATGTCTGTATTTTGGTCAGATGCCTCTGCTTAGGCTACCGTGGTGGTAGTAGGTCATCTTTCCTTTTGTGTTTACCTCGCTTAGGTTATCATATGCTTGATAGTAGGTAACACACCCTTTTTTGGTCGGACGCCTTTGCTCAGGCTGCCACAAGTTGGTAGTAGGTGATCCTTCTCTTTCCAGTCTATTACCTTTGCTTAGGCTATCGTGGGATAGTAGGTAATACGTCTGTATTTTGGTCAGGTGCCTCTGCTTAGGCTACCATGGTGGTAGTAGGTCATCTTTCCTTTTGTGTTTACCTCGCTTAGGCTATCATATGCTTGATAGTAGGTAACACACCTTTTTTGGTCAGACGCCTTTGCTCAGGCTGCCACAAGTTGGTAGTAGGTGGTCCTTCTCTTTTCAGTCTATTACCTCTGCTTAGGCTATCGTGGGATAGTAGGTAATATGTCTATATTTTGGTCAGATGCCTCTGCTTAGGCTACCGTGGTGGTAGTAGGTCATCTTTCCTTTTGTGTTTACCTTACTTAGGCTATCATATGCTTGATAGTAGGTAACACACCCTTTTTTGGTCGGACGCCTTTGCTCAGGCTGCCACAAGTTGGTAGTAGGTGATCCTTCTCTTTCCAGTCTATTACCTTTGCTTAGGCTATCATGGGATAGTAGGTAATACGTCTGTATTTTGGTCAGATACCTTTTCTTAGGCTACCGTGGTGGTAGTAGGTCATATTTCCTTTTGTGTTTACCTCACTTAGGCTATCATATGCTTGATAGTAGGTAACACACCTTTTTTTGGTCGGACACCTTTGCTCAGGCTGCCACAAGTTGGTAGTAGGTGACCCTTCTCTTTCCAGTCTATTACCTCTGCTTAGGCTATCGTGGGATAGTAGGTAATATGTTTGTATTTTGGTCAGATGCCTCTGCTTAGGCTATCGTGGTGGTAGTAGGTCGTCTTTCCTTTTGTGTTTACCTCGCTTAGGCTATCATATGTTTGATAGTAGGTAAATGTCTATTGGATTTTGGTTAGATACCTTTGCTTAGGGTACCATGTTTGGTGGTAGGTCATCTTTCCTTTTGTGTTTACCTCGCTTAGGCTATCATATGCTTAATAGTAGGTAACACACCTTTCTTCTGGGTCGGACACCTATGCTTAGGCTATCGTGTTTGGTAGTAGGTGATCTTTCCTCCCCAGTTTATTACCTCTGCTTAGGCTATAGTGTGTGATAGTAGGTAATATACACCCTTTCATTTCAAATGGATACCTTTGCTTAGGCTACCAGCTGTTGGTAGTTAGTTATCCTTCCTTTCAATTTTCTTGCTTGTTGTAGGCAATACACGCCTTTGTTCTATTTGAAGATACCTTGTGATTGTCAGTTGGTAGTCTCTTCCCCAGTGGAGTTGGGATCTTTCCTCGTGGAGTCTTGCTTTGCAAAGTCGTCCTCGTCGGGTCTTCCATTCTTTAATTGTGTTTCAACATTTTCTGTATTCGATTATCCCCTGTTACATCATTCTTCACAGGTTCCTTTGTCTTGCATATCATATCATTTTCATACCATATCATGTGCATTTTGTGGCATCTTAGGGTCAAAAATTGTACATGTTTGTATTTAAGTCTCTTCCATCTCGTCGAGACGAAGATTTCAATCTCCATATCTCTGGATAGAAGAAACTTAAATAGGGGCATCTGTCATACCCTAATTTTTGACCCCTAAGATCTCATATCTTTGTGCATCATCTCGCATATCTGCATGCTTTATTACTAACGGGTTTGTGTAGGAACATTGGTTTCAAATGGAGTTGGTGTTTATTCTCTCAGTCAGGTGCCTCAAGACGTGATCAACGGGTTCTGATTAAAGGGGTCCTAAGATTCTCTACTATTTTGAATCCTCTAAAACTGACTCAACTGGTTCTTTCATGGAATTTGGGTTTGAGCATCCTTTTATCAAGTATGAAGGTCACTTTTCTCTGAAGCTTTAGTGTATATTCAAGATTGAAGGTTAAGATTCCTCAGACAAGCATGACATGGAAGGATAATGGATTCATGAATTCAGGAATGTCCAAATGGCGTCAAGGTCTTAGGAATTTATTTTTCAGGCAGTTTATTCAAGTGCAAGATTATTTAAGTGGATCATTTGGAATCCAGGATATGATGGCAGGCCCCACTCAAGGTTTTCAAACTTTTATTTAAGGGAAAACAAGGATTGCAAAGCGTAGTCCGTTTGCTCATCAAATGGCACTCAAGGCTTTCAAACTTTTATTTAAGGGAACAAGGATTGCAAAGCGTAGTCCTTTTGCTCATCAAATGGCATACAATTCGTTAGTTGAAGCAACTGTACTGTTTACTACAAAAGTCAAGAACAGACATCATTCTCGGTTACAAGATACGAGTTAAAGGTTTTAATTGATTCAAAGTTCAAAATACATTTTTTAAAACTTCCACGACAAGGTGCAAGTTGAAAGTCCAAAGTTTGCAAGATATTCCAAGGGGAAGTACTAGTTCTAGTTACATTTGCAAAGTTCAAAAAGCTCAAAATACAATTCCTTGAAATTGTCAGGATACCAAGAGGATAATTAACTCAATTCCAAATACAATTTTCCATTTTTGATCTACTTGTCCTATCCAAGTCAATTTTTATTCCACAGTTTTAGTTCCAAATATCCAAACCACATTCCAATGCATAGTAGGCAAGCAAGTGATGTCAGATTAAGCTTCAAATTACACTGCATGACTAGGTGAGAATATTTTGTTCACATCACAAGACTATTTCTCGTTGAATTTACAAAAACTCATGACAATCACACGAAGCTGATTATTACAAAAGGTAGAATCTACAATAAAGTTGTATACTAACCACACCATTTGAGAGTGTATTTTTTTAAGTATGTCTAAAACAGTATAAGGCGGTATTTCAATGATCCCCAACGCTACTTTCAAGTGAATGGTCATGAATGCACCAGAGCTTTACATTTCACTTATTATGCGGATATTTCTACAAAGTTATTTGGAGCATGCCTGATACATGACCACGACCGGGATTATAAGGGTGTCAGTGTTGCTGCGTTTGCTAGTACTGTCTGCCGAATACCAAGTCTGATACGCTTTTGTCAGCATGGAAGTTTCCATCCGAATGAAAATGATACGCCAGGATCCTTCTTTTGGAACTGAGGCAGGAAGTTTGCTTTGCTTCAAACAGTCACCAAGACCTGCATTCAAAAAGATTCACATCAATCATCACAGCCAGATTAGAAAATCGACACGATTAAAGTAAGTTTCATCACAAATGTCGGTAACGAGTGTGGCAAGAAATAACGGAAACTAAATCATTACAGAATGAGAGCAGTAATACAGTTTCCAAAATATTTTTAAAACACAACCTAGCATATGGTTCGCACCGAAACCGTCGTCTAACCAAGGTGCCAATACAGAATCCTACGTGAAAATAGCCAGATCAGCATCACAAGAGCAAAATTAGGCATTGGATCAAAAGAGCTCGTCTTGAGGATCAAGATCAAGCAAGAGGTGGAAGCCTTCATTGCATTGGAATCGACTTACCTAAGAATTTCATTTGAGTTGTATTTAGAAATTCATTGAGAAACCTTACCTGACAACTGGAAATGGTTTATATAACTCTATGTAGTGTTGTACATGTAGTAGAAGGCATGAATTATATTTGTCATACATAAAATTCCAATTTGGAAAAAATCAGGATGGCCAGAAAAGGAAGATCAGCGATATAATATGGAAATCACAAATCACGCAATCAAGGAGATAGATCGGAACATGCTTAAACATGTTTGAATCAAAACGGCAACAAATCTTTATTTCATTCAAACGTGATCAACCAGAACAGCAAGTTTTGAATCATCTTCGATTACAAAATAAAGCAGGAATCAGAGTTATTTCCTTTCCAAAACCGAAATCAGCAACAAATCTCGTGCATTTAATCGTAAATTAATGTCGTGAAGCCTATAAAAGAACAGGGGCCAGTGATCACAAACCAGAGAGTATACACAAAAAACACACACGAAAATCCACGATTCACAAAGTAAAAAGGGCCATACGCACCAAAAAATTGAGTGAGTAAAATCATCAGAAATTCATCAAAATCTCCATACCATATTCAAACACACAACTTCATACACGCATACTCACACCAGTTACCACTAAAAACACTCACAGCAGAAAAAATTGAGGGCAGAATATCACAAATTCAAATTCATACAGAAATTCACAGCAAACCACAAACATCCCAAAGTTCCACAAGCTTCACACACCAGAAAGATTCAAAGCAACACACACAGTTTCAAGATTCACAACAACATTTCACAGCCTACACGAAGCAACATTTCATACACAAAGGCAGTAGCGAGATGAACCTTTGGAGCCGCCAATATTATCGAGGCCGCCGTGTCGAAATACCTCAAAGGTGAATTCATCTTACTGCACTAGTGATTCTGATCGAAACGCCGCAAACCGTTGCCAAGTCCGTCGACCGTGTGAATCCTCCGTACGCAACCGAAGACCGTCAGCCATCGCGTTGTCGCTGAACAAGACGCCGCATCTCCACTCGCAAGCCACCGCCGGAAGCACATCACCGCCGATTGTATCCGTATCCGCCATCATCACCGACCATCCTTTCTTTTTATTTTTGCTTTAAATCATCGCATCTGTATCACGTAAATCATGAAATATTAATGAAATTGGGGTCGGGACTCTGTGGGATTTAGGGTAGTTAGAGCCATTGTTTCATCGATCAAGAGAGATAGAGAGGATATGGACGAGAGCGGCGGAGATGAAACTAGGGTTTTCAAAACCCTATTTTGCTGAGAACGAGAGGGAAGGGTCATGAGAGAAGAGACGGAGAGAGTGGATTTTCCACTTGTGTTTTTTCTTGTTTTGTTTTTGTTACTAAGCGCATTATCCTGTGCAGCGCACCCAGGCCATCCACTATGCGCCCTCGATTTGGACCCTTAGATCCACATCACACGGTCACAGTTTGAGGGTCTGCGATAGACCCTCTCCTGTTGTAAACTACCAATTCCCTCCGTTTCATTTTCTTTTTTTATTATTAATCAAAATCTAACTTTGTTTTTTTTTAATTAAAATGAGTAGAATTTTAATCCAAAAATAAATAAATATAACTCTTATTATATTAATATCTTTTTATTAATAACTTAAAACCTTTGTTGATTTCTTTTTCAATTAGTAAAAAATAAAAAAATAAAAAAACCTTTTATAATAAACTTTTATTAAAATCTTTTCTAGTTACATAAGAAACCCTTTTTTAATATGACTTTAAAATTAAAATAATAAAGTTTTTTTAACCTTTTTTTTATTAACAAGAAATCTTTAACCTTTTTTCTTAAATTCAAATAATCTTTAAATTTCTAAAAATAACAATAACCTTTTCACTAATTTTCCTTTAAATTATTTTCTTAATAAATTGACCTTTTAGAATCCATCGCGCTTAATAGTACGCTTGTGTGTGAAATAGTTTAGTCTTGTTTGATGTCATTATATGTGATGTATGCTTGCTTTTGTGTACTAAACCTTTTAGAAATAATAAAACTCTCGATCCAACGTCGAGCCATTTTCCACCTATGTAAGTCGATCGCCTTTGGGCATCGCCATCAACCTTCAGTCACTAGACACAAGACTAGCCCACTTTGCTAGCACTCTCGTTAAATCTTACAATTAATCGCGTAATATCCAAGGGAAAATCCCATGCATGGTAATCAATTATCGTGCATGGTGTATAACCATTTGCATTTCATACTTCCCTATAGGTCTCCCCACCCCTTAGCAAAATAGATAACAAATAACATAAAATAAAATTAAGAGGTTCCTGTAGTGTACTACAGATATCTAGGATGCTAACACCTTCCCTAGGTATAACCAACCCCCGAACTTAGAATCTTAGTGCATTTGCATTGCATTGTGGGAATTCGGTTTTTCTCCCTTCCCTTGGATAAAATCAAAGACCGGTGGTGACAATAAAAGAAATGTGATTCAAGTTAATATAATAGCTTGGTATCCAATTTTCACCGCGACACACGTTATTCCAACTTTTGGTTGGTACCCTACCTTTATCCTAACTCTTGGTCGGTACTCATTCTCTTATCCCAAATCTTGGTTGGTATCTTTTGTTAAAGTTCCCACCTCCGGTGTTTGACCTGTCGGATATCTTTTGTAATCTCAACTCTTGGTTGGTATCCTGTATCCATCGTTATTCCAACTTTTGGTTGGTATCCTTTGTTGTAAGTCCACCTTCGGCTGACAATGACTCTATCTTTTCTCTCCCCACAGTTTGCAAATTTCTGGGTTCTTTTTTGTATTTAATCCCCTTTTACCTTTAATGTATTAAAGTCTTCGCTATCATTCCTTCAGGTCCAAGTTGATGGAATAGGGGAAGCTGTAACACCCCGAAATTTTCCCTCTCATTCTTTAACCTTTTTGGCTTATGCTTCAATTCATTTGCTTCTTCATTTGTGCATAACATTGGTTCTAAACATGGGATCAGGTTATCTTTGTTGATTCTCAAGAGGAGGAGATGGCTCCTAAATCAAAGAAGCAAGAGGATGAATTCAATCTTGTGGTATTCCCAAGCTTCAAAGTCCTTTCATCATCAAGACATTCTCAACACTCTCACACAATCATCTAGATTAGGGGTATAAGCATTTATCGTACTCTCTTAATTTGGTGCCTGGAATAGGGTCTTGACCAAAGCTTTCTTATGGTTGATTCTTGGAGAAAATCTTGGTTCTATGGCTCAATATACATCACAAGGAGTTCATTCATGCCTCATGGTCCATCATAAATCATTTCAGAGGCTCCTATAGGCAAAGGAAGATAATTAGGGTTTCATCTAGTCAAGGAAAGGTATCTGGTGCTTTGAGTGGTTCAAGGTTTGTTTCTTAGGTGTTCAAGGTTTATAAGGTCATTCCAAGTCATTATCTATGATATCTTGAGGTTGGATCAAGAGAAATAAAGAAGAATTACAAAATCAGAGGGGTTACAAATTTAAGGTTTTGAGGCATTTTTGGTTCATCTAGTCATCTTGCAAGGCTGATATCTCTTTCATCCTTAAGCCAATTGGAGCCAACCAATGCTCAAAGTGAAGATGATAAGATGTACTACAAGTTTAAAGATCCATGGATAAAAAGTTATGAAGTCATGAATATGAGAAAAGTTGAAATTTGAACTTGTATACTTAGAAATTTTTCTAAGTGCCAATTTTCAAGTTCAACATTGATTTTTCCAGGCCAATTTTCTTTATGATCAAGGTTTCTTCTCAAAATATTTTCAACATCAAAGTTGTAGAACTTTTTCCAAGCTTTCCATATATGTAAAGAACTCCCCATTTGGATGTGTGAATCAAAAGTTATGATGTCTTAAAGTCATGATCATCAAAGTTTCAAAAATAGTAACTTAGTGAAATTTTGCTAAGTGTGATGAACCAGATTTTGAACCAACTTCAAGTCATAATTTCACATAGTTCCAAGCCCCATTTCATTTGACAATCAACGTGAAACTTGTTCTATGTTAATCCTACTTTATGGTGATACCAAGTTCAAACCATTTGGAGCCATATTCATTAAGATATGCTCATGCAAAGTAGGGTGCTCAAATTTGTTTCAAGACATTGTATCATAATTGTCTTTGGTATTTGATGAACTTTTTTCTTGCATGATCATGTGCATGTCAATACCACATGCATGACATCATTTGTGCTTTCCAAAACATTTCCTCATGTGATCAAACATACACACCGCCATTTTGAAATCTTTTGCCAAAAGGAAAAAGGATGAAAATTGTACAAACTTGCACAACCAGAATTTTCTTCCCACATGCAAACTTCTCACATCAATTTCATGCTCTCATTTCACTCCAAAAATAACAACAATAACAACCTCACATGTGTTAACTCGTTCCACCCTTTCTCATGCTACACTCACCTTCATTTTTCAATTTTGAAAAAACAAATTTGTGACAACCTTTAACCTTTCAAAACCACACTATTTAAACCTCACTGAACCCTAAAAAGGGATAGGGGGCTTCATTTGGCAAGAATCAGATCTGAAAATCACTTGGTGCTCTTAAACTTATTCAATTCGAATTGTTTATTTCTCCAAGGATCTTGATGCGGCTTCGAGCACACTGACGTGTCCGTCGAATAAAGACTGCAAGTATACAGTTGTTCGCATAGTTTTAAAATGGTTGTTGCCCACAGGGAAGGGATAATCAAACTAATGCAATCTATTGTTGCAGTGCAAAGCTAAGGCTAAAGATTAGCGGATTTTAGACGGGAAGAAATAATTACTAATTCTAGAGGTTTTTAGAAATAACGATAAAGACAAGTTCGGAATATAGATTCCGCATACCTAATGGACTTGTAGAAATTGAGTTCTAATTACGACTGAACTTACTTCCGTAGAAAGTACTAACTTAAAGACTCCGTCTCACACTCTCGCGCTATCGACAAGAACCACACCTTTCAACCACGGGATTTTGCTCTTGCTCGTCCGTTTCAATTGAAAAGCATATTTTCAAAGTTAATGAAATTCTAAATGATGCCTAAAGCGCTCTCGCTATTTTTAGGTTCGATGCCTAGTTTCCATTATCAGTTCATCCCTCACACTCTCGCACTATCGGTCCGAACTTAGTATATTCCTCACTCTCGTGTCGGAATAATAAATCATGAATATTAGAAACAAATACCAAAACTAACATACAATCAATAATTTCGCACCTAAATTTTCTACGGAGTCCCGTCGATATCGACGGTTCTCATACGCCGCACTAAATTAATTTAGCAAGACATGGTATTTTTCACATCAAACATGTCAATGGTAATTGGAATTAAAACTAACATTGCAGACAAAATTAAAATAAATTCAAATGCAAAAGTAAAAACAAGAAATAATCTATAGAGTAAAAATACATAACTAAATTGAAATTATGCCGACAGGCTTGTTCTTAATTCAACGACACAGCAACAAAAAGAAAATCACAATAAAAAGTGCGACAATTCCTCGATGTGAGTAATTTCCGCTTTGAAACTAAATTTATGCCTAAGAATCTAAATGGAATTTTAGCAGAGCTTCTGCGCGAATTCAGGGTATCCGGAATATGACCAAAGAGTCCTATATATAGAGGAAATGCTGATATCAATTGTCCTGGTCGTGGCCTTTGAGTGGAGGGAAAAGTGGAAGTGTGGTAGCTGCTCAAAATGGTTGCAGAATTTGAATTTTGCAACTGCGCTGCTATGGCGAATGCCATCAGGTCATGGCGAACGCCATGTCCTTACTTCATTTAACTACGTGGCAAGCTGATTCATGGCGAACGCCATATAGCCATGGTGAACGCCATATCAGCAAAAAGGGAAAAATTTGTTCTTTCTTGCTGCATTTTCCTCTTCTTTCACTCTTTTTCCGCTTCACTCCCGATTCCGCAACAGATGAAGCTATCAACTGCAAAACACACAAAACAAAGTAGAATGCAAATAAAACTCGATAAAAACATACAATTAATGTGCGCAATGAGCCTAAAAATATGATACGATTTCTCGTTATCAAACTCCCCCACACTAAGACTTTTGCTTGTCCTCAAGCAAACTCCTAACACATATGAAAACAGTAGATGCAATATCCGAAACATAGCACAACATGACTCTAAAACAGTACACAACTAGTAGGCTAATGCTAAAAGGATATGTACTAGACTTTGATAACAAGGGTACCGTAATGTCACATATCCGCATTTGCGGACAAAAACACCCCCATATGCAATACTAATCCAAAACATACCATTATAACTTGACCTACATTCCTTATTTATTTTTCCCTCTTTTTCATTCTTGCGTGATCACATTAAGCCCGTTATCCCCGCACTCGCATGGTGAGTGAACCTGTTAGTGTTTATGATCTCGGTATTCAACTTTTAGCTCTTTTTCTTTCCTTTTCGAATTTTAGATCTGATCGGTTGGGCTAAATGGCCGGGTGAGAGCCACCTAACTTAGAGGGAACCGAATCTTTTCATTCTCTTTTCTATAAAACAGCTTAATTCAGATTATTATTTTTTTGAGATCACCACATATTTTCATCGGTTCATTACTTAGCGTGTGCCTTAGGATGTTGCTGCCCGCTAACATAAACTACTTAAGAGACTACTACATAAACCTGGAAATCAAGGTCTCAGCATAATGGTTATTTAGATTGGTGCCGCATACTTAGGGAGTCTAGGGTGCTAGGGCGATATCGACGATATCAAGACTTTCCCAAGTCTAATTAACATAGTCTATAAGTGAAAAATGTCATGCTATTGAATCAGAAGAATTTTTTTTTGTTGGGGTCAATTTTTACCAGTCTTAGGGGAATTATCTAATAAAAGAAAAATAACATACAATAGGACTCAATTGACGCACAAAAGACTCAACACAACTAAAACAAAAATAAACTAACTAGAAAAAACATAAAAGCAACATAAAAATAACGGAAAATTAAAAATAGAGCAATAAAGCTTCTCCCCCACACTTGAACCAAATATTGTCCCCAATGTTTTAGTATAAGATGAAATAAGGAGTGGAAGAACCTGGTGGAATTAATGGTGACGGCCTCGGCCGCGATGGGGTTCAAATCCTCTGCCAAGGGCAGGGTTAGGAACGTGCTGCACAAACTCTCTCAAAGATGTCACCTCCATCCTCATACTCTCCATCTGCTCAGTAAGATCTCTCATGTCATGCTCTATCCGGTCGGCAAAATCAATTTGCTGCTGGTTGGCACGGTCAAAGGCAACTCTGATGTCCTCCTGCTATTGCTGCATCCTTTGAAGCGGTAGATCATGCTCCGCCTCTCTGTCATTCTGATACCGTAGTTCGGACAAGATATCGTCTAGACTGCTCCGCATGGTGACTTAACCGTACTCCTCACGAGGCTGGTATGTACCTGAAAATTGATAAAAAAAAAGTGGGTACAGTGTATTCACGGGTACTAGGCCCTAGGATATCAGCAGAATTGGCACGGGTGCCAGTTTGTGGAGCAAACCCCATAGTCTCAGCATAGGCCTTGTTAACAGTCTCCTCCTCTAGGTCTGGGGCCTCAGTGTCAAACAACTAGTTAGTGCTAATGCGCATATTAATGTGCGTCGCACAAGGTAAAGCAATGCTCCTCACCTCTTTGTTTCTAATCATCAACCTATATTTGCCGCTCAGCAGATTCTTAATGAGGCGCATGTTGCGGCAATAATCTAAGTCAGCAAAAGGGATAGCTAACTGCTCAAGGGTAGCCAACTCAGTAGTCAGGCCTAAAGTATAGGCTATGGAGGTAAACACTCTTCCGACATAGATATGACCACCAGACCTACCGGCGGAAGATGTAAGATGGGATAACAAGAAAGTGGTAGGGTCTACCTTAGTTTCGGATAAAGCACAGTGAATGAAAAATAGGTCTTTGGAATTGACATTCCTTGTGGTCTCCATTCCAAAAATTATGTTTGCTAGGATGCGGTGAAGGTATCTTATGGCGGGGTTGTGGATTATAGTGGCTTTTAGACCTTCCCAAGAGGAGGAAGTCTTGCCAGTAATCTGGCGCCAAAAGCCTAAAGCACTAGCTTCCCACTCACTTTCGAGTGGTGTTTGGCAAGTGTAAGTTAAACTGAAAAATAGCGCACACTCTCTCTTGTGTCAGTGTATTTTTGTCGGTGATGCAACCACCTTATCGCGGGAATTGGGTTTTCTCAATGAAGAGAAGGGGGGTGGTACTTTCTAATTTCTTATTTATCCCATGAAGCTGGAAGGGAAATGGAAGTTATCTAAAACTAACCTTGCACGCGAATGTTTAACTGAACAAATGCTAAGAGAGATTCAGGGAGTTCGGGGTCAGGTTATATAATGGGGAGTTGTCAATTACCCATCCTATATGTGGTTATCCACAGGTTGTTGGTTTCAGGTTTCACTTTGTACTTGATGGTGTTTATCCATTAATGGGTTGGGAAAGTTTCTTGGGAAATATGAGGGAGAGCGTGAGTTTTTGTTGATGTTTGGGTTTTTCGCTATTTTTGGTAAGGTACTGGACCTAAGTTTTGATTGGTATGAAGGTACTGGACCTAGATTTTTTGTTTAGTATGCTCGCTAAGATTTTGCAATCTTATGCCTACGTATTCCCGTTTAAACGAAACAGGGAAATCAGAGCAATCGTAGTTCCTCCTGTTCTAAGGGAAGCAAAAGATATTTTGGTGTCTTGTTCAAAGCCCAAGATTGAAGCTAAAAGGTTTGATTGAGAGAGAATTTGTCATCTCTAAAGGGAGACATCTCGTCTATTTATCACAATTGTTGGGTGACTGTTTATAAAGGAGAATTACTTTAACTGGGATATGAGAATCCAGCAATGCCATAATTTCCTTTATGAGGGATTTTTCCTAAAGGGGAAAACTTTAACTCAGTGTAGAGCAATGCCATTTTTCCTTAGGAATTCATGCTAAGAGAGGGACATTAGCGTGGATGTAAATAATCCAGAGGCTTGCCGCTTACAGCAATTAGATGAAAGAGAGGATTTACCAGGATAAGAGATGGACAATAGCTTGGATATTTGTATCAACAAGTGTGCCACTTATAGCAGTTATCTGGGGTTAGGATTTATTTTGAATGTCCATTTTGATAAGTGATAAACAGAGAAATGACTTCCTACAGAGGGATTTTGATTTCCTATGAGGGGATGCTAATTTTTGTGTGCCTTGATCAAAGCCCAAGGTTGAAGCTAAGAGGTTGATTGACTCCACTAGGGAAGTCCTTATACAAAGCCTAAGAGGAGGCTAAAAGAGATTTGGCTCTCTTGGGGACATCATTATACAAAGCCTAAGAGGAGGCTAAAAGTTTGACTTTTCTGGGGAAATACTTTGTCCGTCTTGTACGAAGCCCAAGATTGAGGCTAAAAGTGGATTTTGACTCCGTTGCGGGGGGGGGGGGGGGGGGGGGTTGTATGTGTCTTGTACAAAGCCCAAGATTGAGGCTGAAAAGAAACTGACTCCGTGGGAAAGAAATCTTTATCTGTCTTGGACAAAGCCCAAGATTGAGGCTAAAATGAGACCGACTCGACTGAGGATATTTTAAGTGTATTGTACAAAGCCCAAGATTGAGGCTGAAATGAGTTTGACTCTACTGGAGTGTATTATCTGTCTTGTATAAATCCCAAGATTGAGGCGGAGATAAGTTTGACTCTGCTTAGGAAATTTATTTCTTAAAGCCTAAAAGTAGGCTGAGAGGAATTGACTCTGCTGAGGAAGATATTTATCCCAAGCTTAAGATAAGGTTATGAAGATTTATGTCTTGTACGAAGCCCAAGATTGAGGCTGGAAAAGGTTTGACTCAACAAGAGAGTACTTTTATCTGTCCTGTACAAAGCCCAGGATTGTGGCAGAACAAGCTGGAGAAATCATTATACAAAGCCTAAGAGGAGGCTGGCTTCTGCTAGGGGAAATATTTGTACCAAGCCTAAGAGGAGGCTGGAAAAGATTGACTCAACAAGAGAGTGTTTTTATCTGTCTTTTACAAAGTCCAAGATTGAGGCTAAAAGGGTTTACTCAACAAGAGAGTGTTGAAACGTGATTGACTCAACAAGAGAGTCTGAAGAGGTGATTGACTCAACAAGAGAGTCTGAAAAGGGTGATTGACTCAACAAGAGAGTCTGAAAAGGTGAGCTCCACTGGGGAGAATCATTGTACAAAGCCCAAGAGGAGGCTGACTATGCTGAGGAAAGGAAGGATCATTATACAAAGCCTAAGAGGAGGCTAGCCTCTGCCGGGGTTTATTGAGATCCTGAGGCAGGTCCAAATGGGGAATTAACTCTTGCTAAGGGTTACAGAAGAGTTGAGATATCAGATGCTGGATAGTGTTATACTAATGATAAACTGACCCTGGCTGGGGGATTTTATGAGAGTGACTGAGTTTTACAACCCATGGGTTTTAACTCTACGGGAGATTGATCCAGAATGACCAGGGTTTCTCCTATATTTGTAGGGAACTTGAGAATGTCTTTGAGACTCAAGAGGAGATTTAAACTGTCCAAGTCTATTGGTATAGAAGAGTTTATCTTTGTATGATGCCCAAGAGGAGATAAGTGTTTTAAGGGATGAGAATCAACCCTAAATTGGTCTGAGATTTGACACTGGAAAGACTGCTCTAGCAAAGGATGACTAAGTTCTGTCTTATACCTTTAAGAGGTCTTCAGGATCCTTGTATTAAGCCCAAGAGAAGGCATGAGAACTTTTAAGAAGCCGAAGGGTCCTTGTACAAAGCCCAAGAGGAGGCAGGGATGCTTTTAGGAAGCCCGTGGGTCCCAAACTTAAGAAGAGTTCAAGAAAAGTTTCACCGGGAATAATCTTTTCTTTAATGAACAGTTCTAGGGTTTGAAGAAATTCAAGAGAGGTTTTACCGGGAATTAATTCTCTCTGGGGAAACTGAATTTCTTTGACAAGTTCTAATAGTGACAGTCTGAGAAAAGGTTCACCGAGAATACTGCCTTTCTCTTTGTTCCATATTGTTTAAGCCCAAGAGAAGGCAAGACTGTATCTGGAAATCCTATGGGGATCTAGTCTTGACTGTATTAAAGAGTGACCAACTGGCTTTACCTAGTTCTAGACCAAGTTGCCAGGGAAAAATCCAAGTAAATATACTAGTATATATACAGTTGATATATGACAAGTATTTAAAAGGATATGAAAGAAGGACTTACAGGGGAGCAGCTTCCCACAATACAGATATATATATATATATAGGAAAGTAATGAAATGAAAGCTGATAAAAACTTACAGGTGAGCAAGCTTCCATGTTGTATTGTTAGTTGTTCAAAGAAATTAAAGAAAGTTTTGATAACAACTGTATATTTGAATCTAAATCAAAAGAGAAGTTATTTTTGAAAAGATTATTGGGGCTTATACTCAAAGAGAGACCCAAGGTTTAACAGTGATCACCATTGTTTTGAAGATCGTATCGGGACTTATACAACGACTGAGGCCCAAAAAGATTTACTTACAAAATAATTGGGTCTTACACTCTTTCAAGAGGTCCAAAGATGTTTTGAAAAAGAAAGATGGGACTTACAACACGAGGGGAGGCCCAAAGTTTAATAGTGATTGCACCGTTGTTTTAAAAATCGTATTGGGACTTATACAAATGACTGAGGCCCAGATTATTTTACAAAAAAATGGTTGGGTCTTACACTCTATTAGAGGTCCAAAGTGTTTTGAAAGGTTTGATAAGGATCAAAAATCAAAGAATACCCTAATTTCATTTTTTAAAACTAATCCTTTTAAGAAAATTAATAAAAAATGATAAAAATACCAAATAAGTTTAAATAAACTACTTGTGATTTTTGGTTAAGGTTTGAAAAAATGAGGTTTTAATCACAAGTTGATTTAGAACTCATTGGGTTTTGATTTTCAAGATAAAAATTCATTTTTAAAATGTTTAAAAATAATAAAAAATGAATTTATTCACAAAAATACCAACTATATTAAATAAATAATATAAATCTGATTTTTTGTAGAATAAAATACTTTAATATTTTTGTGATTTTTCAGAAAAAGAACCAATAAAAAATGATTAAAATTGAATGAGAAATTAATTTTCAAAGTTATTAACAAAAATAATATGAAAAATAAAAATAGTAAAAAAAATGATACAAGTGAAAAAAACAGGTCTGGGGCGAGGGGGATTCGAACCCCAGACCTCTCGCTCGCTAATACACACAAACCAGTTGATCAATCACTGGGGCACAATGCCAATTCAAGAATAATATGGCAAATGAAAATTATATAGTAAAACAAGTTGGATTTCTGAAGCATGGCACCATGGCCATCTTCAACCTCAAGCTCAGATACATGAAGGCTCTTATCTCCCTCATCTCTCAATCATTTCACCTGATCCAAATATGAAAATCGTGCATTTTCAGATGAGGAAAACAATGGCAATACCCAATTTTATTGAAATTAATTGAATAAGAACATATCATGAAAAAACCTGAAGAACCCTAAAATTAGCATGAACTCAATGAAATCCTATACACGGATTGTAAATAACAATTGATTGAGGGTAAATGATCTACAAACATCCATAAACACAATGATAACAAGAAAACATGTTTATGATGCATGATTCATTGAGTTTGAGAGTTCAAGTTTTACCTCTGCAAGTGAGAATCGAATTCTGGTTTGGAGGTGTTACAGATGAGTTCCAATAATTTGGACAGCTTCCTTGTACCTCAAAGGATGTGTTTGAATGCTTGGATTAATTTGAAATGAGTTGGAACTGGTTGTGGCACCCTAATTGCAACTCTGCTAAAAGCTTGAGCAAATGGATGGTGATTTTGTGAATTTGGTGTTCCAGATGTTGTTTTAGTGTTTGATCAGCTCACATATGATGTTTGTGAGGTGTGTGTGTGATTGGTTTGGTTGGAAACACACTCTAACTCAAAACCCGATAGTAACTTGCATTAGAAGGTATTTTTGGAGTGAAAGTTGTGATTCTGAGAAAAGCATATGTTTAGGACCTTTGGTGTACTTAATTGAGCATAAATGAGCTCTATTTATAGTAGAGCAAATTTGTTTTGGCATCAATAGTGTTTGGCAGCTTGGATCAGATTGTATTGAATGCCTTGGTTCTTTGGTCAAGGGTCTCCTCTAGCCATTGACTTGTGCCAAATTTTGCAGGTTTAGGTCCTCTGTTGTATGAGCTTATCTTGACTCATTTGGTTGATCATGGACTGATACATGCCAGCTATATGCATCCATTGAATGTATCAAAAGAAAATTGGAGTCTTGAGGCATCTTTAGCTTTTTAAGGGTGGCACACCTACATGTAGTTCCAAAGACTTGGGAGGCTTATGGATCAGTGTTTGTCCATTGGTTGTTCCCCCTTAAGGTGTGCAGATGGATAACCATGTTTGAATTTTCCCAAATTGATCAATTCGAGCACTAAGGCACAAATTTGCCTTGCAAAAACAGTTTGCAGCAAGGCATGTTGCAGCTGTCATAACCTCTAGCTCAGGTGGAGTTTGATGGAGTTCTTGGACATTTTGGAAAGTTGACATATCCTATTTCAACACGATGTCTGACTTTGGTTTTGAATCAACTTGAATTACAATGAAAAATGCCTCTACATTTTGGAAAAAATAAGGCATATTCTGACCTAGTGAAAATTTCACAAAGTGTTGGAAAAATGTCATTTTCATGTTTTTTGTGATTTTGCTCAAATAATAACTCAAAATCCATGATGATTTGGAATGAGGTCTAGTTGACATATTTGAAGTATGTAACATGAACTTCAATCTGAGCTTTGAATGGGAGAAAAAGGCCTTAGGGTTTGGGAGATATGGCCTTGCAAAGTTGGTACCCTAGCCACTTTGTTTCATAACTTAGAAAAATTCTAAGTTTTTTATGGTTATCCCTTTAACAAGTTAACTCATTTTCTTTGATTTTTATTGATGAATGATGATTCAAATCACATATTAACATTGTTTTATGATAAAGGAACCTTGGTTGACCAAAAATCCAAAAAGTCATACTTGGATTTTTGTACAGTTGACTTTTTCATCAGATGAAATTTTGACTTTGTGATCCCTTTGTGAAATCAATCCTTGGGCTCAATTAAACTTCATGGGTGGCCTTCAAGGGTATTTAGGGATGTCTTGGACCCCTCCACAAGGTTTGAGATCAAGGGTAGGTCAACAATCAAGGATAGGGTTGACTTTTTCCATCATAAACCCTAATTTGTGATCAGATGGTTTTGAGATCTTGTGGCTTATGATTTGAGCTCTTTGAGTCAATAAAATCTTGTAAATATGTCAATATTATGTATTTGAGGTCTTTGAAGTTCATTTTGAAGCTTCAAGCCATGCCTCACTTCACAAGTTAACTCAAGGGTTGAATTAGGTCAAAACCCTAATTCTTGATTTTTTTTATAGATGGACCTTCAAGGTGATTTTGCCATTGTGGATGGGATCTTGAGATCCTTTTGAGCTTATAGGACGATACATTGAGGCATTGGTTCATTCCTAGAAGAAAATTCTCATCGGGAAGCCTCAGTCGACCAAAACCCTAATTTGATGACACATGCGATCTTGAGGCTTGATCCACTTGGTATATTGTAACCTTATGCTTAATTCTTGATGTGGGAGACCTCTTGGTTCTCCATGGATGTTTGAGAGGTTAGACAAGTTAAATATCATGTCATTCCTTGATTGATCCTTTGTCTAAGTGCTTTGAGAGGGCTTGAAACCCTAATTCTTGATTGTAGTGAATGCTCAACAATCCTTGAGGAGATTGATGAGGCATAAAGGTTCCTCCATATTGTGATAACGATTTGCACAATGATGGGAAATCTTGGTGGTCCAAATTTGGGGTATGACAGATGCCCCTATTTAATCTTCTTGGACCCGAAGGTATGAATGACGAAGGTATTCGGGCATTCGGGGTGCAAGAGGATTAAATATCGGAATACCCAAAATTTTGATGGTGGTTATGAATGGCAGCTTGCTCATCCATCTTCTTTTGCTAAGCAATGATACTTAAAAAAGGTAAAAACTTCCCCTCGATCCTGGTCTTCTGCCAAGGAACTGGTCTCAGTTTCTGAAATAAACTTCCCCTCGATCCTGGTCTTCAGCCAAGGAACTGGTCTCAGTTTTCTTTTTGGAATAAACTTCCCCTTGATCCTGGTCTTCAGCTACGGAAATGGTCTAAGTTTATGAAATAAACTTCCCCTTGATCCGGGTCTTCAGCCACGGAACCGGTATCAGTTTCTTTTGTCAATAAGCTTCCTTGACAAGGGACACTATTTGTAGCGGTTTTCATCAAACTTCTCGCCGGGTTTACTGGGGAGATGCCATTTGATGGAAAAAAGTTTCGATGTCATACTTGCTAGGGAACCCATTCATGTGAGCTGTAGAGTTGTACAAACTTCTCTATTAGAGACGCCATTTGTTACTCTACTGGGGTAAACGAGTCTCTTGAGAGGATATTTCTTGCTTGGGGATACTACATCATACTTTTCCTCGAGATCTTCTCGGAGAAATGCCATATGATGTAATCCAATTTTGAGGTGCTGATGACTTCATTAACATTAACTCTCCCGGGGAGAAAAATCAATGTGTTGCTGAGAGTATTTAGTTGTGAGGCTTTCTCTGGGGATTTTCCTTAATCCGGGAAAGCGAAGATATCATCTTTAATAGAGAAGAGTGACGTTTGTCGAATGTCTTCTTGCTTTTCAGAGGTTCAAGTTATCAAAGTGGTCAAGGGACCAACTCCAATCCAGAAATAAACTGGAAGAGAGATTGTTCAGACGCAACATTTCCTGACGAGGAAAGAACTGCCAACTCGATTGATGAAAGGACTTTTATCACTATGGGACAAGACCGACCAGAGTGATACTGATGCAATATGAATATGAATTCAAATCAATAATGCATGATGTATATATGTTTAAGCTGATAAAACTGACACGACATATAGACTAGTGAATGAACACGACTGGAGACTCGGCCACTGCTGGGGATGAAGAAGTACCATTTTGTCCAAAATAGCAATTCTGCCTTGCTTAGGAAAGATAATCCCAGTGGGGAAAAACGTTGGTCTGACTTAGGAAGTAAGAGCTCTGCCGGGTATGTCGGACGAAATATTCAAATCTGACATAGCTGATCCTTCATCTAGGCGCACTGGTTTAGAAGGAGTACTTTGATTCTGCACTTTGAGGTTCAATTACTTCCGGAGAAGTGATCGATGTTCTTTCGATGTTCAACAGTCAAAAGAATTGCTATCTTTATTTTAAAAGCAAAAAAAGTTTGACAAGTAAATTCATTTTCATTTTATTTCAAGAATCGTTGATCACATTAAAACCATCATTCTGTAAAGCTAAAACAAATAAGAATTGCAAACAAAAGCACTAGGGCTCAAATTTTATTGATAGAATGGAAATCAGCCAAGCGCGTGATTCCATAGAGTATTTACAAAGTTAGAAAATGGTAATTTAAGGGAAAAGGGCTACATCGAAACATAACGACCGTTATCCTTCTACCAACTTTGAATTCTGGACATCCTGAGCTTCCGTCGAAGATGACCTTCACTGGAGTTTTCCTGATGGATGGCATTACTGCTGGGATTTAACCTGACTAGATGTAGTTACTTGCCATTAATCCCTAACTTTTGCCTGGATTGTACTTTGAGATTTCCAATCCCTCGGGATAATTTTTGCTTATGTCTCTAATTTTTGCCTAGACCGCCCTTTCGGGTTTTCAATCCACCGAGATGTTTTTTTTTTGTTTAGGCGAAGTATTTATTGACTATGTCGATATTCGTGGGGTAGGAAACTCTTCTCCATCCATGGTTGTTAGTCTCAAGGCGCCACCTGAGAAATCTTTCTTGACCACATAGGGGCCATCGTAATTCGGAGTCCATTTGCCCCGGGAATCAATGACAAATGATTGTATCTTCTTGAGCACAAGGTCTCCTTTCCTGAGGACACGAGGTCGAACCTTTTTGTTGAACACCTTCTTCATCCTTTGCTGATACAACTGACCATGGCATAGTGCCGTTATTCGCTTTTCTTCGATCAGATTTAGTTCATCGTGTCGACTTTGACACCATTCAGCCTCTGTTAGCTTAGCTTCCATCAATACCCGGATTGATGGGATCTCTACTTCTATGGGAAGTACTGCCTCCATGCCATATACTAGAGAGAAAGGGGTCACCCCTGTTGAAGTACGGACAGATGTGCGATAACCGTGAAGAGCAAAGGGAAGCATTTCATGCCAGTCTCTGTAGGTTACAACCATCTTTTGTACAATCTTCTTGATGTTCTTGTTAGCCGCTTCTACCGTTCCGTTCATCTTAGGTCGGTAGGGAGATGAGTTATGGTGTTCGATCTTGAACTCAGCACATAATTCTTTCATCATCTTGTTGTTCAAGTTAGATCCATTATCCATAATGATCTGGCTTGGAACACCGTAATGACAGATGAGGTTGTTTTTGATAAATCGGACGACCACTTGTCAGATTACATTGGTGTATGATGCCGCTTCGACCTATTTGGTGAAGTAATCAATGGCTACCAGGATGAACCGATGTCCGTTTGAAGCCTTGGGTTTGATCATGCCAATCATGTCGATTCCCCATATGGAAAAAGGCCTTGGGGAAGAAAGAAATTTGAGATGCGTTGGCGGTACATGGATTTTGTCTGAGTATATCTGACATTTGTGACATCTCCTCATGTACTTGTAGCAATCGGATTCCATTGTTAACCAATAGTACCCTGCTCTTAGAATTTTTCTCGCCATTGTGTGTCTGTTGGCATGAGTGCCAAAGGAGCCTTCGTGAATTTCTTTTATCAGCATGTTTACTTCTGGTCTGTCTACACATCGGAGCAAGACCATGTCGAAATTTCTCTTATAGAGTGTATCACCACTCAGGAAGAAACAGCCTGCCAATCTCCTGAGGGTCTTTCTGTCTTTTATGGATGCCCCAGGTGGGTACTTTTATTTTTGAAGGAAGCATTTGATGTCGTGATACCAAGGTTTGTCGTCTATGACTGCTTCAATCCCCGAAGATGTAAGCGGGCCTTTCAAGGCGCATTATGTCGATCTTAGGTATGTCGTTCCATTGACCTACACTAATCATGAAAGAGAGAATGGCTAGTGCATCAGCCATGTGATTCTCTTCACGAGGGATGTGATGAAACTCGATTCTGTTGAAGAATGGTAACAACCTCCTCGCGTAGTCTTTGTAAGGAATCAATCCTGATTGGTATATGTTCCAATCTCCTTTGATCTGATTGATAACCAGGGCTGAGTCTCCATATGCATCCAAGTTCTTAATTCTCAAGTCAATCGTTTCTTTGAGACCCATGATACAAACTTCGTATTCAGCCTCGTTGTTTGTGCACTTGAATGTTAATCTGGCAGTGAAAGGAATGTCGGTACCCTGAGGTGTTATGATGATTGCCCCAATTCCATTTCGACAATGATTGACATCTCCGTCAAAGATTAGTCCCCATTGGGAACCTGGTTCCGGCCCTTCACTGGGTAGCGGTTCATCGCAGTCTTTCATTTTCAAATACATGACATCTTCGTCTGGGAAGTCAAATCCGACTGATCCTTCATCGTCAATCGGTTGATGAGCCAAATGATCGACTAAAATACTTCCTTTGACGACTTTCTGAGCATGGTACTCAATGTCCTATTCTGATAACAACATCTGCCAACGGGCAATCCTTCCCGTGAGAGCAGGCTTTTCAAAGACGTACTTGATTGGATCCATTTCAGAGATTGACCAAGTAGTGTGACAAATCATATACTGGCGAAGATGTTTGGCTGCCCAAGCCAGAGCACATAAAGTTTTCTTAAGCATAGTGTATCGAGTCTCACACTCGATGAATTTCTTGCTCAAATAGTAAATGGCGGACTCTTTCCTTTTGGTTTCATCTTGTTGGCCAAGTACACAACCCATTGAGTCTTCCAAGACTGTTAGGTAGATAATCAGTGGTCTTCCTTCCACTGAAGGTGACAGGATAGGTGGATTCAATAGGTATTCCTTGATACTATCGAAGGTGGTTTGGCAGTCTTCTGTCCATACGCAGTCCTGATTCTTTTTGAGTAATTTGAAGATTGGCGCACATATCGCAGTCATAAGGAATTTAAATCTAGAAATGTAATTCAAACATCCAAGGAATCCCCTGAATTGTTTTTCAGTCTTTGGAGAAGGCATTTCTTGAATGGCCTTAACCTTGTCAGGATCAACGTCAATTCCTTTATGGCTGACGATGAACCCTAACAGTTTTCCTGAGCGGACACCAAATGTGCACTTGTTGGGATTCAAGCGGAGTTTGTACTTTCTCAGACGCTCGAATATTTTTGACAGATGGGTCACATGCTCCTCTTCTGTCTTAGATTTGGCAATCATATCATCGACATACACTTCTATTTCTTTGTGTATCATGTCATGAAACAGAGTAGTCATGGCCCGTTGATAGGTTGCCCGACATTCTTCATACCTAACGGCATTACCTTGTAACAAAAGGTGCCCCATGGGGTGATAAAAGAAGTTTTCTCCATGTCTTCTGACGCCATTTTGATCTAATTATAGCCCAAGAATCCATCCATGAAGGAGAATACTTTGAACTTTGCGGTACTGTCTACCAGCATATCTATGTACGGTAAGGGAAAGTCATCCTTTGGACTGGCTTTGTTCAGATCCCTATAGTCTACACACATTCTGACCTTTCCGTCCTTTTTCGGAACTGGTACTATGTTGGCTAACCATTGAGGATATTCTGATGTGGTGAGGAAACCCGCGTCAATCTATTTTTGTACTTCCTCTTTGATTTTGATGGCCATATCCGGGTGAGTCCGTCTTAGCCTTTGTTTTACTGGCAGACATTCTGATTTTAATGGTAGATGATGTTCCACGATGCTGGTATCCAACCCTGGCATGTCCTGATAAGACTAAGCGAATACATCAGGAAACTCTTTGAGAAGCTTTATCAAACTTTCTTTGACAGTCGGATTGAGCAGTGCCCCAATCTTGACTTCTTTTGTCTCTTCTTTTGAACCCAAGTTGACCATTTCCAACGGCTCTTTGTAAGGTTCAATGGACCTTTCTTCTTGTCTGAGTAATCGGGAGATCTCTTCTGGAATTTCTTTGTCATTTTCTTCTTCAGCCTCAAATACCGTGAATTCAAAGTTGGGAGAAGGCATTGGATCGTATGTTTCAATGGGGTTTAAAGCAAGCAATCTGCATGACGTGATGATTTATTTTTAGAAGAGATAGAGAAAATGCAAGAGTGTGTGCAGTGTATTTTCTGAAAAATGCTTGTTTTTATTATTTGAGTTGTTTTTAGGATTACCATTTTCTGAAAAAGCGAAAAGAGAAAACAGCAATAAATGCGGAAATTAAAGAACGACGTTATTTTATTTATGATCTTGTCGATTCTTGAAACTGCAACTCTATAAAACAAAACTCTGTCGCTTTGGGCAAAGCAAAGAGAGACATTTACAGAAAGTGAGCCCTATCAAAACATCCGTTTCACATGGGCAGGGTGAAAGGTTAAGACAAAGACGGAAATTACTTAGACTTATGAACGACTTTCGGGACATCGACAGCAACCCATTGGTGGCGAACTCCTCGGTGAATCACAAAGTCTGGTACCTTCCTTCTTGATTTTTCTTCAGAAATAACGCTGATTTCTGGTAAAGTATGATCATTGGAGTCTGTCTCCCAGGCAGAGTTGTTGTAGACGAACTCTTCTGTTGTATCTTGCATAGTGTTTTCATTCTCAAGTGGATCTCCCCATCCAGTTGGCTGAATGTCTTCGAGCCTGATACGAGAGGTTTCAGGAGCGGTGTACTTGACCAAGAAGTCGTATTTGCCACTCGGTTGTCCTAAAGTGTCCCATACTTCAGTGGAACTGGAGGAGTCATCCCTCTTGATGACGTTGACTTCGGGAAAAGCGTAGTTAAGGAACTCTTGTCCTATAACCTTTGCAAATTCATCGTCGTGCTGGATATTTTCTGAATTCCCTGAGTAATGATCCCATGATTCGGTGGGGACACAGGTATTCTTTTTAATGATGCTCAGTTGATATGCATCATTGGGCTGACTCTTTTGCCCCAAGTCTCCTAGGTACGACTGCCAGATAGGCAGGCCATCCATTGGGCCATAATAGTCATAGTCAACGTTGTCTTTCATCAGAGTGTCCTCCTCTAATGAGTTTGGTGGAGCACGGCATCCTTCAGGATCACAATCTCCATATATCATTTTGACGTCTGATCTTGGTATATATCTCGGACTCTGTATGGGATATCAAAATGGCGTAGGCATCTCTCCCGGAGACATATAACCGTCCTCGTTGAGATAGGACTTCCACACTTCATCTGTATCGGAGGAATCACCCTCGTTGATGGTATGTACTTCTTGAGACACAGGGTGAAGGAAACCTCCACTATGGAAGAAGTCCTGAATGGGATGAAGACTTTCATCGTTAGTAGCATTCTGGGTACAGGTTGAGGAGAAACCAAGACCTTTCTTTATCTTGTTATTAGTAGGAATGACAAGTTGTCCCCATCCTTTTGCATTGTTACTTTTGATTACTTCGAGAGTATCTTTGTATGAGGAAATCGATGTTCCCTTTTCTGATTGGTTTTCATTGCTCCCCGAAAGTTCTTGGAACTGGGTTCCCACAACCTCCTCTAGTTCTACACAAGTGGATGACGATAAGTTGCTCACAATCAAGGCTTGCTCTCCGCAGACTGTGACTAGTTGGTCATTCTTGACGAACTTCGGCTTCTGGTGAAGTGTCGAAGTGACTGCCCTAGCCTCGTGTATCCTAGGGCTTCCTAACAAACAGTTGTATGCTGCCCGGATGTCCATGACCTGGAAAGTGACTTGGAAAGTGTGAGGACCGATAGTTATGGGAAGGTCGACTTTGCCGATAACTATTTTTCGGGATCCATCAAATGCTTTGACGATGACCTCACTACCTCTCATCGGAGATCCTTGAAATGATAGTCGCATCAGAGTAGACTTGGGCATAACATTTAGAGCTGATCTGGTGTCTACCAGTATGTTGGCTAATGCATCGTCCTGGCAGTTGACTGTAATGTTAAGCGCCATGTTGTGATTTTTTCCTTCTTCTGGCAGTTCTTCATCACTGAATCCTAAGTTGTTGCAGAAGGTGATGTTGGAGATTATGCTGTCAAATTGTCTTATTGTCACATCTTGTTCCACAAAGGCTTGCTCTAAGATTTTCTGTAGCGCTTCCCTGTGAGCTTCGGAACTGAGTAAAAGAGATAGCACAGAGATTCTTGAAGGAGTTTGCAATAGTTGATCAATGATGTTGTACTCACTCTTTTGGATGAGCTTCAGCATCTCATCGTTGTTCTTTGAAAGGTCGGGATTACTGGATTGACCGACTGGTTGATTGGGAACTTCTGTTTGAGGTTCCTTTTCTCTGGTGGGTTCTCTAACTCCTCGGTTGAAATTCGACCGCTCCGTGTCACTCGACTGATGTCTGCAATATTCATGATGGAGGGTAATGGAGTTTCCTTTCCATTCTCAATTATTGTTGCACCGTATATGTAAGGGATAGCCTTATCGGATTTTTACGGTACTGGTCTTGGCAGATAGATAACTACAGAAGCCTTTAGATTTTTCTGACCGTCGTAGCTGGCCTCAATTGGTTCGAGGTTGAGAATCTTTCCACTATCAAGAGGAACTCTTGATTTATGGAGTAAAGGGATTATGGCGCATACATCTTTGGCCACTTCTCGTTTAGGGATTAAGACAACATCTTTGCCTCGTTTAGGAAGATAGTTTGATATTATGTTGATCGAACCAGAGCTTGAACACGGTCGAACCTCTTTGTGGTCCAACTGACTCTGAAGGGCTGCTTGCACGAGGTTGCATCCTTGGTTATCCTCTGAGAAAACTCTACAGCGCTTATAGTTGTGTGGTGGCACCCGGCCACGTCCGCTTTGTATGCAGTGTAACCTTACTAGATCTGGTTCCATTGATCGAACATCCTGACTTTGATGCCTAGTAGGGTTCCCGTTAATCATACTGACTTATTGTGTGTCTTCATCTAGATAGATCGGAAGCCACCAGTGGTTCAATAGGTGTTGAAGTGTTCTTTAAACGAGTGCACATCCTTGGTCACTCTCACGACATACCTTACAGTTCTGATAATCGTGCGAAGTCAGAAATCTGAGCTGGACTTGCTTAGCGTGTAATTCCACCAAGCTGGTATTCATCAAGCGAATATCAAAGATTTGAATCATATTAACTTGATAATGACTTCTATCACGGTAATCTTGAATCCATCCTAGATCCATCTGACGCTGGAGGGCCTCTTGTACAAAAGAGCATCCCTGATTGTTTACTGAGCAGACCAAACAGGAATCATAATCGTTTCGCGGCAGGTTGTGATGCTGGCTTTACATTGAGTGCATTTCCACCAAGTTGACATTCATTGCACGGATGCCGTGGTTTTGAATGATGTTGGAATTTGCATAAGTCATGTTGACTTCACGAATTCGGTCATCTTGGATCCATCCAAGATCCATCTGTTTCTGTAGAGCTGATTGCACCACAGGACATCCTTGATTGTCTTTAGAGCAGATATCACACTGGTGATAGTTATGAGATGGTACATGACCGTATCTGCTCTGTCTGCAATGCATCTTGACCAGGTTGGTTCCCAATAAAAGTACATCGTGAATTTGAAAGTTGTGGTTAAATCCTTCTTCTATCAAATTTACTGCAGCTTTCTCGTGTTGAGGCAACAAATTCATCTGAACATTTGGATTTGTATCCTTTAAGGATAATACCCCTTTCCTGACAAGCTTCTGCACATCGGATTTGAAGCTGAGACAGTTTTCTATGTTATGCCCTGGTCCTCCTTGATAGTAAGGGCAAGTCTGATCCGCTTTGAACCAAAAAGGCAGATTTTCCAGTACTGTAAGAGGAGACCTGGTTTAGATGTGCCCCTTGACCAGTAGTAGTGGAAATATTTTTGCGTACGACATTGGTATAGGGTCAAACCCTGGTGGTCGCATTGTACGGTTATTGTTGTACTGAGGACGAGCCTGCTGAAGAGGTTGTTGTGTCCTTTGCAGATACTGTTGTTGATTCGGTTGGCTCTAAGCAACCTGAGGTTGATACGTTGGAACAGGCGCATGGTTGATAGCAGGAGTTACAGTTGCTACTGGTTGGTATCGTCACCTTTGTTTTCCGAGAGAGATATTACCAATATCTTGCTCTTTTTTCTTAGTTAAAGCACTACCGTATCTTTTGGTACTACTTGATGGTCCTGTATCTTTGACCAGACGTCCTTCTCGGACTGCTTCCTCAAGACGTACTCCCATGTTCACCATTTCAGTAAAGTCACTGGGTGCACTGGCGACCATTCAGTCATAGTAAAATGAGCTCAAGGTTTTCAAAAATATTTGTGTCATCTCTTTTTCCTCAAGAGGTGGACAAATCTGGGAGGAAATTTCACGCCATCTTTGAGCATATTCCTTAAAGGTTTCCTTGTCCCTCTGCGACATGGCTCTGAGTTGATCTCTGTCTGGTGCCATGTCCAGGTTATACTTATATTGTTGAACGAAGGCAACGCCAAGATCTCTGAACGTGACGATCTTAGTGCGGTTTAAACCCATGTACCATTTGAGTGCGGCGCCGATTAAACTATCTTGGAAGTAGTGGATCAGTAGTTGTTGGTTCTCTGTCTGAGTTGACATCTTTCGAGCGTACATCACCAAATTACTTTGAGGGCAAGAGTTGCCTTTGTATTTCTCAAATTCGGGAACCTTGAATTTGTGCGGAATTTTCACATTGGGGACCAAACAAAGGTCTGCGGCGTCCTTTCCAACTAGATCCTGACCACGAATGGCATGCAGTTCCTTCTGCATCTCCAGGAATTGTTCTTGGAACTCATTCAATCTATCGTACATAATTTTGTTTCCACCAGAAGATATTTGTGGAATCTGTCCTTCCGGGACAGTGTGTACCACGGGTGGTGGTATAGTCATTACGACAGTGACTCTTGGTTCTTCCCTATCCCGAAGTCTGTAACCTTCAGGAGTTGCTGTCATGCTCCTTGCATCGTCGCTTTCCCGAAAGTTTGTAACCTTCAGGCCCAGCGGTTCCTGCTGCAGTTTCTGGATCTTCCATGATTGGCAGAATATATCCTTCTGGGATATAGTTGAGTGGCATGTGTAACACCCCAAATTTCGTAGAATATTTATTTAATTTATTTAAATATTATATTCGTGAATTTCTGTGATTTTTGGTGGATTGTGTCGATGTCGGTGTTTTTGTGAAGTTTTGGTTATTTAATTAAATAATAGTATATATTACGGAATATATTGTATTATTATTTATTTTAAATAATATTAGAGGAATTAAGGGTAAGACGGACATTTGAAGAGAATTAGTGAGGGTATTATGGGAAAGCCCAATTTTGAGGCCCAAGAGTTAAATTAACCAAAAAGGAGGAATTGAGGAGAATTAGGATTCATTTTGTGGAGATCGTAAGAATAAGGAGAAAGTGCAGAGCTCTGAGGAAAACGGGAAAAAGATGAGAATTTTCGTGACGGTTTCCAAAGGCTCAAGAGAGAACTCATCGGATCGACAATCTAAGGTATGGGGAGTAATTGCCTTTCATTGTTTCATTATAGGATTCGATTGATTGAAGTGGATTTTGAAGTTTTTGAAGGTTTATGGGTTTTGAGGTAAACTGATGATTTTGAGGGTATTTTGTGAATCGATTAATAAGAGTTGAATCTAATCAGGTAAAATAGACCTTGGGGCTGATTTCCCCGTTGTTGTAGTTTCAACCCTGTGGTGAAGGGATTTATGGAGTTTATATGAAGCTTGAGAGTTTTGAAGGTTTTAGGGAAATTAAGGTTTCCCGTAGTGTCCTGAATCGATCTAACAGACGTAGGTTTTAGGCCTTTGATTTCTGTGATATGTTAGGACCATTATAGTATGATTTTGGGTCATTTGAGGCTGTGATCTCAGGTGTTTTGGTGGTTGTGGAGCTACTGATGCGTAGCAGCGATTTGCTGTAATCGCAGGTTCGCTAGGCGAACCGTTGTTTCGCTTGGCGAATGTTCGCCAAGGCTCGCTAAGCGAGCAGCGCAGCAAATGCGTGATATCGTGGGAGGGAGTACTGAGATGATTCTGGAGAGGGAAGGTGGGCTTCGCTGGGAGCCTCGCTAAGCGAAGGAATCAGCGCGTGGGTTCGCTAGGCGAACTAACCAGCGAGTATGACAGATGATTGTGTTCTGGTGTTGAGTGTGGGGTCTGTGAGGTTCGTTGACCGCTTCGCTAAGCGAAGGCCACAGCGAACAGGTTTGCTAGGCTAACCCTGGAGAGAACGTCAGCCGTTTGCGAAATTTTGTTAATGCTGCTGTGCTGTTGTCATGTTTTGATGCTGTGATTTTTATGATGATTTTCCATGATGTTACTGATAAGTATACGATGATGTTTTGATGATTGTTTGACGAATATGTGATGATATGACGTATATGAGGATTGATGAATGATGATGCATATTGTGATGTTTAATTGATGATGATGATTAGTGATGTTGTGTATCATACATTCATATGCATACTCTGTGACGACGCTTCATTTCCATTGTGCGGATATGAGGTAATTATGATGTGCTTCGGTTCCAAATGCGGGTTCGATCCTATTGACGGGAATCTTTGGAGGGTTGATGGCCTAGTTTCCATCTATTATGACGATTGGTACCACATGCATGAGTCTTGTTGTGCATTTGCATTTATTTGGCATTGCTGGATTTTATGATGTTATTCGTGATTTTTGATGTTCCTTGTGATGACCCTGAAGATGTTGTATATGAAGATAATGCCATTTTATGTATATCTTGTTTTATAATGATTATTATGAATTGTGATTACTCACCCTGCCTGTTTGAATGTTGCCTCCACGTGGGTAACGTGCAGGCGATCAAGTTTAGCTGTGGACGCTTTCGAGGACCTTGAAGTTTATTTGCTTTTGGTCGATTTAAAGGGTCTTGCTCTAATAGTGTAACATCGGGTTGGGGTCCTTTGAGTCAAACTATGTTTTCTTCTTATTTTGTTGTCATTTGATGATATGGTTTTATATGTTGAAAACCTTTTTGGATTATTACGATGTTTGTTGAAGACCTTTTAATTGAGAATTTTGATTTCTGCTGCCATGTGAAGGCTTTTGAGTTATTTTGAGGAAAACCCTTTTGTGTATTATGAGAAATGTGCACCCTTTGAGGGAACTTTTATGTTTTACTCTAATATTTGAGTTGTTTCTGCTGCAATATTTGTGGGGGTAGAAAAGGGTGTTACATTAGTGGTATCAGAGCAGGTTGGTCCGTCTGGCCAGGTTTTTACGTGTTGTCAGTCGAAGAGTGTGTGTACACTGTCGTTTTAGTTCTTCTAACCTTGTTGGTGGTGTGTAGGATGGCTGGAAGAAACGATCGTGCGATTGCTGATGCGTTGGAATCGGTTGCTAATGTGGTGGCGCAGCTGAATCTAAATGGTGGAGCTCCTGATGAGTTTCGTGCTTTGGGTAAGTTTTAAAGGAACAACCCACCGATTTTTGTGGGTATGCATGATCCAGCAAGTGCACACATGTGGCTGAAGGTGATCGAGGAGATCTTCTGAGTGATGGGGTGTTCTGATGAGCAACAGGTTTAGTTCGGAACGCATATGCTGGAAGAAGAAGCTGAGGACTGGTGGGATAACACCCGTTAGAGACTTGCAGATGTTGGTAAGTAGGAGTTTCTGGGGAAGTATTTTCCAGAGAATGCTCGTGGCAAGAGAGAAATAGAATTCCTTGAGCTGAAGCAAGGAGATATAACTGTGGCAGAGTATCCCGCAAAGTTCGAGGCTTTGGTGAAGTTTTGTCTGCACTACAATCATGCTGATGCTGAGATGTCCAAGTGTCTCAAGTTTGAGAATGGCATGAGACCAGAGATTAAGCAGGGTATTAGGTATCAGCAGATCCGCAGGTATGCTGAGTTAGTTGACAAGAGCAAAATCTATGATGAGGACATCCGAGCTCGATCTGCTCACTACAAGCAGTTGAGTGAGAAAAAAGGGCAGTATAGGGGTAAGCCTTATACAACTTGAGTTGACAAAGGGAAGCAGAAGGCTTCAGATGGGAAAAAGATAAGTGGGGGAGCAGCTCCCGCTTCTGGAAAGTGTCATAAGTGTGGCGAGCAAGGTCACTGTGCTGATGTGTGCACCAATAATGTGCTGAGGTGCTATAGATGTGGTAAGAAGGGCCATCGAGCTACTGATTGCAAAGATGAGGGTCCGACCTATTTCAATTGTCGTGAGAAAGGTCATATCAATACTCAATGTCAGAAGCCAAAGAAGACTGCTACTGCTGCCCAGACCAGTGGTCGTGTGTTTGCTTTGAGTGGTGCAGAAGTGCCAGAGAAGGACAACCTGATTCGAGGTACTTGTTTTATTAATAATATCTAATTGGTTGCTATTATTGATACTGGTGCTACTCATTCTTTTATCTTGCTTGAATGTGCTAATAGATTGGGTTTGAAGTTATCTGATATGAATGGTAATATGGTAATAGAAACTCTAGCTAATGGTTTTGTTACTACAACCCTTGTGTGTTTGAGATGTCCTGTGATGATTTTTGATAAGAGCTTTGTGATGGATTTGGTGTGCTTACCCTTGTACCAGATCGATGTGATCATTGGAATGAACTGGTTGGAGTTCAACCAGGTTCATATCAGTTGTTATAACAAGACTGTAGAGTTTCCCGAGATTGATGATAGTGGGGAGTTGATGTTCTTATCTGCTAAGTAAGTAGACGGACTTGTGGAAGACGGAGCTTTGGTGTTTGCAATGTTTGCATCGTTGCAAATTGATCGTGAAGCTCCGAGTATGGATTTTCCTATTTTTTGTGAATTTCCAATTTCCAGAGGTGTTTCCAGATGACGTCAGTGATTTGCCTCCAGAGCGTGAAGTAGAGTTTGCAGTGGACTTAATACCAGGTACGAGTCCAGTGTCGATGGCTCCTTATCGGATGTCAGCTTCTTAGTTAAGTGAGTTGAAGAAACAACTGGAAGAATTGCTTGAGAAGAGGTTTGTTCGATCGAGTGTTTCTCCGTGGGGTGCTCCGGTGTTGCTAGTGAAGAAGAAAGATGGTAGTATGAGGTTGTACGTTGATTATTGGCAGTTGAATAAAGTGACTATCAAGAATAAGTATCCACTTCCGAGAATCGACGATTTAATGGATCAGTTAGTAGGTGCTTGTGTGTTTAGCAAGATTGATTTGAGGTTTGGTTATCATCAGATTCGAGTTAAGCCTGATGATATCCCTAAGACAGCTTTCAAGATGAGGTATGGTCACTATGAATACACTGTGATGCCGTTTAGTGTATCCAATGCACCTGGTGTGTTCATGGAGTATATTAATCGGATTTTTCATGAGTATTTGGATAAGTTTGTGGTGGTGTTTATCGATGATATCTTGATATATTCTCAGTCTGAAGAAGAGCATGCCGAGCATTTGAGAACTATGTTGCAAGTCTTGAAGGAGAAGAAATTGTATGCAAAGTTTTCGAAGTGTGAGTTCTGGTTGAAGGATGTAAGCTTTCTTGTCCATGTGATTTCAAGTGGTGGTATTGTTGTTGATCCTTCTAAGATTGATGTTGTGTTACAATGGGAGACTCCGAAGTCTGCTACTGTGATACAAAGTTTTCTGGGGTTAGCGGGTTATTACCGCAAGTTTATTGAAGGCTTTTCTAAGTTAGCATTACCTCTGACTCAGTTGACTCGAAAGGGTCAAACTTTTGTGTGGGATGTAGCTTGTGAAGAGAGTTTTGTGGAGTTGAAGAAGAGGTTGACTACTGCTCCAGTGTTGATTTTGCCTAATTCGAGCGAATCTTTTGTGGTGTATTGTGATGCGTTGAAGATGGGTCTTGGTGAAGTATTGATGCAGAATCGATAAGTTATTGCCTATGCTTCGAGAAAACTGCGAGTGCATGAGAGGAATTATCCTACACATGACTTGGAGTTGGCCGCGGTGGTGTTTGTGTTGAAGATTTAGAGACATTATCTGTTTGGCTCTAAATTTGAGGTGTTTAGTGATCATAAAAGTCTGAAGTACTTATTTAATAAGAAAGAATTGAATATGAGGCAGAGGAGATGGTTAGAGCTGTTGAAGGATTTTGATTTTGATTTGAGTTATCATCCGGGAAAAGCAAATGTAGTGGCCGATGAATTGAGCAGAAAGTCATTGCATATGTCGATGCTTATGGTGAAAGAATTGGAATTAATTGAACAATTCAGAGATTCGAGTTTGGTGTGTAAAGCGACTTCTGGCAGTGTGAAATTGGGAATGTTGAAGTTGACTAGTAGTATTCTGGAAGAGATCAGAGTGGGGCAACAATCTGATTTAAGGTTGGTTAACCAATTGACTTTGATTAACCAAGGTAACGGAAATTCTGGTACATGTGCAGAATTCAGATGTCCTATAACATGTCATTCGACATCTGGTCTGACATGAACACACATGGCAAGGTATAACAATAAGCACGGTACTGAAAAGGTAAAAACAAAGCACACAGAATTGTTAACCCAGTTCGGTCTAACACACCTACTCTGGGGGCTGCCAAGCCAGGGATGAAGTCCACTATCAGCAGTATCAATTCAAAGCTAAACTCCCCGTTTACAGTGTATCACTTAATCACTACCCAATGAGCCTTCTACCTAGATCCTCTCTAGATATGAAAAACCCTTCTCACTCCCAATCATCGCAATGATGTCTAGCAGTCAACACTCCGCCACTCCATCAACGGCTCTTTATCTATACAACAATTCAACAAGGAAGACTCACTTCCAAGACACAACTTAGAGTTACTTAAAAGCTTCCTCCAAGAGCAATACTCCTCTTACTTAACAGCTTCGAGGATCACACTAACAAACTGTCCAACTCACATGTCGAGTGGTACAGGAACCAACCCTAATAATAGAACTTTTACATCTTTGGTTGAGTTACAATTCTAGGTTATAATGCATCTATATATATAACATATTCTCAACTGGTTTTGGGCCTTCAAAAACGCAGCAAATAAGCTGCTACAAATCTGCAACAGATCTTGCATACAAATAGGTCTTCAATCTTTAACTTCCTAAAATATCTCCATATTTAGAAAGTGTATATTTTTCAATATTCTTCTCAATTTCAAATTTGAATCTTCAGACCTTTTAATTCAGCACCACATAGAATTTGCATAGTATTCCCTGAATATTCTGCATCTGTTAAGACATAACAGAATCTTTAATTCACTTCAGTTCTGGCGCGATGTCGAATGGACCTTCATGGGACATCTTAATACGACATGTTGTTCCAGATGTTGAAACCACTTCAACTCAACATGTTCCATTGCACAATAGGACTTCTTGCTCAACCTGTTCTTCTTTAGCAAGATACAATATCCTATCTAACATATTGCTGCTATTATTTGTTTTACAAAGTTAATGCCAACCCTAAAACTTAAAGAACTAACATTCTCCCCCTTTGGCAAATTTTGGCTAAAACAAATATATTAACATTACAACTCAGATTACAGCATCAATTACAACCCTATACTACTGTCAGTAGTCATCAGCAACTACTGAACCTAACAGTAACCATCATCTACTGTGTACAGCAACCATGGAGAATCATCTTCTTGGGAAATCTTGAATGATGTTAGGACATCATGTTTGAAAACTCTTTCCAGCATACTCTATGAGCTCCATAACATCACCTCCGAGCACCACAGCCCAACAGCTTCAGGCAGCACATTAGGACCTAAGATGTGGAAAATCCGGAAGTCATTTGGTGCACATGAGGAAGAAGATATCTGACACTCCCCCTCAATACAACACATTTCTTTTTCCTTCCAGGACAAACCCAGAACAAATGTAGAAGACTCCTTCAGAAAAGAAACGTCTGTCTTGACATAAAAGACCAATGGTGGCATAAGAGATTTCTGCACACCTTATTTGATCAGACGCCCCTAGTCGACCTATGGCATAAGATGAAACTTAAGAAGTGCCTATCTGCCAACCCAGGTAACTCAGAACACAAGTCACAACTATGTTCATAACTCAGGACACAAGTCACAAAGACTCAACACAAACTTAAGGATATGACATCCTCTTCGACATCTCTGAAACACAGCTGGAACTGCAGACTCCAGACATAGCATCTGCGCAAACTATTTAAACCCTTTCTCCCCCTTTTTAGCCAAAAATTGGCAAAGAAAGCCCTCACAGAACCAGACCCAAGTAGTGCTCACCCAAAAACGAACAAAATCCATAAGACTTATGAAACAAGAACACTCACTGGCTGAAGGAGAAAAGAATAACCCCTATAAATAGCTGACCAGTTACTTTGGAATTAACGAGCTTTGAATATGTCAAAGTTCTTGGTCAAAGAAACGCTATTTTAGGTACGAAAAACTCCATCCAAATTAAATGTCTACCGTCCAAAATAGTCTTGACCGCCTTTATTGCTTCTTAATTTATTCTTACCATAAATTGTGCCAATAAGGTTCCATGCATAGTCAAAGACACGTGTTTCACCTTATCCTTACACCACCGTCCAGAATAATTCCTTGTTTGGCTCAAGAAAAACGTGTCTTGTACCATGTTCTTACATCTTATCAGACAATGTCTGCTTGCTCATTATCAACCCAAGACTCCACGGAAAATTATACATTCCAAAACACAAGCACATTTTCTTTTCTGTTGGATTCTGAGACGACTCCTATCGATCAGCACAACTCACAATCCCTTCTAGGTTCCTTCAGAACAGCAGAGAAAAATAAATTCTCCCAGATACAACAATTCTGCTCTTCAGACTCCTCCTGCATATGCACTAGCTTCACGCAGCTAGGATAGCACACCAGCCTTAGGAACACACAACCACACTCAGTAGTACATGTCCCATCATGTTGTTTGACATCACTCTGCACAAACTTGGACAGCACGTAAGCTTCACAAAAATCTGCACTCTTGCAGTAATAGACCATAGACAACAGCCTTAAATCCCCCTGACATGATCAACCAATGCTCCTTATGAAGATGAACACTTGACACCAGATGATAGCACAATGATATTGCCACATTCTCAACATTAAGAACTGCCACTTCTTGTATTTGTTGAGCATAATCGCACCATGTTTATTTCAGATACATGGTCTGCCAAGTCCAATATAAAAGCCCACTTGATTTGGAATTTCTCACATATTCCATAACAAATGTCTTTAGATTACTTGCAACACAAGATAAGGACTGCCACCACCTTTTACTTGTATTAGAAGAAACCTCCTTACCTTCAGCCATTCTGATCAAATCACACCACTGACAACAACCTTCTGTCCTTACATTCACAAGCACCTAATGAAGTTTTCATCATGAAAGTAGTCATGTATTGCCAGAACTACTTAACATCAAGATCAGAATCTGTCCATTCTAATCCACATTATGTCAGAACTGCCACTTCAGACAATAATGTTGCTTCTTCCAACTCCACAAGCACAGTCCCAGACCTTCATATAGGATACACAACAAACAATGATGTTGTAACATTATGTAGGACATCAGCGTTAGATAAAAGATCACACCTTCTGCATTTTATTCAGGTAATCACAACCACCTGAACACAACAGAGAGAAAATAAACTCTCACACAATTCAGAAATCTGAATTGCATCCACACATCAGATAACTACCAAGCTCCCAACAAGGTCTTTACCATCAGTCACATACACATCTCCATCAGACTCATAC
The DNA here is from genome assembly GCA_022829125.1 of Lathyrus tuberosus. Lineage (NCBI taxonomy): Eukaryota > Viridiplantae > Streptophyta > Magnoliopsida > Fabales > Fabaceae > Lathyrus > Lathyrus tuberosus. The sequence goes on along the minus strand of JALAZF010000055.1, from coordinate 13,076,542 downwards.
CTAGATCCCGACAAGGTATTTGTTATCCAAGAAAGATTCACAAACAAACAGCAGATGATGCTCACTTCTTCATTCACACACTTCTGATACAGTCAGCTGATAAGGCTACCTCAGGTTGTCATCTTCAAGTATCAAGCTACTCAATCACAGCCACTCAGATAAAATAAATTCCTGAACCATAATATCCAGACTGCAGACTTGCATAATTCTCTAGACAAATTCTTAGTCTCCCGTCAAAGTATTTACCCTTATGCATAACATCAATAATAGACAAATAGTAAGTCTCCCGTCAAAGTATCTACTATTAGTCAGAATAAGATTACCTTGTCACACAAGGTATGACAATCTTCTTCTGCACACGTCTGACAACTTCTGAATCTTCTTTATGCCAAATTGTCATGAAATTTATTCACAAGTTACTTTAACTTGGATCAGTGGCTTGATCTTGGACTTCTTTCTGCGCAAGACAACCTTGGCTGAACAAGCAACAACCACCTAAATTGATGTTCCAACATCAATCTCAGTCACACATCTTCACAGAGCTTTTCTGAAGATATCATCTAGTAAAGCTCTAGCAGGGAAACACACGAGGATCAACCATCAGTAGTTGATTAAGCTTCTAGGTCATATCACAAACACATTCAGCTGCAGGAACATCTCAAGAGTCTTCTCCTTAAATCACAACACGTTGTCTGACTTTGAGATGTTGGATGTCATCAACATTCCACAACCAATATGCCTCTTCTAATCCTTCAGCCAAACTCATCCCAGACAATTTGGATGATACTCCAAGCACATAGTCACCAATCAACCCCACCGATTGATTCAACTCCACAGTGCTTAACCCTTGAAAGTTCTTCACTACACCAGAACAAGAGTTCCATGCTCTCATAGACTTGATAAATGTCATCAAGTTTGAGTAAACAACCTCCATCCTGAAACAGAGAACCATCATCCAGACAGCTTGAAAAAAAATCTTAATACAATGATGTCAAGACATGTCTTCAAGGTCTTCCAAAACATCAGGTACTCTCCCTCAGAATCTGCCAAGAGCACTTCAGAGAATCATACATTCTCCCCTTTAATAGCAGCACAGACTGTCAAAACTAATCTAGCTTCACAAGATCATTCAGATAATGCTTCCAAATAGCAGAGAAAAATCATGACCTTTTAATCTTTGACCTTCATGTCCAAGAAGTCTGCTAGAGAAAATACTTCTTGAATCTCAGGTTCTCCACTCCTGCAGCAAGGACCAGAAATAAACTGACCTCAGGAGTAAATAACAAGTTGATCACACCTTGACCAACTCACACATCTAAGATAAGTTCCAGGGCCAAAAACTTCTTAGACATACCACCCAGATGCCTCCTCTTCCAGATCAGGAGTAGGTTCTAAACCCATGTGATCAAACCACATTAGTTTAGCACCCAGAGCATCTGCTATGCCATTCCTTTAGACAACAGAATTCTGCACAATTCTGACGTGATGTTCTAACACAAGATAGGACATCATTCCAAGGAACACATCAAGAGATCAAAGACTGGAGATTAACCTTTTTAGGAAAAGAAGCGAAAGTAAATTACTTCTCACTATCTTCAGATCTCTTCCTTACAACTTCACTTATCAATGCCTTTATGAGTGGACTTGAACAATAACCTTCAAGTATCGTTGACAAAGTAAGTTAAAGCAGTCTTGCATATATCCCATCACCATAGGATATACATTCAGAGAAGAACAACCTTCTCAGTTACAACCTCAGGAGTTTTCAGATAGATACGCAGCGGATCAAAACACAAACTCCTCAAAACCTTCAGGTGTCACATATCAGCCCTAGCATCATAATCCAGGTGACACCACAATACCACGGGTTTGAAAATAAATCAAACCTAACATAACCACAACACAACAGCTTTTCAACCAAAACTCCAAGCCTTCAACACATGCCACTGCCTGTCACGAACAGTCCATCCTTCACTTCTAGGGACCATTCTCACAACTTATATGAACTTCTCCAAGTCCAAACAACTTTTCAGTAGAAAGCTTCTACCTTGACCATGAACCAGAAAGTATCTTCCCTCGGATCTCATCCAGATACAGAACAGAATGACCCGCTCTGATACCAATTGAAATTCTGGTACATGTGCAGAATTCAGATGTCCTATAACATGTCATTCAACATCTGGTCTGACATGAACACACGTGGCAAGGTATAACAATAAGCACGGTACTGAAAAGGTAAAAACAAAGCACACAAAATTGTTAACCCAGTTCGGTCTAACACACCTACTCTGGGGGCTACCAAACCAGGGATGAAGTCCACTATCAGCAGTATCAATTCAAAGCTAAACTCCCCGTTTATAGCTTATCACTTAATCACTACCCAATGACCCTTCTACCTAGATCCTCTCTAGATATGAGAAACCCTTCTGACTCCCAATCATCGCAATGATGTCTAGCAGTCAACACTCTGCCACTGCATCAACGGCTCTTTACCTATACAACAATTCAACAAGGAACACACTTCCAAGACACAACTTAGAGTTACTTAAAAGCTTCCTCCAAGAACAATACTCCTCTTACTTAACAGCTTCGAGGATCACACTAACAAACTGTCCAACTCACATGTCGAGTGGTACAGGAACCAACCCTAATAATAGAAATTTTACATCTTTGGTTGAGTTACAATTCTAGGTTTCAATGCATCTATATATATAACCTATTCCCAACTGGATTTAGGCCTTAAAAAACGCAGCAAATAAGCTGCTACAAATCTGCAACAGATCTTGCATACAAATAGGTCTTCAATCTTTAACTTCCTAAAATATCTCCATATTTAGAAAGTGTATATTTTTCAATATTCTTCTCAATTTCAAATTTGAATCTTCAGACCTTTTAATTCAGCGCCACATAGAATTTGCATAGTATTCCCTGAATATTCTGCATCTGTTAAGACATAACAGAATCTTTAATTCACTTCAGTTCTGGCGCGATGTCGAATGGACCTTCATGGGACATCTTAATACGATATGTTGTTCCAGATGTTGAAACCACTTCAACTCAACATGTTCCATTGCACAATACGACTTCTTGCTCAACCTGTTCTTCTTTAGCAAGATACAATATCCTATCTAACATATTGCTGCTATTATTTGTTTTACAAAATTAAAGCCAACCCTAAAACTTAAAGAACTAACAGTAACGAAGGTGACTTCCGAATTGACGAGAATGGTGTGATGATGTTCAGAGACAGGGTATGTGTCCCAGATGTTCCAGATATTAAGAAGAGCATTCTTAAAGAAGGACATCGAAGTAGGTTGAGTATTCATCCTGGTGCTACGAAGATGTACCAAGATTTGAAAAAGTTTTTTTGGTGGTCAGGCATGAAGAAGGATGTTGCAGAGTTTGTTTATGCGTGTTTGACTTGTCATAAGTCGAAGGTTGAGCATCAGAAGCCTTTAGGTATGATGCAGCCGTTGAGGATTCCAGAATGGAAATGGGATAGTATTTCCATGGATTTTGTGGTCGGATTGCCGAAGACTGTTAAGGGAAATAATTCAATTTGGGTGATCATGGACATATTAACTAAGTCGGCTCACTTCTTACCGATGAAGATTAATCATTCCATGCAGAAGCTAGCCGAGATGTACATTGAGGAGATTGTGAAGTTACATGGGGTACCTTCGAGTATTATGTCTGATAGAGACCCGAGGTTTACATCGAGGTTCTGGAAGAGTTTGCAAGATGCGTTGGGAACCAAGTTGAGGATGAGTTCTGCATATTATCTGCAGACAGACGGTCAGACAGAAAGGACTATCCAATCTTTATAGGATTTATTGAGAGCTTGTGTGTTGGATCATGGAGGATCGTGGGATAGCCATTTACTGTTGATTGAGTTCACGTATAATAATAGTTTTCATGCTAGTATTAGAATGGCGCCCTATGAATCTTTGTATGGGAGAAGGTGTGGAACTCCTTTGTGTTGGTAAGAATCGGGCGAGAGTGTTGTACTCGGACCTGAAATTGTGTAAGAGACGACTAGGAACATTAATAAGATCTAAGAAAGGATGAAATCTTCGCAGAGTCGTCAGAAGAGCTATCATGATAAGAAGAGGAAAGCACTTGAATTCCAAGAGGGAGATCATGTGTTTTTTAGAGTAATGCCAGTGACTGGTGTGGGTCAAGCTTTGAAGTCTAGGTAGCTCACTCCATGTTTTGTTGGTCCATATCAGATATTGCAGAGGATAGGAGAGGTAGCCTATCGAATTGCTTTACCATCGTCACTGGAGAATTTGCATGACGTGTTCCATGTGTCTCAGTTGAGGAAGTACATTCTGGATTCGTCGCATGTGATTCAGATGGATATGTACAAGTAAGGGATAATCTGACTGTGGAAGCATTGCCTGTGCGTGTCGATGGTCGAGAGACGAAGCAATTGCGGGGTAAAGACATAACTTTGGTGAAGGTGTTATGGGGTGGACCAGCTGGCGAGAGTTGGACTTGGGAACACGAAGATCAGATGAGGGAGTCGTATCCGACTTTGTTTCCTTGAGGTAATTTTCGAGGGCAAAAATTCTTTAAGTGGGGGAAAGTTGTAACACCCAAAATTTCGTAGAATATTTATTTAATTTATTTAAATATTATATTCGTGAATTTCTGTGATTTTTGGTGGATTGTGTCAATGTTGGTGTTTTTATGAAGTTTTGGTTATTTAATTAAGGGTTAATTGTGATTTACCCCCTGACATATGAGCGAATTTTGATTTACCCCCTACATGCCTTTAGGCAACGGTTTTTTTGAAAAAATCGTTGCCAAAACCTGCTTATGGCAACGGTGGGGGGGTAAACCAAAACACTCTCATATGTCAGGGGGGTAAATCACAATTAACCCTTTAATTAAATAATAGTATATATTACGGAATATATTGTATTATTATTTATTTTAAATAATATTAGAGGAATTAAGGGTAAGACGGACATTTGAAGAGAATTAGTGAGGGTATTATGGGAAAGCCCAATTTTGAGGCCCAAGAGTTAAATTAACCAAAAAGGAGGAATTGAGGAGAATTAGGATTCATTTTGTGGAGATCGTAAGAATAAGGAGAAAGTGCAGAGCTCTGAGGAAAACAGGAAAAAGGCGAGGATTTTCATGAAGGTTTCCAAAGGCTCAAGAGAGAACTCATTGGATCGACAATATAAGGTATGGGGAGTAATTGCCTTTCATTGTTTTCATTATAGGATTCGATTGATTGAAGTGGATTTTGAAGTTTTTGAGGGTTTATGGGTTTTGAGATAAACTGATGATTTTGAGGGTATTTTATGAATCAATTAATAAGAGTTGAATCTAATCAGGTAAAATAGACATTGGGGCTGATTTCCCCGTTGTTGTAGTTTCAACCCTGTGGTGAAGGGATTTATGTAGTTTATATGAAGCTTGAGAGTTTTGAAGGTTTTAGGGAAATTAAGGTTTCCTGTAGTGTCCTGAATTGACCTAACAGACGTAGGTTTTAGGCCTTTGATTTATGTGATATGTTAGGACTGTTGTAGGTATGATTTTGGGTCATTTGAGGCTATGATCGCAGGTGTTTTGGTGGTTGTGGAGCTACTGATGCGTAGCAGCGATTTGCTATAATCGCAGGTTCGCTAGGCAAACCATTGCTTCGCTAGGCGAATATTTGCCAAGGCTCGCTAAGCGAGCAGCGCAGCGAATGCGCGATAATGTGGGAGGGAGTGCTGAGATGATTCTGGAGAGGGAAGGTGGGCTTCGCTGGGAGCCTCGCAAAGCGAAGGAATCAGCGAGTGGGTTCGCTAAGCGAACTAACCCGCGAGTATGACAGATGATTGTGTTTAGGTGTTGAGTGTGGGTGTAATACCCCAAATTTTGACCACTTAGATTTCCCATCATTGTGAAAATCATCATCACAATATGGATGTACCTTTATGCTTCATCAGTCTCCCCAAAGATGGGTGAGCATCCAATACAATTAAAATTAGGGTTTCAAGCCCTCTCTGAGCTTTAGACAAAGGATCAATCAAGAAATGACATGATCTTCAACTTGTCTAATCTCTCAAACATCCACAATGGATAAAAAAGGACTCCCACTTCAAGGATTAAGCACAAGGCTGCTCCCTTCTAGGTGGATCAAGTCTCAAGATCGACAGTGTCACCAAATTAGGGTTTTGGTCGACCAGGGCCTCCAGATGGAAATTTTCATCTGGGCACAAGGCAATGATCCAAAACATAACCTAATATGCTTCATGGAACCTCATGAACCCATGCATCAAGTCAATTTTGCCTCAGGGGATGCATTCATCAAAAATCAGGAATTAGGGTTTCTTGACCTAATTCACCCCTAAGTTGACTTTTGGGACAAACCATGAGCCAAGACTTCAAGAGATGATTTGAGGGTCTCTAGTATACCATATTGATCCACTTGGAACAATGGATTGATCCAAGAAGCTTGAGCAACAAGTTTCATTTTCATCTGCACCACAATTAGGGTTTTAGGGGAAAAGTCAACTGTAACTTTGACTTTTGACCAGGACATGCTCCCAAACCCTAATACATGATTGAATATACCCTATGACACCCATGGAACATGTCCATCAAGTTTGATTTAGGTCAAGGACATGATTTCCTGAAGACTTGCACAGTTTGGAATTCATCTGATAAAAAGTCAACTGTGCACAAAAAGTCAACTTTGACTTTTTGAGATTTTTCACCAAAATGGATTTTTAACCCTAAAATGATGTTAATGTATGATTTGAATCATCATTCATCAAGAAAAATCAAGAAAAGTGAGATAACTTGTAAAAGGGGTAACCATAAAACTTAGAAATTTTTCTAAGTTAAAAATAAAGTGGCAAAGGTACCAACTTTGGAGGACCATAACTCCTAAACCACAAGGCCATTTTTTCTCATCCAATGATGGATTTGTAGCCCTCATTATCACCTACAAAAACTTCAACTACAAGTCATTCTAATTCATTAAGGATTTTGAGTTATGGAGTGATCAAAGTGGCTAAAAAGTGAAAATGTCACTTTTTCCAACACTTAGTGAAATTTTCACTAAGTCAGATTCTGCCTCACTTTTTGCCAAATGTAGGGGGATTTTTCACTTGGAATCAAAAGAGATCAAAACCAAACTTGTTCAAACAGTTGTTGTATCATGTTAGGGCTTTCCAAAATGGCCAAGAACATTGCCAAATTCAACCTACATCATGAGATACAACATTGGCAAGTTGCCTTGCTGAAATCTGTCAAAGCAAGGCAGAATTTGCATTTTGGCTCGATTTGCCAAAATCAACCAATTTCAATTGCTCCAATCCACTTGGACACCTCAGAGGATTGAATCCAAAGGGGACAATCATTGAGCCAAGCCTCCAAGGTCCAAGGAACAAAGAATAGCATGTTGAACCTAGAGTTGCCAAAATAGGGACAAGACTTCAAATTTGGAATGAGGCATTCAATGGAACCATCAAGGTGGCATGGACTGAGCCATTCTCATCTGAAATCAGTCAAGACTTATCCAAGACCAAGGGGACCAAAGCTCTGTGCCCTAACCTCTAGTCAATGGCTAGAGGAGACTTTCATTTCCATTGGCCAACATTGAGGAACCACCTGCTGCAGTTGCCATTCACTGTGGATCCCAAAACAAACTTGCTCTACTATAAATAGAGCTCAATTGTGATCAGTTTGAGTACACCAAAGCCATCTAACAGATGCTTTCCTCAAAATCTCTTTTTCTTGGCAAAAATGCCTTTCTTAGCAAGGTAGCTATCGGGTTTTGAGTTTGAGAGCAATTCTGCACAAACCAATCACTCACACACCTCACATACATCACATATGAGCTGATCAAACACTTAGATTACTTCTGAAACATCAATTTCACAAAATCACTTGCCATCCACACAAGTTTGAAGTGAAGTTGCAGCTGAGATGCCATAAACTGATCCAGTCCATTTCAATTCAATCCAAGTGTTCAAACACACTCCATATGGTGTAGGGAAGCTGTCCAGATCATCACAACTCATCTGTAACACCTCCAACTCAAAATCACATATGCTCTTGCTGTCACGACTTGGAGGTAAGCCTAAACTTGGGCATCTTTCAATCTATGCATATTTCCTCGCACAATAATTTGGCCATATGTTCATAATCATGCATGGAATGTTTTCCCTTAATTAATTGCATTGTTTGAATCGTGTATCAATAATCCTAGCCTTCATGCAGAAATTAGGGTTCTTGAGGTCTCTTCGTGATTTCTTGTTGTATGTTTAATTTAAATGAAATTAAAGTACATAGACATGATCGTGAGGTTGAAACGAGCATAATGATATGTGGATTGCATGATATGATTACGTATTCATGGAGATTTGATAGAAAATGCAAATCTGAGAAACTGAAAAACGCGCGTGTTCTTGATGTTGTTCTTGGCGCCATTTTCATAAATTCAAATATTTGAATTTTGTGATTTTGTTTAATTGATTCAAAAATTAATTTCTCTCTGAGTTTTAATGATTTTGAGTTGATTCTTTTTTTGATAATTCACAAAAATGTTAAAATATTTTATTTTATCAAAAAATCCCAAAAATATTATTTATTTCATATAATTGATATTTTTGCAAAGAATTAATATTTTCATTGTTTTTGGCATTTTAAATATTTTTTCTACATTGATTTTGCAACTTTTAATGCTTTCTAATTATTTTGTAGGTCAATACTTAATTTTTGAAGCATTAATCCAAGGTCACAATTTGTTTCCCATGTGTAAAACAATTTTTGATCAATTTAATTGAATTTTTATTCAATTAAATACATTTTGAAAAGAAATTAGGGTTTTGGATTAATTCAACCTTCATAAATCATTTTCAAAATTCTTTGGGCCTCTATTAGAGTGTAAGACCCAATCCTTTTTTTTGACCAAATCATCTTTGGGCCTCACTTATTGTATAAGTCCCGATACCGTACAAAAAAATAAACGGCGCGATCGTCGCCTTTTCAAAAATCATCTGGGCCTACCCTCGAGTAGTAAGACCCATTTATTTTTCTTCAAAACCCTCTTTGGGCCTCTTGAGAGAGTGTAAGACCCATCCCCCCTTGTACAAAAACTTTTTGGGCCTCACTCATTGTATAAGTCCCTCTGTACAAGTAAACGGCGCGATCGTCGCCCGTTTAAAAATAAAAATCATCTGGGCCTCTCCTTGAGCTATAAGACCCATTCAAAACACTTTGGGCCTCTATTAGAGTGTAAGACCCAATCCCCCTTTTGACCAAATCATCTTTGGGCCTCACTTATTGTATAAGTCCCTCTGCGTTAAAAGAAAACCTCGGCGCGATCGCCATTTTTAAACGAAAAAATCAATTGGGCCTACCCTCGTGTTATAAGCCCCACTCTTTTTCTTTAAACCTTTTTGGGCCTCTTGAGAGAGTGTAAGACCCATCCCTTTGTACAGAAAACCTTTTTGGGCCCCAGTCACTTGTATAAGTCCCTCTGTACAAATCCAAACAGTGCGCTCACTGATAAAACCCTGGGCCTCTCCTTGAGCTGTAAGCCCCAAATCTTTCTTTTTCAAAGCACTTTCTCCTTTGATTTTGAATATACTGTTGTTTTCAATCTTTCTTTGTTGAACAACTAACCAAACAGCATGGAAGCACTACAACCGAGTAAGTGGTTATCGCTTTCATTTACTGCTTTCATATTATAAACTGTATTGTGGGGCTGCTCACTGTAAGTCTCCTTTCATAAACTCATATCTACTGTATAATAATAGTATAGATATTTCGAGTTTCCCCGGCTACTACGTCTAGAACTAGGTGACGCCGTTTCACTTATTCGTAGAAATAGACGCCTAGATCCCCAATAGGAGCACCAGATACAGTCTTCTCTTCGGCTGTCCTCCTTAGGAATCATCAAGAAACTCTACTCCCCAAGATGAATGTATTCTCCGTGAATGGCATCTTTGAGTTTCTTCCCAATTCTCGAACTTTCCTGACTTGATCTATTCCTTGTGGATAGCTTGCCTTGAATGTCTCGGGGTTTGGGTACCCACTACGGTCATAATCTTGGACCTTAACTAAGGAACCCTCTTTAAAAGCTAAAAGTCGCTGGATAGTAAACCTCGCACGTTTACCAGTGGTTTTCATCTTTAAAAGAGTTATCTCTCCTATTGGAAAGGAGATGATAGACCCACGGGCTTCTTAAAAGCATCGGCCTCCTCTTGGGCATTATTCAAGGACCCTACGGCTTCTTAGAAGTATTCACAACCTCCTCTTAGGCTTCGTATAATGATCTCTTCCTCCGGGAATGATAGCCTCCTCTTGGGCTTCGTACAAGGACCGATCAGCTTCTTAAAAGTTTCCAGCCTCCTCTTGGGCTTCGTACAAATTGTCCCGACGACCTCCTAGAGGTATAGGAACAGAACCTAGTCATCCTCATAGAACAGTCCTTTCATAGAGTCTACTACTGTTTCTCGAAGCATAGTACAAAAGATAAAACTCTAGACTTGGACAGTCTAACTTCCTTGAGTCTCAAAAGACATTCTCAAGCACCCTTCGTTAAATAGGAAGGAAACCCGCAGACTCGGATAGTCTCAATACCCTTTGGATTTCCCGTTTCCTCAAAGAGAAGGAAATATCCCTGATCCTCAAATCAAATCCCTGAGTACATTGTTGCTCATATAAGAACTGATTTTCTCTTTTAAAATTAGTATATTGGATCTGTCACTCAACTGAAACAGTTACAATAGCCTCCGTCTCGGGCTTCGTACGAGATACCAAAGTTCTCCCCAGTGGAGTCAAAAGAACCTTTTAGCCTCTCTCTCAGGGTTTGTATGAGACACAAAAGATTCCCTCGTTGAGTCAATCACCCCTTTTTTTGCCTCCATCTCGGGCCTCGTACGAGATATAAATCCCTTAAGCAAGAGTCGAACTCTTTGCTAGCCTCCTCTTAGGCTTTGTATAACGATATGCCCCACTGGGTAAAAAAACCTTTAGCCTCTCTCTCGGGCTTTGTACGAGACACAAAATAGCCTCCTCTTAGGCTTTGTATAATGATTTTCCTAGCGGAAATTAGCCTCCTCTTAGGCTTTGTATAAGAAAACCACTGGTTAATCCAATTAACCTTTTAGCATCAAAGTTGTGCCTCGTTCGCAGTACACAAACATCAACAACTCCTTCCCCTTCATTTAATCGCTGTAAGCGGCAAGCCTCTGGATCATCTACATCCATGCCACTGTCCCTCTTTTAGCATGAGAAATTCCTAAGGAAAGATGGCATTGCTCTACACTGAGTTAAAGTCTTCTCCTTCAGGTTAAAACCCTTTCTTCGGAAATTATGGCATTGCTCGGATCCGCGTATCCCAGTTAAAGTAATTCTCCTTCTCCCCACTTTAGAGATGACAAATTCTCTCTAAAGTCGAGGTCTTTCAGCTTCACATCTTGGGCTTTGAACAAGATACAAATCACCTTTCGCTTCACGTCTTGGGCTTTGAACAAGACACCAAAAACCAATTTCCTCCCATAGAATAGGAGGAAGTACGAACGCTCTGATTTCCCTATTTCGGTAAACGGGAATACGTAGGCATAAGATCGAAAGAAAAGATCTTAGCGAGCGCAATCAACAAAAAACCCAAATCCCATATCTCAGTTAATTAAAAGCAGTAATTCAAAAACATCAGTCCTAACATCCTAATCCTTATTCCCCGTCAGAAACCCTTTGCCTAGATTAAAAGAAAGAGAACCGTATTGGCGAAATACAAATAACCAGTACAAGGCCCCCCCACATTGATAGCATTCGTAACCTAACAGACCGCTGTTTAAACTCAGTATGCAAGCAGGGTTAATTGGAGACATCTATTTCCCTTCCTTATTCAGCTCACAATAGGATAAAAAATGAATCGACCTGTAGTTTTAAGCTCAACCGCAGAGAGCGACCACCGCTTAAGAACCGCGTCCAAAATCGCTCGCTACAGAAAAGTGGCGCCCACCGTGGGGCCCGCTCAAAGTTAGATCTAGGCACGGTCGTCCCCACTTTTCACAGAAAAGTGGCGGCCACCGTGGGGCCGTTCAAAGTTAGATCTAGGCACGGTCGTCCCCACTTTTCACAGAAAAGTGGCGCCCACCGTGGGGCCGCTCAAAGTTAGATCTAGGCACGGTCGTCCCCACTTTTCACAGAAAAGTGGCGCCCACCGTGGGGCCGCTCAAAGTTAGATCTAGGCACGGTCGTCCCCACTTTTCACAGAAAAGTGGCGCCCACCGTGGGGCCCGTTCCTTTCTTTCTACTTCTCTTGTGTGAAAAATTACACAAATGGCGACTCTGCTGGGGAGTCTCCTTTTCTGCCTTAAGGCATCATCCCCGTTTTCTACGAAAAATGGGAACTCTACCGAAGAGAAAGATTGACCTATGCTGGTCCATCTCTTAGGCAGGGAACCACATATTGGGTCTTCCGCCGGGGAACCCATTTCTATCAGGAACTTAAGATTCGTAGCTTTATAAGTCTAGGATGATTAGGACAAATATATATACTGCTTTTCCTAATTGCTATACGTGTTTATTTTTCTGCTACTGGGAATGCGTGTGATGCCGCATGTGGTGAGATTGAGTATACACTTAAGAAAAGCCAACCCTTTTCGTAGTGCGGAAGCTATCAGAAATAGCTGTTACGCAATACTACCCTTATTTGAGGCTGGTGATCTATTCTCGGTGAATGACACTTATTCTAAGATTGCACACAACTCGCTGGCGATCCGCTTGTTGTCTGCCTTCCTGGGAGGAGCTGATGATAATGAGTACAGGTACAAAAATCACCCTAGTATAAACTGTTGGGGATGGGTAGAGCCTTGACTTCATGACAACGACCCTTTGACCCCATGTTTTTTCTATGTTTTTGTGTGCTGCATTCATGCATTCATCTAAAAAACATTAAAACATTCAAAAAAAAATTTTCTCTTCTAGTCTCTCTGTCTTTCAAATTAAACTAAGACTGTGATTGCAAATATCAGAGAAAAAGATTGCTAATGGATTTCGGTAGAAGGAGAACTCACCAGTATACCTTCAAGGTTCCAAAACTAGGGGATTTGAGAAAGTTAGCAAGGATGATCGTTAACCCAGAGGCTTTCAGAGCCAAGCACGGTGGTTTGATACCACTGTTAAGAGTCCATGTGATTAAGGGAATCATGGATGCGCTCATTCAGTTCTACGATCTGGTTTATCACTGTTTCACATTCCTGGATTACCAGCTTGCACCAACGCTAGAGGAGTATTCTCATCTGACTGATTTACATATCACTGATCGAGCTCAATTTTCTGGACTGGAAGAAATTCCAAAGAATCAGACTATTGCAAGAGCAATTCATTTGGACGAGTCTGAGGTCAAGACTCGCATGATTACTAAGGGTGGCACCCAAGGTTTGCCATCCCAGTTCTTGACAAAGAAAGCTCTATACTTCGCTAGTATAGGGAACGGGACTGCTTTTGAAAGCATCTTTGTCTTGCTCACCTACGGGTTATTTTTGTTTCCCAACATCAATAACTTCGTCGATATCAACGCTATTAAGGTTTTTCTCATTGGAAACCCTGTGCCGACTTTGCTCGCAGATGCGTATCATTCTGTACACTTAGGAAATTTGTACAGCGGAGGGGAGATCACATGTTGTGTACCTTTGCTATATAAATGGTTTATCTCGCACTTGCCCAAGTCTGCCGCTTTTTGGGATTACAAGAGCGTCTTACGCTGGTCACAGAAGATCATGTCCCTCACCAACTCTGATATAGATTGGTGTAATAGGATTTATGAGGGAATCAGAATCATTGACCATTGTGGAAACTTCCCCAGCGTACCCCTCATAGGGACTAAAGGAGGAATCAACTATCATCTGATATTAGTTCTTCGTCAATTTGGATACCCGATGAGACACATCCCATTGGGTGTTCATCTGGAAGGTCTTTTCTTCAAGGAAGGAGAAAACGACAGAGCACTAAAGATGGAAATAGTGCAAGCTTGGAAACATGTTCATAAGAAAGGACGAGAGTCTCTGGGAAAACCGGACTGTGTCTCGGTGGAGCCTTATCTCCATTGGGTACAAACTAGAGCTCTCAAGCTAAAGATGCCTTATCCTCGTTACGGAATTTTTCCGCCGAGGGAAGTTGTCATGTACTTCATGACGGAAACTGAAAGGCTTCAGGTTACTCTCAACAAAGTTCAAAAGGAGAGAAGATCTTGGAAGAACAAGTACCGCACCCTCGACGTAGAGTGTATCCAAATACAGCAATTACTGAAAGAGAAAGATGCTCTGATTGAAATTTTGGAGCAGCATGCTGTAGAGAATCAAGACGACCAAAGGAATTTGCTCACTCCTTTCACTTGGCAAAGGAGTGATAACCCGACAACGGCCCAAGCGCCCCGGTCAAAGAAAAGGAAGATACCAGAATCAGCACCCGGTTTCTCCTCAGAGAGGACTCGGGACCCATTAGTTTAGGTTTCTGTTTCTGCACTTTGTAATCTACTGTATTTCCATTTCTGTAATCCTTTGGAATTCAATAAAAAGGGGTTTCCCCACCGTTTGATATTTGCAATCTAATTGTCGAATTTTTATTTTGATTAAACCTAAAAAAACAATTAATATAATCATTGCATTCATCATTCTCACATCGCGTATTCTCCTTACCTATGAATCTCACGTTTGTGTCTCGATTCTAGAGTCAAACTGTCTCATTCGTATAATACTCGGGCCAATCGTCAGAAAAAGATGGATGTTCTTGAGGAAGAAAACAGAGAGTTGAAAGAAGAGATCGACGCTCTGAGAGAGGATATGAGAAAGCTTCGTAACGACATGCAAGCCATGGCAGAAGCTCAGCTACAAAGAACTGTGATCTCAAAGATCACCTCAACGCCCATCATAGAAAAATATGATCCTAGGTATCAGATGCCGAAAGATCGTCCTTGGGGCATGCCTGTTAACTATATCCCGGAAGGATATGTTCCGCCGATCACTGAAGATCAGGGAATCGCAACAGAAGCCGCTGGGCCTGAAGGTTACAAACTTCGGGAAAGCGAAGATGCCAGGGGCATACTCAAGACTCCTGAAGGTTACAAACTTCGGGAAGCGCCAAGACTTGCTGCCGTAGTCACGGTACCACCCCCTGTGGTGCACACTGTCCCGGAAGGACAGATTCCACAGACACCTTCTGGTAAGAAGGAAACTATGTTTGACAGAATAGAGGAATTCCAGGAACAGTTCCTGGAAATGCAGAAAGAGCTGCAAGCCATTCGCGGTCAGGATCTATTTGGAAAGGACGCCGCAGACCTCTGCTTGGTCCCAAATGTGAAAGTCCCGCACAAGTTCCAAGTGCCCGACTTTGAAAAATACAAGGGTAACTCTTGCCCTCAGAGCCATCTGGTGATGTACGCTCGGCGAATGTCAGCTCAGACGCAGAATCAGGACCTACTGATTCACTACTTTCAGGATAGTTTAACCGGTGCCGCACTCAAATGGTACATGGGTTTAAACCATACTACGGTCAGTACATTCAGAGATCTTGGTACTGCCTTCGTCCAACAATACAAATACAATTTGGACATGGCACCCGACAGAGATCAACTCAGATCAATGTCGCAAAAGGAAAAAGAAACCTTTAAGGAGTATGCTCAAAGGTGGCGTGAAATTGCCGCTCAAATTTGTCCACCTCTTGAGGAAAAAGAGATGACAGAAATCTTCTTAAAGACCTTAAGCTTATTTTACTATGACCGAATGGTTGCCAGTGCGCCCAGTGATTTCACCGAAATGGTCGGCATGGGTGTACGTCTTGAGGAAGCCGTCCGAGAAGGACGTTTGGTAAAAGACACTGGATCGACGAGCGGTACAAAAAATACGGTAGTGCTCTCCCTAAGAAAAAAGAGCAAGATATTGGGAATATCTCTCTCGGAAAGCAAAGGCGTCGTTATCAGCGAGTAACAGCTGTTACTCCTGCTATCGGCCCCGCGCCTGTTCCTATGTATCAACCTCAGGTTGCGCAGAGCCAACCTGGCCAACAAAGGACACAACAGCCTCTTCAGCAGGCTCGTCCTCCATACAACAACAACCGTACAACGCGGCCACCAGGATTTGATCCTATACCCGTAACGTACGCATAGCTGTTTCCGTTATTGCTGGCTAAGGGGCACATTCAGACTAAGTCTCCCCTTTCAGTTCCGGAAAATCCACCTTTTTGGTTTAAAGCGGAACAGACATGCCCTTATCATCAAGGAGGTTCAGGACATAACATTGAGACTTGTCTCAATTTCAAATCTGACGTGCAAAATCTTGTTAGGAGCGGGCTCTTATCTTTCAAAGATACGAATCCTAATGTTCTTACGAACCCGCTACCTCAACACGAGAAAGCTGCAGTCAATTTGATAGAAGGAGAGACTAACAATGTCTATCAAATTCACGATGTACTCTTATTGGGGACCAATCTGGTCAAGATGCATTGTAGACAGAGTGGATATGGCCATGTGCCACCTCATAATTATCACCAGTGTGATATCTGCTCTAAAGACAACCAGGGATGTTCTGTAGTGCAAGCAGCTCTACAGGAACAAATGGATCTTGGATGGATCCAAGAGCACCGAGTTCGTGGAGTTAACATGGTTTACACGAATTCCAATGTCATTCAAAACCACGACATCCGTGCGATGAATGTCAGCTTGGTGGCGATGCACTCAAGGCAAAGCCAGTATCATAATCTGCCGCGGCACGATTACAGTTCCTGTCTGACTTGCTCGGTAAACAAACAGGGATGCTCTTTCATACAAGAGGCCCTCCAGCGTCAGATGGATCTGGGATGGATCCAAGACTACCATGATAGGAACTCCTATCAAATCAACATGGTTCAGATCTTCGATATCAGCGTAATGAATACCAACCTGGTAGAGTTACATGCTGAGCAGGTCCGACTCGGATTCTTAATATCACATGACTATCAAAGCTGTAAAGCAGGTTGCGAAAACGATCGAGGTTGTACCCTTGTCCAGGAGGCACTTCAGCACTTGTTAAATCACTGGTGGATGCCAATCTATATGGACGAAGATACTCAGCAGATTAGTATCAATAACAGGAATCCTACTCGTCGTCAAAGTCAGGATGACCGATCAATGGAAGGTAACCTAGTGAGGTTACATTGTATTCAAAGTGGGCGTGGCCAGGTGCCACCACACAACTGTGACAGTTGTGGCGTCTGTTCGGAAAGTAACCAAGGGTGTTACCTTGTGAGAGCAGCTCTTCAGGGTCAGATCGATCATGGAGAAATTCGTCCATATCCAGGTTCAGGACCCATCATTTGGTCGCCGAACTACCTTGCCGATCAAGTTGAGGATGTTGTCCCCATCTCTGGTCATCACCAGATCAGGGATGTTTTTGCCATCGTCCCTCTACTTGACGAATCTAAAGTTCCCAACTGGGAACGGATCGAGGTTACTTAAGATGGTCAGAAAAATCATAAGGTTCCCATAGTCATCTATCTACCGGGGCCATTACCGTATGAATCAGCTAAGGCGATCCCTTACAAATACGGTGTAACAATAATCGAGAATGGAAAGGAAATTCCATTACCCTCCGTCGTGAATATTGCAGACATCAGTCGTGTAACACGGAGCGGTCGAATCTTCAACCGAGGGGTTGGAGAATCCAACAAAGAAAAGGAACTTCAGGCGGAAATTCCTGATCCACCAGTCGGTCAATCTGGTAATCCCGACTTTTCAAAAGACAAAGATGAGATGTTGAAGCTCATCCAAAGGAGTGAATATAACATTGTTGATCAACTGTTACAGACTCCTTCAAAGATCTCAGTATTATCACTGTTACTCAGTTCAGAAGCCCACAGGGAGGCTCTACAGAAAGTCTTGGAGCAAGCCTTTGTGGAACAGGATGTAACAATCAGACAGTTCGATGGTATTGTCTCTAACATCACTTCCTGCAATAATTTGGGATTTAGTGATGAGGAATTACCCGAAGAGGGTCGCCGTCATAACATGGCGCTCAATATCACAGTCAACTGCCAGGGCGATGCTTTAGCCAACGTACTGGTAGACACAGGGTCAGCCCTGAATGTTATGCCGAAGTACACTTTGACGCAATTATCATTCAAGGGCCCTCCGATGAGAGTCAGCGAGGTCGTCGTCAAAGCATTCGACGGATCCAGAAAAACAGTTATCGGCGAAGTGGATCTTCCCATAACTATTGGTCCTCACACTTTCCAAATCACTTTCCAGGTCATGGACATCCGGGCAACATACAGTTGTTTATTAGGAAGACCTTGGATACATCAGGCTGGAGCGGTTACTTCAACCCTCCACCAAAAGCTAAAGTTCGTCAAGAACGATCAACTTGTCACGGTTTGTGGGGAACAAGCCTTACTTGTGAGCAACTTATCATCATCAACTTGTGTGGAACCCGAGGAGGTTATTGGAACTCAGTTCCAAGCACTATCGGTGAGCAAGGACAATCAGTCCAAAGAAGGAACTTCAATTTCTTCATACAAAGATGCTATCAAGCGGTCGAGAGTGCCGATACGACAGGATGGGGACGGATTGTCATTCCCATTGACAATAAAACAAAGAAGGGTCTTGGTTTTTCTGCAACCTGTACCCAGACAGTTGACAACAATGAAAGTCTTCATCCCCTTCAAAACTTCTTCCACAGTGGAGGTTTTCTCCACCCAGTGTCTCAGACAGTTCATGCTATCAATGAGGAAGATCCCTCTGACATAGATGAAGAATGGAAGTCCTACCTTAACAAGGATGGCTATATGTCTCAGGAAGAGGTGCCTATGCCTTTTTGCTTTCCTACAGAAAGTCCAAGATTTATACCAAGATCAGATGTCGAAATGATCTACGGAGATTGTGATCCGGAAGGATGCCGTGCTCCGCCAAATTCATTAGAGGAGGACACTCTGATGAAAGACAACTTTGATCACAATTACTATGGCCCGATGGATGGTCTGCCAATGTGGCAGCCTTACCCAGGAAACTTGGGGCAAGAAAGTCAGCCGAGTAATGAAACTCAGCTGAGCGTCATTGAACAGAATACCTGTGTCCCCGCCATGTCATGGGATCAACACTCAGGTCATTCGGAGACTACTCAACATGAAGATGAATTCGCAACGTTTGCAGGACTTGAATTCATCAACTATGCTTTTCCTGAGGTCAACGTCATCGAGAGAGATGATTCCTCCAGTTCCAAAGAAGTTTGGGACACTCTGGGACAACCAAGTGGAAAATTCGACTATATGGTCAAGTACACTGCTCCCGAAAGCTCTCGTATCAGGCTCGAAGATATCCAGTCAACTGGATGGGGAGATACAGCTGAGAGCACAAATGCTATGCAAAATACAACTGAGGAATTCTCCTACGACAATTCTGCCTGGGAGACAGATTCCAATGATCCTGCTCCACCAGAAATCAGCGTCATTTCTGAAGACAAATCAAGGAAGGTGCCAGACTTTGTGATTCACCGAGGAGTTCGCCGCCAGTGGGTTGCTGTCGAGGTTCTGAAGGTCGTTCACCAGTCAAAGTAATTACCATCTTTTAACCTTTCATCCTGCCCAGGTGAAACGGATGTTTTGATAGGGCTCGCTTTTTGTAAATTTCCCTCTTCGCTTTGCCCAAAGCGACAAAGTTTTGTTTTATAGGGCTGTAGTTTCAAGATTCGACTTGTTCATTAATAAAATAACGTCGTTCTGTAATTTCCGCATTAATTGCTGTTTTCTCTTTTTGCTTTTTCAGAAAATGGTAATCCTAAAAAACATTCAATAATAAAAACAAGCAGTAAAATCAAAACACTGCACACACTTGCATTTTTTCTCTATCTCTTCTAAACACGAATCATCACGTCATGCAGATTGCTTGTTTTATACCCCGTTGAAACATACGATCCAATGCCTTCTTCCAACTTTGAGTTCCCGGTATTCGAGGCTGAAGAAGAAAATGACGACGAAATTCCAGAAGAGATCTCCCGACTACTCAGACAAGAGGAAAGGTCCATTGAACCTCACAAAGAACCGTTGGAAACGGTAAACTTGGGTTCAGAAAAAGAGAAAAAAGAAATCAGGATAGGAGCACTGCTCAGTCCAACTGCCAGAGAGGGTTTGATAAAGCTTCTCAAAGAATTCCCCGATGTATTCGCTTGGTCCTATCAGGATATGCCAGGGTTGGATACCAGCATCGTGGAACATCATTTACCGTTGAGATCGGAATGTCCGCCAGTAAAGCAAAGGTTGAGACGCACTCACCCGGACATGGCCATCAAAATCAAGGAGGAGGTACAGAAACAGATCGACGCGGGTTTCCTCGCTACATCTGAATATCCTCAATGGTTAGCCAACATCGTACCCATTCCCAAAAAAGACGGAAGGGTCAGAATGTGTGTTGATTACAGAGATCTAAACAAGGCAAGTCCAAAGGACGACTTTCCTTTACCACACATTGACATGTTAATTGACAGCACAGCAATGTTCAAAGTATTCTCCTTCATGGATGGATTCTCGGGCTATAACCAGATCAAAATGGCTCCGAAAGACATGGAGAAAACTTCGTTCATTACCCCATGGGGTACCTTTTGTTACAAGGTAATGTTGTTCGATTTGAAGAACGTCGGGGCAACCTATAAAAGGGCCATGACTACTCTGTTTCATGACATTATACATAAGGAAATCGAGGTATATGTCGATGATTTGATTGCAAAATCAAGAACAGAGGATGAGCACATTGAACATCTGTCAAAATTGTTTGAACGTCTAAGAAAATTCAAGCTCCGCTTGAATCCCAACAAGTGCACCTTCGGTGTCCGTTCAGGGAAACTACTAGGGTTCATCGTCAGCCAGAAAGGAATTGAAGTTGATCCTGACAAGGTCAAGGCCATTCAAGAAATGCCTTCTCCAAAAACTGAAAAATAAGTCAGAGGATTCCTGGGACGTTTGAACTACATCTCCAGATTCATATTCCTTATGACCGCCACGTGTGCGCCGATTTTAAAATTACTCGAAAAGAACCAGGATTGCGTTTGGTCAGAAGACTGCCAAACTGCCTTCGACAGTATCAAGGAATATCTGTTGAATCCTCCAATTCTATCACCTCCAGTGGAAGGAAGACCACTAATCATTTACCTCACAGCCCTAGAGGACTCAATGGGATGTGTACTTGGCCAACAAGACGAAACTAAAAGGAAAGAGTCTGCCATTTACTATCTAAGCAAGAAATTCACCGACTGCAAAACTCGGTACACGATGCTTGAGAAAACTTGTTGCGCTTTGGCTTGGACAGCCAAACGTCTTCGTCAGTACATGATTCGTCATACTACTTGGTTGGTCTCCGAAATGGATCCAATCAAGTACGTTTTCGAAAAACCTGCTCTCACGGGAAGGATTGCCCGTTGGCAGATGTTACTATCAGAATATGACATAGAGTACCATGCTCAGAAAGCCGTTAAAGGAAGTATTTTAGCCGATCATTTGGCTCATCAACCGATTGACGATCAAGAATCAATTGGGTTTGACTTCCCAGACGAAGATGTCATGTATCTAAAAATGAAAGATTGCGATGAACCGCTACCCAGTAAAGGGCCAGAACCAGGTTCCCAGTGGGGACTTATCTTTGACGGAGCAGTCAATCATTATGGAAATGAAATTGGGGCAATCATTGTTACCCCTCAGGGTTCCCACATTCCTTTCACTGCCAGACTTGCGTTCAAATGTACGAATAACGAGGCCGAATACGAAGCATGTATCATGGGTCTCGAAGAAGCGATTGATTTAAGGATCAAAAACTTGGACGTATACGACAATTCAGCCCTAGTTATCAACTAGATAAAAGGAGATTGGAACACATACCAATCAGGATTGATTCCTTACAAAGACTATGCAAGAAGGTTGTTACCCTTCTTCAACAGAGTCGACTTTCATCACATCCCTCGTGATGAGAATCACATGGCTGATGCTTTAGCCACTCTCTCTTCCATGATTAGCGTAGGTCGATGGAATGACTTACCTAAGATTGACGTAATGCGCCTTGAACGGCCCGCGTACATCTTCGCGATTGAAGCAGTCATAGACGACAGACCTTGGTATCACTATATCAAATGCTTCCTTCAGAAACAAAAGTACCCATCTGGGGCACTCAGAAAAGACAGGAAAACCCTCAGAAGATTGGCTGGAAACTTCTTCCTGAGCGGTGACACTCTTTATAAGAGAAATTTTGACATGGTTTTGCTCCGATGTGTCGACAGACCAGAAGCAGACATGCTCATGAAAGAAATTCATGAAGGATCCTTTGGCACTCATGCCAACGGACACACAATGGCGAGAAAAATTCTCAGGGCCGGGTATTATTGGTTGACAATGGAATCCGACTGCTACAAGTACATGAGGAGGTGTAACAAGTGTCAGATATACTCCGACAAAATTCATGTACCGCCATCACATCTCAAAGTTCTTTCTTCCCCGTGGCCATTTTCCATATGGGGAATCGATATGATTGGTATGATTGAGCCCAAGGCTTCAAACGGACATCGGTTCATCCTGGTAGCCATTGACTATTTCACCAAGTGGGTCGAAGCAGCATCATTCGCCAATGTAACCCGACAAGTGGTGGTCCGATTTATCAAAAATAATATCATCTGCCGTTATGGTGTTCCAAGCGAGATCATTACTGATAATGGATCTAACTTGAACAATAAAATGATGAAAGAGTTGTGTGCAGAGTTCGAGATTGAACACCATAACTCATCTCCCTACCGACCCAAGATGAACGGAGCGGTAGAAGTGGCTAACAAGAACATCAAGAAAATCGTTCAAAAAATGGTTGTAACCTATAAAGATTGGCACGAGATGCTACCCTTTGCTCTTCATGGTTATCGCACATCTGTCCGTACTTCAACAGGGGCTACCCATTTCTCTCTAGTATATGGCATGGAGGCAGTGCTCCCCATAGAAGTAGAGATCCCATCAATCCGGGTATTGATGGAAGCTCAGCTCACCGAAGCTGAATGGTGTCAAAGTCGACACGACGAACTGAACCTGATCGAAGATAAGAGAATCACGGCACTATGCCACGGTCAGTTGTAACAACAGAGAATGAAAAGGGCGTTCGACAAAAAAGTCCGACCTCGTATCTTCAGAAAAGGAGACCTCGTGCTCAAGAAAATACAATCATTTCTCACTGACTCTCGGGGCAAATTGACCCCGAATTATGATGGCCCCTATGTGGTCACGAAAGCTTTCTCAGGCGGCGCCTTGAGACTTGCAACCATGGACGGAGAGGAATTTGCCTACCCCACGAATGTTGATGTAGTCAAGAAATACTTCGCCTAAACTAAAAAAAAAAAAACGTCTCGGTGGATTGAAAACCCAAAAGGGCGGTCCAGGCAAAAGTTAGAGACATAAAAAGAATCATCCCGATGGATTGGAAATCTCATAGTACAATCCAGGAAAAAATTAGGGATAATGGCAAGTAACTATGTTCAACAGAGGCAGGTCCCTCAGCAGCAGCAGTTACAGCATCATCTATCGGAGGAAATCTCCAGTCAAAGGTCATCTTCGACAGAAGCTCAGGATGCCCCGAATTCAAAGTTGGTAGAAGGATAGTGGTCGTTATGTTTCAACGTAGCCCTTTTCCCTGTAAATTACCATTTTCTAACTTTGTATATCCTCTTTGGAATCACACGTTTGGCTGATCTCCATCTTATCAATAAAATTTGAGCCCTTGTGCTTTTGTTTGTAATTCTTTACTTGTTTTAGCTTTACAGAACGACGTTGTTTAAACTTAATCAGCGATTCTTGAAATAAAACAAAAATGAATTTACTTGTTAAAACTTTTTCTGCTTTTAAAATAAAGATGGCAATTTCTTTTGACTGTTGAACATCAGAAGAACATCGATCGCTTCTCCCGAAGTAAGCGAACTTCAAAGTGCAGAATCAAAGTACTCCTTCTAAGCCAGTATGCCTAAATGAAGGAATCAACTGTGTCAGAGACCTTGTTTCATATGACACGCCTCGGTCGAGTTCTCATCTCCTAAGCCCGATCAACATAGCTCCCCGCATGGACTATCTCTCCTAAGCAAGGTGGAATTGCTATTTTGAACCAACGGTACTTCTTCGCCCCGCGATGGCCGAGTATCCAATTGTGTTCATCCATTAGTCTGTATGTCGCGTCTGTTTTGTCAGCATATACATACATACATCATGCATTTTTTATTTGCATTCACATTTCATATTGCATCGTTATCACTCTAGCCGGTCTTGTCCCCTAGTGATAAACAATTTTCTCAATCGAGTTTGTCAGTTCTTTCCTCGTCAGGAAGTGTTGCGTCTGCACGATCTCGCCACCAGTGTATCTTTAGATCAGAGTCGGCACTTGGCCACTTTGATAACTTGAACCTCTGAAAGACCAGAGAAAGCCTCGTAATCAGAGATTCGGCAGCATATCAGTTTTGCTCCGAAAAGCCATTGATGAAAAGGTCATCGGCACCTCAAAATTGGATCCCATCATATGGCATTTCTCCGGAAAGATCCCGAGAAAAGTATGATGTAAGACCCCAAGTGAAAACAGTCTCTCAAGAGACTCGCTTTCCCCAGTAGAATCGACAGATGGCGTCTCCAACAGAGAAGTTTGTACAACTCTACAACTCAGACGACTGGGTTCCCCAGAAAGTCTGACATCAAAACTTTTTCCACTCAAATGGCATCTCCCCAGGAAAATTCGGCGAGAAGTTTGAGGAAAGCCGCTACGAATAGCGTCCCTTGTCAGTAAAGTTTATTGACAAAAGAAACTAAGACCAGTTCCTTGGTAGGAAACCAGGATCGAGGGGAAGTTTAAAAAAGGAAAACTAAGACCAGTTCCTTGGTAGGAAACCAGGATCGAGGGGAAGTTTAAATCAGAAACTGAGACCAGTTCCTTGGTAGGAAACCAAGAACGAGGGGAGGTTTATTTCAAAAGAAAACTGAGACCAGTTCTTGGTAGGAAACCAGGATCGAGGGGAAGTTTAAATCAGAAACTAAGACCAGTTCCTTGGCTGAAGACCAGGATCGAGGGGAAGTTTACCTTTTGTAAGCATCATTGCTTAGTTAAAGAAGATGAATGTGTAAGCTACCATTCATAACCACCATCAAAATTTCGGATATTCCGATATTTAATCCTCTTGCACCCCGAATGCCCGAATCCCTTCGTCATGCACACCTTCGGGTCCAAGAAGATTAAATAGGGGCATCTGTAATACCCCAAATTTTGACCACTTATATTTCCCATCATTGTGAAAATCATCATCACAATATGGATGTACCTTTATGCTTCATCAGTCTCCCCAAAGATGGGTGAGCATCCAATACAATTAAAATTAGGGTTTCAAGCCCTCTCTGAGCTTTAGACAAAGGATCAATCAAGAAATGACATGATCTTCAACTTGTCTAATCTCTCAAACATCCACAATGGATCAAAAAGGACTCCCACTTCAAGGATTAAGCACAAGGCTGCTCCCTTCTAGGTGGATCAAGTCTCAAGATCGACAGTGTCACCAAATTAGGGTTTTGGTCGACCAGGGCCTCCAGATGGAAATTTTCATCTGGGCACAGGGCAATGATCCAAAACATAACCTAATATGCTTCATGGAACCTCATGAACCCATGCATCAAGTCAATTTTGCCTCAGGGGATGCATTCATCAAAAATCAGGAATTGGGGTTTCTTGACCTAATTCACCCCTAAGTTGACTTTTGGGACAAACCATGAGCCAAGACCTCAAGAGATGATTTGAGGGTCTCTAGTATACCATATTGATCCATTTGGAACAATGGATTGATCCAAGAAGCTTGAGCAACAAGTTTCATTTTCATCCGCACCACAATTAGGGTTTTAGGGGAAAAGTCAACTGTAACTTTGACTTTTGACCAGGACATGCTCCCAAACCCTAATACATGATTGAATATACCCTATGACACCCATGGAACATGTCCATCAAGTTTGATTTAGGTCAAGGACATGATTTCCTGAAGAATTGCACAGTTTGAAATTCATCTGATAAAAAGTCAACTGTGCACAAAAAGTCAACTTTGACTTTTTGAGATTTTTCACCAAAATGGATTTTTAACCCTAAAATGATGTTAATGTATGATTTGAATCATCATTCATCAAGAAAAATCAAGAAAAGTGAGATAACTTGTAAAAGGGGTAACCATAAACCTTAGAAATTTTTCTAAGTTAAAAATAAAGTGGCAAAGGTACCAACTTTGGAGGACCATAACTCCTAAACCACAAGGCCATTTTTTCTCATCCAAAGATGGATTTGTAGCCCTCATTATCACCTACAAAAACTTCAACTACAAGTCATTCCAATTCATTAAGGATTTTGAGTTATGGAGTGATCAAAGTGGCTAAAAAGTGAAAATGTCACTTTTTCCAACACTTGGTGAAATTTTCACTAAGTCAGATTCTGCCTCACTTTTTGCCAAATGTAGGGGGATTTTTCACTTGGAATCAAAAGAGATCAAAACCAAACTTGTTCAAACAGTTGTTGTATCATGTTAGGGCTTTCCAAAATGGCCAAGAACATTGCCAAATTCAACCTACATCATGAGATACAACATTGGCAAGTTGCCTTGCTGAAATCTGTCAAAGCAAGGCAGAATTTGCATTTTGGCTCGATTTGCCAAAATCAGCCAATTTCAATTGCTCCAATCCACTTGGACACCTCAGAGGATTGAATCCAAAGGGGACAATCACTGAGCCAAGCCTCCAAGGTCCAAGGAACAAAGAATAGCATGTTGAACCTAGAGTTGCCAAAATAGGGACAAGACTTCAAATTTGGAATGAGGCATTCAATGGAACCATCAAGGTGGCATGGACTGAGCCATTCTCATCTGAAATCAGTCAAGACTTATCCAAGACCAAGGGGACCAAAGCTCTGTGCCCTAACCTCTAGTCAATGGCTAGAGGAGACTTTCATTTCCATTGGCCAACATTGAGGAAACACCTGCTGCAGTTGCCATTCACTGTGGATCCCAAAATAAACTTGATCTACTATAAATAGAGCGCAATTGTGATCAGTTTGAGTACACCAAAGCCATCTAACAGATGCTTTCCTCAAAATCTCTTTTTCTTGGCAAAAATGCCTTTCTTAGGAAGGTAGCTATCGGGTTTTGAGTTTGAGAGCAATTCTGCACAAACCAATCACTCACACACCTCACATACATCACATATGAGCTGATCAAACACTTAGATTACTTCTGAAACATCAATTTCACAAAATCACTTGCCATCCACACAAGTTTGAAGTGAAGTTGCAGCTGAGATGCCATAAACTGATCCAGTCCATTTCAATTCAATCCAAGTGTTCAAACACACTCCATATGGTGTAGGGAAGCTGTCCAGATCATCACAACTCATCTGTAACACCTCCAACTCAAAATCACATCTGCTCTTGCTGTCACGACTTGGAGGTAAGCCTAAACTTGGGCATCTCTCAATCTATGCATATTTCCTCGCACAATAATTTGGCCATATGTTCATAATCATGCATGGAATGTTTTCCCTCAATTAATTGCATTGTTTGAATCGTGTATCAAAAATCCTAGCCTTCATGCAGAAATTAGGGTTCTTGAGGTCTCTTCGTGATTTCTTGTTGTATGTTTAATTTAAATGAAATTAAAGTACATAGACATGATCGTGAGGTTGGAACGAGCATAATGATATGTGGATTGCATGATATGATTACGTATTCATGGAGATTGGATAGAAAATGCAAATCTGAGAAACTGAAAAACGCGCGTGTTCTTGATGTTGTTCTTGGCGCCATTTTCATAAATTCAAATATTTGAATTTTGTGATTTTGTTTAATTGATTCAAAAATTAATTTCTCTCTGAGTTTTAATGATTTTGAGTTGATTCTTTTTTTGATAATTCACAAAAATGTTAAAATATTTTATTTTATCAAAAAATCCCAAAAATATTATTTATTTCATATAATTGATATTTTTGCAAAGAATTAATATTTTCATTGTTTTTGGCATTTTAAATATTTTTTCTACATTGATTTTGCAACTTTTAATGCTTTCTAATTATTTTGTAGGTCAATACTTAATTTTTGAAGCATTAATCCAAGGTCACAGTTTGTTTCCCATGTGTAAAACAATTTTTGATCAATTTAATTGAATTTTTATTCAATTAAATACATTTTGAAAAGAAATTAGGGTTTTGGATTAATTCAACCTTCATAAATCATTTTCAAAATTCTTTGGGCCTCTATTAGAGTGTAAGACCCAATCCTTTTTTTTGACCAAATCATCTTTGGGCCTCACTTATTGTATAAGTCCCGATACCGTACAAAAAAACAAACGGCGCGATCGTCGCCTTTTCAAAAATCATCTGGGCCTACCCTCGAGTAGTAAGACCCATTTATTTTTCTTCAAAACCCTCTTTGGGCCTCTTGAGAGAGTGTAAGACCCATCCCCCCTTGTACAAAAACTTTTTGGGCCTCACTCATTGTATAAGTCCCTCTGTACAAGTAAACGGCGCGATCGTCGCCCATTTAAAAATAAAAATCATCTGGGCCTCTCCTTGAGCTATAAGACCCATTCAAAACACTTTGGGCCTCTATTAGAGTGTAAGACCCAATCCCCCTTTTGACCAAATCATCTTTGGGCCTCACTTATTGTATAAGTCCCTCTGCGTTAAAAGAAAACCTCGGCGCGATCGCCATTTTTAAACGAAAAAATCAATTGGGCCTACCCTCGTGTTATAAGCCCCACTCTTTTTCTTTAAACCTTTTTGGGCCTCTTGAGAGAGTGTAAGACCCATCCCTTTGTAGAGAAAACCTTTTTGGGCCCCAGTCACTTGTATAAGTCCCTCTGTACAAATCCAAACAGTGCGCTCACTGATAAAACCCTGGGCCTCTCCTTGAGCTGTAAGCCCCAAATCTTTCTTTTTCAAAGCACTTTCTCCTTTGATTTTGAATATACTGTTGTTTTCAATCTTTCTTTGTTGAACAACTAACCAAACAGCATGGAAGCACTACAACCGAGTAAGTGGTTATCGCTTTCATTTACTGCTTTCATATTATAAACTGTATTGTGGGGCTGCTCACTGTAAGTCTCCTTTCATAAACTCATATCTACTGTATAATAATAGTATAGATATTTCGAGTTTCCCCGGCTACTACGTCTAGAACTAGGTGACGCCGTTTCACTTATTCGTAGAAATAGACGCCTAGATCCCCAATAGGAGCACCAGATACAGTCTTCTCTTCGGCTGTCCTCCTTAGGAATCGTCAAGAAACTCTACTCCCCAAGATGAATGTATTCTCCGTGAATGGCATCTTTGAGTTTCTTCCCAATTCTCGAACTTTCCTGACTTGATCTATTCCTTGTGGATAGCTTGCCTTGAATGTCTCGGGGTTTGGGTACCCACTACGGTCATAATCTTGGACCTTAACTAAGGAACCCTCTTTAAAAGCTAAAAGTCGCTGGATAGTAAACCTCGCACGTTTACCAGTGGTTTTCATCTTTAAAAGAGTTATCTCTCCTATTGGAAAGGAGATGATAGACCCACGGGCTTCTTAAAAGCATCGGCCTCCTCTTGGGCATTATTCAAGGACCCTACGGCTTCTTAGAAGTATTCACAACCTCCTCTTAGGCTTCGTATAATGATCTCTTCCTCCGGGAATGATAGCCTCCTCTTGGGCTTCGTACAAGGACCGATCGGCTTCTTAAAAGTTTCCAGCCTCCTCTTGGGCTTCGTACAAATTGTCCCGACGACCTCCTAGAGGTATAGGAACAGAACCTAGTCATCCTCATAGAACAGTCCTTTCATAGAGTCTACTACTATTTCTCGAAGCATAGTACAAAAGATAAAACTCTAGACTTGGACAGTCTAACTTCCTTGAGTCTCAAAAGACATTCTCAAGCACCCTTCGTTAAATAGGAAGGAAACCCGCAGACTCGGATAGTCTCAATACCCTTTGGATTTCCCGTTTCCTCAAAGAGAAGGAAATATCCCTGATCCTCAAATCAAATCCCTGAGTACATTGTTGCTCATATAAGAACTGATTTTCTCTTTTAAAATCAGTATATTGGATCTGTCACTCAACTGAAACAGTTACAATAGCCTCCATCTCGGGCTTCGTACGAGATACCAAAGTTCTCCCCAGTGGAGTCAAAACAACCTTTTAGCCTCTCTCTCAGGCTTTGTATGAGACACAAAAGATTCCCTCGTTGAGTCAATCACCCCTTTTTTTGCCTCCATCTCGGGCCTCGTACGAGATATAAATCCCTTAAGCAAGAGTCGAACTCTTTGCTAGCCTCCTCTTAGGCTTTGTATAACGATATGCCCCACTGGGTAAAAAAACCTTTAGCCTCTCTCTCGGGCTTTGTACGAGACACAAAATAGCCTCCTCTTAGGCTTTGTATAATGATTTTCCTAGCGGAAATTAGCCTCCTCTTAGGCTTTGTATAAGAAAACCACTGGTTAATCCAATTAACCTTTTAGCATCAAAGTTGTGCCTCGTTCGCAGTACACAAACATCAACAACTCCTTCCCCTTCATCTAATCGCTGTAAGCGGCAAGCCTCTGGATCATCTACATCCATGCCACTGTCCCTCTTTTAGCATGAGAAATTCCTAAGGAAAGATGGCATTGCTCTACACTAAGTTAAAGTCTTCTCCTTCAAGTTAAAACCCTTTCTTCGGAAATTATGGCATTGCTCGGATCCGCGTATCCCAGTTAAAGTAATTCTCCTTCTCCCCCCTTTAGAGATGACAAATTCTCTCTAAAGTCGAGGTCTTTCAGCTTCACATCTTGGGCTTTGAACAAGATACAAATCACCTTTCGCTTCACGTCTTGGGCTTTGAACAAGACACCAAAAACCAATTTCCTCCCATAGAATAGGAGGAACTACGAACGCTCTAATTTCCCTGTTTCGGTAAACGGGAATATGTAGGCATAAGATCGAAAGAAAAGATCTTAGCGAGCGCAATCAACAAAAAACCCAAATCCCATATCTCAGTCAATTAAAAGCAGTAATTCAAAAACATCAGTCCTAACATCCTAATCCTTATTCCCCGTCAGAAACCCTTTGCCTAGATTAAAAGAAAGAGAACCGTATTGGCGAAATACAAATAACCAGTACAAGGCCCCCCCACATTGATAGCATCCGTAACCTAACAGACCGCTGTTTAAACTCAGTATGCAAGCAGGGTTAATTGGAGACATTTATTTCCCTTCCTTATTCAGCTCACAATAGGATAAAAAATGAATCGACCTGTAGTTTTAAGCTCAACCGCAGAGAGCGACTAACGCTTTAGAACCGCGTACAAAATCGCTCGCTACAGTGGGGTCTGTGAGGTTCACTGGCCACTTCGCCATGCGAAGGCCACAACAAACAGGTTCGCTAGGCGAACCTTGGAGCGAACGTCTTCCGTTTGTGAATTTTTGTTTATGCTGCTGTGCTGTTGTGATGTTTCGATGCTGTGATTTTTATGATGATTTTCCATGATGTTACTGATGAGTATACGATGATGTTTTGATGATTGTTTGACGAATATGTGATGATATGACGTATATGAGGATTGATGAATGATGATGCACATTATGATGTTTAATTGATGATGATGATTAGTGATGTTGTGTATCATACATTCATATGCATACTCTGTGACAACGCTTCATTCCCATTGTGCGGATATGAGGTAATTATGACGTGCTCCGGTTCCAAATGCGGGATCGATCCTATTGACGGGGATCTTTGGAGGGTTAATGGCCTGGTGTCCATTTATTATGACGATTGGTACCACATGCAGGAGTCTTGTTGTGCATTTGCATTTATTTGGCATTGTTGTATTTTATGATGTTGTTCGTGATTTTTTATGTTACTTGTGATGACCCGGAAGATGTTGTATATGAAGATAATGCCATTTTATGTATATCTTGTTTTATAATGATTATTATGAATTGTGATTACTCACCCTGCCTGTTTGAATATTGCCTCCACGTGGGTAACGTGCAGGTGATCAGGATTAGCTGTGGACGCTTTCGAGGACCTTAAAGTTTATTTGCTTTTGGTCGATTTAGAGGGTCTTGCTCTGATAGTGTAACATCAGGTTGGGGTCCTTTGAGTCGGACTATGTTTTCTTCTTATTTTGTTGTCATTTGATGATATAGTTTTATATGTTGAAAACCTTTTTGGATTATTACGATGTTTGTTGAAAACCTTTTAATTGAGAATTTTGAGTTCCTCTGCCATGTGAAGGCTTTTGAGTTATTTTAAGGAAAACCCTTTTGTTTATAGGGCAAGTGTATTAATTTGATTTAAATGAGAAATGTGCACCCTTTGAGGGAACTTTTACGTTTTACTCTGATATTTGAGTTGTTTCTGCTGCAATATTTGTGGGGGCAGAAAAGGGTGTTACAGCATGCCCCAGGGACGATCTTTAGGCATGTTGTACCGAGGATCATACTTTTCCACTATGGGCGTAGATATGATCTCTGAGATCACAGTCCTTTGTTGTTGTATCTGAGTTGCTGCCAGAGATTGCATGTTATTATGAAGTTTCCTTAGATCTTCTTTCAGAGTGTCGATTTCTTCTCTCAACTCTTTGTTCTCTTCCTCGATATCATCCATTTTCTTTTGTCGATTGGCCCGAGTATTGTACGAATGAGACAGTTTGACTCTAGAATCTAGACACAAACGTGAGATTCGTAGGGAGGAAGAATACGTTATGTGAGAATTATGAATGATATACAATAATTATTAAAATTTTTATTTTATCCAAAAGAAACTTCAACAATTGGATTGCAAATATCACACAGTGGGGAGACCCCGTTTTATTGAATTCAAAGATTGCGGAAATGGAAATACAGTAATTTACAAAGTGTTGTAAAAGGAAATGTCTAAGCTTATGGATCCTGAGTCCTCTCTGAAGAGAGCTCAGGTGTTGGTTCAGGTATTTTCCTTTTCTTTGATCGGGGCTCTTGAGCCGTTGTCAGGTTGTCATTCCTTTGCCAAGTGAAAGAAGCGAGTAAATTCCTTCGGTCTTCTTGACTTTCTACAGTATGTTGCTCTAAAATCTCGATCAGAGCATCTTTTTATTTTAACAGTTGTTGTATTTTGGTACACTCCACATTGAGAATGCGGTACTTGTTCTTCCAATATTTCTTTTCCCGTTGAACTTTGTTGAGAGTGACCTGGAGTTTTTCCGTATCAGACATAAAATAAAGGACATATTCCTTTAAGGGAAGAACTTGACGAGGGTACGGCATCCTCAGCTTGAGAGCTCTAGCTTTTACCTAGTGGAGATAAGGTTCCACAGAGACACAATCTAGTTTTCCTAGAGACCCTCTTTCTTTCCTATGAACATGTTTCCAGGCATGCACTATTTCTATCTTTAGTGCCCTGTCATTTTCTCCTTCCTTGAAGAAAAGACTTTCCAGATGAGCATTACGCAGGATATGTCTCATCGGTTATCCGAATTGACAATGGACTAAAACTGGATGATAATTGATTCCTCCTTTGGTTCCTTTGAGGGGTACATTAGGGAAGTTTCCACAACGGTCGATGATTCTTATCCCGTCATAGATTTGATTGTACCAATCTATGTCAAAGTTGGTAAGGGATATGATTCTCTGTGACCAACGTAGAGTACTCTTATGATCCCAGAACGCAACAGACTTAGGTAAATGGGAAATGAACCATTTGTATAGCAGGGGTACACAGCATGTGATCATTCCTCCACTGTACAAATTCCTTAAGTGTACAGAATGATAAGTATCTGCGAGCAAGGTCGATATGGGGTTTCCAATCAGAAATATCTTAATGGCATTGATATCAACGAAGTCATCAATGTTGGGAAACAGAAATAACCTATAGGTGAGCAAAACAAAGACGCTCTTGAAAGCGGTCATGTTCCCTATACTAGCAAAGTACAGCGCTTTCTTTACCAAAAACTTGGCTGGTAAACCTTGGATTCCACCCATAACAGTCATGTGAGTCCTGACATCTGACTCATCCAAATGGATTGCTCTTGCAATGGTTTGATCCTTTGGAATTTCTTCCAGTCCAGAAAAGGGAGCTTGGTTAGTGATGGGTAAATCAGTCAGGTGAGAGTACTCCTCCAGCGTCGGTGCTTGTTGATAATCTGGGAATGTAAAAAAGTGATAGACCGGATCGTAGAACTGAACTAGCATAGACATGATTCCTTCAATTACATGGACCCTTAACAGAGACAGCAGTCCTTAGTACTTAGCTATGAAAGCATCAGGGTTGGTGATCATCCTTGACAACCCTCTTAAATCCTCTAGTTTTGGAACCTTGAAGGTGTACTTGTGCGTTTTTCTTCTACCGAAATCCATAATGCAATCTTTCTCTCTGATATTTGCAATCATTGTCTTAGTTTAATTTGAAAAAAAGAGAGGCTAGAAGAGAAATTTTTTCTTTGTTTAGAGTTTTTTAAATGAATGCATGAATGCAGCACACAAAAACATAGAAAAAACATGGGTTCAAAGGTTCAGCGTCACAAGCATGGAGTCATGGCTCTACCCATTTCGAAAGGTTGTACTATGGTGAATTTTGTACCTGTCCTCAAAATCATTGACCCCCCTTGGGATAACAACAACAGGCAGGTTCACCCGAGCGAGCTGTAGTATCTTAGGGTAATCTCAAATGAGGGTAGTATCGCGTGACAACTATTTCCGATAGCTTCTGCACTACAAAATAGTCACATGGTCTCAGCTACTAAATCCTCAGTTTCATGGATACCACAATCGAATAATCTACTTTTGCAACCGAAGTCACTAGACATTGAATCCGCAAAGGGTATCTCAACTGATTCGATGGCCTACCAGGATAGCTTATTCGGGAATCACTCCCTGTAAGACCACCCGTCTATTCCATCACTTATCTTAGGTATCACTCAAACTTTCCACATGCGGCATCACCCACAGTCCCATTAGCAGAAAAATAAATACGGATATCAAGTAGGAAAAGCGATGTATATATATATATATATATATATATATATTCATTCCTAAAACTAACATCCTAGACCTCTTAAGAATTCTAGTCTATAATCCTAACAGACAAAATGAGGTCCCCAGCAGAGTCGCCATTTCACTGTAGCGCGCGATTTTTGTCGGTGACGCGACCACCTTATCGCAGGAATTGTGTTTTCTCAATGAAGAGAATGGAGTGCTACTTTCTGATTTCTTATTTATCCCATGAAGCTGGAAGGGAAAGGGAAGCTATCTAAAACTAACCTTGCACACGAATGTTTAACTGAACAAACGCTAAGAGAGATTCGGGGAGTTCGGGGTCAGGTTATACAATAGGGAGTTGTCACTTACCCATCCTATATGTGGTTATCCACGGGTTGTTAGTTTCAGGTTTTGCTTTGTACTTGATGGTGTTTATCTGTTTATGGGCTGGGAAAGTTTCTTGGGAAATATGAGGGAGAGAGTGAGTTTTTGTTGATGTTCGAGTTTTCCGATGTTTTTAGTAAGGTACTGGACCTAAGTTTTGATTGGTATGAAGGTACTGAACCTAGAGTTTTTGTTTAGTATGCTCGCTAAGATTTCGCAATCTTATGCCAACGTATTCCCGTTTAAACGAAACAGGGAAATCAGAGCAATCGTAGTTCCTCTTGTTCTAAGGGAGGAAAAAGATATTTTGGTGTCTTGTTCAAAGCCCAAGATTGAAGCTAAAAGGTTGAGTATTTGTTTCTTGTTCAAAGCCCAAGATTGAAGCTAAAAGGTTTGACTGAGAGAGAATTTGTCATCTCTAAAGGGAGACATCTCGTCTGTTTATCACAATTGTTGGGTGACTGTTTATAAAGGAGAATTACTTTAACTGGTGTTGCACCCCAAAATTTGCCCTCCTTACTTTAGTGCTAACTGGCTTATGTTTCATTTCATTTTTTGCATTATCATGTATGCATATCATTAGCATGGGGTCAAGGTAAAGTCCTATCTGGTTTACTACACCATCAAGAGTTCACAAGTGGCAAGGGATTTCAAGTGGATCACTCTCCTAACCAGTGCATGAATTAGGGTTTTGAAATTCTTGGGTTTATTGCTTCAATGGGCCAGCTCCTTGGGTTTTTATCATCATCAAATGGCATATCTTGTCTTTGTTGGAGAGGATACACATCATATTCAGAGGAATTTGGATTTGGGGACTGTGTTATTTCCTCCTAGACTGAGGGTACTAAAACTAGGGTTTGCTATAAAGTCAGTTTATTTCTGATTTTTTGGGCAAGACTTGATTCCATGGTATTCCTTGGGTTCCTAAGTACCTAGGGATGGAAGATTGTCCATCAGCTTGGTTCAGGAGAAGTTCAATTAGCCAATGGATTGAAAATCAGTTGAAATTGGGGAAAAGTCAACAGTGAAAGGAGAAAAGTCAACTATGAAATTTTGAGGTTCTCTTTAGGGATTTTAAGATCTCATATCCTCATATAGTCTCCAGGGGTCAAGTTTCATACATATTTGTCAGGAATCAGGAGTTGGTGCAAAGTTTCTAAATTTGGAAAGTGACATATAATGAAAAGTTTCCTTTTTGGGCAAGTTCCTGCACTGCATTCAACTTAACTTTTCATCACCAAGAAAGCTTCAAATGAATTTTTCTCCAACATGAAAGTTGAAGATCTTTTTCTCCTCTTTCCAACAAGTACTAGTGGGTCTCCATATCATTTGTGAAACTCAACTTATGGTCAAGAGAAGGCAAAGTGGTTTTTAGGGTTTTTCATGGTCCCATTTTCACAATTTTGGGCATAATGACCTATAATCAATTCCATTGCTTCATGTTACATTCCAATGTTAAAAGACACTCCTTGAGGATTAGTTTGGACCCAAGAATGAAGTAATTCCATGTTTTATTCTTTATTTATTCTCCATTATTCAAAAATGCCAAATTATTCAAAAGTCGTGAATCAAAGAAGTTTCAAGGCCCAATGTAAATATGGTGTGATTAGCAATCCAAATGAAGGTGACCCATCTTGGAATTTTTAAGAGAACATGCAAGGAGAAAGGTGTAATTCACATAATGCAAAAATTCAAAATAATTCAAAAACTCATTAAACAATGGATCACCCAAGCCCAACTCATCATCAGAAGAATAACCCTAAGTATTTAAACCCATCCATGCATTGGATTAGGGTTCATGCACGTTTTTTTGGAGAGGAATTCAAGCTTGAACCCTAAAGCTCTTTCTCACCAAAACTCACGATTTACAAGGAGTTCCTCCAGAATTCTTCCACAAAGCTTCTCTTGGTAGTCCATAGAGCGCAAATCAACTACCATTCGCAGCCAAAAGCAAGTGTACAAGGGGAACCGTCTCAGGTTGGTAGGATTTTTTAGGATCCTAAAACTCCAATTTTTTACGTGAATATTGTTGTGTTGTTGTCACTGATCATTCTGGTATGATTGGTTTGGTGATTGGATGCGTATATTGTTTGTAATGTTGATTTGATTTTTTTTGCCCTAACACTAATCCCTTCGATTTGTATTATGTGATAATTATTTGTGAGTTTGGAGGAGAGATTTGGAATCCTCGTGGAATTCCGGTTCGAATGGTATGAGGGTCGAGGATTTCTGGGCGAGTTTTAGATGTGCAGGTGAAGCAATGGGGCGGCCGGAGCTAGGGCTCCGGCGGGAGTGGTGGTCCGGCGAAGGAGGCTGGCGGAAGGTAGGAGATGAAATCTCCACCCTTCGTTCTCTTGATCCAACGGCCCATGGCGTGCCACCTATTATTCTTTTTATTTTTTTTCTGAAATTTAATTAATGATTCCATGTTATTTACCCCACCGTTGCTATCATAGTCCACCAGTCATATTTTTTATTTCGTTTACTTTTTATATCGTTTGACCAATCAAGAACCGTCTGATACATCAAACGACCTACACCTCGCCAACACATTAAAAGGGCATGTGCTAGGCACATGGCACGCACACGGTAAGCTCCCCTTTTTTTTATTTTTTTCTGAATAATTCAGTGGGCTGGGTTGCTATACGCACCCCCCACTAGTCAGCCCATTTCCATTTCCTTTTCATTTTCCTTACTGATCACACCCCCCAGGTTTTCTTTTTTTTTTATTTGTTGACAGACTTAACGTATGGGCCTCGCTACTCACACCCCCCATCACCAGCCCAATCTCATTTTCAATATAAAATCCTTACTGTTCGCACCCCCATGCCTTCATTCCATTTGATTTTTATTTAAATTATCTTGCTTTCATTTTTAATTATTAAAAATAGATTTTTGTATTAAAAAATTAATAAAAAATGTCATGCATCATATTTATCATTTTATAAAATTATTACAAATTTTATATTTTATTTTTATCTTCATTTTATTACTTAAATTAATTATTTTATTAATTTCCTTTTCGCATTACACATCTCAAGCATACGTAATTTGGTTATTTTATTTCTCCTCATCTAAAAAGTATTTTTAATCCGTTCTTTTTGCATTTGTTCACTAACATCCTAAAGTGCTTAAAAATATTTTTCTTTCATTTTTAAATTCATCTCATGTTGCATTTAGGTCCTTCCTTTTGGCACACAAAACCCTAATTCCCATCTGAATTCTGCCCAATCATTTGAACGACTAATATCTTGATTTTTTGCAGGGACTTTTGAGATGTTGTTTGCCTCTGGTTGAGTAACCTTAGTGTTTAATTTGGGAATTTTAGGAGTCATTTTTATAATTATTTGATTTGTTTTCACTTGAGATTTTCTTGCAGGCGCATATTTGATCTTATCTGATTATCTTGTTTGAAAGGCACTTGTGCCATTTGCTTTGGGATTGCTTCTTTGATCTTTGAGTTCATGTTTGGATTATTATCATTTATGTTTGCTATTGTGTGATTTTCATTTCTCTTATCTATGTCTGTTTCTCACTAACCTTTTATGCAGGGACTAAGGTAAGTTCATTAAGGGTATGGATAAGTATCCATGGTCACCCTTACCTTTTTCTCTCCTATCTTCTTCCTTTAGGGTTTAGGTTGCCGTCAAACCTCACTAACCGTAGGTCACCCATGCATGATAACTGTAGGGCTCTTAGTCCCCCTTAGAGTTACCTTTTGTGTCTTCTCTCTTCTCATCTCAAATTTCTTTAAAACACTTAATAATAATAAGGTGTATTGCGCACGAGCCTTAAGCGTAGGGAACGAGGGATGAGGGGCTGCCTCTCATCTTTCTAGAGTGCTTAGCGAGCGTCCTGTCTTGGGACGATGCGTTAAGTATTCGCCCCTATGCCCTAGACTTTGGTGCAATGCAGCTTAGGAACTAACTTAAGCCACTTTTGTCCTAAAACACACAAACTAACTTCAAACCTTTTTGTCCTTCGGGACCTTCAAACTTAAAGGCTAATTTCAAAAAGGGCACGTTACCTTCCGTCTGAGTCGCAAACAGGCATCGACCCTAACTGCCGGACGCGAACTTAACATCGCTCATAAAAAACACAAAAAGAACTTGGTCCGAACTACGTTGACTCTAAATTCCCCATTGCACAAAGGGGGTACGTAGGCCTAGGACGTCAACGTCCTACCGAGTCGGTCTTTGTCTTCCCCTCTCCGTCTTAGTACAACCCTAGATGATAGTATAACTCACCCTTAGGATAGACAACAAGCGTGGATCCCATCGAGTACGGTGGACGCGTGGGGTGCTAGCACCTTCCCCTCGCGTAACCGACTCCCGAACCCAGGTTATGGTTACGATGACCATTCCTTTCCCTCTTCCTCAGGTTTATGCGGTGTTCCCTTTCCCTCTCTTGGGATAAATTTACACGGCTGGCGACTCTGTTTTTCCGCGCCACTCTCGCGTTTGTACCTGGATGAAAATCCTGGGAGCGACAGCTGGCGACTCTGCTGGGGACTCTGGTTGACCTATGCTGGTTCATCCCTAAGCGAGTCAATCCTAACGCTTGCTTGTCTGTTTTTCTAGTTGGGTGCCTTTTGTTTTGCTTTATATGTTGTATTTTATTTTTTATTTTTATTTTTACCGCATTTTCTGCATTTCATTTTTTATTACTGTCATGCTGCTGTGCTGTGCTGGCTATCTTTGTTTTGCAGGTTGGGTGGGCTCAAGAGATAAACCCAATACCCAGGCTTGAGAATACCCTAGGACTAGAGTGGAAAGTAGTGGGACCTACGTGCCCGCTTGGTACGTTTGTGTGTTCACGAAATTCACAACTAGACGAGGCTATCTTGGGACGCATTCTAACGTGTGTGTCTTGCGCATGTTAGGGTGTTGATCTAGAGAGCTGTCGACTCTGGTGACCGATCATTGAGGACCTTAGTGGAAACATCCCTCTTTGGTGGTGACAGTGGCAGACCACATCCCGTGGCAAACCCATTCGCACCCGAGGGCCTGCTTTGGAACTCGCATAGGATGGCCCCTACATTTTGAAGAGAATCAGTGGAGGCACTCCTCGATTGAATTTAATACTATACCCCGAGGGATGAATGTACTATTGTTTCTCGACCTCAGTGCCAAAGCTGAGGACCTTCCGCTTTGGAGAATCAGTTTAGGCCTCCTCGATTGATGATGATGCCAAACCAGAAATGGTGAACGTATCATCATTTCTCGACCTGAGAGCCCGGGATATTGAACATCCTAGTACCCACATGTGAGAGGGGATGGGCGTTTGCAGGTTTGTAGGTAACCGAGACTTTCAACCTACCCAGTTTCCTGGATTTCTCATCAATGTCTGATTATTTGGGTTCCTCAGTGGTTCAGAGTTCTGGTTTTGTGGTTCTCGTTCATCTAACAGCACAGCACATCCAGCAGTGTGCCTTGACCCCATGTTTGCATGAGCATATCATTTTTATTGCATTATGACATGTTTGACATTTTCAGGGCTTGCACCCTACCTTTGATTCCGGTTATTGAAGTTTTCCCGTCATGGATGTCATGAGAAAGAAGACTGTTGCCTATTCGTTCCCAGAGCCGACTTTGACACTGATTCTCAAACTGATTAATATGGCTGGTTCCGGAGTTCGTACAGAGTTCAGTGGGAGGTATGGAAGACTTCTGAAATTTGTCTATAACATCTCCAAGTACGAGAAGGATGCCATTCACACACTCCTTTAGTTTTATGATCCGTCTCTACGTTGCTTCATTTTTCCGGACTACATCTTGGCTCCAACGTTGGAGGAGTTCTCATTTATTTTGGGAATTCCTATCAGTCAGGATATAGTTTTCTTTTCTGAAGAACACCCCGGTATAAAAGATATGGCTGTTGCTCTTCATATTAGTGAGCCTGTTCTGAACAGTAACATTGCAGAAAAACAAGGAGTTAAGGGTTTCCTATTGAAGTTCCTATTTGATCAAGCTTGTATACATGTCAAAGAGAAGAACTGGACTGCTTTCCAAGCTATTCTAGCTGTGTGTATCTATGGGATTGTTCTGTTTCCGAATATTCCTGATCTGGTGGATATGCACGCCGTCAGGATCTTTATTTCGAAGAATCCTATACCTACCTTGTTGGGTGATGTATATCACTCGGTTCACTATAAGAATGAGAATAGGCGTGGGAAAACTGTGAGTTGCTGTGCTCTGCTCTTAGCTACTTGGTTTCTGAGTCGTCTCCCCGAATCTGGCGCTTTTGTTGATACGAAAGATTCTCTGAAGTGGTCGAAGAGGGTTATGGGCTTGACTGCCGACAATATTGTTTGGATTAATCATGACTTGCTAGGAATGGAGATTATTTGCAAATGCGGAGAATTTCCTAATGTACCCTTGATAGGGAGGAAAGGTGGAATTAACTATAATCCCTCCCTAGCTATCAGACAGTTTGGCTATCCTCTGAAGAACCCACCCGAAGAGCGAGATGTCCGTGAGTCCTTGTTCTTCAATGGTATTGAGGATCAAGGGTTGATAAGGAAAGTTGTGAACGCTTGGAAACAGGTGACCAAGAAGGGTAAGATTCCATTCGGGAAAAGTAACAATAAGGCTTTCCCTTCCTATAAAGAATGGATTAAGAAGAGAGTAGAAGAGGAGCTTCTTACATTTCCGGTGGAACCGCCTTTGTATCCTTTGGTTATCGAGCCTCCTACCACCGTTGAATTGGAGAAGTATAACAAATTATGGGCTGAAAAGGAAAGGTTGCTGGAAGAAAATAGTGAGCTAAAGAGAGAGATTTATCAGTGGAAGCATGAACGGGGTGAAGTTGTTCATACCGCCAGGTTGAAGATAGAGCTTCTTGCTAAAGTAGAAAGAGAGCTTGCTGACATGGTCGCATCCAGAGAAAGAATGAAACAAGCTTTGGATGGTATCAGTAGCGTTCTCAGGTCCAAGAAGGAGGAATTAGGCAAGGCTTTATTGAAGATTCACAGGTTCGATGATCAACGAGAAACTGCCATGGCTAAGAATAAGAGAAAGGAAGACGACTACTTAGCTAAGATTGATCAGTTAAAGTCGACACTCAAGAAGAAAGACGCTGAGATCTTGTTAGGGATATTCAAGAGACAAACAGTCGAGGATCGACTCAATCAAGCCATAGCCTCCATCGAGGAACTGAAGGTCAAAGCTGAAGTGAAGAGATCTAGACATGAGGGACCTAGCATGGAGGGTGTTTCTGGAGAAGACGCTTGGGAGTTACATTGCAGGTACTTGGATGGGATCATACACAGGAGAGACCTTCTCATTCAAGGGCTAATTTAGAGGCCCAAGCATCCCAACACCAGAAAACTGTTCAAGGAAGTCCAAGACTGGTGCAGAAAGCATAGTGGATGGGGAGGATTGACACTTGTAAACTTTGATGATATGCCTTAGTTTCCTGTCTTCTTTCATTGTATGTGGATCACCACCAGGCTTGTTGGTTGGGACCTATGGTTTTTATATTCGGACTTGTTATCTCAGATTTGTGATTGTTGACATTTGGCTTTTCTCTGGTTTTCTTAATATATGAGTTGAAGTTCCATTATATCTTGTTATTAAACCGGAATCAAGGGGGGGATCGCCCTGTGAATTTTCAAACATGTCCATTTGCATTTGCATATTCATAATCATTTTGCATGACAGGTGTTTATCTCCAGTATTCTTATCTTGTTCTCATCTCAGAATTGCAGATCAACACATTCACCGGTATCCTACCAGACAGAATCAAAAGAGGCTCATGGATCAGGTACAGAATGAGATCATTGAGATGAGGACTCGCATGAACCAGTTCATGGAGTTGATGCAGGGTGTTGCTCAGGGTCAAGAGAAGCTGAGGACTCTCGTTCAGCCACTGATTGCGAGAATTGATGGAGATGGTGTCCTTCATGGAGGAATTCAGACTGGTGTTACTAATGATGGTCAGAATGGTCCTACTGGCGGGGGTGTTCCTGTTTCTGGTGTTGTGATTCCTCCGGGCGGAGGAGAAAGTGTTGTGATTCCCACTGCAGTGGAAGGTGGTATTGGCGCTGGCGCAGTTCATGGCCGTCAGTATGATGATGTTCAGGATGATGTATTTTCTTTGCCGGGTGGGGATGCTGGTCCCCAGACTGACCATGATCAGAGAATCCGTTTGCTTGAGGAACAGCTGAGGGGTGTTGTGAATCAGGATTCTGTGGGAATGGATCTAGAGGACTTGGGGCTGGTTCCAAGCGTTGTTATCCCGCATAAGTTTCAGACTCCCACCTTTGAGAAGTATAATGGTATGACTTGTCCGAGGACCCACGTCAGGGCGTATGCATGCAAGATGGCTGCATATGCGAAGAATGAAAAGCTGATGATGCATTGCTTCCAGGATAGCCTATCTGGGGCATCCCTGGAGTGGTACATGCAACTGGAAAGGAAGGATGTGCGTAGTTAGAGAGATCTGGCAGGGGCATTTATCAGACATTACCAATATAACACTGATATGGCTCCTAACAGAACACAACTGCAGAATTTGACACAGAAGAACAATGAGAGTTTCAAGGAGTACGCTCAGAGGTGGCGTGAACTGGCAGCTAGGGTTCAGCCTCCCATGTTGGAGCGTGAAATGATAACTATGTTTATGGCCACCTTGAAGGGTCATTACTATGAAAAGCTGGTACCATGCATGACTGG
The DNA here is from genome assembly GCA_022829125.1 of Lathyrus tuberosus. Classification (NCBI taxonomy): domain Eukaryota; kingdom Viridiplantae; phylum Streptophyta; class Magnoliopsida; order Fabales; family Fabaceae; genus Lathyrus; species Lathyrus tuberosus. The sequence goes on along the minus strand of JALAZF010000055.1, from coordinate 13,032,506 downwards.
AAAGTTTGCTGACTTGATATTAGCGGAGGAAATGGTGGAAAGCGGAATCAAGGCGGGGAAGATATCGGGCAGTGATGGGTCCTCATCTGGAGGAAGTAAGAAGCCTTATGCCTGTGGTTATAAGAAGAAGGAGGGAGACACAAACTCTGTGTCATCATATCGTGGTAGAGATAGACCTCGTCAAAACTACAATCAGCAGGTGGCTTCGGTGACCATCCCAGCAGCACCTCAGCAGCCAGCAGCGCCTCAACAACAGAATCAGGCTCCTTACCGATCACAGGCTCAGAATAGGCGGGATAGACATTTTGACACTCTACCTATGTCCTACTCTCAATTATTCCAGCACTTGTTGAAATTGCAGTTAATTCAGACAAGAACATTGGCTCCACCTGCTGGTAATCCACCTCCCGGCTATGACGCCAACGCCCACTGTGAGTTTCATTCTGGGGCACCCGGACATCATACTGAGAACTGTAAAGCTTTTAAGCATAAGGTTCAAGACTTGGTGGATTCCAAAGCCATCAATTTCTCCAATGACGTCCCGAATGTGAATCAGAACCCGATGCCGAATCACGGTGGGCCGAAGGTCAATGCTATTATTGAAGACTGTGAAGACTTGAGTTTGATTTCAGATGTGAACGAAATCCAAACTCCCTTGGGTGTAGTGAAGGAAATACTGTTGAAGGGAGGGGTATTCCCCGGTTGTGATGAAGGTTGTGCAGAATGTATGTCGCAGCCAGGCGGTTGTGGTTTATTGAAAGCATGTATTCAAAGAATGATCAACGAAGGGGTATTACAGTTCGATAGAGGTTGCAAGCAGAATAATGTTACTGACAGAGAGATTGACGTTGCCACGATAACAATTCCGTTCAAGACAATAACTATATCAGCACCGGCGAGACCAGCGCCAGTCACTATCACTGTTCCAGGACCAGTCCCGTATGAGACTACCAAGGCCATCCCGTGGAACTATGGGGCCGAGGTGTTTGTTAATGGTAAGAAACAGGAATTGGAAAACACATCAGTTGCGAATGCAAGGGTTGGAAATCTTGTTGAAGCTGGGGCTATCACTAGGAGTGGTAGAGTCTTTATTCCGGCCGAGAATCAAGCTGGCAGTTCAAGACAAGACAAAGGTAAACAGGTGGTGGATGAGTCTGTACAGAGGCAGGAAACTAATAATTCAACGGCAAAGCCAGGCGGGGATACCTTCTCAGAAGACGTGGAAGAGTTTATGAGGTTGATCAGAAAAAGTGATTATAAGATTGTTGATCAACTTCACCAAACTCCATCGAAGATTTCCATTCTATCCCTACTGTTGTGCTTCGAGGCACACCGAAATGCATTGCTGAAGATTCTGAATATGGCTTATGTACCGCAGGAGATATCTGTCAACCAGTTAGAAGGGGTTGTGGCTCATGTGAACCCTGGTAATGGTTTGGGTTTCACCGATTTAGATCTGACTCTGGCTGGGAGGAATCACAACAACGCTCTGCATATTTCAGTGGAATGCCGTGGTTCTTTAATGTCGCATGTGTTAGTTGATACTGGGTCGTCTTTGAATGTGCTACCAAAGAAGGCTTTAATGAAGTTGGATACTTGTGGGTTGATTTGTACGCCAAGTGACTTGGTGGTACGTGCTTTTGATGGCTCCAAAAGGTCAATCTTTGGGGAGTTGGTTCTACCGATCAAGGTGGGTCCTGAGATTTTCAACACCACCTTTTACATAATGGATATTCAGCCTGCCTATAGTTGTTTGTTGGGTCGCCCTTGGATCCATGGTGCTGGGGCAGTAACTTCTACGCTGCACCAGAAGTTGAAGTATATGGTGGATGGCCACGTTGTGACTGTTTGTGGTGAAGAAGATATCATGGTGAGTCACCTATCGACCTTCAAATATGTAGAGGTAGATGGTGAAGTACAGGAGACTTTGTGCCAGGCCTTTGAAGCTGTGAAAATTCCCGAGGAACCCCCAAAGGCAGTCAGTCAGCCTGAGGTGGTTGCCCAACCTGAAGTCGTCATACAACCAAAAGTGCCAATGTCCTCCTTCAAAGAGGCGCGCGCTATAGTTGAAGCTGGTGGTTCTCAGAAGTGGGGCAGTGTTATTGATGTTCAAAGGAAGCAGGATACTCATGGATTAGGTTACAAGCCACCCAGGCGTACCGAAGAGCCTCCCAAGTTCTATGGTCCAGTTCGTTTCACCAGCGCCGGCGTTTTCTTCGACAGAGTCAATGCTATTGAGGATGAAGGGGATAGTGATTGTGACATGGATGAATGGATCCGTCCCTGCACTCCTGGTCAGAGTTTATGCAACTGGTCCTCCGAGAAAGTTATCCAAGTGACGCGCCCGGAGTAATTTACTTTTGTTTTTCTGTTATGTTGAAAGTCCTACGTTTTGCCCAAGACGTAGTGATATTTATTTGTAGGGCTTGGATGTTTATTTGCTATTTTTATCATCAATAAAGGACGTTTTTTCATTCAAAATATTTTGATCCCTGTCTTTCTATTTTTTACTTTTTGCATCAACCCACATCAAAATGGAAATGTGTTTCTTGTTTGTTGCACTCATAATAAACATAAAACATCCATCATGCAGGTTCCTTTGTTCAAATTCCACCCATGACTTAGCTATGGCTCGATATGACTTCGACAATCCCATCTACCAGGCTGAAGAAGAGGCTGACGAAGACTGTGACTTACCAGACGAATTAGCCAGGCTACTGAAACAAGAGGAAAGGGTTATTCTACCTCATCGGGAAGAAGTTGAGACTATTAATCTGGGAACCGAGGATGTTAAACGAGAAGTAAAGATTGGGGCTGCCCTAGAAGACACTGTTAAGAGAAGATTGGTTGAGTTACTTCGAGAGTATGTGGATATCTTCGCCTGGTCCTACCAAGATATGCCTGGGCTTGACACAGACATTGTTTCACACCAGCTACCGCTTAAAGAGGGTTGTACTCCAGTCAAGCAGAAATTGAGAAGAACGAAACCAGATATGGCTGTCAAGATCAAGGAAGAGGTTCAAAAACAGTTGGACGCCGGATTTCTTGCTGTGACAAATTATCCTCCGTGGGTTGCTAATATTGTGCCTGTACCTAAGAAGGATGGGAAGGTCAGGATGTGTGTTGATTACCGAGATTTGAATAGGGCGAACCCGAAGGATGATTTCCCGCTCCCCCACATTGACGTGTTAGTGGACAATACTGCCCAATATTCTGTGTTTTCCTTCATGGATGGCTTCTCTGGGTATAACCAAATCAAAATGGACCCAGAGGACATGGAGAAAACTACGTTCATAACACCGTGGGGAACATTTTGCTACAAGGTAATGCCCTTTGGATTAAAGAATGCTGGGGCAACCTATCAGCGGGCGATGGTGACTCTCTTTCATGATATGATTCACAAGGAGATTGAAGTCTATGTTGATGACATGATTGCGAAGTCACAGACAGAGGAAGAACACTTGGTAAACCTCCGAAAACTGTTTGAAAGGTTGAGGAAGTTCAGGTTAAGATTGAATCCGAACAAGTGCACTTTCGGCGTGAGGTCTGGTAAATTGCTGGGATTCATTGTTAGCGAAAGAGGCATAGAGGTTGATCCTGCAAAGATAAGAGCCATACAAGAGATGCCTGAGCCGAGGACAGAGAAAGAAGTTCGTGGTTTCTTGGGGAGGTTGAATTACATTGCCAGGTTCATCCCTCATCTGACAGCTACATGTGAACCAATTTTCAAGTTGTTGAGAAAAGATCAAGAGGTCAGGTGGAATGAAAATTGTCGAGAGGCGTTTGAAAGGATAAAGACGTATTTGCAGGAACCTCCAGTCCTTATGCCACCAGTGTCTGGGAGACCGTTGATTATGTACCTTACGGTTCTTGAGAATTCAATGGGTTGTGTGCTCGATCAACACGATGAGACAGGTAGGAAAGAGCACGCCATTTACTACCTGAGTAAGAAGTTCACTGATTGCGAATCAAGATATTCTATGCTGGAAAAGACATGTTGTGCACTCGCTTGGGCATCCAAGCGCCTAAGGCAGTATATGTTAAATCACACGACCTTGTTGATTTCGAAGATGGATCCGATTAAGTACGTGTTTGAGAAGCAGGCACTTTCTGGAAGGATAGCCCGTTGGCAGATGGTTTTGACAGAGTACGATATTCAGTATGTTTCTCAGAAGGCCATTAAGGGGAGTGTTCTGTCAGAGTATTTTGCTGAATAGCCGGTCGAGGATTATCAGCCAATGAAGTTTGAGTTCCCAGACGAGCATGTTATGTTTCTGAAAATGAAGGATTGTGAGGAGCCTCTGCCTGACGAAGGACCTGAGAATGGATCACAGTGGAAGGAAATTTTTGATGGGGCTGTCAACTCGTATGGAAATGGAATTGGGGCAATCATTACGACTCCGAAGGGTTCTCATATACCTTTCACTGCCCGGTTAGCATTTGTGTGTACCAACAACGAGGCGGAGTATGGAGCATGCATCATGGGATTAGAAGAAGCAATTGATTTAAGAATTAAGAACCTCGATGTCTATGGTGATTCCGCGTTGGTGATTAATCAGATTACAGGAGAATGGGAGACTCGTCAGGCAAATTTGGTACCTTATAACAACTATGCCAGAAGGTTGTTACCTTTCTTTGACAGGGTGGATTTTCATCATGTACCCCGGGCTGAGAATCAGATGGCCGATGCGTTGGCGACATTAGCATCCATGTATAAGGTGAACCGTTGGAATGAAACTCCATCGATTAGAATCATGCATCTGGACAGGCCAGCTTTTGTGTTTGCAATTGAAGATGTGTCTGATGGCAAACCGTGGTATCATGATATTAAGGTTTTTCTGAAAAGACAAGAGTATCCAGAGGGTACCTCCACCAAGGATAAGAAGACTTTGAGAAGGTTGGCAGGGAACTTCTTTCTGAACAAGGATGATGTGTTATATAAGAGGAACTTCGATATGGTCTTGCTACGTTGTGTTGATGAACACGAGGCAGGCTTATTGATGGAGGAAGTTCACGAGGGTTCTTTCGGTACTCATTCCAGTGGACACACCATGGCTAGAAAGTTGTTGAGAGCGGGATATTACTGGATGACTATGGAGTCAGATTGTTTCAAGTACGCTCGGAAGTGCCATAAATTCCAGATTTATGCAGATAAGATGCACGTACCGCCTACGCCTCTAAATGTGTTGTCATCTCCTAGGCCGTTTGCAATGTGGGGTATAGATATGATTGGAAAGATTGAGCCCACTGCTTCCAATGGGCATCGTTTCATTTTGGTCGCCATTGACTATTTCACAAAGTGGGTGGAGGCAGCCTCGTACGCCAACGTCACCAAGCAAGTGGTAGCCCGGTTTATAAAGAAGGACATCATATGTCGTTATGGGGTCCCGGAGAGAATCATTACTAATAATGGCTCGAATTTGAACAACAAGATGATGAAGGAACTGTGTCAGAGTTTTAAGATCGAGCATCACAATTCCTCTCCGTATCGTCCGAAGATGAACGGTGCTGTCTAGGCGGCAAATAAGAATATCAAGAAGATTGTACAGAAGATGGTGGTAACGTATAAAGACTGGCATGAGATGTTACCTTATGCTCTGCATGGTTATCGTACTTCAGTGCGTACGTCGACTGGGGCAACCCCTTTCTCTTTGGTATATGGTATGGAAGCAGTTTTACCCTTAGAGGTCGAGATTCCGTCTTTGAGAGTTCTGGCAGATGTGAAGCTTGATGAAGCTGAATGGGTACGCGCCAGGTTGGATCAGTTGAACCTTATTGAAGAAAAGAGATTGGCAGCCATCGCACATGGTCGTTTATATCAGAGTAGGATAAAGCACGCCTTTGATCAGAAAGTGCGTCCTCGGAGTTTTCAGACAGGCGATTTGGTTTTGAAAAGGATCCTTCCTCCTCAGACAGATCACAGGGGCAAATGGACTCCAAACTACGAAGGGCCGTATGTAGTCAGAAAGGTTTTCTCCGGTGGAGCCTTACTGCTCTCAACTATGGATGGCGAAGATTTTACATCCCCTGTGAACGCAGACGTAGTCAAAAAATACTTCGCATAAAAGAGACCCGTTGGACATAAAAAGAAAGTCCAGGCAGAAAGGGGCATCCCGACGAGCCATAAAAAGGAAAAGGTTCGGGCAAAAATTAGGGATAAAATGTAAAAAGAAATGTGTACACCCGTAAAGTTAAAAACCTGAAAGGGCGACTTTGGCAAAAATGGGTATCCCGGTGGATTGAAAACCCGAGAAGGGGCGATCCAGGTAAAAGTTAGGGATTTATAAGCCAAAAGGCTACGGTCTGCGTTCGATCTGTGAAGCACTCTCAATACCTGGAAATTCTGAAAGAAAAGGATCAGTACAGTTAGTCTCTTCGAAGGTCAAGACATTTGTGGATAAGCAAGTCATATGGGTCATAGCTGAGTTGAATCATGGTGGATATCTGTCCCCACATTGCCGACATGTGTATTTTCTTTTTGTTTTTTGCGCAATTACCTCTTTCTAGGAATTGCTTCCAAATGTAAATGCCTATTTACAGGCCACTCTTTAATAAAATATTCATTTCGCTCAAAGAGCTTTCCATTGCTTGTTTTACTTTTACTTTTACTGTTTTGTTTGCAAAAAACGTCCGATATTTTTGATAAACATTGCATATAAAACTTTGAGCTTTGCGAAGTATAACGAAAAGCAGTAGAAATTACTTAGGCGTTAACAGTGATAGCTATGTTGTGGCATATTCTATTTGTTGGTATTTAACTTGCAGGGAAACAGGATCGTACTCCCCCAGCAGGCCACTCTCCCCAACATTGAGATTGCTCCTTCCCCAGCAGGACAATCTTTCCTCAGCAGAGCAGACTTTCCCTCAGCAGGAGACTTGGGAGGTATTTCCTCCAGATCGAGACGTTATCTCCCCACAGAATCATGGCGCTCACTTCCCCATCCAGCCAGGAAGTGTGCTTTCACCGACGATGTCATATTTTAATCCCCGGCAAGGGGGGAGTAAAGTCATTCTCCCCTTCAGCAGGCTAAGTTCAGCAGTATCCCCAAGCAGGCTAGTATCATGGACCATTTTCCCCAGCAGGCCCTAAACCTAATTGTTGTTGGCAACCCTCAGTAACGAACTTCCGGTTCCATTATTGGCACTCATTCTCAACTCCCCCAGCAGAGGGGGAACCTCAGGTTTTGGATATTACCTTCAGTAGAAGACAGGTGTTGCCCCGGTATTTCTTTCGGGATTTCATCCCCAGCAGAAGTTGTTGGTCTGAAGAGTCGATCAGTATGACACTTCTCAGCAGAGTTCCTAGACTCAGAGGACAATTTATTCTTGTCATCCCCAACTGACTGAATCTCTTCCCTCCGGCATTTATTTTGCTGGGAGGCCCTTTTTGCATATCATAAGCATTCGCATTGCGTCCTCATACGCGTAGCGTTTCCATTCCGTATGGAGCATTACGCCATTGTTCAAACATTTGCATTCGAAGCATAAGCCAGGTTTGATACTTTCCTTGCCAGTTCTCTTTCTCAGCAGAGATGGCATAACTCAGGAGATTTTGGAGGGATGCGTTCCTCATACTTGTGCTCCCCGGCAGAGTCTTTTATTTAGACTTCTCCTTTCCCCAGCGGAGTCATCTTATCTGTGGATCATGGGTTCTTGCTTGACATATTTTGGCTTAAACCAAAAATTTTGTTTCACGTTATCCCTAGTGAAGTCGCCACTATATTGCTAGTTTCTCTTTACAAGCAGAGATAGCAATCTTTTGAAGATTTTCTTGCGTCAGTTTCCCTTTATCAGCAGGGATGGCATTATTGTTGCTAGTTTCTCTTTATCAGCAGAGATAGCAGTCTTTCAAATATTATTTTGCTAGTTTCTCTTTATCAGCAGAGATAGCAAGCTTTTGGTGATTTCTTTCGTCAGTTTCCCTTTATCAGCAGGGATGGCATGTATATTGCTAGTTTCTCTTTATCAGCAGGGATGGCAATCCTTTGGAGACTTCGTTCGTCAGTTTCCCTTTATCAGCAGGGATGGCATTTAGTTTGCTAGTTTCTCTTTATCAGCAGAGATAGCAACCTTTTGAAGATTTTCTTTCGTCAGTTTCCCTTTATCAGCAGGGATGGCATTTAGTTTGCTAGTTTCTCTTTATCAGCAGAGATAGCAACCTTTTGAAGATTTTCCTTCGTCAGTTTCCCTTTATCAGCAGGGATGGCATTTATTTTGCTAGTTTCCCTTTATCAGCAGGGATGGCATCAGCTTGCTAGTTTCTCTTTATCAGCAGAGATAGCGATCTTTTGGATAATTCTTCGTCAGTTTCCCTTTATCAGCAGGGATGGCATTTATTTCTCTAGTTTCCCTTTATCAGCAGGGATGGAAGTTTATTTTGCTAGTTTCTCTTTATCAGCAGGGATAGCAATCTTTTGAAAATTTTCCTTCGTCAGTTTCCCTTTATCAGTAGGGATGGCATATTTCGAGATTCCGTTGTCAATTCTCTTTATCAGTAGAGATGACTTTATACCCAACATAGCTAACATTCGTCTGCGTTATGACAGTACATCGTTTATGGCTAATTTCTCCAGCAGAGGATTGCAAATTTCCGGGTTCTTTGGTATTCAATCTCCGTGCATCCTGATTGTCTGAAAGCCGTCGCTATCATACCTTCAGGACCAAGTTGATTGAATAGGGGCAGCTGTTGCACCCTAAAATTTGCCCTCCTTACTTTAGTACTAACTGGCTTATGTTTCATTTCATTTTTTGCATTATCATGTATGCATATCATTAGCATGGGGTCAAGGTAAAGTCCTATCTGGTCTACTACACCATCAAGAGTTCACAAGTGGCAAGGGATTTCAAGTGGATCACTCTCCTAACTAGTGCATGAATTAGGGTTTTGAAATTCTTGGGTTTATTGCTTCAATGGGCCAGCTCCTTGGGTTTTTATCATCATCAAATGGCATATCTTGTCTTTGTTGGAGAGGATACACATCATATTCAGAGGAATTTGGATTTGGGGACTGTGTTAATTCCTCCTAGACTGAGGGTACTAAAACTAGGGTTTGCTATAAAGTCAGTTTATTTCTGATTTTTTGGGCAAGACTTGATTCCATGGTATTCCTTGGGTTCCTAAGTACCTAGGGGTGGAAGATTGTCCATCAGTTTGGTTCAGGAGAAGTTTAATTAGCCAATGGATTGAAAATCAGTTGAAATTGGGGAAAAGTCAACAGTGAAAGGAGAAAAGTCAACTGTGAAATTTTGAGGTTCTCTTCAGGGATTTTAAGATCTCATATCCTCATATAGTCTCCAGGGGTCAAGTTTCATACATATTTGTCAGGAATCAGGAGTTGGTGCAAAGTTTCTAAATTTGGAAAGTGACCTATAATGAAAAGTTTCCTTTTTGGGCAAGTTCCTGCACTGCATTCAACTTGACTTTTCATCACCAAGAATGCTTCAAATGAATTTTTCTCCAACATGAAAGTTGAAGATCTTTTTCTCCTCTTTCCAACAAGTACTAGTGGGTCTCCATATAATTTGTGAAACTCAACTTATGGTCAAGAAAAGGCAAAGTGGTTTTTAGGGTTTTTCATGGTCCCATTTTCACAATTTTGGGCATAATGACCTATAATCAATTCCATTGCTTCATGTTACATTCCAATGTTAAAAGACACTCCTTGAGGATTAGTTTGGACCCAAGAATGAAGTAATTCCATGTTTTATTCTTTATTTATTCTCCATTATTCAAAAATGCCAAATTATTCAAAAGTCATGAATCAAAGAAGTTTCAAGGCCCAATGTAAATATGGTGTGATTAGCAATCCAAATGAAGGTGACCCATCATGGAATTTTTAAGAGAACATGCAAGGAGAAAGGTGTAATTCACATAATTCAAAAATTCAAAATAATTCAAAAACTCATTAAACAATGGATCACCCAAGCCCAACTCATCATCAGAAGAATAACCCTAAGTATTTAAACCCATCCATGCATTGGATTAGGGTCCATGCACATTTTTTTGGAGAGGAATTCAAGCTTGAACCCTAAAGCTCTTTCTTACCAAAACTCACGATTTACAAGGAGTTCCTCCAGAATTCTTCCACAAAGCTTCTCTTGGTAGTCCATAGAGCGCAAATCAACTACCATTTGCAGCCAAAAGCAAGTGTACAAGGGGAACCGTCTCAGGTTGGTAGGATTTTTGAGGATCCTAAAACTCCAATTTTTTACGTGAATATTGTTGTGTTGTTGTCACTGATCATTCTGGTATGATTGGTTTGGTGATTGGATGCGTATATTGTTTGTAATGTTGATTTGAATTTTTTTGCCCTAACACTAATCCCTTCGATTTGTATTATGTGATAATTATTTGTGAGTTTGGAGGAGAGATTTGGAATCCTCATGGAATTCCGATTCGAATGGTATGAGGGTCGAGGATTTCTGGGCGAGTTTTAGATCTGCAGGTGAAGCAATGGGGCGGCCGGAGCTAGGGCTCCGGAGGGAGTGGTGGTCCGGCGAAGGAGGCTGGCGGAAGGTAGGAGATGAAATCTCCACCATTCGTTCTCTTGATCCAACGGCCCATGGCGTGCCACCTATTATTCTTTTTATTTTTTTTTCTGAAATTTAATTAATGATTCCATGTTATTTACCCCACCGTTGCTATCATAGTCCACCAGTCATATTTTTTATTTCGTTTACTTTTTATATCGTTTGACCAATCAAGAACCGTCTGATACATCAAACGACCTACACCTCGCCAACACATTAAAAGGGCATGTGCTAGGCACATGACACGCACACGGTAAGCTCCCCTTTTTTTTATTTTTTTCTAAATAATTCAGTGGGCTGGGTTGTTATACGCACCCCCCACTAGTCCGCCCATTTCCATTTCCTTTTCATTTTCCTTACTGATCACACCCCCCAGGTTTTCTTTTTTTTTTATTTGTTGACAGACTTAACGTATGGGCCTCGCTACTCACACCCCCCAACACCAGCCCAATCTCATTTTCAATATAAAATCCTTACTGTTCGCACCCCCATGCCTTCATTCCATTTGATTTTTATTTAAATTATCTTGCTTTCATTTTTAATTATTAAAAATAGATTTTTGTATTAAAAAATTAATAAAAAATGTCATGCATCATATTTATCATTTTATAAAATTTTTACAAATTTTATATTTTATTTTTATTTTCATTTTATTACTTAAATTAATTATTTTATTAATTTCCTTTTCGCATTACACATCTCATGCATACGTAATTTGGTTATTTTATTTCTCCTCATCTAAAAAGTATTTTTAATCCGTTCTTTTTGCATTTGTTCACTAATATCCTAACGTGCTTAAAAATATTTTTCTTTCATTTTTAAATTCATCTCATGTTGCATTTAGGTCCTTCCTTCTGGCACACAAAACCCTAATTCCCATCTGAATTCTGCCCAATTATTTGAACGACTAATATCTTGATTTTTTGCAGGGACTTTTGAGATGTTGTTTGCCTCTGGTTGAGGAACCTTAGTGTTTAATTTGGGAATTTTAGGAGTCATTTTTATAATTATCTGATTTGTTTTCACTTGAGATTTTCTTGCAGGCGCATATTTGATCTTATTTGATTATCTTGTTTGAAAGGCACTTGTGCCATTTGCTTTGGGATTGCTTCTTTGATCTTTGAGTTCATGTTTGGATTATTATCATTTATGTTTGCTATTGTGTGATTTTCATTTCTCTTATCTATGTCTGTTTCTCACTAACCTTTAATGCAGGGACTAAGGTAAGTTCTTTAAGGGTATGGATAAGTATCCATAGTCACCCTTACCTTTTTCTCTCCTATCTTCTTCCTTTAGGGTTTAGGTTGCCGTCAAACCTCACTAACCGTAGGTCACCCATGCATGATAACTGTAGGGCTCTTAGTCCCCCTTAGAGTTACCTTTTGTGTCTTCTCTCTTCCCATCTCAAATTTCTTTAAAACACTTAATAATAATAAGGTGTATTGCGCACGAGCCTTAAGCGTAGGGAACGAGGGATGAGGGGCTGCCTCTCATCTTTCTAGAGTGCTTAGCGAGCATCCTGTCTTGGGACGATGCGTTAAGTATTCGCCCCTATGCCCTAGACTTTGGTGCAATGCAGCTTAGGAACTAACTTAAGCCACTTCTGTCCTAAAACACACAAACCAACTTCAAACCTTTTTGTCCTTCAGGACCTTCAAACTTAAAGGCTAATTTCAAAAAGGGCACGTTACCTTCCGTCTGAGTCGCAAACAGGCATCGACCCTAACTGTCGGACGCAAACTTAACGTCGCTCATAAAAAACACAAAAAGAACTTGGTCCGAACTACGTTGACTCTGAATTCCCCATTGCACAAAGGGGGTACGTAGGCCTAGGACGTCGACGTCCTACCGAGTCGGTCTTTGTCTTCCCCTCTCCGTCTTAGTACAGCCCTAGATGACAGTATAACTCACCCTTAGGATAGACAATAAGCGTGGATCCCATCGAGTACGATGGACGCGTGGGGTGCTAGCACCTTCCCCTAGCGTAACCGACTCCCGAACCCAGGTTATGGTTGTGATGACCATTCCTTTCCCTCTTCCTCGGGTTTATGCGGTGTTCCCTTTCCCTCTCTTGGGATAAATTTACACGGCTGGCGACTCTGTTTTTCCGCGCCACTCTCGCATTTGTACCTGGATGAAAATCCTGGGAGCGACAACTGGGATATGAGAATACAGCAATGCCATAATTTCCTTTATGAGGGATTTGTCCTAAAGGGGAAAACTTTAACTCAGTGTAGAGCAATGTCATTTTTTCATAGGAATTCATGCTAAGAGAGGGGCATTAGCGTGGATCTAAGTAATCCAGAGGCTTGCCGCTTACAGCAATTAGATGAAAGAGAGGATTTACCAGGATAAGAGATGGACAACAGCTTAGATATTTGTATCTATAAGTGTGCCACTTATAGCAGTTATCTGGGGTTAGGATTTGTTTTTATTATCCATTTTGATAAGTGATAAACAGAGAAATTACTTCCTACAGAGGGATTTTGATTTCCTCTGAGGGGATGTTGATTTTTGTGTGCCTTGATCAAAGCCCAAGGTTGAAGCTAAAAGGTTGATTGACTCCACTAGGGAAGTCCTTATACAAAGCCTAAGAGGAGGCTAAAAGAGATTTGGCTCTCTTGGGGACATCATTATACAAAGCATAAGAGGAGGCTAAAAGTTTGACTTTTCCGGGGAAATACTTTGTCTGTCTTGTACGAAGCCCAAGATTGAGGCTAAAAGTGGATTTTGACTCCGTTGGGGGGGGGGGGGGTTACATGTGTCTTGTACAAAGCCCACGATTGAGGCTGAAAAGAAACTGACTCCGTGGGAAAGAAATCTTTATCTGTCTTGTACAAAGCCCAAGATTGAGGCTAAAATGAGACCGACTCGACTGAGGATATTTTAAGTGTCTTGTACAAAGCCCAAGATTGAGGCTGAAATGAGTTTGACTCTACTGGAGAGTATTATCTGTCTTGTACAAAGCCCAAGATTGAGGCGGAGATAAGTTTGACTCTGCTTAGGAAATTTATTTCTCAAAGCCTAAAAGTAGGCTGAGAGGAATTGACTCTGCTGGGGAAGATATTTGTCCCAAGCTTAAGAGAAGGCTATGAAGATTTATGTCTTATACAAAGCCCAAGATTGAGGCTGGAAAAGGTTTGACTCAACAAGAGAGTACTTTTATCTGTCATGTACAAAGCCTAGGATTGTGGCTGAACAAGCTGGAGAAATCATTATACAAAGCCTAAGAGGAGGTTGGCTTCTGCTAGGGTACATATTTGTACCAAGCCTAAGAGGAGGCTAGAAAAGATTGACTCACCAAGAGAGTGTTTTTATCTGTCTTGTACAAAGGCCAAGATTTAGGCTAAAAGGGTTGACTCAACAAGAGTGTGCTGAAACATGATTGACTCAACAAGAGAGTCTGAAAAGGTGATTGACTCAACAAGAGAGTTTGAAAAGGGTGATTGACTCAACAAGAGAGTCTGAAAAGGTGAGCTCCACTGGGGAGAATCATTGTACAAAGCCCAAGAGAAGGCTGACTATGCTGAGGAAAGGAAGGATCATTATACAAAGCCTAAGAGGAGGCTAGCTTCTGCCGAGGATTATTGAGATCCTGAGGCAGGTCCAAATGGGGAATCAACTCTTGCTAAGGGTTACAGAAGAGTTAAGACATTAGATTCCTGATAGTGTTATACTGATGATAAAGTGACCCTGGCTGGGGGATTTCAGGAGAGAGACTGGGTTTTAGAACCCATGGGTTTTAACTCTACGGGAGATTGATCCAGAATGACAGGGGTTTCTCCTATGTTTGTAGGGAACTTGAGAATGTCTTTGAGACTCAAGAGGAGATTTAGATTGTCCAAGTCTATTGGTATGGAAGAGTTTATCTTTGTATGATGCCCAAGAGGAGATAAGTGTTTTAAGGGATGAGAATCAACCCTAAATTGGTCTGAGATTTGACACTGGAAAGACTGCTCTAGCAAAGGATGACTAAGTTCTGTCTTATACCTTTAAGAGGTCTTCAAGGTCCTTGTATTAAGCCCAAGAAAAGGCATGAGAACTTCTAAGAAGTCGAAGGGTCCTTGTACAAGGCCCAAAAGGAGGCGGGGATGCTTTTAAGAAGCTTGTGGGTCCCAAATTTAAGAAGAGTTCAAGAAAAGTTTCATCAGGAATAATATTTTCTTTAATGAACAGTTCTAGGGTTTGAAGAAATTCAAGAGAGGTTTCACCGGGAATTAATCCTCTCTGGGGAAACTGAATTTCTTTGACAAGTTCTAATAGTGACAGTCTGAGAAAAGCTTCACCGAGAATACTGCCTTTCTCTTTGTTCAATATTGTTTAAGCCCAAGAGAAGGCAAGACTGTATCTGGAAATCCTATGGAGATTTAGTCTTGACTGTATTAAAGAGTGACCAACTGGCTTTACCTAGTTCTAGACCTAGTTGATGGGGAAAACTCTAAGTAAATATACTAGTATATATACAGTTGATATATGACAAGTATTTAAAAGGATATAAAAGAAGGACTTACAGGGGAGCAGCTTCCCACAATACAGATATATATAGGAAAGCAATTAAATGAAAGCTGATAAAAACTTACAGGTGAGCAAGCTTCCATGCTGTATTGTTAGTTGTTCAAATAAATTAAAGAAAGTTTTGATAACAACTGTATATTTGAATCTAAATCAAAAGAGAAGTTGTTTTTGAAAAGATTATTGGGGCTTATACTCAAAGAGAGGCCCAAGGTTTAACAGTGATCGCACCGTTGTTTTGAAGATCGTATCGGGACTTGTACAATGACTGAGGCCCAAAAAGGTTTACTTACAAAAGAATTGGGTCTTACACTCTTTCAAGAGGCCCAAAAATGTTTTGAAAAAGAAAGATGGGACTTACAACACGGGGGGAGGCCCAAAGTTTAACAGTGATCGCACCATTGTTTTAAAAATGGGACTTATACAAATGACTGAGGCCCAGATTATTTTACAAAAAAGAGGGTTGGGTCTTACACACTATTAGAGGCCCAAAGTGTTTTGAAAGGTTTGATAAGGATCAAAAATCAAAGAATACCCTAATTTCATTTTTTTAAAGTAATCATTTTAAGAAAATTAATAAAAAAAGATAAAAATACCAAATAAGTTTAAGTAAACTACTTGTGATTTTTGGTTAAGGTTTGAAAAATGAGGTTTTAATCCCAAGATAATTTAGAACTCATTTGGTTTTGATTTTCAACATAAAAATTCATTTTTAAAATGTTTAAAAACAATAATAAAAATGAATTTATTCACAAAAATACCAACTTTATTAAATAAATAATATAAATCTGATTTTTTTGTAGAATAAAATACTTTAATATTTTTGTGATTTTTCAGAAAAAGAACCAATAAAAAATGATTAAAATTGAATGATAAATTAATTTTCAAAGTTATTAACAAAAATAATATGAAAAATAAAAATAGTAAAAAAATGAAACAAGTGATAAAAAAGAGGTCTGGGGCGAGGGGGATTCGAACCCCAGACCTCTCGCTCGCTAATACACACAAACCAGTTTATCAACCACTGGGGCTCAATGCCAATTCAAGAATAATATGGCAAGTGAAAATTATATAGTAAAACAAGTTGGATTTCTGAAGCATGGCGCCATGGCCATCTTCAACCTCAAGCTCGGATACGTGAAGGCTCCTATCTCCCTCATCTCTCAATCATTTCACATGATCCTGTAGCACCCCAAAATTTGCTCTCCTTACTTTAGTACTAACTGGCTTATGTTTCATTTCATTTTTGCATTATCATGTGTGCATATCATTGGTTCTTAGCATGGGGTCAAGGTGCTTGAGGCAGTCCAGGAGGAGAAGGTGTTCTTCAAGGGTCAAGTTTCATACCATTTATCAAGAATCAAGGGTTGGTACAAAAGTTACTAAATTTGGAAAATGACCTATAATGAGAAGTTTCCATTTTTGGCAAGTTTGTACACCACAATCAACTTGACTTTTCATCATCAAAGAAGCTTCAAATGAATTTTCCTCAAGCATGAAAGTTGAAGATATTTTTCTCCCCTTTCCAACAAGTACTAGATGGTCTCCATATCCTTTGTGAAACTCAAGTTATGATCAAAATAAGGCAAAGTGGTTTTTAGGGTTTCCTTATGGTCCCATTTTCACAACTTTTGCATTTTGGGACATATGGACCTATAATTGGTTCCATTGCTTCAAGGCACATTTTAACATCAAAGTACATTCCATAAGGATCATTTTTGGCCTTTTAATCAAGTGGATCCATGGCTTATTCATCACTTGTTTCCCATTATGCAAGATTACAAGATCATTGAAAATGCATAAACCAAGACATCTCAAGGCCCAAATTCCATACAGGTGTGATTAGCAATTGACAAGTAAGTGATCCATCATAAAAGGCCTGGGTGTACATGCATGGAGGAAGGTGTATAACTCAAAGTGTAAATTTCCAAAATGACCCAAAGCTCATTAACCAAGAAATGAATAAGACCTAATTGCTAATCAGTGGAATAACCTAATGTCTTTAAGCTAACTCACGCACTCATTGGAGAGGTGGAACGTTATTTTGTGGAGAATCCAAGTGTGAACCCTAAAACCTTCTCTGCATCGAATCTCATCATCCACTAGGGTTTTTCAAAAACTTCTTTCATAGCCTTCTTCCTGGGGATCCATAGAGCACGAAGCAACCACCATTTGAAGCTAATAGCAAGGGTATGGATTACTTGATCTCAGGTTAGTGATAATTTTCGTGCTCTCTAAACTCAACTTTTTGATGCGTATAATAATCTATGACACTCACTGATGACTCTGATGTGTTTTGTTTTGAGTTTGGACGTATAGATTGGTTGTTTCGTGAGTTTTAAGTTTTGGGTCCAAACTTTCTTTCGTGCGATTTTCCTTGTATGTTGTTTGTTTGTGAAAAATAGCATGATATTCTTAATCCTCATGTTTTTCTGATCAATTTAGTGTACTCGTATGTGATTTCTGGGGATTTTGGGGGTGATGGTCGCCGGAGAAGACGACCGGAGCTAGGGCTCCGGCGTCTAGTTTTGATCTCCGGCCAGCTAGGGTTCCAAGGTAGGGGATGAAATCCCACTGTCCATTTGCTTGATCGTGTGGTCCACGTTGTGCCACATCATTTAAATTTTGTTTTTATTTATTGGTTTGTGTGTGCGCCATTCCATGCTAACTGCCATGTTCCTTAAATCTAAACCGTCCATCATGTTAAATTTTGATTAATCTGGGACATTGA
Source organism: Lathyrus tuberosus (assembly GCA_022829125.1). Classification (NCBI taxonomy): domain Eukaryota; kingdom Viridiplantae; phylum Streptophyta; class Magnoliopsida; order Fabales; family Fabaceae; genus Lathyrus; species Lathyrus tuberosus. The sequence goes on along the minus strand of JALAZF010000055.1, from coordinate 13,014,733 downwards.
TTGAATCCATTGGCTATTATATTGACAACGCATTAATGATATCATGTGCTTGTCACGTGGTTTTTTATTTTATTCTGAGTAATTTGGTGTGGTTGCGTGTATCATTATTATGGTGTGTCTTGAATCTGAGCCCCTTATCATAATTACTTGTGTATTGGTTGGCTTATTATCAAGCATTAGATTGATCAGAGGGTTGACATTGAGTCTGACCGTTGACTGGGTTGCATGGTGTTTCTCTTTTTATTTTTTATTCTTTCGCTGATGGACTTTATGTTTGGGCTTGCTTTTGGCACCCCCCTTTGGGCCCATGTTTATGTTTCAACGTGCACTTGTTGCTGGTTGCACCCCCACTTGTTTTTATTTTTCATTTATTTTATTTAATTGCATTATTTCATTTAATTTTTAAAAATAGATAATTGCATCCAAAAATTACCAAAAAATTCATGAATCATGTTTAGAGTTTTATAAAATTTTCCCAAATTTTATTTTCTTATTTTATTTTATTTTTAGCATCTGAAGTAATTATTTGTTTATTTTCTTTTGAATTTATTTCATATATGCATACTCTAACTTGTTTATTTTATTTCTCATAGTCTAGGAAACCTTTTGAGTCCATTCTTTTTGAATTGTTTCACCAACATATTGAAGTTCATTAAAACATTTTTCTCATATTTTTAAAAAATCATTTCATATTGCATTTTAGTCCTTTTCTTTTGCATATTGAACCATGTTGCCTACTTGATCTTTGCATATTTTTTTGAGTGACCTATCTTGGGAATTTTGGCATGAGCTTTTGACAAGTTGTTTGCCATTGGTTGAGGTGTTTTGAGTTTTAATATGGTAATTTTAGAAGATGTTTTTGCTAATTGTTTGAGGTCTTCTTTTATGCATATATTTGATCATGTCTGAATACTTGTTTGAGAAGGCACTTGTGCCATCATTTGGGATTGCTTCTTTGACTTCATGAACCATGTTTGAATTGTTATAGGTCACCTGATTGCCATTATAGGTCATTGGTGTGAGGTTGTTGCATACTTTGTGCACATGTTCAATGCTTGGTTTACATGCCTTTTCTTTGACTTATCTTCTCACCTCATCTCATCTATGCTTACTCATGACTTATGCTTGGTTTATGTATGCCATGCCATATCATTCATTTTCATTTCATTTTATACATGTTTCTAACTTTGGAGCTCTGCATTCATATCATATGTCATTCATGTTTCATCTTGCATACTTGAACATGTTTCACCTATATGCTTCCTTCTTCTTCTATTGATGTTTGATGTTTGGATATCTGTTTGCATGTCTCATGTGACATTTGCATAGCATGTTTAGGCACATGTTTAGGTCATCCAAATTCTGACATGGATGAGTTTCATTTGGTTTGTAACCATTTCTCTTTGGTTTGTGACTTGCTCGGGTTTCATTTGTCTTATTGTCTCTTATGTCTGTTTTGCACTAACCTTTTATGCAGAGGCCGAGGTAAGTTATTTGAGGATGTGGATAGTTATCCATGTTCACCCTCACTCTTTCTTTCTCTCATATTTTCTTTTCTTTAGGCTTAGGTTGTTGTCATACCTCCCCTTAGGGCCACCTTTGCATGATAACATTAGGATAGAATCCCCTTAGTGTTTTTCTTTTCTTTTGAGTCCCTCTTCTCATCTCATAACATCTCTAAGATACTTAATAAGGTCAACTTGCCTTGCACACGAGCCTTAAACATAGGAAATGAAGATTGAGGGGTTCCCCTTCTCTCTTCTAGAGTGTTGAGCATACGTCCCATTAGGGACGACCATGCGACGCATTCGTTCTCGTGTCATAGACTTTGGTTCAAGTTGAGTTATGAACTAACTCAAGTCACTTTTGTCCTAAAAAATACAAACAAATTTCAAATCATTTTTGTCCTTCGGGATTGTCAAACTAAAGGCTATTTTCAAAAAGGGCACGTTACTTTCCGTCTGAGTTGCAAACAGGCATCGGCCCTAACTGCCGGACGCGAACTTAACGTCGCTCATAAAAAACACAAAAAGAACTTGGTCCGAACTACGTTGACTCTGAATTCCCCATTTCACAAAGGGGGTACGTAGGCCTAGGACGACGACGTCCTACCGAGTCCGTCTTTGTTTTCTCCTTCCTCGTTTCAGTATAGCCATAGATGTTAGGATAACTCACCCTTAGATTAGATAACAAGCGTGGATCCCATCGAGTACGATGGACGCGTGGGGTGCTAGTATCTTCCCCTCACGTAACTGACTCCCAAACCCAGGCTATGGTTGCGATGACCATTCCTTTCCCTCTTCTTCAGGTTTATGCGGTGTTCCCTTTCCCTCTCCTGGGATAAATATACACGGCTGGCGACTCTGTGTTCCGCACCACTCTCGCGTTTGTACCTGGATGAAAATCCTGGGAGCGACAGTTGGCGACTCTGCTGGGGATCGAACCCAGAATCTCTGGTTCCCTAAGCGAGTCAGTCCTAGCGCTTGTTTGTTTTTGTTCTCTTTGGGTGGTTTTTTTTGTTTTTTTTTTGCTTTATTTGTTGTATTTTATTTTTACCGCATTTACTGCATTGCATATTATTATCATCTGCTACACTGTTCTTCTGTTTGGCGGGTTGGGGGTTCTGAGAGATAAGCCCAATACCCAGGCTTGACTGTACACATAGGATTAGCGTGGAAAGTAGTGTGACTTATGTGGCATTTGGCCAGACGTAGTATACATGAAAACTCCACATCCAGACGAGGTTTTCTTTGGTAATGTTCTATCATGCGCATTGGTGCAGATGATTGAATGTAACTTGGAAAACTGTCAACTCTGGCGGCCATTTCCGAGCACTCAGTAACGGCACTCCTCCCGAGACGTGATAATGGCAGACCAGAAATGGTAAAGCCATTACACATGTCGATCCGAGGACCTAATGCTGGGAACTTGCTATAGGGTTTCCTTTTGGAAAAGAATCAGTGGAAGCACTCCTCGATTGGCGATAGTACTGTACCCCGAGGGATGAATGTACTATTGCTTCTCGACCTCAGTGCCGAAACTGAGGACTTGCCATAGGATGTTTTCTTTTGAGGGGAATCAGTTGAGGCCTCCTCGATTGGTGATGATGCCAAACCAGAAATGGTGAACGTATCATCATTTCTCGACCTGAGAGCCCGTGATATTGAGGATCCTCGGCTTTCTAGTACCCACATGTGAGAGGGCAGGGTGTTTACAGGTTTGCAGGTAACCTTGACCTTCAACATACCCGGTTTTCTGATCAGCAGATTTATCAGTGTGGTATTATGGTTATGTTGGTATTCTGGGTGTTTGGGAAGATCCTTGAGATTATACAGTTGTTCAGTGCAGCAGTTGTCCAGTCTGTGTGGCATCCTTGATCCCATGTGTGCATTTGCATCATCATTTTGCATCCTAACATGTTTATTCATTTTCAGGGCTGCATCCTAACTTTGATTCTGGTTTTTGAAGACTATTAAGGATGAGTACCGAGAATAGAAAGAACATCATAGTGTACAAGTTCCCACCACTTATTCCGGATCCTGTTCACAAGATTGTGTCTATGGCAGAACCTGGGGTATTGGCAGACTTTAGAGGAGAGTATGGAAGAATTCTGAATTTTGCTCGCAACATCACTGAATACGAGTATAGGGCTTTGCACACTCTGGTGCAATTCTATGACCCTCACCTGCGTTGTTTTCTATTCACTGATTATCTTTTGGCTCCGACATTGGAGGAATTTGCTCTCATTTTGGATGTTGCCATTAAAGAAGAGGCTCCTTTCTATCCTTCTAAAGAACTTCCTGATTTGGGAAAGGTTTCTGAGGCTTTGCATTTGGATTTGTCTTTGTTGAAAAACAACGTTGCCAGTAAGGGAGGGTGTAAAGGCTTTCATGTGAAATTTTTGGTAGAACAGGCTGCTGTACATGCTAAGGCTAGATGTTGGTCAGTTTTCAATGCCATCTTAGCTATGTGCATCTATGGAACGGTGTTGTTTCCAAATATTAAGGATTTTGTGGACATGAACGCTGTCCGGATATTTACCATGAAGAATCTGGTACCTACTTTGCTTGGAGATCTGTATCATTCAGTGCATTATAAGAACGAGAAGAGGAGGGGAGGACCCCTTAATTTTTGTTCGCCAGTCTTCTACAAATGGTTTGCTGATCGTCTTCCCAAATCTGGGGCATTTGTAGATACTCAAGGAACATTGGATTGGTCCAAAAGATTAATGGGCTTGAGGGCAGATAATCTGATTTGGGTTAACCGTGACTTGTTGGGCCGAGATATCATGATTAGTTGTGGAGGTCTCCCAAATGTGTCTTTAATAGGAAGGAAAGGGGGGGATTAACTACAACCCTATTCTTGCTATTAGGCAATTCGGGTATGCCTTGAAAGATCCACCAAGAGACGAGGAGGTCCAAGAATCTTTATATCTGAGTGGGGAAATCAATCCAGAACTGTTAAAAGAAGCTACAAATACTTGGGAAAATTGTCATAAGAAAGGGAAGACTTATTTTGGGAAGAGCAACAACAGAACATTTCCTGCGTATGAAGATTGGATTCAAAAAAGGGTAGAGGAGGAGCTTTTTCCATTCTCCAAAGAACCACCATCTTACCCCTTGCTGATTGAGCCTCCTACCACAGTTGAGATAGAGAAGTTTAACAAGTTGTGGGCTGAAAAGGAAAAGCTGCGAAAAGAAAATAGTGAGCTACAAAGAGAGATTTACCAGTTGAAACATGAGCGGGGTGAAGCTGTTCATATCGCCGAGTTGAAGACGGAGCTTCTCGCTAAGGCAGAAAGGGAGCTAGCTGACAAGGTCACATCCAGACAAAGGATGAAGCAAGCTCTAGAGGGTATCACTAAGGTTCTTAAGTCTAAGAAGGAGGAATTGGCCAAGGCTTTGTTGAAAATTCACAGGTTCAATGCTCACCGAGACACTGCAATGGCTGATAATAAGCAAAAGGAAGACGATTATCTAGCTCAGATTGATCAATTGAAGTTAAAGCTCAAGAAAAAAGACACTGAGATCCAATCAGGGGTATTCCAGAGACAAGCAGTCGAGGGTCGACTCAATGAAGCCATTGCCTCCATAGAGGAACTAAAGATCCAAGCGGAAGTGAAGAGACCTAGAAATGAGGGTCCTAGCATGGATGATGTTTCTGGAGAAGATGCTTGGGAGTTGCATTGCCGATACTTGGAAGGGATCATGCATAGGAGAGATGTTCTCATTCAAGAGCTAATTCAGAGACCGAAGCATCCCGACACCAAAAAGTTGTTCAAGGAAATTCAAGACTGGAGCAAAAAGCATAATGGATGGTGGGGATTGGCACTTGTGGACTTTGATGACATGCCGTAGTTTTCTATTTTCTTGAATTTGGATCACCACCAGGCTTGTTGGTTGGGATCTATGATTATCGTGTTTAGACTTATTATTTTGGGTTGTGATTGTTGACAATTGGTTATCCTCTGGTTTTTCTTAATACATGAGCAGAAGTTTCGTTCTATCTTGGTGTTAAACTGGAATTAAGGGGTGGATCACCCTGCGAATATTCAAACATGTTTATTTGCATTTGCATATTCATGATCATTGTGCATAACAGGTGTTCAAGGTTGGTTATTCTTACTCTGATCTAGATTTCTTCAGAATTGCAGACTTAACTCCTCAGGCCATTCAAGAGTGGATCATGGAGCAAATTCAAGCTGAGTTGAGGGAAATGCGAGGCCAGATGGGGCAGTTTATGGGGAATATGCAAACTCTCATGCAAGACCAGAAGATGCTGAGGGAGGAGGTCAATCAGATGAAGATTCAGATGGGTTTGATCATGGATATTTTGAAAACAGTGTTAAAGAATGAAAACAGTCATGTGCTCGCTTCCACGATAGAGGTCATTACTCCTCCCATTTGTTTGGGATTTGATCTAGATCGTGGATTGCCTCATGAATCTCTTCCACAAGCTGAAGTTCCAAAAATTTCCCAACAGCAACCAGGTCTTATCTCCCAAGATAAGCCTAAGAATAAAAAGGGTGCACAGAGACCGAAGCAGTCTGAAAGAGTTTTTCATCCGCTACCTATGCCATATTCTCAGCTATTGCAGCATCTCCTTCAGTTGCAACTGGTACAGAAAAGGACTTTGGCTCCTCTCACTGGTAATCCCCCACCAGGCTACAATGCAAGAGCCCATTGTGATTTCCATTCTGGGGTACCAGGGCATACTTTGGAGAAATGTAGGGCCTTTCAGTACCAAGTCCAGGATTTGATTGATGCAGGGGCAATTGAATTCACATCGGGTGGCGTGAGCATACAAGGTGATTTTACTCAAATTGTCGCAAAGGAAGTGGAGACTCCTCCCCTCTTTGCAGGATCCACCTCATGTCATGGACTTTCTCCACAACCTTTTGCCACAGAAGCTCTACGTCAGCAATCTTTGTTTGTGCCTCAGCCAAATGTGAATAGGGAAGTGCAAGCGCAGGTGAGGCGCCCAAATCAATTGCAGCCGCCAAATCATCAGCAGCAGAGGCAATTTGGACCAAGAAGGCCCAAGAGGATATTTGGTCCTATTCCTATTCCTTATAGTCAGGTGTTTGCTTGCTTGCTCAAGAACTCTCTGATTCAAACGAGGAGTACCACGCCGGTACCGTACCCTATTCCTCTGGACTTTGATATGAATGCTAGGTGCGAGTTCCACTCGGGAAAATTTGGGCATACAATTGATAATTGCGATGCATTCCAACACAAGGTGCAAGACTTGATCGACTCAAAGGTTATCACGCCAGATGGTACCCCTTTGGATTGAAGCTTCTTTATCAGAGTGAGCACTCAAGGCTGCGAAGACATCATCAGAAGCAATAAGTCCAGACGGAGTCAAGTCTCCTCAACAATGGAAATCATCAGTTTCTTTATTGCAAGTTCATATGTAGCTTTCATTTATTTGTTTAAACATTGTCTGCATGTAAAAATTCGTTTGTGTTTGAATGTGGATTTTTAATGCAATGAGTTTGTTTTTCTTGAAGAATTCCATTCGTGTTCACTCATTTTAAATGTTTATATGCACTGCAATACCAACCTTTCTTGTCTAGAACTCTTAAGGGAGGATGACGAAATAAGAGCGCAGATTTCTAATGGTACGCTTTTGGATAAACCCTGCTAAGGATGTACAGGCATTGTTTCCAATTCACAAACACTGGAGAGATAAGGAGATAGACCTTTGTCCACCTCTTTGAGCCTAGTAGTAGGAGTTCTTTCTGGAAACGAAAAACCCTCAATCTTAACCTGGGGCAGGGTAGGTGTCAGTTAGTTTGACCAAGTGTTCAACTCTCATAAGGAGTGTACATCTGAGGATCCATTACCTTCCATTCCACTAGCAAGAGGCTAAGAGGTGTAGAACCACAAGGGTTGCTCCTCACCAACCGAAAAGTGAAACAGTCACAGCCCTTTCAAACAAGTCAGACAAAACAGTGTTACACGACTTGTTCAAAGAAAAAGAGAAAAAGAAAAAGCCTGCTAAGTCGAAAAACTTGAAAGCAAGTGACTTAGGCAAAAGTTAAGGCATCCCGCTGGACTTCAAAATTGAAAACTCAAAAGAGTCAGTCCAGGCAAAATTAGGGAACAAAAAGCAAAAGAATGAGAAAGCGAAAAGCCACAAGGATTACAAAGAAAATATTTTAGCAGAACAAAGTCGTGTGACTACAGACACAAAAGACAAAAAGGGGTGTCTGTTACTCCAAAACCTCATTGGTTGTCGAACCATCAGATGCATGGGTTTCTTTAAGGATCATAAAACCTTTTGAGAGATGAGCGCTTACGCCGAATTAGCTGAACTTAGGACTGGAGAACATCATGGAGAATGGGTGGGCACTAATAAACTTTAATCCTTAAACGTTTCTTTTCTCAAAACCGCGAACCAGGCCACGATACAACCCTCAAAAGTTCTAATTGAAACAGGGTTTATTCCAATGGCGTACTTCATTGAGATAGCGTTCCTGACTCCTATGAGTTGTGCTAATAAGATTTTTTGTTGGAATTGCATGTGTGCATTGTTTTCCATTCAAAAATCAGTGCCGCCAGCTAGTGATTCGTTCACGAGGCTTGGCGACACATTTTTAACAAAACTTCAAGGGTAACACGAGTGTTGCATTAGAATTGTCATTCTCTTAATAAACATTTTCTGCTTGCATGTGTTTGATATCAAAGAAACTTACACGATGAACGACAGTCGAGAAGCTCGATCTCGCCAAATTGAGATGGTGAAATCTCCGAAGGACAATCATGTCAAGGGGTATGTGGCCAAGAGACTGTGCACAGCCTAGGGGGTTCCCGATAAATGGTGATAAGATGCAGCTAATCTGGAGCAGTCACGTTGAAAACTCCCCCTAAAGCAGCCAAACAGGGGCAATCAGGTCGATTTGGTAAATCTCGGTAAGATCAATCAGGGGAAAAGTTCCTTCAAGACTTGGGGCAGGCCACCTCTGGAGCGTGAGAGATTGTCCACTCTTGAAAATGGTTAATTGAAAACACCTCTTCAAAGTTCAGAATACTGGGACAAAGTATTTTCAATTCATTACAAATCCTTTCGAGGTAATGTACTTCATGGATTATGAAGTCTGGGGCAGTTATGTCGAGATCTAATAAATCTCTCCAAGAGTTTGAAGACCCTGGGGCAGTGCGAATGCCCAGTCCTCTATAAAATCCTCTTGAGATGATTTCTTCCATTAGACCTGGTGTTTTGGGGCAAGTGGAAAGTTCAAAGGGCCGTCTATGACCGTAGAGACAGGTCAGGTTGGATGGCAACAGGATTGTACTTCCCCAGCAGTTTGCTCTCCCCAGCATTGAGATTGCACTTTCCTCAGCAGAGCAGACTTTCCCCAGCAGGAGACTCGGGGAAATATTTTCTCTGGATCAAGACGTTATTTCCCCACAGAATCAGGGTGTCCACTTTCCCCAGCCAGTCAGGAAGCGCACTTTCACCGACAACGTTATGTTCTAATCCCCAGCAAGGTGAGGATAAAGTCATTCGCCCCTTCAGCAGGCTAAGTTCAGCAGTATTCCCCAGGCAGGATGGTATTATGGGATGGCATCCCCAGCAGGTTCTAAGCCCATTGGTTATTAGCAATCCTCAGCAACTGACTTCTGGTTCTGTCATTGACATTCATTCTCAACTCCCCCAGCAGAGGAGAAATCTCAGGTTTTGGATGTTACCTTCAGTAGAGGTCACGTGTAATCCCCGGTAGTACGGATGTTCTTTTGGGATTTCATCCCCAACAGAAGTCGTTGATCCAAAGAGTCGGTCAGTGTGATCCTTCTCAGCAGAATTCTTGGATTCAGAGGACAATTTATTTTTGTCATCCCCAGCTGAATTGGTCTCTTCTCTCCAGCATTTATTTTGCTGGAGGGGCCCTTTTGCATATCATCAGCATTTGCATTGCACCCTCAAACGCATAACATTTCCATTTTGTATGGAGCATTACGCCAAAATTCAAACATTTGCATTCGAAGCATAAGCCAGGTTTGATACTTTCTCTGCCAGTTCTCTTTATCAGCAGAGATAGCAATCTTTTGAAGATTTTCTTCGTCAGTTCCCTTTATCAGCAGGGATGGCATTTATTTTGCTAGTTCTCTTTATCAGCAGAGATAGCAATCTCTTGAAGATTTTCTTCGCCAGTTCCCTTTATCAGCAGGGATGGCATTTATTTTGCTAGTTCTCTTTATCAGCAGAGATAGCAATCTTTTGAAGATTTTCTTCGTCAGTTCCCTTTATCAGCAGGGATGGCATTTATTTTACTAGTTCTCTTTATCAGCAGAGATAGCAATCTTTTGAAGATTCTCTTCGCCAGTTCCCTTTATCAGCAGGGATGGCATTTATTTTGCTAGTTCTCTTTATCAGCAGAGATAACAATCTCTTGAAGATTTTCTTCGTCAGTTCCCTTTATCAGCAGGGATGGCATTTATTTTGCTAGTCCTCTTTATCAGCAGAGATAGCAATCTCTTGAAGATTTTCTTCTTCAGTTCCCTTTATCAGCAGGGATGGCATTTATTTTGCTAGTTCTCTTTATCAGCAGAGATAGGAACCTTTTGAATATTTTCTTCGTCAGTTCCCTTTATCAGCAGGGATGGCATATTTCGAGATTCCTTCGTCAGTTCTCTTTATCAGCTGAGATAACATAACCTGGGAGAGTTTGTTTCACTTTATCCCCAGCATAGTTAACACTCGTTTATGTTTATTTCAAGACATTTCAATACATCATCTGTATTGATTTCCAACACTCGTACGTGTTGTGACAAGTGCAACATTTATTGCTTGTTCCCCCAGTGGAGTCGTCCCTCCTTTGAGGATTGCAAATTTCAGGTTTCTTTTGGTATTCAATCCCCGTGAATCCTTTGAATGCATGACAGCCATTGCTATCATACCTTCAGGACCAAGTTGATTGAATAGGGGCAGCTGCAGCACCCCAAAATTTTCTCTCCTTACTTTAGTACTAACTGGCTTATGTTTCATTTCATTTTTGCATTATCATGTGTGCATATCATTGGTTCTTAGCATGGGGTCAAGGTGCTTGAGGCAGTCCAGGAGGAGAAGGTGTTCTTCAAGGGTCAAGTTTCATACCATTTATCAAGAATCAAGGGTTGGTACAAAAGTTACTAAATTTGGAAAATGACCTATAATGAGAAGTTTCCATTTTTGGCAAGTTTGTACACCACAATCAACTTGACTTTTCATCATCAAAGATGCTTCAAATGAATTTTCCTCAAGCATGAAAGTTGAAGATATTTTTCTCCCCTTTCCAACAAGTACTAGATGGTCTCCATATCATTTGTGAAACTCAAGTTATGATCAAAAGAAGGCAAAGTGGTTTTTAGGGTTTCCTTATGGTCCCATTTTCACAACTTTTGTATTTTGGAACATATGGACCTATAATTGGTTCCATTGGTTCAAGGCACATTCTAACATCAAAGTACATTCCATAAGGATCATTTTTGGCCTTTGAATCAAGTGGATCCATGGCTTATCACTTATTTCCCATTATGCAAGATTGCAAGATCATTGAAAATGCATAAACCAAGACATCTCAAGGCCCAAATTCCATACAGGTGTGATTAGCAATTGACAAGTAAGTGATCCATCATAAAAGGCCTGGGTGTACATGCATGGAGGAGGGTGTATAACTCAAAGTGCAAATTTCCAAAATGACCCAAAGCTCATTAACCAAGGAATGAATAAGACCTAATTGCTAATCAGTGGAATAACCTAATGTATTTAAGCTAACTCATGCACTCATTGGAGAGGAGGCACGTTATTTTGTGGAGAATCCAAGTGTGAACCCTAAAAAATTCTCTTCATCGAATCTCATCATCCACTAGGGTTTTTCAAAAACTTCTTTCACAACCTTCTTCCTGGGGTTCCATATAGCACGAAGCAACCACCATTTGAAGCTAACAACAAGGGTACGGATTGCTTAATCTCAAGTTAGTGATAATTTGCATGCTCTCTAAACTCAACTTTTTGATGCGTATAATAATCTATGACACTCACTGATGACTCTGATGTGTTTTGTTTTGAGTTTGGACGTATATATTGGTTGTTTTGTGAGTTTTAAGTTTTGGGTCCAAACTTTCTTTCGTGCGATTTGCCTTGTATGTTGTTTGTTTGTGAAAAATAGCATGATATTCTTAATCATCATGTTTTTCTGATCAATTTAGTGTACTCGTATGTGATTTCTGGGGATTTTGGGGGTGATGGTCGCCGGAGAAGACGACCGGAGCTAGAGCTCCGGCGTCTGGTTTTGATCTCCAGCCAGCTAGGGTTCCAAGGTAGGGGATGAAATCCAACCGTCCATTTGCTTGATCGTGTGGTCCACATTGTGCCACATTATTTAAATTTTGTTTTTATTTTTTGGTTTGTGTGTGTGCCATTCCATGCTAACTGCCATGTTCCTTAAATCTAAACTGTCCATCATGTTAAATTTTGATTAATCTGGGACATTGATTGAATCCATTGGCTATTATATTGACAACGCATTAATGATATCATGTGCTTGTCACGTGGTTTTTTATTTTATTCGGAGTAATTTGGTGTGGGTGCGTGTATCATTATTATGGTGTGTCTTGAATCTGAGCCCCTTATCATAATTACTTGTGTATTGGTTGGCTTATTATCAAGCGTTAGATTGATCAGAGGGTTGACATTGAGTCTGACCGTTGACTGGGTTGCATGGTGTTTCTCTTTTTATTTTTTATTCTTTCGCTGATGGACTTTATGTTTGGGCTTGCTTTTGGCACCCCCTTTGGGCCCATGTTTATGTTTCAACGTGCACTTGTTGCTGGTTGCACCCCCACTTGTTTTTATTTTTCATTTATTTTATTTAATTGCATTATTTCATTTTTAATTTTTAAAAATAAATAATTGCATCCAAAAATTACCAAAAAATTCATGAATCATGTTTAGAGTTTTATAAAATTTTCCCAAATTTTATTTTCTTATTTTATTTTATTTTTAGCATCTGAAGTAATTATTTGTTTATTTTATATGCATACTCTAACTTGTTTATTTTATTTCTCATAGTCTAGGAAACCTTTTGAGTCCATTCTTTTTGCATTGTTTCACCAACATATTGAAGTTCAATAAAACATTTTTCTCATATTTTTAAAATCATTTCATATTGCATTTTAGTCCTTTTCTTTTGTATATTGAACCATGTTGCCTACTTGATCTTTGCATATTTGTTTGAGTGACCTATCTTATGAATTTTGGCATGAGATTTTGACATGTTGTTTGCCACTGGTTGAGGTGTTTTGAGTTTTAATCTGGTAATTTTAGAAGATGTTTTGCTAATTGTTTGATTGCTCTTTATTTGAGGTCTTCTTTTATGCATATATTTGATCATGTCTGAATACTTGTTTAAGAAGGCACTTGTGCCATCATTTGGGATTGCTTCTTTGACTTCATGAACCATGTTTGAATTGTTATAGGTCACTTGATTGCCATTATAGGTCATTGGTGTGAGGTTTTTGCAAACTTTGTGCACATGTTCAATGCTTGGTTTACATGCCTTTTCTTTGACTTATCTTCTCACCTCATCTCATCTATGCTTACTCATGACTTATGCTTGGTTTATGTATGCCATGACATTTCATTCATTTACACTTCATTTGATGTATGTTTATGACTTTGGAGGTTTGCATTCATATCATATGTCATTCATGTTTCATCTTGCATACTTGAACATGTTTCACCTATATGATTCCTTCTTCTTCTATTGAGGTTTGATGTTTGGATATCTGTTTGCATGTCTCATGTGACATTTGCATAGCATGTTTAGGCACATGTTTAGGTCATCCACATTCTGACTTGGATGACTTTAATTTGGTTTGTAACCATTTCTCTTTGGTTTGTGACTTGCTCGGGTTTCATTTGTCTTATTGTCACTTATGTCTGTTTTGCACTAACCTTTTATGCAGAGGCCGAGGTAAGTTATTTGAGGATGTGGATAGTTATCCATGTTCACCCTCACTCTTTCTTTCTCTCATCTTTTCTTTTCTTTAGGCTTAGGTTGTTGTCAAACCTCCCCTTAGGGCCACCTTTGCATGATAACATTAGGATAGAATCCCCTTAGTGTTTTTCTTTTCTTTTGAGTCCCTCTTCTCATCTCATAACATCTCTAAGATACTTAATAAGGTCAACTTGCCTTGCACACAAGCCTTAAACATAGGAAATGAAGATTGAGGGGTCCCCCTTCTCTCTTCTAGAGTGTTGAGCATACGTCCCATTGGGGACGACCATGCGACGCATTCATTCCCGTGTCATAGACTTTGGTTCAAGTTGAGTTATGAACTAACTCAAGTCACTTCTGCCCTAAAAAATACAAAAAAAATTTCAAATCATGTTTGTCCTTCGAGATTGTCAAACTAAAGGCTATTTTAAAAAAGGGCATGTTACTTTCCGTCTGAGTCGCAAACAGGTATCAACCCTAACTGTCGGACGCGAACTTAACGTCGCTCATAAAAAACACAAAAATAACTTGGTCCGAACTACGTTGACTCTGAATTCCCTATTGCACAAAGGGGGTACGTAGGCCTAGGATGACGACATCCTACCGAGTCCGTCTTTGTTTTCCCCTTCCCCGTTTCAGTACAGCCATAGATGTTAGGATAACTCACCCTTAGATTAGATAAAGGACGTGGATCCCATCGAGTACGATGGACGCGTGAGGTGCTAGTACCTTCCCCTCGCGTAACCGACTCCCGAACCCAGGCTATGGTTGCGATGACCATTCCTTTCCCTCTTCTTTAGGTTTTTGCGGTGTTCCCTTTCCCTCTCTTGGGATAAATATACACGGCTGGCGACTCTGTGTTCCGCGCCACTCTCGCGTTTGTACCTGGATGAAAATCCTGGGAGCGACAGATCCAAATATGAAAATTGTGCATTTTCAGATGAGGAACACAATGGCAATACCCAATTTTATTAAAATTAATTGAATTAGAACATATCAGAACAATGGCATGAACTCAATGAAATTCTATACACGAGTTGTAAACAACAATTGATTGAGGGTAAATGATCTACAAACATCCAGAAACACAATGGTAACGAGAAAACATGTTTATGATGCATGATTCATTGAGTTTGAGAGTTCAAGTTTTACCTCTGCAAGTGAGAATCGAATTCTGGTTTGGAGGTGTTACAGATGAGTTCCAATGATTTGGACAACTTCCTTGTACCTCATAGGATGTGTTTGAATGCTTGGATTGATTTGAAATGAGCTGGAACTGGTTGTGGCACCCTAACTGCAACTCTTCTAAAAGCTTGAGCAAATAGATGGTAATTTTGCAAATAGCTGGAACTGGTTTATGACTTCTCTCCCCTAGAAAGACGCCATGCAAAGAAATTCTCATCCCCAGCGGAATCGCTGTGACCAGAATTCATTCCCCCAACCGATGAAGTGATTCCTGGCAGATTTATTATTCTTCAAGTCCAATTTATTTTTGGCAAGCTTGACAATTCGAAGCAGACGGATTGTTCATTCATTCTCCAGTGGAGAGGTTATCCTTTCAGGAGTCTCCAAAGTCAAATCATTGGTCTTTGCTCCTCAGCAGAGTCAGCAGAGATGTCTGACACAGATGCAGAGAGTAATACAATTTTGCAAATTCTAACAGTCCAACAGTGGATTGGCAAAAGTCCATCTAAGGGTGGCATATTCTAAAAAGTCCAACAGTGGATTGGCAAAAGTCCGTCTTCGGGTGGCAAAAGTCCAACAGTGGATTGGCAAAAGTCCGTCTTCGGGTGGCAAAAGTCCAACAGTGGATTGGCAAAAGTCCATCTTCGGGTGGCAAAGCAGCTAAAAGTCCAACAGTGGATTGGCAAAAGTCCATCTAAGGGTGGCATATTCTAAAAGTCCAACAGTGGATTGGCAAAAGTCCGTCTTCGGGTGGCAAAAGTCCAACAGTGGATTGGCAAAAGTCCGTCTTCGGGTGGCAAAAGTCCAACAGTGGATTGGCGAAAGGTCCATCTAAGGGTGGCATATTCCAAAAGTCCAACAGTGGATTGGCAAAAGTCCATCTTCGGGTGGCAAAGCAGCTAAAAGTCCAACAGTGGATTGGCGAAAGGCCCATCTAAGGGTGGCATATTCCAAAAGTCCAACAGTGGATTGGCAAAAGTCCGTCTTCGGGTGGCAAAAGTCCAACAGTGGATTGGCAAAAGTCCGTCTTCGGGTGGCAAAAGTCCAACAGTGGATTGGCAAAAGTCCGTCTTCGGGTGGCACGAAGCTGCAAAGTCCACCAGTAGCGTGGCAAGCCAGTAGTCGTATGGCGTCGTTCAAAAAGACATTTCTAAAGTCCACCAGAAGCGTGGCAGGCCAGTAGTCGTCTGGAATTGCATAAAAGACATTATTAAAGTCCACCAGCAGTGTGGCAAGCCAGTAGTCGTCTGGCGTCATTCAAAAGACAGTTTTCTCCGACAATGTGTCATTGAAGATTCAAGCCAGCAATGTCGTGGAAGTTTCTTCTTCGTCATCCAGAGCAAATTTTTGGTTATATTTGGTATTCAATCACTATATACCTTGAAAGTCCGAAAGCAATTGCTTTCGGGCATTCAGGTCTACAGCGCTTGAATAGGGGCAGCTGTAATACCCCAAAATTTTCTCTCCCCTTTTGGCATCATAGCATGGCATTATCATTTATCATGTCATATCCATCTCATTAGCATTGCATTGCATTTAACATAGAAAAATGAAGCATGGCATCCTTCTTACCATCAGGGCATGTGGTCAGGTGGGAGATGGATAATCAAGGAATCATTCAAAGCACAAAAAGGTCAATCAAGTTTCCTCAAGGCAAGCCAAGAGGTCTTTCATGTCTCATACCATCTCAATGGATCATCCACAACCTCAAGGATGAGAGATTCAATGGGAGATTGAAGCACTACATCTTTCACTATGCAAGAGGTTCAAAAATTGAAGGAAAACCCTCAAAATAGATAGCTCATTGATCCAAAATCATCCTCAAATGGTATATCTCATCATCCTTTAAGAGGATACACAACATACTCTGAGGAATTTGAAATTGAAGACTGCACATTTTTCTTCTAGGAGGTGGGCACCAAAACTAGGGTTTCCCATTAAATCAGGGAATCTTTGATTTTTTGGACAAAACTTGATGTCATGGTATTCTACATGTTCTTAAGTGTATGTGTATGGAAAATTGCATCTCAATTGGTTTTAGAAGTGGTTCAATTGGAATAAAGATCAAGAATCAGAGAAATTGGGGCAAAGTCAAATAATCAGAGGAAAAAGTCAACTCTTGACTTTTTGAGCCCAAAATCATGAAATTCATGTTACATATGTCCAATGTACAAAATTTGGTCAAGAAATTCCAAAGGAATCATAAAAAATCAAGATGTGTAAAGTTGCCATTTTTGGGTGAAGTAGGGTTACTAAAAATAGCAAGTTTTGGCCATTTTGCATCAGAGTTTGAGCCAAGGCCATTTAAAATTGGAGCACCAAATGAAAATTCCACTCGGCCACAACAAAAGGTCTTGCTTTAAGCTTCAAATCCATGTGTAGAACATCTCAATTGGATAAATATTGAGGGAGATATGATGGATCAAAGTTGGAAGAAAGTAGGCCAAAACTAGGTCATGACCAAGAATTTTCAGGTCACGCGCGTGTCATTTCTACAAACAGTTGGTGTGCCATATATTCGCCTATTTTTTCTCATGGTTAAAGGCCTCAAATGAAAAACTTGTCAACATCAATATTGTTCCTTGCAATGCCCTCTTCAATGTTCATGTTGGGCAAAATCTCATCTGATCAAGTTATGATGGAGAAATAGTGGCCTCAAGTCATGGTAATCATGCTGAAAATCCAGGTGCCAAGATGCCTTGTCAACCAACCAGTTGCCACGCCCTTCTATCAGTTCCAAATGTGGATGTTATAAGTCATTTTGCAACTTATTTCAAGCCTCATTTCAATTCATTTTTCATACCAAACATGTTCTACTATGATCCCTCTTTCTAATGATCACAAAGCCTCATCAAATTATTCACAATACATGGAGAATTTCCTTCTCAAACTTGCTTGTTTTCATTGGTTCCAACTGTCATAAAATCAGAAAAAACAAGTGTTGTTGTTGTTGTTATTTCAAAGTGTATGCACATATCCCACACCTTATGACACTTTGCCTTTTCAGAACTAACATTGTCCTTGCTTGCACGTGCTGCTCAGGCTCATTACATGGAAGTGGAAAGAATGAAACTTGTAGAGCAAGTTTATGTTGCTGCAGCTCACACACGAGTTTACCACCACCACTGATCCTTTGTAATCCACCCTAGCTCGCCATAGATCATCATCACTATATCACAGCTCGTCCCCTAACTAACTTGACTCAGTTAGTTAGGATGGACTCACCTAAATCACTTCAACTCAGTTAACCAACTCAGGTTAACCATGGTTAGTTCACACTATAAATCAAATCCTCACTCTCAATTTTGTTTTTCAGCTTCATTTTTTCACTCTCCCTCTCCAATACTTCAAACTTTTTCTCTCAATCTCTTTGTTTTCTCTCTGACTGCACTCCATTTTCACCATCTCCTTTCACATTTCGCCTCCATCATCTTCATTGTTTCATTCTGGATCAAGAATAAGAGCATACACATCCAAGTAATCAAGTTCAGTTTCAAGAGATTGGAATTTTCAGTGTGATTCTCTGCACGATTTCAAGATTCTCAAGCCTTTATTTGGCCAAGAGTAGCTCAAAGAAGAAGCACGATTCTCTGGTTTTTTGTTTAACTCCAGTTTGCAGCATTTTCAGGTTTCATCATCTCAAACTTTTCTGGCATGATTTAGAGTTTGTTTAGCTTATTTTGTTGATATGAGCTCGCTAGGAGCATTTGAACTCTGGCTAGTTGATAGAGCTTCTTAGAAGCCTAGATCCAAAACTTAGGGCATGATTTAAGCTCCTCTGTTCTCTATGTGTGTGCTTGGTATGTGAAAAACAATTGTGAATTCTTAATCTACGTGAGCTCAGCTTCATTTTGGTATAGTATTTGTGCATTTCTGGGACATGTGAGAGTTGCAGACGGTGGTGCGTGGCCGGAGAAGGTGACCGGAGGTCCCTCTCCGGCCGGTGATCATGTGTTAGGGTTTGGTTTGCAGTTTTAATCAGGACCGTGGATTTACTTGCATCGTGTGGTGTAGGATTGGCCAACACATTAAAAAAGGGCGTGCATGTCATGTGCCATTTTTCTGATTCACTTAAAAGTGATGTGATGCATTGCATGGTAGTTAAGATGCACATTCATGAATGCGCGTTGGATGTAATTACCTTGACTTGTTTCTTGACTTGACTTAATCTGATGGTTGTTATTACTTTGACTATTGTTGACTGAAGTGCATGGTTGTTAGTGTGTTCTGAGCGCTTAGTGGACTTAGCCAGAATGCTATTCGCACCTCCCGGTTTTAAGGCCCAAATGATTTGAACTGCATAATTGCTATGTTCACACCTCCCCTTCCCTTTACATTTCATTTTATTTTTCTATTTTTTATACACGTTTACTTTTTAATTTTTAAAAATATCAAACCTCATCATAAAATTCCACAAAAATTTATGAGCATCATTAAAACATTTAGAAAATTTTTCATGATTTTATTTTCTGATTTTATGACCTTTTTGCCCCTGTTCCATAATTTTCTTTGAATTTCTTTGGTGTGTATTCTTAATATGATACATGATATTGTTTAATTTTGTTCTTGACCATAAAAAATTGTTTTGATGCTCTTCTTTTTGCATTGAGTCATTATCATCTTGAGGTATGTTAAGTGATTTTTATTTGATTTTTTAGGTCAGTTTTATGGGATGTTTGGTGTTCACTTTTGTGCTACTTTGTATGATATGTCTATGTGACCTAAGTGCATTGCTTGACATCATTTTGCCTTGGTTCCTTGCATGCTACTTTGATATGTGATTCATCTCTGATTAGTGAACTTCAATACCATATTTTCATAATTTTCATGAGGCCATTTGATTTTTGTTTGATGCATTTCATTTAAAGCATTATAACATGTCATATCATTGTAATCTTTGGTGCATGTTTTTTGTGTATACTTGCATGATCATTTGCATATTTGGTGAACCATTCACTTGACATTATAGGTCATTGGTACATATTATATGTCATCCTTGCATGTTGACTTTCATTTAAACCTTGTGCACCTTTAACATGTTGTGTTTGTACTTGTGTTCTCTTTTGGAACTTCCATTTCAATTCTACTTCTTCTATCACTTCTTAAATGCCTTGATGTGCTTCATGAATACTTGTGAGATGTTTGTGAATCATTTTTCATTTCATTTCAATTCTGATCCATGGATTGCATGTTCCATTTGTGCATATTTCTTCTTTTCTCTTTCATCTTTCATTCTTCCTTTTCTTATGATATCATGTTCTAATGTCATGGAGGATGTTTGTTGCCTATCCACTTGAGTTTGGTTGATAATGACCATTTGTTCCCATATGATGTACATTCTGGTTGTGGCCCTAAGATTTGTTTTCTCATTTAATTCTTTTGAATTTTATGATGCATTACATGTTCTTTTACTTCTTATACTTCTTATACTTGTTTACTAACCATGTAGGGGCTTTGGTAAGTTTCAATTGAGTGTGGATAAGGAATCCACATTCAACTTCTATCCTTTATCTTTTACAATTCCATTTTATGTTTTGTTAAGCACTTATGTGCTTTCTTTTAATAACTCATTACTTTCCCTTTTTGAATTACAATTCATCTTCTACTTTGGAAGTGAATTGTTTAATTCTTTCTTTCTTTAGACTTTAGGTTTCAAACCACACAAACCATTAGGATCACTCCCTTTAATCTTCAATTAGGATTGAGTCTTAGTCCATATAGGTTTTACCTTTTCTCCTCTCTTGAGTCTCTCTTCTCATCTCTCAAAGAAAATTCAAAACATATAATAAAGGTAGACACTTATTGCATTTAGGCCTTTCATATAAAGAAAAGATTATAAGGGGTCTTCTCTTATAATCTTAGAATGTGTAGCATATAGCCCATCTTGGGTCAATGTGTTAAACATTTGATCTTGTATGAGGGACTTAAATGCAATACTTGTTGAAGGTACAAATAATAAAAAACACTTCTTCATTTCATAATCAACAAAAACACTTAATAAACACAAGTATGCTAGTGTGTTTGAACCTTGACAATTGGAACTAAGTGTGGGGGTCTTCTTCACTCTTAGTGTGCTTTCTTACCCATTCCATCTTGGAATGTGAGAATGTACACATTCCAATGACCAAGATTCAGATACACTATCATATGCAAATAAATGGAAAAAACTCTTAAAAGACAAAAACAAACAATAACGTCTTTTCCTTCGGGAATTCTTTTCTCACCTCATTCACTTTTAGCGTACGAACGCGCTTCTACTCGTTCTCTTGCAAGATGGTAACGCACTCGGACCAGCGAGCCTGCAACACCTGAGCTAGAACATAAGTCGTTCCCTAAAATACAAACAATCCATCCCCAGTGAGGGGAACTACGTCGCTCTGATTCTCATGCTCCCGATGAGATACGTAGGCAGTGGGGTAGGGCCCATGCGAGCACTTCTTTTATTTTCCCTACATTTGTTTCTCGTTCCTTTTCCATTCTCTCTCCTTTCTTTCTTTCAGTTCCTTTTCCAGTATCATTTTCTATCACCCTTTGATTGAGACAAGCAAGCGTGGATCCCATCGGGTACGATGGACGCGAGGGGGTGCTAACACCTTCCTCTCGCGTAACCGACTCCCGAACCCATTTCTTTTGGTCGCGAGACCATGCTCTATCCTTTCCTTCAGGTTTATGCGGTGTTTCCTTTCCCTCTCATGGGATAAATACACATTGTTGGCGACTCTGTTTTGGTGCCATTTTCGCGTTTGTACTAGGATGAAAATCCCGGGAGCGACAGCTGGCGACTCTGCTGGGGAATGGTTGACCTATTGCTGGTCCATCCTAAGCGAGTCAATCCTAGCGCTTGTTTGTTTTTTCATTGGGTTTTTACTGTTGTGCTATATGTTGCTGTTTATTTATTTTACTGCATTTACTGCATTTTAGCATTACATATCATATGTGTTGCACTGCTTTGTCTGTTTGGCGGGATGGGATTTCTGAGAGATAAGCCCATTACACAGGCTTGAGTCTACACTTAGAATTAGAGTGGAGAGTAGTGGGACCTACGTGCCGTTTGGAGTGCGTTGGGTGGTCACGAAATTCACAGCTGGACGAGGCTATCTTGGGACATGTCGTGGCATGCGCATCTTGCGTATTCCAGGATGTAGATCTAGAGAGCTGTCGACTCTAGTGACCGATCATGAGGACCTTAGTGGAAACATCCCTCTTTAGCGGTGACAATGGCAGACCACATTCTGTGGCAAACCCATTCACACCCAAGGGCCCACTTTGGAACTTGCATAGGATGACTTTTATTTTCTAAGGGGAGTCAGTGGACGACCTCTTTGATTGGCATAGCATTGTATCCTACGGGCTGAATGTGCTATGGCTTCTCAAACCTCCGAAGCTGACAAGCCTTGTTTTCTAAGAACCACATGTGAGCATGGGCGGGATGTTTACAGGTTTGCAGGAAACCCAGCCTCCTACATACCTTACTTGTGATTCTATGAGGATTTCAGCCATTGTATCCTATGACAGTGATTTAAGTGTTCATCTCAGATATTGCCAGATTCAGTACAGAGACACAGTGCACACAGTTCAATACAGACACAGACACTTGATTACCTGATCACATGCCCTTTTGCATTGCATTATCATATCATAACAGTTATGTTTGTCATTTTCAGGCGCATAATACATTTCTGATTCCAATCCATGGGTTCAACAGAGATCGCTGCCGAGAGAAAGAACAATGTGTCTTACAAGTTTCCAGATCCTGTCTTGGATTCATTGCTCAAAGTTATAGATATGGCTGGTCCGGGTATTCTTGATAGGTTTCAGAAGAGCTACGGGAATTTGGTTGGGATGGTCCGTACAATCACCAAGTATGAACATGATGCTTTGCACACTCTGCTGCAGTTCTACGAGCCTTCGTTGAGGTGCTTTCTTTTTTCAGATTACATTTTGATGCCAACACTGGAAGAATTCTCATTTATTTTGGGAATTCCGATCGCGTCGGCAATACCATTCTTCTCTGGTAGTTCTCCCAGCGTAAAAGAAATTGCTGCTGCTTTACAAATGGATCAGGCAGTGATAAAGAGTGGTGTGAGCAGTAAAAATGGAGTTAGCGGATTTCATTTAGAATTTCTGTCTGGACAGGCCCAAGAGGCTGCAAGTGCTAAAAATTGGACGGTTTACAATTCCATTCTGGCTCTCTGCATATATGGCCTAGTTTTCTTTCCCAATCAGCAAGACTTTGTGGATATGCAAGCGACAAGAGTTTTCGTTCTTAAAAATCCAGTCCCTACTTTGTTAGGAGATTTTTATCATTCCGTGCACTATAAGAATGAGAAAAGGAGGGGAGGATCTGTTAGTTGTTGTGCTCCACTGCTGAGTCATTGGTTTTTCAAACATTTGCCTCAGACAGGTGCCTTTGTGGAAACCAAAGATGTGGCGAAATGGTCTAAACGATTGATGAGTTTAACTGCTGATAACATTGTATGGTTTGACCACCGGTTATTGAGAACAGAGCTTGTCACAAGATGCGGAAATTTTCCAAATGTGCCTTTGATTGGCAGAAAAGGAGGGATCAATTATAATCCAGTTTTGGCCATCCGACAGTTTGGGTATGCTTCCAGGGATCCTCCTACAGAGCAAGATGTGGAAGAATCTTTATTTTTTACAGGAACCAAAGATGCGAAGGTGGTAGAAGTAGTGAATGCTTGGAAAGATAAGCACAAAATTGGAAAAGCAGTTTTTGGAAAAGGAGATTGTAGATCTTATCCTGAATATGACAGGTGGATTGAGACGAAAGTAAAGGAATTGCTTTTACCCTTTTCAAGGGGACCTCTTTTATGTTCAATACAGCCAGAACAACCCACTATGGTGGCTATTGAAGAATGTGAGAAGTGGAAGAAAATGGTCAGAGAGTTGCAGATAGAGAATTCTGGAATGAGTAGATGTCTTCAGAAAGCTCTAGCTGACAACAAAGAGTTGGAAAAGAGAGCCTTGAAAGCGGAAAAAACCTTGGCTGACAAAGAGGAAGATTTTGATGACCGAGCTCGGTACTTTCGGAAACTTACTTTGGGAGCAGATGACACTAGTCAGGCTCACAAGATCACAAAACAGGCTTTAGCCCGAAGCAAGGATTCATTAGCTCAACTTCGTCAAGCTTGGGATGAAGTCAGAATTGAAAATGCCGAGTTAAAGGATCAGTCGAAGACTAAAGACGAGGAGCTTAAAAAGGCACATGAGCAGAGGAGAAAGTATCGGGAAAGTCTCGATAAAAGTCAAGAACAGTTAGAAGAAGTTAGAAGCCAGTTGAAGAATACCAAGAAAGAGCTTGAAGAAGCCATGATAGAAAGAGAGATACTCAAGACGCAAGCGGGCATAAAGAGACACAAAGGAGTGCATGATGACGAAGCTCTTATGCTGCATATGGGTTCTTTAACTGAAGCTCTTGAGAAAAGGGATGTCTTGATCAAAGAAATGATTGAAAAGCCGAATCACCAGCGTACCCGTATACTTTTTGAGGAGATCAAATACTCAAGTGATAAGCTGAAGGATGTGGAATTGTCAGACTGATGTTCTTTTCCTTATATTTTGTTGTTAATGGTTACCATCAGGCTTGTTGATGGATCCATTTTTCCTTATATTGCATTTGCGGATGAGCCTTTCTTAAATGTACTTGAATACTTTGTTGAATGAGTATGAGCAGTTTTATTCAGAATTATTCCTTATCGGATAGTTGCACACAAGCACATGACCACGGCACGTCTCTCTATATCACGATTTCTGGTCTTCAGATTTCTGTGGTTGGATTGGAATCAGGGTGTAAAACACTTTGGAAATGATAAGCATAACATTGCATGGCATTGCATAACATTCTGCATTTTTGTTACTTGCTTTTCAGGTACTCGTTGCAGGGACTCTAACCTTTATTTGGTTTTCAGGCAGTATAGCGGAGAGTCATATTCACCGATATTCGACGCGAAGGAATCAAGTAAGAATCATGGATCAAGTGCAAAGTGATTTGGCTGAAATGAGGGCGCGTATGGACCAGTTCATGACCCTCATGACTGGCATGGCGCAAAATCAGGAGAGATTGAGACTTCTGGTCGAGCGTCCAGACAATGGGCCCGAAGGTGATCAGCATGACAATTCACAGGGACATGGCATTCCTCCTCCCGGTGGCAACCCTCCTCCTGGTGGTAACAATCGGGGTAATGGAAATGGTAGGCATGCTGGTGTTACTCTTGAAGATACTCTGGAAGACCAATTTACTCTATTAGATGCTGATGTGGGTAATCAAGGTGATCGAAGGTATGAGGAGTTAGCAGAAAAGATCAGGGCCATAGAATGCAAGAACTCTATGGGTATTGATGTTACCAGCTTGGGGCTGGTCTCAGGAGTCAGAATTCCCCCTAAATTTAAGCCTCCCACTTTTGATAAGTATCACGGCAATGCGTGTCCCCAAACGCATCTTCAAGCTTACTTTGGGAAGATTTCAGCCCATACGGATGACGAGAAGCTATGGATGCACTATTTTCAGGACAGTCTGGCTGGGGCGTCCTTGACCTGGTATATGAAGTTGAATAGAGCTGCTGTGAAGAATTGGAAAGATCTGGCAGAAGCGTTCCTGAAGCAATACCAGTATAATATTGACATGGCGCCCAACCGCACTCAATTGCAGGGGTTGTCACAAAATGCCAAGGAGAGTTTCAAAGAATATGCACAGAGGTGGAGGGAAATGGCTGCCCAGGTTCAACCTCCCTTGTCAGACAGAGAAATGGCAGATATGTTCATGGGCACCTTGCAAGGGGCCTATCTTGATAGATTAGCTGCTTGTCCGTCAACTGGATTTGCTGATATTGTGATTGCGGGAGAAAGAATAGAAAGTCTGTTAAAGCTTGGAAAGATCCAGGATGTGAGTGGGGCTGGCTCTTCGGGGACGAAGAAACCGTTTGCTAGTAACCAGAAAAGAAGAGAAGGTGATACGAATGTTGTGTTTAGAGGACGAGGCAGAGGGCGTTCTCAAGCTTATTATCAGGTAGATGCTGTAACAATCCCCACACCGTCTGTTCAGAAACAACAACCCCAACAACAGGTTCAACAGCAACAACCTTTTTTCCAGCAAAGGTCTAGGCAGAGGGATCGTAAGATGGATCCTCTCCCTATGACTTATGCCGCGTTGTTGCCCCGGCTACTCGAGTTAAAGTTGGTAGAACTTCGTACTATGAAAGCTCCGGTTGCTGGAAACCTGCCACCTAACTTCGATGCTAATGCTCGTTGTGAGTTCCACTCAGGTGCTCAGGGGCACTCCATTGAAAAATGCTGGGCTTTCCATCATAAAGTACAAGATTTGATTGATGCTAAAGCCATCAATTTCTCTCCCGCTCCTAATATTACTCAGCATCCCATGCCTGATCATAGTGCAGCCAATGTATATGCTATTGAAGACGGGAGGAGATTGAATTTGGTGGTAGACATACATCAGGTGAGAACTTCTTTGTTGTTGGTAAAAGATCGTTTACTGAAGGGACAGGTGTTCCCGGGCTGTAATCAAGATTGCTCTGAGTGTATGAATCAGGAGAACGGCTGTGATAAGTTGAAGATGGGTTTACAGAATCTGATCGATGAAGGATGTCTACAGTTCGACAGAGTCGTGAAAGACACTGATGAGATATCAACCGTGACCATCTATTACACTCCCGCTGAGATTCAAATGCCGGTCAGTGCAGTTCCCGTGGCGAGTGTTGCGCCAGAAAGGCCCAGTCCTGTCACTATAACGGTGCCAGGACCAATTCCGTTCACGTCCACGAAGGCTATCCCATGGCACTATGGGGCAGATGTATATTACGAAGGTAAAAAGCAAGAAGTTGAGTCGTCAGTCAGCCCAAATATTGATAATGTAGGGGGTGTAGGGGGCTTTACAAGGAGTGGAAGGTTGTTCGCTCCCCAAACCTTGAGAAGCGATAAGGAGGTAGAAGCTGCAGCAAAGGCTAAGGGTAAACAGGTGGTTGAAAGTGCGCCTACACCTGAAGCAGAGACAAAGATTACTTTTGATAAGGAAATGGAAGAATTTATGAAGATAATCAAGAAAAGCGATTATAAGATTGTGGACCAACTGAATCAGACCCCTTCAAAGATTTCAATCTTGTCACTATTGATGTGCTCTGATGCGCACCGGCAGGCGTTGTTAAAAGTATTGAAGAGTGCATACGTGCCACAAGAAATTACTGTTAATCAGCTCGAGGGCGTAATCTCCAATGTTAACGTTAGCCATGGCTTGGGCTTTACAAGTAGAGATTTGACTGTTGAAGGAAGAAATCATAATAAGGCTTTGCATATCACGATGGAGTGTAAGGGCGCAGTGTTATCTCATGTACTGGTAGACACTGGTTCATCACTCAATGTCTTGCCCAAGAAGGCATTAATGAAGCTGGAAGTTGATGGTTTGATCTTAAGGCCTAGTGAATTGGTGGTCAGAGCATTCGATGGAACTAGACGATCTGTGTTTGGTGAGGTGGAATTGCCCGTACAAATTGGACCACAGGTGTTCAAATCCACGTTCCATGTAATGGACATACAACCTGCATATAGCTGCCTATTGGGGCGCCCTTGGATTCACGGAGCCGGGGCTGTTACTTCTACTCTACATCAAAAGCTGAAGTATGAGTTTGAAGGGCAGGTTGTGACAGTGTGCGGGGAAGAAGACATCTTTGTGAGTCACTTGTCCACGTTCAAGTACATTGAAATGGATGGGGAAATTCATGAGATGTTGTGCCAATCATTTGAAGCAGTCAATATTGACGATGCACCTGAGTCTTCTTCTGTACCAGTTGGGGCCGGTACCTCCATTTCATCTTACAAACAAGCTGTCGAAGTCGTCAGGGCAGGCAACGCCCAAGGTTGGGGCAGGTTGATAGAGACCCCAATGAAGGAAGACAAATTTGGTATTGGTTATCATCCCTCTACAACTTCATATGCGGGGAGCAGGGGACCCATTACTTTCAATAGTGGGGGAATTATCTACACGGACCAGTCTTGTGCAGCCACAGAGGATAGTGTTGACAGTGATTGTGACCTGGACAACTGGGTACGCCCTCATGTTCCGGGACAACAAGTGCAGAACTGGTTCGTTGAAGAAGTCATCCGGGTTACTCTTCAGACAGAGTAATTTTTCTTTGTTTTTTCTAACCATAATGCATGTCAAAGTCTTGCGCTCTGCCCAAGGCGTATAGATTCATTTGTAGGGCCACCATGGTTGCATTTGCAATGTTTAATCATTAATAAAGGACGTTTTGTAATCAAATTTTGTTCTCTGTCTTTCAGTTTTTATTTTTGCACAAAAAAAAATAATAAAATGGCAATGTTTCATTTTCTTTTGTTTTGCTTAAAAATAAATTCTAAAATAAGGCATGAACCCGTTCGTGCAGACTTGATCCTCCGGATACCACTGATAACGATTTTGATATGGCCATGTATGACTTTGACAATCCGATTTATCAAGCCGAAGAAGGGGATGAGAAAGATTGTGAACTTTCTGAAGAACTGGTCAGATTGTTGAAACAAGAGGAAAGGGTCATCCAGCCTCATCAGGAGACTGTAGAAATCATCAATATTGGTACCAAGGACGCCAAGAAAGAGATCAGGATTGGTGCCAGCTTGCAAGCAGATGTGAAGCAAACTTTGACGGAAATGTTGCGCGAGTATGTTGACATTTTCGCCTGGTCGTATCAAGACATGCCGGGGTTGGATACAGATATTGTCGTGCACGGGCTGCCATTAAGAGAAGAATGTCCGCCAGTCAAGCAGAAACTTCGTCGGACTCACCCCGACATGGCTTTAAAGATTAAGGAGGAAGTCCAGAAGCAGTGGGATGCTGGTTTTCTTGCTGTGACAAAGTATCCTCCGTGGGTAGCCAACATCGTGCCAGTACCGAAGAAAGATGGAAAAGTGAGAATGTGTGTGGATTATCGAGATCTTAATAAAGCTAGCCCGAAAGATGATTTTCCACTACCTCATATTGATGTGCTGGTCGATAATACAGCTCAATTTTCAGTGTTCTCCTTTATGGACGGGTTCTCCGGGTACAACCAGATCAAGATGGCACCTGAAGATATGGAGAAGACCACGTTCATTACTCCGTGGGGTACATATTGTTATAAAGTAATGCCTTTTGGGTTGAAAAATGCAGGGGCAACGTACCAGCGGGCGATGGTGACATTGTTTCATGACTTGATTCATAAGGAGATCGAATGTTATGTAGATGATATGATTGCCAAGTCGAGAACAGAAGAGGAACATCTGATTAACCTGAAAAAGCTGTTTGAAAGGTTGAAAAAGTTCCGTCTGAGATTAAATCCAAACAAGTGCACGTTTGGGGTGCGTTCTGGAAAGTTACTGGGTTTCATTGTGAGCGAAAGAGGAATCGAGGTTGATCCTGCCAAGGTGAAAGCAATACAAGAAATGCCTGAACCGAGAACAGAAAAAGAGGTTCGTGGTTTCTTGGGTAGATTGAACTACATTGCAAGGTTCATATCTCACCTAACAGCCACGTGTGAACCAATATTTAAATTGTTAAGGAAAGATCAAACGGTCAGGTGGAATGACGATTGCCAATTGGCATTCGATAAGATAAAAGAATACTTGCAGGAACCTCCGATTCTAATGCCTCCAGTTGAAGGGAGGCCACTGATAATGTATCTGACAGTGCTTGAAGGTTCCATGGGTTGTGTTCTCGGTCAACATGATGAGACAGGTAGGAAGGAGCATGCTATTTACTACCTGAGCAAAAAGTTCAATGATTGTGAGTCCCGATACTCAATGCTTGAAAAGACATGCTGTGCGCTTGCATGGGCCGCTAAGCGATTGAGGCAATATATGGTTAGGCACACGACTTTGTTGATTTCAAAAATGGATCCTATCAAGTACATTTTCGAGAAACCAGCATTGACAGGCAGAGTTGCACGGTGGCAAATGGTCTTGACGGAGTATGACATTCAGTACACTTCACAAAAGGCCATCAAAGGAAGTATCTTGTCCGACTATCTTGCGCAACAGCCGATTGATGATTACCAACCCATGAAATTTGACTTCCCTGATGAGGACATCATGTTTCTCAAAGCTAAAGACTGCGAGGAACCACTTCCGGAGGAGGGGCCAGACCCTGAATCCAAATGGAGTCTGATGTTTGATGGGGCTGTCAATATGAATGGATGCGGAGTTGGAGCAGTTCTTATCACGCCGGAAGGTGTTCATATGCCTTTCACTGCACGAATAACTTTCGGATGCACCAACAATGAAGCAGAGTACGAAGCTTGTATAATGGGGATCGAGGAGGCGGTTAATCTACGGATTAAGACCCTTGATATATTCGGTGATTCAGCTTTGGTAATCAATCAAGTGAAAGGGAGTTGGTACACGCACCAAGCAAATCTAGTGCCGTATAGAGATTATACGAGGAGATTGCTGACATTTTTCACAACAGTGAAACTGTACCATATTCCTCGAGATGAGAATAGGTTCGCTGATGCCTTGGCCACTTTGTCTTCCATGATCAAGGTGCAAGGATGGAACCATGTGCCTAAGATTGAGGTATCCCGCCTTGACAGACCAGCATTTGTGTTTGCGGTCGATGCAGCGTCTGATGACAAGCCATGGTTTTATGACATTAAGTGTTTCTTGAAAAGTCAAGAGTAGCCGCCCGGGGCATCGTCCAAAGACAGGAAGACGTTGAGAAGGTTAGCCGGTAGTTTCTTCTTGAACAAAGATGGCGTGCTGTATAAAAGAAATTTTGACACGGTCCTGCTTAGATGTGTGGATAGACATGAAGAAGACTTGTTGATGATTGAAGTGCACGAAGGCTCTTTCGGTACCCATGCTGGAGGGCATGCAATGGCTAAAAAGTTGTTAAGGTCGGGATATTATTGGTTGACTATGGAGTCAGATTGTTGCAAATATGCCCGCAAATGCCATAAATGCCAGATCTACGCAGATAAAGTGCATGTACCTCCAAATCCGTTGAGTATCATGTCGTCGCCTTGGCCGTTTGCCATGTGGGGCATTGATATGATTGGAAAGATTGAGCCTACAGCTTCTAATGGTCATCGTTTCATCTTGGTGGCAATTGATTATTTCACCAAATGGGTTGAAGCTGCATCCTATGCCAATGTTACAAAACAAGTGGTAGCTCGTTTCTTAAAACGGGATATCATTTGCCGATATGGAGTTCCCGAAAGAATAATTACTGATAATGGTTCTAATTTGAATAATAAGATGATGGCTGAGTTATGCCGGGACTTCAAAATCGAACATCACAATTCTTCTCCGTACCGCCCAAAGATGAATGGCGCGGTCGAAGCGGCCAACAAAAATATCAAGAAGATTGTGCAGAAGATGGTTGTCACGTACAAAGATTGGCATGAGATGTTACCAGTTGCTTTGCATGGGTATCGAACGTCGGTACGCACGTCCACTGGGGCAACTCCATTCTCACTTGTATATGGTATGGAGGCAGTGCTACCGGTTGAAGTAGAGATTCCGTCCCTCAGAGTTATGATGGATGTTAAGCTAGATGAAGCTGAATGGGTACGAGCCAGATTTGATCAGCTGAGCCTTATTGAGGAAAAGCGATTGGCGGCTGTATGTCATGGGTAACTATATCAGCGCAGAATGAAACAGGCATTTGACCAGAAGGTGCGTCCTCGGGTTTATAAAGTCGGAGATGTGGTACTCAAAAGGATCCTTCCTCCCAATACAGATCACAGGGGCAAATGGACTCCTAACTATGAAGGTCCATTCGTGGTTAAAAAGATCTTTTCAGGCGGAGCCTTATTGCTTACAACCATGGATGGCGAAGACTTTTCATCCCCTGTCAACTCAGACGTAGTCAAAAAATACTTCGCATGAATAAGACCCGCTGGATAATAAAAATAAAAAAATCCAGGCAAAAAAGGGCATCCCGGCGAACCAAAAACAGAATAAGGTTCGGGCAAAAATTAGGGATATAATTGAAAAAATTTGTACACCCGGTAAGTTGAAAACCCGAAAGGGCAACTTAGGCAAAAAAGGGTATCCTGGCGGATCGAAAACCTGAAAGGGCGGTCCACACAAAAGAGGGATTTAAGCGAATGACTATGGTCTGAGTTATCTATCCCCCATTACCGTTTGAACAACTGACGTTCTGAAGGATAGGAATCGGTCTGATCATTCCTCAGAAGGCAAGGTCGGGGAGTTTTGAAGACATACTGGTCATAACAGAATGGAAACTCAGTGGAATTCCGTTTTCACATTGCCATTAGGATAGTTTCTTTTCTCAATTTTCAGCGATCACCTCTTTCCAGGGATTGCTTCCGGATGTAATTGCCTATTCTGGGCTCTCAGTCAATAAATTGAATTTCAATAAAAAGCTTTCTATTTTTGTTTTATTGCTTTGTTTGCAAAAACGTCCTAATTTTTGATAAAACATTGCATTTGAAAACATGGCAGCCTTGCAATAACATGCGCAGAAAAAACATTTGAAATTACTTCGAATGTTGAATACTCCCGGATGGTGGATTCTAGCCACGCAATATTCGGGGCATGTGGTCATATTCTTTTGTTGCAGGTAGCAGGTGCAGATGATTTTAAGCACAAGACTAGCAATAAATCACCCCACGCAAAAGACTGGGACAATTATGGGTAAGGAGATCGGCGTTCATCGTTCGGTCGACGATTGTTCATAACGGGTCGATATCAGTGAATTAAGTTCAACTGGGTACCGTTGCATCTTATTAAGTCGTTTCTCTTATTCAGTCCTTCCAACAGCTACAAGCTTTTCTATGTCGATAACGGTCACAGGTTCCCCAAAGGAGGGGTCTCGTCGACACCGAAACTGATGGTTATCCCCAGCGAAGTCACAAGAGTTTGAAGAGGCTAGATCTTCTGTAAAATCCTCTTATGACATCCTCTTCGGGGACGAATTGTTGTTTTGTCCAAGCATGGGGCATGATTGTTTCCCCATCATGAAGTGTTGGTCATCCCCAGTATAGTTTGAGGACAGTTGGTCTTCTGTAAAATCCTCTCAAAAGGCTTTCCCCAGCACGAGACGTTTTAAAGCAGTTTCCGCCAGCAGAGTTTGTTATAAACTCGTCATCCCTAACGGAATTGTTTAAAGGGAAGCTCGCCTAACATGGGGCATTGTGGTACTTATCCTAAGCTTGACAGTCATATTCTTCAGCAGAATACTGTGGATTTGCTTTGGGTTTCCCCAACAGATCTCTAAGGACTCTTTCCTAGCAAGTTGCAGTGGAATGTTCTAACCAGGATTTTCATATCCCTGGTAGAGTAGCCCTGATACCCAGCAAGATCGTATCTCTGGTCATGGTATCCCCACAGAGGTCAGCATCGAATCTTGTCAGCAACTCCCAGCTGAGTTGTTGTTCTTCCCGCAGAGGTTATCAGATCGACAGAATCTATTCCTCAACAAGGATGGTACAGCCTTTCCCCAGCCGGGTCAGAAGGTGGATGACCCCTACAAAGGGTCTTGGATTGGATAGATCCCCAAGCAGAGTTTTTATGACTTCTCTCCCCTAGAAAGACGCCATGCAAAGAAATTCTCATCCCCAGCGGAATCGCTGTGACCAGAATTCATTCCCCCAACCGATGAAGTGATTCCTGGCAGATTTATTATTCTTCAAGTCCAATTTATTTTTGGCAAGCTTGACAATTCGAAGCAGACGGATTGTTCATTCATTCTCCAGTGGAGAGGTTATCCTTTCAGGAGTCTCCAAAGTCAAATCATTGGTCTTTGCTCCTCAGCAGAGTCAGCAGAGATGTCTGACACAGATGCAGAGAGTAATACAATTTTGCAAATTCTAAAAGTCCAACAGTGGATTGGCAAAAGTCCATCTAAGGGTGGCATATTCTAAAAAGTCCAACAGTGGATTGGCAAAAGTCCGTCTTCGGGTGGCAAAAGTCCAACAGTGGATTGGCAAAAGTCCGTCTTCGGGTGGCAAAAGTCCAACAGTGGATTGGCAAAAGTCCATCTTCGGGTGGCAAAGCAGCTAAAAGTCCAACAGTGGATTGGCAAAAGTCCATCTAAGGGTGGCATATTCTAAAAGTCCAACAGTGGATTGGCAAAAGTCCGTCTTCGGGTGGCAAAAGTCCAACAGTGGATTGGCAAAAGTCCGTCTTCGGGTGGCAAAAGTCCAACAGTGGATTGGCGAAAGGTCCATCTAAGGGTGGCATATTCCAAAAGTCCAACAGTGGATTGGCAAAAGTCCATCTTCGGGTGGCAAAGCAGCTAAAAGTCCAACAGTGGATTGGCGAAAGGCCCATCTAAGGGTGGCATATTCCAAAAGTCCAACAGTGGATTGGCAAAAGTCCGTCTTCGGGTGGCAAAAGTCCAACAGTGGATTGGCAAAAGTCCGTCTTCGGGTGGCAAAAGTCCAACAGTGGATTGGCAAAAGTCCGTCTTCGGGTGGCACGAAGCTGCAAAGTCCACCAGTAGCGTGGCAAGCCAGTAGTCGTCTGGCGTCGTTCAAAAAGACATTTCTAAAGTCCACCAGTAGCGTGGCAGGCCAGTAGTCGTCTGGAATTGCATAAAAGACATTATTAAAGTCCACCAGCAGTGTGGCAAGCCAGTAGTCGTCTGGCGTCATTCAAAAGACAGTTTTCTCCGACAATGTGTCATTGAAGATTCAAGCCAGCAATGTCGTGGAAGTTTCTTCTTCGTCATCCAGAGCAAATTTTTGGTTATATTTGGTATTCAATCACTATATACCTTGAAAGTCCGAAAGCAATTGCTTTCGGGCATTCAGGTCTACAGCGCTTGAATAGGGGCAGCTGTAATACCCCAAAATTTGCTCTCCCCTTTTGGCATCATAGCATGGCATTATCATTTATCATGTCATATCCATCTCATTAGCATTGCATTGCATTTAACATAGAAAAATGAAGCATGGCATCCTTCTTACCATCAGGGCATGTGGTCAGGTGGGAGATGGACAATCAAGGAATCATTCAAAGCACAAAAAGGTCAATCAAGTTTCCTCAAGGCAAGCCAAGAGGTCTTTCATGTCTCATACCATCTCAATGGATCATCCACAACCTCAAGGATGAGAGATTCAATGGGAGATTGAAGCACTACGTCTTTCACTATGCAAGAGGTTCAAAAATTGAAGGAAAACCCTCAAAATAGATAGCTCATTGATCCAAAATCATCCTCAAATGGTATATCTCATCATCCTTTAAGAGGATACACAACATACTCTGAGGAATTTGAAATTGAAGACTGCACATTTTTCTTCTAGGAGGTGGGCACCAAAACTAGGGTTTCCCATTAAATCAGGGAATCTTTGATTTTTTGGACAAAACTTGATGTCATGGTATTCTACATGTTCTTAAGTGTATGTGTATGGAAAATTGCATCTCAATTGGTTTTAGAAGTGGTTCAATTGGAATAAAGATCAAGAATCAGAGAAATTGGGGCAAAGTCAAATAATCAGAGGAAAAAGTCAACTCTTGACTTTTTGAGCCCAAAATCATGAAATTCATGTTACATATGTCCAATGTACAAAATTTGGTCAAGAAATTCCAAAGGAATCATAAAAAATCAAGATGTGGAAAGTTGCCATTTTTGGGTGAAGTAGGGTTACTAAAAATAGCAAGTTTTGGCCATTTTGCATCAGAGTTTGAGCCAAGGCCATTTAAAATTGGAGCACTAAATGAAAATTCCACTCGGCCACAACAAAAGGTCTTGCTTTAAGCTTCAAATCCATGTGTAGAACATCTCAATTGGATAAATATTGAGGGAGATATGATGGATCAAAGTTGGAAGAAAGTAGGCCAAAACTAGGTCATGACCAAGAATTTTCAGGTCACGCGCGTGTCATTTCTACAAACAGTTGGTGTGCCATATATTCGCCTATTTTTTCTCATGGTTAAAGGCCTCAAATGAAAAACTTGTCAACATCAATATTGTTCCTTGCAATGCCCTCTTCAATGTTCATGTTGGGCAAAATCTCATCTGATCAAGTTATGATGGAGAAATAGTGGCCTCAAGTCATGGTAATCATGCTGAAAATCCAGGTGCCAAGATGCCTTGTCAACCAACCAGTTGCCACGCCCTTCTATCAGTTCCAAATGTGGATGTTATAAGTCATTTTGCAACTTATTTCAAGCCTCATTTCAATTCATTTTTCATACCAAACATGTTCTACTATGATCCCTCTTTCTAATGATCACAAAGCCTCATCAAATTATTCACAATACATGGAGAATTTCCTTCTCAAACTTGCTTGTTTTCATTGGTTCCAACTGTCATAAAATCAGAAAAAACAAGTGTTGTTGTTGTTGTTATTTCAAAGTGTATGCACATATCCCACACCTTATGACACTTTGCCTTTTCAGAACTAACATTGTCCTTGCTTGCACGTGCTGCTCAGGCTCATTACATGGAAGTGGAAAGAATGAAACTTGTAGAGCAAGTTTATGTTGCTGCAGCTCACACACGAGTTTACCACCACCACTGATCCTTTGTAATCCACCCTAGCTCGCCATAGATCATCATCACTATATCACAGCTCGTCCCCTAACTAACTTGACTCAGTTAGTTAGGATGGACTCACCTAAATCACTTCAACTCAGTTAACCAACTCAGGTTAACCATGGTTAGCTCACACTATAAATCAAATCCTCACTCTCAATTTTGTTTTTCAGCTTCATTTTTTCACTCTCCCTCTCCAATACTTCAAACTTTTTCTCTCAATCTCTTTGTTTTCTCTCTGACTGCACTCCATTTTCACCATCTCCTTTCACATTTCGCCTCCATCATCTTCATTGTTTCATTCTGGATCAAGAATAAGAGCATACACATCCAAGTAATCAAGTTCAGTTTCAAGAGATTGGAATTTTCAGTGTGATTCTCTGCACGATTTCAAGATTCTCAAGCCTTTATTTGGCCAAGAGTAGCTCAAAGAAGAAGCACGATTCTCTGGTTTTTTGTTTAACTCCAGTTTGCAGCATTTTCAGGTTTCATCATCTCAAACTTTTCTGGCATGATTTAGAGTTTGTTTAGCTTATTTTGTTGATATGAGCTCGCTAGGAGCATTTGAACTCTGGCTAGTTGATAGAGCTTCTTAGAAGCCTAGATCCAAAACTTAGGGCATGATTTAAGCTCCTCTGTTCTCTATGTGTGTGCTTGGTATGTGAAAAACAATTGTGAATTCTTAATCTACGTGAGCTCAGCTTCATTTTGGTATAGTATTTGTGCATTTCTGGGACATGTGAGAGTTGCAGACGGTGGTGCGTGGCCGGAGAAGGTGACCGGAGGTCCCTCTCCGGCCGGTGATCATGTGTTAGGGTTTGGTTTGCAGTTTTAATCAGGACCGTGGATTTACTTGCATCGTGTGGTGTAGGATTGGCCAACACATTAAAAAAGGGCGTGCATGTCATGTGCCATTTTTCTGATTCACTTAAAAGTGATGTGATGCATTGCATGGTAGTTAAGATGCACATTCATGAATGCGCGTTGGATGTAATTACCTTGACTTGTTTCTTGACTTGACTTAATCTGATGGTTGTTATTACTTTGACTATTGTTGACTGAAGTGCATGGTTGTTAGTGTGTTCTGAGCGCTTAGTGGACTTAGCCAGAATGCTATTCGCACCTCCCGGTTTTAAGGCCCAAATGATTTGAACTGCATAATTGCTATGTTCACACCTCCCCTTCCCTTTACATTTCATTTTATTTTTCTATTTTTTATACACGTTTACTTTTTAATTTTTAAAAATATCAAACCTCATCATAAAATTCCACAAAAATTTATGAGCATCATTAAAACATTTAGAAAATTTTTCATGATTTTATTTTCTGATTTTATGACCTTTTTGCCCCTGTTCCATAATTTTCTTTGAATTTCTTTGGTGTGTATTCTTAATATGATACATGATATTGTTTAATTTTGTTCTTGACCATAAAAAATTGTTTTGATGCTCTTCTTTTTGCATTGAGTCATTATCATCTTGAGGTATGTTAAGTGATTTTTATTTGATTTTTTAGGTCAGTTTTATGGGATGTTTGGTGTTCACTTTTGTGCTACTTTGTATGATATGTCTATGTGACCTAAGTGCATTGCTTGACATCATTTTGCCTTGGTTCCTTGCATGCTACTTTGATATGTGATTCATCTCTGATTAGTGAACTTCAATACCATATTTTCATAATTTTCATGAGGCCATTTGATTTTTGTTTGATGCATTTCATTTAAAGCATTATAACATGTCATATCATTGTAATCTTTGGTGCATGTTTTTTGTGTATACTTGCATGATCATTTGCATATTTGGTGAACCATTCACTTGACATTATAGGTCATTGGTACATATTATATGTCATCCTTGCATGTTGACTTTCATTTAAACCTTGTGCACCTTTAACATGTTGTGTTTGTACTTGTGTTCTCTTTTGGAACTTCCATTTCAATTCTACTTCTTCTATCACTTCTTAAATGCCTTGATGTGCTTCATGAATACTTGTGAGATGTTTGTGAATCATTTTTCATTTCATTTCAATTCTGATCCATGGATTGCATGTTCCATTTGTGCATATTTCTTCTTTTCTCTTTCATCTTTCATTCTTCCTTTTCTTATGATATCATGTTCTAATGTCATGGAGGATGTTTGTTGCCTATCCACTTGAGTTTGGTTGATAATGACCATTTGTTCCCATATGATGTACATTCTGGTTGTGGCCCTAAGATTTGTTTTCTCATTTAATTCTTTTGAATTTTATGATGCATTACATGTTCTTTTACTTCTTATACTTCTTATACTTGTTTACTAACCATGTAGGGGCTTTGGTAAGTTTCAATTGAGTGTGGATAAGGAATCCACATTCAACTTCTATCCTTTATCTTTTACAATTCCATTTTATGTTTTGTTAAGCACTTATGTGCTTTCTTTTAATAACTCATTACTTTCCCTTTTTGAATTACAATTCATCTTCTACTTTGGAAGTGAATTGTTTAATTCTTTCTTTCTTTAGACTTTAGGTTTCAAACCACACAAACCATTAGGATCACTCCCTTTAATCTTCAATTAGGATTGAGTCTTAGTCCATATAGGTTTTACCTTTTCTCCTCTCTTGAGTCTCTCTTCTCATCTCTCAAAGAAAATTCAAAACATATAATAAAGGTAGACACTTATTGCATTTAGGCCTTTCATATAAAGAAAAGATTATAAGGGGTCTTCTCTTATAATCTTAGAATGTGTAGCATATAGCCCATCTTGGGTCAATGTGTTAAACATTTGATCTTGTATGAGGGACTTAAATGCAATACTTGTTGAAGGTACAAATAATAAAAAACACTTCTTCATTTCATAATCAACAAAAACACTTAATAAACACAAGTATGCTAGTGTGTTTGAACCTTGACAATTGGAACTAAGTGTGGGGGTCTTCTTCACTCTTAGTGTGCTTTCTTACCCATTCCATCTTGGAATGTGAGAATGTACACATTCCAATGACCAAGATTCAGATACACTATCATATGCAAATAAATGGAAAAAACTCTTAAAAGACAAAAACAAACAATAACGTCTTTTCCTTCGGGAATTCTTTTCTCACCTCATTCACTTTTAGCGTACGAACGCGCTTCTACTCGTTCTCTTGCAAGATGGTAACGCACTCGGACCAGCGAGCCTGCAACACCTGAGCTAGAACATAAGTCGTTCCCTAAAATACAAACAATCCATCCCCAGTGAGGGGAACTACGTCGCTCTGATTCTCATGCTCCCGATGAGATACGTAGGCAGTGGGGTAGGGCCCATGCTAGCACTTCTTTTATTTTCCCTACATTTGTTTCTCGTTCCTTTTCCATTCTCTCTCCTTTCTTTCTTTCAGTTCCTTTTCCAGTATCATTTTCTATCACCCTTTGATTGAGACAAGCAAGCGTGGATCCCATCGGGTACGATGGACGCGAGGGGGTGCTAACACCTTCCTCTCGCGTAACCGACTCCCGAACCCATTTCTTTTGGTCGCGAGACCATGCTCTATCCTTTCCTTCAGGTTTATGCGGTGTTTCCTTTCCCTCTCATGGGATAAATACACATTGCTGGCGACTCTGTTTTGGTGCCATTTTCGCGTTTGTACTAGGATGAAAATCCCGGGAGCGACATTCTAGATGTTGTTTTAGTGTTTGATCAGCTCACATATGATGTTTGTGAGGTGTGTGTGTGATTGGTTTGGTTGGAAACACACTCTAACTGAAAACTCAATAGTAACTTGCATTAGAAGGTATTTTTGGAGTGAAAGTTGTGATTCTGAGAAAGGCATCTGCTTAGGACCTTTGGTGTACTTAATTTGAGCACAAATGAGCTCTATTTATAGTAGAGCAAATTTGTTTTGGCATCAATAGTGTTTGGAAGCTTGGATCAGATTGTATTGAATGCCTTGGTTCTTTGGTCAAGGGTCTCCTCTAGCCATTGACTTGTGCCAAACTTTGCAGGTTTAGATCCTCTGTTGTATGAGCTTATCTTAACTCATTTGGTTGATCATGAACTGATACATGCCAGCTCTATGCATCCATTGAATGTCTCAAAACAAAATTGGAGTCTTGAGGCATCTTTAGCTTTTTAGGGGTGGCACACCTACATGTAGTTACAAAGACTTGGAAGGCTTATGGATTAGTTTTTGTCCCTTGGTTGTTCCCCCTTGAGGTGTGCAGATGGATAACCATGTTTGAATTTGCCCAAATTGATCA
Source organism: Lathyrus tuberosus (assembly GCA_022829125.1). Lineage (NCBI taxonomy): Eukaryota > Viridiplantae > Streptophyta > Magnoliopsida > Fabales > Fabaceae > Lathyrus > Lathyrus tuberosus. The sequence goes on along the minus strand of JALAZF010000055.1, from coordinate 12,974,338 downwards.
ATTCGAGCACTAAGGCACAAATCTACCTTGCAAAAACAGTTTGCAGCAAGGCATATTCCAGTTGTCATAACCTCTAGCTCAGGTGGAGTTTGATGGAGTTCTTGGACATTTTGGAAAGCTGACATATCCTATTTCAACATGATGTCCAACTTTGGTTTTGAATCAACTTGAATTACAATGAAAAATGCCTCTACATTTTGGAAAAATAAGGCAGATTCTGGCTTAGTGAAAATTTCACTAAGTGTTGGAAAAATGTCATTTTCATGTTTTTTGTGATTTTGCTCAAACAATAACTCAAAATCCATGATGATTTGGAATGAGGTCTAGTTGACATATTTGAAGTATGTAACATGAACTTCAATCTGAGCTCTGAATGGGAGAAAAAGGCCTTAGGGTTTGGGAGATATGGCCTTGCAAAGTTGGTACCCTGGCCACTTTGTTTCATAACTTAGACAAATTCTAAATTTTTTATGGTTACCCCTTTAACAAGTTAACTCATTTTATTTGATTTTTCTTTATGAATGATGATTCAAATCACATATTAACATTTTTTTAGGGTTAAGGAACCTTGGTTGACCAAAAATCCAAAAAGTAAAACTTGGATTTTTGTACAGTTGACTTTTTCATCAGATGAAATTTTGACTTTGTGATCCCTTTGTGAAATCAATCCTTGGACTTAATTATACTTCATGGGTGGACTCCAAGGGTATTTAGGGATGTCTTGGACCCCTCCCCAAGGTTTGAGGTCAAGGGTAGGTCAACAGTCAAGGATAGGGTTGACTTTTTCCATCAGAAACCCTAATTTGTTATCAGATGGTTTTGAGTTCTTGTGGCTTATGATTTGAGCTCTTTGAGTCAATCAAATCTTGTAAATATGTCAATATGATGTATTTGAGGTCTTTGAAGTTCATTTTGAAGCTTCAAGCCATGCCTCACTTCACAAGTTAACTCAAGGGTTGAATTAGGTCAAAACCCTAATTCTTGATTATTTTTTATAGATGGACCTTCAAGGTGATTTTGCCATTGTGGATGGGCTATTGAGATCCTTTTGAGCTTATAGGACCATACATTGAGGCATTGGCTCATGGCTAGAAGAAAATTCTCATCGGGAAGCCTCAGTCGACCAAAACCCTAATTTGGTGACACATGCGATCTTGAGGCTTGATCCACTTGGTATATTGCAACCTTATGTTTAATTCTTGATGTGGGAGACCTCTTGGTCCTCCATGGATGTTTGAGAGGTTAGAAAAGTTGAAGATCATGTCCTTCCTTGATTGATCCTTTGTATAAGTGCTCTGAGAGCCCTAATTCTTGATTGTAGTGAATGCTCAACAATCCTTGAGGAGATTGATGAGGCATGAAGGTTCCTCCATATTGTGATGATGATTTGCACAATGATGGGAAATCTTGGTGGTCAAAATTTGGGGTATGACAATAGTCCCTATTGAACATTCTAAAATTGATGGTGCCAGAAGTGCGGGACAGATCATAGGAATACTGAAAAGTGCTTAAAAATTCTTAAGTTAATCTAGTGTAAATGGGTGAGCGAGAGAGCAAAAGTAAGACAAACCTAGATTGGCCAGCATCCAGTTTATGCTATCAAACAGCCCCAAAGCATGAACATTATCAACGTGGGCGTATCTAGTTGCTACAACGGGTCTCTTACAAAGTTTGTGGAAGACGGTTCGTTGATGCTCACCAACGATTCCTTCCGCGAACTCGATTCCCATGTAATCGATTTCACGAGCGACTCTTGGAGGCATTCTGGAAATTTTGAAAAAGATTGAGGGAGTTTGGAAGATTAAAAATGGTGAGTAAGAGAGGAGTTTAAGAGTGGTGGTGATAATGGAGTTAGAATGAAAGTTTGTGGTATTTATAGATAAAAAAAAGGTATGTGAATGGTTGGGGGTTAGGATAAAGATTAATGGGAGTTATTTTCGGTGGTTATTGAGAAGTTTGGGAATTTGAAAAGATTTTGTTGGGAAACCGAGCAAAGATGGCAAAAGAAAACGCGCAGAACTTCTGCTCGTTCCGTTTCCATGGCGAACGCAATTAAGCACATGGTGAATGCCATGTGTTTAAACGTTGGAATTTTGAAAATACGAACTGATGGAGAACGCCGCCTAGCAATGGCGAACGCCATTTAGCTAAATTGCACAGATTTCAAATTAAGGCTCAGAACCAAGAAGTTATTGTTTTTATTATATTAAACAAGTATATTATAAAGAGCTAGCTGAGCAGAATTTAAACTTTGAGAATAAAAGATGCATAAACGTAAAAAATATAGAATACTAGGAACATAGATAAATGACATAAAAGGGAATCACATTAATTAATAACAAAAGGAGCATGTCTTCACCGATAAATCGACAATACAGTCAATTAAGAACAACAACAGAAAGAAATACAATAATAACTAAAACAATCCAAAACATAAAAACAACGAAACACCATCGGTACAACTCATCAATCATCTATTAAAGTGCCGACTAAATGAATGGACTTACTAAACCAGATGATCGAACTACTCATTGGCAACATCCATAAAACCAATGAGATCTCCTCGGATGGAAGTAATCTCATTCCTAACAGTCTCTACTTCAGATTGCAAAGCACCAATAGCAGCAACATAGTCTACACGAGCTCCAGAGACATGAGAAGTGGCATCAGGGGAATAACATCAGGGACTTCATACGTTTGAGGACTATAAGGTGGTGTAGGTGATTCACTCTGTTTCTCTAAGTTGTACAACTAGTTATTCCTATTGTGCGCATTGGCCCTCTCATGGTTAGGTAAGATGAAGTTGTGGACCACTTTGTTATCAATTAAGAACTCAAATTTGACTGGTCCTAAGTTTGCTAAAATACCACGGTTGAAGCAAAAATTCAAATGCATGGGACGGATGCCTCCATAGGCATGAATACAGTTAAGTTGGTATCGTAATCCTATAACCTCTGCAATCATGGTGACTAATCCTCCAGCGAGAATAGCACCATGGGTCTCATGTGCAATACGGTTCAGATTTGCTAACATAAAGGAGGCGGCATTCACAGGCCTTCCATGTGAAGCACAGTACATAATAAACAGTTCGTCCTTAGAAACAGAAGTGACATTTTCCTCCTTACAAAACAACGTGTGTGCCAGAATCTTATAAAAATACCTTAAGGCCGGATTGTGGATATTTTCTGAGAACATGGTGTGAGGTTTAAAGTGGTATTATCGGTTATGGTTCCCCAGAAATAATTAAGGTTGAGGTCGGTGAAGGCGTCATCAGGTGTCAGGGAATGGGCATTAGGTTCATTCGAGAATCCCAATAGGTCAGCCATTTCATGATGGGTAAAGCAGTATTTTGTTTCGAACAACCTGAAAGTGGCTAAACCTTGGCCAAAACCGAGATCTTGGTTAGGGTCATAATAAAGTGAGCTAAGGAACTGAAGGGTAAGCATGCGGAAAGGAGTAAATCTCCTCCTCACACCAAAATTCACCCAACCTATTTGGTTGAGCAGATACATAACACTGTCCCTGAGTCCTAAGGTGGTCAAAGTAAGTCCATCTGGGTAAATAGGTAGTGGCAATTCCGTCTGAGCCAGGACGTCAAATCGGTGTCTCTGAGCTTCATTCCTAAACACAATCTTCACATCATCATTAGGCTCCATACTCTAAGTCAATGACAGTTATCCTAAGCTAAGTTATCGTAAAATTATACAAAGATTATACTATCAATGAATTGTACCGTGGAAGGTGTCAAAATAGAAATAATAATAATAATAATAGTAATACTCATAATAATAATAATAATAATAATAATTATAGTAATAATAGTAATAGAAATAACAGTAACGATAACAAAACACAAAAATAGATAATTATGGCAGCAACCAATAAAGATAATAAGTAAATTCTAAAGGTCGTGGGTTGCCTCCCATGCAACGCTTGTTTAATGTCTGTAGCTCGACATCAGGTCTGAGTCGAACTAATCCTACGAAAGAATGGGCAGCTTCTCTAATTTATAGCTTATGCAAAAATCCTTGTTTTTAATGTTATGGTAATGCTCAAGTCTCAGCCCATTCACAATAAACGTCTCATCATATTTTCCTCTAATTTCTACGCCACCGATTTGGAGAACTCTTATAACCTCGAAGGGGCCTGACCATATGGAACGAAGTTTTCCAGGAAATAGCTTAAGTCGAGAGATAAAAAGGAGAACTATGTCACCCTTGTTGAATTCTCGCCTAGCTATTCGTTTATCATGCCACTGTTTGGTTCTTTCCTTGTAAAAATCTGGGCATTTTTGTATGCGTCTAATCTAAGTTCCAAACAGTGTAATTCATATTCTGGATATCCCAGAATAGTTCATGGATATCTAACAGTGTAGTTCATGGATATCCAGAATTCTCTTCTCTCTTGCCACTGTGTAATTCATATTCAGGGTCTTAATGGCCCAATAAGCTTTATGCTCAAGTTCTACAAGTAGGTGACATGATTTGCCATAAACTAGTTTGACTGGGGTGGTTCCTATCGGAGTTTTATAAGCTGTCATATAAGCCCACAGAGCTTCACGAAATTTCGCAGACCAATCCTTCCTAGAGGTCGCAACTGTTTTTTCTAATATCTGCTTGATCTCTTTATTAGAAACCTCAACTTGTCCACTCATTTGGGGGTGATATGGTGTTGCTACTCGATATCGTACTCCATACTTAAGCAATAATTTCTCAAAGATATTTGAGATAAAATGGGATCCACCGTCGCTAATGACAACTCTCGGCACACCGAATCTAGGAAAAATTATATTCTTGAAGAGTCTGATGACTACTCGTGCATCATTGGTAGGAGAAGCTATTGCTTCGATCCACTTCGACACATAATCTACTGCGACGAGTATGTATTTGTTGCCAAAAGAAGATGGAAAAGGGCCCATGAAATCTATACCCCAAACATCAAAGACTTCTACTTCTAGAATACCCCTTAGTGGCATCTCATCGCGTCTAGAGATTTTACCAGCGTACTGGCACCGGTCGCAATTTGTAACCGCGGTGTAGACGTCCTTCCAAAGGTTAGTCCAGAATAGGTAGGATTGTAAGATATTTGCGCAGGTCTTTGAAATGCTTGCATACCCTCCATAGGATGCAGAGCGGCGGTGAGATATGATATCTTTTACTTCAGATTCAGGGACACATCAACGGAAAATTCCGTCAGCGCCTCGCTTGAAAAGCATGGTTTCATCCCAATAATAGTGTTTAAGATCATGGAAGAATTTATTCTTTTGTTGGTAGGATAAATCTGGTGGAAGTACCCCAGCTGCTAGGTAGTTAACAAAGTCGGCATACCACGACAGTGTGGTCTTTGTGCAGATTGATTCCACAACTTCATTTGTTCCTGCATCATGATAAATTAAAGAGCATTCACTCATTTCGCTTTCGCTTTCTAACTGGGCTACAAGTCGATCATAGGGAAAATCGTCATTGATGGGCACTCGCTCAGGTTCTTGATCCTCGATTCTAGAAAGATGATTCATTACTACATTTTCGGCCCCTTTCTTATCTTTGATTTCTATATCAAACTCTTGCAAAAGCAGGGTCCATCTTAAAAGTCTCGGTTTAGGATCCTTCTTATTCAACAGGTACCTAATTGCGGCGTGATCGGTATAGACAATTATTTTTGCTCCCACCAGGTAAGAACAGAATTTATCTAAAGCGAACACAACAGCCAGGAGTTCCTTTTCTGTGGTGGCATAGTTCATCTGCGCATTGTCCAAGGTTCTATTTGCGTAATATATAGCATGGACCTTTTTGTCCTTCTTTGTGCTAAGACAGCACCAACAGCATAATCACTAGCGTCGCACATTATTTCGAATGGTTTACTCCAATCGGGCGGTTGCATAATAGGTGCAGTTATAAGAGTGTTTTTTAGATGTTTGAACGCTTTTAAGCAGCCCTCATCAAATATAAATTCAGCGTCTTTCATTAATAAGCCCATTAGAGAAATCTTTAATGAATCACCGGTAAAAACCGGCGTGTGCTAGAAAACTTTGAATTTCTATAACGGTTTTTTGAGATTGAAGATTTTCTATAATTTCAATTTTTGCTTTATCAACTTCAATTCCTTGGTTGGATACTACATGTCCAAGCACAATTCCTTCTCAGACTATGAAATGGCACTTTTCCGAATTCAGCACTAGATTAACTTTAACGCAACATTCGAGTACCATTTCTAGATTCGATAGAAATCCTTCAAAAATTTCCCCACAGACAGAGAATTCGTCCATAAAAACTTCCATTATGTTGTCTATAAAATATGCAAAGATTGACATCATACATCTCTGAAAGGTTGCGGGCGCGTCACATAGTCCGAACGACATTTGTTTATAGGTAAATGTACCATAAGGACAGGTAAAAGTAGTCTTTTCTTGACCGTCAGGATGGATAGGTGTCATACCCAAAATTTTGACCACTAATATTTCCCATCATTGTGAAAATCATCATCACAATATGGGGGAGCCATTTTGCCTCATTAGTCTCCCCAAAGATGGGTGAGCATCCACTGCAATCAAATTTAGGGTTTCAAGCCCTCTCAGAGCTTTTGACAAAGGATCAATCAAGGAATGACATGATCTTCAACTTGTTTAACCTCTCAAGTAGCTACAAGGGATCAAGAGGACTCCCACTTTAAGGATTAAGCACAAAGCTGCTCCCTTCTAGGTGGATCCAGCCTTAAGATCGCCAGGGTCACCAAATTAGGGTTTTGGTCGACCAGGGTCTCCAGATGGAAATTTTCCTCTGGGCATGAGCCAAAGATCCAAAACATAACCTAATATGATCCATGGAACCTCATAAACCCAATCATCAAGTCAATTTGACCTCAGGGGATGCATACATCAAAAATCAGGAATTAGGGTTTCTTGACCTAATTCACCCCTAAGTTGACTTTTGGGACAAATCATAAGCCAAGGGCTCAAGACATGATTTGAGGGTCTCCAACATACTACATTGATCCATTTTCAACAATGGATTGATCAAAGAAGCTTGAGCAACAAGTCTCAATTTCATCTGCACCACAGTTAGGGTTTTAAGGGAAAAGTCAACTGTAACTTTGACTTTTGACCAGGACATGCTCCCAAGCCCTAGGACATGAATCAATATACCCTATGACACCCATGGAACATGTCCATCAAGTTTGATTTAGGTCAAGGACATGATTTCCTGAAGAATTGCACAGTTTGGAATTCATCTGATAAAAAGTCAACTGTGCACAAAAGTCAAATTTGACTTTTTGAGATTTTCCACCAAAATGGATTTTTAACCCTAAAATGATGTTAATGTATGATTTTAATCATCATTCATCAAGAAAAATCAAAGCAAGTGGGATAACTTGTAAAAGGGGTAACCATAAAAACTTAGAAAATTTTCTAAGTTATGGAAAAAGTGACACTAATGTGCCAACTTTGGAGGACCATAGCTCCTAAACCACAAGGCCATTGTTCCCCATTCAAAGGTTGATTTGTAGATCTCATTTCCCTCTACAAAAGCTTCATACTGACCTATGTCCAAATTCCTCATGGATTTTCAGTTATGGAGTGATCAAAATCAAGAAAAGTCACTTTGTTCCAACACTTGGTGAAAATTTCACTAAGTCAGATTTTGCCTTACTTTTTTCCAAATGTAGGGGGATTTTTCACTTGGATTCAAAAGAGATCAAAACCAAACATGTTCAAACAGTTGTTGTATCATGTAAGGGCTTTCCAAAATGGCCAAGAACATTACCAAATTCAATTTGAGCCATGAGATATAACATTGGAAAGTTACCTTGTTGAAATCTGTCAAGGCAAGGCAGAATTTTTATTTTTGCTCGATTTGCCAAAATTGTGCAAATCCAAATACTCCTATCCACTTGGACACATTTGAGGATTGAATCTAAAGGGGACAATCACTGAGCCAAGCCTCCAAAGTCTTTGGAACAAGAAATAGCATGTTGAACCTAGAATTGCCAAAATAGGGACAAGACTCCAATTTTGGATTGGAGCATTCAATGGAAGCATCAAGGTGGCATGGACTGAGCCATTTGCAACTGAATTCAGTCAAGACTTATCCAAGACCAAGGGAACCAGCAGCCTGTGCCCTAACCTCTAGTCAATGGCTAGAGGAGACTTGGATTTTCATTTGCCAACATTGGCCAAACCTACTCAGCAGTTGCCATTCACTATTCCTTGAAAAACAAACTTGCTCTACTATAAATAGAGCTCAATTGTGATCAGTTTAAGTACACCAAAGCCATCAAACAGATGCTTTCCTCAAAATCTCTTCTTTTACTCCAATTTTGCCTTCTAAGGCAAGTCACTATCGGGTTTTGATTTTGAGAGTTTTTCCAACCAAACGAATCACACACACACCTCACATACATCATATGTGAGCTGATCAAACACTTAAACAATAACTAGAACACTGATTTATCAGAATCACCAGTCAATTGCTCAAGGTTTTAACCAAAATGCAGTTGAGATGCTATGAAGTGATCCAGCCAATTTCAATCAAGTCCAAGCATTCAAACACACTCCATAGGGTGTAGGGAAGCTGTTCAGATCATCACCACTCATCTATAACACCTCCAAATCAAAAATCACATTGCACTTGTTGTCACGGCCTAGAGGTAAGCATAAACTTGGTCATCTCTCAATCTATGCATATTTACTCGCACAATAATTTTGCCAAATGTTCATAATCATGCATGGAATGTTTCCCCTCAATTGATTGCATTGTTTGAATCGTGTATCAAAAATCCCAGCCTTCATGCAGAATCTAGGGTTCTTGAGGATTTTTCGTGATTTCTTTTTATATGTTTAATTTAAATGAAATTAAATGCCATAGACATGATCGTGAGGTTGAAACGAGTTGATTGGTATGTGGATTGCATGATATGATTAAGTATTCAGTGAGATTGGAGAGAAAATGCAAATCTGAGAATCTCAGAACACGTGCGTGTTCTTGGTCCATGTTCTTGGCGCCATTTTTCCAAATTTGAATATTTGAATTTTGTGATTTTATTTAATTGATTCAAAAATTAATTTCTCTCTGAGTTTTAATGATTTTGAGTTTATTCTTTTTTTAATAATTCACAAAAATGTTAAAATATTTTATTTTAACAAAAAATCCCAAAAATATTATTTATTTCATATAATTGATATTTTTGCAAAGAATTAATATTTTAATTATTTTTGACATTTTAAATATTTTTTCCATCTTGATTTTGCAACTTTTAATGACTTCTAATTATTTTGTAGGTCAATACTTAATTTTTGAAGCATTAATCCAAGATCACAATTTGTTTTCCATATGTTAAACAATTTTGATCATTTTAATTGAATTTTTATTCAATTAAAATACACTTTAAAAACAAATTAGGGTTTTTGGATTAATTCAACCCTCATAAATCATTTTCAAACACCTTGGGCCTCTGATAGAGTGTAAGACCCAATCCTTTTTTGACCAAATCATTTTTTGGGCCTCAGTACATTGTATAAGTCCCGATACCGTCAAAATAAATGGCGCGGTCGTCGCCTTTTCAAAAACAAAAGCTCTGGGCCTACCCTCGTGTTATAAGCCCCACTCTTTTTCTTTTCAAAACTTTGGGCCTCTAATAGAGTGTAAGACCCAATCCCCTTTTAACCAAAACAAACTTTGGGCCTCAGATATTGTATAACCCCCTCTGCGTTAAAAGAAAACCTCGGTGCGATCACCAATTCAAAATCAAATCAACTGGGCCTACCCTCAAGTAGTAAGACCCATTTCTAAAACTCTTTGGGCCTCTTGAGAGAGTGTAAGACCCATCCCTTTGTACAAAAAAACCATTCTTTGGGCCTCAGTCACTTGTATAAGTCCCTCTGTACAAATTCAAACAGTGCGCTCACTGATAAAACCTTGGGCCTCTCCTTGAGCTGTAAGCCCCAAATCTTTCTTTTTCAAAGCACTTTCTCCTTTGATTTTGAAATATACTGTTGTTTTCAATCTTTCTTTGTTGAACAACTAACCAAACAGCATGGAAGCTCTACAACCGAGTAAGTGTTTATATGCTTTCATTTACCGCTTTCATATACATATAATTGTATTGTGGGGCTGTTTCGCTGTAAGTCTTCTTTCATAAACTCATATCAACTGTGTAATAATAGTATAGATATTTAGAGTTTCCCCGGCAACTATGTCTAGCATTAAGCCCGTTGATCACTCTTAGAAATAGTCAATACTAGATCCCCATAGGATTACCAGACACAGTCTTCCCTCATCTTGGGGTTAAACAATATGGAGACATGAAAGGCAGCATTCTCTGTGAACCCTTTCATAGACTGTCACTCGTAGAAGTTGTCAAAGAAACTCTATTCCCCAGAGATGATCTTTTCTCCGTGAATGGCATATCTTGAGTTTCTTCCAAATTCTCAGACTTTCCTGGCTTGATCTATTCTCGATGAATGGCATGTCTTGAATTTCTCGGGGTTTGGGGACCCACAGGCTTCTTAAAAGCACTTGTCAAGAAACTCTATTCCCCATAGATGATCTTTTCTCCATGAATGGCATCTCTTGAGTTTCTTCCAAATTCTCGAACTTTCCTGACTTGATCTATTCCTTGTGAATAGCTTGCCTTGAATTTCTCGGGGTTTGGGGACCCATCGGCTTCTTAAAAGCATCGGCCTCCTCTTGGGCATTGTTCAAGGACCCACATGCTTCCTATAAGCACCCCCGCCTCCTCTTGGGCGTTGTACAAGGACCCGTCGGCTTCTTAGAAGTATTCACAGCCTCCGCTTAGGCTTCGTATAATGATTCTTCCTCCGGGAATGATAGCCTCCTCTTGGGCTTCGTACAAGGACCTATCGGCTTCTTAAAAGCTTCCAGCCTCCTCTTAGGCTTCGTACAAATTGTCCCGACGACCTCCTAGAGGTATAGGAACAGAAATCAGTCATCTTAATAGAGCAGTCTTTCCAAGAGTCTACTACTGTTTCTCAAAGCATAGTACAAAAGACGAAACTCTAGACTCGGACAGTCTAAGACCCTTGAGTCCCAAAGACGTTCTCAAGCACCTTTCAAGAATAGGAAGAAAACCCGTAGACTCGGACAGTCTCAATAACCATTGGATTTCCCATTTCCTTAAAGAAACAGGAAATAACCCCGATCCTCGAATAAAAATCCCTGAGTACAGCATTACTCATATAAGAACTGATTTTCTCTTTAAATCAGCATACTGGACCTGTCACTCAACTGAAACAGTAACAATAGTCTCTATCTCGGGCTTCGTACGAGATACAAAGACTCTCTTGTTGAGTCCACCTTTTAGCCTCTATCTCGGGATTCGTACGAGATACAAAGACTCTCTTGTTGAGTCAAACCTTTTAGCCTCCATCTCGGGCTTTATACGAGATACCAAAAGACTTCATCGTCAAGTCAAAACCTTTTAGCCTCTCTCTCGGGCTTCGTACGAGACATATAATAGCCTCCTCTTAGGCTTTGTATAAGAAAACCACTGGTTGATCCAATCAACCTTTTAGCATCAAAGTTGTGCCTCGTTCACAGTACACAAACATCAACAACTCCTTCCATCTAATCGCTGTAAGCGGCAAGCCTCTGGATTATTTACATCCACGCCACTGTCCCTCTTTAAGCATGAGAAATTCCTAAGGAAATATGTCATTGCTCTACACTGAGTTGAAGTCTTCTCCTTCAGGTTAAAACCCCCTATAAAGGAAATTATGGCATTGTTAGGATCCGCGTATCCCGGTTAAAGTAATCCTCCTTTACAGTCAGTCACCCAACAGTTGTGACAAACAGACCCCTTTAGAGATGACAAATTCTCTCTAAGGTCAACACCTTCAGCTTCACATCTTGGGCTTTGAACAAGATACAAATAAACCCTTCAGCTTCACATCTTGGGCTTTGAACAAGATACATATCAGCTTTTGCTTCACGTCTTTGGCTTTGACCAAGACACCAAAAACACCCATTTCCTCCCATAGAATAGGAGGAACTACGAATGCTCTGATTTCCCTGTTTGGGTTAACGGGAATACGTAGGCATAAGATTGAAAGAAAAATCTTAGTGAGCACAATAAACCAAAAATTCAAATCCCATATCCTCAATAATCCCAGACCTAAAATCCTACCAAAAGTCAACATTTTTTCAAAAGTAAGAAGAAAAAGGCCCCCCACATTGATAGCATCCGTAACCTAACAGACTGCTGTTTAAACTCAGTATGCAAGCAGGGTCAATTGGAGACATCTATTTCCCTTCCTTCATCAGCTCACAATAGGATAAAAAATGAATCGACCTGTAGTCACCCCCAAAAAGAGCGATAGTGCTTAAGAACCATGTCCAATTTCGCTCGCTACAGAAAAATGGCGCCCACCGTGGGGCCCTTCTTTCTTTATTATAAAGACTTTTGTTGACCTCACTAGGATCTTAGGTCAAAAACCTTTAAATAGGAAAGAAACCACAAAATGGTGACTCCGTCGGGGAGCCATTTTTGTCAGGAACATAGGGTTCATAGATCTTTAAAGTCTATGACTTTAGGACGAATATATATATACTGTTTTTCCTAATTGATATACATGTTTATTTTTCTGCTAATGGGAATGCGTGTGATGCCGCATGTGGAAAGATTGAGTATACACTTAAGATAAGTGATGGCGACGAGGTCGACCATCAACCTCAGTGGAGGCTGACCAATGCAACCCATTCCCTCTCTTAGGCAATGGGCCAATTGTAATGTCTGAGAAGCTGAGGAGCCAAACCCTTTTGTAGTGCGGAAACTATCGGAAATAGTTGTTACGCGATACTACCCTCATTTGAGGCTGGTGATCTATTCTCGGTGAATGGCACTTATTCTAAGATTTCATACAGCTCGTTGGTGATCCGCTTGCTGTTTGTTATCCTGGGAGGAGCTGATGATTTTGAGTACAGGTACAAAAATCACCCTAGTATAAACCTTTGGGGATGGTTAGAGCCTTGACTTCATGACAACGACCCTTTAACCCCATGTTTTTTCTATGTTTTTGTGTGCTGCATTCATGCATTCATTTAAAAAAAACATTAAAACATTAAAAAAAATTCTCTTGTAGTCTCTCTGTTTTTCAAATTAAACTAAGACTGTGATTGCAAATATCAGAGAAAAGGATTACGCTAATGGATTTCGGTAGAAGGAGAACTCATAAGTATACCTTCAAGATTCCAAAACTAGAGAATTTAAGAGGTTTGGCGAGGATGATCACAAACCAAGAGGCTTTCAGAGCCAAGTACGGAGGTTTGCTATCTCTGCTAAAAGTCCATGTGATTGAGGGAATCATGGATGCGCTCATTCAGTTTTATGATCCAGTTTATCACTGTTTCACATTCCCAGATTACCAGCTCGCACCAACGCTGGAGGAGTATTCTCATCTGATTGATCTACACATCACTGATCAAGCTCCATTTTCTGGACTGGAAGAAATTCCAAAGAATCAGACCATTACAAGAGCAATTCATTTGGACGAGTCTGAGGTCAGGACTCACATGACCACTAAGGGTGAAATACAAGGTTTGCCAGCCAAGTTCTTGACAAAGAAAGCCCTGTATTTTGCCAGTATAGGGAACGTAATTGCTTTTGAAAGCATTTTTGTCTTACTCACCTACGGGTTATTTTTGTTTCCCAACATCAATAACTTTGTAGATATCAACGCCATTAAGGTTTTTCTCATTGGAAACCCTGTGCCAACTTTGCTCGCAGATGCGTATCATTCTGTACACTTAGGGGATTTGTACAGTGGAGGGGAGATCACATGCTGTGTACCTCTGCTTTATAAATGGTTTATCTCCCATTTTCCTAAGTCTGCTGCTTTTTGGGATCACAAGAGTGCCTTACATTGGTCGTAGAAAATCATGTCCCTCACCAACTCTGATATAGATTGGTGTAATAGGATCTATGATGGAATCAGAATCATTGATCGTTGTGGAAACTTCCCCAATGTACCCCTCATAGGAACTAAAGGAGGAATCAACTACCATCCAGTTCTCGTTCGTCGTCAATTTGGATACCCGATGAGACACATCCCACAGAGTGTTCATCTGGAAGGTCTTTTCTTCAAGGAAGGAGAAAGTGACAGAGCACTAAAGATGGAAATAGTGCACGCTTGGAAGCATGTTCATAAGAAAGGACGAGAGTCTCTGGGAAAACCAGACTATGTCTCGGTGGAGCCTTATCTCCACTGGATACAAACTAGAGCTCTCAAGCTAAAAATGCCTTATCTGCGTCACATAATTCTTCCGCCAAAGGAATCTGTCATGTATTTCATGACGGAAACAGAAAAGCTTCAAGTTAGTCTCAACAAAGTTCAAAAGGAGAGAAGGTCTTGGAAGAACAAGTACCGCACCCTCAGTGTAGAGTGTACCAAAATACAGCAATTACTAAAAGATAAGGATGCTCTAATTGAGATTTTGGAGCAACATGCTGTGGAAAATCAAGATGACCAGAGGAATTGGCTCGCTCCTTTCACTTGGCAAAGGAATGATAACCCGACAACGGCCCAAGAGCCCCGGTCAAAGAAAAGGAAAGAGTCAGCACCCGATTTCTCTTCAGAGAGGGCTCGGGACCCATTAGCTTAGGTTTCTATTTCCGCACCTTGTAATCTACTGTATTTCATTTCCGCAATCCTTTGAAATTCAATAAAAAGGGGTTTCCCCACTGTTTGATATTTGCAATCTAATTGTCGAAGTTTATTTTGATTAAACAAAAAAGAACAATTAATATAATCATTGCATTCATCATTCTCGCGTAACGTATTCTTCTTCCCTATGAATCTCACGTTTGTGTCTCGATTCTAGAGTCAAACCGTCTCATTCGTACAATACTCAGGCCAATCGTCAGAAAAGGATGGATGATCTTGAGGAAGAGAACAGAGAGTTGAAAGAAGAGATCAACGCTCTGAGAGAGGATATGAGAAAGCTTCGTAACGACATGCAAGCCATGGCAGAAGCTCAGCTACAAAGGACTGTGATCTCAGAGATCACCTCAACGCCCATAGTGGAGAAGTATGATCCTAGGTATCAAATGCCGAAAGATCGTCCTTGGGGCATGCCTGTTAACTATATCCCGGAAGGATATGTTCCGTCGATCACTGAAGATCGGGGAATCACAACAGAAGCCGTTGGGCCTGAAGGTTACAAACTTCGGGAAAGCGAAGATGCCAGGGGCATACTGAGGACTCCTGAAGGTTACAAACTTCGGGAAACGCCAAGATTCACCGCTGTAGTCACGGTACCACCCCCTGTGGTGCACACTGTCCTGGAAGGACAGATTCTGCCAATACCTTTTGGTAAGAAGGAAGCTATGTTCGATAGAATGGATGAATTCTAGGAGCAGTTCCTGGAGATGCAGAAAGAACTGCAAGCCATCTGCGGTCAGGATTTATTTGGAAAGGACGCTGCAGATCTCTGCTTGGTCCCCAATGTGAAAGTCCTGCACAAGTTCCAAGTGCCCGACTTTGAAAAGTACAAGGGTAACTCTTGCCCTCAAAGCCATCTGGTGATGTACGCTCGGCGGATGTCAGCTCAGACGGAGAATCAGGACATACTGATTCACTACTTTCAGGATAGTTTAACCGGTGTCGCACTCAAATGGTACATGGGTTTAAGCCGTGCCACGATCAGCACTTTTAGAGATCTTGGCATTGCCTTCGTCCAACAATACAAATACAATTTGGACTAGGCACCCAACAGAGATCAACTCAGATCAATGTCGCAAAAGGACAAGGAAACCTTTAAGGAGTATGCTCAAAGGTGGCGTGAAATCGCCGCTCAAATTTGTCCACCTCTTGAGGAAAAAGAGATGACAAATATCTTCTTAAAGACCTTAAGCTCATTTTATTATGACCGAATGGTTGCCAGTGCACCCAGCGACTTCACCGAAATGGTCGACATGGGCATACGTCTTGAGGAAGCCGTCCGAGAAGGACGTTTGGTAAAAGACACTGGATCGATGAGCGGTACTAAAAAATACGGTAGTGCTCTCCCTAAGAAAAAAGAGCAAGATATTGGGAATATCTCTCTCAGAAAGTAAAGGCGTCGATATCAACCAGTAGCAGCTGTAACTCCTGCTATCAGCATCGCGCCTACGTATCAACTTCAGGTTGCGCAAAGCCAACCTGATCAGCAAAGGACACAACAGCCTCTTTAGCAGGCTCGTCCCTAATACAACAACAACCGTACAACACGGCCACCAGGATTTGATCCTATACCTATATCGTACGCAGAGCTGTTTCCATTACTACTGGCTAAGGGGTACATCCAGACTAAGTCTCCTCTTACAGTACCGGAAAATCCGCCTTTCTGGTTTAAGGTAGATCAAACTTGCCCTTACCACCAAGGAGGACCAGGGCATAACATTGAGACTTGTCTCAATTTCAAGTCCGACGTGAAAAATCTTGTTAGGAGCGGGGTCTTATCCTTCAAGGATACAAATCCTAATGTTCTCACGAACCCGCTGCCTCAATATGACAAGGCTACCGTCAACCTAATAGAATGAGAGATTAACAACGTCTATCAAATTCATGATGTACTCTTGTTAAAGACCAATCTGGTCAAGATGCATTATAGACAGAGTGGATATGGCCATGTGCCACCTCATAACTATCATCAGTGTGATATCTTCTCTAAAAACAACTAGGGATATTCTGTGGTGCAATCAGATCTACAGGAACAAATGGATCTCGGATGGATCCAACAACACCGAGTTCGTGGAGTTAACATGGTCTACACGAATTCTAAAATCATTCAGAACCACGATATCCGTGCAATGAATGTTAACTTGGTGGAGATACACTCAAGGCAAAGCCAGTATCATAATCTGCCGCGGCACGATTACAATTCTTGTCTGACTTGCTCGGTAAACAAACAGGGATGCTCTTTCATACAAGAAGCCCTCCAGCGTCAGATGGATCTTGGATGGTTCCAAGACTACCATGATAGGAATTCCTATCAAATCAACATGGTTCAGATCTTTGATATTCGCGTGATGAATACCAACCTGGTAGAGTTACATGCTGAACAGGTCCGACTCGGATTCCTAGTATCACATGACTATCAAAGTTGTAAAGTGGGTTGCGAAAATGATCGAGGTTGTACCCTTGTCCAGGAGGCACTTCAGCACTTGTTAAATCACTGGTGGATGCCAATCTATATGGATGAAGATACTCAGCAAATTAGTATCAGTAACAGGAATCTTACTCGGCGTCAGAGTCAGGATGTCCGATCAATGGAAGCTAACCTAGTGAGGTTACATTGTATTCAAAGTGGGTGTGGCCAGGTGCCACCACACAATTATGACCATTGTAGCATCTGTTCGGAAAGTAACCAAGGGTGTTACCTTGTGAGAGCAGCTCTTCAGGGTCAGGTGGATCGTGGAGAGATTCGTCCATATCCAGGTTCTTGACCCATCAACTGGACGCCGAACTACCTTGTCGATCAAGTCGAGGACGTTGTCACAATCTCTGGTCATCATAGGACCAGGGATGTTTTTGCCATCATCCCTCTCCTTGATGAATCTAAAGTTCCCAACCGGGAACGGATCGAGATTACTTACGATGGTCAGAAAAATCAGAAGGCTCCCGTAGTTATCTATCTGCCGGGACCATTACCATATGAATCAACTAAGGTTATCCCTTACAAATACGGTGCAACAACCATTGAAAATGGAAAGGAAATTCAATTACCCTCCGTCGTGAATATTGCAGACATCAGTCGAGTAACACGGAGTGGTAGAATCTTCAACCGAGGGGTTGGGGAACCTAACAAAGAAAAGGAACTTCAGACGGAAGCTCCTGATCCATCAGTCGGTCAATCCAGTAATCTCGACCTTTCGAAAAATGATGATGAGATGCTGAAGCTCATCCAAAGGAGTGAATATAACATTGTTGATCAGCTGTTACAAACTCCTTCAAAGATCTCTGTGTTATCACTGTTACTCAGTTCAGAAGCGCATAGGGAGGCTCTACAGAAAGTCTTAGAGCAAGCCTTTGTGGAACAGGATGTAACAATCAGACAGTTTGATAGTATTGTCTCTAACATCACTTCCTGCAATAATTTGGGATTTAGTGATGAGGAATTACCTGAAGAGGGTCGTCGTCATAACATGGCGCTCAATATTACAGTTAACTGCCAGGAGGATGCTTTAGCCAGCGTACTGGTAGACACAGGGTCAGCCCTGAATGTTATGCCGAAGTCCACCTTGATGCAATTATCATTCAAAGGCCCTCCGATGAGATTCAACGAGGTTGTCGTCAAAGCATTCGACGGATCCAGAAAAGCGGTTATCGGCGAAGTTGATCTTCCCATAACTATTGGTCCTCACACTTTCCAAGTCACTTTCCAGGTCATGGACATTCGGGAAACATACAGTTGTTTATTAGGAAGACCTTGGATACATCAGGCTGGGGCGGTTACCTCGACCCTCCACCAAAAGCTAAAGTTCGTCAAGAACGATCAACTTGTCAAAGTCTGTGGAGAATAGGCCTTGCTTATGAGTAACTTGTCATCATCTACTTATGTAGAACCTGAGGAGGTTATTGGAACTCAGTTCCAAGCACTGTCGGTAAGCCAGAACAATCAGTTCAAAGAAGGTACTTCCATTTCTTCATACAACGATGCTATCAAAGCGGTCGAGAGTACCGATACAACAGGATGGGGACAGCTTGTCATTCCTACTAGCAATACAACAAAGAAGGGTCTTGGTTTTTCTGCAACCTGTACCCAGACAGCTGCCAACGATGAAAGTCTTCATCCCCTTCGAAACTTCTCCCACAGTGGAGGTTTCCTTCACCCAGTGTCTCAGGAAGTACACACTATCCATGAGGAGGATCCCTCTGACCCAGATATGGAATGGAAGTCCTATCTTAACGAGGACAGTTATATGTCTCAAGAAGAGGTGCCTATGCCATTTTTCTATCCCGCACAGAGTTCGAGATTTATACCAAGGTCAGATGTCGAAATGATATACGGAGACTGTGATCCGGAAGGATGTCGTGCTCCGCCAAACTCATTAGAGAAAGACACTCTGATGAAAGACCAATTTGACTACAACAACTATGGCCCAATGGATGGTCTGCCAATGTGGCAACCTTATCCAGGAGACTTGGGGAAAGAAAATCAGCCGAACAATGAAACTCAGCTGAGCATCATTGAACAGAATACCTGTGTCCCCACCATGTCATGGGATCAACACTCGGGTCATCCTGAAGCTACTCAACATGAAAATGAATTCGCAACATTTGTGGGACTTATGTTCATCAACTATGCTTTTCCCGAGATCAACGTCATCGAGAGAGATGACTCATCCAGTTCCAAAGAAGTTTGGGACACTCTGGGAGAACTAAGTGGAAAATACGACTATACGGTCAAGTACACCGCTCCCGAAAGCTCTCGTATCAGGCTCGAAGATATCCAGTCAACTGGATGGGGAGATACAACTGAGAGCACAAAGGCTATGCAAAATGTAACAGAGGAATTCTTCTATGACAATTCTTCCTGGGAGACAGATTCTAATGATCCTGCTCCACCAGAAATCAGCGTCATTTCTGAAGACAAATCAAGGAAGGTGCCAGACTTTGTGATTCACCGAGGAGTTCACCGCCAGTGGGTTGCTGTCGATGTTTCGAAGGTCGTTCACCAATCAAAGTAATTGCCAACTTTAACCTTTCACCCTGCCCAGGTGAAACGGATGTTTTGATAGGGCTCGCTTTCTGTAAATTTCCCTCTTCGCTTTGCCCAAAGCAATAGAGTTTTGTTTTATAGGGCTGTAGTTTCAAGGATCGACTTGTTCATTAATAAAATAACGTCGTTCTGTATTTTTCGCATTAATTGTTGTTTTCTCTTTTCGCTTTTTCTTAGAAAATGGTAATTCTAAAAAAACAAGTAATAAAAACAAGCAGTAAAATAAAACACTGCACACACTCTTGCATTTTCTCTATCTCTTCTAAACACAAATCATCACGTCATGCAGATTGCTTGTTTTAAACCCCGTTGAAACATACGATCCGATGCCTTCTCCCAACTTTGAGTTCCCGGTATTCGAGGCTGAAGAAGAAAAGGACAACGAAATTCCAGAAGAGATCTCCCGACTACTCAGACAAGAGGAAAGGTCCATTGAACCTCATAAAGAGTTGCTAGAAACAGTCAACTTAGGTTCAGAGCAAGAGAGAAAAGAAATCAGGATTGGGGCACTGCTCAGTTCAACTGCCAAAGAGAGTTTGACGAAGCTTCTCAGAGAATTCCCTGATGTGTTCGCTTGGTCCTATCAGGATATGCCAGGGTTGGATACCAGCATCGTGGAACATCACTTACCGTTAAGGTCGGAATGTCTGCCAGTAAAGCAGAGGTTGAGACGGACTCACCCGGACATGGCCATCAAAATCAAAGATGAGGTGCAGAAACAGATTGATGCGGGTTTCCTCGCCACATCAGAATATCTTCAATGGTTAGCCAACATCGTACCCGTTCCCAAAAAGGACAGAAAAGTCAGAATGTGTGTTGATTACAGAGACCTGAACAAGGCTAGTCCAAAGGACGACTTTCCTTTACCACACATTAACATGCTGGTTGACAGTACAACAAAGTTCAAAGTCTTCTCCTTCATGGATGGATTCTCGAGCTATAATCAAATCAAAATGGCGCCGAAAGACATGGAGAAAACTTCGTTCATCACCCCATGGGACACCTTTTGTTACAAGGTAATGCCGTTCAGTTTGAAGAACGCCGGGGCAACCTATCAAAGGGCGACGACTACTCTGTTTCATGACATGATACACAAAGAAATCGAGGTATATGTCAATGATATGATTGTAAAATTAAAAACAAAGAGTGAGCTCATTGAACATCTGTCAAAACTATTCGAGCATCTGAGAAAATACAAACTCCGCTTGAATCCCAACAAATGCACCTTCGGTGTCTGTTCAGGGAAACTTTTAGGGTTCATCGTCAGCCAGAAAGGAATTGAGGTTGATCCTGACAAGGTCAAGGCCATTCAAGAAATGCCTTCTCCGAAAACTGAAAAACAAGTCAGAGGATTCCTGGGACGTTTGAACTACATCTCCAGATTCATATTCCTTATGACCGCGACATGTGCGCCGATCTTCAAATTACTAAAAAAGAAACAGGACTGCGTTTGGACCGAGGACTGCCAAACCACCTTCAACAGTATTAAGGAATACCTGTTGAACCCACCGATTCTATCACCTCAGTGGAAGGAAGACCACTGATCATTTACCTTACAGTCTTGGAAGACTCAATGGGATGTGTACTTGGCCAACAAGATGAAACTAAAAGGAAAGAGTCTGCCATTTACTATTTAAGCAAGAAATTCACCGACTACGAAACTCAGTACACGATGCTCAAGAAAACTTGCTGTGCTTTGGCTTTGGCAGCCAAACATCTTCGCCAGTACATGATTCGTCATACTACTTGGTTGGTCTCCGAAATGGATCCAATCAAGTACGTTTACAAAAAACCTGCTCTTACGGGAAGGATTGCCCGTTGGCAGATGCTGTTATCAGAATATGACATAGAGTACCACGCTCAGAAAGCTGTTAAGGGAAGTATTTTAGCCGATAATTTGGGTCATCAACTGATTGACGATCAGGAATCAGTCGGGTTTGACTTCCTAGACGAAGATGTCATGTATCTAAAGATGAAAAACTGGGATGAACTGCTACCCAGTGAAGGGCCAGAACCAGGTTCCCAGTGGGGACTTATCTTTGACGGAGCAGTTAATCATTACAGAAACGGAATTGGGGCAATCATTGTTACCCCTCAGGGTATCCACATTCCTTTCACCGCTCGACTTACGTTCAAATGTGCAAACAACGAGGCCGAATACGAAGCTTGTATCATGGGTCTCGAAGAAGCGATTGATTTGAGGATCAAGAACTTGGACGTATACGGCGACTCAGCTCTGGTTATCAATCAGATAAAAGGAGATTGGAACACATACCAATCAAGATTGATTCCTTACAAAGACTACGCAAGAAGGTTGCTACCTTTCTTCAACAGAGTCGAGTTTCATCACATCCCTCGTGATGATGATCACATGGCTGATGCATTAGCCACTCTATCTTCCATGATTAGTGTAGGTCATTGGAATGACATACCTAAGATCGACATCATGCGCCTTGAACGGCCCGCTTACGTCTTCACAATTGAAGCAGTCATAGACGACAAACCTTGGTATCACGATATCAAATGCTTCCTTCAGAAACAAGAGTACCCACCTGGGGCATCCAGGAAAGACAGAAAGACCCTCAGAAGATTGGCTAGAAACTTCTTCCTGAGCGGTGACACTCTCTATAAGAGAAACTTTAACATGGTCTTACTCTGATGCGTAGACAGACCAGAAGCAGAAATGCTGATGAAAGAAATTCATGAAGGATCCTTTAGCACTCATGCCAACGGACACACAATGGCGAGAAAAATCTTAAGAGTAGGGTATTATTGGTTGACAATGGAATCCGACTGCTACAAGTACATAAGGAGGTGTCACAAGTGTCAGATATACTCCGATAAAATTCATGTACCGCCAACGCATCTCAAAGTTCTATCTTCCCCGTGGCCTTTTTCCATATGGGGAATCGACATGATTGGCATGATTGAGCCCAAGGCTTCAAACGGACATCGGTTCATCCTGGTCGCCATTGACTATTTCACCAAGTGGGTCGAAGCAGCGTCATTCGCCAATGTAACCCGACAAGTGGTGGTTCGATTTATCAAAAACAATATCATTTGCCGTTATGGTGTTCCAAGCGAGATCATTACTGATAATGGATCCAACTTGAACAACAAGATGATGAAAGAGTTGTGTGCTGAGTTCAATATCGAACACCATAACTCATCTCCCTACCGACCCAAGATGAACGGAGCGGTATAAGCGGCCAATAAGAACATCAAGAAGATCGTTCAAAAGATGGTTGTAACCTATAAAGACTGGCATGAGATGTTACCCTTTGCTCTTCACGGTTATCGCACATCTGTCCGCACTTCAACAGGGGCAACCCCTTTCTCTCTAGTGTATGGCATGGAAGCAGTGCTCCCCATAGAAATAGAGATCCCGTCAATCTGAGTATTGATGGAAGCTAAGCTCACCGAAGCTGAATGGTGTCAAAGCCGACACGACGAATTGAATCTGATAGAAGAAAAACGAATCACGGCACTATGCCACGGTCAGCTGTATCAACAGAGAATGAAGAGGGCGTTCGACAAAAGGGTTCGACCCCGCATCTTCAGGAAAGGAGACCTTATGCTCAAGAAGATACAATCTTTTCTCAGTGATTCTCGGGGCAAGTGGACTCCGAATTACGACGGCCCCTATGTGGTCAAGAAAGCTTTCTCAGGCGGCGCCTTGAGACTCACAACCATGGACGGAGAGGAATTTTCCTACCCCACGAATGTTGATGTAGTCAAGAAATACTTCGCCTAAAAAAAACGTCTCGGTGGATTGAAAACCCGAAAGGGCGATCCAGGCAAAAGTTAGAGACAAAAATAAAAAATAATCATCCCGGTGGATTGGGAACATCACAGTACAATCCAGACAAAAGTTAGGGATAATGGCAAGTAACTATGTTCGACAAAGAGGCAAGTCCCTCAGCAACGGTTACATTTTCTGTCAGGAAAACTCCAGTCAAGGTCATCTTCGACAGAAGCTCAGGATGCCCCGAATTAAAAGTTGGTAGAAGGATAGTGGTCGTTATGTTTCAACGTAGCCCTTTTCCCTGTAAATTACCATTTTCTAACTTTGTAAATACTCAATGGAATCACGCTTTTGGCTGATCTCCATCTTATCAATAAAATTTGAGCCTTTGTGCTTTTGTTTGTAATTCTTAGTTGTTTTAGCTTTACAGAACGACATTTTAACATGATCAACGATTCTTGAAATAAAACAAAAATGAATTTACTTGTTAAAATTTTTCTGCTTTTAATAAAGACGGCAATTTCTTTTGACTGTTAAACATCATAAGAACATCGGTCGCTTCTCCAGAAGTAATCGAACCTCAAAGTGCAGAATCAAAGTACTCCTTCTACGCCAGTACGCCTGAATGAAGGATCAACTGTGTCAGAGACCTTGTTTCGTTTGACACACCACGACCGAGTTCTCATCTCCTAAGCCCGACCAACATAGCTCCCAACAGGGACTATCTCTCCTAAGCAAGGTGGAATTGCTATCTTGAACCAGCGATATTTCTACACGCCCCGCGATGGCCGAGTATCCAGTCGTGTTCACCCGTCAATTTGTATGTCGCGTCAGTTCTGTCAGCATATACATACATGCATCATGCATTATTGATTTGCATTCACATTTCATATTGCATCACTATCACTCCAGTCGGTCTTGTCCCTTAGTGATAGGAGTCCTCTCAATCGAGTTCCCATTTCTTTCCTCATCAGGAAATACTGTGTCTGAACAATCTTTCCTCCAGTTTATTTCTGGATTGAAGTTGGCCCTCGACCACTTTGATAACTTGAACCTCTGAAAGACCAGAGAACGTTCAATAAACATCACTCTTCACCATTGAATATGATATCCTTGCTTTCCCAGATTAAGGAAAATCCACAGAGAAAGCCTCATAATCAGAGATTCGGCAGCACGTCAGTTTCGCTCCAAAAAACCGCTGACGAAAAGGTCATCGGCACCTCAAAATTGGACCCCATCATATGGCGTTTCTCCGGGAAGATGCCGAGAAAAGTATGATGTAATATCCCCAAGTGTGAAAGCAGTCTCTCAAGGGACTCGCATTCCCCAAATAGAGTCAACAAATGGCATCTCCAACAGAGAAGTTTGTAAACCTCTACAACTCAGACGACTGGGTCCCCCAGCGAGTCTGACATCAAAACTTTTTCTATCAAATGGCATCTCCCCAGGAAAATTCGGCGAGAAGTTTAAGGAAAACCACTACACATAGCGTCCCTTGTCAATAAAGTTTATTGACAAAAGAAACTAAGACCAGTTCCTTGGAAGGAAACCAGGATCGAGGGGAAGTTTAAATCAGAAACTAAGACCAGTTCCTTGGTAGGAAACCAGGATCGAGGGGAGGTTTATTTCAACTAAGACCAGTTCCTTGGTAGGAAACCAGGATTGAGGGGAGGTTTATTTCAACTAAGACCAGTTCCTTGGTAGGAAACCAGGATCGAGGGGAAGTTTACAAAAGAAACTAAGACCAGTTCCTTGGTAGGAAACCAGGATCGAGGTGAAGTTTAATTCAGCAACTTAGACCAGTTCCTTGGTAGACAACCAGGATCGAGGGGAAGCTTTACCTTTTCTAAGCATCACTGCTTAGCAGAAGAAGATGAATGCGCAAGTTACCATTCATAGCCGTCAAAATTTTGGATATTCCGATATTTAATCCTCTTGCACCCCGAATGCCCGAATACCTTCGTCATTCACACCTTCGGGTCCAAGAAGATTAAATAGGGGCATCTGTCATACCCCAAATTTTGACCACTAATATTTCCCATCATTGTTAAAATCATCATCACAATATGGGGAAGCCATTTTGCCTCATTAGTCTCCCCAAAGATGGGTGAGCATCCACTGCAATCAAATTTAGGGTTTCAAGCCCTCTCAGAGCTTTTGACAAAGGATCAATCAAGTAATGACATGATCTTCAACTTGTCTAACCTCTCAAGTAGCTACAAGGGATCAAGAGGACTCCCACTTTAAGGATTAAGCACAAAGCTGCTCCCTTCTAGGTGGATCAAGCCTTAAGATAGCCCGTGTCACCAAATTAGGGTTTTGGTCGACCAGGGCCTCCAAATGGAAATTTTTCTCTGGGCATGAGCCAAAGATCCAAAACATAACCTAATATGATCCATGGAACCTCATAAACCCAATCATCAAGTCAATTTGACCTCAGGGGATGCATACATCAAAAATCAGGAATTAGGGTTTCTTAACCTAATTCACCCCTAAGTTGACTTTTGGGACAAATCATAAGCCAAGGCCTTAAGACATGATTTGAGGGTCTCCAACATACTAAATTGATCCATTTTCAACAATGGATTGATCAAAGAAGCTTGAGCAACAAGTCTCAATTTCATCTGCACCACAGTTAGGGTTTTAAGGGAAAAGTCAACTGTAACTTTGACTTTTGACCAGGACATGCTCCCAAGCCCTATGACATGAATCAATATACCCTATGACACCCATGGAACATGCCCATCAAGTTTGATTTAGGTCAAGGACATGATTTCCTGAAGAATTGCACAGTTTGGAATTCATTTGATAAAAAGTCAACTGTGCACAAAAGTCAACTTTGACTTTTTGAGATTTTCCACCAAAATGGATTTTTAACCCTAAAATGATGTTAATGTATGATTTTAATCATACTTCATCAAGAAAAATCAAAGAAAGTGGAATAACTTGTAAAAGGGGTAAACATAAAAACTTAGAAAATTTTCTAAGTTATGGAAAAAGTGACACTAATGTGCCAACTTTGGAGGACCATAACTCCTAAATCACAAGGCCATTGTTCCCCATTCAAAGCTTGATTTGTAGATCTCATTTCCCTCTACAAAAGCTTCATACTGACCTATGTCCAAATTCCTCATGGATTTTCAGTTATGGAGTGATCAAAATCAAGAAAAGTCACTTTGTTCCAACACTTAATGAAAATTTCACTAAGTCAGATTTTGCCTTACTTTTTTCCAAATGTAGGGGGATTTTTCACTTGGATTCAAAAGAGATCAAAACCAAACATGTTCAAATAGTTGTTGTATCATGTAAGGGCTTTCGAAAATGGCCAAGAACATTACCAAATTAAATTTGAGCCATGAGATATAACATTGGAAAGTTGCTTTGTTGAAATCTGTCAAGGCAAGGCAGAATTTGCATTTTTGCTCGATTTGCCAAAATTGTGCAAATCCAAATACTCCTATCCACTTGGACACATCTGAGGATTGAATCTAAAGGGGACAATCACTGAGTCAAGCCTCCAAAGTCTTTGGAACAAGAAATAACATGTTGAACCTAGAATTGCCTAAATAGGGACAAGACTCCAATTTTGGATTGGAGCATTCAATATAAGCATCAAGGTGGCATGGACTGAGCCATTTGCAACTGAATTCAGTCAAGACTTATCCAAGACCAAGGGAACCAGCAGCCTGTGCCCTAACCTCTAGTCAATGGCTAGAGGAGACTTGGATTTTCATTTGCCAACATTGGCCAAACCTACTCATCAGTTGCCATTCACTATTCCTTGCAAAACAAACTTGCTCTACTATAAATAGAGCTCAATTGTGATCAGTTTAAGTACACCAAAGCCATCAAATAGATGTTTTCCTCAAAATCTCTTCTTTCACTCCAATTTTGCCTTCTAAGGCAAGTCACTATCGGGTTTTGAGTTTGAGAGCTTTTCCAACCAAACCAAACACACACACACCTCACATACATCATATGTGAGCTGATCAAACACTTAAACAACAACTGGAACACTGATTTCTCAGAATCAATAGTCAATTGCTCAAGGTTTTAACCAAAATGCAGTTGAGATGCCATGAAGTGATCCAGCCAATTTTAATCAAGACCAAGCATTCAAACACACTCCATAGGGTGTAGGGAAGTTGTTCAGATCATAACCACTCATTTGTAACACCTCCAAATCAAAAATCACATTTCACTTGCTGTCACGGTCTAGAGGTAAGCATAAACTTGGTCATCTCTCAATCTATGCATATTTCCTCGCACAATAATTTTGCCAAATGTTCATAATCATGCATGGAATGTTTCCCCTCAATTGATTGCATTGTTTGAATCGTGTATCAAAAATCCCAGCCTTCATGCAGAATCTAGGGTTCTTGAGGATTTTTCGTGATTTCTTTTTATATGTTTAATTTAAATGAAATTAAATGCCATAGACATGATCGTGAGGTTTAAACGAGTTGATTGGTATGTGGATTGCATGATATGATTAAGTATTCAGTGGGATTGGAGAGAAAATGCAAATCTGAGAATCTCAGAACACGCGCGTGTTCTTGGTCCATGTTCTTGGCGCCATTTTTCCAAATTTGAATATTTGAATTTTGTGATTTTATTTAATTGATTCAAAAATTAATTTCTCTCTGAGTTTTAATGATTTTGAGTTTATTCTTTTTTTAATAATTCACAAAAATGTTAAAATATTTTATTTTAACAAAAAATCCCAAAAATATTATTTATTTCATATAATTGATATTTTTGCAAAGAATTAATATTTTAATTGTTTTTTACATTTTAAATATTTTTTCCACCTTGATTTTGCAACTTTTAATGACTTCTAATTATTTTGTAGGTCAATACTTAATTTTTGAAGCATTAATCCAAGATCACAATTTGTTTTCCATATGTTAAACAATTTTGATCATTTTAATTGAATTTTTATTCAATTAAAATACACTTTGAAAACAAATTAGGGTTTTTGGATTAATTCAACCCTCATAAATCATTTTCAAACACCTTGGGCCTCTGATAGAGTGTAAGACCCAATCCTTTTTTGACCAAATCATTTTTTGGGCCTCAGTACATTGTATAAGTCCCGATACCGTCAAAATAAACGGCGCGGTCGTCGCCTTTTCAAAAACAAAAGCTCTGGGCCTACCCTCGTGTTATAAGCCCCACTATTTTTCTTTTCAAAACTTTGGGCCTCTAATAGAGTGTAAGACCCAATCCCCTTTTAACCAAAACAAACTTTGGGCCTCAGATATTGAATAAGCCCCTCTGCGTTAAAAGAAAACCTCGGCGCGATCGCCAATTCAAAATCAAATCAACTGGGCCTACCCTCGAGTAGTAAGACCCATTTCAAAAACTCTTTGGGCCTCTTGAGAGAGTGTAAGACCCATCCCTTTGTACAAAAAAACCATTCTTTGGGCCTCAGTCACTTGTATAAGTCCCTCTGTACAAATTCAAACAGTGCGCTCACTGATAAAACCTTGGGCCTCTCCTTGAGCTGTAAGCCCCAAATCTTTCTTTTTCAAATCACTTTCTCCTTTGATTTTGAAATATACTGTTGTTTTCAATCTTTCTTTGTTGAACAACTAACCAAAGAGCATGGAAGCTCTACAACCGAGTAAGTGTTTATATGCTTTCATTTACCGCTTTTATATACATATAACTGTATTGTGGGGCTGTTTCGCTGTAAGTCTTCTTTCATAAACTCATATCAACTGTGTAATAATAGTATAGATATTTAGAGTTTCCCCGGCAACTAAGTCTAGCATTAAGCCCGTTGATCACTCTTAGAAATAGTCAATACTAGATCCCCATAGGATTACCAGACACAGTCTTCCCTCCTCTTGGGGTTAAACAATATGGAGACATGAAAGGCAGCATTCTCTGTGAACCCTTTCATAGATTGTCACTCGTAGAAGTTGTCAAAGAAACTTTATTCCCCAGAGATGATCTTTTCTCCGTGAATGGCATCTCTTGAGTTTCTTCCAAATTCTCGGACTTTCCTGGCTTGATCTATTCTCAGTGAATGGCATGTCTTAAATTTCTCGGGGTTTGGGGACCCACAGGCTTCTTAAAAGCACTTGTCAAGAAACTCTATTCCCCAGAGATGATCTTTTCTCCGTGAATGGCATCTCTAGAGTTTCTTCCAAATTCTCGAACTTTCCTGACTTGATCTATTCCTTGTGAATAGGTTGCCTTGAATTTCTCGGGGTTTGGGGACCCATCGGCTTCTTAAAAGCATTGGCCTCCTCTTGGGCATTGTTCAAGGACCCACATGCTTCCTATAAGCACCCCCGCCTCCTCTTGGACGTTGTACAAGGACCCGTCGGCTTCTTAGAAGTATTCACAGCCTCCGCTTAGGCTTCGTATAATGATTCTTCCTCCGGGAATGATAGCCTCCTCTTGGGCTTCGTATAAGGACCTATCGACTTCTTAAAAGCTTCCAGCCTCCTCTTGGGCTTCGTATAAATTGTCTCGACGACCTCCTAGAGGTATAGGAACAGAAATCAGTCATCTTAATAGAGCAGTCTTTCCAAGAGTCTACTACTGTTTCTCAAAGCATAGTACAAAAGACGAAACTCTAGACTCGAATAGTCTAAGACCCTTGAGTCCCAAAGACGTTCTCAAGCACCTTTCAAGAATAGGAAGAAAACCCGTAGACTCGGACAGTCTCAATAACCATTGGATTTCCCATTTCCTTAAAGAAACAGGAAATAACCCCGATCCTCGAATCAAAATCCCTGAGTACAGCATTACTCATATAAGAACTGATTTTCTCTTTAAATCAGCATAATGGACCTGTCACTCAACTGAAACAGTAACAATAGCCTCTATCTCGGGCTTCGTACGAGATACAAAGACTCTCTTGTTGAGTCCACCTTTTAGCCTCTATCTCGGGCTTCGTACGAGATACAAAGACTCTCTTATTGAGTCAAACCTTTTAGCCTCCATCTCGGGCTCTATACGAGATACCAAAAGACTTCATCGTCAAGTCAAAACCTTTTAGCCTCTCTCTCGGGCTTTGTACGAGACATATAATAGCCTCCTCTTAGGCTTTGTATAAGAAAACCACTGGTTGATCCAATCAACCTTTTAGCATCAAAGTTATGCCTCATTCACAATACACAAACATCAATAACTCCTTCCATCTAATCGCTGTAAGCGGCAAGCCTCTAGATTATTTACATCCACGCCACTGTCCCTCTTTTAGCATGAGAAATTCCTAAGGAAAGATGGCATTGCTCTACACTGAGTTGAAGTCTTCTCCTTCAGGTTAAAACCCCCTATAAAGGAAATTATGGCATTGCTAGGATCTGCATATCCCGGTTAAAGTAATCCTCCTTTACAGTCAGTCACCCAACAGTTGTGACAAACAGACCCCTTTAGAGATGAAAAATTCTTTCTAAGGTCAACACCTTCAGCTTCACATCTTGGGCTTTGAACAAGATACAAATAAACCCTTCAACTTCACATCTTGGGCTTTGAACAAGATACATATCACCTTTCGCTTCACGTCTTGGGCTTTGAACAAGACACCAAAAACACCCATTTCCTCCCATAGAATAGGAGGAACTACGAACGCTCTGATTTCCCTATTTCGGTAAACGGGAATACGTAGGCATAAGATTGAAATAAAAATCTTAGCGAGCACAATAAACCAAAAATTCAAATCCCATATCCTCAAGAATCCCAGACCTAAAATCCTACCAAAAGTCAACATTCTTTCAAAAGTAAGAAGAAAGAGGCCCCTCACATTGATAACATTCGTAACCTAACAGACCGCTGTTTAAACTCAGTATGCAAGCAGGGTTAATTGGAGACATCTATTTCCCTTCCTTCATCAGCTCACAATAGGATAAAAAATGAATCGACCTGTAGTCACCCCCAAAAAGAGCGACAGTGCTTAAGAACCACGTCCAGTTTCGCTCGCTACAATAGGAATTTGGAAGAATCCTAAGTATCCGTCTAAGTAGCATAAGTGAGAATGTTTAGCCAGTCGCTTAAGCATTTGATCTATAAAGGGTAAAGGAAAATGATATTTGCGAGTGGATTTGTTTAGCTTTCTATAGTCTATGCACATCCTCCATCTAGTTTGAGTTCATTTTGCAACGGATTCGCCTTTTTCGTTACTAACAACCATAACACCTCCCTTCTTTGGCACGACATGCACATGACTGACCCAGTTACTATTAGATATCGGGTATATGATTTCTACTTCTAGTAGCTTTTGTGCCTCCTTTTTAACTACATCTCTTAAGATAGAATTTATTCTTCTTTGATGCTCTCTAGAGGTCTTACAATCTTCTTAAAGCATAATGTGATGCATGCATATAGAGGGACTTATTCCTTTTAGGTCTGAAATGTTATACCCCAGTGCTTTAGGATACTTTCTTAGAACATGTAGCAGTTTTTCGGTCTCTATCTGTCCCAAGTCAGCATTGACTATCAATGGTCATTCCAGATCGGTGTCTAGGAACTCATACCTTAGGTTTTTGGGTAGCATCTTAAGTTCTATAGAAGATTTCTTCAGGCATGGCATTGGATCGAGTGTTAGTGCTAAGCATTCCCACAGACTGTCATCTACATATAGCTCGCGCCAATTATCGTCTTCGAGTATAGGAGGTGTTGGAATCTTTAATATTTCTATATACTTATATGGTTCCATCTCTATTTCTTTTACGCATTCGTCGATGACGTCGAGGAAACAACACGAATCATCTATAGTGGGAGCTTTCAAGAATTGGGCTAGAATAAATTTGACTTTTTCTTCACCAACTTCAAAAGTTAGCTTTCCTTTCTTAACATCAATGATGGCTCCGGCTGTAGCTAAAAAGGGTCTTCCTAAAATAATAGGAATTTTGGAATCCTCTTTTATATCCATTACCACAAAATTATTGGAATATAGAATTTTCCTATACGAACGGGTACGTTCTCTAGCATACCTATAGGAAATTTAACAGAACGGTCTACTAGTTGTAGAGAAATTTTTGTTGGTCGTAACTCTCATAAATCGAGCTTCTTATAGGTAGATAAGGGCATTAGACTAACAATGGCTCCTAAATCGCATAGAGCATTGTCTATGACGTACTTTCCGATTATACAGGGTATGGAGAAACTACCTGGGTCTTTCAGCTTAGGAGGCATGTTGTTTTGAATGATGGCGCTACACTCGACAGTGAGCATAACGGTTTCATTATCCTCTAGCTTTTTCTTGTTAGACAAGATCTCTTTAAGGAATTTAGCATATGTTGCGTTATGTCTTCTGTGAATGGTATAGTAATATTGAGTTATTTCAGAAGCTCCATGAACTTCTTAAATTGTCCTTCATTTTTAGGCTTAGCAAGTATTTGAGGACAAGGTATTGGTTGTTTGTATGGTGGCGGAGGCACATAAGGTGTTTCTTTCTCTACGGCTTCTTCGTTTTTGTCTTCCTTTTTGTCATTATTCAGTTCTATTATGTTGTACCCCAAATTTTACCATCCGATATTCTGATCGTTTGCATATCCTTTTCATTGGTCTCTGTTTTCGCATTTTAGTAAACATATCAATAATCATGCATTTTTTGTTAGAATTTAATTTGTTTTATTTCTTTTTTTCACTAACTATTTTCAATTATCTTTTTTATTATTATTTTTTAGTTTTACTATTATTATTTATTTATTATTATTATTATTATTATTATTAATTTTATTATTATTAGTTTTATTATCATTATTAGTTTTATTATTATTAGTTTTATTATTACTAAGCTTTATTATTATTATTATTATTATTATTATTATTAATTTTATTTTGTTTATCTTCATGGTAAGTGGGGATCACTCAATCATTCTAACACTTCACATGGATTGCCAACTTGGATTTATCAATGGCCAAAAAGCATTCTTCAACTTCATTAATCAATGGCCAAGAATCATTCTCATAAAGTCACATGGATTGCCAACTTGGATTTATCAATGGCCAAAAAGCATTCTTACACTTCACTTATCAATGGCCAAGAATCATTCTCATAAAGTCACATGGATTGCCACATCAACACTCCCACTTTATTCACACTATAAATAAGATCTCTCATTCTCTCATTGGGGACACCAAATTCACCCCACACAAAGGCTGAATACTCTCTCAATTTTCTCCCTCAATTATTCTTGCAAATTTTCTGGAGAGAAGGCTCGTCTTCATTTTTTCAGAACTCGTGTCATTGAAGAGGCAGTGGACCGTCTCCACTAGGTAACATTCACCTCTTTTATTTCTCCGTTTTCAAAGTGTCATGATCATTTATCTATGTTGTTATCAGGTTCATTAGCATGTTAATATTTTGATTCTGAAAAATATTTTGTGTTCATAATATCATAATTTTTTTGTTTCATGTTACCATTATATTAATGCTAATATTGTGTGTGGTTTTGTTATGATTTTATTTTATGAACATTACTTAAAGGAAAAATGAAAAAAAAAAATAAAAGAGAGAGAGTGTGGCGCATGTTGTTTTATCATTTCTACAAAACTCCAAAAATAAAAAATATGCAATAGTTCCCTTCTTATTTTTATTCTCATTTATTTTATATTCTTTCTAAAAAAACAAAAATATGATTTGCTTTATAATCGGTTCACGGTTTCCTTTTATTATGAAACATCACCATTGGTTTCTGTAAGAACTTTTCAATTGGCATGTAAATATTTGTTTGTGGTTTCCTGACTTGGACAATGTCATTTCTGTTATTTGTACATCTTAGCTTTTATTTCATAACTTGATATGTCTCTGATTCCGAAACTTTGAATATCATATTTGTCGTACTCGTACTTTTCATTTATTTTCAATCCATTCAAACTCATCTTTACAAGTTATTATCTCCCCCATTCCAAAGGAAAGTCTCTCTATTGACCTCAAAGTCATAGATAGCTCATTCCATTTTAACCTAGCCTTCCATAAGAGATAGCCATTAATCTCTTATAACTCTTAAACCTTTCTATTTCTCACCCTTTTACCCCGTATTGAGGGGAACTACGGACGCTCTGATTTCTCAAGTTCATCTTGGGAATACGTAGGCATAGGATTGCGAGATCCTAGCGAGCCACCTTTTTGGTTTTCTACCTTTTTCTTTTTCCATCTTTTTCCTTTACATCTGATGCCTTCTCGGATTCCACATTTTCTTTTTACACCCTTAGACCATACTTAGTGTATATACCCCTAGGTCTTTCTTTACCTTAGCAAGTAAACTTTAGCATAACACAAATACTAACAAGAGGCTCTTGTAGAGTACTACAGATATTAAGGGTGCTAATACCTTCCCTTAGTATAACCAACCCCCGAACCTACAATATCTAAGCTGTGTCTCAACATAGCGCACTTAGGGTTTTTTGTTCTTTACCCTTTCCTTTGGATAAATCAAAGCTCGGTGGTGAATTTCATGTTTTGTGATTCAAGTTAATTAATAGCTTGATATCCGATTCTCACCGCAACATATTACCTTTTCAGCTCCTTTACCAGGATTTTGATACATGGCAGGATTTTGGAGTCTTGGGTCCACTGGTCCATCTAGTTCTGTTCTGCTTCAAAGGGTGATAGCATTATCATGTCTTTTCGGGTTTGGTTGTGGTTGTCCAGGAAATGTTCCTGCAGGGGCTGCTACTGTTGCTTGTTGTTGGGCTACTTGAAAGATTTGAGTTTCTAACATTTTGTTATGGGTAGCCATGGCATTAAGCTTAGTTGCCATCTGCTTTAGCAATTCACTCATGTGCACATTTTGGTTGGAAAACTCTTTGTTTTTCTGAGTTTGGGTTGCGATGAAGTTTTCTAATAATAGCTCAATGTTTGACTTTCTTGGTGTTTGAGGGGAAGTGGGTGCTCCCTTCTGATATCCTGGAGGAACGGCAGGGGCTTGGGTTGGAGCAAACAAAGCGTTGTTTCTCATGTAGGAAAAATTAGGATGATTTCTCCAGCCAGGATTGTAGGTGTTTGAGTATAGGTTTCCTTGGGCGTAATTCACTTGGTCGGTAGGAATACCAGCTAATAAATGACATTCAGCGTTACTATGCCCAGGGGTTCCGCACAATTCATAACTTGGTGTCACAGCGGCCACGGTGGCTCCTGGAGCTATAATCAAACTTTCGATCTTTTGAGTAAGCGCATCGACTTTAGCACTGACACGGTCCAAACTATTAACTTCGTATATTCTGTTCTTCGTAGCAGGATTTTCTGTCGGAGTTCTCTCGCCTCCCTATTGGAAGTGGTTTTGAGCCATATTTTAAATGAGTTGATAAGCGTCTTCACATGGTTTGTCCATCAGAGCGCCGCCAACTACAGTGTTCATATTCAGCTTTGAGTTGTAAAGAAGACCATTATAGAAGGTATGGATTATCAACCATTGTTCAAGTCCATGGTACGGGTAAAGCCTTAGCATGTCCTTGTATCTTTCCTAAGCATCAAAAAGAGATTCATTGTCTTTCTTCCTAAATCCGTTGATTTGGGCTCTTAGCATAGCAGTTTTGCTTGGTGGAAAATATCAGGCTAAGAAGACTTTCTTCAACTCGTCCCACGTAGTGATGGAGTTGGATGGTAGAGACTGGAGCCAAGCTCTTGCTCTATCTCTTAAAGAAAAAGGGAAAAAGACATAGTCGTATAGCTTTGTTACTAAAACCATTTGTTTTTACAGTATCAGCATATTGCACAAACATAGATAAATGATGGTTCGGGTCATCCGTGGAACTTCCAAAAAATTGGTTCTATTGAACGGCTTATAACAACGAAGGTTTCAGCTCAAAATCATTTTGATTGATGGCAGGGGCAGCAATGCTGTTATGCGGTTCATCTTGCGATGGGACAACGTAATCCTTAAGAGGATGATTCAGTGGGTTCTCAGCCATGGGAATTCTTAATTCTGGGTAAGGGATTTTAGGTTCGGGAAGATTATACTTAATTTGGAATTCGTTAATTCGGCGTCTTAAATTAATAAAATGCTTGATGTCGTCAATCGGTTGCTCAAGCTTTTCGCCTCGGGAGCGAATGTTGGGCATACAATCGACGAATTAGAGAAAAAGGAAAAATATTGGTGCCTTAGTCTATATTGCATAACAATGGAACCACGATATTAACTAAATCAGCCTTCCTCGACAACGGCACCAAAAACTTGATGCGCTTCAAGCACACTGACGTGTCCGTCGAATGAAGACTGCAAGTATACAGCTGTTCGTGTAGTTTTAAAAAGGTTGTCGAACCCACGGGGAAGGGATAATCAAACTAATGCAATCTATTGTTGTAGTGCAAAGCTAAGGCTAAAGATTAACAGATTTTAAATGGGAAGAAGGAATTACTAATTCTAGAGGTTTTTAGAAATAACGATAAAGACGAGTCTGGAATATGGATTCCGCGTACCTAATGGACTTGTAGAAATTGGATGCTAGTTACGACTGAACTTTTGTAGAAAGTACTAACTTAAAGACTCCGTCTCACACTCTCGCGCTATCGACAAGAACCACACCTTTCAACCACGGGATTTTTCTCTCGCTCGCTCATTTCAATTGAAAAGCGTATTTTGAAGTTAATGAAATTATAAACGATGCCAGAAGGGCTCTCTCTATTTTTAGGGTCGATGCCTAGTTTCCACTATCAGTTCATCCCTCACACTCTCGCGCTATCAGTCCGAACTTAGTATATTCCTCACTCTCGTTTCGGAATAATAAATCATGAATATTAGAAACAAAGACCAAAACTAACATACAATCAATAATTTCACACCTAAATTTTCTACGGAGTCCCGTCCGTATCGACGGTCCTCATACGCTGCACTCAATTAATTTAGCAAGACATGGTATTTTTCACATCAAACATGTCAACGGTAATTGGAATTAAAACTAACATTGTAGACAAATTAAAATAAATTCAAATGCAAAAGTAAAAACAAGAAATAACCTGTAGAGTAAAAATACGGAACTGAATTGAAATTCGATGTGAGTAATTGCCTCTTTGAAACTAAATTTATGCCTAAGAATCTAAACGGAATTTTAGTAGAGCTTCCGCGCGAATTCAGGGTATCTGGAATATGACCAAAGAGTCCTATATATAGAGGAAATGTTGATCTCAACTGTCTTGGTTGTGGCCTTTAAGTGGAAGGAAAAGAGGAAGTGTGGTAACTGCTTAAAACGGTTGCAGAATTTGAATTCTGCAACTGCGTTGCTATGGCAAACGCCATGGCCTTGCTTTATTTAACTATGTGGCAAGCTAATTCATGGTGAACGCCATATAGCCATGGCGAACGCCATATCACCAAAAAAGGCAGAATTTGTTCTTTCTTGCTGCATTTTCCTCTTCTTTCACTTTTTTTCTGCTTCACTCTCGATTCCGTAATAGATGAAGCTATCAACTGCAAAACACAAAAAAAAAGTAGAATGCAAATAAAACTCGATAAAAATGGACAATTAATGTGCGCAATGAGCCTAAAAATATGATACGATTTCTCGTTATCAGATCTCTCTTGTTTCTTTCTTAATTCATCATCCTTGAAGTATAGTGAATCATCCAGTGAAGTTTTTTTGAAGCTTTGCAAGAGTTTGAAGGGGGCAACAGACCTTCTCCGTTGAGTAAGCTTCTTCCACCTTTTTCTCCCATGTTAGACTTGTTTCAAGCTTGTGATTGTTGGTTCTAAAGTCCTACATTAGTGTAGGCATGGTCCATGTTGTTGTTGTTTTGATTTGAAAGATTTTCAGTATGTGTTTTGATTTTCATGCTCGATTTTCATGAGTTTAAAGTGGTTTTTAATGGAAACAAATGGTGGATTCTTGATCTACGTGAAAAACTATGCAAGATGATGTCTAGGTTTTTTATTTTTGATGTGTGTTACAGTCAGCTCCGGTGAGTCTAGCCAGAAAAGACGACCGGATTCGGGTTCCGGCGCCTCACGTGTGTGCTGATGTGTGTTGGTGATGTGTCCTTTGACTTGTGTGCGTGGCGTTGAACATGTTGATTTGGCTGGTGACTCATTTAAATGAAACAGCGTGTTTCATTTTGTGTGTTATTTTGTTTGGTTTGCTGGCTCTTTTAGGATGGCCTTATGCATGTATTGATACTCACACCTCTCATTTAACTGCTCATAGCACGTGTAAACAGGCTTCCCCTTGTTTCTATTTTTGCTTCTGCACCTCTTATGGCTTGTTCTCCTTTTTATTATTGCTTTTATTTTTATTTTCATTTGATTTTTGTTTTTAATTGTTAAACTCTTTTTAAAAATGGTTAAAAAAATATTTCTGACACTTTAACATCTTGAGATATTTTTGATTATTTTTATTTTATTTTTCAATTTATTTTCATATTTTATTTGAATTTAACTTGAGGAATAGTTTTCCATTGGTGTCCTTAGCTAGGATTTGGTGTGTTGATGCCTTTGCCATGTCCTCTTGATCCAATCTTTTCCACATGTTATGATATATGAATGATGATTGTTTGAGGGTAGTTTTGATGCCATGGTAATCATTTCTTGGATGTTTTTCATGTGGTTTTATTTGATCCTCGATGCATGCTCGATTAGCTTCCTATATAAGATTGTTTGGTTCAATTTAGGATGTATTTATGCAATTCTTCTTGAGATCTTTTGCTCACTTATTCTTGATGGATATAACATGAATTAGAGCCTCTTTTTGGAATTTATTAGGTCGTTTTTATTTTTTTGATTGATACATAAATGTAACTTGGTTTTGGATTGAGTATGCATGATGTTTGACCTAGTTTCAAACCATTTTGTCCACTTATGCTTGAGTGAAGTTTGAGGTGTTTACTTGATGTGATTACAAGTTGTCTTAACTTGATTAGAGATTTAGATTCACTTTCATTTGGTTATTTTCCTATTTTTGGTTGAATTTCCATGTTGATGATGTTTTGGCCTTGCTCCTTTGTTGTTTTTGACCTAGTTCTTTGAGATGGTACTTATGGACTCTTGTGGGCATTGATTGACATGTTTAAGATTCTGATACTCTTGATATGATATCCATTGTGTGATCATTTCTCACCTTTTTCTTCACATGATCTCTTGCTTCTTTGTATGAATGATTTGAGTGGTTTCTTGTGCATGATTTGAACATGATCATTCTTGAACTTGATGGATATCTTAGAATTGAATATGAATTAAATCAATTGAGTTTGCTTCTAATCTTCATGTTATGGTATGCATAACTTGATCATTTGTGATTTTTACCTTGCTTGAATACATATTTTCCTCTGAGGATGATCATGGTGTATGTTTAGCTAGTCTTGAGGCATGCTTTGAATTTGATCTTTGAGGTTTCTTCTTGCTATCCATGAGTTGATGTTTGGATTGATATTCATGATCATGCTACTGCCCATCTTGTTTCTTTGACCTAATTTCATTTATTTAAACCATGTTTGACTTGCTTTTTTGAGTTGGTGATTTATGAATGCTAGGTTTTGGTTGTGGTTCATGTTTGATGGTGTGGTGCATCTCTTTTCATCTTTGAATTGAATTGATCATGATATGGTTTAAATTCTGACCTTATTTATTTCTCATCTTGTTAAACTCATATTGTCTTTGTATGATGGTTAATGGTGTTCAATTTTTATAATAAAACAAGTTTGTTTGTGCACTTCCTTTATGTCTTGATTCATTTAATAAACATGATTTAATCTTGGTGTGACACTTGTGCATTGATGATATTTCCTCTCATCTTGTGTTGCTTTGCCATTTTCTTTCTCTTCGTCTCTTTTCTTCTCCTTTGGGTTTTGAATTCACTTTTGTTGTTGTGATTGAGTTTGTTTAATGTTTACTTGTGTTTGATCACATGCTCCCTTAGGGCTCATAGTTTGAACTTAATTCTTGATAAGGTTCAAAGTAGGATAGACATTAGGCTCTAAATCCTTTGCATGAAAACATTAGGGTAGTCCCTTTGAACCTCAACCTTAGGTCCATCATTTGTATGATAACATTAGGTAGACTTCCCTCTTATCCTCAACTATAGGGCCATATTGCATGACAACATTTAGGTGAGTTTCCCCTGGATTTTCTTTTGCCCTTTGAGTCTTCTTTCTCCTTTAAAAAAAATCAA
This sequence comes from Lathyrus tuberosus, assembly GCA_022829125.1. Classification (NCBI taxonomy): domain Eukaryota; kingdom Viridiplantae; phylum Streptophyta; class Magnoliopsida; order Fabales; family Fabaceae; genus Lathyrus; species Lathyrus tuberosus. Next base: position 12,933,820 of record JALAZF010000055.1, on the reverse strand, counting down.
AACACTTAATTGAAGATGGCTGGTTTATACCTGAGTGAATCGCACACTCAGAGATACAATAGAGTCGCCACCAAACTTTATTTTGTCCCAAAGGACAGGGAAAATATCGATAAAACCCAAGGGGAAGAGAAACATGAATAGGGGTCGGTTATGGGAAAGGAAAGTACTAGCACCTTACGCATCCGTCGTACTCAACGGGAACCATTTTGCTTGCTTCTAGGCTCGGATGGGTTATCTATCTAAAGGCTTCTAGCTAAAAGAAGAGGAGAGATAAGAGAAGGGAGAAAGAAAGAAAGAAAAGAAAGTGCTCGCAGAGGATTGGGGCCCTCGTGCCTACGTACCCTCATAGTGCAATGAGGAAATCAGAGCGTCGTAGTTCGTGGAACCAGGGGACAGAGAAAAGGAAAGGAATGGGAGAAGGAAAGAAGGGTGGAAATGTGCTCGCCAAGACATCGCGTCTCGTGCGTACCTATCTAACATCTGAACGAATGCAGAATCAGAGCTTCCGTAGTTCGGGGGAACCAAACGGAAAACCAAACAAAGAAAGGAAAGTGGTGTCAAAACCAAGAGAAAAAGAGAAAGAAACTCTACTGGGAAAAGACGAACAGTAAGAGCGATTGCACAAGAACTAGAAAAGAATGGTGTCAAAACCAAGAACGAAAAGAAACTCCGCTGGGGATAACAAAGGGGATTGGTGTCGAAACCAAGAGGAAAAAGGAATAGAAAGAACTCCACTGGGGAAGAAAAGACCAAAGAAATTGCTAGGGATCAGAGGGTAAGCGACCCTACTAGGAACAAAAAAAGGGGATGGTTTCACAACCAAGAGAAAAAGGGAACTCGGTATATTGACTGGCTGGCAGTGGTTAAACCAAAGAGAGAGAGAGAGAGTAAGACTCTACGGGGAAAAAGGGGTTGGTGTCAACAGACAGACTGTGGTGAACCAAAAGAGAGAGTATTAAACCAAGAGACAGTGTTTGACTCTGAGGGGACATCGGTATGTTAACTGATAAACCGTGGTCAACCGAGGAAAACAAAGATTGCAACTATGGTTTTAACAGATAAACTGTGATCAACCAGAAGAACGGGTGTAGGACCGATCGAAGGTCGTGACCCAAAAGGAATGTTGGTATAGACCGAACAAACAACACTTAACCAACGAAGAAGGGTATTGAACCAAAAGAGGTTGCTAACCGCTGGGGGATTTGGTTTTAACAGAAGAAACTGTGATTAACCGAAAAGGAAACGAGTAATTAACCAAAAGAAAGTGATTAACTCAAGAGGCTCAATATTTTAACAGACGAACTGTGGTTAACTGAAAAATGGGTGATTAACCAAGAGGAGGTGATTAACCTGAACGGCTCAGTATTTTAACAGAAAGACAGTGGTTAACTGAGAAGGAGCAAAATGGTGTTTTAACTGACAGGCAGTGGTTAACCAAACGAAGGGAGAAGAACCAAGGGGAGGTTGCAAACTCTGCAGGGGATTCGGTTGTAACAGGATTACTGTGTTTAACCGAAGAAAAAGGAACGAGACTCTTGTGGGGAATCAAGAAGCAAAAATTGACCGCAAGAAGAGAACAGGGTATTGAAACAAGGAGAGTTTGCTAACCCAAGAACAATGATCTTAACCAAGAAGAACGGTGATTAATCAAAAGAGATAACGAACGAGCAAAAGCGATCAAGGATCAACTCGACTGGGGAAGGAAAAACACTACAGCTTGAGGATAGAGGTGACTATTCTCGAAGAGAGGGCCAACGCCCTTACCCAAAAAATAGCCTGAATGAGGGTAGGACAATTCCATCCTCATTCCTTCTCTAGCACTCAAAGTATAGTGTGGAAAAAGAAATGGACAGCATAACAGCTCCAATTTGTACAGTGCTCCAGTGTCGCGCGAATTCCGGTTCCGCGGTGGGGAAAAAAAGAGAGAAAAAAGCTCTAAAGGAGGCCTCAAGAAAAGGAAAGGGAAGGTTCAATTAGTCGAAACATGGTTTCGATCAATTAATCAAAGGGGAAAGTCATGCCAACAATTTTCCAAAGAGGATGAAAAATCATTAAAGCAAAAGGTGTGAATTATTTATTATACAAGATTAAGCTCATCCATGAAGAATGAACTTAATGCAAAACAAAGAGAGGGAGTACAAAGCAGTACCAAATGATCAACAAAATATGCAATACAAAGTCATGTTATGTGATCAAATGCAAAATGATTATATTCACATGATGTCAAAATATGAACAAATTGAATAATTGAAAAAAAGCATCGAAAGTTCATGAACATGTTTCAATCAGAAGTTAAATGATACTTAAAATATCCATAAAATCAAGTACATCAATCCATGGAAGTTAGAAGAAGAAAACATGGCACACACACTTGAAAAAGCAAGAAATTGGCCATTCTGTACAGTGGTAACCGGTTACAGCATATCTGCTAATCGGTTACTTGCTTGAAAACCTGCGTTTTTAGTGAAAAATGCACTGAGTAACCGGTTACAGCATATGTGCTAACTGGTTACTTGCTTGAAAACCTGCATTTTTAATGAAAAATGCACTGAGTAACCGGTTACCACTGAGACAGTGGCAAAAATAACTGCAAAAATAGCTTTTCAAAAGTGATTTTCAGCACATAATCACTTATGTCAAACACCACATGCTAGGGAATGAATTTGTGCACTAAAATTACATTATATAAGTGAAATTAAACACAATTTACAAGCATTAATCATGGAAATTAAATATCAAGCAAATGCATGGCAAAACAAACCGAAAAACAATCGCAATTACATCATAAACGTGCAGAAACGATCGAAACAATGAGTAAAGTAAGATCCACCAACCTATAAGGCTGAGATGTGCCTTGGTAATTGTTGCAAAGTGTTCTTGATGCAGAAAATTAAAGAAAACCAGAGGAATCTTCAATTTGGTGACGAAACGTGTCGAAATCGAGCAAAATACGATAAAGCTCCAAAATGCGAATTCGAACCGTTGAAAATTGTAGAAAAATACTCAAGATTAATCCACAAGCTGAAATAACTCCAGAAATCCAAGTATAATAGCAAGAATAATGAAGGTTGAGCTCAAGAAATAATCACTTTTGATGTAAAAGTGATTATCCTTCAAAGTAGAAATGAGCTTTGGTGAGGTTTTGGAAGAGAATTGAGATGAAGATGAAGATGTAGTAGAAAATATCAGAGAGAATGTGAGAGAATTGAGAGTGAATTGTGCAAATGGTTGAAGGTCCTAGAAAAATGAGTGAAGCTTTGTTTAAATAGACCTTTGGTTTGGAGTGTGAGAGGTTTGGAGCTAGCTTTGGACTTAGCTTTGGGTTTGGAACTAGGCTAGGAGTTAGTTACACTTGACTCACCGAGTCAAGGTGGTTAACTCGGTTAGTTAGGACCAACTCGGTAATAATCCCAATGTGAACTCCAACATCCAAAGGTTGACATGCTTGTAAAACAAGGAACATGGTGCACTTAATTTAGAGTGAAGCATGAAAATAAATATACTTGGAATGTCTTGAATAGTCTTGAGATATCTAGAATGTTCCACATGCTGCTAGAATATTGTAGAATCAATGACCAAAGAGTGTGCAAAGGTGTTGTCCCAAAAATGCAGCAGAATCTGCAACTTTGTACAGAGTAACCGGTTACTGCATATCTGCTAACCGGTTACTTGCTTGAAAAATTGCGTTTCTGGAGAAAAATACACTGAGTAACTGGTTAGCAGATATGCTGTAACCAGTTACTTCAGCCAAACTCCCACAAATTTGCCAAAAAATGATGCTGAAGTCCCGTTATTGATTTTTCCAACTCTTTTCTTGATGACTAAACATAGAAACCTTTATTTTGAGCTTGTTTTGGTGATGAAATAATCTTGCGAGGACGCGATTAATCAGGCTTAAAAACCTGCAGATCCTGCAACAAGAAACACACAGATAAAAGTGCGAATGCGTATGCCGACGACGCCAATGCACATGCTCATGCAAAAGGTAAAAGAGGGAGGTCAAATTTTGGGTTACGACATTAATAAATACGATGAGTATTGTGCGACATGAGCATTAAGTATATGGGAAATGATGAGTGAGGAGTCTTTCCTTACTTCTTATAGAGTTTTTAGCATACGTCCCGTTTGGGGGCGATTTTCTGACGCATTCATTCATATGTCATAGACTTTAGTGCAATACGAATCTCAAACAAATTCAATTCACTTCTGTTAAAACTCAAAAACAAACTGCAAACCATTTTCATCCTTCAGGATTGTTTGTAAAATAATTTTCAGAAAGAGTATGTTATTTCTTTTCTACCGCAAACAGGGATCGACCCTAACTGCTAGAACGCGGACTTAACATCGCTCATAAAAAACACTTAACAAATTTATGGTCGTACCCACGAACTACAAACGCTATGACTTCCTCATTCTCGTCTGAATGAGGATACGTAGGCACAAGACGGCGAAGTCTTGGCGAGCAATCTTCCCCCATCCACCCGTAGTCCTCCAAACTACGTTGACTATGACTTTCCCATTGCACGAGAGAATACGCAGGCCTAGGATGACGAAGTCCTAACGAACCTCCTTTTGTTTTTCCCCTTTTCATTTCTGTTAGCAAGTAGGCTTTATATGAACACACCCTTTCATTAGAACAATAAGCGTGGATCCCGTTGAGTACAACAGACGTGAAGGGGTAATAATACCTTCCTCTCACGTAGTCGACTCCCGAACCTAGAATTTGGTTGCGAGACCATGTCTTCTCCCTTTTAAGGCTTCTTCGATCGTTTCCTTTCCCCCGTCGGGATAAATAACGTTTGGTGGCGACTCTGCTTTTCCGCCGGTTGTTTTTCACGTTGCGACACCTAGTTAGTTCACAATGCACACACAAAGGCTTCCTCTTGGGCTACCTTACAATGAGACCATTTATGAGTGTCAAATTGTGTTAAATATGTGTGTATTTTGTTGGCACTTATTGGCTTGATTAATTGGTTTTTCCAATGAAAACCTCAACTTTAGTGTGAATATGTAATCATTTAGTATTATATTTTAGTTTTGTAAATAACTTTAATGGTGATCATTGTGATGCATTTTTCATAGGTTTTCTTGCCTCATGTGATGCTAGGAGCCTTTGGATGTTGGAAGAAGTTTGGAAGATCACTTTTGCGACAATTTGATGGAAAACCGCACTTAGCCCGCTTTTCAGCGCGGGTTCAGTGCCATTTTGGACCAGAGGCACTAGCTGAGGGTTTCAGACCGCGCTCTAGCTGCTCTTAGCGTGCTCTCTGTGTTTTTGCTGCCTTTGAACTGGTCGCGCTAAGCGTGCTCTGCTGGTACTTAGCGCGGTGCCACTTACAGGCAATTTTTGTAACTTGTATATAAGAGAACTTGCTAGATATTTTTTGTATCCAACTTTATCTCTCTTCATTCCAAACATACTTTTAGAGAGAGAAATGAAACACTAAGAAAGAGAAGCCAAAATCAAAGGAAATCAGAGCTTGATCTTCGAGTATGTAGCTTCGATCTCTTGTTGGGGTGGATGTAATCGATCGGTACCTTATGTATTTATCTAATCTTTGTATTGTGAACTAGTTTTGATTCAATATTGATGTTTTCTTTGATTTCATATTTATGGGTTTGAGTGTGTGTTGAAAAATCTCTTTCAAATCCTAGATCTATGATATTCATCTATCAATTAGTAAAATCTAGACATAGATTTTTGAGTTGATATTCAGTGGTATCAAGCTTTTAATTTATTGTGTTGATTTTTAGCATGAGACATCATCTAGTGATTAATACGGTAAAGCCCACGATAATGTTTTTGACATAAATAGTATTGTGAGGATGCGTGGTAATAGAGATGATGAACTATGTTCGCATACATAAATTAGTTGAGTACATGTTAAACGGGTTTATCGTGTGTATGTATTCTGATCATGGCGTTGTATATGAATTAATCATTTATTTGATATGGATGTTATCCTTGTTTACTTGTTTACACATTGATTTGAACTCTTCAGATCTCGATCTAGGATAGACATCTGTTAGGTTCTGAACTCTAGAGATAGATTTAGATCTAACATTCACCGTGATTATCGAATCTTAATGCTCCTTATTGTTTAGTTGCGTGAGACATCATCGATGAGACACTAGGGTAGAACTCTCGTCGGCGCTTCAGACATGAACACTGATGTGAGCGATACATGATATTATTAGACGAACGAATTATTTGTGTATAACTGGTCAGAAGAATGCATGCGTTATCGATTGATAAAATCCCAATCCCAACAAGGATCCGTTTATTTTAAGTCTTTACTTTATATTTTTCATCTTTATATTTTCTACTTTTATTTATTGTACTTTTAATCTTTCAACCATTTTGTAACCATAAGCTTAGAAATGTAGAGACCGTTGAATGGCATTTGATCCATTGCACCGATCCCTGTGGATACGAAAAAAACCTGGAATACTTCCAAACTTCCTTTTGCTTGCTGCTTTACCACATCAACAAAATGGCGCCGTTGTCGGGGATTGGTGTTTAGATATTGAATTGCATCGCAACATTTTCTATATTTTTGAGCTTTGTACAGTTGTTTATATTTTATATATATTTGTTTTCTTTCACGTTTGTCCAATTGTTGGTTAGGGATAACTGTTGGTGAAGGAACATTAACAAATCCAGGAAGTAACAACAGCTAGCCACACCAAAGGAAGCAGCGAGATGGAGCATATCTTTGTTGTAGCTTTTCAGAGTAGTATAGTTATTGAAGAGTGAGATTGGATGGAAAACTTGATAAAAGTTTCCATTTTTGAAAAACCATGTTTTGCTGATGCCGCTTAGGGCTACTAGAGGGCGCTTAACGCGCTCTACTGCACAGGAAAAATACTTTAGGACTTATCCACTTTCACCCTGGTCTTTTGACCCATTTTGAACTTATTTTGTTTTATGTTTAGTAGTAATTTAATTTAGAGTTATTAAGTTGTTAGAGACTTATTTTGTGTTTGTCCAAAAAGCTTGTTCTTGATTTTCTTGAAGAGACATGCGGAGATTGTTCAAGTTTGAGTGTGTCAACAAGAAAATGTCATGGTAATGATAAAAGTTTGAAAAGAAAGTTGCATTGTCAAGGTATGTGTTAGGTGTTTTCTACAACATAGCATGAACATGAACTTTATGCTTTGTACAAATAACATGTCATTCATTCTCTTGCAATTCTTGTTCATTTGTGAATCACTTTAGTTCATAGCCAAATGTGAGGAACCTTCCATTGTTTACTAATTACATAGGAGACCAACTTTCTTGTTTAACTCGTTTGAATTATGTTTAATCTTGTATTTGTGTTTATTTGTATGACAACACTAAAATGATCAAGGAATTTTTTTTTTATTTTAAGCATAATCACCTAACCAAAAGTAACTTACCTTGTGAGTGAGCAGGCATTTGCTAACCCCTTTGAGCCTTAGTGTCAGGATCCATCTTGGTGTTGGACTATGAACTTGTACATGAGTAAGTTGTTCATAATGGTTTTTTATTTTGTTTCTAAAGCCCTTGAACTATTAACCATATATTGTGGTTGGAAGTTTTCCTTTCCTTAAAAAGTTTGGGAGCATTAAAGTCATAATGTTTGGTTGTATTAAGTTGGGGAGAAAATGATTGGTGGCTTAAAGGTTAGTAGCTAAGAGGTTGAAAAATAAAATAAAGTGGTTGAAAAAGAAAGAAAAATGTGAAAACAAAAAAGAAGAGAAAAAAAAAAGAAATAGTAAGATCAAGGTTGTAGCAAACGAGCAAAAAGAAAATGGTTAATAATTCTTGATTGCTTGAAATTTTGAGAAGTAATTACTCTCATAGGATTAGGCAATTTTGTCTCAAAGGCCTTGAGATATGACCCTTCTTTGTTAAACCAAGCCTCATTACAACCCTTGAAAGTCCTTTGTGATTTGTACTTTTATACTTTCAATATGAGTTTTTAGATGAATGCATAATTTGATCGATGTTTACATGATTGTTGGGTGTGAGTTCAATCCCTCATGTTTGTTCTTCATCTCTTGATGAAGGTGTGTGTTAGGTGTGATTCACTTTTGAAAATTTGTTGCTTTAGAATGTTTGACATGTGTTTTGTGCTTAGACTTTGTTTCATATTCGTTGTGTTGTTGTAGTTTAGTGGTAAGCATTGCTTTGTTTATACTTTTGATAATTAGACCATACATTTGTTCCTGTTTGTAAAAACTTGTTTGATCATGATTCTTGATAATTTCTCTTGTTTCTTTATGTTTGATTGATTCTTGTTTGAGGACAAACAAGTTTAAGTTGGGAAGAGTCTGATGAGTGTCAAATTGTGTTAAATATGTGTGTAGTTTGTTGGCACTTATTGGCTTGATTAATTAGTTTTTCTAGTGAAAACCTCAACTTTAGTGTGAATGTGTAATTATTTATTATTATACTGTAGTTTTGTGTAAATAACTTTAATTATGATCATTTTGATGCATTTTGATAGGTTTTCTTGCCTGTTGTGATGCTAGGAGCCTTTGGATGTTGGAAAAAGGTTTGAAAGATCACTTTTGCGGAAATTTGACGGAAAACCGCGCTTAGCCCGCTTTTCAACGCGGGTTCAACGCCATTTTGGACCAGAGGCAGTAGATGAAGGTTTCAGACTGTGCTTAGCACGATCTAGCCACCCTTAGCGCGCTCTCTGTGTTTTTTTCGCCTTTGAACTAATCGCGCTAAGCGCGCTCTACTGGCGCTTAGCGTGGTGCCATTTATAGGCACTTTTTGTAACTTGTATATAAGGGAACTTTCTAGATATTTTTTGTATCCAACTTTATCTCTCTTCATTCCAAACATACTTTTAGAGAGAGAAACGAAACCCTAAGAGGGAGAAGCCAAAATCTAAGGAAATCGGAGCTTGATCCTCGAGTAAGTAACTTCGATCTCTTGTTGGGGTTGGATGTAATTGATTGGTACCTTATGTATTTCTTATAATCTTTGTATTGTGAACTAGTTTTGATTCATTATTGATGTTGTCTTTGATTTCATATTTATGGGTTTGAGTGTGTGTTGAGAAATCTCTTTCAAATCCTAAATCTAAGATATTTATTTATCAATGAGCAAACTCTAGACATGGATTTTTGAGTTGGTTTCACTAGTATCAAGCTTTTAATTTATTGTGTTGATTGTTCGCATGAGACATCATCTAGTGATTAATATAGTAAAGCCCACGATAACGCTTTAGACATAAACGATATTTTGAGGATGCGTGGTAATAGAGATGAGGAAGTACGTTCACATACATAAATTAGTTGAATACATGCTAAAAAGGGTTAATCGTGTGTACGTATTCTGATTATGGCGTTGTATGTGAATTAATCATTTATTTGATATTGATGTTATCCTTGTTTACTTGTTTACACATTAATTTGAACCGCCATAGACATATGTTCTTCAGATCTCGATCTAGGATAGGCATTTGTTAGGTTCTGAACTCTAGAGATAGATTTAAATCTAACATTCGCCATGAGTATTGAATCTTAGTGCTCCTTATTGTTTAGTTGCGTGAGACACCGTCGATGAGACAATAGGGTAGAACTCTCGCCGGTGCTTCAGACATGAACACTGATGTGAGGGATATGTTATAGTATTAGACGAACGATTGATTTGTGTATAATTGGTCATAAGAATGCATGTGTTATCGATTGATGAAATCCCAATCCCAACAAGGCTCTGTTTATTTTAAGTCTTTACTTTATATTTTCCGTCTTTATATTTTCTACTTTTATTTATTGTACTTTTAATCTTTCAACCATTTTGTAACCATAAGCTTAGAAACGCAAAGACCGTTGAACGCCATTTGATCCCTCGCACTGATCCCTGTGGATATGAAAAACCCCGAAATACTTCCAAACTTACTTTTGCTTACCGCTTTACCGCAACAACAACCATTTATTTCTTGCGGTTTATTTTATGCATTAGGATAGTGTCTTCATTTCCTCCCCATTCTTAAATTTTCAAAATCTTCTTCATTTTTCAAAACCTTCTTGTTTTCAAACTTGAACCACTTTCTCAATAAACCTTGACTTTGTCAAGTGATTTTCAAAATATTTTTCTTAAATAAATGCTAAGACATCTTAAGCTTATCAAAACAATTTCAAAAGACATAAAAAACACAAAACTCATTCAAATCTTTTGTGCCTTTGTGCACCTTTTCCTTTTAAACCTTTTTTTAAGGTTGGTCATTAGTTATGTTCTTGTAGTGATGCAACTCCTATACTTCCACAATAATGTAGAGAAATTATGACATTTTCCACTTAGATGTTGAGTGATAAACTTGTTGATTTCAATCCAAGAAAAAGTCCTCTATCCCAAGATGATGCAAATTATCCTTCCTCATTAATTCTGCGTAGTAAGTTGAGTTTCCACTCGAATATGACAAAATTTCTATTCATTTAAAATAAATTAAAACAAACACTTTTGTTATTGTTACCATGAACTACGAGGTTTTGATCCTCCATTGCACTTTGTTGGTACGTAGGCATGAGGCTCAGGAAGTCTTGTCAAACAAAACTCTTAAAAAATATTTCTTTCTCTCATCTCCACAATCTCTTTGCAAACAACACCCTTTTTAAGCCAAACGCATATTTTCAAGAGGTTCTTATAGAGTAATCTAGATGTGAGGGGTGCTAACACCTTCCCTTTGTATAACCAACCCCCCGTACCTTTATCTCTTTATTTTATTAGTAACACTGGTGTAGAAATCAATGAATTAGAATTCTCACGAGTTGATCTTCGAAAGCCAACTTATAAGAACAAGCCATTCATCACGGAAACCCAAGCAAAACACGTTTTTTTATGTCACTGATCCTTCTACCACTAGATGGTCAATTGTTCTTCACGGAAAATATATTTCTGACAGTACTGCTGAAAATCAAGATTTTAACTATGAGACCCCTTGTTTTGCAACACATGTACGTCGATCATCTAAAGAAAACGATCCAGATGATGTGCATGCTATTCATCGTGGTCATAAAGAGGGGATATGGGAAAACTAGTAAGTAACTTTTTCATATCATTAAGTAATTTATATTTATTCAGTTTACTCTTTATTATTCCTTTTACTAAATATTTAAATTCGTTGTTGATTATCCTAATTGGTTTCAAATATTGTTCAAATTATACGTGTTTAACGACCAGTGACAAATCCTAGCATAGAACTTTTGTTTATGTAATACAAGTATAAACGATAAGAATATGCAAAATATGGTTCTATATTATGTTATATGATTTTGTAATACAGGTACAAACAATAATAATATTAAAAACCGAGGTAAAAATATTGATTTATTATCTTAGTTTTACATAACACCGAGAATATATATTGGGCGCGCAATCCAGTTCTAAAAATAATAAAAATGCAGATGTTGGGGTTCAAAACCATTTGCATATAACTTAACCCCTCAATTTTTTTAATAACTGAGTGGTAAAGTGGCATCTTTTCATGACGTCGTTCGTTACCTCTCTCCCGTAGTCGAGGTTAAATACATTTCGCGTCCGAGGTGAAATGTGTATTTTGTTGTAGTGAAAATAAGTATGCACTTGATTCATTATTCTAAAGGAAGCAAAATGCACAATGTGAAAGAGCGTCTTTTAATGTCTTGTCTCTAAACACCTATAGTTTGATATAATTATACTTGTCAGTATAACACTTGTTTGAACACATATAAAAACTCATAGAAATTATAACAAATAATGAATTACGAATAAAAAATAAAAAATATTTACTTGTTAGTTTTCTCATATGCATTTTTCATGATCATGGTGAATAGCATGCACAACACATGTATCATTTTATTCATATGAAGTAGGCATATATGTTACAAAAGAAGGAGTCTCGGGAATATAAAGAGTTAAATATTAATTTTCATCACTTGGAGGAATGTGTTATCTTTGGAGAACAAATGACCATCTATTGTCAAAAGGATTAGTGACATAAAACACTTATTTTGATTGAGATGCCATAATGAATGGTTCGTTCATAGAAAAACAAAATTTACTAATGTGTATGTAGTCCAAGATATTACACTAAATTTAGGCATGTATGAAATACATTTAATTGTCTCCAATGTACTCCCATCATTATAAATCATTTCTTTAAACCAATTTATGAAATTCTTGTTATTCTTTTTTAACAACCACTTGTAGCCTATCCAGGGGAAATTTTCCTTAATAAGTCTTTTCTGAGCATATAAGTAAGGTTAAAATTCATCAATATTATTTAATGTATTCAAATGTTATTGAATAACTACATCCTGAGCCATTGACTTAACATTTAATCCTTGGATACCTCTAACTTTATATCTTCCATCATAACGATAGTTTGAAATTTCTATAGAGTCTGCTTTTGACAAATAGTTTGAACAAAATTCAACAGCCTCTTCGATGATGTAACTTTCAACAATCAAAGCTTCTGAGCATTGATGATTCTTTGTATACCCTTTAAATATATTCATGTACCGCTATATTGGATGTATCCATCTTAAATAAACTAGACCATAAAAGGTGATTTTCCTAACTAGATGAACAATTAAGTGAACCATAATGTCAAAAAGTGATGGAGGGAAATACATCTCTAATAGACACAAGATTATTGCAAGATCATCTTTGAAATCATCTTATTTTTTTAGATTAAAGAATTTATTACATATAGCATTGAAGAATAAGAACATTCTGGTTATAGTTACCCTTACTTTTTTTCCTAAGATGCCACATATAACTAGCCGGTAGAAATTGTTGCATCAAACACATTAAAATCATGATATTTTAATCCAAATAACTTGAGTACTTGTGGCATCGTCAAATTTTCCCTCTTGCCTTTCATTGCACGACTCCGATTAGATGTCGCTTTCATCACCTGTGATAAATATAGGTTCTTTTAAATCTAAGCTACATTGGCCTTACTAGTGTAGATAAATAGAATGTTGTCAACTCCACCACTAAATGGCTGGTTCTTGTAGTCGTCATTGTCTAGGGAAATAATAAGGACAAAAAGGTCAATATCACTACACTCGTCGGAAGGAGAGATACTATAACTACAAATAGAGCTCCAAAACATCCCTAGTCTTACAAGTTTCTAGTAGGTCTGCCCATCACGTCATCTTGAGTTTGATACACAATATTTCCACATCTCACATAACGATTTTTTTACCACATTGCCACGTTTTGAAAACAAAATATCCAATATGCCACTAGTTGAAAAAAATTGACCAATATGCCACGTTTTGGGTTTGGGCTCGTCCTTCCATTGGACGACCCAATGAAATTTTTTTTCTTCTTCAAGGGTTCGGCCATTGGTTGGCCGACCCAATGAAGCATTCGTTTTTTTTTTTTTTTTTAATTTAATATAAAATAATTGTTATATTATATTTTAATATATTAATTGGTTTAAAAATGAATAAACTATTTTTATGTTTTAAAATATTATTGAATAAATATTATAATTAATTTTAAATTAGAATTAAATATATTTTACAATATGTAATTAAATAATTAATATAACAAAATTATTAAATAAAATTATAAATATCATTAATTTTATTAATTCCCAATGGGTGAAGATATATCATTTATGTCTAAACAAATGACCTCCAGTTCCACATTTTTTTGGAAAAATCACACGTTTTTCCCTTCCCATGTCTGGTTGACGTCTTGTTGGCGATGGAGTAGAGTCGGAAGACAACTCTTCCTCTTCAGCTACACCCTCGTCTTCTGCTACACCCTCGTCGTCGCAAACATTTTCTGGTTGATGTGATGTAGCGACAATAGGAACATCCGTATCTGAGAAACCTGGCCAGTCCATGAGCTGTTCATCAGTAAGGAGAAAATTGGGGACTGACTGGGATGGTTGGTCGAAGAGAGAAATACATTGGTTGCCATGCATTATGGTGGTTCAATTTTCACAGATCAAATTGCTGGTTTTTCTTTCAACAATACAACAACGGTGATGTTCAAAATTCATCGTGATTCTGATATTATTCATCTAAGAGAACGCATTGGGAAAAAAGTGCAACACTCGGTGCATGAAATTATTTACCGTCAACCATTATTTAATGGGGTAGATGGTAGTGTGTTCTACGTAATGAAGCAGATAGATTCAAACGAATCAGTCAAATCAATGTTTCAATGTCACTACTCAATGCCTCAGTTGAAGACGATAGAGTTATATGTTCGTGTTGAAGACGAAGCTTATCCAACACAATCATCATTTTCGCATGAATACGGGGTGAGCCAGGTAAATGATGAAGAAATTACACAAAACAATGAACCTTTCATACGAAACGAAGAGGTTGGTGAATACAGTGAAGATGAACTACATGATGTTAGGTATGAAGATATTTTCGGTGCTAGCGATGACGAGGATGTTCTTCCCATGCATTCTCAGGTAATAAATGCTGAACCCATATATGCTGAACCCATTAATCTATACAATCCACCAGTGCACATGTCAAACATATGTCTTGAGTCTTCACAACCAATCTATATTTTTGAAAATACCGCACCAAATCATATTGGTGAGAATTTGGAAGTAGGGATGGCATTTGAGAACAAAGAAGCGTGTGTTTTATTTTTGCAACATTGGCATATTACTAACAATCTTGATTATGGAGTTTATAAGTCTGATTCAGTAAGGTATATAATAAAATGCAAGAACCCACAGTGTAAATTCAAGTGTCGAGCTGCACTGCGTAAAAAGAGCACATCATGGGAGATTGGAACTATAAGCAGACCCCACACTTGCACAACTACTTCAATGTCACAGGATCATAGAAAATTAGATTCAGAAATTATTTGCCGCAGCATCAGAGATCTTGTTAACAGCGACGCTTCACTAAAAGTTAAAGTGATACAAGCTCATATTGCAGAGAAATACGGTTATAGAATCTCCTATAGGAAAGCCTGGATTGCAAAGATTAAAGCCATAGAATCACTTTACGGGAATTGGGAGACGTCTTTCAATGAACTACCACAGTGGTTGTTGGTAATGAAGACGTATCTTCCTGGAACTGTAATACAGTTAGAAACATTGCCCATAATCACAGCCGACGGAACCCAATTGGGTGACAAACGCAAATTTCACAGACTATTTTGGTCGTTCGAGCCGTGTATACATGGTTTCAATTATTGTAAACCTGTTGTGCAAGTTGACGGAACTTGGCTGTACGGAAAGTACAGAGGAACTTTGTTGATTGCAGTGGCACAAGACGGAAATGGTAACATTTTTCTGATAGCATTCGCATTGGTCGAAGGTGAGACAAAGGATGCTTGGAGTTTCTTTCTTAGGAATTTGAGAATGTATGTGACCCCCCAGGCCAATTTATGTCTCATATCCGACCGACATCCGTCAATCAAGAGTGCTTACGATGATCCCGAAAATAGATGGCAGTATCCTCCGTCTTCACATTGCTACTGCATCAGACACATTACACAAAACTTCATGCGTGAGTTCCGGGACAAAGAACTAAAGAAAATAGTTGGCAACATGGGTATGCCTACATCTTCATATGTTTATGATTCAATAAGTATTAATTAGCTAATTATTTGTCATATGTTTTATTGAATAATTTTTCTTATCATTTTTTCTACAGGATATGCATTGAATGCGGCAACATTTAACTACTACCGGGGTGAAATACAGAGAACAAATAAAGCAGCTTTGGAGTGGATAGACAATATTCCCAGGGAGAAGTGGGCGAGGGCGTTTGACGGAGGACAACGGTGGGGGCACATGACATCAAATCTGGCTGAAGTGACGAACTCAGTTCTTAAGGCTACCCGAAACCTTCCTATTACTGCACTGGTCAAGTCTACGTTCTATCGTCTGGGATCACTGTTTGGAAAACGAGGACATGATTGGACCAAAATGTTGGCATCCGGTCAAATTTTCACAGATAACTGTAACAAGGGAATGGCCGACGAAGCGCGTAAATCTAGCAGCCATAATGTCATCCAATTCGATCGCGAAAGATTTTGTTTTATGGTTGCTGAAAGGATTAATCAAAACGATGGCCGACCATTAGGTACTTTTGGTGTTGATCTCCGGAGAGGATCGTGCGATTGTGGGAGGTTTCAAGCATTTCATTTACCGTGCTCCCATGTCATCGCAGCATATGCTAGTATACGACAGGACCACAAGCTCCACATACCAGATGTTTTCAAAGTTCTGACTGTTTTCAAAGTCTACAAAGAGAGCTTCCTTGGACTTCCACACCACGAGAATTGGCCGACTTATGACGGTTTTACTCTTTGCCATGACGACACGATGCGGAGGAATAAGAAAGGGCGTCCAAATAGTACAAGAATTAGAACCGAAATGGACGATCCTGAGAAAGAAAAAAGAAGATGTGGGATTTGTCGAGAAATTGGTCATATGCGTAGAAAATGTCTGAATGTTGCAGGCCCGTCAAATAGGCCCGTCTAGATTCACTTGTTCGTTTTTATTAAACTTTCGATTATTGTAACTTTACTTTTGTGGGATTTCAATTAAATTAAACCTTGCATTTTTCAATTAGCAAAACCATCACTTTACCGAAACAACTTTCATTGAACAATCGAAAATATCAAAATACATAAACCGCACCCACACTAACAAGACAACAAACATAAGAACGATTTAAAATCTAAACATTCCTAGGAGGCTATTAAAACCATCAGGACAATGTCTGCTTCTCCACACATCATCATAACACACTCTAAATCACTTTCCACTTTTTTCCAGGCCTTCCCATCTCCATCTTTAACTAGCCTTTCAATTTTTTTTATCTTTTCTCCTTCAGGAATTTCTCCTTCTAACCATCTGGTCAGGCTTCTCTGAAGGTGCTCGAACTTGAGTGTATTCCACAATCGGATCTTCAACGGTGGCTTCACAGGAGAAAAAATCACCGTTGCATCTCTTTTGGTGAAAGGAGTATTTGGATCATAAAAATACTCCATTTTTGTTGAAACTGTTAAAACTGAAATTAAGCAATGGATTCAGATGATCTGAGATCTAGAGGAACCCAAATCAATGCTTTATATAAAAAATTAAAAATATTAAAATATTTCCGACTCGGCCAACGAAAGGACGAGCTCGCCTAATGAGTGGCCGAGCTTTCATAATAATAAATTTAATTATAATATTAATTAAAAAAAATATTATATTTTTAATATTATTCTATTATTTATTAAAACATTTAATATATTTTTATAATTTTATTTAATAATTATGTTATATTAATTATTTAATTACATATTGTAAAATATATTTAATTCTAATTTAAAATTAATTATAATATTTATTCAATAATATTTTAAAACATAAAAATAGTTTATTCTTTTTTAAACTAATTAATATATTAAAATATAATATAACAATTATATTAAATTAAATTAAAAAAAAAAGAACCGGATGCTTCAATGGGTCGGCCAATGGATGGCCGAACCCTTGAAGGAGAAAAAAAGTCTTCATTGGGTCGTCCATTGGAAGGACGAGCCCAAACCCAAAACGTAGCACATTGATAAATTTTTTTCAACTAGTGGTATTTTGGGTATTTAGTTTTCAGACAGTGGCAATGTGGTAAAAAAATCTCACATAACTCTTAATGCATCATTATCGAACTCCATAATAATTTTTGTTATTCATATGCTATAAATGAAAGAGGGATTAGAAGGGAAGAACTCAATAGTTGTGATTTACTGGAGTAAAATTTTAAGATGAACTTGTAGAAGAGACAAAATACAGAAGGAAATAGTGAAGCGAAATGATCGTGAACCATATATTTAAAGGATCTAGTTTTTCCCTAGGCAGAGTAGGGGCATCATCGCGTAGCCTATAGGATCATATATATTATTACTAAGAAAAGACATCAATGGTCCTTATTGCAAGAATGTAAATAGATAAATAGCTTAGATCACTTGGTCTTCCCAATCTACTTTCATCGTTACATTGCTTTAAGTACACAGCCCATTCAAAAATCCAACATTAAATATTAACTAGGTCGCGAGCTCAATATTGTAGAACATCATGTAATACTCCGATATTTATATTTTAATATTTGTTAAATTATTTGTGATTATCGGTGAATTTTAGTGAATTATTATGCATGGTGTGTTCTTGTTGTGTGTTGTGGGGTGATGATGAGTTAAGGGAATAATAGGATTATTTAGAAATTAAATAATTAATTAGAATTATTTTAGAGTTAATGATAATAGAATAATATAGATTATGTTATTTAGACTATTATTATTAAATAAAATAAAATGAGTGGAAACATCGAGGGCAAGGTGGTCATTATAGAAGTATTAGTGAGGGTAAGTTGGGAAAGGAATATTAGGGGTCCTAAGGGCAAGTTTGACAAAGGGAAAATAGAAGTGGAGAAGTTCATTCAGAACGATCGTGTTTTGGGGAAACGACACTGAAGAATAAGGCCGAAGAGGCTAGGGCTCTAAGAGATTGTTGTAGAACTCAAGTAAAAGGATCAGAACTAAGAATCTAAGGAATGCGGAGTATTACTTTTCATTATAATTGATATAGGGTTTAGATGTATGTAGGTGGTTTTGGGGTTTTAGTGAAAATGTAGTAATATGATGTTAATGTGATAATTCATGACAAAATAAGTGCTAGAATGATGTTGTAGTGCTATTAGATGATGTATATGATGCCTATTATGAAGTGTTGTTGATGTATTATGATATCTTGTGAATTATGTGCATTTTCGGATAGAATGATATTGGAATCGCAAGAGTTTTGGGGTATGGACTGTGCAAAACACGCAACTGCAGAGTTGTTGTTTTCGCGCTTTCACCGGTCGAGTCATATGCTTTGTTGGACGAAGCTACTTCGCTCAGGAAGTACCGGGCGAAAGGAGAGGCGAAGGAAGGATGAAAAAGAGGTGCTCTTGGAATTTTGTATGGGTGTTGAAACTGTAACACAGCAGCAAGCAAAAACTATTTTAAGTAACCCAGTTTTGTCTTATACACAGGGATCAGTGCGAGGGAAAGAATGTCATTCGACGGTCTCTATGTTTCTATGCTTATGGTTCAAAATTTTTGGTTTAAAAGATTTAAGGAACCAAAATTAAAGCAGAAAATGTAAAGACGAAAAATATAAAGTAAAGACTGAATTATAAATGGAGCCATGTTGGAATTGGATCCCATCAATTGATAACACATGCATTCTTCTGACCAATTTTATACATAAATCAAACATTCGCCTAATATCATTATGTATCACTCACAACATACATATCCTCTCGGTCTCCACATATTATGAGTGATTTTATACCGATCAATAATTGCTCTCGCACATCACCAATCAATACAAATCATTTAAAGGCTACATGAATGTTAAGCCTATATCTATTTCTGGCCTCAAGACTCAACAGATATTACTATAACATCAATATCAAACCAATGAGTAATTCATATACAAAGCCAATTATCAAAATACGTACACACGTTTTACCCTTTTTTACATGCATTCAACTAATTTGCCAAATGAATGTGAATGTCGGTTTTCATCAATATTTTCACGCACCCTCACGATATTGTTCGTCAAACGCTATCGCGGTCTCTTATTGCATTAATTATTAGAAGCTATTCAAACTAACAATCAACACAATGCTAAAAAGCTGAGATGCAAATGAATATCAAATCACAAAACATTGTCAAAAGTTTGCTCAATGATAAATGAACATCTAAGATCACGGATTTGAAATAGGTTTTGTCAAGACCAACAAATAAGCAATCAAAGACAACCAAAATTAGAGAATCCAAACTAATTCACAAACATAGATTAGATGAAATACAATAGGTATCAAAAGATTACATCCTTTCCCAACAAGAAATCAAAGATCCTACCTTTTCTCCCTTGAAATGAAGAGATATAAATTATGATCTTCAAATTACAAGTTCTGATATTTCTCTCAAGTTTCTATGTTGATTCTAACCTAAAAAGTATGAAAAATCTATTTATAATACATTCAGGAATTTCACAGTTCGCATAGCGAACCTTTCATTCGCAAAGCGAATGGTAAAAATAGGCACCTGAGGTGCCTCTGAATAGTTAAACCGCCACAAAATTTCTTCATGAGTTCGCAATGCGAAGGATTATTCGCAAAGCGAACACTCGTTTTCAAGTTTGCAAAGCGAACTTTAGTGCCTTTTTCTACTGCCATAATTCTGGGACCATTCGCTGGGACCTCGCTAGATGTTCGCAAAGCGAACATTCGCTAGCTATTCGCAAAGCGATCGAGCTAATGTATTCCTCATTTCTTTGGCAGCTTGTATCAATTCTTGTGTCTTACAACTTTGATCAATTAATGCATTTTCCTGCACAATAACACATATATTACAAGCACCAAAGGTATATTCACGATGTTAGAAGATTAACAACAATCATGAGTAAAACTAATGAAAACGTGAGAATTGAGTAGAAAAAGTGCCAAGAAAGATATGTTATTTTGAGGTAAAATTTGCACCTAACAACTCTCCCTAACTAGATTTTTTCTTGTCCTCAAGCAAAGTATGCCCCTCATGAAAATAAGAGGATTTGCTCAAGCTTATGATACAACCAAGAAAATATGAAAATGCGCACAAGCAACGTTCACCACTCAATAGAATCGAACAATGACAAAGAATTAAGTTCTTAATCAAATATCATGGACTGTTTCGAATGACAACTATATTTTCATTCTTGAATCATTCTAACATTCCTCTTTAGAATAATAATAAAGAAATTGACGCGTTTGCAACCACGGGGAAATTTCACTCACCTGACAATCAATGCTAATAGCAACTCAATTCATATAACATCTAACAATCAAAAATGAAAACATGGAACCAAAAGGATCACTAAGGGCTTCAAAGGTTGTAGCTTGGTCGGGTTCACAACAAAGGGACATTTCTAAAGGCCATTGAATCGAAATTGCCGATGCAAAAAGAAACATTCACTATACATAGTATGTACACATCACAACTTCATTCACCATTTTCATTCCTTTATCACCAACCTTCTCAAACTTCCTTATGCACAATTATTTCATTCTCTATTTTTCTCATTCAAACAAGCATTCATTTTCTTTTGTTTTTCACATTCATATTCACACTTTTTCTTTTCATGCTTGTTTGAACTTTTTCAAAAGTTTTAGCAACCTACTATTCTTCTTTTTCATTCTCCCCAACTTGAATTCAATCAAACCTCAAGTGAATGCTCCTTGGTTTTTAAGGCAAGGAAATCAATAAAACAAAGTTCAAAGGTTCAAGAAGAAATTTTTAGAACCTCACAAAATTCAATGATGAACTACACTTTCAAATTATTTGCATAAACCAAGTTCATCACTAAAATGAGATCTAAACTGTTTAGGCTCAAAGGGGCTAACAAATTGTCTCTACTCACGGGTAAGATACTTTTTTGGATACGGTTGTGCTCAATATAAACAAATGCCTTGATCATTTCTAATGCTTCCACAAAATCACAATAATCAATAGATAAAGCATGAATCAAATGTATTAAACAAAGTTATCAGTCATCCAAGCATTTAGTAAACAATGGAGGTTTCTCACAATTTGTGGCTTTTGGACCTAAGTGAAACAAGCATTCAAACAAGTTGCAAAATGAAACAAAAATACACATTTGCACAAAGAACAAAATTCTTAAATCATTCTAACATTCTATAAAGCAGTACAATTTACCTCGCATACATTCAAATCTCACCATCCAGACTCGGTCGAAGCTTCATTGAATACTTTTATACAAATAGCAACCAATCCAGAAGGAGTTCTCATCATTCCTGATCACACTAGAGAAAACATAAAAGGAAACAAATATATATAATATAAACAAATATACAAAGCTAAAAAATATAGAAACAATCGCAATGCGATTCAATATCTAAACAGCGATCCCCGGCAACGGTGCCATTTTGTTAAATCTTCATTCTTTTTCTTCCATAAAGGCTCTCTTTCCATTTTTTTCTTTTTGTGATCGCTTTCATCTACTTGATTTGCATACATCACTCCTTTGAACAATGTAAAACAAGCTTCTTCCTCTTTTCCACTATCCTTGATTCGCACCTTCATTATGTCTTCATCAACATCCACAAACATTTTGGCAGTTTTCATGAATGGTCTTCCCAAAATAATTGGCATATCTTCATCCTCATCCATGTCAATGATCACGAAATCAACCGGAAACAAGAATTTGTCCACTTTTACAAGCACATCCTCCACAACACCATGAGGACGAGTCCTAGACTTATCCGTAACTTGTAATGTCATGGTTGTTGACTTCACATTCATATTATCAAGTCTTTTAACCATGGACAATGGAATGAGATTAATACTAGCACCCATGCCAACCAAAGCTTTGCATTTAAAATCATTACATATAGTAATAGGTAAAGCTACTCTTCTCGGATCTTGCTTTTTCCATGGAAGCACACTTGGAATGACGACACTACACTCGGCATTGAGATCAATGTTATCTTTGTCCGTGCACCTCTTCTTTTTCGTAAGTATGTCCTTCATGAATTTGACATACTTAGGCATTTGTTCAAGAGTTTCAGAGAAAAGAACGGTTACTTGCAACCGACTAAACAATTCTAAGAATCTTGCGTAATGCCTATCTTTCTCTTTTTTATTAGGAGCAGCGGGATATGGTAATCTTCTTTGTAAAACTTCCTTTTCATACTCCTTTCTTTTTCTTTCTTTTTTCTTCCTTACTTCTTCATCATTCTTTTCAACTACGCCATTTTCATCATTTTTTTTCGACTTCCTCCAACACAATATCATTTTCCTTTTCGACTACCACCTCATGTTCAACATCTCCTCCAATTGTTCTTCCACTTCTTGTGAAAATGGCTTTACAATGCTCCTTTGGATTTGTTTGAGTGATAGCGGAGAAGGTTGGCCCCGGTTGCTTTTCGACTAATTGCTTTGCAATTTGCCCGACTTGAGATTCAAGATTTTTAATCGAAGCTTCCGTACTCTTTTGAGTTGCCATTGATAATTGCATAAATTGTGTGAAAGTCTCCTCCAACCTTGAACTTCCACTTTGATCTTGGGGTGGTTGGTAAGGATTTTGTCGAAATCCTTGTTGATTTTGGTAGTTGCCCCTTGGTTGGTAGCCTTGTTGAATTTGGTAAGGTTGTTGAGCGTTTTGATAAGGAGGTCTTCCTTGATAACCTTGAGTAGGGTTTCTAGCATAATTTACTTCTTCCACTACCGGAGGATAATACCCGGTAGGATGATCTCCTCTACATAATTCACAACAAGCTACCTGCACATTCTTGTTCGGAAGTTCATGCATCTCTTTGAGTTGTTGAGGGAGCTTGGACATTTGTTACGTTAATAACTCAACCTGTTGAGATAACAATTTATTTTGAGCAAGAATTGCATCATTTGTTCCCAACTCAAGTACTCCCGCTTTCTTTTGTGAAGGGTTGCGGTTATGGTTCCCTTGATGGTCATTTAGAGCCATCCGGTCAATGATAGAAATAGCCTCCTCGGCGCTTTTAGCCATTAACGATCCACCCGCGGTGGCATCCAAAAATGTTTTATGAACCAACTGAAGACCATTTCTAAAAATGTGAACTTGAGTAAGCTAATCGAAACTGTGCCCTTTACACTTTCTCAACATGGACTTGAATCTCTCCCAAGCTTCATTGAGAGATTCATTTCCACCGTGAGTGAAAACTGCAATTGCTGTTTTAGCCTCCATGAAACGATTGTGTGGGAAAAATCATTCCAAAAACTTTTCCTCAAGCATGTTCCAGTCCGTCATGATTGTCGTAGATTGGTCAAGATACCATTTCTTCGCCTTCCCAATGAGGGAATGCGGGAATAGTCTCTTGAACAAAGACTCTTCTTCAGCTTCGGGTGCACCAGTCGCGCCCGCAATCTCATAGAACTTAGTCAGGTGCGTAAAAGGATCCTCGTAATCCATACCAGTGAAAGGATTCTGGTATAGAAGCGAAAGGATACCCGTCTTCATTTCTGAATGCCGACCGTTCTGAGCATTACGTGCAAATTATGCAGTATGTCTCAGACTATTAGTACAAGGAACTGAAGCAGGTGGTGGTGGTGATGGAGCAGCCATAGTTGGCAGTAATTGTGGTATTGGCGTCGAAGTTGAACTTTCATCTCGTTCTTGTCTTTTCTTGGCAAGTTTCATCCCCCGCCAAAAACTTACGCGCAGTTCTTTTGATTTCAGGATCAAAAAGAAGTTGGTCTGCGGGTAACTTCCCTCGCATAAAACGGAGTCTGCACACTAAACTAAACAAATCAACAAGCACAAGAAAAAGTTAACAAGTTTAAAACTCTATAACTATTGCAATGCTCGCAATATAACAACAATCCCCGACAACGGCGCCAATTTGTTGAAACTGTAACACAGCAGCAAGCAAAAACTATTTTAAGTAACCCAGTTTTGTCGTATCCACAGGGATCAGTGTGAGGGGAAGAATGCCATTCGACGGTCTCTATGTTAGTAATCTTATGGTTCAAAAGTTTTGGTTTAAAATATTTAAAGAACCAAAATTAAAGCAGAAAACATAAAGACGGAAAATATAAAGTAAATACTGAATTATAAACGGAGCCTTGTTGGAATTGGATCTCATCAATTGATAACACATGCATTCTTCTGACCAATTTTATACATAAATCAAACATTCTCCCAATATCATCATGTATCACTCATGACATACATATCCTCTCGGTCCCCGCATATTATGAGTGATTTTATACCGATCAATAATTGCTCTCGCACATCACCAATCAATACAAAGCATTTAAAGCCTACATGAATGTTAAGCCTATATCTATTTCTGGCCTCAAGACTCAACAGATATTACTATAACATCAATATCAAACCAATGAGTAATTCATATACAAAGCCAATTATCAAAATACGTACACACGTTTTACCCTTTTTCACATGCATTCAACTAATTTTCCAAATGAATGTGAATGTCGGTTTTCATCAATATTTTCACGCACCCTCACGATATTGTTCGTCAAACGCTATCGCGGTCTCTTATTGCATTAATTATTAGAAGCTATTCAAACTAACAATCAACACAATGCTAAAAAGCTGAGATGCAAATGAATATCAAATCACAAAACATTGTCAAAAGTTTGCTCAATGATAAATGAACATCTAAGATCACGGATTTGAAATAGGTTTTGTCAAGACCAACAAATAAGCAATCAAAGACAACCAAAATTAGAGAATCCAAACTAATTCACAAACATAGATTAGATGAAATACAATAGGTATCAAAAGATTACATCCTTTCCCAACAAGAAATCAAAGATCCTACCTTTTCTCCCTTGAAATGAAGAGATATAAATTCTGATCTTCAAATTACAAGTTCTGATATTTCTCTCAAGTTTCTATGTTGATTCTAACCTAAAAAGTATGAAAAATCTATTTATAATACATTCAGGAATTTCACAGTTCGCAAAGCGAATGGTAAAAATAGGCACCTGAGGTGCCTCTGAATAGTTAAACCGCCACAAAATTTCTTCATGAGTTCGCAATGCGAAGGATTATTCGCAAAGCAAACTTTAGTGCCTTTTTCTACTGCCATAATTCTGGGACCATTCGCTGGGACCTCGCTAGATGTTCGCAAAGCGAACATTCGCTAGCTATTCGCAAAGCGATCGAACTGATGTATTCCTCATTTCTTTGGCAGCTTGCATCAATTCTTGTGTCTTACAACTTTGATCAATTAATGTCTTTTCCTGCACAATAACACATATATTACAAGCACCAAAGGTATATTCACGATGTTAGAAGATTAACAACAATCATGAGTAAAACTAATGAAAACGTGAGAATTGAGTAGAAAAGTGCCAAGAAAGATATGTCATTTTGAGGTAAAATTTGCACCTAACAATGGGGAAGGAGTTTCGCCCCTGCTTCGCCGGGTGAGCACCAGGCGACCAAGAGCTGGCTTTTTTTTTACTTTTCTTCTGTCTTTATTTTCTTTCTTTTCTTTTTTTTTTGTTTCTGCGTTGTCTCACACGAAGTGAAATGATTAATATGGTGTATTTCTAATAATGATGCTATGATGGAGTGTAACTGATTATGAGGGATATACTATGAAGATTACATGAATGATGATGCAAATTTGACTAGCTATGGTCCTGTTTATTGTGACGTGTTGCATCATGCATTCATTGCATATGTTAGGACTTCGGTCCAGTGACGATGTTATGACTTCGGTCCAGTGACGATGTTAGGACTCCGATCCAGTGGTGGCCTCAATTCCATTGTATGGATTGAGTGTGTTTTATGATGTGCTCCGGTTCCGAGTGGGAATCGATCCTATGGTGGGGATCTTTGGAGGGAGATAACCATGTGTTCATCAAAGTGTTGGTACCACATGCATGAGTCTTTTTATTGCATTACATACTAAGTGACATTGCATAAATATGAGTTAATAAATGTTTTGATGATGTTGTGACATAAGTGATGTTTTCACGATGATGATTTATTGATGAGGTAATGACGTTGTGAATGACTTAATGAAGTGACAATGTGAGTATGTGTGTGATGTGTGATGGATATATGAAGTATGGATAATTGTTTATGTAACTACTATATCTATTTCTTATACCTTTTGTAATGATTTGTGATTACTCACCCTGCCTGTTTGAATGTTACATCTACGTGGGTAACGTGTAGGTGATCAAGGTTAGCTCGTTGACGTGTGAAGAGTTAGATTTGGAGTCAATTTATCTTATTTTCGTGAATTAAGAGGGTCTTGCTCTGATACGTAACATCGGGGTTTAGGAATGTTTTGTTTTCTGAAGTCGTTATTGATTTAAGAATATGTTTTTAAGAGTTTGTTACGTGATGATTTGTTTTATGTTGATATTTTATTATGATCAAATGCCTTGAAGTCCTTTGATGAAAATTATGAAGTCATGTTGGCACTAAGATTCGGCTGCGAAGTTTCAATTATATGTGGAGTTATTAAAATGAATTTTATAATTATTTGAAACCCGTGTTACGGAGCAGGATGTATGATAAGAATGTTTTTATGAAGCATGTGACACCCATGTCGGTGATTTACTCTGATTTAATTATTGATTTATGCGCTAAATTATTCGTTGGGTTTAGAAGGGTGTTACATTAGTGGTATCAGAGCAGGTCGGTCTGTCCGGCCAGGTTTTTATATGATGCCAGTCCCCTGTTAGTCGACGAGTGTGTGTTCATTGTCGAGAGTTTGTTTATTCTAATGTTAATTGATGGTGTGCAGAATGGCTGGGAGGAACGATCATGCTATTGCTGACGCGTTGGAATCACTTGCTCAAGTGATGGCCCAGAATGCACAGAACAATCAGAATAGAGGGGCTCCCGATGAGTTTCGTGCTTTGGGAAAGTTCTAGAGGAACAATCTGCCAACTTTCATGGGCACTCATGATCCAGAGAGCGCACATAAGTGGCTCAAGGTGATTGAGAAGATCTTCTGAGTGATGGCATGCAATGACGCTCAAAAGGTACAGTTTGGTACTCATATGTTGTTAGAAGAAGTTGAATATTGGTGGGATAATGCATGTCAGAGTTTGGAGGATGTTGGTACTGAGATAACTTGGGCTATATTCAAGAAAGAATTCTTGAAGAAGTATTTCCCTGAGGACGTTCGTGGTAAGAAAGAGATAAAGTTCCTTGAATTGAAGCAAGGAAACATGACTGTGGCAGAGTATGCTGCAAAGTTTAAGGCACTGGTGAAGTTTTGTCTGCAGTACAACCATGCTGATGCTGAGATTTCTAATGTATCAAATTTGAGAATGGTCTGAGACCAGAGATCAAACAGGGTATTGTATAGCAATAGATTCGTAGGTATGCTGAGCTGGTGGGTAAGAGTAGGGTCTATGATGAGGATAACAGAACTCGTTTGGCTCACTACAAACATCTTAGTGAGAAGAAAGAGAAATGACAGTTTCGAGGAAAACCTTATGTGACTCCGGCTGACAATAGGAAGCAAAAGTCTTTAGATGCGAAGAAGACAAGCGGGGGAGCAGCTCCCGCTTCTGTTAAGTGTTACAGGTGTGACGAGCAAGGCCATCGAGAGATGGTTGTAACAATAATGTGCTGAAATGTTATAGATGTGGTAAGAGAGGCCATCGAGCCACTGATTGCAAGGATGAGGGTCTGACTTGTTTCAATTATGGTGAACAGGGTCACATCAGTACCCAATGCTAGAAGCCGAAGAAGACTGCTACTGCTGCTCGAACTAATGGCAGAGTGTTTGCTTTGAGCAGTTCAGAAGTCCCTAAGAAGGATAACTTGATTTGAGGTACTTGTTTTATTAACAATACTAAGTTGGTTGCTATTATTGATACTGGTGCTACTATGTTGGGTTTGAAATTTTCTGATATGAATGGTCGTATGGTGATAGAAACTCCTACTAATGGTTCTATTACTACTACTTTTGTGTGTTCAGGTTGTCCTTTAACTATTTTTGGGAAGAGTTTCGTGATGGATTTGGTGTGTTTACCCTTGCACCAAATTGATGTTATCCTTGGAATGAACTGGTTAGAGTTCAAATATGTTCATATCAGTTGTTATAATAAGACTGTGAGATTTCCTGAGTTTGGTGATAATGGAGAACTGATGTTTTTGTCTGCTAAGCAAGTGGATGAATTTCTTGAAGGCGAAGCCTTGATGTTTGCAATGTTTGCATCGTTGCATGTTGACCGTGAAATTACAAGTGTTGAATTACCTGTTGTCTGCGAATTCCCAAATGTATTTCCATACGATGTAAGTGATTTGCCCCCAGAGCGTGAAGTCAAGTTCGCGGTGGAATTGATACCAGGTACGAGTCCGGTGTTAATGGCTCCTTACCGGATGTCAGCTTCTGAGTTAAGTGAATTAAAGAAACAATTGGAAGAATTTCTTAAGAAGAAGTTTGTTCGACCGAGTGTTTCTCCGTGGGGTGCTCTTGTGTTGTTAGTTAAGAAGAAAGATGGTAGTGTGAGGTTGTGTGTTGATTACATGCAGTTGAATAAAGTGACTATGAAGAATAAATATCCACTTCCAAGAATCGACGATTTGATGGATCAACTAGTGGGCGCTTGTGTGTTTAGCAAGATTGATCTAAGGTCTGGTTATCATCAGATTCGTGTTACACCAGATGATATTTCGAAGACAGCTTTCAGGATGAGGTATGGTCACTATGAATACACTGTGATGTCGTTTGGTGTATCCAATGCACCAGGTGTGTTTATGGAGTATATGAATCGGATTTTTCATGAGTATATGGACAAGTTCGTTATGGTTTTCATTGATGATATTCTGATATACTCGAAATCTGAAGAAGAGCATGCTGAGCATTTGCGTATGGTGTTGCAAGTGTTGAAAGAGAAGAAGTTATATGCAAAACTGTCGAAATATGAGTTCTGGTTGAAGGAAGTGAGTTTCCTTGGCCATGTGATATCGAATGGTGGAATTGATGTGGATCCTTCTAAGGGGAGACTCCAAAGTCTGCTACATAAATACCAAGTTTTCTTGGGTTGGCAGGTTATTATCGCAAGTTTATCGAAGGTTTTTCTAAGTTGGCATTACCTTTGACTCAGTTGACTCGGAAGGGTCAAGCTTATGTGTGAGATGTTGCATATGAAGAGACTTTTGTGGAATTGAAGAAGAAGTTGATGACCGCTCCGATATTGATCTTGCCTAATCTGAGTGAGTCTTTTGTGGTATATTGTGATGCGTCAAAGATGGGTCTTGGTGGAGTGTTGATACAGAATGGTTAGGTTATTGCTTATGCTTCCATACAATTGAGGGTTCATGAAAGGAATTATCCTACACGTGATTTAGAATTGGAAGATGTAGTGTTCATGTTAAAAAATCGGAGACATTACCTTTTTGGCTCTAAATTAGAGGTGTTCAGTGATCATAAGAGTTTAAAATACTTATTCGATCAGAAGGAGTTAAATATGAGGCAGAGAAGGTGGTTGGAATTGTTGAAAGACTATGACTTCGATTTGAGTTACCACCCTGGTAAAGCAAATTTGGTAGATGATGCATTGAGCAGGAAGCCATTGCATATGTCGATGCTTACGGTGAGAGAACTAGAATTGATCGAGAAGTTTAGAGACATGAGTTTAGAATGTTAGGAGACTCCTGACAGTGTGAAGTTGGGAATGTTGAAACTGATGAGTGGCATTCTCGAAGAAATCAAGGGAGGTCAGAAATCTGATTTGAGATTGGTTGATCAATTGGCCTTGATAACCAAGGTAATGGAGGTGAATTATGGATTGATGAGAATGGCGTGATGAGGTTCAGAAATAGAGTGTGTGTTCCAGATGTTCCAGAAATTAGGAAGAGTATTTTGGAAGAAGGACATCGAAGTAGGATGAGTATTCATCCCGGTGCTACGAAGATGTATAAGGATTTGCAGAATTTGTTTTGGTGGCCAGGTATGAAGAGGGATATTGCTGAATTTGTTTATGCCTGTTTGACTTGTCAGAAGTCAAAGATTGAACATCAGAAGCCTATGGGTATGATGCAACCATTGAATATTCCGGAATGGAAATGGGATGGTATTTCCATGGATTTTATGTCGGGATTGCCGAAGACTGCGAAGGGGAATGACTCGATTTAGGTGGTTGTGGATAGATTAACTAAATCGGCTCATTTCTTACCGATGAAGATTAATCATTCTATGCAAAAGTTAGCTGAGTTGTACATTAAGGAAATTGTGAAGTTGCATGGGATACCTTCGAGTATTGTGTCGGATAGAAACCCGAGATTTACGTCAAGGTTCTGGAAAAGTTTGCAAGACGCTTTGGGTACTAAGTTGAGGATGAGTTCTGCATATCATCCGCAGACGGATGATCAGACAGAGAGGACTATCCAGTCTTTGGAGGATTTACTGAGGGCTTGTGTGTTGGACCAAGGAGGATCTCGGGATAGCCACTTGCCGTTGATTGAATTCACGTACAACAACAATTTTCATGCTAGTATTGAAATGGCACCGTGTGAAGCGTTGTATGGTAGGAGGTGTAGGACTCCATTGTATTGGTATGAGTCAGGCAAGATTGTTGTACTCTAACCTAAGATTGTGTAGGAGACAACCGAGAAGATTAAGATGATCCAAGAGAAGGTGAGAACTTCGCAGAGTCGTCGGAAGAGTTATCATGATAGGAGGAGGAAAGCACTTGAATTCCAAGAGGGAGATCACGTGTTTTTGAGAGTTACGCTGGTAACTGGCGTGGGTCGAGCTTTGAAGTCTAGAAAGCTCACTCCGCATTTTGTTGGTCCGTATCAGATTATGCAGAGGATAGGAGAAGTAGCCTATCAAGTTACTTTACCGCCGTCGCTTACGAATCTTCATGATGTGTTTCATGTATCTCAGTTGAGGAAATACATTCCGGATCCTTTGCATGTGATACAAATGGATGATGTACATGTGAGAGATAACGTAACTGTTGAAGCATCACCTATGCAGATTGATGGTCGAGAAATGAAACAACTGCGGGGTAAGGACATTTCTTTAGTTAAAGTATTGTGGGGTGGACCAGCTGGTGAAAGTTGGACTTAGGAGCATGAAGATCAGATGAGGGAGTCGTATCCGACTCTGTTTTCTCCAGGTTATTTTCGAGGGCGAAAATTCTTTAAGTGGGGGAGAGTTTAATCACCCCGATATTAATATTTGTTAAATTATTTGTGATTATCGGTGAATTTTGGTGAATTATTATGCATGGTGTGTTCTTGTTGTGTGTTGTGGGGTGATGATGAGTTAAGGGAATAATAGGATTATTTAGAAATTAAATAATTAATTAGAATTATTTTAGATTTAATGATAATAGAGTAATATAGATTATGTTATTTAGACTATTATTATTAATTAAAATAAAATGAGTGGAAACATCGAGGGTAAGGTGGTCATTAAAGAAGTATTAGTGAGGGTAAGTTGGGAAAGGCATATTAGGGGTCCTAAGGGCAAGTTTGACAAAAGGAAAAATAGAAGTGGAGAAGTTCATTCTGAACGATCGTGTTTTGGAGAAAAGACGTTGGGAAAAAGGTTGAAAAGGCTAGGGCTCTAAGGGATTGCTGTAGAACTCAAGTAAAAGGATCAGAACTAAGAATCTAAGGTATGAGGAGTATTACTTTTCATTATAATTAATATAGGGTTTAGATGTATGTAGGTGGTTTTGGGGTTTTAGGGAAAATGTAGTAATATGATGGTAATGTGATGATTCATGACGAAATAAGTGATAGAATGATGTTGTATTGCTATTAGATGATGTATATGATGCCTACTATAAAGTGTTGTTGTTGTATTATGATATCATATGAATTATGTGTGTTTTCGGATTGAATGATATTGGAATCGCATGAGTTTTAGGGTCTGGACTATGCAGAAAACGCAACTGCAGAGTTGTTGTTTTCGCGCTTTCGTCGGGCGAGTCATATGCTTCGTCGGGCGAACCTACTTTGCTCAGGAAGCGCCGGGCGAAAGGAGAGACGAAGGAAGGATGAAAAAGAGGTGCTCCTAGAATTTTGTATGGGGAAGGCGTTTCCCCCATGCCTCGTCGGGCGAGCACCAGGCGAGCAGAAGCTGACATTCTTTTTTTTACTTTTCTTCTAACTTTCTTTTCTTTCTTTTTGTTGTTGCGTTGTCTCACATGAAGTGAAATGATTAATATGATATATTTCCAATAATGATGCTATGATGGAGTGTGACTGATTATGAGGGATATACTATGACGATTACATGAATGATGTGTTAGAACAAGATTTGGTTCTGCATCTGTATCTCTAAATTTTGATGATAACAAGTCAGTATTTGTGTGAGAACAATTTTGGTACCCTAACGGTTTGTTATTGTGTATCTTTAGTAAACAACTTTGATTCTGACTCTTGAACGTTAAATGTTACAAGTTTCTGAATATATTGATCTAAATCATTTCTGCACAAACTCACGGATGAGAAGTTTCTAAGAAAACTGTATGTTGCTGCTGCAACGTTCTCTTGGCTCTTGCTTCTAACGTGTGACTCTGATCAATTCGCTTCTGAAGAATGCTCAAGCTTCCGAAGATTAAACGGTGAAGGTTCTAAAAAACTCTGAAGAATATCAAGTCAGATATTAATGTGATCAAGCTTCTGATTGATGATTGAAGTTTCTGAACTCAAGCTTCCGAAGATTAAACGCTGAAGGTTCTAAAAACTCTGAAGAATATCAAGTCAAATATTGATGTGATCAAGCTTCTGATTGATGATTGAAGTTTTTGAACTCAAGCAAAATCAACTCTTCTAACTCATGCTTCAAACAACTATATATCCAGAAGCCACTGAAGAATAGAAGATACGAACAAGTTTATACGTGGGAAAAATAGTACATGGTACAAACCAATATTCCTTCCACTAAGCGGATTTCGTGGAGTAAGGAATTGAGGTAGTACGATTTTTGTCCTCTCTATATCAAACTGTTACTCAAGTTTCCAGCTCATTCATGAAGAATACCAGATCTACCCTTCAGTGGATCTTTTTTACTGGCTATATAAAGAGTTGAAGACTTGAAGAAATATAGCATTGTATGCATGAAGAAAGCAAGCTAAATAAAGAAGAAATTTTTACAAGATGGTTGTCTATATTTGTGCAGAATTTTCTTTAAGTGTATGGTGCTTTTAACTTGTTTATACCTGCTTATGTAGAAGCAATATTTGTAAACACAACTTTGTAATCAAACTGTTGTTTGTATTTCCTTAAGGGACCAGTTAGGTCAGAATCCTTGAGAAGACATAGACTGCGTGTCTTTGTGATTTGTTAGTCACCAGCGGTTGCTAGTGCAGTTGTAATCAGTTGATTATAGTGGATTAAGTCCTTAGGTATAAGCCGAAATCACCTTGGCGGGTGGATTGGATTAACTATGAGATTTTCAATTGAACCAGTATAAAAATCAAAGTGTATTTCTCTTTGTTGTTTATTAGCGGTGATTTTTATTGAGTGAGTAAAAAGCTTTTGTTTTTGAAAACCCCAATTCAAACCCCCCTTTCTTGTGTTTTTCTCACCTTCAATTGGCATCATAGCTCCAGTTCTGATTGTGATAAAAGTTTATCAAACACTTAGCAGTGTTCAGTACCGATCCAGTGTGTGTGTGTGTGTGAGAAACAATGGTTGCTGCCGTAATTCCAGTAGAGAAAGATCACTACAGTACCAAACCACCAGTCTTTGATGGTGAATAGTTTGAATATTGGAAAGATAGAATCAGAAGTTTCTTTCTTGGCTATGATGTAGATCTTTGGGATCTTGTTGTTGATGGTTACAGTCATCTTGTTAATGCTGCAGGAGTAAAAGTGTCAAGTGCTATGACTGATCAACAAAAGAAAGATTATAAGAATCATCACAAGGCAAGAACTATACTGCTAAATGGTATCTCTTATGCTGAGTATGAGAAGATAACAAACAAGGATATTGCCAAATCCATTTTTTATTCTCTAAGAATGACTCAAGAAGGAAACGCTCAAGTTAAGGAGACAAAGGTGCTTGCCCTAATCCAGAAATATGAGGCATTCAGAATGGAGGATGATGAAACAATTGAAACTATGTTTTCAAGGTTTCAAATGCTAGTCGCGGAACTCAAGGTTCTGAACAAAGGATACTCAACTGCTGACCATGTTAAAAAGATCATCAGAAGTTTTCCTAAGAAGTGGAGACCTATGGTAACTGCCTTTAAAATATCTAAAGATCTAAATAGTATCAGTCTTGAAGAACTTGTTAGTTCTTTAAAAAGTCGTGAGATAGAGCTTGAGGGAGATGAACCTAAAAGGAAAGGAAAGTCAGTTGCTTTGAAATCCAACTCTGAAAAGTCAAGGGCTTATCAAGCTGAGGAAATCTCAGAAGATTCTGATAAAGACTTAGAAGATGATGAACTTTCATTAATTTCTAGAAGGGTCAACAGACTCTGGAAGAACAGACAAAATGGTCAAGGAAATTTTAAAGGAGCTAGAAAAACTGTCGGTCGTTCTGACTCAACATCTAGACAAAGGAAGTCGAGTTCTGGAAAATAAGTTATTTGCTATGAATGCAAAGAGCCAGATCATTACAAGAATGAATGTCCCTTGCTTAAGAAAGACATATAGCATAAAAAGAATTTTGTCATAGGCAAGAAAGGACTCATGGCTACTTGGGACGACTCTGATTTAGAAGAAGAAGATTCTGAAGAAGAACAAGCTAATGTTGCATTGATGGCAACAACCTCTAATGCTGAAGTCTCTGGAGAACTCAAAGACAAAGTATCATCAGACTCAGAAGCAGAATCTGATCATGATTCTGAAGAGGTATTTTCTAATCTCTCTCGTTCTGATTTAGAATCATGTCTTTCTCAAATACTGGAGAAGTATCAAAGTCTTCAAAGCAAATACAAAGACCTTAAACAAGTCCAAGTAATTGCTTCTGAAACTTGTGAGAAGCATGTTAGAAAGTACAAACTCTACTTTGAGAAGTCAAATCTCAAAATTAGAAGAAGAAATAGGTCCAGATGCTTTTGGTACCAACTGTGTATTTAGATATGACAGAGTTTTTCAACACTTTCTGACTAAAAGCATAGATAGAAGCAAAATTGCTTCCTTAATCTATAGAGTTAGTAGAAATGGAAAGATTGGTTTAGGTTGTACAGATACTTCTAAGATTGATGAAAGTATCATGGTAAAACCAAAACCTCTCTACAAGAACTTTGTACTTGCTGGTACAAAACCTGTTTATTTTGAGCTTGCACAGAAATCTCCACCGACACAGAAATCATTTTCTAAACTTAAATATCATGCACAAATTCCACTTGATTATCCTGTTACACATAAACCCAAAGTTGTTAAATACTATGGGAAAACTAACAAAAAAGGACCCAGAAAGTGGGTACCTAAGGAAAAGATAGTTTATGTTGCAGACATCCTTAGCAACTCAATTGAAACACCAATCATGGTATCTAGACAGTGGATGCTCGCGACACATGGCGGGAAGAAGGCATATATTCCAAAGTTTGGAACTTAAGCCTAGAGGCTTCATTGGTTTCGGAGGAAACCAGAAAGGAAAAATCATTGGCTCTAGAACTATCGGTAATGGTAAACTTCCCTCTATTTCTAATGTTCTTCTGGTTGCTGGTTTGATGCATAACTTATTATCTATTAGTCATCTTAGTGACAATGGTTATGATATTATCTTTAATCAAAAGTCCTGTAAGGATGTCAGTCAGAAAGATGGCTCAATCCTTTTTACCGGAAAGAGGAAAACAACATTTATAAGATTAGATATTCTGATTTCAGTGAACAAAATGTCAAATGCTTAATGTCTGTTAATGAAGAGCAATGGGTATGGCATAGACGTTTGGGCCATGTTAGCATGAGGAGGATTTCTCGACTAAATAAGATTGAACTGGTCAGAGGCTTACCAAACCTGAAGTTCGCTTCAGATGCTCTTTGTGAAGCTTGATAGAAAGGAAAGTTCTCTAAAACTTCCTTCAAAGAAAAAATGTTGTTTCCACCTTTAGACCGTTAGAACTTCTACACATTGATTTGTTTGGACCAGTGAAAACTGCTTCAATCAGTGGAAAGAAGTATGGATTAGTTATCGTTGATGACTATAGTCGTTGGACATGGGTAAAGTTCTTGAAACACAAGGATGAGTCGCATTCTGTGTTCTCTACCTTTTGCTCTCAAGTGAAAACAGAGAAGAATTGCAAAATAGTGAAAGTAAGAAGTGATCATAGCTGAGAATTTGAGAACATATACTTTGAGGATCTATTTGATTCTCATGGCATTTCCCATGATTTCCCCTGTCCTAGAACTCCACAACAAAATGGAGTTGTAGAAAGGAAGAATAGGACTTTGCAAGAAATAGCTTGTACCATGATCCAAGAAATTGATATGGCTAAGCATTTCTGGGCAGAGGCAGTAAACACAACATGTTACATTCAGAACAGAGTTTCTGTTAAACCTATTCTGGGTAAGACTCCTTATGAATTGTGGAAGAACAGAAAGCCCAACATATCTTATTTTCATCCTTTTGGTTGTACATGTTTTGTGTTAAACACTAAGGAGAATCTTGGTAAGTTTGATTCTAAGGATCAAAAGTGTTTGTTGTTAGGATATTTTGAACGCTCAAAAGGCTACAAAATCTATAACACAAAAACACAAATTGTTAAAGACTCAATTCATGTTAGATTTGATGATATGCTTGACCCTGAAAAGTCAAAGCTAGTTGAGAAACTTGTAGATTTAGAAATCACTTTCTCAGAACCTAAGGATAAAGACTCTGGACACAACTGCTGAAACTAAAGACTCAGAAGCAACTCAATCAGAAACTGTTGCTAGTCCATCTCATCAGAAGAAAATCAGACCAAGAACTTCTTATTCTGAAGAATTGATTCTGGGAGATAAAGACGCACCAGTCAGAACCAGATTATCATTCAAACCTTCTAAAGAAAATCTTCTTGGCTTGGTCTCTCTCATCGAACCAACCTCTATAGATGAAGCTCTTTAAGACAACAAATGGATTTTGGCTATGGAAGAAGAACTAACACAATTAATCAGAAATGATGTTTGGGATCTTGTTCAGAAAGCCAAAGGTGTCCACGTCGTTGAAACCAGATGGGTATTCAGAAACAAGCTCAATGAAAAAGGTGAGGTCGTAAGAAACAAAGCACGACTGGTAGCACAAGGTTATAGTCAGCAAGAAGGAATAGACTATACATAAACCGTTGCACCAGTTGCCAGGTTAGAATCTATTCATCTCTTATTTTCTTTTGTTGTAAATCATAACATCACTTTATATCAGATGGATGTAAATAGTGCATTCTTAAACAAGTATATTTTTGAAGAAGTGTGTGTGTACCAACCTCCTGGTTTTGAAAGTTCTGAAAACCCAGATTTTGTTTTCAAACTTAAGAAATCATTATATGGTCTGAAACAGGCTCCTAGAGCTTGGTATGAAAGGCTAAGTAACTTTCTTTTGAAAAATAACTTTACCAGAGGAAAAGTTGATACAACAATCTTTTGTAAAACCTATAAAAATGACATTCTGGTTGTGTAAATTTACGTTGATGATATTATATTTGGTTCTGCTAATACTTCCTTATGCAAGGAATTTTCTAAGTTAATGTAGGCTGAATTTGAAATGAGCTTGATGGGAGAACTGAAGTTCTTTCTGGGAATTCAAATTGATCAACGAACTGAAGGAACATATATTCATCAAAGTAAATATACCAAGGAACATCTGAAGAAGTTCAACATGTCAGAATGCAAGCCAGAAAAAACTCCAATGCACCCTACATGTATTCTAGAGAAAGAAGAGGTAAGTGGAAAGGTAGAACAGAAGCTATTCAGAGGTATGATTGGATGTCTCCTTTATCTGAATGATTTTAGACCAGACATCCTCTTCAACGTGTGCCTATGTGCTCGTTTCCAATTAGATCCTAGAGAAAATCACTTAACAGTTGTTAAGAGAATCTTTAAGTATCTGAGAGGTACTTCTAACATTGGGCTATTCTATAGAAAATCATATGAGTACAAACTGGTAGGCTATTGTGATGCTAACTATGCTGGAGAAAGAATAGAAAGAAAAAAGTACTTCTGGAAGTTGTCAATTTCTGGGAGAAAATCTGATCTCATGGTCCAGCAAGAGACAGTCCACAATTGCTTTATCAACTGCTGAAGCTGAATATATTGCAGCTTCCATATGTAGCACACAGATTCTTTGGATGAAAAGTCAATTAGAAGATTATCAGATTTCTGATAGTAACATTCATATCATCTGTGATAATACTTCTGCTATTTGTCTATCCAAGAATCCTATTCTACATTCTAGGGCTAAACATATTGAAATAAAATATCACTTTTTACGTGACTATGTTCAGAAGGGCATTTTTCATTTAAAATTTGTGGATACAGACCACCAGTGGGCTGATATTTTTACAAAACCCCTTGCCGAGGATAGATTCGTATTCATTCTGAAATTTTTTTTTATAAAACCGTGTCCAGAATGAGTTGATAAAAATTCAATGTATCAAGTTACCAGAATTTCTGAGATAAGATTCTGATGAATTTATTTATTTGTTTACTTTATTACACATTTGATTCTGAAACATGAGTTTTCTGAAGTAAGGGAGTTTCATGAATTAGAACGTTTCTTTTCAGAAGGAAATCCTTTGGTTTGTCTTCTGGATTGTGAACAGTTACAACATTAATTGTTGTCCCTTCATCCTAGAACGTGTGAACGCTAGTGGTGACAACTGTCTCATTTGATGAACATGCATAATCATGATTTGATGTATTAGGTTTCGTAACCTTCTTGAGATTAGGTTAAATCTTTACGCCTTTCCCCTATTACTGTGCATTTACTGTGTGTAATCATGATTAATTATTTTAATTATTTTTATGTGACTATAAAAAATCACATCATTTACACTTCACTCTACGCTCACTTCTCCCACGCTTTTAGTTTTCAAACCCTAAACTCCTCAGAACAATTGTTCACCCAAAACCTTTCATCTTCATTCCTTCAACTTCAACTCTCAACATCAATGGCTGAATCATCTCAACGTTCCTCATAAACTCATCAACTAAAGGTTTCTTCTGAGAAACCAGTGGTCACTCTAGACACTCCTGTCGAAGATCTCTATGTACTTTATGAAACTGATGTTGATTTCAAAGAACTCAAAGAAAAGGGAGGTGACCTTTCCAAGACACAAGAATTCCAAGGTTGGAATGCTTTCTTTGAAAGACTGAAAGGTCCCATTCTTCTAATCCTGATTGAAGATATTCTGAATCATACTATGGCTGAAAAAGAAAAGATTATCTCTTATTTCCCTAACAGGAAAATCGAGATAACCGAGAAAACCATTGCGGGGTTCATTTCTCACATCAGTAAAGAAAATAGAGTTGCTCTCACCTCGTATAAACGTAAACGAGATACAATGATAGCTCTAACACATTACTTCAAAGAGATTGAAAACATCCTAAGAATATGGTTCAAAATAGTTATTGGAAGTGTGTATCAGCGATCTAGCTCTAATAAGGGTGATCACATTTTCACTGTCCACAAGTGCATGATGTTCTTTTTAGAAGAAGGTGTTCAAATAAAACTCTCAACACTTCTATTTAGACTTCTTAGAGATTCAGTGGTTCTTATGAGGAAAAACACCATGATGAAGATATTTGTTAGGATGAATGTTGAGAAGACTGGCAATAATGCTTTTATCAACCTGGTTCCTTTTATTGTTGATGACATTGTATGGATTATTCTAAGAGAAGACTTGAAGGAGGTTAGTAAGGAAGGTTCCAAGTACAAGATGTGTACGTGCTACACTGATCGAATACGTCGAAAAGAAACTAAAAATGAGCCATCTGAAAATTTGAATACTGCTGCTGGGACTTCTACTTCTGGAGTAATTCCAAAATTTTTGAAGACTCTTGCTGAGCTGAAGGAAGACAAGGACAAGATGAAGGAACGTTAGGATAATCAAGAAAAGATGTTTCAGATTATTCTCTCTAGACTTCCCCCATCCAACCATAACCCTTAGTTGCACCTAGTTGTTGTTTGTTTGGATTGTTATGTTGTTTTGTTCTTTTCCTTGTTTATGTACTTTTGCGCCTCTGGCGTTAACATTTCACTAATGAATATTATCTTTTTATTGCATCTGATTGCATGTTATTACATATTTTCTTTTTTATTGCTGACAAAAAGGGGGAGAAAGTATTGATTTTGATATACCTAATTTCTCTTGAAGCAAACCCAAACATTTCATATGTTTGCACTAATCCTTGTTTAAAAGGATATTATGTTAGTTGTTTTCTTTCAGAAAAAACTTACGATATATCAGAAACATCTTAAAAATCAGAAAAGAACGTATGAAGCCTAAACTTTGAAGATATGCTAGCTTCTTAAAGTTCTGAGTCATCTTGAGTGAGAAAAGACTTCAAATATTATTCAAGTTTATTCAACTGATCAGAAGTAAAACTCATCAGAAGTTGATATGCGTTGTTGTGTGTTAAATTCTTGTTAAAATGCTTAACAACAGCAAGGACAAGTTCAAGAAACTTCTGAAAGATAAATCAGTTCTTTTGAACAGAAAGTTTATCTACTCCAACAAAAATGTTAATCAGGGAAATGTTCTTTCATTTTGATTATCTTTTTAGAGTTGTTCATCTCAGGGGGAGCTTTGTGCTTCTTTCTGATATATGTTTTGGTGATTACCCGACAAAAATTCTTCATCGAAATACAATGTTTTGTCATCATCAAAAAGGGGGAGATTGTTAGAACAAGATTTGGTTATGCATCTGTATCTCTAAGTTTTGATGATAACAAGTCAGTATTTGTGTGAGAACAATTTTGGTACCCTAACGGTTTGTTATTGTGCATCTTTAGCAAACAACTTTGATTCTGACTCTTGAACATGAAATGTTACAAGTTTCTGAATATATTGATCTAAATCGTTTCTTCTCAAACTCACGGATGAGAAGCTTCTAAGAAAACTGTATGTTGCTATTGCAACAATCTCATGGCTCTTGCTTCTGACGTGTGACTCTGATCAATTCTCTTCTGAAGACTGATCAAGCTTCCGAAGATTAAACGCCGAAGGTTCTAAAAAACTCTGAAGAATATCAAGTCAGATATTGATGTGAACAAGCTTCTGGTTGATGATTGAAGTTTCTGAACTCATGCTTCCAAAGATTAAACGCTGAAGGTTCTAAAATCTCTGAAGAATCTCAAGTCAGATATTGATGTGATCAAGCTTCTGATTGATGATTGAAGTTTCTGAACTCAAGCAAAATCAACTCTTCTAACTCATGCTTCAAACAACTATTTATCTAGAAGCCACTAAAGAATAGAAGATAAAAACGATTTTATACGTGGGAAAAATAGTACATGGTACAAACCAATATTCCTTCCACTAAGCGGATTTCGTGGAGTAAGGAAATTGAGGTAGTACGATTCTTGTCCCCTCCGTATAAAACTGTTACTCAAGTCATCAACTCATTCATGAAGAATACCAGATCTACCCTTCAACGGATCTTTTTTATTGGCTATATAAAGACATGAAGACTTGAAGAAATATAGCACTGTATGTATGAAGCAAGCAAGCTAAATAAAGAAGAAATTTGTACAAGACTGTTGTCTATATTTGTGCAGAATTTTCTTTATATGTATTGTGTTTTTAACTTGTTTATACCTGCTTATGTAGAAGCAATATTTGTAAACAGAACTTTGTAATCAAACTATTGTTTGTATTTCCTTAAGGGACCAGTTAGGTCAGAATCCTTGAGAAGACATAGACTGTGTGTCTTTGTGGTTTGCTAGTCACCGTCGGTTGCTAGTGTCGTTGTAATTAGTTGATTATAGTGGATTAACTCCTTGGGTATAAGGTGAAATCACCTTGGCAGGTGTACTGGATTAACTTTGAGATTTTCAAGTGAACCAGTATAAAAATCGAAGTGTATTTCTCTTTGTTGTTCATTAGCGGTGATTTTAATTGAGTGAGTAAAAAGCTTTTGTTTTTTAAAATCCCTGAAATTCTGGCACAGATATCAGATGTCCTACACAGATGTTGAGACACTGATATCCAACACAATGAACAAGATAACAATAAAAATAACAGTGCAGAAAGTAAATAACACAGTGATATGTTTACCCAGTTCGGATCAACAATCCTACTCTGGGGGCTACCAAGCCAGGGACGAAACCAATATACGATAGTATCAATTCACAGATCATACAATTACCGAATAATCTGCTCACTTAATCACTACCCTTCCTATGACTTCTACCTAAGACTCACCTAGGTATGAGGCCATTCTCAAATCCCTCTACAACCACAACCCGTGATTGGTATCTTTCCACACAAGTAACAAACCGAAAGTCACACTTTCAAAACACACAATTCTCAATACTTCAAAGCTTATGAGAATTGACACACAAGAAACTCAATGCTTAAAAGCTTATGAGTAACTGACAGAACTTACAACACAAAAAACCAGTCCTTATACTGTTATCAGAATGAAACCAGTTAGGCTCACAAAATACACTCGAAAACCCTAACAAAACACACGTAAGTTCCACACCTAAACTAGGTTTACATAAATCAATATATAGCATTTAATCTGGACTGAATTGGGCTTCAAAAACGCAGTAAATAGATTGCTCACAAAGCTGCAAAATAAACTCCAACAAAAAAGGTCTTCAATCCAAAGTTTCCTAATATGTCTCCATAATTAGAAATAGCTGAAAATCCGAAAAACCAACATATAACCACAATCAAAAAATGCTTTGGATGCCACATAGGATAACCAAATATTCACAGAATATTTAGTAACAATTCACAGCAACAGAATTTGCTTTAAAAACTGAATCAAAACATGATGTCCTATGAGCAGGTATGGGACATCTTCATTCGACATGTTGAATGCAGCAAATTAGAACTTCATGTTTCAACTTCTTACTGCTAGAATAGTTTTAGCAAAATAAATGCCAACCACAAAAGCACAGAAATAACAACCCCAATTCAAACCCCCTTTTTGCTTTGTTTTTCTCACCTTCATGATGATGCAAATTTGACTAGTCGTGGTCGTGTTTATTGTGACGTGTTGCATCATGCATTCATAGCATATGTTAGGACTTCGGTCCAGTGACGATGTTATGACTTCAGTCCAGTGACGATGTTAGGACTCCGGTCTAGTGGTGGCCTAAATCCCATTGTGTGGATTGAGTGTGTTTTATGATGTGCTCCGGTTCCGAGTGG
Source organism: Lathyrus tuberosus (assembly GCA_022829125.1). Taxonomy (NCBI): domain Eukaryota; kingdom Viridiplantae; phylum Streptophyta; class Magnoliopsida; order Fabales; family Fabaceae; genus Lathyrus; species Lathyrus tuberosus. The sequence goes on along the minus strand of JALAZF010000055.1, from coordinate 12,890,071 downwards.
GAATCGATCCTATGGTGGGGATCTTTGGAGGGAGATGACCATGTGTTCATCAAAGTGTTAGTACCACATGCATGAGTCATTTTTTTGCATTACATACTAAGTGACATTGCATAAATATGAGTTATTAAATGTTTTAATGATGTTGTGACATAAGTGATGTTTTGATGATGATGATGATTTATTGATGACGTAATGACGTTGTGAATGACTTAATGGAGTGACAGTGTGAGTATGTGTGTGATGTGTGATGGATATATGAAGTATGAATAATTGTTGATGTAACTACTATATCTATTTCTTATACCTTTTGAAATGATTTGTGATTACTCTCCCTGTCTGTTTGAATATTACCTCTACGTGGGTAACGTGCAGGTGATCAAGGTTAGCTCGTTGACACTTGAAAATTTAGCTTTGGAGTCAATTTATCTTATTTCTGTGAATTAAGAGGGTCTTGGTCTGATACGTAACATCGGGGTTTGGGAACGTTTGGTTTTCTGAAGTCGTTATTGATTTAAGAACATGTTTTAAAGAGTTTGTTACGCGATGATTTATTTTATGTTGATTTTTAATTATGATCAAAGGCCTTGAAGTCCTTTGATGAAAATTATGAAGTCATGTTGATACTAAGATTCCACTGCGAAGTTTTAATTATATGTGGAGTTATTAAAATGAATTTTATAATTATTTGAATCCCGTGTTACGGAGCAGGATGTGTGATAAGAATGTTTTTATGAAGCATGTGACACCCTTATCGGTGATTTACTCTGATTTAATTATTGATTTATGCGCTAAATTATTCGTTGGGTTTAGAAAGGTGTTACACATCACACCTGAAAAAACAAGACTTGTCCCTTTGCACTAGCTTAAATGCCTAAACTACATCGCCTTTCCAGGCCTCGCTCTCGATGGAGTATGTATTTAAATGTCCTACCTTAACCACATTTTTCTTCCATGCCTCGTGCTTTAGTGACTATTGATTAAAATATCTTATCTTAACCATATCACCCTTATAGACCTCTTGTTTGAGGAACTGTGAACTAAAATAGTCTACCTGAACTACATACCCTTCATGCCTCGAACTTGAAAGGCCATGGACTAAAATAACTTCATTCGGACCAGAAAGAGCTTGACCCATTAACTCTATATATAATCCATAAATAATAGTGGAAATACTTTGGCGCTAAAGGGAGGTGCCATACAGCGAGCACTGTCTAACTTATTCCAATACTCCTTAGTTAAAACCCTCAGTCAAAACTCATGGGATAACATGTAAAACCACATGCTAGGCGAAGAAGTAAATTCATCCAATAACCTATGTTTCATTGATAGAGATAACTCACTCTCATTATTAGACCACAGCGTGGTCGAGATCGTAGGCATCATTATCGGTCTTTGCAACAACTCTTGTATTTAGTAACAGAGTTTGTTAATACCCTAGCTAGACAACTGAGTAATTTATTCATTGTTTACATATTAGAACATATAAAATCCTCTTATGCGTCTCATTGCAGGCAAGATAACCCCTATTATACTCACTACAAGTACATATTCTTTCGCTTATTTTTTTTGGTGAATATTTAATAATAATTTTTTTTTTGTGTTTGGAGTTGTAATTTTTATAAGGTTTTAAAAGTTAAAACTATTTAAAATTTTATGTTTTTTTCAATATATTGATATGTTGAATGTATTTAATTTTTTTTTCATTAAGATGAATTGTTTTTAGAAGTATTAACCAATTTTTTTCATTACTTTCAATAAAAATTGCAATTATTAGAGAGCGGTTTAGTGGCCGAAATAATTATAATTAATGAATGCATTCATAATTTTGGTCCCCACAAGAAGGGAAAAATCAATGAAAATATATTCAACTCCGCGACTTTAGTCATAAGTACATTCAATCTTCTAGGTCGTTAAATAAGTTGCTCATCTCAATCATTAATTCGCATGCTATATCATTCATAATTGCATTGTAGTCACTACATGTCAGTGAGTCAGAATGTGCTCCATTTTCTTATCCTCCATTTAATTCAATTCATTTAACATATCTTTGCCATGTGACATTAAAGGATTTCAATGGTTCACATTAAAAAAAGAATATACGGTTTAACAAAAAAAATATTAAACTCTCTAAAATATAATCATTTTATTTTTTTACAATGCTGCAAGTATTTCTTATTTATTTTTCTATTTTCCTTCATATTCCTCCTTCCTTCGTTATCATCACAGGTCCATATTTTTTCCATGATATTTCATTTTAAAATCTCCAGTAAAATACTATCAGAGTCGAATGAGTGGAGTCCAAATAAAACCTACATTGACTCCGCGAGATTTTGATCTTGAATGATGAACAAATCTTCAAAACAACTTGCATCATTGTTATAGACCGGCGACGGTGAAATCGTCAAATTTCAAACTCAGGATGTGCAAATTGCATTGTGCTTTTCTCCGCAAGACTTAGATCTGGATGGATAAACAAATCTTCGAAACTGTCGACACAGTTCTTCTAAATGACCGCGACGAAATCACTTTCAGATCTCAGAGCTATGAAATCAAAATCACATTGTGCACTGGTTTTTTGAGACTTAGATCTAAATCCATGAACTTTGAATCCGTCAGCATCGTGATGATGAGAAGTGGTGGAGAATCAAAATTAAAAATCAAAGAAGTAAGTAGTGATGCAAAATGAAATCAATAGATGGAAAAGAGAACGAGGTTAGATGTGAAAAATGAAACATGTAGTTAAAAAAAAAACAACAAGGTTAGAGATGCAGCGTGTTTCGGTGAAGGAGAAACATATTTTTTAATTAAAATATTTTTTTTTAGTTTTTAATCTTGACCGTTCAAATCATTAAAGACCACATGGCAAAAATCTATTAAAAAACTTGAATAAATGGAGAATAAGCAAATGGAGTGGATCTGGATTCCATGTGAGTGGTTACATTAGTGGCTAATAGATACTCCCTCCATTTTTAAATGAGTGTTTTTATATGAGTGTTGTTTAAGATTTTTGCATACAGATTAAGGAATTTAATAATATTGTCATAAGACATTGCAGTTTTATTAAATTAACTTTATAAATGTGTTAAAAATAGCACAGAGTAACAACTAAAGGACACAATTTAAAAAATAGTAATCCTTTCTATATTAAAAAATTAAAATAATATTCATTTTACAATAATATTTTTGTTGCTAAAACGATACTCGTTTTAAAACGGAGAGAGAGTAGCATCTAGCATATTTTCAACCAAAAATAACTTGTCTTCTTATCGGTGATAGATTGATATTTAAGGTTTAGTGACTAATATATTCTTAGTAGCAATATAAAAAATTAATCTTTAACTTAAATATCAGATATTATGATAGATAGTAACGAATGTATGAAAAATTAAAATTACTATAGTAATATATCTACGACTAAAAAGAAGAAGATAATCTAAATAATATTTATTATAATACCTTATTTAATTTCATAATCATCATCTTAAATAACAACCACATAATATTACATTTTTAAAACTTGAATAAGAAAATAAAAATCAATTTATTAAGCCAACATGATAACTAAATGACAATTCATAAAAAATTGTAGTGGACAAATTGGATACTCGCTTAAACATGCCACCAAATGCATAATTATTCAAGTACAAAAGGTTCATTAGACCGTATAATCTGGTTCAAGGATCAGATCTGACATCAAGTGGTTTATCTCTGTTTCAATTGAAATTGCAAGGATTCGAACTATGGTCTTTTCTATCAAATCCAACATCAATTACCCATGAACCACTTAACGATTGGTCTACACAGTAACATTTACGTTCTACACACTTTGCTATTTTGGAATGCCGACACTTCATGTAGGCACAGTCCAAATCTTTGTAACATAGTTTACCTATAAGGAGAAAAGATGATAAAATAATATAAATTAATTTGTGAAATAATTGTGCATAAATTAAATCATAAAACTTGAAAAACGATCAAATCGGCTTACATTCAACATTTGTTGTAGAAAGAAATAGTAAAAGAATGATAATCAGAACATGAATAAACTTCACAATTCCAGCCATAATTTTCTCCTTTTCATGTAAGGGATGGATTATCACTTTATAAGTTATAATGTGCATCCTCTATTTACATCAATAAAATAATTTTTAGCTCTTATGGAATAGTAAAATGTACTTTTTAAAATAGTAATTAATATTATATGTCCCTTAAATATGTTAATGTATTGTGTTTGCTCCTTTAACACATTTAGTAGAGGGGGCAAATTAAAAATTTATCAATCATAAGAATTTTGTTTCTTCAAGTAACTAGACATTTCAAAAACTAAAAAAATTAGACATTTACCTTGCGATTTACGAAAAAGTTTTTATTAAATTATTATATTTTAATTTTTTAATATATAGATATAAATGTTTTTCTTATATTATTTGTCATTATTTTTGACTATATTATAATTATTTTAATATTTTGTAGCATTATTTGAGTACTTAAAATAAAAGTTATATAAATTATCAAATTGGTAAAATAGACGATTTATATTTATTTCTAATAGAAATCACATTCTATTAATTGTAACTCCTTACAAACTCTAGCGTCTCACCAAAAATGAAATTTCAATCACTACAAAAAAAATGTCGTTTCAGTGTCAGTTTAAAATGGATAATAAACATTAGAATCAGAACGTTAACAATAATGTAGTGTCCAATTCTTGATGACAATAAAAAACTTGAAACTAAACATTAGCACCCATGTTCTAAACAGGTGGAAGAATGTCACTAGGGGAAACACTTATGTTGAGGTTGTGAATGGAGCTAAGTTTAACTGGGTAGGTTTAACATTCAAGATTGAAGAGAAGGAGTTGAAACGGTTCGAAGACGCATATATGGGTATCATCAAGGAATCGGGGAACTCATATAACATACATAATGTGTTTAGTAGAGAAGGATTTTTCCACGTTAAAGTTACGCCTATGGGAGCTAAAATGTGCTTACTTGAAGATCTTGAAGAGAACGCAGTGAAGAATCTAATAAAAGAAGAAGAAGATTGGTTACTAAACTGGTTTGAAGACATTAGAGAATGGTCCCCAACTGAAGTGGATAAAGAACAACTCACTTGGGTGAAATGTTTTGGAATACCTTGTCATGCTTGGAGAAACGACTTTTTCAAATACATTTCAAGTAGAATTGGCGACTTTATATGTTCTGATGAGGAAATTAAGTCTCACTCAAAGTTTGATGTGGCGAGAATTTTGATTAAGACAAGATACACAAGTAATCTAAATGAAGTCTTCAACATCGAAGTTAATGGCAGTCTATTCAATATCAAAATGGTTGAGGACAATCATGGACCAAAACGAATCATTGTTCATGACAACAAGAAGTCTTTATCTGTGGAGTCTGACGAATCAATTATGGAGGAAATTGAAGAGGATTCTGAAGAAGAAGAAGAAGAAGAAGAAGAAGGAGGATCTATCAATGGCGAAGGAACGGGCGAAGAAGATGAATCAACTAAGAAAGGAGAAGAAAATGAAGATCTTGGAAGATGTGTAGGCAGAATTCTGGCAGAATCTGGGAAGAAAACCAGTCGGGCTAGTAATGAAAAGTAGGTTCAGGGTCATCATGACTCTGGCAACATGGGAAAGGCAAAAAAGTTATTGAAAAAGGTAAGTTTTGGAGAGAGCAGGGAGGACTGTGATACCGCAGTAAAGTCAAAAGGGAAGGAGGCATTTAATGTTTGCGTATCCAAAGGTAGTTTGATGGGACAAGTTGAAAAAAGCAGGACTGACAGAGGGGTCAATACTAAGGAGGGGGATTTGGAGCGAGGAAAGAATAATATGGAATTGCAGACTATTGAAGGGAATCATATAGCAAACAACTTGGGGTTGGGCCCAATTAATTTTTCTGGCAACTGTTGAAAGAGTATTAGGGGGTGTTTTTATCGTCTCCACAGGGATTGTCGATATACGATGCTTGCTTTTCAATAGTAGCGATGTTTTAAGTTCAATGGTTTCAAAAGGTTCTCAATTGTTGTTAACATTAATTGGTAGCAAAGAGTAATTGGTGACAAAGAGTTTGTAAAGGTTTTAGGAAAGCATGTCAAGGTTAGGTTTCATTAATCCTTTTCACATATATTCGATTAATCAAGCATATGAACTTAGTTTCCGACCAATACAACCGCGTATCCTCCCGACTAAGTTTATGTCTAAAGCAAAGTCGTGAGTATCGTTGTTTAGACCGTTAGATGATGTCTCACACTAACAATCTAAACAACAATCGTTAAGATCAACACAAAGCGAATAACAAATCCCAAATCTATGTCTAGAGTTTGGTTTTTAAGAGATGGAATTATTAGGTCATGATTTGTAGAATCTATGTCTAGAACAATACAAATCACACATAAAGCATTAAGAGAAAATAACTTCATCTATATTGATCAAAGACTTTGTTCATACACAATAGATCAAAAGAAATACATATAATCAGAATCAACTACTTCTAACCTCAACACAAGAGAGTTTAGCTACACATTCTCATGGTAGCTTGGATGACAAGTTTCAAGAGGAGATGAATGAACATCCAAGTCGAATAATCGAGAATGGATGTGACTTCAGCTTCTCAAAGTGAAAATCCACTCTTTGATGATCAAAATACTGAAAACTATGTTTTTTGGGTGAAAAAGAGCAAAAGATCCTTTAAAAGAAAAGTGAAAATCTATTTATACACACAAAATATCAGCAGCCTTCGCCTAGCGAAGGAATCATTCGCCTAGCGAATGAACTAAAACATAGCACTTTAAGTGCCTCAGACCTAAACCGCCCACAAGAGTTATCGTGGATTCGCTAGGCGAACCAAATCATTCGCGACGCGAGCCTTCACTACAACCTTCGCTCCAGCGAAGTTTGGGTGTTTTCAAACAAGAAACTTTCTGCCACCCTTCGCTAGCACCTTCGCCTAGCGAGCAAAGAAGCGAACCTTCGCTGGCTTCTCGCCACAGCGAATTTACCCTCTTTTCCTACTGTAACTTTTTGCTTACTTTCTGTCACCCTTCGCTGGAACACTCGCCAACGTTCACTAGGCGAACCTTCGCTGGTGACTTCGCCAGCACTCGCCTAGCGAATCCTGCTGTTGCTTTCTTCCTTCCATGGCAACTTGCATCCATTCTTTGTGTCTCACAATCTTGATCCTTTCATGCCTATTCCTGCACACTAGCACACAAATTACAAGCACCATAAGTATATTCCAATGTATGCACAACAACACAATTCACCACTTAAATAAACAAATTACACATGGAAAGTAATGAAAAATGCCAAGTATTGCATACTAATATATAACAAGTTTGACATCTAACAAACTCCCCCCAACTAACTCTTTGTTTGTCCTCAAGCAAAGTATTCCTCTCAAGAGGATTTGCTCGAGCATACAATTCAGCCAAGACAAGATAACCGGCTCAAATAAACAACAATCACAACAAAGCGCCAATTACACAATCCAAGAACTTACCATGTACAAGAACTTGGCTCCTAAACAATTTTCAAACAATGTTTCAAGAGACAACTATAATATCATGCACATGTCACTCTACACTCCACTTCGAAAAAGGATTGAATGAAAACGTGCATACAAACACGGGATCATTACACTCAAATGACAAATGATGCAAATACTAAGCAATTCATACAATATCTTAATGATCACAAAAGAAATCATGGAAGCAAAAGATCACTAAGGACTTCAAGGTTGTAGCTTGGTCGGGTAAACAAAAAAGGGATATTTCTAACGGCCATTGAAACGAAATGCCGATGCACAAGAACATTCACCCTACAAGGTATTCACAACACCACAACTTCATTCACCAATTTTTTTCATTACACCTTCTCAAACTACCGCACAATTATTGAATCTATTTTTTTTCATTCAAGCAAGCATTTTCTCATTTGTACACACATATTCACAACTATTCTCTTCTCATGCTTACTTGAAATTTTTTCAAAATTTTGAGTAATTCACCCAACTTCTTTTCATTCTCCCCAACTTATTTTTGACTCAACCCTAAGTGAATGTTCCTTGCTTTTTAAGGCAAGGGAGTCAATTTAAACACAGTTCAAAGGTTCAAGAAGAAAACATTTTAGAAGCTCTTAAAAATTCAATGATGAACTTGACTTTTCAAATATGTACAATCAATAGTTCATCACTAAAAGAGATCTAACAATTTTGGGCACAAAGGGGCTCACAAATTCTCGCTCCTCACGGGTAAATTACTATATGGAAATGGTTGTGCTCAATTTCAACAAGTGCCTTGATCACTTCTAATACTTCCACAAAATCACATACATCACAAGATAAGGCATGAATTAAAAGTTTAAAACAACATTTATCATCAATCCTTAGCATATAGTAAAACTTGGAGGCTTCTCACTTTAGTGATTTTGGAGGCATATAGTTGTAACAAGAAACACAATTTCCAATTGTTCAAAAACACAAATTCTACTACACACTAACTTCTAGAACTATGTAACTAAGTACCTTGTCGGCGATATCATGATTAAATTACTATCATCGCCATCCAACTTGGGAGAATCGTCTTTTACACTCAAGACTCACCAACCTAAACTTCCAAAATTCCATCAATAAAAGAAAGAACATTAAATATTCACAAGCATACCATCCTAAACATATAAACAATTATAAAAGCTGAACATTCATAAGTATTAGTAAAAGTGACACAGGAAATTTTTTACTGAAAACAACGAACATTACTCATAATAATAATAATGTGCATGGTGTAGAAACACCTACATAGTCAAAAAGGTACCTCAAGGGTACAAGTACATCAATATCCAAAATAATCCACCAAGTGGATAAAATACACTAGTAAAAGCTGATAAAAAAACTGAATACAAGAAAACTTCACTTTGGTGACCAAAGGAAGTGCAAAAATCTGAAAACCACGAAATCAGTCCTCCTCGGACACCTCAATATCCTCATCACCGCCAGCAGAACCAGTAGCTTCCTCCTCATCATCATCACCAACAATCTCCTCACCAGCCTCCTCATCCTCAGTATCATTTTCACCCCCTCCAAAAATTGGCCTGTCCTCAGGCCAACTAGCATGTACTAGGAACTGCTCCCTAGACATCATCGTGTGCTTGGAAGAAGGGTCGCGGATCTGCAATTGGAGTACCTGCATAGAATCATGAAGGTCAGTCATGGCACGCTGTGAAGCAGCAATCCAATCCCAGTTGTACCGGAAAATCTCATGCTAAAAAGGATAAAAGGTCGGCGATGCCGACTCAGAACCTCCACCATCCCCAGTGGAAGCCTCAGCACCAGCCCCTGAAGACTCTCCACCAGCCCCTCTAGCCTTACAAAACTTATCCACATATCTATCATCAATCGCCGCCGGAATCGTGACCTGCCTGCGTGCTGGTATATCAACTCCAGCATGAGTACACAAAGACATAATGAGACATGGAAAAGCAAGCGGGGCATTCTTGCGAGTCGCAGTACCTCCCAAACCACTAAGAACGATTGCCTTGATCTCATCCACAATAATGCGGGCCACGTCAATCTGAACATTCATCTGAATGCTATGAATAAGATGAGCTAAAGGAATAGGAACAGTGCTATGATGTGACCTGGGATAGATGTTGGTAAGCACAAACAGCAAGATGAGTTGGACCAAAGGCTGCATGTCCACCCTTCGAAATCTAATTTCAACCCCGGATGAATTATGCTCAACCTCCTTACCTGGAAGAAGTAAATCCTGGGTCATCTTTGGAATGTCTCGGTGAAGATGCAGGTCCCGATGATACGCATCTAACTGACTACCAGCCAATGGCAAAGGATCTCCCAAAATAGTGTTAATCGTCCTCCGGTCAAATCTCACAACAGCCCCTCTTACAAAAGAGGTCCAGCTAAATATCTCTCCATCATCGGGTAGGGCATTCGCATAAAACTCCCGAACAATTTTAGCATTATACCCATCCAGAGGTGTCATTAAACGATCCCATTTCTTCTCCACAAAAAGTGCATCAATTGTCTGGTAGCTTCCACGGTCACTAAATATGAATCTTTTCTCAGCCAAGATATGTTTTCTCTCTAGGGTTTCGTAGCGGGATGCCTGCTTTGCTCCCCTAAATCTATCCTCATCAAAACGAATTAGTACCTGTCTGGAAGTTGTAGCTTTTCTTTTCTTAGCCACGTGGATTGCCATTTTCAGTGCCATCTGCACATAACAAATAATAAAACAAAACAACGATAAACCAACGCATTAGTGAACCAAAACAAACCAGCCAGAGACTTACATTCCCTAAAAAAAATTTAAAATTTCCATTTGTTCGCTCCAGATTTGCTAAGTGAAGTCTGGCGAACATTGGCCCCAGGTTCGCGAAGCGAATGCTGGCGAATGCTTGCGCAAGCTCGCGAAGAGAACACAGCAGGGAACCCGCGAAAATGCAGAAAAACAATATCAAAAACTAGTCCAACAGCAATCTCATTTTAAAATAATCAACCTATTCATAATGCTTTGGTAGTTTATAACATGCAACCCACAAACAATATGAACAGAGGCACCAAAATTTTTCAAACCCTAATTGATCTACCACAAAAATCCAATTCATTCCATAAACTAACGCTACAGAAATAAACAATGAAAGAGTGAGAAAACCTGAACTTCGCAAGTTACTGAAGGAATTAGGGGGAATGGAGATAGCAGAGAGATATGTTGCCAAGCTTTTGAGGGGAGAGGAGAGGTAAACACAAAAATGGTGGAAATGGAAATAGTGACAAAAGGGACTAGGGTTTCCCCCTCAAAATTCTGATTTAAGTTGGGTCATGGGCCCACTTGGTTGGCCCACCCACACTTAATTTTTTTTGATGTGGCAAATTGGTTTGGGCTGTCTCGCTGGGTTCGCGAAGCGAAGGGCCAGCGAATGCTCGCCCCAGGCTCGCTAGGCGAATGCCAGCGAACATGACAGAATTTTTGAAAAATTTCCTGCAATTTACCACATCTTTTAAGACTTCAAAATTATAACCAAAACACACAAAAAAATAGTACAAAGCAGTAATACTTACAATGTTGGGGTGCCTCCCAACAAGCGCTTGTTTAACGTCGGCTAAGCTCGACGGTCCACCGCAACCTCAAGGATCGCGGAAAGGAACAACGGCGGGATTCCGCTCGAAATCACCTCCAAGATAAACTTTTAATCTCTGACCATTAACTGTCCAATTATCCTTTGACGTTGTGTCTTCAATTACAATTGCTCCATACGGCTTGATTTCCCGAATCCGAAACGGACCGAACCATTTAGACCTCAATATTCCTGGAAACAATTTAATCGAGAATTGAAGAGTAGGACCAGCTGTCCCACTTCAAACTGCTTGATCACAATTTTTTTGTCCCCGGCAACAGCGCCATTTTGTTGAAAGAGTATTAGGAGGCTTCTCACTCGCCTAGCGAATCCTGCTGTTGCTTTCTTCCTTCCATGGCAACTTGCATCCATTCTTTGTGTCTCACAATCTTGACCCTTTCATGCCTATTCCTGCATACTAGCACACAAATTACAAGCACCACAAGTGTATTCCAATGTATACACAACAACACAATTCACCACTTAAATAAATAAATTACACATGGAAAGTAATGAAAAATGCCAAGTATTGCATACTAATATATAACAATTTTGACATCTAACAACAACTTAGATGGAGGAAGGCCCAAACCACTATCAATTATGGTTGCAAAGACAGTTGGGCCGATTGTTAACATTTCGCATAGAAAAAAGAAATCTTTGAATGAGGTTTATGAGAAGATACAAATCCCATTTGAGCCATCTTACTATTCTGCTCTTCTCCACTCATCAATTAATTTAAAACCAGTTAACTATTCTTTTGGACAAGTTGAAGAGTCAACCTTTTCATCAACTCAAAATGAAGATACTGAATCAAGATATTCAGGAGGATCTATTCTATGTTGTCAGTCCATATCAGATAATGATGTGGAGAAGGGCAATGAGAGGGTAAAGAGAAAATTAGATGATGTTTTGAGTAAGGTGTGGTCAATTATGAAGGAATTGGGTATAGAAGGTGAAGAAGACGATGAAGCTCTGGAAGGAATCATAAGAGGGATGGAAAATAAGGATAGGAACAGATCTGAAAGTTTGAAGGAGGATACAATAAGAATTACATTAATATAACTTCATATAACATCCGAGGGGTGTAACTCTTCTATTAAGAAAAGAAGAGTTATGAAATTGATTGAGAAGAACAAAATTGAGTTTTGTCTATTATAGGAAACTAAATGCCAGGTCATAGAAGAAGGTTTTGTTAGAAGTATCTGGAGTAGAGAGGATTTTAACTGGTCTACAAGTGGCTCAAAAGGACAATCAAGAGGTATGGTTTCCATATGGAATAAAAATTCATTTTGTTCTGTGTTCAGTTTTTCTGGAATTGGATATCTTGGGGTTTATAGTTTTAGTAGGGGTAGAGCCATTTATATAGTGAACATATACTCTCCATGTGCTTTGTCTGAAAAAAGGAAGCTTTGGGAGAATTTTATTAGATTGAAAGTAGATCTCCCAAGTGGGGACTGGATATTAGGAGGGGATTTTAATGCCATTAAAGATAAGGGTGAGAGAAAAGGTAGAGGGAGATATATACATACAGATATGGAGGAATTCGGGTTATTCATAGATAATATGGATCTAGTGGATCTACCTGTTGTGGGTAATAGGTTCACTTGGTTCAATTCCAATGGGTCTTACAAAAGTAGATTAGACAGGTTTCTTATAAATGATGAGCTCTGTCGTGGCTGGAGAATTATTAACCAAAAAGTAGGAGATAGGGATGTCTCAGATCATAGACCAGTGTCTCTGGTTTTAAACAATAGGAACTGGGGCCCCAAACCTTTCAAAACAATAAAAGCCTGGTTTGGCCATTCTGATTTTATGCCATTTGTTAAGGAAGTTTGGGATTCTTGTCATGTTGTGGGAGATGCATGCAACATTCTTTTTAACAAACTGAAACATCTCAAATCAAGATTGAAATGGTGGAATTTAAATGTATTTGGTATTGTGGATCTCAAAATAGAAAAGAACATTGAGAAAATAAATGAGTTGGAAAATGAGATGGCTGTTTTGGATGAGGATATTCCTGAGAGTATGTTGAAAGTTAGAAGAGATTCTTTGGAGGAGATGTGGAGTAACTTACACTTCAAGGAGAGTATTATGCATCAGAAGGAAAAAACAAATTAGCTAATGGAGGGAGATAACAATTCCAAATTCTTTCACTCGATTATTAACAATTGGAGGAGGGTAAACTCAATCTCAGCTTTGAACATTGGTCTTAATGAGGAAGATAAGGTGGAGAAGGTAAAACAAGTGATTCATGACCATTTTGCTGAGAAATATAAGAACAAGAGGGTTGAAGGATTTGATATGGATTTAAGTGCAATGGAAAAGCTCACTGAGGAAGACAATGCTATGTTGACAGAGCCATTTTCAACAGAAGAGATCATGGAAGCTATTAAGTCTTATGATGGAAATAGAAGTCTTGGTCCTGATGGACTCAATATGAAATTCATTAGACTTACTTGGGAGATAATTAGACAAGATATCACCAACTGTATAGCATAATTTTATAAGAAGGCTACTCTGGCTAAATGTTTCTGTTCTGCTTTTTTTTGTCCTAATTCCAAAGTCAGACAATCCATAATCTTTAAAGGAGTTTAGACCTATTGCTCGAATAGGTTGTATTCATAAAATACTATCTAAAATCCTAGTTGGAAGACTAAGGTGTGTAATCGGGAAGTTGGTATCACCATCTCAGACAGCATTTGTCCCTGGTAGGCAACTGCTGGATGGTGTATTAGTGGCAAATGAAGTCCTTGATTATGTTACCAAGAAAAAGAAAAAAAGGCTTCATGTTCAAGATAGACTTTTCACAAGCCTGTAATTGTGTAAGTTGGAGCTTTCTCTTCAAGGTGCTAGAAGCAATGTATTTCAGTCCTCTATGGAAAAGATGGATAAAGGGTTTGATTTGTAATAGTTTTGGTTCTGTACTTGTGAATGGTAGTTCATCCAAGGATTTCAAGATTCATAGGGGCCTCAAACAAGGAGACCCCTTATCTCCTTTCCTATTTTGTGCTTGTCTCTGAAGGCCTTGCCTTGCTTATCAAGAAAGCTGAGGAAAATGGCATTTTAAGAGGTTTGAAGATTAAAGGGGAGACATCCATCTCTTTATTACAATTTACTGATGATACCCTGATAATATGTGATGAGTCCTGGTCCAACATATGGGTAATAAAATCTGTGTTGAGAGGCCTAGAAATTCTGTCTGGACTAAAGGTGAATTACAACAAAAGTAAGCTAATGGGGCTGGAAATTAAAGATAACATGATTGAAGCAGCTACATCATTCCTACATTGTAAAGCAGGGCAGTTTCCTTTTAAATTTTTAGGACTGACAGTTGGAGGAAGACTTAGATCTGAAGGCTTTTGGAAACCAGTCATATCATCCATTAAAACCCGTTTATCTTCTTGGAGGGGGAGGAGGATATCTATAGGAGGGCGTGTCACACTAATAAATTATGTAATTACTAATATTCCAATCCATTATCTCTCATTCTATCTAGCACCTGTCAAAGTGGTGAAGGAAATCACAGCTCTACAGATGAAATTGTTATGGGGAGGAGATTGGGACAAGAAAACCATAGGTTGGGTCAAATGGACTCAAGTTTGTAAATCAAGAAAACAAGGTGGTTTGGGAATAAAAGAGGTATCCACATTTAACAGAGCTCTAATGAATAAATGGCTATGGAGGGTAATGCATGAACCAAAAGCTTTATGGAGTGGAATTATTAAGGCTAGATATGGAGGGAACTTCCATAGTCTTTTTATAAACCAACCTGAGAAAAGTCTAAGACATTGGTCAAGATGGTGGAAAGATCTTGTTGGACTTGCTAGACCTACAAATGAACAGGGGATTTTTAATCAGTTAACTTGGAAAGTGGGTAATGGTGAGAACACACTATTCTGGCATTCGAGATGGTTCGGTGGAGATGCACTTAAAAATCAATACCCGGTTCTTTTCAATACTTCTTCACACCAGAACATTTTAATTAAAGACTGTGGTGAATGGATAGGCGACAATTGGACTTAGGATCTATTAGGCAAGAATGTTATTATGTCTGATATAGAAGGGGATGCTGGTACAGAACTAAAGCAATGAGTTGAAGAAGCTAGTTTTGATCTGCAAATTAAAGACGAGATTCAGTGGCTTAGAAGCATAGATAACAGATACAGTGTAAAGAATTGCTACTTAGCACTGATTCAGAAGCAGGAGGAGGAAAGCATTGGAAACTGTTTGAGGGAAGCTCTAGATATCATGTGGAACATTAAGATTCCTCTCAAGGCATTGATTTTTGGCTGGAGATTATTTCTGAACAAACTTCCAACTCGTGAAAATCTAATCCGCAGAGGCATAATTTTGGATCCATAACAGATGTCATGTATCTTTTGCTATCAGGGGATTGAAGACCTAACACGTGTCTTTTTAACTTGTGATAAAATCAAACAGGTGTGGAAGGAAATCGAATCATGGCTGGGAATTAGTTTGCCTAAAGGTACTAATTGCATTGAAGACTTTCTAGCTTTGGCTCAATGTTCTGGGATTGGAAAACCATTAAGATACATTTGGATTGTTTCCTGCTGGTGTATATGGAGGGTTAGAAACCAAGTATTATTTCATGATCATGTTGCTTCTCCAAAGAACATATTCTATGAGATTGTTTTGTGGTCATGGAGATGGAGAAAACTAACTAAGAAGAAGAAAATAATAGGAAGATTCTATGAGTGGCATAAGATGCCATTGGACTTGTATGAAAGTTAGGTGGAGGATTCATATGAAGGAGAAGATCTGATTCTAAGTAGGAATTGAAAATTTCATTATTTCATTGTTACACTATTGGTGTAATTGTATGTCTGTTTTCCTGCATAATTGTAGGAATTATTGTATATTTTGGTCTACTTTTTGGACCTTATTAATGAAGTTGATTATTAAAAAATAAAGATGAACGGTTTTTAGAAGTACTATTAACCAATTTTTTTCACTACTTTCAATAAAAAATTGCAATTATTAGAGAGCGGTTTAGTGGCCGAAATTATTATAATTAATGAATGCATTCATAATTTTGGTCCCTACAAGAAGGGAAAAATCAATGAAAATATATTCAACTCTGCCACTTTAGTCTTAAGTACATTCGATCTTCTAGGTCGTTAAATAAGTTGTCCGTCTCAATCATTAATTTGCATGCTAGATCATTCACAATTGCATTGTAGTCACTACATGTCAATGGTTACATTAGTGGCTAATAGATACTCCCTGTTTTAAATTTTTGTATACGGATTAAAAAATATAATAATATTGTCATAAGACATTGCAGTTTTATTAAATTAATTTTATTAATGTATTGTAAATAGTGTACAGAGTAACAATTAAATGACATAATTTAAAAAATAATAATTATTTCTATATTTAAAAATGATAATAACATTCATTTTAATTTTTTTTTCTAAAATGATACGCGTTTTAAAACGGAGAGAGTAGCATCTAGTATATTTTCAACCAAAAATAACTTGTCTTCTTATCGGTGATAGATTGTGTTCTGGACTGGACCAATGGCTGGAATTGGCCAAATCCGACTCCACTCCAGAGCGGCTCAAATTGCCTAAGCCCAATCCACAGAGGGGAAAAAGTGACATTTCTTCCCTTCAAACCGGGCAAGGAACGCAACGACCCTCCCCGGCTCTGATGCCCGTTACGCACGGTTTCCCCGCTGCCCGAACAGCGATGGGCAGGTGTCCGCAACTGCGTCTATGCCCGACATAACGGCTAGTTCATGGCACCCTGCCCGACATAACAGCTAGTTTGGGCAGTTGCCTATTCTTTGGGAAAAACGGCTAGTTCGCCCCGAAAATAGGACCGTTGGCCACGCGCTGGGGCTCTATATAAACCCTCTCACTTGAGAGGGTCAGGTATCACATTTTTCACCCTAAGAATATACTTTGTACTTGCCCCTTTTTCTCTGACCTTTTCTTACTTGAGCGTCGGAGTACCTTGCAGGTACACCCCCTCCTCTCCTCATTCTCAAGCCGAGCACGTTGCACACCTTACGACCAGCAATCATCCGAGCACCTTACCTTCTGACGACCAGCTTACGTGGACCAGTTTGAATACTTTGGATCAGTGGCGCCGTCTGTGGGAACTCCTTGTTCTCCCCTTCTTTCTTTCCTCCTCGGAAACTAAAAGATCAAAACATACTTTCTTTGATCCGCTCACACATGGCCGCTCAGAACTCCGCAAAAGGTGATGACGCTGCGGTTCTTGTCCCCGTCAACAAGATAGACGTTAATGGCAGTTCGTTGTTACTTTTTGATCCCCGTTTACTTCGAGATGGGGCCACTGCATCTCCAACTCCTCCTCCCACCGAGCAAGGAGGAAAACAGTCACCGTTGGGGGAGCGACCAATTCCTGGCCCCCCCAGCGCTGATCTGGCCGTTGCAGCCCTCCTAGATGCTGTCAACCGCACAAACCTCCTTATCTTGCAGCAAGGAGAAAGGATAGGAGCTCTCAAAGAAGCGGCTCTTCCAAGATCCTTTCCTCCCAAGAGGAAACACCAGAAATCAAGAAGCCCGCCACCTAGGCGCCGGGAAGACCGTATGACGAGGCGTGAGCCTAAACCACAACGCGTTCGCAAGAGCGACCAGATCTCCCCGCGGGATCAGTCACCACCAAGACACAAGAGAACGAGGCAAGATGAACATTCTCCACCGGTCAGACCTCGCGACCGGCCACGACCACCCTCACCTCGCAGAGACCGCCGCCGCGAGCGCAGACAATGGTCACCGTCGACTTCAAGTTCGGACAGCGACGACGAGCCTCGCAGCCCGTTGTCCCGCAGGATCCTGGCCACCCGCCTCCCTAAAGGACTAGAGAAGCCTCCGTCTCTAGGGACTTATGATGGAACCACGGACCCAGACGAGCACATAGAAAACATAGATGCTCTTCTGGACTACAGATGTGTTCGAGGAGCCATCAAATGCCGCCTATTCCCAACCATGCTCCGGAAGGGGGAAATGACCTGGTACAAACAGCTGCCAGAGGAATCCATCACATCCTGGAGGCAGCTCGGGAGGATTTTCTCCCGACACTTTACCGCATCACGACGCCATCCAAAGACTGAGGCGTCCCTTGGAGCTGTCGTACAGGGGAGAGACGAACCTCTTCGGGACTACATTGAGCGGTTCAACAAGGAAGCCGTCCAAGTGCCAACGACTGACGAGATGAAGAAGTTCCTGCTCAAGCAGGGATTACGTCCTGGCTCAGACTTCGCGAAAGCCATCGGCCTAGCAGCTCCGAGCAGCCAAAACCACTCCCCCAGGTCGAATCCATCGATTTGGACAGCCGTTTCAGCGAGGAAGATCACGCCAAAGACCTGATGACTTCGGGCAGCCAGTCCCACAACAGCGGCCATCTCCTACGCCCCATCCCAGATGGCAACGCCGAGATCATTCCGTTTGGAGAAGACTCTCAGCATGGAGTGAAGATCGGAGCAGACCTCCCCGACCTGGCCAAGAGACAACTAAAAGCGTGCCTCCAGGAGAACGCGGATCTGTTCGCATGGAGCGCCGCTGAAATGCCAGGATTGGACCCCTCCGTCGCCTGCCATCAGCTTACAATCGATCCGGCCATCAAAGTCGTTGCCCAGCGCAGAAGGAAATAGTCCCCGGAGAAGATGGAAGCCGCGGAGAAAGCTGTTAAAGACCTTCTAGAAGCTAGGTTTATTTCTGAGGCCAAATACACTACATGGCTCTCAAATGTTGTACTTGTAAGAAAAAATAATGGCAAATGGAGAATGTGCGTTGATTATACCGATGTTAATAAGGCATGTCCGAAGGACGCCTACCCCCTCCCCAATATAGATAAACTCGTAGATAACTCCGCAGGTTTTAAACTTTTATCGTTCCTCGACGCCTACTCGGGCTATAACCAAATCCCAATGGCCGTGTGCGATAAAACTTACACGGCCTTCATGACCGAATCGGGCAACTATTACTACAACGTAATGCCCTTCGGACTGAAGAATGCCGGCGCTACGTACCAACGAATGATGAACAAAGTTTTCCAGGGACAAATAGGCGACATGCTCGAGGTATACATGGACGACATGATCGTCAAGTCCCACGAGGAGCTGGACCACGTCGCCCACCTTCGCCAAATTTTCGAGCAAGCGAGAAAATATCAAATGCGTTTTAACCCAGAGAAGTGCACGTTCGGTGTACGGGCAGGTAAATTCCTTGGTTTCTACTTGACGGGACGAGGAATAGAAGCTAACCCCGACAAATGCCGGGCATTCTCTGAGTTCCCAACACCCACGTCTAAGAAGAACATCCAGTCCCTCAACGGGGGTACTCACCTCGTTGTCCCGCTTCGTCAAAAAATCCACCCAACACGCCCTTCCTTTCTTCAAGCTCTTGAGAAAAGAAGCCGCGTTTAAATGGACCGAAGAATGCGAGGCATCCCTCCTTCACTTAAAGCAAGCCCTGTCGAAACCGCCCGTGTTATCGCGACCAGATACCGCGAAAATCCTGCCGGGCAAAAACCAGTATACTTCACGAGCAAAGCGTTGCAAGACACGGAGTTGCGATATCAACAGATAAAAAAGGTAGCATTGGCCCTCGTCAACGCTGCCAGACGACTGAGACACTATTTCTTGGCCCATACGATCGTAGTGAGGACGGATCAACCCATCAAGCAGTTGCTGGGCCGGCCAGACATGGCCGGTCGAATGCTCAAGTGGTCGTTGGACCTGTCCGAATTTGACGTCCGGTATGAAAGCAGAAAAGCTCTCAAAGCACAGGCCCTGGCCGATTTCGTGGCGGAAGTAACCTTCTCAGACTCCTCGCCCCACATAGCAAACAGATGGACCATCTACGTGGACGGAGCATCCAGCTTGAGCAGCAGCGGGGCAGGAGTAATTCTTGAAAACGAAGAAGGGACCATAGTAGAGGCGTCTCTCACTTTGTTCTTCCCCACGTCGAACAACCAGTCTGAGTATGAGGCCTTCCTCGCTGGGTTGCACCTAGCCGAAGACCTAGGGGCAGAAGAAATCATCATCTGCACGGACTCTCAGCTTGTAGCCCACCAGATCTCCGGGGAGTATTAGGCCAAAAACGATAGTCTATCTGAATACCTCTCCCTAGTGAAGGAAAAAATGTCGAGGTTCAGGACGGTAGCAGTAAGACATGTTCCCCGCGAACACAACGTGCGAGCAGACGTCCTGTCCAAACTAGCGAGCACCAAGAGGAAAGGCGGAAACAGGTCAGTCATCCAAGAGATACTTCCCCGGTCCAACATCGATAAGGGGTCCTCGACCCTACACGTGCACGCGATCGGAGACAGCGACTGCTGGATGACGCCCGTGTACAACTACCTAACCAGGGAAGAACTTCCGAATGACCCCAAGGAAGCCAGCACCATCAGACGAAGAGCTTGCTCGTACGTCATCCTCGAAAACAAACTTTACCGAAGGGGCTTCTCCATCCCACTACTAAAGTGCATAGAGGAGGAGATTGTCCCCCACGTATTACGAGAAATCCACGAAGACATTAATGCCCAGCACCTGGGAGGAAGGTCCCTTGCCCGCAAGGCACTCCGGGCAGGATATTACTGGCCGACTATGCAGCAAGATGCCAAAGAGCATGTGAAAAAATGCGACAAATGCCAACGGCACGGGGATATGCACCTAGCTCCACCTAACGAGCTGAAAAGTTTGACATCCCCGTGGCCATTCGCCTGGTGGGGCCTAGACATCCTAAGACCCTTCGTGACGGGGTCTAGCCAAAACAAATACCTGATAGTGGACGTAGATTATTTCACAAAATGGATAGAAGCAGAGGCCTTAGCAAAGATAATAGCACTTAACATTCTACACTTCTACAAGCGGAATATCCTTGCCCGTTTTGGGATTCCCCAAGCAGTCGTCACAGACAATGGAACACAATTCACGGACAAGAAGTTCCAAGACTTCGTCGCCCATCTCGGAACAAAGCAACACTTCGCTTCGGTAGAGCACCCCCAGACCAACGGGCAGGCGGAAGCGGCCAACCGTGTCATCCTTCGTGGCCTCAAACGAAGACTGGACGAAACAAAGAAGGCTTGGGTTGAGGAGCTCCACAGCGTCTTATGGGCATATCACACTACTCCCCAGTCCACCACCGGGGAGACGCCTTTCCGCTTAGCATATGGCATGGAGGTTGTTTTACCCGTCGAGATCCATGTACCGTCCAGAAGGACCGAGTCACCTCTAGACGAGGAGATGAATAACGAAGCGATGAGAGAAGAGCTCGACCTCGTCGAGGAAATCCGGACAGGAGCAGCCCTCCCGAAGCGTCTCTTAAGCAAAAAATAGCAATCAGGCACAACGCCAAAGTCTTACGACGAGAATTCAACGTGGGCAGCCTTGTCCTGCGAAGAAACCACAAGGACTCTCGCGAAGGCAAACTAGCGGCCAACTGGGAAGGGCCATACAGAGTCCGTGCCAAAACGGGAAATGGTGCATACTTCCTCGAAAACCTCAACAGGGAGGCACTCCCCCGACCATGGAACGCTGAGAAACTTAAGCAATACTACAGCTAAAGTAACCATAGGCTTCCTCGTATCGAGAGACCACCTAGCGGTCATCATGCTCGTCTAGGTACAAACGACGCATGCACACAAAGTAGAATACCGCTCAAACAAACAAGCCAGAACTCTGCTCATCGGCGATCCTCAACCGAGCACTGCCTTCGCCCAAGTACCATGATTGGCAGAACCCCAGCTCGCGATGGGACATTCACGCCGCGACCTCAGGCCTCAATCGCGACCTGAGATCCGCAACTTCGCCAGGGACTTCCCCGGCTATTCGACCAGTTCCCCGCACTGGCGAATTCACACGCAGCGAGCTATCTTTCAAAAGAAAGCTCCACTAACACACACACCCTTCGACGGGCAGTCATACACGCACAACAATAATGTAAAGTACAATAAAAATTGTATAAATGTACCGGGCATTATATAAAAAGGCCACAAGGGCCAAAAGACTGTGCGTATTACATAAAAAAGGGGGCCATGCCCCCCCCCAAAACCAAATAAATTACAAATTAATCAACGACACGCAGGCCGGACAAAACACAACAACATCAAAACAACATGAATCCTCATCCTTCCACATGCTCGATCGCCTCGGGCTCGGGCCCCTGCTCCTCCGCTGGCTGATCTTCGAGCTGAGCTTCGGGGGTGTCGAGAACTAGGCCTGCGGGCAGGACGATGCGATCATCCTCCACTCGTGCAAGGTAGTGGATACCATCGGTCGAAATGTCGAGCCCGGGGTTCACCACCCGTAACTGGGCCACGACACTTTCAAAAGACTCTGATGCCACAACAATGCCATCCTCCTCGGCTTGCAGTATTCTGGCGACCAGCTCAGTCCTAGTTTTCAGCACTTTTATCTCGTCCGGTTCATCAACACCCGGGGCACTGGCCGCCATCAGCTCCTTGTTCAAATCCTCCGCAGCCTTCTTTTCCGCCTTCAGCCTGGTTACCTCCTCTTTCAGCTTGGCCGTCTCCTCCTCGGCCTTCCTCCTAGCCTCACGAGCACCCTTGACTTCTTCCTTTAGGGACGCCTCGGAGGCCCGGGCAGTAGTGAGTTCAGCCTCAAGCACAGAGTCCCCTTCCGCATAAACGGCCGCCATTTCCAGCATCCTCACCATGGCAGAAGCATCCTGGGCCACCATCGCCCTCTTGCTCGCTCGGTCCATGCTTCCGAGGTTGAGTGACTCTGCCCGCAGAACGACCAAAGTGTTGCCCTCAAAGAACCTCCGGTCAAGGACACACGGAGGAAGCTCAAACTTCCCTTTCTCAGGTGCCCGAGTCAAGTCAACGGCATCCGATGACCTTTGCCGCTTTGCTCGCCCAGCCAGAGCCAATGGAGAATCCCGGGGAGCTGGAGTAGGAGAAGCAGAGGTCCCCACCGCAGCTTGAGCAAGAGGAAGAGCGCGAGCACCACCAACAGGACGGTCCTTGGGAGGAGCCGCTCCACCCTTGCCCCTCGCCATGGCGTTCCTCACTACACGATCACGAGCCTGAGGCATCTCACCTGCACAAATGAAACGAACACGTTAGCAACGGGAAAGAAAAATAAATAACAAATAAAGTCTAAGTAACTAAGACTACCAAGCAACTTCTTGGCATTCGCGGGAGTCTTGCACTCCAGTAGAGCCTTCACATTGATAAACCGGCGCTCAACCCTCTGGCTCCCGTCGTCCTCGTAGATAGGGGCACCCTTGCTCGTCCAGCAGCTCGCAAGATCGAAGGAGTTGACCCACCTCACCAGCGTCTCGTAGGACACAACATCCTGTCCGCGTAGCGCGCTCGGCTCAAAGACGTAGGCGCTGGGCTTCTTTGAGAAGTGGTCGGGTGTCCAGCGGATCGGGAACTTGTACACTCTCTCCCCGATATATTTCCCTTCCTTGGTAAGCAGCTCATCTCCGTTCTCATCATACTCTACCTCCCAGACATACACGCTGTCCTGCGCAGCTTCGGACAAGGGCTCGACGATATAATACCGTCCCTTGAACGTTCGGATGGACTCCGAGAACGGCTTAAACAGCTTTCTGGGCTGCTTCAAAGAGACCCATCCATACCTCTTCCCCGCCAGCTGCCGTTGTAGGTTGAAAACAGCAAAGAATAAAGGAAGAGTAGTCCCCAGAGCAAGGTGCTCGCACACCAACTCAAAAGCCCGTATGAAGGCCAACGAATTGGGGTGGAGCTGAGAAGGAGCCAACTTCAGGTGCTCAAACACCGACTGCTGGAAGTCGGTAAAGGGCAACCTCAGCCCCAATTCCTTGAAGGCATATTCGTACATGGCGAAGCAGTCCCCGAAGTTCGAGCAGATCCGCTCGTCCAAATTAGGCATAAGCACTCTCCATTCACCCGCTGGCTCCACCTCGGTAAAAGCGTCCGCCGCAGACCTGGAAAACATGGAAATATGGTTTGAAGGTTCGGCCACCTCCCACTCTTCCGGGCAGAACACATCAATGTCCTCTTCCATTGCATCCTTCTCCATGACCTCCAAATCCTCTCCCTCATCAGCATCGCTCGCTTCCCCCTCGACTTCGCTCGAGGAGTTCGAAGCCGACGAGCTCGAGGCCGTTGCACTACTGCTCTCCTCGGACACAATCTCCTCCTCGGATGTAACGGGGATAACTTCCCTCTCTGGCTCCATCGCCCCTACGATCACCTGAAAAAGCAGAGAAAGAAAGTGAATTCGACAGGAAATCAAATCCACCCTTCCACCGCTAAGTCAAGTGAAAGGGCGCGCGGAAGGCTAAGCACTACGTCCCCGGCCTAAGCCCTAACATCAAACGAAGAAAGAAAAAACCTCCCCGCGAGGAGAAGACCGAGACATACCATCCTCCAACGAGGAACCTCCCCGCGCTCGTGCCCAAACTCCGGTTGAAGTTCCACCGAAATCTGGAAACGTTCCACAGGAAAGTTCACCAATCCACCGGAAGATGGTAAGACGTGGTGGTCACGACTCGCAACCACTACATGGACCACCACGTGCACCGAACGGGCTACCTACTCCGACGAGATGCCTGATGCAGCATATGGGCAGAACCGCCGCCCACCACCAACACTCGCCAGAAATCTACCTACTTTGTCACCTAAAACTAACCCTAACCGCATGCAATCTACCATTGACAATGAGAGTAAGTAAAACAAGCTGGAAACCAGAAAACTTACTTGTTTTGAGTAGAAGAGAAAGGCTGCTCGAAACTTGGCACGGTGGTCGGTTGCTCTGAAGACGGCGACGGGCAGGAACGCTGATGACGACGAAGAAGAATCAGAAAGGAAAAAATGCAAAATGGGACAACCTTCCCCCTTTTATACTGAGGGGCACGTGCACACACGCGCCCGTAGATAATAATGACTACCCACTAGCCATAATTACCTATTAACTGCTACGCAGGGCTCGATGCACACGTGGCAGCCCAACGTTTCCCATTCTGTCTGACGCTTTATCTTCCCGAATACCGGGCAGCAAGGTCACGACCATAAAACATCACGAACACAGAGGGCCACGGGCACATCGAGACAATCTTCCTCGTCTCCTCGCGATGACTCCACGTAACTCCCCCGGGCAACGAGCAGTCCTTAAGTCATCACTCCCATGCTCGGGAGCAACGACTTAGGGGGCTCCTGTTCTGGACTGGACCAATGGCTGGAATTAGCCCAATCCGACTCCACTCCAGAGCGGCCCAAATTGCCTAAGCCCAATCCACAGAGGGGCAAAAGCGACATTTCTGCCCCTCAAACCGGGCAAGGAACGCAACGCCCCTCCCTGGCTCTGATACCCGTTACGCACGGTTTCCCCGCTGTCCGAACAGCGATGGGCAGGTGTCCGCAACTGCGTCTATGCCCGACATAACGGCTAGTTCATGGCACCCTGCCCGACATAACGGCTAGTTTGGGCAGTTGCCTATTCTTTGGGAAAAACGGCTAGTTCGACCCGAAAATAGGACCATTGGCCACGCGCTGGGGGCTCTATATAAACCCTCTCACTTGAGAGGGTCAGATATCACATTTTTCACCCTAAGAATATACTTTGTACTTGCCCCTTTTTCTCTGACCTTTTCTTACTTGAGCGTCGGAGTACCTTGCATGTACACCCCCTCCTCTTCTCATTCTCAAGCCGAGCACGTTGCACACCTTACGACCAGCAATCATCCGAGCACCTTACCTTCTGACGACCAGCTTACGTAGACCAGTTCGAATACTTCGGATCAGATTGATATTTAAGGTTTTAGTGACTATATTCTTAGTAGCAATATAAAAAATTAATCTTTAACTTAAATATCATTTTAACTTAAATATCAGATATTATGATAGATAGTAACGAATGTATGAAAAATTAAAATTACTATAGTAATATATCTACAACTAAAAAGAAGAAGATAATATAAATAATATTTATTAATACCTTATTTAATTTCATAATCATCATCTTAAATATCAACTACATAATATTACATTTTTAAAACTTGAATAAGAAAATAAAAATCAATTTATTAAGCCAACATGATAACTAAATGACAATTCATGAAAAATTGTAGTAGAGAAATTGGGTACTCTCTTAAATATGGCACCAAATGAATAATTATTCAAGTATAAAAGGCCTATTAGACCGCATAATCTGATTTAAGAGTCAGATCTGATATCAAGTAGTTTAACTTTCTTTCAATTGTTATTGGGGACGTTCGAATTATAGTTTTTCCTACCAAATTCAACGTCAATATAAACCACTTAACGATTGATCTGCACAGTAACACTTACGATCTAAACACTTTGCTATTTTGGAATGCCGACACTTCATGAAACCACAATCCAAATCTTTATAACATAGTTTACCTATAAGGATAAAAGATGATAAAATAATATAAATTAATTTGTGAAATAATTGTGTATAAATTAAATCATAAAACTTGAAAAGCGATCAAATCGGCTTACATTCAACATTTGTTGAAGAAAGAAATAGTAAAAGAATGAGAATCATAACATTAATAAACTTCACAATTCCAGCCATAATTTTCTACTTTTCATGTAAGGGATGGATTTATCACTTTATAAGTTATAATGTGCATCCTCTATTTACATCAATAAAATAATTTTTAGCTCTTATGGAATAGTAAAAAATACTTTTTAAAATAGTAATTAATATTATATGTCCCTAAATATGTTAATGTATTGTGTTTGCTCTTTAACACATTTAGTAGAGGGGTCAATTTAAAAATTTATTAATCATAAAAATTCTGTTTCTTCAAGTAACTAGACATTTCGGTAACTAAAAAAATTAGACATTTACCTTGCGATTTCCGGAAAAGTTTTATTAAATTATTATATTTTAATGTTTTAATATATAGATATAAATGTTTTTCTTATATTATTTGTCTTTATTTTTGAATATATTGTAATTATTTTAATATTTTGTAGCATTATTTGAGTACTTAACATAAAAAGTTATATAAATGATCAAATTGGTAAAATAGACTATTTATATTTATTTCTAATAGAAATCACATTCCATTAATTGTAACTCCTTACAAACTCTCTAGCATCTCACCAAAAATGAAATTTCAATCACTACAAAAAATATCGTTTCAGCGTCAGTTTAAAATGGATGATAAACATTAGAATCACAATATTAACAATAATGTAGTGTCCAATTCTTAATGACAATAAAAAATTTGAAACTAAATATTAGCATCCAAAAATAACATTTCTTGTTGATTCTAAATTTAGCGTCCAAAAATAAAAACGCTAAGTCAAATTTACAATATTATTAAACACTTTCATTTAACATTAACTTTGTGGATGCTATTATTATTGTGGGTTAAGTAATAATCATAAATTCTTGATTTTGTAAATCACGGATGATGCCAAAAAACCACATCTAAATAATTTCTATGATGTGTTGTTGATGTGACCTCTAATCAAACCTAAATAACCACTAAATAATAATATTACATGTAAAACATGAATTAAAACAACAATTAATTTCGTCAAATTTAATTAAAAACTAGTATTCAACAATGATAAGTAAGAAGTAAGAAGAAAACTTTTGCTTTCATCAAGGGCCGTATTTGGAAGAGAATTAATTTGTGGAGAGGCCGCCCTTTGTCTAAGAAAGGAAAAGAGGTAATGATCAAATCTGTCCTTCAAGCTATACCTGCATATGTTATGAGCGTTTTTATCTTACCTGACACTATGGTGGGAGATATAGAGAAGATGTTGAATTCATTCTGGTGGGGAGGAGGTAATAACAACAAGGGGCTTAAATGGCTTGCCTGGGAAAGCTTGATTTATCCTAAGAATGAGGGAGGTTTGGGATTTCGAAACTCTAAAGCTTTTAACATATAGCAATGGTGGCGAAACAAGGGTGAAATATAATGATAAATTTGGAGGCCCTAGTATCTAGAATTTTTAAAGAAAAATACTTTCCTAACTCCTCTTATTTGGTATATCTTGGAAATAATCCGAGTTATGTATGGAGAAGTTTGTGGAAAGCTAGTGAGGTTCTTTTACTAGGTTGTAGATGGAGTATTGGCAATGGGAGAAAAATTCAGATGATGACTAATCCTTGGTAGAGGAATGAAGGTAGGGGTTGGTTGGAAGCACCACAAGGACACCAGGTGTATAGTATGAAGGTTAATAATCTTCTTCATACTAATGTTAAGTGGTGGGACCCCAACAAATTTGGCCAATTGTTTTTCTTTGTGGTTGCTAATGAAATTATGTAGATACCCCTGTTGGAGGAGGTTAAGGATGATTGTTTAGTTTGGAAAGAGGAGCAGAATGGTGTTTATTGTGTTAAAACAAAATATAAAATTTGGATGTAGGGTCTGCGTAATCATAGAGGTCGCGGTGTAGAAGGAAGTTGGCATTACTTGTGGAAGATAATAGCACCTCCATATACTAAGCACTTACTTTGGAAAATTTGTCGTAGCTGCCTTCCTACAAGAAGTAGACTTCGACAACATAATGTCTTGTGCCCTACTATTTGTCAGTTATGTGAAGGAGGAGTGGAGGATGAGTGATATGTGTTATTTGGTTGTGCTTTAACGTCTCAATGTTGGAACGTGGCGAGTTTAAGAGATGTTATGATATCGCATCTTCAACGGTTAAATGAGGTCAGGTTGGTGCTTCAAGACATTTGTAGTATAGAGGATAAAAGAGTTTCATGTAGAGTGGCGGTTATGTTATGGGTGATTTGAAATAATAGGAATAACTGGATTTGGAATAATGAGAAGAAATATGTGAATTAGTTGGGGATGCAAGGTTATCAGAGTTTGAAGGACTGATTTATGGATTAAAACTATCAAGATATGGGAATTAATGACGACCAACATATCCAACAACAACACTTATGGCAGCCACTTAGTGTTGGAAGGGTGAAATGCAATGTGAATGCGGGTTTCAATAAACACTTAGGAATGACTAATAGATGATGGTGCTATAGAGTCTGTACTGGTGGATTCATCATGGTAGGAACATCGTGGGATTTTGGTCATTACACAGTTATCTAAGAGGAGTCGTTGACATTTAAGGAAACGGTCCAAGGATCCATTCAGATGCAAATGGAGCGTGTTACTTTTAAAAGTGACTCTCTTTTTTTGTTGCAAGCTATTCATGCTAATTATGTTGGTAATTATGAATTTAGTGTGATTATATCTAGTATTAAGAATATGTTAAATTTACATTTCGACAATGATGTTAAGTTTGTAAAGCGCCAAGCGAATTCGTTTGCTCACATGTTAACTAGGACGGTCAATTCTTGATCTGGGTGTAGGTTTCTCCATTCGATTCCTCTTAGTATTGAACAAAAAGTACGTAATGAAATGAATTGAGTTTTTTTGTGTAAAAAATAATGATAAGTAACACACGTATAGTGATGTTTTAACCACAAAACTAGTAGAAACTAAAAATAATTATAAAGAAAACCCATAATATGTCACTAGTATATAAAAACTAAGTAAGGTCATGCAAAAAATATGAAAGTTATGTCATTGTTAAAAGTCTAGGCTAGGTCATCCTCTGATTTATCATCAAGATCATCATCCTCTGATAGATCATCAAGATCATCATCATAATGTGAATGAGATCAACTTATACTGCAAGATCCAATTCATGAGTAATGTTCTAAAGCTATCATCCTTTGCCGAAACTCTTCCACATCCCTTAGGAATTCGTTATGCAACTCCATTGAACGCAAATCAGCCTTAGCATCTCTTTAGTTTCCCTTATTCGCTTTTTGGCTTGCTGCAACTGCCTCTTCACGGGTTGCAGCTGCCTCTCGACGAAGCACCTCAATGACTTCATTTTCAGGGGGACAAGACTCACGAGTAAGATGGAATACATCTAGTATAAGGTTAATACACAAAGCCCCAAGACCGTAACAGTGACCTCGAGAAATACTCTCCAATAACATCTACCCATAATCAAAGTCTTTTCTCACCATCAACCTCTTGTGTATCTTTTGTAGAATGCTCATCATTCTTAATTATTGGAGTAAGACGCTTCTGATAGTTATCCCGAAGAAAAATAACTCACATAAGTTTGAATAACCAAATAGAGCTAACATTAAAGTATTTTGAATAAAATTGTCTCATGTTAAATTACTAACGTATTATTGATAAGGGAACCAAATGTTGATTATTGACTATTCTAATCAACCATTCCTCTTTTTCTTGTGAATATAAATATTATAATAAATGATTATGACTTGTAAAAAGATTAAGAGAGCAAGAAATTAAAAACCTCTTAAATCTCAAATTAAAGTCTTATTTTTTTATTAATCGGTTGGTTCTAATTCTGTTTCTGTTTCTCCTTGTGGATCCTGAAAAGTCATGAGAAGCAAATTTATTAGAGGTTATGTCTCAATATGGTTCTAGTTTTGTTTTTGTTTCTATTTCAAAAGATTTTTTGTGCAAGCAATATGGTTGTGTCTCAATATGGCTGGTTCTAGTTCTATTTCTGTTATACAACGTTTTTGGTGTAAGCAATGTCGACTCAAAGCTTTTTGCACATGATTAAATTTATAATTCTATGAGGCACTGTAATTCTCAATAAAAGACTTAAATATTGGTATCATATGAGGCTATATGCCAAACTACTTGAATGGGAATCCCATAGTAACAAAATATATTCAAATATTTGAATATTACTAAGAGATGGGAGTCCCATAGTAACATAATATATTGTCAAGAATCTAACATACAATTATTGTATTCCTCACTACCAAATATAATCTCAAATATACATCGAATAATACATGCTCTTTAATAAACCATTTCATGATAAGAAGTAGGTCAACAACATAGGATATCAATAGAAGGTTTAGATCGTGTCATGTTAACCGAAATAGTTTATACATAATCAAATAATAGCATGGAAGTAATACAAACCAATAACTTACATAAGTTTTTTAGCACGACTATCAACCCAATTGCCGGACTTCTTCTTATGGGTAGCCAAAAAAGCGCATTGGGATATAGACATGTTGTCCAAATATTTTTCTCTTCCAATAAAGTCAATCAATAACAACCTTACATAAACTCTATGTAGCCACAATAATTATTGAATTACTTCCTTAAAGCTAAAAAACAGTATCAAACTAAACATACAAGTATCAAAACTAAAATGGCAAGTACAAAGATATTTGTAATTTCCAAACACTATTATATGTCATAAATATTCATGTAATGATATAATTTTAGTTTTAAAAAATAGGAAGGAAAACATACTAGTATCAAAACCAACTTCATGGAACTACAGAACAATGAACTACAAACCAATAGAACAATGAAAAACACCAACTTGATGGGGAAAACAAGGTCTGAATAACTTCTATTAGGAAGTAGATTTTACATCATTGATCTAAAATTTTTTTGGTTTTGTATATAATCAAGATCCATTGACACTAGATGTATGTAAGTCTTACACTAAATCTCAACCGTTAATTGGAATAATCAAACGGAGATATAAATAGCCTATTTTTTGAAAAAAGAAATGGTTATGTATTTTTTTTATTTCATTTAATATGACCGGCCATTAGATTCAATCCTATTAACGGTTGAGTTTTAGTGTGAGATTTTTAGACTTACACCTAGTGTCAACGGATCCTGACTCATATATATATATATATATATATATATATATATATATATATATATATATATATATATATATATTCATTTTCAATGATACTCTTTCTTTCATAAAGTCATCCTTTGAAGATCCAAACTCTAAAGGATCAGAAGTTGGGATCAAGAGGGCGTATCATGATCTTCGTAACATTATCCGTTTCATGGACCTCTTGTTCATTATGCAGGTGATCCCCCCTCAACATTTTTCATAAAATCCTCCTCCTCTAGGGAAAGCCTTGGTGTCACTTAGACTCTGATCGGTGCGGTCAATTTTGAAGGTTGGACCATTGGTGTTGTTTCTTGGACTGCTATTTGTGCAGTCAATTGAGAAGGTTGGACCACTCTCGTTGTTTCTTAGACTACTCTTGGTGCTGTCACTTGCGAAGGTTGGACCCGTGTTGTTGTTTCTTGGACCAGTGTCGTTCTTCCTCTTAGTTCCTTGGCATTGTTCAGTCATTTTTTGAATGAATCAGTCTTGTTGCACAATAGCAAGTTAAAATATGCCATGAAGATACCACACAAATTGCCAATAAAGACTACACACTATATATATCATTAAAAAAAGTAAAGCATTATACAAATAGTAAATAATTATAAAAATTGATAGAAAAACATTATATAATTGAAAAAGTATGCATTTCACAAATAGATAGCAAAATATATAATTGAAAACTCTATAGAAGCCCCAATAAGAAAATAACTCATATGTAAAACTTTAAGAATGATATGAAGTCAATATAATACACAAAGTGAGTGTTTGTGTGTCTAGGAACGAAGTACAAATGACATAATTTCAAATTTACATGAAATACGAGCTTACCACAGGATAATACTAGCATTAATTTCCCATATGATTATCCATTACTAACAAAGCACTGACATATGTGTTCAACTTTACATGTTCATTCGTGTTTTCCTAGCACATAATTTCTACATGTTCACAAACTAGAAAAAACCATTTCTTGTTGTGTTGTTGTATAGCTGACATTTAAGGTTTAGGCTTTGAAGATGCTAAAAAATTATATTGAAAGATTTGATTTGGTGATTAATGTCAAGTTTCATTTTATCAAGTTATTGGTAGTCATTTCAAGGGGAGCGATACATGGAAAGTAAACGCTGAGGATACGGAGCTGAAATGCATCAATCTTCTAAAGAAGCTCCTTGCGTTGAAGGAAGAAGTTAACACTGCTAACACTTTGCATGAGGCATTAAAAGCACATGGATCTCCTTCTACTCTATCTGCTTTGGTGATTGAATTGGATGACTCCTTCTTGAATGCAGAGCAGCTATACAAGGTTGTTTTTGAATCTCTTGAGGAGAGGGTTCGTAAGGTGGACTGGTGGAGGAGCATTAGAAAGATTCATAGGCCTTGACAGCTCTCCAGGAAGAGGCGGCTGACCTGAAGCAGGCACTCCATGATGCCCTTCAGCATACTATGTGGGATGTGTTTGGCGTCCGAGAACGAGTTGTGGAGCATGCGAAGAAGTTCAGTTCGGGTACAATAATTTTTGTAGAGATGTTGGACTAGTTTAAGTCTGCTTCTGGGGTTAATCAAGGAGGTTTTCCTGGTGCCTTAGCTTCATCTGCTCCAGCAGGATTTTATTTTTTCTTTGTATAGTTTATTTCCTACAATGTTTTCCCAAGATTTTGCGCATTGGGTGTAACAATTTTGGATATTTAATGAAATGTTTTAACTTGATATTTCAAGTATTGTTGGCTTTAGAGCTTTGTGTTAGTGTTCATCAATGATATTTGTTTCACCCTAACTATTTTAACAAAGAAGTAGAGAAATTCTTCATTTCAATCATTCACTTCTCTCTCAAAAGGGAAACAAAATCATAATTAGAAGTGAAGGAAAGTAGAGGAGAGGAAAATGTGATGAAGAGAGAAAGGGGAAAGGAGTCTAAATTCACCATCATCAAGGCTTGCATTTGGAATTCAAGCTAGGATCCTTTAAGAATCTTCATCATCTAAGTGGATCATCATCTTTGCTTCATCTCCATCATCAAATCAGAAATTTCTTATAAGTTGGGTTCTACTTAATTTAGATCTTAAGGATTCTTAGCCACTCTAGGGTTGTATGAAAGGGGGTTAGAACATAGGATTTGTGTGGAATATAGGCTACTATACTTATGTATTGTGTGTGATAAATTAACCATCATATACATGTGTAACTTGATTGCATGTTTAAAATGTTTATGTTGCATATGTGTTGTGTGAATATGAGTTGTTGATGAAATATGGTGCATTTAGAATATGTATGCATGATGAACAAGGAGTAAGAGCATGATCAAATGTAGTGTGTTTATTGCTAAATTGTTGTCAACTCAATTGTTATGACAAATAAATATCAAATTGTAATGGTTGTGGCTTGTTCGAATGCAGGTACGCGAAGAAATCGACTTGAAACACAAAATCATGTTGTGTTGATTCTGGGCCTGACACGACTGTGTATTTTGAGATGGAAATGCCAGTACAACTATCGAGGTGTCAACCCTGAGGAAGTCATCAATTTATAGGACATCAAGTGGAATTGAGGGACTGTTACTAATACTATGCACAAGGGACACTACGCCAAAATTAGCTTTCCACATCGCACCAAAGGCAGCGCTTTTTGGACAAAGCGCTGCTATAGGTCTTTAAAAAATTTCGCTAAAAAAAAGCGCTGTAAAAGACAGCCTTTTGAAAGCGCTGTTAAATGCCCTAAATGGAAGCCACCTTAGAAAGCGCTTTTTGAAAAGCGCTCTTATAGGTTAACCTTAGAATGCGCTTTCAGAAAGCGCTGCTATAGGTCTTAAATTCTCCTCACTTTAGAAAGCACTTTCTAAGGAAAGCGCTCTCATAGGTAGCACTTAAGAAAGCGCTTTTTGAAAAGCACCCTCTAAGGTCATTTATGAATTAAAATATAAAACACATTTCATATCATTTTCAGAAACTTCTTTTCATTTTCTGCTCTCGACCGTTTCTTTCTGCTGAAACCCTTGCGTTCAATCGTTCTTGCATGCTTTCTAAAACCCTTGCTTTCATTGCCATCGTTCTGAAACCTTTGCCGTCACCGTTGCCGTCGTTCTGAAACCGTTGCCGTCACCATTGCCATCGTTCATTCTTGCATTCATGAAGGAGAAGACGAAAACGAAAATAAGAGGTACGTTGTTGTTGTTGTTCTTGCTTCATACATTGTTCTTGCCGTCGTTGTTGTTGTTGTCGTTCATTCTTGCCGTCAGCATTACCGTCGTTCTGTTGTTGTTGTTGTTGTCATTCTGTTGCTGTTGTTGTTGCTTCTGTTATTTTTTTATCACAATGAATGTTTTATATAAATGTATCAAGATGAAATAGCATAAATGTTGCCATTCAGTTTTTTTTATCGTTCTGTTGCTGTTGTTGTTGCCGTTCAGAATGAATGTTAGCATAAATGTATCAGGATGTTGTTGTTGTTGCTTCTGTTGCTTCTGTTATCTTCTGATATATTGTTTGTGAAATAAAAACTTTATTATTTATGTATAGTATAAATGGTGTAGGTTAGTTGAATTGTGAGAGTTGGGGAATTTCAATGAGTAGGCCAAACTGTTTTGGACTGATGTTAGAGCTACTAGTGAAATTTGAGATGATTAGTAAGCTAATTGTTATGTTAATGTATTATTGTGAAAGTTAGTTTGATGTTGAATTGTTAGAAATTAGTTAAAAGTTTCTTTTAGAAGTTAGTAGTTATAGTTATAGAAATTTGTTATGTTAAAATTTTCTATAGTTAGTTTCTTTTAGAAATTTGTTATGTTAAAATTTTCTTATAGAAGTTAGTTAGTTTCTTCACAGAAGTTAGTAGTTATAGTTATAGAAGTTAGTAGTTATAGTTATAGAAGTTTGTTATGTTAAAATTTGTTATAGTTAGTTTCTTTTAGAAATTTGTTATGTTAAAATTTTCTTTTATTGTGAAACTAGTTATAGTTAGTTTGATAAAACACTAAAGAGTTTGTTGTTGATGAAGTGGACTGTTATGACATTAGCTTGAAATTAGAAGTTAGTAGGTTATATAGAAAAAAGAATAAATGGTGAATTAGTTATGGTATATGAAACCATCCAAGTTAAGTTCTTGTAACATAAATATATGGCCATAACCAATCACAACATTGCTATTATATAGTGACTAACTATATATATTGAGAAAGAGTACTTACTTTTGAGGCCACTATGTAGGTGTTTACCTCTAATTGTTGCTTGTTTTTTATTACATGTTGCCACTTATCAAGTTATGACTCATAATTGGTCAATTAATGATATTTTATTTTATGATACGTGTACAGGGGAATCTTGGTAGTTCTAACCTATCTGGACACTGTGTGGGTCTAGAAGTTGTTTACATCTCTAAAGGTAATTAGTTGTTCTCTCTCGTCACTGTAATTAGTAATGCTTTGAATGAACTGATATGATGGAGTTACCAACTTATTGAATTTGCTATATATAGGGGTTACTTGTGATCAAAGTGTGAAA
The DNA here is from genome assembly GCA_022829125.1 of Lathyrus tuberosus. Classification (NCBI taxonomy): domain Eukaryota; kingdom Viridiplantae; phylum Streptophyta; class Magnoliopsida; order Fabales; family Fabaceae; genus Lathyrus; species Lathyrus tuberosus. Next base: position 12,853,786 of record JALAZF010000055.1, on the reverse strand, counting down.
GTCGGATAGTTTCCCTACAGGTAAATATTTTTTATTTTTGTTTTTGTTTAGTTTAATTAGTATAACTATGGATAAGAAATGGATGTCTTCAAGTCGATTGTCGAAAGAGTACGAGAATGGGGTATCGGAATTCGTTAAGTTTGTTGTTGCGCACGCCAAAGACCCCAGTCGAATGAAATGTCCTTGCTTGGGTTGTTGTTTTGGGAGTCGGGTTGACGCGGTTCAGTTGGCAACGCATTTAATGTCGGTTGATATCGCTTTAGATACGTATGCGGTACTACCCATACCTGACTCGGTTTCAGAGGTTACATTGCTGCGAGATGCAATAGGTTCGTTTATTGCATGGCCGTTAGACCTCATTTCCATAGATGATGAGGTTGTTGAAAACCATTACGAATCTCTTAGTATTCAAATGTCAAATCTGAACAATTATGAAAATAATTCTGAACCATTACTTACATTTTTTTTACATGGTAATGTTAGACTCCTACAAAACCCGCAGCTAAGAATAAAGGAGTTTTGCGGCAAAACGACTCTGTTGAATCACAAAGAGAGGTACATTTTAAGTGTTATTCTATTATCCGAATTCAAAAGTTTCATGATTTTCTACTTTACTTAACTTATATGATTGTTAGGTTCCTGCTCAAGCTTCACAACAGGCCAGCAAGAAAAAAGCTCCTACTAGGACCGTGCAGGGAAAAAGAGCTCCTCCTCGCTTTCAGTCGTGTCTAGAAACACTTATGGCAATGTCAGATTTGATGGATGGTGTTATTCGTCAAATAGACATGGACGAAGGTGTTTTTGGTTTTCCTCATTCCGAGATAATTGGAAGAGAGGACATGGAGCAGATTTTCAAGCATATTGAATTAGGCATCGGTGTTATGCATTCATACATCTGGTACTCCGATCAATCTATTATTTATTTAGTTGAACAATTTATTTACACATTTCAATGAAAATTGTCTAATGTTTATTATGTTTTTATTTAAGGTGCTTGTATGAAAAATTGATGCGGGGGACGGAATTGTCAAACAGATTCTGTTTCTTCTCAAGCACACTTGTCAATGCACCAAAAATTGGTATGAATGTATTTTCAGTAAGAGACCACTTAACTGAGAGATTTATGGCCAGCAAGACAGAAAGTTTGTTTCTTTTACCGTATAATACTGGAAACGGGTAAGATTTTCATTTTAATTTCATTCTAATCTTTAATTTGTATCTTTTGCGTAGAAAGTATCCATCTAAATTTTTGTTATATTTTACAGTGGACACTGGTTGTTGGTTGCCATTAATCCTACAAGAGAAGTGGTCTATTATCTGAATTCATTGGATACTGATTGGTCAACATATCAGGATATGAAAGACGTGGTTGATACGTAAGTGAGATTGTTCAAAATATTCGTGTGTATTTGTATATTTAATTATTTATGTGAGATTGTTCTAAATTTACGTTTTTCTTTTTTAGAGCAATACTCGTATACCGAGCACAAAGAGAATCTCGAGTAGCACAGGCTAAAGCAACCAACGTTACATGGGTCAAAGTGGAGGTATATTAATTTTCACAATGTTTCTTATTAGTGATGCTACTTGATAACACAAAACAACTATATATTAATTCTTATTTGTTTGTCTATGTGTAGTGCCCTCGTCAGCGTAATGGCATAGACTGCGGGTATTTCGTTTTGAGGTTTATGAGATAAATCCTTCAAATGGATCGATTAGAGATTCCTATTACGGTATGCATGGATTTATAACTTGGGATTTATTTTAATATTTATCGGATATGTCATATAATTTGTTATTTTTAACTAAATCATGCATATTTTGTTTTGTTATGTAGTACTTTGATGAATACGCGTGTTCTCATTACACGAAGGATAAATTGCAAGAAATTAAGGAGGAATTGTGCGAATACCTTATTGAAAAAAGAATCCTATATAAGGTATAGGATTATGAGATTGTGTGAATGTATAGTTTTGTGAATGGTTTATTTTATGGGATTGTATAGTTTTGTGAATGGTTTATGCCCTTTATGTGTTTTTGGATTGTAATTGTATAGTTTTGTGAATAGTTAATGTAAATAACTTGAATTATAATGGAAATGGTTTATGTGGTTTATGTGATTTATGAGATTAGTGGAAATGGTTAATGAACCATACTAGAAATTGTTAATGGAAATGTGAAATATACAGGTTTATTGAAATGGCTTGAATTATACAGGTTTCTGCATAAAAAATGGTTAAAATGAGATTTTTAAAAAAAATCATTAAAATTATACGTAGAGAAAAGACAACGATTTCTAGAAAAAGCGCTGTCTATAGTTCACAAACGAAAGCGCTTTTCCTAAAAAGCGCCCTCTAAAGGTATAGAAAAATTGATAACTAAAATTATAGGCATACATTAGACAACGCTTTAAAAAGTGTTGTCTAAAGGGGGCCTTTAGGCAGCGCTTTTTCTTGAAAAAGCGCTCTCTAAAGGTATATAAAAAAATTCATTAAAATTTTATACGTATACATTAGACAGCGCTTTTTCAAAAGCGCTGTCTAAAGGCCCACTTTAGAGAGCGCTTTTTTACGGAAAAAGCGTTGTCTAATGTATACTTTAGAGAGCGCTTTTTCATAAATAAAAAGCGCTATCTTTACCTACGACAGCGCAACCTTAGGCAGCGCTTTTAAGCGCTGTCTAAGGCCTAAAAAAGCGTTGTCTAATGTCTTGTTTGGCGTAGTGGGAAGGGCCATAGGGACATAAAGCATCCTCGGGAAAACGTGTCACAAGCATCAAAGGAAGCAGTCAGGATTAACGTGTCAGAATTAGTATAAGCCAGGAGTAGCAATGAAATGTGAGCCTGTTTGAAACACGATTATTCTATCTTCAATTGTTCTTTTGGACATGAGTCCTTCATTCTTGGGTGGACCGACCGATTGAGTACTTGTGTGGGATATAGAAAGGAGCACTGAGATGTTAGTGGAGCATAATTTTGAGGAGTGGTATTGGCAGTAAGTAATCAGGGTCAAATCAGGCTTAGGTATGGGAGCAAACCTTAGTTACAAAGAGATTCGCAATGTGGGATCTGGTAAGAGGATGTCGGCAGGGGATCTTGTAACTAAAATCCAGGAAAGGTTGTTGACCTGTTATATTGTCAAATCCTAGGTTGCCACATGTGTGTTCTAGTGCTAGCGGTGAAAGGTACAGTTGTTCGAGTGAAGTGCGGAAGAGAAAATAACCTTGTTTTGATTCTAAGTTTGGAATTGATTCTTGCAACTCGTCTTAGATTAAGTAGTTGTGTATGAACTTCGGATGGTTCGACTGTTAAAGAATGAACCCTAGCTGGTTCGAGTGGTACATCCTTTTTTTGCAAGGTCGTGAGACGTTAAGTGTGATTAGTGGAATCAGAAACTCTTGAACTTCGTGTATGATGAGCAAGGGATATGAATGTAAGGATGGAGTGTGCAACGTCATTATAAGGATGCGTGAAGGGTTGGTTCCTACGCCTTACCAAAGTGCAGTTCGGTACACGACAGGTAAACTCGAAATACCTTACCTTGAGGAATATGTTCCCAAAAGTAGAAAAGCAGGTAAACCCAGAAGACCTTACTTTAGGGGGCGACAGGTAGTCGTTGTTTAGACTTTGAACCAATGGTTGGACCAGGGATCATCAAGACTTCGGCAGTTGAAATCCATAGGTTATCAAAATGTCACGTGTTGTGTCAGTGGTCTGGGACGTATAACTATGAAGGTACACTTGTGAGGCTCTTATCTAGACTCTCATAAGATAGGGAACGAAGGCTAATGATCAACACGCCTACTTGTCAGCGAGAACTAACTATGCAATATGTAACCCACAAGCTATAAAGAAGTGTCACACTCTAGGCTCAGTCCCGACTTGGGGCACTATGCACAACTTAGCTTATGCAAGGAAGACGATAGGATAGGCCAACATCTAATATTGTACTTATGGGAGGACCTGGGTGGCATTTGCTGTAAGGGTGTTGCCAGAGTTATGTTGTCAGGAATTTTCCACTCATTCTCTAGGTTGCGGTAGTTGTTATGCATAAGTAGCTGAGTAGGAGTTACGCATAGCCATCATACTTTTAACTCTTGGGAGTATCCAACTATCTTTCGTTTTGAGAACCATACCAGGATAGGTATGTGATACCTTGTAAGGTTTTTACATTTTCTGCTTTCGTTTGTGATGACATGTTTTGTTTTAGTTCTTCGAGTTGGTAGCAATAAGGAGATGGTCATATTACAGGAAAATCGATGGGCAATGTCAAACGAGTGAGTTTGATGACTTATCATGGGGGATCAATGTAAAGCGTATGGAAGAATATAGATATGGAGGCTCTCAACATCAAATGAATAGGGTGGTGTTAAAATTGTGTTAAATGAGTAAGATGCTAGATGTACGCACCTGAATAAGCAATATCAAATGTATGAGTTACGTTGTAATGGAGGAAGATTATGGGAAGACGAGATATCAGTCATGCGGGGATACGAGAATTGTGATTCAGAGCATCGTGAGGTGTTAGAGCTATGGCAGTCTAATCACGATAAGGTAGAGTAGCTTGCTGAGTCTTGCATACCTAATGTTAAGGAATAAAACCTTAGACTCCAGAGGAAATCCTTAACCGAGCAGATCAGAGTAGCACAATGGAAGATGTAGGATTTCCAGGAATTGAGAATGGAGCTAGGTCACTAATTTGATGCGGTAAGTGTCTTTCAAGCGTCAAAGTGATACCAGGTAAAGGATGGTATAGAAAAATAGGCTTGACACCTTGCGTGGGGCAAGGAGTGTAAGTAAAGGAAGCCTTAGACTAAAGAAAATGAGAAATCACGAAGGAAGGAAGGTTATCAAGTAAGATGTTTACAAACTCAAGTTTACCATAGGTGTTGTGCATTCGACGCAGAAGGCATTTGAAAGTGGACATAAAAAAGCCATTAGACCGGATGTGATCCAAGAGACAACTGAAAAAGGGAAAGAAGGTCCAAGAAAATGTGTAGGAAGCTCAAGGTATCATAGAGAGCATGCATATATGTTAAGAAAGTTGTTAGAGGTTGAAGAGTGGGATCGTGTATTATTGAGAGTCAACCAAGGTTAAGGCTAACCGGACCTTTCTAGACGTAGAAGTTTAACCCAGGATATGTTGGATGTGTTTGGTTAGGAGACGGTAGGTAAAGTAGCATAACATCTAGCGTTGCCACTTTCTCTATCCGGGCTTCATGAGGAGTTCCATGTGTCGCAACTTCAGGAGTTATTCACGATCATTTTCACCCTACCCTTATGGATATGATTGGAGAAGGAGTAGATCTATTTCCAACCTCAACCAAGCTGTATTGTGGATTATAAAGCCAATATCTTGTGTCATAAGGAGACACCCTTTATGAAAGTCCTCTGGGAGGAGTCGCGTCCGAGCAAAGGTGCTTGGGATCTCGAATAAGAGATACGTAGTTATATCCTCTTTGGTTCAAGTAAGTTCCAAATTCGAGGACAAATTTTAAATTAAAAGGGGGAGTATGTAACATGTAACACCCTAAATTTCCCCCGTAATATTTTAAAAATAAACCATCAGAGTAATCATTTCAACACATCTTATTCGTCATCCTCTAGTAAGTTGCACCTGTATTTTTCAAACCAAAAGAAATCACATTTTACCTATAATTGGCGTGCTCTGTCATGAAGGCGGTTTTGTCTTTCTCATACATTGGAATCTAGTTGTAGCCAAAGTATGCATTCATAAATGAAAGCAACTTGTGCTCTGCAGAATTTACCGCAAACTTATTGATGCTGGGCAGAAGATAGGAATCTTTTGGACATGTCGTGTTGAGGTTAGTGTAATTGTGCACGCGCCTCATTTGCTATATACTTTATTGACAACACTGTGTTGGACAACCACTCCATATACTTTATCCTTGAAATGAAATTATAAGTACTTGGATGTGTTAATTTTTCATTTAGGATTTTTTGACGCATGGATAATGATGAGTGTGTTTTCTGATGCATGTGTGTGATCACTATGTTTCGATAAAGGGTCCAAATTATATCTTATTGTCCCAAGAATCATCAGCAGACCACACAATGCACCACACAACACATTCTTTTCCTAAGTAAGAAGCTACAGCCTAATACTATCGGTATCTTCGGCTTAAGTTCTTAGCCTTAGGGTTAGGGGCCTTGGTACAGGTGGTGTTCATTTTGTTCCTTCTTGTGGTGGTTTTGGTCCTGTTGTGGTGGGTTCAGTGTGATTCCATTCGTTCAATCAGTGAGGTGTGGTTAAGTTTTATTCGAGGTCTATGACTATGGCGTGGAACCTGGTTGACAAGAAAAAAGCTTAAGCTAAACATCCCAAACTTTTGGTTTGGAAGGAAAATAGAGGCAAGGGAGCTGATGAGGGTGAGGTTACAACCTCATTTTTCTTCACGGAATTCCCAGACAATATGGAGGCAAGGGATATGTTTGAAGTTTTCAAAGCTTATGGACTAATTTTTGAAGTATTCATACCAGCTAGGAAGGATAGGAGAGGGAAGAGATTTGGCTTTGCCAAGTTTAGAAAGATTCGTCATGCTCGCATTATGGCGGTTAAACTGGATAATATCCAACTTCAAGGGAAAAAAATATTTGCTAATATTCCAAGGTTTAACCGGGAACTTGACGAGTCACGTCAAGAGAAGTTTAATGGATTGGGAGTTAATCATGTTAAATCTGTACCGCGTAGGTGGGAGATGGGGAAAAGCTCTAACAACGGTAAATCCAATGCGTAAGCTGTTGATCATTTTACAAATTCTTCTGCTAAGAGAAATTTTGGTGTAGGTGTGAATAACCTTAACAGTAGATTTACTAAAGAAAATTCTACTGAGGTTTTTATTCAATCTAAGGTGGATAAGGAAGTTATGGTTAGGTTTGGCAAGGCCTTTACTGGAACTTTACTTGAAAATAGATTTCCTTATGAGATTCAAACATAATTAAATTAACAAGGGTACTTTCATGTGAAAGCTTCGCCTCTCGGGGCTAATCTTTGTTTACTGGAAGATACTTTTTATGGTGATATGAGTGCCTTTATTCATGAAGCAAGAGTTTGGATTGATAAATGGTTTAGATTTGTTAAGCCATGGAACCATAAGGATGTTGATTTAGATAGACTCACGTGGATTAAGTGTTACGGCTTACCTTGTCATGCTTGGAATATATCAACATTTCAGAAGTTAGCTGGTACTCTTGGATCTTTTATTCGTTGTGATGAGGCAACCTTCAGGAAAGAGAGGTTTGATGTAGCTCATATCCTCATTAAAACTAAGCGCCTTGATGTTCTGAATGAGTAGATCATTGTGGAGATTATTAATTGAACTTCAGAGTGAAACTTGTGTAGAACCATTGTGTTAGCCCAAGTTATTGTGGTCAGAGCTCCAGAGTGCAAGATACGGATTCCGACTCTATTGCTTCCTCCGAGGCCGATGACGATGACGGTTGGGTTTCCACCGATGATCATGATGGTGCTGACTCTATCAAGTCTAGTGTAGAAGGGGGTGATTGCGAAAATTCTAGCAATAAGGAAAGGGCTGACCTTGGGAGTGATGTTTCTATGGAGAATACTATTCTTGGTGATAGTTTGGATATTGAGGCTGCTTTTGGTGGTGAACTACTCAAAGAAAAGCTTATTCTTCTGAAAAGGTTTCTTTTGTCAAAGAATTACCTGACAAATATGCTTCGTTAGATAGGGAAACCTTAATGGAGATGGGGCCTAATCCTTGTGTGGTTTAGAAGGCTAAGCGTAGACGTAGCAGACTTAGCAGACCTAGTAGTGAAGTTCATAATAACACTGATGTTGGGGTTAATGCCTAGGTTTTGGGCCATTACACTAAGCCTAGTGGTGACATGGATTTGAACTTGGGAGTATCGGATCCTATTTCTAATTTTTCGAATGGGCCTGTTGCTCCACTACCTAGGCCCAAAACTAGAAAAAAGAAGAGTCTTGTTGATATTTATGATAAGGTGAAGATTTCTTTCTCACCATCGTATTTTGCTTCGCTCTTGCATTCTGCAGTGTACAAACCTGTGGGTGAATTTCCTAAGGTACCAAAACAAGGTTGTGTGGTAGATTTCAAATGTATTGGGAAAACATTACCTAATAGGCTTGGCGAGAAGATGGGGCGCTGCGATTCAGTGACAAAATCTGATGTGTGTAGGGGTAATTCAAGAATTAAGAAATTGATTGAAGATGTTCCTTCTAAAATCAGGTACACTATGAAGCAGATGGGAATAGAAGGAGAAGAAGATGAGGAATTTTTTAAAGGTACTATAAGGAAGTTGGAAGCTGATGATAAAGCTGAAAGAGGTCGCAAGAGGGTTGTGGATAGTAGGGGTTATGAATATAGTTTCTTTCAATGTCTGTGGATGTGGGAGTTCGCTTAAACAAAGGAGGATTAATCAAATCCTTATTAATGGCAATGCTGATATTTGTCTATTGCAAAGAAACAAAGATCAAGGTCATGAAGGAGAAACTGGTTCATTCTTTGTGGAAGTCTGGCAATTTTGAGTGGTCTGCGACCAATTCGAACGACCAATCTGGAGGAATTATTACCATTTGGAAAAAAGGGCATTTTCACTGCTATTTCCAGTTTCGAAGGCAACAGATTTCTCGGCTTGAACTTTAATTAGAAAGGTACGAATCTATATATTATTAATATATATTCGCCTTGTGGTCTAAATGATAAGAGGAGACTTTGGAGTAAACTTCTAGACCTTAAAGCTTCTTTGCCTCTGGGTGGTTGGATAGTCGGTGGCGACTTCAATGCTGTTAAATCAGATGAGGAAAGGGAAGGGAGAGGAGTTCCTAATCTTGTTGAGATGGCTGAATTTAGCTCCTTCATTGATGGTATGAATATCTTTGATTTACCGTTGGTAGGAAGTAGATTTACTTGGTTTAAGCCTAATAGGTACTGCAGAAGTAGAATTGACAGGATATTGGTTGATGATTCCATTCTCAATTGCTGGAACTTTAAGAACCAAGTGGTTGGGGTTAGAGATATATCGGACCACCGTCCTCTGTGGATTAAATCGAATAGTCTCAACTGGGTTCCTAAGACTTTCAGGATTTTTAATTGTTGGATTGATCACAAGGACTTCCATTCCTTTGTGAAAAGTTGTTGGCAATCTTTCGAATTTTCGGGCTCCTTTAACAACATTTTGATTTGGAAATTCAAGGCTCTTAAGAATAAGATTAGATGGTGGAACAATAATATCTTTGGCTGGATTGATTTAGGCATTGAACAAGGGGTGGATACTCTTAATAGGATTGAGGAGGACATGTGCTTTAGTGATAACAAACACACTGATGGGGATTTGCAGCAGCTTTGTGATGCTCAAGAAGCTGTGTGGAATAGCCTTAGATTTAAAGAAAGCATGCTATATCAAAAATCGAGATCTAAATAGATTATTGATGGTGATGTGAATTCTAAGTTCTTCCATGCTAGTCTTAAAGATCGCTATAGGTCCAATTGTATTTCTGGCATTATGGTGGATGACACTTTAGAGGAAGACCCAGCTGCAATTAAAGCTGCTGCCATGATTTTCTTCCTTAAGAAATTCCAAAGTCAGAACTGCAGTAGGCCTAGGTTTGATCCGGGAGATATTGCACAGTTGTCGGAGGCAGACAAATGCTGCTTGGAGACCGAGTTCACTACGGAAGAGGTTCATACTGCTGTTTTTTAGTGTGATGGTAACAAAAGCCCGGGTGTGCACGGGTATAATTTTAGATTCATTAAAGTTTGTTGGGACATAGTTGGGTCTGATATCACCAATTGCGTTCTTAAGTTCATCAGAACAGGTCACTTGCCTAAAGTGTTCGCTTCATCGTTCATTACTTTGGTACCAAAGGTTAGTAATCCTCAATCTTTTGGTGAATTCAGACCTATTAGTCTTTTTAGTTGCATTCTTAAAATTATTTCCAAAATGTTGGCTAGAAGATTGAGTAGTGTCATCAATAGTTTAATTTTGCCGTCCCAATCTGCATTCATACCGGGTAGACAGATTATGGATGGGATTCTTCTTGCTAACGAAACTATTGATTGGGCTAGAAGAAGGAAAAGTAAGTGTTTGATGTTTAAAGTAGATTTCGCTAAGGCGTATGATTGCGTCGAATGGAATTTCTTGGATTCTATGCTCATTATGGGTGAGGGGCTCTGTTTACAATAGTTATTTCTCGGTTCTAATCAATGGTAGCCCCTCCAAAGACTTCAAAGCGACTAGAGGGATTAAACAAGGAGACCCTCTCTCCCTTTTTTTTTGCAATCGTATCCGAAGGGTTCGCTTATTTGGTTCGAAAGGCTTCAGAATTGAGCATTTTTTCTGGATTTAAATTCGACAATTCATCAGAGGTTAATAAATTACAATTCGCAGACGATACTTTGTTGGTTTATGATAGATCGTATTCGAATCTTTGGGCGATTAAAGCTATTCTTAGGGGATTTGAACTATTGTCGGGTTTGAAGATCAACTTTGTGAAGAGCTGTATATATGGTATTGGTTTGGATAGTAAATTTACGGTGGCTGCTGAGCACTTCCTCCATTGCCAGACAGGTTCAATTCCTTTTAAATTTTTGGGACTGGTTGTGGGAGGTAACCACAGGAGACACTCTTTTTGGAATCCGATTTTGAATTGTCTCTGTGCTCACATGTCTTCTTGGATTGGCAGGAATCTCTCCATAGGTGGGAGGGTCACATTGATAAATTTTGTTTTGACCAATCTACCTATCCATCACCTGTCTTTTTTCAAGGTTCCATCGATGATTGTTTCGAAAATTATTGTGATTCAACGTCAATTCTTGTGGGCTGGTGCTCCGGGTAGGCGAACTATCGCGTGGGTAAGCTGGAATTCAGTTTACAAACCGAAGAAATTTGGTGGCTTAGGAATCAAACATGTGGGAAAATTTAATCTTGCCTTGGTAACAAAATGGTTGTGGAAATTATTAATTGACGGAAACGATATTTAGAGGTCTGTCTTGATTAGAAGATACGAGAATATTCAGCGTAAAATTATGGACAAGTTTCCTACTCGCAATTACGGAAATAGGCGTATTCAGTTTTCTCTCTGGATGCAAGATTTATTATCAAATTTTCGTCAAACGAATATAGTTTTTTCGACTGCGTATCCTGCGCTGTTTGCAATGGAAGCACTGCATTTTTCTGGATGACTCAATGGTTGGGGTCGACTCCTCTTTGTGTGTCGTTTCCTTATCTGTTCGAAGCTGCTATTGGTAAATGGTACAATATCAAGGATATGGGGGATTGGGAACATGGTTTTTGGACGTGGCATCCTTCCATCACAGCTAGTCTATTTGCGGATTACCCAAATCGTGAGGCTGACTTTCTTGATCTAAAGCTTTTGTTGGATGGTGTTAGTATTGATAATGATAAGGAGGATAATTGGATTTGGAAACTTCATGTCAGTAAATTTTTTTCTGTTAAATCCTATAATGATCATATTGTTAGTAGCAAGTTGGATAGATTGGAGGATCCTTTAGCATCGACCATTGAAATTCTTTGGAAGACCTTTTTACCGTTGAAAGTTAAAATCTTTGCTTGGCGTTTGTTCCTTGATAGATTTCCTTATCGTATGAATCTTGTGACGAGAGGTATTATCGAGAATGATCACGAGAAGGTTTGTGTTTTGTGCTTTAACGAGTGGGAAGATGTTTCCCATCTCTTTTGTAGGTGTCCTAAAACCGTATCACTTTGAAAGAAGGTGTGCGAGTTGGTGGATATAGAAGATTTTAGCGAACCAGGCTGTTGTAAGCATGTTATGTCGTGGTTCACTAAATTGAATGGTAGAGGTAGAAAGGATTTGATTGCTTCTATATGGTTTATTACTTATTGGAATATTTGGAAGGTTAGGAATGATATTATATTCAACGACGAGGTCGGTAATGTCGAGAACATCTTTCATAAAATTGTTGCTTATTCTTGGAATTTGTTGGCTATAGATAAGAAGGGTAGGAGGGTGTGTAGTCTTTATGAATGGAATAAATTTCCATTTGATTTTATGTAAGGGTGGGGAGTCTAGATTGTGTCTTCTAGAGATTTTTCTTTGATAAGATTTGTGCCTCTTGGAGCTGTTTTTGTATCCATTGGGGTAGAAGATCCCCTTAATCTCCTTTTATTGAATTTTTGCTTATAAAAAAAACTTAGGATGTTATGGCCAACATACAACACCTGAACATTATTCTATCGCAGCAGAATTATAAACTCGTTTATTGATTCATGGCATGTAAAAGTCAACGTGGCATCATATAATCCATTAAAAGTAATTAAACAAGATAAAGGAGATGTCCACAATCTCAAAGAAAATATAAATCATAAAAACGTTCCCACGATTCTCCAGTGTTACAATCAGAGCAGACACCAACTATATAGAAGAGATAAGGAGACTCCATCCTAAACTCACACTTGAGTCCTACTGTGGAGTATCTGCACATTGCCCACGTAGAGGCAATATTCAAACAGAAAGGGTGAGATATCATGATATTATAAAGGAAAGCATGTTAAACAACATGCATTAAGTTAGCACAACAACAATTCAACTAACATCTCACATCAATCATCCAACAATATCATCACCAATTATTCACCAAACCAACAGCAAATCACAAGATACAAATCAATTAATCACCCATCACCTTGTATTTAACAACTTAGCAACATATATGACACATAATGTAATGAGACTCACACCCTACTCAATGTGTATGCATGTGGTACCAATTTTCGTGAACACTCTGGTTCACCGTTCTGATCCCCACCTCCTAGGATCATAACCACTCACTGATCCATCACCTCCAAATCATCTACCGGCCCAATCCACACAATTGGATTTTAGGGTCACCAACAACGAACCATCTGTCCACAAATGTATGCCATGCAACTATTTATGCATACAACAACACCAACACCATCGTGTACAATAACCCACCACCATGCTTATTGTACACCGTCCAAATTGGCCAACAAGCATAAAACTGTATCTCGGATGGAGCGTTCTATCCCTAAAATCGCTTTTCAATTGTTTATACTCTCGGATGGAGAGTTTTATCCCTAAAAACCTTATCCATTGTTTATACTCTCGGACGGAGAGTTTTATCCCTAAAAACCTTATACCTTGGCCTTTACTTATACTCTTGGAGTCTATGAGTTTTATCCCTATATCTCATCCCTTATTTAGGCTCTCGGACCAAGAGCGTTATCCCTTGATTTTATATCCCAAAAGAACCCCTTTTTTACTTTTATATTTTACCAACAAAAACAAAATTCCATAAATAAAATAAAAACCCAAAATGCCAATTAGTACTAAAGAAAATAAATCCCAAATTATTCCAAAGTGATTTCTAGATTTTCAATAATCCCAAAAAACTATATTTTAGTCCCCAATTAATATCTAACATAATTAAATAATCAAATTAAGTTATTAATTTAATTAATTAAAAACCCAAAAAACCCTATTTCTAAACCCCAATTAAAATCTAAATCCATATTAAGTAATTAAATCAAGTTATTAATTTAATTAATTAAAAACCCAAAAACCCTACTTCTAAACCCCAATTAAAATCTAAATCCCTATTAAGTAGTTAAATCAAGTTATTAATTTAATTAATTAAAAACCCAAAAACCCTATATGTAAACCCTAATTAAAATTTAACCTAATTAAATAATTAAATTAAGTTATTAATTTAGTTATCTAAAATATACTAAATTAAGATTTAAATCCTGATTAAATAAATAAATTAAGTTATTAATTTAATTATCTAAAAAAAACCCAGGGGTGCGTTTTCTGTTGAAGAAAAAGAAAATGGGCTTCTGGGGGGGGGGGGGTCAATGGTAAAGAGCGCAAGGCCCATCAGCCTAAAGGCCCAAGGTTGAATCTGGGGAGTCCAGGAGAGAGTCAGCCCGTTGACTCTCTTTGGAGCGTTGGATCCATCTAACGTATCCTAATGGATTTGAACCAAGAGCGTTAGATCTACAGGTTTTCCAAATGAACGGTTCAGATGAGGGGTCAACCAAGGAGCAGGAGATCCACACGCTCATTGGATTAGTCAAAGTACTTTGATCACACGGTCACAAACAGGGACACGTGCCCTTAATCTGGTAGCTAAGATGGAGAGTACAAGTTAGAGCTCTCTTCAGAACTCCTTCATTCCCAGTTTTCGTTCTCTCTCTAACTCACTCCCTCTCTCTCTAAGTCTCTTATGCTCTTCCCTCTCTCTACCCTTCTCCACTCCGGCCACCGCTTCCTCTCACCCTGAACTAGCAAGTTGGATAGATTGGAGGATCATTTAGCATCGACCATTGAAATTCTTTGGAAGACCTTTTTACCGTTGAAAGTTAAAATCTTTGCTTGGCGTTTGTTCCTTGATAGATTTCCTTATCGTATGAATCTTTTAACGAGAGGTATTATCGAGAATGATCACGAGAAGGTTTGTGTTTTGTGCTTTAACGAGTGGGAAGATGTTTCCCATCTCTTTTGTAGGTGTCCTAAAACCGTATCACTTTGAAAGAAGGTGTGCGAGTTGGTGGATATAGAAGATTTTAGCGAACCGGACTGTTGTAAGCATGTTATGTCGTGGTTCACTAAATTGAATGGTAGAGGTAGAAAGGATTTGATTGCTTCTATATGGTTTATTACTTATTGGAATATTTGGAAGGTCAGGAATGATATTATATTCAACGACGAGGTCGGTAATGTCGAGAACATCTTTCATAAAATTGTTGCTTATTCTTGGAATTTCTTGGCTATAGATAAGAAGGGTAGGAGGGTGTGTAGTCTTTATGAATGGAATAAATTTCCATTTGATTTTATGTAAGGGTGGGGAGTCTAGATTGTGTCTTCTAGAGATTTTTCTTTGATAAGCTTTGTGCCTCTTGGAGCTGTTTTTGTATCCATTGGGGTAGAAGATCCCCTTAATCTCCTTTTATTGAATTTTTGCTTATAAAAAAAACTTAGGATGTTACGGCCAACATACAACACCTGAACATTATTCTATCGCAGCAAAATTATAAACTCGTTTATTGATTCATGGCATGTAAAAGTCAACGTGGCATCATATAATCCATTAAAAGTAATTAAACAAGATAAAGGAGATGTTCACAATCTCAAAGAAAATATAAATCATAAAAACGTTCCCACGACTCTCCAGTGTTACAATCAGAGCAGACACCAACTATATAGAAGAGATAAGGAGACTCCATCCTAAACTCACACTTGAGTCCTACTGTGGAGTATCTGCACATTGCCCACGTGGAGGCAATATTCAAACAGAAAGGGTGAGATATCATGATATTATAAAGGAAAGCATGTTAAACAGCATGCATTAAGTGAGCACAACAACAATTCAACTAACATCTCACATCAATCATCCAACAATATCATCACCAATTATTCACCAAACCCACAGCAAATCACAAGATACAAATCAATTAATCACCCATCACCACGTATTTAACAACTTAGCAACATATATGACATATAATGTAATGAGACTCATACCCTACTCAATGTGTATGCATGTGGTACCAATTTTCATGAACACTCTGGTTCACCGTTCTGATCCCCATCTCCTAGGTTCATAACTACTCACTGATCCATCACCTCCAAATCATCTACCGGCCCAATCCACACAATTGGATTTTAGGGTCACCAACAACGAACCATCTGTCCACAAATGTATGCCATGCAACTATTTATGCATACAACAACACCAACACCATCGTGTACAATAACCCACCACCATGCTTATTGTACACCGTCCAAATTGGCCAACAAGCATAAAACTGTATCTCGGATGGAGAGTTATATCCCTAAAATCCCTTTTCAATTGTTTATACTCTCGGATGGAGAGTTTTATCCCTAAAAACCTTATCCATTGTTTATACTCTCGGACGGAGAGTTTTATCCCTAAAAACCTTATACCTTGGCCTTTACTTATACTCTTGGAGCCTAAGAGTTTTATCCCTATATCTCATCCCTTATTTAGCCTCTCGGACCAAGAGCATTATCCCTTGATTTTATATCCCAAACGAACCCCTTTTTTATTTTTATATTTTACCAACAAAAACAAAATTCCATAAAGAAAATAAAAACCCAAAATGCCAATTAGTACTAAAGAAAATAAATCCCAAATTATTCCAAAGTGATTTCTAGATTTTCAATAATCCCAAAAAACTATATTTTAGTCCCCAATTAATATCTAACATAATTAAATAATTAAATTAAGTTATTAATTTAATTAATTAAAAACCCAAAAAACCCTATTTCTAAACCCCAATTAAAATCTAAATCCCTATTAAGTAATTAAATCAAGTTATTAATTTAATTAATTAAAAACCCAAAAACCCTACTTCTAAACCCCAATTAAAATCTAAATCCCTATTAAGTAGTTAAATCAAGTTATTAATTTAATTAATTAAAAACCCAAAAACCCTATATGTAAACCCTAATTAAAATTTAACCTAATTAAATAATTAAATTAAGTTATTAATTTAGTTATCTAAAATATACTAAATTAAGATTTAAATCCTGATTAAATAAATAAATTAAGTTATTAATTTAATTATCTAAAAAAAACCCAGGGGTGCGTTTTCTGTTGAAGAAAAAGAAAATGGGCTTCTGGGGGGGGGGGGGGGGGTCAATGGTAAAGAGCGCAAGGCCCATCAGCCTAAAGGCCCAAGGTTGAATCTGGGGAGTCCAGGAGAGAGTCAGCCCGTTGACTCTCTTTGGAGCGTTGGATCCATCTAACGTATCCTAATGGATTTGAACCAAGAGCGTTAGATCTACAGGTTTTCCAAATGAACGGTTCAGATGAGGGGTCAACCAAGGAGCAGGAGATCCACACGCTCATTGGATTAGTCAAAGTACTTTGATCACACGGTCACAAACAGGGACACGTGCCCTTAATCTGGTAGCTAAGATGGAGAGTACAAGTTAGAGCTCTCTTCAGAACTCCTTCATTCCCAGTTTTCGTTCTCTCTCTAACTCACTCCCTCTCTCTCTAAGTCTCTTATGCTCTTCCCTCTCTCTACCCTTCTCCACTCCGGCCACCGCTTCCTCTCACCCTGAACTAGCAAGTTGGATAGATTGGAGGATCATTTAGCATCGACCATTGAAATTCTTTGGAAGACCTTTTTACCGTTGAAAGTTAAAATCTTTGCTTGGCGTTTGTTCCTTGATAGATTTCCTTATCGTATGAATCTTTTGACGAGAGGTATTATCGAGAATGATCACGAGAAGGTTTGTGTTTTGTGCTTTAACGAGTGGGAAGATGTTTCCCATCTCTTTTGTAGGTGTCCTAAAACTGTATCACTTTGAAAGAAGGTGTGCGAGTTGGTGGATATAGAAGATTTTAGCGAACCGGACTGTTGTAAGCATGTTATGTCGTGGTTCACTAAATTGAATGGTAGAGGTAGAAAGGATTTGATTGCTTCTATATGGTTTATTACTTATTGGAATATTTGGAAGGTCAGGAATGATATTATATTCAACGACGAGGTCGGTAATGTCGAGAACATCTTTCATAAAATTGTTGCTTATTCTTGGAATTTCTTGGCTATAGATAAGAAGGGTAGGAGGGTGTGTAGTCTTTATGAATGGAATAAATTTCCATTTGATTTTATGTAAGGGTGGGGAGTCTAGATTGTGTCTTCTAGAGATTTTTCTTTGATAAGCTTTGTGCCTCTTGGAGCTGTTTTTGTATCCATTGGGGTAGAAGATCCCCTTAATCTCCTTTTATTGAATTTTTGCTTATAAAAAAAACTTAGGATGTTACGGCCAACATACAACACCTGAACATTATTCTATCGCAGCAAAATTATAAACTCGTTTATTGATTCATGGCATGTAAAAGTCAACGTGGCATCATATAATCCATTAAAAGTAATTAAACAAGATAAAGGAGATGTCCACAATCTCAAAGAAAATATAAATCATAAAAACGTTCCCACGACTCTCCAGTGTTACAATCAGAGCAGACACCAGCTATATAGAAGAGATAAGGAGACTCCATCCTAAACTCACACTTGAGTCCTACTGTGGAGTATCTGCACATTGCCCACGTGGAGGCAATATTCAAACAGAAAGGGTGAGATATCATGATATTATAAAGGAAAGCATGTTAAACAGCATGCATTAAGTGAGCACAACAACAATTCAACTAACATCTCACATCAATCATCCAACAATATCATCACCAATTATTCACCAAACCCACAGCAAATCACAAGATACAAATCAATTAATCACCCATCACCACGTATTTAACAACTTAGCAACATATATGACATATAATGTAATGAGACTCATACCCTACTCAATGTGTATGCATGTGGTACCAATTTTCATGAACACTCTGGTTCACCGTTCTGATCCCCATCTCCTAGGTTCATAACTACTCACTGATCCATCACCTCCAAATCATCTACCGGCCCAATCCACACAATTGGATTTTAGGGTCACCAACAACGAACCATCTGTCCACAAATGTATGCCATGCAACTATTTATGCATACAACAACACCAACACCATCGTGTACAATAACCCACCACCATGCTTATTGTACACCGTCCAAATTGGCCAACAAGCATAAAACTGTATCTCGGATGGAGAGTTATATCCCTAAAATCCCTTTTCAATTGTTTATACTCTCGGATGGAGAGTTTTATCCCTAAAAACCTTATCCATTGTTTATACTCTCGGACGGAGAGTTTTATCCCTAAAAACCTTATACCTTGGCCTTTACTTATACTCTTGGAGCCTAAGAGTTTTATCCCTATATCTCATCCCTTATTTAGCCTCTCGGACCAAGAGCATTATCCCTTGATTTTATATCCCAAACGAACCCCTTTTTTATTTTTATATTTTACCAACAAAAACAAAATTCCATAAAGAAAATAAAAACCCAAAATGCCAATTAGTACTAAAGAAAATAAATCCCAAATTATTCCAAAGTGATTTCTAGATTTTCAATAATCCCAAAAAACTATATTTTAGTCCCCAATTAATATCTAACATAATTAAATAATTAAATTAAGTTATTAATTTAATTAATTAAAAACCCAAAAAACCCTATTTCTAAACCCCAATTAAAATCTAAATCCCTATTAAGTAATTAAATCAAGTTATTAATTTAATTAATTAAAAACCCAAAAACCCTATTTGTAAACCCTAATTAAAATTTAACCTAATTAAATAATTAAATCAAGTTATTAATTTAATTACCTAAAATATACTAAATTAAGATTTAAATCCTGACTAAATAAATAAATTAAGTTATTAATTTAATTATCTAAAAAAAACCCAGGGGTGCGTTTTCTGTTGAAGAAATAGCAAATGGGCTTCTGGGGGGGTCAATGGTAAAGAGCGCAAGGCCCATCAGTCGAAAGGCCCAAGGTTGAATCTGGGGAGTCCAGGAGAGAGTCAGCCCGTTGACTCTCTCTGGAGCGTTGGATCCATCTAACGTATCCTAACGGATTTTAACCAGGAGCGTTAGATCTACAGATTTTCCAAATGAACGGTTCAGATGAGGGGTCAACCAAGGAGCAGGAGATCCACACGCTCATTGGATTAGTCAAAGTACTTTGATCACACGGTCACAAATAGGGACATGTGCCCTTAATCTGGTAGCCAAGATGGAGAGTACAAGTTAGAGCTCTCTTCAGAACTCCCTCATTTCCAGTTTTCATTCTCTCTCTAACTCACTCCCTCTCTCTCTAAGTCTCTTATGCTCTCCCCTCTCTCTACCCTTCTCCACTCTGGCCACCGCTTCCTCTCACCCTGAACCAACCTCAACCACCCTCAACCTCCCAGGTTTCCGGTTGATCTTCAACCGGAACCTGCAAACATACACAAACCCTTTGAATCTATGAACCCTAGCCCTAGGGTTCCTCCCAAACCCAGTAACACACCTAAACCCTAAGAAACCTAAGGGTTCAATGATGAACCCTAACCCTAATGATGAACCCTAACCTATAAAACCCAGAAATCTTCCCAATTCTTCAGGGTTCGTAAGAACCCTAAGAACCCTAGCCCAACAATGAGGAACCCTAACCCTTACCCAAGAACCCTATCCCTAATCTAAACCCAGAATCAAACCAAACCCCAAATTAAATGTCAAACCAATGAAACAGCAACAAATACAACATCAAGGAAAACGCTATGTGATTACCTCCCTGGTCGTGACCTTATTATGCTGTTCTCCTTTCCCCTTTCAAATTCCTCTATTCATCTCTAATCTCTCTCCTTGCTTTTATTTGCAGGTGGCCAAGGAAGTCTAGCTCATAGGGGTTAGGGTTCTAGTGATGAACCCTAACACTCTACTTGCAAGAGCTTTTTTAGTAAAGGGTCGGTGGATTCGCGGCTACAATCTCCCAGGGTCCTCTTCTTTTTTTTCTGAATTTCTTAGTTTATATAGATATTAGGTTAAGGAAATAAATTGTTAGATTTAGTTTAGGAAAGTTTTGATGTAATTTTATTTGATTCGATTCTATTTTGTGTTACGATTAGAATAAGGGTTTGATTCCTTGTGATTTTTAGATCTGATTTGTATTTTGGGGTTTCTGATTTGTACAGTTGTATTTATGAGATTTTGATTGTATTTTTTTTATTGTAAAAAATTAAATGCCAATAGGTTCTATTCTGTACAAAAAGATCTGAATTGATTTGGTTTTGTTTCCATGATATCCTGCGCAAGTTTATGGTTCGATTTGGGGAAGAAGCTGACGCACCTGTGTCAACAATTTTGACCCAATAATAAAAAATAAAATAAATAATAATAATGATAAAACAAATAATAAATTAATAATATAACAACCTCATAAATAAATAACCAAAAAACAATGATCGGAAATTTCAATATTAATACAACAACAATCATTTTAATCAATAATAATAAAATTAAAATAACAATAATAATAACCCTGGCATTATTGGACCGGTTCCTTCCTCCATTAACCCTAAATATTCCTAAAACCTTAATATTAATGATAAAAACCCTAGGTATTAAGTAAAACAACCTTAATTTCTAAATAGACTTAGACTTATTGAAATAGAATTCTAATGGCCCCTTAAATTATTCCTAATTTAAATAATTCAATTAAAATTAGTTAGATTAAACAATTAATAATAATTGTCACTAACATAATTAATTCCTAATACCTTAACCCCTAAATAACCATAAAAATCCTCTAATACAAACCTATAAATATTTCTAAAGAAAAATAAATTAAACCATATCCTAAAAAAAATCTATCTACCCCTTTATAAATTAATAGCCTAAACAAAATAACTAATGAATACTAAAATGATTAAATTTGCTAATAAACCCCATAATGTTAATTCCCAAAATAAATACTACCCTAAAAAGCCCAAACTCCAAAATAAAATCCTTATACAAAAAATTCATAAATGGGCCCAAAAGTACTAATAGGCCCATACTGGTAAGGGTTAGAGACTCCCACATCTAAACAACACCCCTGACAGCACGTAAACCCAAAATAGTAATAGTAAAAACTTTGTAAATTGTTGGTCAAAATTTAGGGTACTACAGCTGCCCCTATTTAATCGTCTTTGAATCAAGAGGATGATGTCGATAAGCCTTCCTCCTTTTGAGGAGGAGACGATTAAATACAAGAAGGGCCCTAATTTTGACCGCAGAGTCAGATAAGTACTACGCTAATTATCCTAAGGTCCTTAGCAATAATCCTGTAGTAAAATATCCGATTGAACCCCTTGATAAATACCTTTTCAAGAAACCCCTTGATAACTCCTTTTGATGAACCCCTTAAAACTTAAATAAAAAACCCTTAACAGAATCCCCTGATAAAATCCCTTGGTGAAATCCCTTTGGCGATTATGAACCCTATGCATGTATGCATGTTTGTGTATATGAGTGCATATATGCGTGCTCATATGTATGACGCATTATTTGGGCTAACGCCTCTTTTATGATATGCAATTTATGTCTTTGTCTGAAATAATACTTTCCATAACGTCCTGACTCCATGACCCATGAAACCTTGATAATTTGTAGTAAGCCATGATACCCTTGATTCCTGTTTAATACGTAACATGCCGTTAAAGAATCTCCCATGTCGGTTAGATTGTAACGTATATTTTTGTCAGTGTA
Organism: Lathyrus tuberosus; assembly: GCA_022829125.1. Lineage (NCBI taxonomy): Eukaryota > Viridiplantae > Streptophyta > Magnoliopsida > Fabales > Fabaceae > Lathyrus > Lathyrus tuberosus. The sequence continues at coordinate 12,831,627 of JALAZF010000055.1, read as the reverse complement.
TAGACCCTATCTCCTGCTTTGGACAAATATGATCCCTTTGATGATTCCAAAAATCGAAGTAAAATCCATTTTCCTTTTTCAAAGCTTTTATTTATACTCGATATTTCAATGCATTATTTCACAATTAATTGACACCTTGTAATCAAGCGGAATAATTTAGGAGGTAAAGAAATGTATTTGGAAAGCCAATTTATTGAGAATTGGCCCGAAAATGGGCAATGATAAGTAAGGAGGGTAATTCTCGTAAGGAGACATCACCGTAAATCCAGAAAAATGTAAAATGGCAATAAGAAAACAAATTTATTTATATCCCTATTAAATTTAACACCAGCTAATATCCCTAAGACTCCAAGATCATGACACTTTGCTTCTGAAGATGACGGCTGGAATGATCGTTCCCTTCTGAATTCTTGTTACGGGGTGACTTGAGTGTTTTCAGTCATACGCCTTTTGGATATCCCTAACTTTTGCCTGGACCGCTCTTTTTAGAGTCTTAGTCCACCGGGATGATATACCATTTTTTCGACTAAGCCATCCTTTAGGGTTTTCGACTTGTCGTGTATCATTTTTATCCAAGTCCCTAATTTTTGCCTGGATTGCTCTTTCGAGTTTTCAATCCACCGAGACGCCCTAATTTTTGCCTAAGTCGCCCTTTTGGGTTTTCTACTTAGCGGGCTTTTATCCTCTTTTTATAGGCATAGCATTTTTGACCGAATCGGAGTTCACCAGTCGCGGTAAATCTGCTCCATCCACGGTTGTTATAAATATTAGTGCTCCGCCAGAGGAGGCACTCTTCACGACATATGGCCCTTCATAGGGTGGGGTCCATTTGACGAGGTGGTCTTTATGGATGGGTAATATTTTCCTTAACCCCAAGCCTCCTTCTTTGCGTAGGCGAGGACGAATTTCTTTGTCGAACGCTCTCTTAATTCTCTGTGGATATAACTGCCCACAGCCACACGTTTCCCTTATACAAGGTTTAGCTGATCGAGCCTAGTTTGTACCCATTCTGCCTTATCCAGTTTAGCTTCCTTTAAGGTCCTAGATGATGAATTTTCACCCCAATTGATAGCCCCTCTTTGAAGCCCATATCCTTATGCAAATAGAAGTTTCCATCGAGATCCATGTCTAGGTCCTTCATAGGAGTCCGAAGTTTCACAATCCATTGGATTCTCAAGTATTGTTAAGTACATTATGAGTGGTCTTCTTGGGACTGGTAGCACCAATATGGGTGGCTTTCATTTTGTCCTTTATTCCCTTTTGACTGACCATGGACCCTGATATTTTCCAGATCTGATTCCATAGGTACACCTTGTGGGCTTTAGTCGTAACTTGAATTTCCTTAACTGATCCAACAACTTTTGCAAGTTAGTTATATGATCTTCGTCTTTTTGTGACTTGGTAATCATATCATCCACATGAACCTCTATCTCCTTATGTACCATATTACCATAGCCCTTTGATAAGTTACTCCTACATTCTTTAACCCAAAAGGTGTTACCTTGTGACAAAAAGTCAAATTGTTTCTTGACTTCTTCCCTGATCATGTCTGGTCTAGTCCTCCTCGACTTTTGCTTGATTGGCGTGCATTCTGTCTTGAGCGGTGGTTTGTGCTCAACGATGTTTGTATCACGTCCAGGCATATCCCGGTATGACCAGGTGAATAGCTCGATCAACCTTTCCTTTATATCCTTATTCGGAGAAGCACCAACTTTGACTTCTTTCCTATCTTCCTTAGTTCCCAAATTGATCACATCCACTGGTTCCTGATGAGGTTGTATTTCCTAGTCCTCTTGCCCCAACAGCCTGGCTAACTCTTCAGGAAGCTCACACTCATCCTCATCACCCTCTTTTGCTTGGTTAATCTGTAATTCGAAGTCATTCGAGATTATAGCGGTGTTATTTTTAATAGGTTCATTTTTAAATTTGCACGAGGAAAATTTTTTATTATTATCCCTTTTTTGGAATGAAGTGTTGGAAACGAAAATATTGAAAGAAGGTATATTGCCATTTTGAACAAAACGGAAAATGAAAGAAAAAAGGATCTTGATTGAAAACAAAATGCAATTTTATTGATAGAAATAATCCAATGAAATAAAAGGTGGCCCTATAAAGCTTTGTCCACTTGCCTTGGGCATAGCAAGGGACTTATTATTATTTTAAGGAAAAAGTAAATTACTTCGACACAAAAATCATCTCAGAAATCCCGATGGTTCTCCAATTGTCGAAATTAGGCATTCATTTCTTCCTCTTCCATTAAGGCCACATGATTCCAAATTCCAAATCCCACACCATGGAAATCGCCTTCTAATCCTTCATTAGCTGGTTTGTAACCCAGCCCAAACAAATCCTTCTCCTCAGGTGACTCCCATTGTTTGCCCCAGTTTGTTATGTCTTCCTTATTAATAAGGTATTCACCCCCATCCCTTCCATGGCGTTGACTATTGCCCCAATGTTCCCCAGTAATGCATTATCTCCCAGATTTGGACCTTCAAGGTCCACAACACTGACATCATGATTTCCGGAATACCTTTTATTGTTATGTTGATCGGAGGATGACTACCCAATCTTTCATGTCTTTAAACTGCTCTCAATCCTCTCTCCAATGATAACCAAGTCAGCAAATCTTGTTGAGACTGCCCCAATCATCCTTTTGTAGTATGTTCCTTGTAGGGTATCCATAAACATATCCACAAGTTCACTTTCCAATAATGGAGGTTGCACACGAGAAGCTAGTTCCCTCCATCTTTGGTCATATTCTTTGAAGGACTCATTCCCTCTTTGAGACATGTTCTGCAACTGCGTGCGGTTAGGAGCCATGTCCATGTTGTATTGGTATTGCTTCAGAAAGGTGCTTGCAAGGTCTTCCCAAGTCTTAATGTGAATTCTCTCCAATTGCACATACCATTCCAAGGATGCCCCACTAAGACTCTCTTGGAAAATGTGCACCATCAGCTTCTTATTAGTAGCATGGGCGCCCATTTTTCGAGCAAACATCCTAAGGTGATTCTTAGGACAACTGACACCCTTGTATTTCTCAAAGTTCGGAGCCTTAAACTTGGGAGGTATGACCACATCGGGCACTAGACATATTTCTAAAGCATCCACTCCAAAAACATTGAGTCCCTCCACGACCTTTAACCTTTCCTCAAGTGCTTTGTACTTATCATCAATCCCTCTCCTTTCCCTAGTAGTGGTTCCTTTATTTTCAAGGGCCACTTGTCTTGGATTTTCATCCTCGTATGCGTAGTTCTCACGTGGAGTAGGTCTGTAAGTAGTACGAGGTGCCCCATTGGAAATATGTGGAGAGATGGTTCCCTCAAGAGGTTGGTTAACAGTTTTGTGCTCGCGTTCCAGATCATGGACAAACCCTAGTAGATGGCTATTGTCTTCAACATGGAGGGAAGGAGTAGGAACCTTCCTTTGAGGGCTTGAACTGGTTCCTCTGGCTATCAAACTCTGGATGGCAAGTGTCAGTTGATCAATCTGGCTTTTCATACCTTCCAAGTTCTCCTTGACAGTATCCATTTCTCCTCTTAGAGTAACCAACTCCTTCTCCATCTGATCCATAGCCTCCCTTCGGTACGCTCGAGTGTGAGGTCGGGAAGTCAGATTGTTATGCTCAACGACTTTGAGACAAAGTTTGTAAAAGGAAATGATTTTTTATTCCTTTTTTCCTTATTTTGAATGCATGTTGATGATGAATGTATGGATATGCATGATGTATGCTAAATAATTTTAAAAATTTATTTGGGGGGGAATTCCAAAATCCATTGTAGTTAGAGATGAATATATCCAAAGGATGAAACCCATACACATAGAATATAAAATCCAAATCCATTAGCCAATCCCAAATCCAAAATGACTTCCCAACTTATAACAATAATTCCTCGGGAATAACCCATAACAATCCCAAAAATGTAAAATCCCAAACTTAAGAAGGCATAAACTACATAGATGCCCCCAATGCCTTTTTCAAATGAGCTTTAAACTCCTCCAAGTATCCTTTCTTGAGCCCTTGCACTTCCATATCCTCCTTGTGGTGAGATAATAGATCCTCAACAGGCACAGCTAAGTTTTTAGGCTTGACCCTTTTCCCCTTTTCTGTTTTTCTTTCCTTCTTCCTTTTTTTTATTCCTTTTTTCTTTTTCCTTCTTTTTTCCCTTCCCTTTTTCCTTGCCCCCATGCCCTTTGTAAGGGTTTTCCCTCTCCTAGTAGTCCCAATTGTTCCAGCGTAAGAGCTAGTTGAAAATCCTTGAGGAGGAAGTCACGTAGAGGAGGATCCTAAGATTGCGCAAAAGCAATTACGGCCCCTACCTTCATAGGGATCCCTAAGAGATCGAGGATCCTTCCATACTTGCGTATAAACATCCTTTGAGCAGATTTGGCATTAAGTCTCAAAGGTCTTTGAGACTTTGTATATCAACACTTAGCACTCTAATGCGTAGGGTAGCCATTTCGCTTGAATCCCTCTTTCCAATATTCCTACCACACATCTTGAAATTCCCCACAAAAATGCACATATGCAAAAAATGTTTTTAAATACATGATGACATGGACACTTTGTTTTTTTTTTGTTTTTTACTTGGTTAGGGTAAGGTGAAAATGCAAGCACGACCCTAACTGGGTAGGCTCCCTATAATAGGTTTAGATCTAAAGCTTATTTACCCAATCCCCTCACATGTAGGATATAAAGTTTGGACAACATAACGACCCTATAATTTACAGACTATACCCTCGTTTTACCATGAGGAGGAACAAGCCTTCCTATGGTAATCCTTTGGGATAAGTCTCATCTGGGTAGGACCCTAGTAACAGCCCTTGAGGGTTGAATACATAGGGTCTCCATGAGTTGGTAAGGGGTAGGGTAAAAGTTCTCAGAGTCTCGGACCACATCCAAATCATCCTCTACGTTAGGGGCTAGCCCTTTCATGAGGACACCTTTGGAAGGATATATTCTGAGTGTGGCATCAATGAATTGTTGGGGTTGTCACATCCCCCCCAAAACATTTCTGTTCCACGTCCTAATCTAGGGTTATACTCCAAGCTTGGGCTTTAGATTCACACATAATATGCCCCAATCCAAAGTATGATGACAAAAATAAAAATAAAAATATAACAAATATAACAAAATATAAAAGAAAATATAAAACAAATAAACGAATGAGAATAATAAAAAACAAATAAACACCCAAGACAAACAAACCAAACCCTAAAGCCTAAGATTAGGAGGGGCTCTCTTTATGGAGGAGTCCCCAGCAGAGTCGCCAGCTGTCGCGGACGGCTAAAAATTATCGAGTCGCCATCATATTTTTTAAGGAAAATAAATGATAAACCTAAAATCCTAATCCTAAGGGTAGAGATTCCTAAAGTTCGAGAATCGGTTAAGTGAGGGGAAGGTGTTAGGCACCCCTCACTTCCATTGTACTCAATGGGATTCTCCTTAAGCTCTAGGGTATGTTTGTTTGTCGTCTATCTTTTTATTTATTTACAAAAGAAACCTAAGTTTTTTATTATTATACTCGCTAGGGTTTACAACCCTATGCCTACGTACCTTCAATTTTGAAGGATCAGAGTAACCGTAGTTCATCTCCCCTATTCCTACCCACTAATCCTATTCCTAACCCTAATCCCAAACCTAATCCACTATTTATACTCTTGGATAAAGAGTTCTATCCCTTAATCTATTGTTTACACTCCTAGATAAGGAGTTCCATCCTTTATCTATATTTATACTCCTAGATAAGGAGTTCTATCCCTTTATCTATATTTATACTCCAAGATAAGGAGTTCTATCCCTTAATCTATATTTATACTCCTAGATAAGGAGTTCTATCCCTTTATCTATATTTATACTCCTAGATAAGGAGTTCTATCCCTTAATCCCGGTCCATTTATTTATACTCTCGGAGGAAGAGTTTTATTCCAAAATCCTTGTCCATTGTTTATACTCTTGGATGGAGAGTTTTATCCCTTAAAATCCCTTATCCATTGTTTATACTCTCGGATGGAGAGTTCTATCACTAAAATCCCTTATCAATTGTTTATACTCTCGGATGGAGAGTTTTATCCCTAAAATCCTTATCCATTGTTTATACACTCGGGCGGAGAGTTTTATCCCTAAAAACCTTATCCCTTGGCCTTTATTTATACTCTTGGAGCCTAAGAGTTTTATCCCTATATCCCATCCCTTATTTAGGCGCTCGGACCAAGAGCATTATCCCTTGATTTTATATCCCAAAAGAACCCCTTTTTTTTATTTTTTTATTTTACCAACAAAAACAAAATTCCATAAATAAAATAAAAACCCAAAATGCCAATTAGTCCTAAAGAAAATAAATCCCAAATTATTCCAAAGTGATTTCTAGATTTTCAACAATCCCAAAAAACAATATTTTAGTCCCCAATTAATATCTAACCTAATTAAATAATTAAATTAAGTTATTAATTTAATTAATTAAAAACCCAAAAAACCCAATTTCTAAACCCCAATTAAAATCTAAATCCATATTAAGTAATTAAATCAAGTTATTAATTTAATTAATTAAAAACCCAAAAACCCTACTTCTAAACCCCAATTAAAATCTAAATCCCTATTAAGTAATTAAATCAAGTTATTAATTTAATTAATTAAAAATCCAAAAACCCTATTTGTAAACCCTAATTAAAATTTAACCTAATTAAATAATTAAATAAAGTTATTAATTTAATTATCTAAAATATACTAAATTAAGATTTAAATCCTGATTAAATAAATAAATTAAGTTATTAATTTAATTATCTAAAAAAACCCAGGGGTGCGTTTTCTGTTGAAGAAAAAGCAAATGGGCTTCTGGGGGGGTCAATGGTAAAGGGCGCAAGGCCCATCAGCTGAAAGGCCAAGGTTGAATCTGTGGAGTCCAGGAGAGAGTTAGCCTGTTGACTCTCTCTGGAGAGTTGGATCTATCTAACGTATCAGAAAGGATTTGAACCAAGAGCGTTAGATCTACAGATTTTCCAAATGAACGGTTCAGATGAGGGGTCAACCAAGGAGCAGGAGATGCACATGCTCATTAGATTAGTCAAAGTACTTTGATCACACGGTCACAAACAGGGACACGTGCCCTTAATCTGGTAGCCAAGAGGGAGAGTACAAGTTGGAGCTCTCTTCAGAACTCCCTCATTTCCAGTTTTCGTTCTCTCTCTAACCCACTCCCTCTCTCTCTAAGTCTCTTATGCTCTCCCCTCTCTCTACCCTTCTCCACTCCGGCCACCGCTTCCTCTCGCCCTGAACCACCCTCAACCGCCCTCAACCTCCCAGGTTTCCAGTTGATCTTCAACAGGAACCTGCAAACACACACAAACCCTTTGAATCTATGAACCCTAACCCTAGGGTTCCTCCCAAACCCAGCAACACACCTAAACCCTAAGAACCCTAAGGGTTCAATGATGAACCCTAACCCTTATGATGAACCCTAACCTATCAAACCCAGAAATCTTCCCAGTTCTTCAGGGTTCGTAAGAACCCTAGCCCAACAATGAGGAACCCTAACCCTTAACCAAGAACCGTATCCCTAATCTAAACCCAGAATCAAACCAAACCCCAAATTAAATGTCAAACCAATCAAACAGCAACAAATACAACATCAAGGAAAAAACTATGTGATTACCTCCCTGGTCGTGACCTTATTATGTTGTTTTCCTTTCCCCTTTCTAATTCCTCTATTCGTCTCTAATCTCTCTCCTTGGTTTTGTTCGCAGGTGGCCAAGGAATTCTAGCTCAGAGGGGTTAGGGTTCTAGTGATGAACCCTAACACTCTACTTGCAAGAGCTTTTTTAGTGAAGGGTCGGTGGATTCGCGGCTACAATCTCCCAGGGTCCTCTTCTTTTTTTTTCTTCTGAATTTCTTAGTTTATATAGATATTTGTCGCGGTGAAAATTGGATAACAAGCTATTGGTTAACTTGTATCGCATTTTTTAATGTCACCACCGGTCTTTGATTTTATCCAAGGGAAGGGAGAAAAACCGAATTCCCACAATGCAATGCAAATGCACTAAGATTCTAAGTTCGGGGGTTGGTTATACCTAGGGAAGGTGTTAGCATCCTAGATATCTGTAGTACTCTACAGGAACCTCTTGATTTATTATGTTATTTGTTATTTGTTTTGCTAAGGGTTTAAGGGTAGGTGTAATACCCCAAAATTTGCTCTCCCCCTTTGTCATCATAGCATGGCATTATCATTTATCATATCATATCCACCTCATTAACATTACATTGCATTTAACATAGAAAAATGAAGCATGGCATCCTTCTTACCATCAGGGCATGTGATCAGGTGGAAGGTGGACAATCAAGGAATCATTCAAAGCACAAAAAGGTCAATCAAGTTGGCTCTAGGCAAGCCAAGAGGTCTCTCATGTCTCATACTATCTCAATTGATCTTCCAAAACCTCAAGGAAGTGAGATTCAATGGGAGATTGAAGCACTACATCTTTCACTATGCAAGAGGTTCAAAAATTGAAGGAAAACCCTCAAAAGAGATAGCTCATTGATTCAAAATCATTCTCAAGTGGCATTTCTCATCATCCTTTAAGAGGATACACAACATACTCTGAGGAATTTGGATTTGGAAGATGTGCAATTTCCTCCTAACCAGAGAGGGTCAAAATTAGGGTTTCTAATAAAATCAGGATATCTCTGATTTTTTGGACAAAGCTTGTTGTCATGATATTCTACATGTTCTTAAGTGTATGTGTATGGAAAATTGCCTCTCAATTGGTTTTGGAAGTGTTTCAATTGGAAGAAAGATAAAAAATCAGGGAATTTGGGGCCAAGTCAAATAATCAGAGGAAAAAGTCAACTCTTGAATTTTTGAGGCCAAATTCATGAAATTCATGTTACATATGTCCAATGTACAAAATTTGGTCAAGAAACTCCAAAGGAATCATGAAAAAATCAAGATGTGGAAAGTTGCCATTTTTGGAAGAGGAAGGGTTACTAAAAATAGCAAGTTTTGGCCATTTTGCATCAGAATTTGAACCAAGGCCATTCAAATTTGGAGTACCAAATGAAAATTCCACTCTGCCTCAATGAAAGGCCTTGCTTTAAGCTTCAAATCCATGTGTGGAACATCTCCATTGGATAAAAAATGAGGGAGATATGATTGATCAAAGTTTGAGCAAAGTAGGTTCAAAACTAGGTCATGACCAAGATTTTCAGGGCACGCGCGCAGTCATTTTAACAAACATGTGGTGGGCCAAATGTCCACTCATTTTACTCATGGTTAAAGGCTTCAAATGAAAAATCTTGCAACATCAAAGTTGTTCCCCTATGTGAGATCTTCAAGATTGATGTTCATGATTTTTTCATTTGATCAAAGGACAAGGAGTTATGATAGCTCAAAGATTGGTCAACACAACTGAAAATCCATGCCATGCACACCTTGCCATGCCATGCCACAAATTGCTCGCCCATGCACCAGTCGTTTTTCCATCTGTTTATGATGATTTTTAGACATGTTTGAGGTACCTTTTCAACTCAAGTCCAACACCAAAATTGTCCTATGATGCTTCCTCAATCCATTGACACCAAGATGATTCATTTTCGTGCCTTGGTCATAAAGAAATCCATGTTCAAACATCACCATCTGCATTGAGGCATTGACTGTCATGTGTAGCAGTTTACACTTTGTCTTGGTTCAGTCACACCACAAACACTTCACCATCACCAGCTGTTTTCTTTTCCTCATTTGCCCAAACATTCTTGCACGTGCTTCCACTTTGTTACTTCTTACATGAGAAGGGAAACTTGCGAAACTTCCACCACAAGCTACTGCTGCATAACACCACCTCACCATTATCCTCACCATAAGTGACCATGAGCTCTTCCACACTAAAACAAAACCTCTCCAACTCGTGTCACTAACTGTCATGACTCATTCTGTTAACTCAAACTCAGTTAACTAACTCAGTTAACTGTAGTTCTAACCATCAACCACCAGGGTCAAATCATAACCACGCCTATATAAACAATTCTAACAGATTTGGAAAGGGAGATTCTGATTGTTTCACTCTCACTCCAAAAGCACTCTCAACTTTCTCTCTGAATTTTCTCTCTACCTGCACGAACTCCTCAAGTTCTTCTTCAACCTTCACAATCAAGCAAGAAGACATCACTGAAGCATGGAATAGCACAGTTATCTCCAATTTCAGATTCAGATTTCCTCTTATTCTCAAGATCAAATAGCATTTATTTTGCTCAAATTGAAGTTCTAGAAGTTCAAGAACAAGTTCTCATCTCTGGTTTTCTCAAAAATCCAAAGATCTTCAAGTTTCAGGTTCCAAAAGTTCTCAAACTTTGCTTGCACGATTTGATGTTATTTTAACTGGTTGATGTGTTATTTGAGCTTATTAGGAGCTATATGAAACCGGTTAGTTGATAGAGCTTCTTAGAAGCTTAGATCCAAAACCTAGGGCTAATTTCATTGCTTCGATTCTCTCTGTTTGTGTGTTGTTTGTGAAAAATAAGCCTAGATTCATGATCTATGTGACTTCCTGAACATTTTGATGTGTATTGCATAAATTTCTGGAATGTTTGATTGATTGCAGTGCCGGAGAGTGGCCGGAGAAGGTGACCGGAGGTCCCTCTCCGGCCGGTGAGGTTTCATTAGGGTTTATATGCCAGATTAAGTCGTGTCCGTTGATTTGTTTTGATCCAAGGGTGGTGGTGGTGCCAGCGAATAAATGGAGAGGGTGTGTGTCACGTGCTTCATTTTTTCCATCTGATGATTAGCATGCGCGTGTGTACATGGTTATTAGTGTGTACTAGCAATGTGAGATGCTTGATTTGATTACCTTGACTTTTACATTGACCTGACCTAATCTGATGGTTGTGAGTGAGTCAAAATGGTTGACTGATGGTACACGCTAGTTATGGTGTTTTGCGTGCTTACTAGACCTAAGCCAGATTGATATCCACACCCCATGTTTTCAAGGCCCAATGATTTTGAACTGTTAATTTGCTATGCATGCACCCCCTTCTTTAGTTCCATTTCATTTTATTTCTCATTTTTGCTACACGATTCATAATTAATTTTTAAAAATACCAAAACATATTGGAAAATTCTACAAAAATTCATGTGTATTCTTAAAACATTTAGGAAATTTTTCATGATTTTATTTTATGATTTTATGACCTTTTTACCCCTGTTCCATAATTTTCTTTGAATTTCCACTTAGATGCATTCTAAGCATGATACATGAATTTGTTTAATTTTGTTCTTGCTCATTACCAACTATTTTGACATGACTCTTTTTGCATTGATTCACTAATACATTGAAGCATGTTAGATGATTTTTGTTTGATTTTCTAGGTCACTTCATCATATGTCTTGATGCCTATATTTGCACCACTTTGCATGATGTTTCAATTTGACCTAATTGCTTTGTTTGAAGTCATTTTGCTCTGAATTTTTACATACTATCTTGATGTATGATGCATTTCTTACCTAGGCATTCCAATGATATGTTGGCATAATTTTCATGAATCCATTTGGTCTTTGTTTGATGCATCACATTGGATGTATAATCCATGGCATGTCATTACAACTTTAGTGCATGTTTACATGAATTCTTTTGTGCACATTTGTATGAGCATTTGCATATGTTATGAGCCATTCATATGATATTATAGGTCTTTGATACACATTATAGGTCATCTTTACATGTTCATTTCAATTTGAACTTTGTGCATCATTAACATGTATTGTTTGCCCTTTCTTTTTGAACTTTCATTTCAATTCTTCTTATATTACTTCTTGAATGTCTTGAAGTTACCTCATAAATACTTTTGAGATGTTTATAAACCATTTTCCATTTAGTTTCAATTCTGGTTGTTGATTTACATGTTCCATTTATGCATGTCCTCTTCATTTCTTTCCATCTTTCATCTACCCCTTCTTCTTGTAATATGTTTAAATGCTAATGGGTGATGATGGTTGCTTATTCACTTGCACTTGTATGATAATAACCATTGGTTTCCATATGATGCCCATTCTGGTTGTGGTTCTAGGATTTGTTTTCTCATTGAATTCTTGTGAGTTTTATGATGCATTACATGTTCTTTTACTTCTTATACTTCTTATACATGGTTACTAACCATGTAGGGGCTTCGGTAAGTTTCAATTGAGTGTGGATAAGGAATCCACATTCAACTTTTATCCTTTCTCTTTTACAATTCCATTTTGTGTTTTGCTAAGCACTTATGTGCTTTCTTTTAATAACTCATTACTTTCCCTTTTTGAATTACAATTCATCTTCTACTTTGGAAGTGAATTGTTTAATTCTTTCTTTCTTTAGACTTTAGGTTGAAACCTCACAAACCTTAGGATCACTCCCTTAACTAATCAATTAGGATTGAGTCTTAGTCCATATAGATTTTTACCTTTATCCTCCCTTGAGTCTCTTTTCTCATCTCAAAGAAAATTCAAAATATCTAATAAAGGTAGGCATTTATTGCATTTAGGCCTTTCATATGAAGAAAAGATTATAAGGGGTCTTCTCTTATAATCTTAAGATGTGTAGCATATGGCCCATCTTAGGTCAATGTGTTACATATTTGATCTTGTATGAGGGACTTAAATGCAATACTTGTTGAAGGTGCAAATAATAAAAAACACTTCTTCACTTCATAATCAACAAAACACTTAATAAACACAAGTATGCTAGTGTGTTTGAACCTTGATAATTGGAACTAAGTGTGAGGGTCTTCTTCACCCTTAGTGTGCTTTCTTACCCATTCCATCTTGGAATGTGAGAAGGTACACATTCCAATGACTAAGATCCAGATACACTGTCGTATGCAAACAAATCCAAAACACTTCCTTCTAAAAGACAAAAACAAACAATAACGTCTTTCCTTCGGGAATTCTTTTCTCATCTCATTCATTCTCAACGCACGAACGCGCTTCTACTCGTTCTCTTGCAAGATGGTAACGCACTCGGACCAGCGAGCCTGCAACACCTGAGCTAGGACGTAAGCCGTTCTCTAAAAAACACAGACAATCCATCCCTAGTGAGGGGAACTACGTCGCTCTGATTCTCATGTTCCCGATGAGATACGTAGGCAGTGGGGTAGGGCCCATGCGAGCACTTCTTTTATTTTCCCTACATTTGTTTCTCGTTCCTTTTCCAGTTCTCTTTTCGTTCCTTTTCCAGTATTCTTTTCCATCACCCTTTGATCGAGACAAGCAAGCGTGGATCCCATCGGGTACGATGGACGCGAGGGGGTGCTAATACCTTCCTCTCGCGTAACCGACTCCCGAACCCATTTCTCTTGGTCGCAAGACCATGCTCTTTCCTTCTCTTCAGGTTTACGCGGTGTTTCCTTTCCCTCTCTTGGGATAAATACACATTGCTGGCGACTCTGTTTTGGTGCCACTTTCGCGTTTGTACTAGGATGAAAATCCCGGGAGCGACAGCTGGCGACTCTGCTGGGGACGAATTCTGGTTTCCTTAGCGAGTCAATCCTAGCGCTTGTCTGCTTTTCTTTCATTGGGTGTTTAATGTTGTGCTATATGTTGTTGTTTATTTATTTTACTGTATTTACCGCATTTTAGCATTACATATCATATATTATATTGTGTTGCACTGTTTTGTCTGTTTGGCGGGATGGGTGTTCTGAGAGATAAGCTCACTACCAAGGCTTGAGTACATACATAGGTATTAGAGTGGATAGTCATGACGCTTGCGTGGTGGTGACCACGTATTGTTGTTCATGAGACCCACAACCAGACGAGGTTCTATCAGGAGCTTTCTGCTACTGCATGTTATGCAGGCCAGTGGTTATTCTCTTGAGGAACTGTCGACTCTGGTGACCATTCCCGAGGACTCAGTTGCGGCACTCCTCCCGAGTTGTGACAGTGGCAGACCACATTCCGTGGCAAACCCATTGCACATTCTCGATCCGAGGACCCAATGCTGGGAACTTGCTATAGGACATCCCTTTTTGAAAGAGAATCAGCGGAGGCACTCCTCGATTGGCGGTAGTACTGTACCCTGAGGGATGAATGTACTATTGCTTCTCGACCTCAGTGCCAGAAGCTGAGGACCTTTTTGTTTTGGAGAATCAGTTGAGGCCTCCTCGATTGATGATGATGCCAAACCAGAAATGGTGAACGTATCATCATTTCTCGACCTGAGAGCCCGGGATATTGAACATCCTAGTACCCACATGTGAGAAGGGCGGGTTGTTTACAGGTTTGCAGGTAACCATGACCTCCTACATACCCGGTTTTCTATCATCATTGCACAAAAAGGAAGTTTCATCCTATTGTATTCAGATGGTTCTTATCTATGGTTCTATATTAGTCTCAGAGCTACACTGACACCGTTCACAGTTCAGCACAGACACCTGATTACCTGATCACATTGCCCTTTGCATTACATTATCATATCCTAACATACATGTTTATTCATTTCCAGGTGCATATATTACCCTTGATTCCAGTCATCAGGTCCCTGCAAAGATGAACACTAAAGAGAGGAAGAATATCATCAGCTATAAGTTCCTTACGCCTACTTTGGGCCCTATTGTTGTGCTGAAGGGAATGGCGAGCCCGGCAGCACGAGAAGCTTTTGAAGAGAAATATGGGTGGATTTTATCTATGGTTCGTAATGTCAGTGATTATGAAGCCAGAGGTCTCCATACGTTGATGCAGTTCTATGATCCGCCTCTGAGATGTTTTGTATTTCTAGACTATGTGCTGGTTCCTACCCTGGAGGAGTATTCCAACATGTTGGGGATTGCTATCAAGGAGGAGCCCCCTTTCTTTGGATCAGTGGGGGATCTTGACTTTGGGAAGTTGGCTGGTGCTCTATATTTGAGCAAATCAGAGCTAAGTGACAAGGTCTCCAACAAAGGAAAGATTCGTGGTTACAAGCTGGAATATCTGATTAAGAAGGCCCAGGAAGCAGCTAAAGGCGAGAATTGGCTTGTTTTTAATGCTTTGCTAGCCCTTTGTATATACGGCATAGTGTTGTTTCCCAATGAGCCGGATTTTATTGATACGGACGCTATACGAATATTCATGATGAAGAACCCGGTGCCAACGCTACTGGGAGATCTTCACTACTCATTGTACAACCGAAATGAAAAGAAAAGAGGAGGGATAATTCGTTGTTGTGCACCCTTGTTCTATAAGTGGTTTGCGGGCCGTTTACCACAATCAGGGGCTTTTGTGGATTCCAAAGATTCTCTAGAGTGGAAACAGCGTTTAATGGGATTGGTGGCCAAGGACATCGTATGGGTAGATCATGGGCTGATTGGTAAGAATATTATACACAGCTGTGGTAAGTTCCCTAACGTTCCACTGATAGGAAGAATGGGTGGGATTAACTACAATCCTTCTTTGGCCATTCGACAATTTGGGTATGCCCTGACAGGTCCGCCTATTAAGAGAGATGTGGAGGAGTCCCTCTATTTTCATACATCAGAAGGATGGGAAGCAGCACAGAAAGCTTCTGAAAGCTGGGGTAGCATACTGAAAAAGGGGAAAGTTACTCTAGGAAAGCCTAACAACCGGGTTTATCCAGCATATGAAGAGTGGGTGACGAAAAGAGTTGAAGATTTTCTCTTGCCTTTTGGTAAGGCACCCCTTTTGTATCCGGAGAATGAGAAAGCAAGAAGCACTGCTACTGTGGAAGAAGTTGACAAGTTGCAAGCCTTGGTGAAAAAGCTCCAAGGAGAGAATTCCGAGTTGAGTAGCCGTCTTCAGAATGCTCTACATGCCAACAAAGAGCTGGAGCGGAAAGCCCAAGATGCTGAACAAATCCTAACTGCAAAAGAAAAAGACTTTGCTGGAAGAGCCCAACATTTCCGGAAGATTAGTAAAGGTGCTGATGATGCTACTCAAGCCCACAAGCAAACCAAACAGGCGTTAGCACAGACCAAAGAAAAGTTAACAAAGTTTCAGCACGCTTGGGACGAAGTTAGGATAGAGAATGCTGAATTACAGGAACAGTTGCAGATTAAGGACGAAGAGCTTGAAAAGGCGCATGAGCAGAGGAGAAAGTATCGGGAAAGCCTCGGTAAGAGTCAAGAACAGCTAGAAGAAGCTAGAGGTGAGCTGAGGAATACCAAGAAAGAGCTTGAAGAAGTCATGATAGAAAGGGAGATACTCAAGACGCAAGCCGGCATAAAGAGACACAAAGGAGTGTGTGATGACGAGGCTCTGATGCTGCACATGGGTTCTTTAACTGAAGCTCTTGAGAAAAGGGATGTCTTGATCAAAGAAATGATTGAAAAGCCGAATCACCAGCGTACCCGTATACTTTTTGAGGAGATCAAATACTCAAGTGATAAGCTGAAGGGTGTGGAATTGTCAGACTGATGTTCTTTTCCTTATATTTTGTTATTAATGGTTACCATCAGGCTTGTTGATGGATCCATTTTTCCTTGTATTGCATTTGCGGATGAGCCTTTCTTAAATGTACTTGAATACTTTGTTGAATGAGTATGAGCAGTTTTATTCAGAATTATTCCTTATCAGATAGCTGCACACAAGCACATGACCACGACACGTCTCTTTATATCACAATTTCTGGTCTTCAGATTTCTGTGGTTGGATTGGAATCAGGGTATAAAGCACCTCGGAAATGACAAACATGGCATTGCATATCATTTTGCATTTTTTGTTACTTGCTTTTCAGGTACTCGTTGCGGGGTCTCTAACCTTTATTTAGTTTCAGGCAGTATAGCGGAGAGTCATATTCACCGATATTCGACGCGAAGGAATCAAGTAAGAATCATGGATCAAGTGCAAAGTGATTTGGCGGAAATGAGGGTGCGTATGGACCAGTTCATGACCCTCATGACTGGCATGGCGCAAAATCAGGAGAGACTGAGGCTTCTGGTAGAGCGTCCCGACAACGGGCCCGAAGGTGATCATCATGACAATTCACAGGGACATGGCATTCCTCCTCCCGGTGGCAACCCTCCTCCTGGTGGTAACAATCGGGGTAATGGAAATGGTAGGCATGTTGGTGTTACTCTTGAAGATACCCTGGAGGACCAATTTACTCTGCTGGATGCTGATGTGGGTAATCAAGGTGATCGAAGGTATGATGAGTTAGCAGAAAAGATCAGGGCCATGGAATGCAAGAACTCTATGGGTATTGATGTTACTAGCTTGGGGCTGGTCCCAGGAGTCAGAATTCCCCCTAAATTCAAACCTCCCACTTTTGATAAGTATCACGGCAATGCGTGTCCCCAAACGCATCTTCAAGCTTACTTTGGGAAGATTTCAGCCCATACGGATGACGAGAAGCTATGGATGCACTATTTTCAGGACAGTCTGGCGGGGGCGTCTTTGACCTGGTACATGAAGTTGAGTAGAGCTGCTGTGAAGAATTGGAAAGATCTGGCAGAAGCGTTCCTGAAGCAATACCAATATAATATTGACATGGCGCCCAACCGCACCCAATTGCAGGGATTGTCACAAAATGCCAAGGAGAGTTTCAAAGAATATGCACAGAGGTGGAGGGAAATGGCTGCCCAGGTTCAACCTCCCTTGTCAGACAGAGAAATGGCAGATATGTTCATGGGCACCTTGCAAGGGGCCTATCTGGATAGATTAGCTGCTTGTCCGTCAACTGGATTTGCTGATATTGTGATTGCGGGAGAAAGAATAGAAAGTCTGTTAAAGCTTGGAAAGATCCAGGATGTGAGTGGGGCTGGCTCTTCGGGGACGAAGAAACCGTTCGCTAGTAACCAGAAAAGAAGAGAAGGTGATACGAATGCTGTGTTTAGAGGACGAGGCAGAGGGCGTTCTCGAGCTTATTATCAGGTAGATGCTGTGACAATCCCCACACCGTCTGTTCAGAAACAACAACCCCAACAACAAGTTCAACAGCAACAACCTTTTTTCCAGCAAAGGTCTAGACAGAGGGATCGTAAGATGGATCCTCTCCCTATGACTTATGCCGCGCTGTTGCCCCGGCTACTCGAGTTAAAGTTGGTAGAACTCCGTACTATGAAAGCTCCGGTTGCTGGAAACCTGCCACCTAACTTCGATGCTAATGCTCGTTGTGAGTTCCACTCAGGTGCTCAGGGGCACTCCATTGAAAAATGCTGGGCTTTCCATCATAAAGTACAAGATTTGATTGATGCTAAAGCCATCAATTTCTCTCCCGCTCCTAATATTACTCAGCATCCCATGCCTGATCATAGTGCAGCAAATGTGTACGCTATTGAAGATGGGAGGAGATTGAATTTGGTGTTAGACGTTCATCAAGTGAAAACTTCTTTGTTGGTTGTAAAAGATCGTTTATTGAAGGGACAGGTGTTCCCGGGCTGTAATCAAGATTGCTCTGAGTGTATGAATCAGGAGAACGGCTGTGATAAGTTGAAGATGGGTTTACAGAATCTGATCGATGAAGGATGTCTACAGTTCGACAGAGTCGTGAAAGACACTGATGAGATATCAACCGTGACCATCTATTACACTCCCGCTGAGATTCAAATGCCGGTCAATGCAGTTCCCGTGGCGAGTGTTGCGCCAGAAGGGCCCAGTCCTGTCACTATCACGGTGCCAGGACCAATTCCGTTCACATCTACGAAAGCTATCCCATGGCACTATGGGGCAGATGTATATTACGAAGGTAAAAAGCAGGAAGTTGAGCCGTCAGTCAGCCCAAATATTGATAATGTAGGGGGTGTAGGGGGCTTTACAAGGAGTGGAAGGTTGTTCGCTCCCCAAACCTTGAGAAGTGATAAGGAGGTAGAAGCTGCAGCAAAGGCTAAGGGTAAACAGGTGGTTGAAAGTGCGCCTACACCTGAAGCAGAGACAAAGATTATTTTTGATAAGGAAATGGAAGAATTTATGAAGATAATCAAGAAAAGCGATTATAAGATTGTGGACCAACTGAATCAGACCCCTTCAAAGATTTCAATCTTGTCACTATTGATGTGCTCTGATGCGCACCGGCAGGCGTTGTTGAAAGTGTTGAAGAGTGCGTATGTGCCACAAGAAATTACTGTTAATCAGCTCGAGGGCGTAATCTCCAATGTTAATGTCAGCCATGGCTTGGGCTTTACAAGTAGAGATTTGACTGTTGAAGGAAGAAACCATAATAAGGCTTTGCATATCACGATGGAGTGTAAGGGCGCAGTGTTATCTCATGTACTGGTAGACACTGGTTCATCACTTAATGTCTTGCCCAAGAAGGCATTGATGAAGCTGGAAGTTGATGGTTTGATCTTAAGGCCTAGTGAATTGGTGGTCAGAGCATTCGATGGGACCAGACGATCTGTGTTTGGTGAGGTGGAATTGCCCGTACAAATTGGACCACAGGTATTCAAATCCACGTTCCATGTAATGGACATACAACCTGCATATAGCTGCCTATTGGGACGCCCTTGGATTCACGGAGCCGGGGCTGTTACTTCTACTCTACATCAAAAGCTGAAGTATGAGTTTGAAGGGCAGGTTGTGACAGTGTGTGGGGAGGAAGACATCTTTGTGAGTCACTTGTCCACATTCAAGTACATTGAAATGGATGGGGAAATTCATGAGATGCTGTGCCAATCATTTGAAGCAGTCAATATTGACGATGCACCTGAGTCTTCTTCTGTACCAGTTGAGGCTGGTACCTCCATTTCATCTTACAAACAAGCTGTCGAAGTCGTCAGGGCAGGCAACGCCCAAGGTTGGGGCAGGTTGATAGAGACCCCAATGAAGGAAGACAAATTTGGTATTGGTTATCATCCCTCTACAACTTCAGATGCGGGGAGCAGGGGACCCATTACTTTCAATAGTGGGGGAATTATCTACATGGACCAGTCTTGTGCAGCCACGGAGGATAGTGTTGACAGTGATTGTGACCTGGACAACTGGGTACGCCCTCATGTTCCGGGACAACAAGTGCAAAACTGGTTCGTTGAAGAAGTCATCCGGGTTACTCTTCAGACAGAGTAATTTTTCTTTGTTTTTTCTAACCATAATGCATGACAAAATCTTGCGCTCTGCCCAAGGCGTATAGATTCATTTGTAGGGCCACCATGGTTGCATTTGCAATGTTTAATCATTAATAAAGGACGTTTTGCAATCAAATTTTGTTCTCTGTCTTTCAGTTTTTATTTTTGCACAAAAAATATAAAATGGCAATGTTTCATTTTCTTTTGTTTTGCTTAAAAATAAATTCTAAAATAAGGCATGAACCCGTTCATGCAGACTTGATCCTCCGGATACCACTGATAACGATTTTGATATGGCCATGTATGACTTTGACAATCCGATTTATCAAGCCGAAGAAGGGGATGGGAAAGATTGTGAACTTTCTGAAGAACTGGCCAGATTGTTGAAACAAGAGGAAAGGGTCATCCAGCCTCATCAGGAGACTGTAGAAATCATCAATATTGGTACCAAGGACGCCAAGAAAGAGATCAGGATTGGTGCCAGCTTGCAAGCAGATGTGAAGCAAACTTTGACGGAAATGTTGCGCGAGTATGTTGACATCTTCGCCTGGTCGTATCAAGACATGCCGGGGTTGGATACGGATATTGTCGTGCACAGGCTACCATTGAGAGAAGAATGTCCGCCAGTCAAGCAGAAACTTCGTCGGACTCACCCCGACAT
The DNA here is from genome assembly GCA_022829125.1 of Lathyrus tuberosus. Lineage (NCBI taxonomy): Eukaryota > Viridiplantae > Streptophyta > Magnoliopsida > Fabales > Fabaceae > Lathyrus > Lathyrus tuberosus. Next base: position 12,811,015 of record JALAZF010000055.1, on the reverse strand, counting down.
GGCCTTAAAGATTAAGGAGGAAGTCCAGAAGCAGTGGGACGCTGGTTTTCTTGCTGTGACAAAGTATCCTCCATGGGTAGCCAACATCGTGCCAGTACCGAAGAAAGATGGAAAAGTGAGAATGTGTGTGGATTATCGAGATCTTAATAAAGCTAGCCCGAAAGATGATTTTCCACTACCTCATATTGATGTGCTGGTCGATAATACAGCTCAGTTTTCAGTGTTCTCATTTATGGACGGTTTCTCCGGGTACAACCAGATCAAGATGGCACCTGAAGACATGGAGAAGACCACGTTCATTACTCCGTGGGGTACATATTGTTATAAAGTAATGCCTTTTGGGTTGAAAAACGCAGGGGCAACGTACCAGCGGGCGATGGTGACATTGTTTCATGACTTGATTCATAAGGAGATCGAATGTTATGTAGATGATATGATTGCCAAGTCGAGAACAGAAGAGGAACATCTGGTTAACCTGAAAAAGCTGTTTGAAAGGTTGAGAAAGTTCCGTCTGAGATTAAATCCAAACAAGTGCACGTTTGGGGTGCGTTCTGGAAAGTTACTGGGTTTCATTGTGAGCGAAGGAGGAATCGAGGTTGATCCTGCCAAGGTGAAAGCAATACAAGAAATGCCTGAACCGAGAACAGAAAAAGAGGTTCGTGGTTTCTTGGGTAGATTGAACTACATTGCAAGGTTCATATCTCACCTAACAGCCACGTGTGAGCCAATATTTAAATTGTTAAGGAAAGATCAAACGGTCAGGTGGAATGACGATTGCCAATTGGCATTCGATAAGATAAAAGAATACTTGCAGGAACCTCCGATTCTAATACCTCCAGTTGAAGGGAGACCGCTGATAATGTATCTGACAGTGCTTGAAGGTGCCATGGGTTGTGTTCTCGGTCAACATGACGAAACAGGTAGGAAGGAGCATGCTATTTACTACCTGAGCAAAAAGTTCAATGATTGTGAGTCCCGATACTCAATGCTTGAAAAGACATGCTGTGCGCTTGCATGGGCCGCTAAGCGATTGAGGCAATATATGGTTAGGCACACGACCTTGTTGATTTCAAAAATGGATCCTATCAAGTATATTTTCGAGAAACCAGCATTGACAGGCAGAGTTGCACGGTGGCAAATGGTCTTGACAGAGTATGACATTCAGTACACTTCACAAAAGGCCATCAAAGGAAGTATCTTGTCCGATTATCTTGCGCAACAGCCAATGGATGATTACCAACCCATGAAGTTTGACTTCCCTGATGAGGACATCATGTTTCTCAAAGCTAAAGACTGTGAGGAACCACTCCCGGAGGAGGGGCCAGACCCTGAATCCAAATGGAGTCTGATGTTTGATGGGGCTGTCAATATGAATGGGTGCGGAGTTGGAGCAGTTCTTATCACGCCGGAAGGTGTTCATATGCCTTTCACTGCACGAATAACTTTCGGGTGCACCAACAATGAAGCAGAGTACGAAGCTTGTATAATGGGGATCGAGGAGGCGATTAATCTACGGATTAAAACCCTTGATATATTCGGTGATTCAGCTTTGGTAATCAATCAAGTGAAGGGGAGTTGGTACACGCACCAAGCAAATCTAGTGCCGTATAGAGATTATACAAGGAGATTGCTGACGTTTTTCACAACAGTGAAACTGTACCACATTCCTCGAGATGAGAATAGGTTCGCTGATGCCTTGGCCACTTTGTCTTCCATGATCAAAGTGCAAGGATGGAACCATGTACCTAAGATTGAGGTATCCCGCCTTGACAGACCAACATTTGTGTTTGCGGTCGATGCAACGTCTGATGACAAGCCATGGTTTCATGACATTAAGTGTTTCTTGAAAAGTCAAGAGTACCCGTCCGGGGCATCGTCCAAAGACAGGAAGACGTTGAGAAGGTTAGCTGGTAGTTTCTTCCTGAACAAAGATGGCGTACTGTATAAAAGAAATTTTGACACGGTCCTGCTTAGATGTGTGGATAGACATGAAGCAGACTTGTTGATGATTGAAGTGCACGAAGGCTCTTTCGGTACTCATGCCGGAGGGCAGGCAATGGCTAAAAAGTTGTTAAGGTCGGGATATTATTGGTTGACTATGGAGTCAGATTGTTGCAAATATGCCCGCAAATGCCATAAATGCCAGATCTATGCAGACAAGGTGCATGTGCCTCCAAATCCGTTGAGTATCATGTCGTCGCCTTGGCCGTTTGCCATGTGGGGCATTGATATGATCGGAAAGATTGAGCCTACAGCTTCCAATGGTCATCGTTTCATCTTGGTGGCAATTGATTACTTCACCAAATGGGTTGAAGCCGCATCCTATGCCAATGTTACAAAGCAAGTGGTCGCTCGTTTCTTAAAACGGGATATCATTTGCCGATATGGAGTTCCCGAAAGAATCATTACTGATAATGGTTCTAATTTGAATAATAAGATGATGGCTGAGTTATGCCGGGACTTCAAAATCGAACATCACAATTCTTCTCCGTACCGCCCCAAGATGAATGGCGCGGTCGAAGCGGCCAACAAAAATATCAAGAAGATTGTGCAGAAGATGGTTGTCACGTACAAAGATTGGCATGAGATGTTACCATTTGCTTTGCATGGGTATCGAACGTCGGTACGCACGTCCACTGGGGCAACCCCATTCTCACTTGTATATGGTATGGAGGCAGTGCTACCGGTTGAAGTAGAGATTCCGTCCCTCAGAGTTATGATGGATGTTAAGCTAGATGAAGCCGAATGGGTACGAGCCAGATTTGATCAGCTGAGCCTTATTGAGGAAAAGCGATTGGCGGCTGTATGTCATGGGCAACTATATCAGCGCAGAATGAAGCAGGCATTTGACCAGAAGGTGCGTCCTCGGGTTTATAAAGTCGGAGATGTAGTACTCAAAAGGATCCTTCCTCCCAATACAGATCACAGGGGCAAATGGACTCCTAACTATGAAGGTCCATTCGTGGTTAAAAAGGTCTTTTCGGGCGGAGCTTTATTGCTTACAACCATGGATGGCGAAGACTTTTCATCCCCTGTCAACTCGGACGTAGTCAAAAAATACTTCGCATGAATAGACCCGCTGGATAATAAAAATAAAAAAATCCAGGCAAAAAAGGGCATCCCGGCGAACCAAAAACAGAATAAGGTTCGGGCAAAAATTAGGGATATAATTGAAAAAAAAATTGTACACCCGGTAAGTTGAAAACCCGAAAGGGCAACTTAGGCAAAAAAGGGTATCCTGGTGGATCGAAAACCTGAAAGGGCGGTCCACACAAAAGAGGGATTTAAGCGAATGACTACAGTCTGAGTTATCTGTACCCATTACCGTTTGAACAACTGACGTTCTGAAGAATAGGAATCGGTCTGATCATTCCTCAGAAGGCAAGGTCGGGGAGTTTTGAAGACATACTGGTCATAACAGAATGGAAACTCAGTGGAATTCCGTTTTCACATTGCTATTAGGATAGTTTCTTTTCTCAATTTTCAGCGATCACCTCTTTCCAGGGATTGCTTCCAGATGTAATTGCCTATTCTGGGCTCTCAGTCAATAAATTGAATTTCAATAAAAAGCTTTCTATTTTTGTTTTATTGCTTTGTTTGCAAAAACGTCCTAATTGTTGATAAAACATTGCATTTGAAAACATGGCAGCCTTGCAATAACATGCGCAGAAAAAATATTTGAAATTACTTCGAATGTTGAATACTCCCGGATGGTGGATTCTAGCCACGCAATATTCGGGGCATGTGGGCATATTCTTTTGTTGCAGGTAGCAGGTGCAGATGATTTTAAGCACAAGACCAGCAATAAATCACCCCACGCAAAAGACTGGGGCAATTATGGGTAAGGAGATCGGCGTTCATCGTTCGGTCGACGATTGTTCATAACGGGTCGATATCAGTGAATTAAGTTCAACTGGGTACCGTTGCATCTTATTAAGTCGATTCTCTCATACAGTATTTCCAACAGCTACAAGCTTTTCTATGTCGATAACGGTCACAGGTTCCCCAAAAGAGTGGTCTCGTCGACACCGAAACTGATGGTCATTATCCCCAGCGAAGTCACAAGAGTTTGAAGAGGCTAGATCTTCTGTAAAATCCTCTTATGACATCCTCTGCGGGGACGAATTGTTGTGTTGTCCAAGCATGGGGCATGATTGTTTCCCCAGCATGAAGTGTTGGTCACCCCCAGTAGAGTTTGAGGACAGTTGGTCTTCTGTAAAATCCTCTCGAAAGGCATTCCCCAACATGAGACGTTTTAAAGCAGTTTCCGCCAGCAGAGTTTGTTATAAACTCGTCATCCCTAACGGAATTGTCTAAAGGGAAGCTCGCCTAACATGGTGCATTGTGGTACTTATCCTAAGCTCGACAGTCATATTCTTCAGCAGACTACTGTGGATTTGCTTTGGGTTTCCCCAACAGATCTCTAAGGACTCTTTCTAGCAAGTTGCAGTGGAATGTTCTAACCAGGATTTGCATATCCCTGGCAGAGTAGCCCTGATACCCAGCAAGATCGTATCTCTGGTCATGGTATCCCCACAGAGGTCAGCATCGAATCTTGTCAGCAACTTCCAGCTGAGTTGTTGTTCTCTCCGCAGAGGTTTATCAGATCGACAGAATCTATTCCTCAACAAGGATGGTACAGCCTTTCCCCAGCCGGGTCAGAAGGTTGATAATCCCTATAAAGGATCTTGGGTTGAATAAATCCCCAAGCAGAGTTTTAATGGCTCATTTCCCCAGCAGGACGTCATTTAAAAATTCTCATCCCCAGCGGAATCGCTGTGACCAGAATTCATTCCCCCAAACAGATGGAATAATTCCTGGCAGAGTCGTCATTCCCTCATATCTTAAAGTCCAATTTATTTTTGGCAAGCTTGGCAATTCGAAGCAGACGGATTGTTCATCCATTCGCCAGCAGAGATATTATCCTTTTAGGAGTCTCCGAGATTAAATCATTGATTGTGGTTCCTCAGCAGAGTCGGCAGAGATGTCTGGCGCAGAGGCAGAGAGTAATTCGATTTTAAAATTCTAAAAGTCCAACAGTGGATTGGCAAAAGTCCGTCTTCGGGTGGCAAAAGTCCAACAGTGGATTGGCAAAAGTCCATCTTCGGGTGGCAAAGCAGCTAAAAGTCCAACAGTGGATTGGCAAAAGTCCGTCTTCGGGTGGCAAAAGTCCAACAGTGGATTGGCAAAAGTCCATCTTCGGGTGGCAAAGCAGCTAAAAGTCCAACAGTGGATTGGCAAAAGTCCGTCTTCGGGTGGCAAAAGTCCAACAGTGGATTGGCAAAAGTCCGTCTTCGGGTGGCAAAAGTCCAACAGTGGATTGGCGAAAGGTCCATCTAAGGGTGGCATATTCTAAAAGTCCAACAGTGGATTGGCAAAAGTCCGTCTTCGGGTGGCAAAAGTCCAACAGTGGATTGGCAAAAGTCCATCTTCGGGTGGCACGAAGCTGCAAAGTCCACCAGTAGTGTGGCAGGCCAGTAGTCGTCTGGAATTGCATAAAAGACATTATCAAAGTCCACCAGTAGTGTGGCAGGCCAGTAGTCGTCTGGAATTGCATAAAAGACATTATTAAAGTCCACCAGTAGTGTGGCAGGCCAGTAGTCGTCTGGAATTGCATAAAAGACATTATTAAAGTCCACCAGTAGTGTGGCAAGCCAGTAGTCGTCTGGCGTCGTTCAAAAAGACATTTCCAAAGTCCACCAGTAGTGTGGCAGGCCAGTAGTCGTCTGGAATTGCATAAAAGACAGTATTAAAGTCCACCATCAGCGTGGCAAGCCAGTAGTCGTCTGGCATCGTTCAAAAGACAGATCTCTCCGACGTTTCATCGAAGATTCAATCCAGCAGTCTCGTTGGGTTTATATCCCTTTTCTTCTTCATCACCCAGAGCAAATTTTTGGTTATTTTTGGTATTCAATCACTATATACCTTGAAAGTCCGAAAGCATTTGCTTTCAGGCATTCAGGTCTACAGTGCTTGAATAGGGGCAGCTGTAATACCCCAAAATTTGCTCTCCCCTTTTGTCATCATAGCATGGCATTATCATTTATCATATCATATCCACCTCATTAACATTACATTGCATTTAACATAGAAAAATGAAGCATGGCATCCTTCTTACCATCAGGGCATGTGATCAGGTGGAAGGTGGATAATCAAGGAATCATTCAAAGCACAAAAAGGTCAATCAAGTTGGCTCTAGGCAAGCCAAGAGGTCTCTCATGTCTCATACTATCTCAATTGATCTTCCAAAACCTCAAGGAAGTGAGATTCAATGGGAGATTGAAGCACTACATCTTTCACTATGCAAGAGGTTCAAAAATTGAAGGAAAACCCTCAAAAGAGATAGCTCATTGATTCAAAATCATTCTCAAGTGGCATTTCTCATCATCCTTTAAGAGGATACACAACATACTCTGAGGAATTTGGATTTGGAAGATGTGCAATTTCCTCCTAACCAGAGAGGGTCAAAATTAGGGTTTCTAATAAAATCAGGATATCTCTGATTTTTTGGACAAAGCTTGTTGTCATGATATTCTACATGTTCTTAAGTGTATGTGTATGGAAAATTGCCTCTCAATTGGTTTTGGAAGTGTTTCAATTGGAAGAAAGATAAAAAATCAGGGAATTTGGGGCCAAGTCAAATAATCAGAGGAAAAAGTCAACTCTTGACTTTTTGAGGCCAAATTCATGAAATTCATGTTACATATGTCCAATGTACAAAATTTGGTCAAGAAACTCCAAAGGAATCATGAAAAAATCAAGATGTGGAAAGTTGCCATTTTTGGAAGAGGAAGGGTTACTAAAAATAGCAAGTTTTGGCCATTTTGCATCAGAATTTGAACCAAGGCCATTCAAATTTGGAGTACCAAATGAAAATTCCACTCTGCCTCAATGAAAGGCCTTGCTTTAAGCTTCAAATCCATGTGTGGAACATCTCCATTGGATAAAAAATGAGGGAGATATGATTGATCAAAGTTTGAGCAAAGTAGGTTCAAAACTAGGTCATGACCAAGATTTTCAGGGCACGCGCGCAGTCATTTTAACAAACATGTGGTGGGCCAAATGTCCACTCATTTTACTCATGGTTAAAGGCTTCAAATGAAAAATCTTGCAACATCAAAGTTGTTCCCCTATGTGAGATCTTCAAGATTGATGTTCATGATTTTTTCATTTGATCAAAGGACAAGGAGTTATGATAGCTCAAAGATTGGTCAACACAACTGAAAATCCATGCCATGCACACCTTGCCATGCCATGCCACAAATTGCTCGCCCATGCACCAGTCGTTTTTCCATCTGTTTATGATGATTTTTAGACATGTTTGAGGTACCTTTTCAACTCAAGTCCAACACCAAAATTGTCCTATGATGCTTCCTCAATCCATTGACACCAAGATGATTCATTTTCGTGCCTTGGTCATAAAGAAATCCATGTTCAAACATCACCATCTGCATTGAGGCATTGACTGTCATGTGTAGCAGTTTACACTTTGTCTTGGTTCAGTCACACCACAAACACTTCACCATCACCAGCTGTTTTCTTTTCCTCATTTGCCCAAACATTCTTGCACGTGCTTCCACTTTGTTACTTCTTACATGAGAAGGGAAACTTGCGAAACTTCCACCACAAGCTATTGCTGCATAACACCACCTCACCATTATCCTCACCATAAGTGACCATGAGCTCTTCCACACTAAAACAAAACCTCTCCAACTCGTGTCACTAACTGTCATGACTCATTCTGTTAACTCAAACTCAGTTAACTAACTCAGTTAACTGTAGTTCTAACCATCAACCACCAGGGTCAAATCATAACCACGCCTATATAAACAATTCTAACAGATTTGGAAAGGGAGATTCTGATTGTTTCACTCTCACTCCAAAAGCACTCTCAACTTTCTCTCTGAATTTTCTCTCTACCTGCACGAACTCCTCAAGTTCTTCTTCAACCTTCACAATCAAGCAAGAAGACATCACTGAAGCATGGAATAGCACAGTTATCTCCAATTTCAGATTCAGATTTCCTCTTATTCTCAAGATCAAATAGCATTTATTTTGCTCAAATTGAAGTTCTAGAAGTTCAAGAACAAGTTCTCATCTCTGGTTTTCTCAAAAATCCAAAGATCTTCAAGTTTCAGGTTCCAAAAGTTCTCAAACTTTGCTTGCACGATTTGATGTTATTTTAACTGGTTGATGTGTTATTTGAGCTTATTAGGAGCTATATGAAACCGGTTAGTTGATAGAGCTTCTTAGAAGCTTAGATCCAAAACCTAGGGCTAATTTCATTGCTTCGATTCTCTCTGTTTGTGTGTTGTTTGTGAAAAATAAGCCTAGATTCATGATCTATGTGACTTCCTGAACATTTTGATGTGTATTGCATAAATTTCTGGAATGTTTGATTGATTGCAGTGCCGGAGAGTGGCCGGAGAAGGTGACCGGAGGTCCCTCTCCGGCCGGTGAGGTTTCATTAGGGTTTATATGCCAGATTAAGTCGTGTCCGTTGATTTGTTTTGATCCAAGGGTGGTGGTGGTGCCAGCGAATAAATGGAGAGGGTGTGTGTCACGTGCTTCATTTTTTCCATCTGATGATTAGCATGCGCGTGTGTACATGGTTATTAGTGTGTACTAGCAATGTGAGATGCTTGATTTGATTACCTTGACTTTTACATTGACCTGACCTAATCTGATGGTTGTGAGTGAGTCAAAATGGTTGACTGATGGTACACGCTAGTTATGGTGTTTTGCGTGCTTACTGGACCTAAGCCAGATTGATATCCACACCCCATGTTTTCAAGGCCCAATGATTTTGAACTGTTAATTTGCTATGCATGCACCCCCTTCTTTAGTTCCATTTCATTTTATTTCTCATTTTTGCTACACGATTCATAATTAATTTTTAAAAATACCAAAACATATTGGAAAATTCTACAAAAATTCATGTGTATTCTTAAAACATTTAGGAAATTTTTCATGATTTTATTTTCTGATTTTATGACCTTTTTGCCCCTGTTCCATAATTTTCTTTGAATTTCCACTTAGATGCATTCTAAGCATGATACATGAATTTGTTTAATTTTGTTCTTGCTCATTACCAACTATTTTGACATGACTCTTTTTGCATTGATTCACTAATACATTGAAGCATGTTAGATGATTTTTGTTTGATTTTCTAGGTCACTTCATCATATGTCTTAATGCCTATATTTGCACCACTTTGCATGATGTTTCAATTTGACCTAATTGCTTTGTTTGAAGTCATTTTGCTCTGAATTTTTACATACTATCTTGATGTATGATGCATTTCTGACCTAGGCATTCCAATTATATGTTGGCATAATTTTCATGAATCCATTTGGTCTTTGTTTGATGCATCACATTGGATGTATAATCCATGGCATGTCATTACAACTTTAGTGCATGTTTACATGAATTCTTTTGTGCACATTTGTATGAGCATTTGCATATGTTATGAGCCATTCATATGATATTATAGGTCTTTGATACACATTATAGGTCATCTTTACATGTTCATTTCAATTTGAACTTTGTGCATCATTAACATGTATTGTTTGCCCTTTCTTTTTGAACTTTCATTTCAATTCTTCTTATATTACTTCTTGAATGTCTTGAAGTTACCTCATAAATACTTTTGAGATGTTTATAAACCATTTTCCATTTAGTTTCAATTCTGGTTGTTGATTTACATGTTCCATTTATGCATGTCCTCTTCATTTCTTTCCATCTTTCATCTACCCCTTCTTCTTGTAATATGTTTAAATGCTAATGGGTGATGATGGTTGCTTATTCACTTGCACTTGTATGATAATAACCATTGGTTTCCATATGATGCCCATTCTGGTTGTGGTTCTAGGATTTGTTTTCTCATTGAATTCTTGTGAGTTTTATGATGCATTACATGTTCTTTTACTTCTTATACTTCTTATACATGGTTACTAACCATGTAGGGGCTTCGGTAAGTTTCAATTGAGTGTGGATAAGGAATCCACATTCAACTTTTATCCTTTCTCTTTTACAATTCCATTTTGTGTTTTGCTAAGCACTTATGTGCTTTCTTTTAATAACTCATTACTTTCCCTTTTTGAATTACAATTCATCTTCTACTTTGGAAGTGAATTGTTTAATTCTTTCTTTCTTTAGACTTTAGGTTGAAACCTCACAAACCTTAGGATCACTCCCTTAACTAATCAATTAGGATTGAGTCTTAGTCCATATATATTTTTACCTTTATCCTCCCTTGAGTCTCTTTTCTCATCTCAAAGAAAATTCAAAATATCTAATAAAGGTAGGCATTTATTGCATTTAGGCCTTTCATATGAAGAAAAGATTATAAGGGGTCTTCTCTTATAATCTTAAGATGTGTAGCATATGGCCCATCTTAGGTCAATGTGTTACATATTTGATCTTGTATGAGGGACTTAAATGCAATACTTGTTGAAGGTGCAAATAATAAAAAACACTTCTTCACTTCATAATCAACAAAACACTTAATAAACACAAGTATGCTAGTGTGTTTGAACCTTGATAATTGGAACTAAGTGTGAGGGTCTTCTTCACCCTTAGTGTGCTTTCTTACCCATTCCATCTTGGAATGTGAGAAGGTACACATTCCAATGACTAAGATCCAGATACACTGTCGTATGCAAACAAATCCAAAATACTTCCTTCTAAAAGACAAAAACAAACAATAACGTCTTTCCTTCGGGAATTCTTTTCTCATCTCATTCATTCTCAACGCACGAACGCGCTTCTACTCGTTCTCTTGCAAGATGGTAACGCACTCGGACCAGCGAGCCTGCAACACCTGAGCTAGGACGTAAGCCGTTCTCTAAAAAACACAGACAATCCATCCCTAGTGAGGGGAACTACGTCGCTCTGATTCTCATGTTCCCGATGAGATACGTAGGCAGTGGGGTAGGGCCCATGCGAGCACTTCTTTTATTTTCCCTACATTTGTTTCTCGTTCCTTTTCCAGTTCTCTTTTCGTTCCTTTTCCAGTATTCTTTTCCATCACCCTTTGATCGAGACAAGCAAGCGTGGATCCCATCGGGTACGATGGACGCGAGGGGGTGCTAATACCTTCCTCTCGCGTAACCGACTCCCGAACCCATTTCTCTTGGTCGCAAGACCATGCTCTTTCCTTCTCTTCAGGTTTACGCGGTGTTTCCTTTCCCTCTCTTGGGATAAATACACATTGCTGGCGACTCTGTTTTGGTGCCACTTTCGCGTTTGTACTAGGATGAAAATCCCGGGAGCGACAGTAGGTGATTTATTATTTTTTTTTATTCCTAAGTGTGCTCGACAAGATATCGCATCTTGTGCCTACATATCCTGTCGGGAGGGAATCAGGGCACTTGTAGTTCCTTATTATTAAAGGTACTAAATGTTTAAAGGTTTAGGAGAGAAGATGAGTCATCATCTTAAGAAAACCGCCACAGTTCTTTGAAAATGTTTGTATTTGTGGGGTATGGGATTGTATGTCCCTTTCTTTGAGATGATTAACATCTAATTCTCTTGTGTGGAGAATTAGGTAGGCTAAAGTTTGATTGTAAAAATCAAAATTGAGGGGGACTAACTTAGGAAGTCTATCCTAGAGTTGTCTAATTGACTTAACTTAAGGGTGTCGATTATGAAATGCTAATGATATGCACTATGCACAATAATATGATTATCATGCATGGGATTTTCCCTTGGATATTTATGCGGTTGATTATATTATTTAGGCGAGTGTGCTAGCAAAGTGATGCTAGACTTGTGTCTTGTGACCAAAAGGTTGAATGCGATGCCCTAAGGCGATCGACTTACATGGGTAGAAAATTGGCTCGACGTTGGATCGAGGATTTTTATTGTTTTTGAAAAGGTTTGAACAGTATATCAAATAAGCATACATCGAGCAAAGAAATAAGATCAGATAATTAAACATACAAGCGATGCACACTCGAGTGTGAGGGGGATTCTAACGATGAATGGTTTATTTGGAAAAGAGTTTGATTTATTTTTAAGGTTAACGATAAAAGGTTTTGAATTAAGTATTATAAAAAAAGGTTGAACTTCAAAATTATAAGATGGTTTTAAATTAATTATCCTCAAAAGGTCTTAAAAGATTAATTATTATAAAAAGAGTTTAAGATTAATTAGAATTTTAATTATTATAAAAGGTTTGACTTAATTATTATTATAAAAAAAAGTTAACTTAATTATTATCATAAAAAAAGTTCTGTTAATTTAATTATTAAGAAACTTTCTAATTGTAATTATTAAAAAAAAAAAAAAAAAATTATTTAGTTATAAAAAGTTTTAAACATGGTTAAAAAAAGATTTTAATTTAACAAAAGAAAAAACGAGAACGAGACGCGAACGAAACTCTCTCGTCATCCTCTCTTCTCTCAAACGGAAAAGGGTTTGAAACCCTAAACGCCGCCGCTCTCACCATGCTCACCGATCTCTCTGCTTTCGAACTCTCTTTTCTTCTCTCATGCTCCCTTTCGCTGTTTTTTTTTCTCTCTCGATCAAACAACAGAGATCCTAAATCTACCCTAATCCCCAATCAAACCCGATACCCCAATTCATTATGTTATTGTCGATTACAAAATACAAGATGTGAAACGGAAATAAACGGCAGAAAAGAAAAAGGGAAATGAGGGCCGACGGTGGCGGCGGCTCCAAAGGCTTCGTTCAGGGAAGATCTCCTTTCTCTCTTTTACCTTTTGTTGCGATTTGTTGGTCTTTTGTGTTGAATTTGTCTGCTGCTGATATTCGTTGAGATGATGATGAAAGAAAAAACTTTCTTTGAATCTCTGTCTTAGATTTCTGTGGGTTTGGAAATGGATTTGATGATGTTGAGGCTGCGCTTTTTCTTTTTCTCTCTGATCTTTCGTACGGTTATTCTCTCCGATTTTTTTTTGTTGTACCTTTTGATGCAATGTGACCGCATATATATAGGCCAATGATGATTGAAATCCCTTAATGCTGATTGATTTTGTTTAATTGCCATGATCTGATTTGGTTTTAATTTCGGAAAGTTTTTGAACTTGGTTGATATGCTTTGTGATTTGGAAAAGGATTTGACCGTTGCCCTGTTTATTTTAGGAAGGTATTGATGTTGGTGGTATCCCTTGTTATTGCCCATCAATCCAAAAATGATGAAGAATAACTTCTGATTCAAAAACAGATCTGAGGCCAAAATAGGAAATTGAAAGATTTGGACGTGTGCATCGTTTTCATTCGTACTGTTGATGATTTTTCTTCCAGCATGTTTAACCACGTTTGATCCCTTATTTTAATCCCAAATCTCCTTGCCTGTTTGGTCTTAACACTAATCATAATTACGTTTGGAACGATTTCGTACTGATAAAACATGGTGTTATTTGCGGATGCCAGTCTTGACGGTGTAATATGTGGGATATTACTATCAAGAGCTTTCACGTCGAAGTCGACCATTCTTCAGCATCAACATATGAAAACTCTCAGGTTGCTTGCACCACTTATCTAGAAGTTCTTTTTAGCTCATAATCTCCTTTTCTTGTAGTTTAGAAAGTGGTTAAACTGATTTCATGAATCGCAAACTAAAAGTCTTCTACTTTCCATCTTGCTCAGGTGTAAAACCGATTTTGCTCCTAAAATTTAATGGTCCTGTGTTCTGCTTGTTGGATTTTGACAGTGCATCCTCGAAGACGGATTTTGGAGTCTACAAAGATAAGCCGTAGCACTGCAACAGTTGCTCCAATAGACACGAGGCTACAGAAAACAATGTTGATCCAGTGCCAAAGCTTCCGTAAGCTTGTTGATTTGTTCTTCCTTACCACCATGTACATACGGTTTGCAAGAATAAACGTGAGGCTCATGAAATCTCCAAGAAAGAATTCCGGAAAGCTGTTATGAATGTGTTAAATACCAGGTATCCGCCTCCTACTATAATTCTATATTAGTTCCATATAACAAATTCTTAATGTTCCTTGTGCTTCCTTTGATCCTGTTTTCGTCGTGTAATGACACCGTCATGAACAGGGGCTGCTATTGTTTGATAATAATAACATGGAGACAAAAGAAAAATGCAAGCTAATTGGTGCAAAGAAGGTCCTACGTCTTAAGATTCCTCTTTGGCTCACCAACCGTGAACAAAGAAAATTAGTGAAGCGTTTAGACATGTGAGTTGAATCTTTGCGTCAAAACAGCAGGCGGAGGGTGTTGTGATTAATAGGTGTTGTTGATCCTTTCAAACGACCTGTACTGTATATTATGCGGTCTAGACCTGAATTTGATTTATAAACAAACCTTGGACATTTGTGATTTTCTTCAGTAGATACGCTATGCTTGAGTAGTTAAAATCCAACACTTGGTCTTGTGTAATCATTCACGATCTAACTCCATACATAATGTAGAAATTTCGACGATTTGACTTGGTATTGAGTTTAGAAAACACTCCTTCAGCAATCTATCTGTCAAAACAATCCTAAGATTCATGTTACTTTTCAGGTAATCAGGCTCGACCGGCTTGGATTAAATTGGTTTCCTTTGTAGATTTGCAACGTCTTCAATAATATGTTCCTTAGCCTCTCACTGAAGAAGCATTTTAGTAGCAGCACAATAATAATTCTGTGACATCCACTCAGTGGTTTTATCTTTGGTTAATGCTTGTATTTGACTCCTGCTTGTTACTACAAATGCATTATTTCCTGATGAAGCTTTATTTCTAAGTTGAGTGCATGAGTGTTGCTGTTGTCATTCTTCAAAGGTTTTACAATGAGCAAGCTATTATCAGGCTTATATGAAAATGAGCATCTGCTACCTTTGTATTAAGTCTAGCATTAATTTGAGTCTTATGACTGAATTTGAGCTTGGAATTTTTTGACCTTTTGAGCTTGTAATCTTGAATTTGGAATTCAAATTGTAAATCCTCAAAGTTTTGGATTTCACGATAGCTTGTAATGATGTTTTAAATTTCGGTGCCTTGAAATCTTGTATCTTCGAATACTTTGAGTTTCTTTTTTAGAATTAATTTGAGCCTAACATATGAAGTCTTTATGAATCCAATTTGTAAAATGTGGAAAAGATGTTGGACCATATGCTTGGACTTGTAATTTGAATGGCATGATAAATTGAGTTTGGCCTTGAAATGGTAACTTAAGCTTGAATTTGAATATGCCATGGTACTAAACTGAAGTCTTAAACTTGAATTTGAAAATTTGGAAATCCACCTTGTAGTTCTTCACAATTTGAATTTTGAAGTATTAATTTGGAAATTAATCTCGCATCCTAGAATGAGCTTCGATGGTAAGCAAAGTGATCATGGAAGTTTGTCTTGGATTAATCTTGAAAATGATCCTTCATGATTGATGGATGCTTGGATTTGAAACAGGTGAACTTGGTTAATCCATTTTATTATTTGAATCTCAAGACGATCACATGAACACCCTCTCTTGCCTAATAATTCGATGCCATTTGAAACAAATCACAAATTAATCACATTTCCTATGATGAAATCTTGACCCGTAACTTAATCACCTTGACTTAATGAAATTCCAAACAATCCTTTAGGTGATGATGATCTTAGCACAAGAACCGAGTCTTGAGGAATCTTTGAAAATAAAGATAAATCTTGCCATACAAACTGCTATGAAAACCCTAGCCAGTTTCCACACGAACATACTCAACCTTGATTCTCTCTTGGGAGTATACACTGAAACTCTTGAAAATTTGAGGAGAAAGACCGGTAGAAAAACCTCAAGATTCTTTGAACTAGAATCTTTTGATCATGCCCTGAAATGTTTTCCTGTAAATTCACACTCGAAAGCATTGCACTTGCGTGAACTGGTTAGTCGCAATAACACGCACACATAGATGTATGACCTAAAGATGTCATGCAAAGAAACAAGGTGGGGATCTTAGGGTCAAAAATTAGGGTGCGACAGATGCCCCTATTTAAGTTTCTTCTATCCGGAGATACGGAGATTGAAATCTTTGTCTCGACGAGATAGGAGAGACTTAAATACAAACATGCACAAAATGTTTGTCCCTAAGATGACGCCAAATGCACATGATATGGTATGACAAAGATATGATATGCAAGACAGAGATCTTGTGAGAGATAATGTCACAGGGGGATAACTGCGGTTGAAACGCTGAGAAAGAAAGACCCGACGAGGACGACTAGCAAAGCGAGACTCCGCGGGGAAATAGACTCCACTGGGGGAAAAAACTATCAACTGACAATCACAAGGTAGCTTGAGCATAAGGCAAGAAACTTGAAATGAAGGATAACCTATTACCAACAGCCGGTAGCCTAAGCAAAGGTATCCAGTTGAAATAAAAGGATGTATATTACCTACTATCACACACGATAGCCTAAGCAGAGGTAATAAACTGAAGAAGAAGGATCACCTACTGCCAACTTGTGGCAGCCTGAGCAAAGGCGTCCTACCAAAAAAGGTGTGTTACCTACTATCGAGCATATGATAGCCTAAGCCAGGTAAGCACAAGAAGGAAAGATGACCTACTACCACCACGGTAGCCTAAGTGAGGCATCTGACCAAGGATACAAACCTATTACCTACTATCCCACGATAGCCTAAGCAGAGGTAATAGACTGGAAAAGGAGGATCACCTACTACCAACTTGTGGCAGCCTGAGCAAAGGTGTCCGACCAAAAGGTGTGTTACCTACTATCAAGCATATGATAGCCTAAGCCAGGTAAGCACAAGAAGGAAAGATGACCTACTACCACCACGGTAGCCTAAGCGAGGCATCTGACCAAGGAAGGGGTGTGTTACCTACTATCAAGCATATGATAGCCTAAGCCAGGTAAACACAAGAAAGGGAGATGACCTACTACCACCACGGTAGCCTAAGCGAGGCATCTGACCAAAATACAGATATATTACCTACTATCACACGATAGCCTAAGCAGAGATAATAGACTGAAATGAGCTTCAACGATCAAGGTGATGATCCATCTTCTTGAAATGTTTCACTTAGGAAGAGTAAATACTTTCCCATGCCCCAAGATTGTATGCCATGGGCAAGTCTCAAAAATAAGTGTTGTGAGGTTGTCTGCCTCAAACAAAGTCTTGAATTTCCCATCCTCTTCAAAGAGATATCATCTGGTGGGAGTAACTTGAATAATGGATTCACTGGAGATAGCCATTGTAGAGCGATACGACTGTAGTTGAAATTTCAGTGAAGCAACTAGAATTCTTGTAACTAGAGTTCTCAGATAAAGAGAATGCCTGTGAAGTCTTCAATAAGTTTCCCGGACGGGTTTCCGAGGAGATAACATTTGATGGAAAATGAATTGATAACCTTGATAACTTTGCTGGGGATAGACAAACTGTCCTGAGGAGACTGCCAGTTGTCGTAGAAATCTTTGATAAGCGAACTGCTCAAATAAAGAGCAGCTACTTGTTGTCCGGGTGTAAATCCCTTGAAAATGTAGTAGTCATTGGAGAAATAAATTTATGTCTTCCACAGAGATCTTCAAGTAAACTCTTCTTGGAGAGACAGGGTGCAAAATAAATGCACACTTAGTCCAGGCTTAATATCTTCAGAAATATCCAAAATTGTGATTGTCAAGGACCAAAGTTCAATCCAGGAAATAGCTGGAGAGAAACGGTCAAACAAAAACTCCATCCATTGAGGATTGAGCTCAACGGGTTTATCTTTATCCCAAAAATGGAAAAGAAAACTGAAGCAACCATCTTCCACGAGAATCGAGCTCAGTGGGGAATTAGAAAATATGTATTTTTCTGCCTAGGGCTGATGACTATACTTGGAGGGAGCAGACACACCCAGTCACTTGGGGATAACCACGACCAAAGTGACAGAAGAAACAAACCAAAAGATGCAAGATGCGAAAAGCGCAAATGCCATGAATCTAAATGAAAGGATGCCATGCTATGCTTATGCTTATGCTGACAAAACCAAAAGCAAACTGGAGACGAAAACAAGCATCTCGATACGGATACTCGACCAATCTTCGCAATATAAGAAGCATCACTGGGGATGAATGGAAAACCAAACAAGCCCCACTTCACATATTCAAACTTTCTCTGGGGAAAAAAGAGCACTCCACTTGGGGATGAACATCGTGACTTCACTTAGGATTGTTAAGATGAGTCTGGCCGCTCTGTTGGAGATGAGAAAGATTCACTGGGAACGAATCAGACTCATTGATCAAAGAGACTTCAAGGGGGATAAAATAAATATTCGTTGCGAGCTGAAGTAGCCTGTAGCTGGATAAAATAAATATCCGCTTCGTCGGGGAAACTGGGATCAATAGTAGTTGGAAATGTCGGAGATAAAACTTTGAGAGGATGAAATAAACATTCGCCTTCGCTGGAGAAGATTGAGAAAATCCAATGAGGAGTGAAATAAACACTCGCTTCGCTGGGGAAGGCTGAAACTGAAGAAGTTCACCGGGGAACAGTCGCGACTACCTGAAATAAAACTTACTGGGGAGCTGCCACCTTACCTGGGGTAAAAACTCTCTGAGCCATGGCTTATGGAGGCTGTCAACATCTCTTTTAGTGTTCGTAAATCAAAGTAATCCGCACACAAGACAGTTTGAAATTTATTATCAAAGGATACAAAAAATCATTTTGCAAGATAAGACAATTTGCCGATAAATGACAATTGCAGCTTTATTTCATAAAATGGTTATCAGCAAATTGCGTGATTCCATATGTTATTACAATGTCGGAAAATGGTAGTAAAAGAAATTACATCAAAAACAAAACACTGTTATTTCTTAAGCGAACTAGAGTTTCCCATGTTCTAGGCCCCTTGAAGGCCCTGTCTTCAACTATTGTAATAAACTTTGGTGAACCAAACTGAGTCAACTCCTCTAGGTGTAGTACTTCTTGATTGCATCCACATTCACGGGACGGGTGATCTCCTCTCCATCCATAGTTGCTAACATCACAGCACCCCCTGAAAAGACCTTCTTGACTATGTAAGGACCATCATAGTTAGGAGCCCATTTCCCCCTGGAATCGGTAAGGAAAGACTGGATCTTCTTAAGAACAAGGTCTCCTTCTTTGATCTCGCGAGGTCGAACCTTCTTATCAAAAGCCTTCTTCATCTTCTGCTGGTATAGTTGTCCACGACATAGAGCTGTCAATCTCTTTTCTTCAATCAGATTCAATTGGTCATATCTGCTTTGACACCATTCAGCTTCCGAAAGTTTTGCCTCCATCAGAACCCTCATAGAAGGGATCTCGACTTCTACCGGGAGCACAGCTTCCATACCATAAACGAGTGAAAAAGGTGTTGCCCCTGTTGACGTGCGCATGGAGGTGCGGTACCCATGTAAAGCAAATGGGAGCATCTCATGCCAGTCCTTATAAGTGACCACTATTTTCTGAATGATCTTCTTTATATTCTTATTTGCTGCTTCGACCTCTCCATTCATCTTTGGACGATACGGAGAAGAGTTGTGATGCTCAATCTTGAACTCTTCGCATAGTTCCTTCATCATCTTGTTATTCAGATTTGACCCATTATCAGTGATGATTTTACTCGGCACACCATATCTGCAAATAAGCTGGTTCTTGATGAATTTGACGACCACCTGTCTAGTAACATTCGCATATGAAGCGGCTTCAACCCATTTGGTGAAGTAATCAATCGCCACTAGGATAAAGCGATGTCCATTAGATGCTTTCGGTTCTATCATACCAATCATATCGATGCCCCACATAGAGAAGGGCCACGGAGACGATATAACATTCAGGAGAGTTGGTGGTACATGAATTTTATCCGCATAGATTTGACACTTATGGCACTTCTTTGCGAACTTGTAACAATCTGATTCCATCGTTATCCAATAATATCCTGCTCTTAAGAGTTTCTTTGCCATAGCATGACCGTTGGCATGGGTACCAAAAGATCCTTCATGAATTTCGGTCATTAACATATTCGATTCTCGCTTGTCAACACATCTCAGCAAGACAATGTGAAATTCCTCTTGTACAGTACATCATTGTTCAGGAAAAAGTTACCAGCTAGTCTTCTCAAAGTCTTCTTGTCCTTGTTAGATGCCCCAGGTGGGTACTCTTGCTTTCGGAGAAACAATTCAATATCATAGTACCAGGGCTTCTCATCAATAACTTCTTCTACAGAGAACACATAAGCAGACCTGTCGAGGCGCATAACATTAATCTTAGGACAATCATTCCAGCGGTTCACTACAATCATAGAAGCCAGGGTTGCCAAAGCATCCGCCATCCTGTTCTCGGTACGAGGAATATGGTGGAATTCAACTCTGTTGAAGAAAGGGAGTAGTCTTCTTGCGTAATCTCTGTATGGAACCAAATTGTCTTGTTGGGTCACCCATTCCCCTGTGATTTGGTATATCACCACAGCAGAATCGCCGTATACATCCAAATTCTTGATTCTTAAATCCATTGCCTCTTCAAGACCCATGATGCATGCTTCATACTCGGCCTCATTATTCTTACATGGAAACGTCAATCTTGAGGTGAAAGGGATATGAGATCCATGAGGAGTCACAATAATTGCCCCGATCCCTTTACCGTAGCTGTTGACAGCACCGTCAAAAATCAAGCCCCACCGAGAATCTGGTTCAGGCCCTTCATCTGGTAATGGTTCTTCACAGTTCTTCATTTTTAGATACATCACGTTCTCATCAGGGAAATCGTCTTCCACAGACTGGTGGTCTTCAATAGGTTGATGAGCTAGGTGATCTGCTAAAACACTTCCTTTAATTGCCTTCTGAGTGTGGTATTCGATATCGTATTCGGATAACAGCATCTGCCATCTGGAAATCCTTCCCGTCAGGGCTGGCTTCTCAAAAATGTACTTGATGGGATCCATCTTAGATATCAGCCAAGTGGTATGATTTAGCATGTATTGGCGCAAACGGCGAGCCGCCCATGCTAAGGCACAACAGGTCTTCTCTAGCATTGAATATCTGGACTCACAGTCGGTGAACTTCTTACTGAGGTAATAAATGGCATGTTCCTGCTTCCCGGATTCGTCTTGTTGACCGAGTACACACCCCATGGAATCTTCTAAAACCGTCAGGTACATGATCAAAGGTCTGCCCCTAACAGGAGGAATCAAAATAGGAGGCTCCAAGAGATACTCTTTAATACTGTCAAATGCCTTCTGGCATTGTTCAGTCCAAACATAACCTTGTTCTTTTCTGAGAAGCTTGAAAATGGGTCCACAAGTAGCAGTCATATTAGAGATAAACCGAGAGATATAGTTCAAACGACCCAGGAACCCTCTGACCTGTTTTTCCGTAGTCGGAGCTGGCATTTCCCGTATGGCTTTGACTTTATCTGGATCCACTTCGATTCCCTCTTGGCTAACAATGAAACCTAGCAGCTTCCCTGAGCGGACACCAAATGTGCACTTGTTAGGATTCAAACGTAGCTGATACTTTCTCAATCGCTGGAACAACTTCAAAAGATGTTCGACATGGTCTTCTTCAGTCTTAGACTTGGCTATCATATCATCTACATAAACCTCTATCTCTTTATGCATCATATAATGGAAAAGAGTAGTCATAGCCCTCTGATACGTTGCACCAGCATTCTTTAAACCGAACGGCATAACTCTGTAACAAAATGTGCCCCAGGGTGTGATGAATGATGTCTTCTCCATGTCCTCGGGAGCCATCCTGATTTGATTGTAACCCGAGAACCCATCCATAAAAGAGAAAATTTTATACCTTGCAGTACTATCCACCAACATGTCAATGTGGGGGAGAGGAAAATCATCTTTAGGACTAGCTTTGTTCAAATCTCTGTAGTCGACACACATGCGAACTTTACCATCCTTCTTCGGCACAGGCACAATATTGGCTAACCACTGCGGATACTCAGATGTAATGAGAAAACCTGCATCAATCTGCTTCTGTACCTCTTCTTTGATCTTCAAGGCCATGTCAGGGCGAGTCCTTCTGAGCTTTTGCTTGACTGGCGGACACTCTGGCTTCACAGGTAGACGATGCTCCACTATGGCAGTGTCGAGACCAGGCATGTCTTGGTACGACCAAGCGAACACATCGACATATTCCTTGAGTAATTCAATCAACCTTTCTTTCACATTAGACGCAAGCAAAACTCCAATCTTCACTTCTTTACGGAGCTCTTCGGTACCCAAATTAATAACCTCTACTGGCTCTTTGTGAGGCTGAATGGCTTTATCTTCATTCTCAAGTAACCGGGATATTTCCTCAGGGATCTCTTCTTCCTCTTTTTCGGCTTCGAACACAGGAAACTCAAAGTTCGGAGAAGGCATTGGGTCATTGTTTTTGATGTTCAAATCGTACAGTAATCTGCACACGTGATGTGATTTTATTTTAGATTTTGAGCGAGTGAGAGTGTGTGTACGAACGTGCAAAGTGATTTAAAATTGTGATTACCATTTTCCTTAGAGTAATAATAAATGGAAACAGAAAACAGGAATGCAAAATGATGACTTTATTGATGATAATAAATTTCAAACAAAAGCCCCAACACAAAATCACCTTTGCCTTGGGCAGAGCGAAAGGGAATTATGGAAAGTAAAGCCCACACACAAGTGTCATCGCCTTGGGCAGAGCGAAAAACTAAAACAAATGAAATAACAAAAACCATTACTTTGATAATGGGATCACAACAGGAACATTAACAGCACTCCAATTCCGAGCCATTGCCCCATGCGTCACAAAATTAGGCTGGTCTTCGACAGACTCATCTTCAAGAATGGCACTGGCTTCATATTCGGGTCCTTGGGCTTCTGGTTGAGGAGGAAATAGAGGAATGGCAGCATCTTTAGAATCTTCTTCCACGATATTTACCTCTGGCGAATGGATAGTCCCTCCGCTGTGAAACACATTCTTGATAGGGAGAAAAACCATATTTCCTGTGGGAGTCTTCTCGGAATTGTTACCTTTGAAACCCAAACCTTTCTTGTCTTTGTTTTCGGGTAACTCCAGCATTTGTCCCCACTTCCCTTGAGAACCACCTTCCACCACTCGCTGTGCGTCTTTGAAAGATGCCATAGAAGCTCCATTATTATTAGTATTGTTAACAATCGAGAGGGCTTGAAATTGGGTCCCCACCTCTTCTTCTGCATCGACGTAAGAAAAGGAAGAAAGATGGCTTACTACTAGAGCCCTTTCACCACAAACTGTGACCAATTGTCCATCACAAACATATTTCAATTTTTGGTGAAGAGTGAATGTGACAGCTCCAGCCTCATGTATCCATGGCCTGCCTAATAAGCAACTGTAGGAGGCATGAATGTCCATGACCTGGAATGTAATCTGAAAAACACCGAGCCCGATAGTCATGGGTAGATCCACTTCTCCAATCACCGTCTTCCGCGAACCGTCAAAGGCTTTGACCACAACACCACTTGGTCTCATTGGTGGTCCCTGATAAGTCAGCCTTGCGAGAGTTGTTCTTGGCATCACGTTCAACGAAGAACCAGTATCAACCAAAACCCCAGATAACATGTCTTTCATGCAATTTATGGAAATGTGCAGAGCCAGGTTATGCTTCCTCCCTTCTTCGGGTAACTCCTCATCGCAGAATCCCAGATTGTTACATGCAGTGATGTTGCCCACTATTCCACTAAACTGCTCTATAGTTGCATCATGGTCAATGTATGCCTGCTCAAGTACTCCTTGCAATGCCTGCCTATGGGCCTCGGAGCTCATCAACAATTATAACACGGATATTTTAGACGGTGTCTGTAGCAGCTGATCCACCACCTTGTATTCACTTCTCTTGATCATTTTTAGAACCTCATCAGATTTGTCTACAGAATCATTTCCACTGGACTGCCCCAGAGTCATATCCTTTACAACCGGTTGCTCAGAAGGGACCTCTTTATCTTTTGGTGCTGAGTAAACTCGACCACTCCTTGTAACCCGGCTAACATCAGCAATGTTGACCACGGATGACAAATTAGGCAAAGGCACCTCCTTACCATTTTCAAACATAGTAGCGTTATACCTGTAGGGAATAGCCTTGCTGGAAGTATAAGGAACTGGACCAGGTACATTAATAACCAGAGGATTAGCAACAGTCTTCCGGCTATCATAAGTAAACTCAATTCGTTCCAGATCTTTGATGTGGGGAACTATCACAAATACCTCTTCATCCTCATCTGTAAGACACTCTTGGATCATGTTCACATTGGCCGCTCCATGCTGCGGTAAAGGATTATTCTGCACATTTGGATTCGAATCTTTGAAAGTCAGGATTCCATTCTTGACTAATCTCTGAACATCGGCTTTCAATCCATAACAATTCTCAATATTATGGCCTGGCGCACCCTGATGATATGGACAAAACTGATCAGCTCTGTACCAATAAGGAAGGTCGTTAGGCACCGCTGGTGGGGACTTAGTCTGGATATGGCCTTTTTGCAACAATGATGGGAAGAGCTCGGCATATAACATATGAATCAGATTGAAATTTGGTTTCCTGACCACACGACCGGGGCTGTTGAAAGGCTATCGAGCTTGTTGAGGAGATGGCTGATTTTGCTGACGATATTGTTGTTGTGGCGAAGCAGGTGGAGTTTGGGGTGATGGTTGATAAGGTTGTGCAAACTGTGGTTGGTAAGCTGGAGCATTGATAACTGGGGTCACAGCAGCGACCTGCGGGTGTTGGTGATATCTTCCTTTCGACCGTCCTTGGTGCACAACACTTACTTCTTGTTCATTCTTTTTCCCAAAATTACTTCCATACTTCTTGGCATTGCTGGAAGCACTTCCTTCCCTCACCAATCTTCCTTCACGGACACCTTCTTCCAATCGCATTCCCATGTTGACCATTTCAGTAAAATCACTAGGGGCGCTCGCTACCATTCTCTCATAGAAAAATGGGTTCAGTGTTTTCAGGAAAATTCTAGTCATCTCCTTCTCCTCCAGAGGTGGAGTGACTTGAGCAGCAAGTTCACGCCAGCGCTGGGCGTATTCCTTAAAATTTTCTCTTTCCTTCTGGGCCATGGCTCTCAGCTGGTCTCTATCAGGCGCCATGTCGACATTATATTTAT
The DNA here is from genome assembly GCA_022829125.1 of Lathyrus tuberosus. Lineage (NCBI taxonomy): Eukaryota > Viridiplantae > Streptophyta > Magnoliopsida > Fabales > Fabaceae > Lathyrus > Lathyrus tuberosus. The sequence continues at coordinate 12,785,983 of JALAZF010000055.1, read as the reverse complement.
ATTGCTTGATGAAAAGCTCACAGAGGTCATTAAAGTTGCGGACCTTTGAACTATCTAGCCCCATGTACCACTTGAGGGCTGCGCCAGTCAAACTGTCTTGGAAGTAATGTATCAATAGGGAATCATCATCCTTATGCGCAGACATTTTCCGGGCATACATAACTATGTGACTATGTGGGCAAGAATTTCCTTTATACTTTTCCAGATCAGGGAGCTTGAACTTTGGAGGAATCTTAACATTAGGCACCAAGCATAGCTCAGAGGCACTCTTTCCGAACAGCTCTTTCCCACGAAGGGCCTTGATCTCTTTCTTCATTTCTAGAAATTGGTCCTGGAAATCATCCATTCGCTCTTCCATTCCAACACTCTCACTAGGTTCAGCATGAAACACAGGTTCTTCCAGATGAAAAGCAGTAGCATTCACCACAGGTGGCGGCGCAGTCATTACAGCAGTTGTGGCGATAGCTTGAGAAACAGGCAGACGGTATCCAGCTGGAGTAAAATTAGGAGGCATACCCCACGGATAACCAGGAGGCATAGAATACTGAACTTCATTTGTAGTAGGCACCACTGGGATCGGTGCTGATATTATCTCAGAGATAACAGTGCTGTGTGATGCCGTATTATGTGATGGCTGATTCTGAGCAGCCATCAAAGCTTCCATCATCCCATTGATCTTCTCTAGACTCTCTTTCAGTGTTGAAACTTCTTCCCGGAGTGCTCTGTTTTCCTGCTCGAGTTGATCCATTCTCTTCTTACAACCAGCTCGAGTATTGTATCGACGACTCAGCTTGTCCTCTGAAAGGAGACACGGGTAAGAACCTGGAATGCAAAGAAATGCAAATGCAGATGCGAATGATGCTTATGATGCAGCATGCACTTCAAGGAACTCAAAAGCGTATTTTAAATATCGTAATTGGAAATTTATTTTATTTAAAATTTTAATTTTTCATAACAACGATACACCTTCAGGGCTTTATTATAATAAACGAACAAGATATATGAAAAGGGAACTAGGGCTTCGATCCACTGGATGATGCTCCCTTCATTCCACTGAGTTCTTCCATCAAATTGTCAATCCGTTCCTGCAATATAAACTTGTCCAAGGTCAACTTCTCTACTTCTGCCTTCAACCTTGATACTTCGTTTGATTCCACCACGGGAGGCTTGGGTCGAGGATACGGCATTGTCAGAGTGAGAGCTCGTTTGCGTGACCACTCCAGGTAAGATTCCGTGACTGTGCAGTCGGGGTTTGTTGTTGTAGTCATCCCTTGTCTGTTGATTCGACGCCAAGCAAATAAAATCTGAATCTTCAGCTGAAGGTCTTCTCCCTCATAGAGGAAAATTCTCTTCAAGTTCTCTGGATTAGGTATTTCATTCATTGGATGTCCAAGCTGGCGACGGGCGAGAACGGGGTTGTAACTGGTGCATCCCTTTGTGCCGAGGAGAGGCACGTTGGGAAAATCTCCACAACTGTGAATCATGGGAATTCCTCCGTACATTGGATCATGCCAAACAACGTCCGAGTGAGTAAGAGCCACAAGTTTAACGGGCCATTCAGAAACATCTTTCACATCCCAAAAGGTTGCGGACCTCGGTAGGTGCGAAATAAACCACCTATAGAGGATAGCAGTGCAGCAAACGATCTGACCTTCTCCTTTCAGAATCTTTGAATGAATCGAATGGTAGGCATCGGCCAATAGTGTTGGAACAGGATTCTTGAGCATGAAGATCCTGATCGCGTGGATATCGACGAAATTCTCAACATTTGGAAACAAGAATAAGCCATAAACTAGCAACGCGAACAGGTTCTCAAAAGCTCTGGCACTTCCTTTGTCGGCGAATTCTCGAGCTTTCTCGAATAAGAATTGAGCAGGCAAGCCGTCGATTCCCCCTCTGAACGTCATGTGAGTCTGGATCTCTAACAGCTTGATGCGAGTCACTCTTGCAATGTTTTCCTGACTGAGTCTTCCTTCTCCACCGTAGAACGGAGGTGAGTCTTTGACGGGAATTCCCAATAGAGCGGAATATTCTTCCAAAGTGGGCATCAGCTGGAAATCTTGAAAGATAAAGCAATGGTAGATTACATGATAGAGCTGAACCAGCGTCTCCAATAAACCAGTAGCTACTTGGACCTGCAACAAAGAGAGGATCTGTCCATGCTTTGCAGCGAATGCTTTCTGATCTTTTATCTGACCTCCTAGTTCCCTTAATTGTTCCACATCAAGGACCCTGAAGGTGTATGGCAAAGTTCTTTTCTTTCCATAGTCCATTTTACGATACCTGCAAAATAACTTTTAAAGTTCCTTGAAGGGATGAGAATGAGAATGCTAATGCAATGCGAATGACATGCTCACAATCGAGGAACTCGAGATTTATATTTGCAAACCATATCGGACGAGTAACGCATTTTGGAATTCAAACAAAAAATTTATTTTATTAATAATGACCTTTTAAAATAAAAAAACGATTACACATTCAAAAGTCGCATTAATGGAAAAGCAAAAAGGAAACTAAGTCTTAGGTCATCCGGCGAGACGGTCCCTCTCCTTCAGCTAACTTCTTCTTGAGTCCTTCAATCTCTTCTTGCATCTTCGCCTTCTCAAGAACGAGCTTATCCACATATGACTTCCATGCGCCTGAAGTGGGAGGGATATCAGAGTTCACAGCAGGTGCCGATAAGGTGTTAGGAGAAAATGAATCCCCTTGTATCTTCCTTCTTTTGGCAGATTCTTCTTCCATTTGTCTAAAGACCTTCTGAAGCTCTTCCATTTCACAATCGAGGGCCTGATATTTGTTCTTCCAAGCATCTCTTTCTTGCTCCGCTTTAGCCAAATTGATCTTCAGTACCTCTTCATTACTCATGAAAACTAAGACTGGGTCTCGGGGAGCCATAGGAATAGGTGCATGACGGGGATAAGGCATCTTCAAGTTAATAGCCCTTTCCTGTACCCACCGGGTATAGGACTCTGAAGCAGTGCACTCGGGCATTCCCAAAGCAATCGTTCCTTTCTTATGCACATGTTGCCAGGCTTGCACAATCTCTTTCTTGAGTGTAGGATTCTCTTTTTCTTCGATGAATATTCCTTCCAAGTAGATATTGCTTGGTTTTTCTTTCATAGGATAACCATGCTGACGGCGAGCTAAAGCAGGATTATAACTTATACACCCTTTCGTACCAAGGAGAGGCACGTTTGGGAAACCCCCACAATTATTAATCATATCCTTCCCTTCAAGCGCGGGATGATACCACTTAATGTCAGTATGCGTGAGTGACATAAATTTTTGTGACCAAAGAAGTCCATCCTTAAGATTCCAAAATGTTCTCGAGCGGGGCAAGTGCGAAACAAACCACTTGTATAGCAAAGTGGCACAACAAATTATCATACCTCCCTCATGAGATTTCCTTTGGTGCACAGAGTGATAAGCATCGGCGAGTAGAGTTGGGACCGGATTCTTGATAATGAAAATTTTGATTGCATTCATGTCGACAAAGTCATCAACATTCGGAAAGAGAAAAAGCCCATATATAAGCAAGGCGAAAATAGCCTCAAAAGCTTCCCTATTATTCATACCAGCACAATACCGAGCTTTCTCCATTAGAAACTTAGCGGGTAACCCTGAAATTCCACTTTTGGTAACCATATTAGCCTTGACGTCTGATGGTTTGAGGTGAGCAGCTTTGACAATATCCTTTTCACTAGGTGTACCTTCCAAACCAGAGTAAGGGAGATCTGTAGAGATAGGAATTCCAACCAAGATAGAATATTCCTCTAGGGTAGGCATAAACTGATAATCAGGGAAAGTGAAGCAGTGGTATACTGTGTCGTAAAACTGCACGAGAGTAGGGAGTATTCCCTCTAGCATCTTGGATTTCAACAAGGAGAAAATCCTCCCATACTTATCTTCGAATGTTGAAGGGTCCTTGATCAATTCCCCTAATTCCTTCAGCTTTTCCAACTTAGGACTTTTGAAGGTAAATTTCTTCGTTCTCTTCCTCCCGAAATCCATCCTATAAGGTTTGCAAAACAAATGTTAAGTTCCTCGAAAATGGCATGGTGTAAGGTGCATGGATGCAATGCATAAACACACATAGGGGAACACAAATGCACACAACAAGCAAAAGGCCTAGGCTTGGAGATCACGAGCATGGAGCCAAATGGTCTAACCATCCCAAGAAGGTATGTACTATGGTTCATTTGTACCTGCCGAACGGGTTCTACAAAGTTCCCAGAGTCTACAGCCCATCTTTCGGATATTATCGATTTCCCAATTACTTGGTAGTCAACAATATTCTCAAGAGGATCTCGTCTGAGTGTAGTATCGCGTATCAACCATTTGGAATTACTCCCTCATAGTCATCGCACTACATCTTAAAAGGCCAAGTTGGGTTAAAGGTGACTACGGTTCTCAATATCCCGGGCTCCTAGGTCGAAAGTAGTAATGTATTCACGATAGCTCGTTCAACAAATACCACCTTCGAGAGGGCCTCAACTGAGTGTGGGATCAAATCGACTTCTTTGGAATTACTCCCTCGAAATCTCCTCGATTATACCCACGATCCTATCTTATATGTGCTCTCAAGTCCGGGTTAGGACTCATCTCACCACTCAAAGATAACCCTGCGAACAGCAAAATAAATATATATAACAGATAAAAGATTCAAGTTAGGGGGAACCCTCTTATGAGAGTCCCCAGTGAAGTCGCCATTTCTGTCGCGGTGAAAATTGGATAACAAGCTATTGGTTAACTTGTATCGCATTTTTTAATGTCACCACCGGTCTTTGATTTTATCCAAGGGAAGGGAGAAAAACCGAATTCCCACAATGCAATGCAAATGCACTAAGATTCTAAGTTCGGGGGTTGGTTATACCTAGGGAAGGTGTTAGCATCCTAGATATCTGTAGTACTCTACAGGAACCTCTTGATTTATTATGTTATTTATTATTTGTTTTGCTAAGGGTTTAAGGGTAGGTGATTTATTATTTTTTTTTATTCCTAAGTGTGCTCGACAAGATATCGCATCTTGTGCCTACATATCCTGTCGGGAGGGAATCAGAGCACTTGTAGTTCCTTATTATTAAAGGTACTAAATGTTTAAAGGTTTAGGAGAGAAGATGAGTCATCATCTTAAGAAAACCGCCACAGTTCTTTGAAAATGTTTGTATTTGTGGGGTATGGGATTGTATGTCCCTTTCTTTGAGATGATTAACATCTAATTCTCTTGTGTGGAGAATTAGGTAGGCTAAAGTTTGATTGTAAAAATCAAAATTGAGGGGGACTAACTTAGGAAGTCTATCCTAGAGTTGTCTAATTGACTTAACTTAAGGGTGTCGATTATGAAATGCTAATGATATGCACCATGCACAATAATATGATTATCATGCATGGGATTTTCCCTTGGATATTTATGCGGTTGATTATATTATTTAGGCGAGTGTGCTAGCAAAGTGATGCTAGACTTGTGTCTTGTGACCAAAAGGTTGAATGCGATGCCCTAAGGCGATCGACTTACATGGGTAGAAAATTGGCTCGACGTTGGATCGAGGATTTTTATTGTTTTTGAAAAGGTTTGAACAGTATATCAAATAAGCATACATCGAGCAAAGAAATAAGATCAGATAATTAAACATACAAGCGATGCACACTCGAGTGTGAGGGGGATTCTAACGATGAATGGTTTATTTGGAAAAGAGTTTGATTTATTTTTAAGGTTAACGATAAAAGGTTTTGAATTAAGTATTATAAAAAAAGGTTGAACTTCAAAATTATAAGATGGTTTTAAATTAATTATCCTCAAAAGGTCTTAAAAGATTAATTATTATAAAAAGAGTTTAAGATTAATTAGAATTTTAATTATTATAAAAGGTTTGACTTAATTATTATTATAAAAAAAAGTTAACTTAATTATTATCATAAAAAAAGTTCTGTTAATTTAATTATTAAGAAATTTTCTAATTGTAATTATTAAAAAAAAAAAAAAAAAAAAATTATTTAGTTATAAAAAGTTTTAAACATGGTTAAAAAAAGATTTTAATTTAACAAAAGAAAAAAAGAGAACGAGACGCGAACGAAACTCTCTCGTCATCCTCTCTTCTCTCAAACGGAAAAGGGTTTGAAACCCTAAACGCCGCCGCTCTCACCATGCTCACCGATCTCTCTGCTTTCGAACTCTCTTTTCTTCTCTCATGCTCCCTTTCGCTGTTTTTTTTTCTCTCTCGATCAAACAACAGAGATCCTAAATCTACCCTAATCCCCAATCAAACCCGATACCCCAATTCATTATGTTATTGTCGATTACAAAATACAAGATGCGAAACGGAAATAAACGGCAGAAAAGAAAAAGGGAAATGAGGGCCGGCGGTGGCGGCGGCTCCAAAGGCTTCGTTTAGGGAAGATCTCCTTTCTCTCTTTTACCTTTTGTTGCGATTTGTTGGTCTTTTGTGTTGAATTTGTCTGCTGCTGATATTCGTTGAGATGATGATGAAAGAAAAAACTTTCTTTGAATCTCTGTCTTAGATTTCTGTGGGTTTGGAAATGGATTTGATGATGTTGAGGCTGCGCTTTTTCTTTTTCTCTCTGATCTTTCGTACGGTTATTCTCTCCGATTTTTTTGTTGTTGTACCTTTTGATGCAATGTGACCGCATATATATAGGCCAATGATGATTGAAATCCCTTAATGCTGATTGATTTTGTTTAATTGCCATGATCCGATTTGGTTTTAATTTCAGAAAGTTTTTGAACTTGGTTGATATGCTTTGTGATTTGGAAAAGGATTTGACAGTTGCCCTGTTTATTTTAGGAAGGTATTGATGTTGGTGGTATCCCTTGTTATTGCCCATCAATCCAAAAATGATGAAGAATAACTTCTGATTCAAAAACAGATCTGAGGCCAAAATAGGAAATTGAAAGATTTGGACGTGTGCATCGTTTTCATTTGTATTGTTGATGATTTTTCTTCCAGCATGTTTAACCACGTTTGATCCCTTATTTTAATCCCAAATCTCCTTGCCTGTTTGGTCTTAACACTAATCATAATTACGTTTGGAACGATTTCGTACTGATAAAACATGGTGTTATTTGCGGATGCCAGTCTTGACGGTGTAATATGTGGGATATTACTATCAAGAGCTTTCACGTCGAAGTCGACCATTCTTCAGCATCAACATATGAAAACTCTCAGGTTGCTTGCACCACTTATCTAGAAGTTCTTTTTAGTTCATAATCTCCTTTTCTTGTAGCTCAGAAAGTGGTTAAACTGATTTCATGAATCGCAAACTAAAAGTCTTTTACTTTCCATCTTGCTCAGGTGTAAAACCGATTTTGCTCCTAAAATTTAATGGTCCTATGTTCTGCTTGTTGGATTTTGACAGTGCATCCTCGAAGACGGATTTTGGAGTCTACAAAGATAAGCCGTAGCACTGCAACTGTTGCTCCAATAGATACGAGGCTACAGAAAACATTGTTGATCCAGTGCCAGAGCTTCCGTAAGCTTGTTGATTTGTTCTTCCTTACCACCATGTACATACGGTTTGCAAGAATAAACGTGAGGCTCATGAAATCTCCAAGAAAGAATTCCGGAAAGCTGTTATGAATGTGTTAAATACCAGGTATCCGCCTCCTACTGTAATTCTATATTAGTTCCATATAACAAATTCTTAATGTTCCTTGTGCTTCCTTTGATCCTGTTTTCGTCGTGTAATGACACCGTCATGAACAGGGGCTGCTATTGTTTGATAATAATAACATGGAGACAAAAGAAAAATGCAAGCTAATTGGTGCAAAGAAGGTCCTACGTCTTAAGATTCCTCTTTGGCTCACCAACCGTGAACAAAGAAAATTAGTGAAGCGTTTAGACATGTGAGTTGAATCTTTGCGTCAAAACAGCAGGCGGAGGGTGTTGTGATTAATAGGTGTTGTTGATCCTTTCAAACGACCTGTACTGTATATTATGCGGTCTAGACCTGAATTTGATTTATAAACAAACCTTGAACATTTGTGATTTTCTTCAGTAGATACGCTATGCTTGAGTAGTTAAAATCCAACACTTGGTCTTGTGTAATCATTCACGATCTAACTCCATACATAATGTAGAAATTTCGACGATTTGACTTGGTATTGAGTTTAGAAAACACTCCTTCAGCAATCTATCTGTCAAAACAATCCTAAGATTCATGTTACTTTTCAGGTAATCAGGCTCGACCGGCTTGGATTAAATTGGTTTCCTTTGTAGATTTGCAACGTCTTCAATAATATGTTCCTTAGCCTCTCACTGAAGAAGCATTTTAGTAGCAGCACAATAATAATTCTGTGACATCCACTCAGTGGTTTTATCTTTGGTTAATGCTTGTATTTGACTCCTGCTTGTTACTACAAATGCATTATTTCCTGATGAAGCTTTATTTCTAAGTTGAGTGCATGAGTGTTGCTGTTGTCATTCTTCAAAGGTTTTACAATGAGCAAGCTATTATCAGGCTTATATGAAAATGAGCATCTGCTACCTTTGTATTAAGTCTAGCATTAATTTGAGTCTTATGACTGAATTTGAGCTTGGAATTTTTTGACCTTTTGAGCTTGTAATCTTGAATTTGGAATTCAAATTGTAAATCCTCAAAGTTTTGGATTTCACGATAGCTTGTAATGATGTTTTAAATTTCGGTGCCTTGAAATCTTGTATCTTCGAATACTTTGAGTTTCTTTTTTAGAATTAATTTGAGCCTAACATATGAAGTCTTTATGAATCCAATTTGTAAAATGTGGAAAAGATGTTGGACCATATGCTTGGACTTGTAATTTGAATGGCATGATAAATTGAGTTTGGCCTTGAAATGGTAACTTAAGCTTGAATTTGAATATGCCATGGTACTAAAATGAAGTCTTAAACTTGAATTTGAAAATTTGGAAATCCACCTTGTAGTTCTTCACAATTTGAATTTTGAAGTATTAATTTGGAAATTAATCTCGCATCCTAGAATGAGCTTCGATGGTAAGCAAAGTGATCATGGAAGTTTGTCTTGGATTAATCTTGAAAATGATCCTTCATGATTGATGGATGCTTGGATTTGAAACAGGTGAACTTGGTTAATCCATTTTATTATTTGAATCTCAAGACGATCACATGAACACCCTCTCTTGCCTAATAATTCGATGCCATTTGAAACAAATCACAAATTAATCACATTTCCTATGATGAAATCTTGACCCGTAACTTAATCACCTTGACTTAATGAAATTCCAAACAATCCTTTAGGTGATGATGATCTTAGCACAAGAACCGAGTCTTGAGGAATCTTTGAAAATAAAGATAAATCTTGCCATACAAACTGCTATGAAAACCCTAGCCAGTTTCCACACGAACATACTCAACCTTGATTCTCTCTTGGGAGTATACACTGAAACTCTTGAAAATTTGAGGAGAAAGACCGGTAGAAAAACCTCAAGATTCTTTGAACCAGAATCTTTTGATCATGCCCTGAAATGTTTTCCTGTAAATTCACACTCGAAAGCATTGCACTTGCGTGAACTGGTTAGTCGCAATAACACGCACACATAGATGTATGACCTAAAGATGTCATGCAAAGAAACAAGGTGGGGATCTTAGGGTCAAAAATTAGGGTGCGACAATATTAGGTTAAGGAAATAAATTGTTAGATTTAGTTTAGGAAAGTTTTGATGTAATTTCATTTGATTCGATTTTATTTTGTTGTACGATTAGAATTAGGGTTTGATTCCTTGTGATTTTTAGATCTGATTTGTATTTTGGGGTTTCTGATTTGTACAGTTGTATTTATGAGATTTTGATTATATTTTTTTTATTGTAAAAAATTAAATGCCAATTGGTTCTATTCTATACAAAAAGATCTGAATTGATTTAGTTTTGTTTCCATGATATCCTGCGCAAGTTTAGGGTTCGATTTGGGGAAGAAGCTGACGCACCTAGGTCAACAACTTTGACCCAATAATAAAAAATAAAATAAATAATAATAATGATAAAACAAATAATAAATTAATAATATAACAACCTCATAAATAAATAACCAAAAAATAATGATCGAAAATTTCAATATTAATACAACAACAATCAACTTAATCAATAATAATAAAATTAAAATAACAATAAGATAACAATAATAATAATCCTAGCATTATTGGACCGGTCCCTCCCTCCATTAACCCTAAATATCCCTAAAACCTTAATATTAATGATAAAAACCCTAGGTATTAAGTAAAACAACCTTAATTTCTAAATAGACTTAGACTTATTGAAAAAGAATTCTAATAGCCCCTTAAATTATTCCTAATTTAAATAATTCAATTAAAATTAGTTAGATTAAATAATTAATAATAATTGCCACTAACATAATTAATTCCTAATTCCTTAACCCCCTAAATAACCATAAAAATCCTCTAATACAAACCTATAAATATTTCTAAAGAAAAATAATTTAAACCATATCCTAAAAAAAATCTATCTACCCCTTTATAAATTAATAGACTAAACAAAATAACTAATGAATACTAAAATGATTAAATTTGCTAATAAACCCCATAATGTTAATTCCCAAAATAAATACTACCCTAAAAAGCCCAAACTCCAAAATAAAATCCTTATACAAAAAATTCAGAAATGGGCCCAAAAGTACTAATAGGCTCATACTGATAAGGGTTAGAGACTCCCACATCTAAACAACACCCCTGACAGCACGTAAACCCAAAATAGTAATAGTAAAAACTTTGTAAATCGTTGGTCAAAATTTAGGGTACTACAATATATATATATATATATATATAATGCAATCACAATGACATCATCAAACATGCTCATTTTACACCAATAACACCTCAACAATCTCTTTATAACAACATTCAAGTTTCGTCACTTACAACGGGATTTCTTTACATGCACATCAAGTAATAGTCGACGTGCAGGGTACTTAGGTCGACGCAAGGCCTATGAGTCGACGCATATTGTTCAAATTTCTACAATATTACATTCGGGTAGCATCAGGCCGACCCAGGGAGTTCTAGCGGTCGACGCACACTGTTCCGAACCCCAAAAATCACATTTTTTAAAAGCACTTTCACCACAACTTTTCACGCCAAAGTCTATACCACTAACCCCCATCACCCTAGACCCGAATTATATCAAAATAACATCCTAAAACTCGATTATGCTATGTTTTACTTATTGATTAACAACAAATCATCAGCAATTTCATACTTCCGACTCAAAACTCCAAAACTTAGCAATGGAGGAACTTTCAACAATTTCCAAAACAAAATTACTACACACATATATGTACAGAACTCATCACATATCAGTTAGAAAAACATCGTGTATCACACAATCAACTAACAATTTCATCATTGATCAAGTATTCATAGTAATTATAACATAGAACAACATCCCACCCATAAGACAAAACCTAAATTTTACCCACCATTCTACATATTAACCCTTATAAAACCAGAACCCCACCCTTACCTCGAAATCAAGCTTTCTAGACTTTCATAGATGGTGGTTCTTCTTCTTCTCCTCTAGCCCTAGTCTTTCTCACTGTCAGTTCTAAAACACGTACGATCAGAAACTGATTCCAATCTTCCAATTCCCTTATAACCCCCTCAACTATGGTTTGTCTCTTATGCCCTTACTTATTCCTCTAACTCTCTATTATTCCCTCAACATTCTCCCAATTGTCAATTATGCCCCTCCTTCTCATTTTCACCTTAATATTCTTATATATTATAATTATTATTATTCCAATATTAATATTACCAATTATTTTATAACTAAAATAATAACAACGTTATCTCATAATAATTAAATTATTAATATTACTTATTAATCATTCTCACCACACCACCAATTCTACAAAAGTTAGCCACACACCCCTCACCCTCGAGGTCATTAACATTAATGTCACTACTCCCTACCGCAGGGTACCCCAAACACAACAAAGCACACATAATCACATTTATACACACAACTTCACAAAATTAAATTACAAAAAATAATTTAAAGTAAATGGGGCATTACATAACACCTTGACCTTCTAAAATAAGTAATTATCATGTTCAAGTTACATTGATGTGATTAGGGTGAAGGTTAGCAAGAAAATGGTCTTGTTTATATGAGAATGTCCTTAATTAATTTAGATGCTTAATAGTTTGTGGTCTTATTCCCCAATTTTATTGTAAGATCAAAAGATGAAGACACAATGGAGTGACTAATTGAAAATCTTTTTCTACTTATTCACATGTAAATTGTTACTTCTCCGAGTAGTGTGTCCACAAATGGGGTTTATTATCTTTTTACACCTAAAATCTCATAATCATTTGATGCTCTTGCAGCTTCTAAGTCCACAGGTGATGAACAAGTTTCAGGCACCAAAGATGTACTAAAGATGGATGTCAAAGAAGGTGAGATTGATTCGTCAAGCGTTGTTTTGATTGAATTAATCCCTAAGCCTATTATGAATTTTAACATAGAGCCAGAGCCGATGATGGTGCAGAATGATATCGTTGACCTGTACATGAAAAGTATGTAGGAATTTACTGAGTACACATAGAGCCGGAGTCAACGATGGTGCAACAGGTTATCATTGACATTTCATGAAAAGTATGCATCAATTTACCAATTAAACATAGATCCAGAGCCGACGATGGTGAAATAGGATATCATTGAAATTTACATTAAAAGTATGCAATAAATTACCAAGTAAACATTGAGATAGAGTTGATGACGGTGTCGCACCACCAAACATACCCGAGCGTACTAATGCTCAAAATAACTACAGAGTAGCCAACAAAGTTATATTTTTAAATGGAAACTTGGATAAAACCCTCGAGGAATGAAAACATGGTCATCACACCTAGTTTTGGGTTCAGGAGTCAGTTATGTGAGGGGAGTGTATTAGCACCTCACACATCCTTTGTATCCAACGAGAACCGTCTAGTTAACTTTTGAAAAGTGTTAGCTTAAAATGTTTAAGTTTCTTCTTTTTTAAAATTATTTAAAGAAAATAATTGAAAAGGACTAAAAAATATTATTTATTAAAGCGCTTGACGAAATATTGAATCTCGTTCATACATATCCTCAAGTGCGATAAGGAATTTAAAGTTATGTAGTTCTTTGTAGTGAAATGATTGTGGGTTGGTTGATTTTTGTGATTGTTGGTTAAATCGAATAAAGCATTTACTTGTATTGCGTTAAAATGTATGAAATATCGTTCGTTCGTGAAAAAGTTTTGGGTCGCGCGGAGGCGGAAAAAAGAGGTTTGATAAATTGAAGTTGTTTTTAAGTGGAGGACGAATAATCGACTTTAAACAAAGTGTACATTTTGCATCTGGCTATTTGAAGACAAAGCGGATGTACATCCGATCACCCTTTGATGTAAAAGTTTTGATTAATAACTTTGAAATAGAAGATGAAGAATCGGCCTAAAACAAGATGTACATCTTGTGTCTGATTATTCTATACGAAACAGATGTTCATCTGATCATCATTTTGATCAGAGTTTTAAATATTTTTAAATGGGAGACGAATAATTGGCCTTTAAGCAAGATGTACATCTTGCGTCTGATTATTTTAGACGAAAGGGATGTACATCCAATCATCGGTGTGCAGGTCGGCGATTTGGTTTGAGTGTTTTGTCTATGCTTTGTTACTGATTTGTGATTGAAGATAAATTAGGGTGATGGTGGAAGTTCAAATTTGTGAAGGGGAGAGTTTGGAGTTTTCGATTGTACTCTTTTTGAAAGTGTTTGTGGCTTTTTTTTCTGACTTTCTGACTTTCTTTTGTGGCATTTTTTCTTGTGTAACTGTTAACTCCTTTGTTTAAAAAATTGTTCCTATTTATAGTGATTTTTAGGTCAAATAAAAATGGAAAAAATAAAATTGTGGCAAAGCATGACCAATAAAAAACAAGAATGACAAGTTGTGACCAATTAGAAACAAGTATGACACACTTCGACAAATTAAACAAGTATGACATATAACATATTACGACCAATTAAAAAACAAGTATGACAAATTGCGAACAATTAGAAACAGGGATGACAAATCGGGAAAGATTCTATTTTTTAAATTTTTTGTGATTTTTTTTATTATTTTGTGATTAAAAATGAATAAAATATAAAAATAATAATTAAAAAAATTCCTATTAAAAAACGAGAATAATATTAAAATACTTGAAAAAAAACAACTTATGGTTTAAATACAACATATAAACCAAGAACACACTATACAAGATATGCAACACATAGCAACATATAATCAACAACGTATCAATTCAAACAAGAGCGATATAAGATGCATAGATATCCTATCAACGCAAACTCTATATGAGTGTGATCGCCCTAACTAGGTTCCTCACATGGTGATCGCCCTAATCGAGTTCCTCACATGCATTAATTTCAGAATTTAACCTCAACGCAGAGAGTCGTAGGCACCTCCTACTAATTTTTGTTGTCCATCCCCACAATGATGACTAATCCCTGACTAGCATCGACTCAATAAAGCTTGCAGGATTAAGGTGGTTCTGTTCCCGATAATCAAGCCTCCATGAAGACCCACATGGCCAACATGTACTATGAAATGCATGAGCATATATATATGTATCACAACATAAGTATTTAATGGTCCAGCTGACACATCTTGTGTAGCCCACATGGCATACACATACCACATATATGCAAATGCATCATAATCATTTTTCAAAAGCTAATTCATGTATTTATTCAAAACCATATGAAAGCATGTTCACAAGTTTAGCATTATAGCATAAACACACATCCCCACCTGGGCACGCATTCATAAAAAATACTAAATTGGACACATAAGCATCAAACATCTTTAATTGGGCACATAATCATTACAAATTCTCAATCGGGCACACAATAATCACAAATCCCCAACTGGGCACACAAACAAGTATACAAACATACATGCATTCAAGTATTTGACATTCAAGTATTCTACATGAGATAGTTAGAGACAACCCTAACCTTAGCAAGCTTCCCGCACGTTCAACTTACGCTACGCAAGCATGACCCATCTCTCTCGACGAAGTCTCTGATATGGTTCACACTCTCAACCTTTTAAATCACAAAACTGATTTAAGTTAATACAAACCAAACTACATCCACAATTAGGGCTTATTCTTAACCACTTATCCAATCAATTTAGGGTTAGGTTTTCTCACAATTTCACTAACCTAATTAGGTTCACACAACTTGGTGAAATTCTAGTTTAGACACTTAGGAAATAATGAACTTGAAAACCTTTTTCAAAACTTCAAATAGACTTGGGCAAAACGTGCACTATCAATTTTAAAACAAAAGTGTTTTGAGAACAACCTCAATCTTAAATATTTTTTGACAATGGTACCTCCGGTAATCCATTTCAGATGACATAAAATCTTTTTTAGTTCATGAATCGACGATAAAATAATTTTAAAATTAAAACGGTTATATCTCATTGAATTTTTTTTCTGATCATAGTGAACCATATGTCCATTTCGATCGTTTCAGAAAGGACGTTACCCATGATCTGGTGTTAGGCGCCCAAGTTCTTTTAGAGTGTGAGATTTGTAACACCCTAAACCTCAAGTTCTTGTTTTTAAACAATAATACACACTTAGTATGTTACTTCTTCAAAACATGCATACTTTAATCATGCCAAAATCAAACAACTTGTAGCGGAAAAACAAAATATAATACAACTT
The DNA here is from genome assembly GCA_022829125.1 of Lathyrus tuberosus. Classification (NCBI taxonomy): domain Eukaryota; kingdom Viridiplantae; phylum Streptophyta; class Magnoliopsida; order Fabales; family Fabaceae; genus Lathyrus; species Lathyrus tuberosus. The sequence goes on along the minus strand of JALAZF010000055.1, from coordinate 12,770,257 downwards.
CCATAAATTTAGTTTAGGAAAAACAAGGGAATTAAAAATCCAACCACAACACAATAAAATACAAGCGTCCCGTTCCCCGATGTTTCAAGATTAGAGCAATGTCCAAAACTAAACAAAAATAAATAAATGCGAAGAGAGCCATAAAGCCATCTTCCAAACTCACAAGCTATCACTCCTGCTGATTATCTGTACAAAATTGTACATAGGAATCCAAAAACAAAAGAAAGGGGGTGAAAATACGCCTTGCAATATTAACAGTGAGAATTAATACCAGGGTTATAAAATAAAGAGAACAATTTATCATTATCACCAATACACAATCACAATCACAATTACAAATCAATTCCACATAATATGCAATGCTATATGCACCAACTCCTTCATCTATATGCATGTGGTACCGGGTTTTTGGATATCAGATGTATGTTACTGATTTATCCACGGCCCCTGGTTCCCCCAATGAACCAACGATTTCACCAAATGAATCTGAGACCCGCCTCTGGTCCCTCACCTGAACCAATGATTCCACCAAATGAATCTGAGGCCATCCAAAGTCCTACCTATCTCCAAAATATATGCATTCATGATAATGTAAACAAACAAGCATGCAACTCATCAATCACCAAAAGTCATTTAAACATTATTCATCCAAAAGGTTCCATATATGAACCAAACATTCACCAATAAGCAGGCCATCATTGCAATCCCACGTGATTACTAATCACAAAAATATAATATAATTATATATTTTCTCAAAATAATCAACCACAGAGTAAAGTTGTATTGTTACTCATAATTCACCTAAAAATCAACCAATAAACTCAAAAACATCTCAAAAAGGTATATTTTATATTATATACTCTACAATTCAAAAATAATTGAAATAAATAGATTCATAGAGTTTACAAGGGAACTATAAACATCTCATCGACTAAACTTATCAATTCTAAGTTTACCCTTGAGTACTCAAATTACTCAAAAGTGCCCTACTGCAACTTTCACGAGTGATAACTCTACTAAACTCTAAGTAGCTCTATAACAATCTCTACAACTCTAAAATTACTCAAAGGGACTCTAGAGTACTCCAAAGTACACTAAAATGATCAATTGATAACTTTTTCATATAAAAATAACTCTTATGAAGTCTATGGGTTGATTGATAACTCAAGCTCAACTTATTCAATTCTCAACTCAACTCTAACCCTTTCAATTTAACCCTAAACTCAACATGATCAATTAACTCACAACTTAACTCTAACTTCTCAATTAATCCAAAATCAACTCAAATCATCAAAAGAAACGAATAGTCACCGAACTCACGAAACAACTCGAAACTCTAAAGTAGAATTTATAACTTCAAAATAGTACCAAAAATTATAGACTCGTGATAAAATTATGAAACTTTCTAGTTTAAAGGTCCTTTAAACCCTATTTCAAACCCAACTTACTGAACCACAAAAGGAGTTATGAAATTCTTGTTCTATTCTTGTCAGTTCAGTCATATCACAATATTTCCTTTATAAACTCTAAAACAGGGTGTATGACTTCAAAATAGCACAAAACGTTATAAACTTATGATATAATTATGAAACTTTCTAGTCTACACTATTGTTAAACTCTCTTTCTATCGCAACTGACGACATCTCCAACGGACTCACGAAACTCAAGTTACGTCTGAAACAAGATGACCGACACAAGCCCGAAAGTGACTACACCTATGGTATAAAAACCAGGAAACTGATACTATTGTAGCGTTCCTATACACATTTTATTCTCCTAGATAGAAATATTATCACGTTATCTTTCTAATGTAACTGACGACTGTCGTACCTCGAAAAAAGAGAACGACCTCGCGAAGCGCATTCGCACGCCCGTGGGATGGACTTAACAGAGTCGCCACCGATCTTTATTTATTCCATAGGTGGAAAGGGAAAATATCGAATAAAACCCCTAAAAGAAAGGATAAGATACGGTCATCGCAACCATTATCTGAGTTCGGGAGTCGGTTACGCAAGGGGAAGGTATTAGCACCCCTCACGTCCGTTGTACTCAACGGGAACCATTTAGTTAAATTTAAATGTATGTTAGCTTAAGGTTTGTTTCTACTCTTCTACTTGAGGAAAGAGAGAGAAATGTTTTTAGGATTTTTGAGAAAGGACCTAAAGGTTTTTATTACTAGGGGGCTCGCACAGACCTTGCAGTCTCGTGCCTACGTATCCTTAGAAGGATGGAATCAGAGCAATCGTAGTTCACCTAACTAAGGTGAGGAACCTTTTGACTATGGTCAAAGTTCCAAGGGGAACGAGCATTCATGATCATGATACTCACATAGAGTTAAAGAACTTTCTAATTCTAAGTTGTGATGGGATTGAATGGCTATAAGGCCAAAGGGAAAAGATGTCACCAATGACTATGAGGTCAAAGGTTACAGATGTTTTGGTTCCTTGATGAGAATCAAGATTTGTCCATAAAATGGAGTTTTGAATATGATTGGATGTATTTTAAGAATGATGATCATCAAATGATCAAAGAATTTATGTTAAAGTGTTAAACTCTAACATTCTCTATCATTCAAGATTAGTTTGAGAAAATTGTTTGTTGGACGACGAACATTGATAAAAATCAAAGGTTCAAAGAGTTGTGCTAGAGTGTTAGACTCTAACATCTCTTAGTCCAAATTGTTATTAAGTGTTTTAAGTATGAAAGAAATAAATGATTGGTTATCTCAATGTGCAAGACTTGAGACCAATCTTTCAAAGGGTTATGCTAGAATGCTAGATTCTAACAATCCTTTTCTTCCAAGTTTATTTAAAAAAGATTTGATGTGCTTTGAAGTATTGATATCCTTAAAGAAGGATGGATTCTTGAGATGACGATTGACAAAGATAAGAGATGGAAAAAGATGGAGGGTGGAAGAAAGTGAAAGGTGGCTCGCCAAGAATTAGGATTCTTGTGCCTACGTATTCTCATTTAAGAATGAGAAATCAGAGCATCCGTAGTTCTGATTACTACGAATTGTTGGTTGAGGTATGTTAAGTGACTGGCGAACATCTGAGCAAATGTTCAAAGAGTAATGCTAGAGTGCTAGACTCTAACGGCTCTTATTCATTCAAGATTGATGAAAAATATTTGATGGATAATGAACACTTGATGAAAATCAGTTGTTCGAAGAGTTGCGTCAAGATGCTAGATCCTGACGGCTCTTATTCATCCAAGTTATGATTAAGATTATTTTTAGGACAATGAGCTTTTGACGATGATCGATCGCTCGAAAGGGTTATGTCAAGATGCTAGATCTTAACGGCCCTTATTGGTCCAAGTTGATATAAAAGTTGTTCAATGGACAATGAACGTTTGATGAAAAATCAATTGTTCGAAGAGTTGTGCCAAGATGCTAGATCTTGACGGCTCTTATTCGTCCGAGTTATTATGCAAATTGTTTTAAGACGAAAAGGGAGAGTGAATAGCTACCCCAATGCGCAAGGCTTAGGACTAATCATTCGAGGGTTATGCTAGAATGCTAGATTCCAACAATCCTCTTCTTTCATATTCTTTTGAAAAGAATTGACTGATTTGATTTCAATCGGTTTAGTGTTAATTGAGTGAAGTTTTGAAATTGGTTTCGAAAATTAACATCTTAATAAAATGACCATACCCAAAGTTGAGAAAATACTTTTCAAATAAACCTCTCATGGGTCATAAAATACTCTAAGGAAAACTCCTAAAAGATATCAAGAGAAATTGATTTCTAAAAAAAAAGAAGTTTAAGGTTTATTCATGTTTTATTTTGGAAATATAGGAATAAATATGAAAATAGAAGTTAAAAGAAAATTGAATTAAACTTTAAAAATATGTTTTTTTGAATTTTGGTAATTTTCCATTAATAACAACTATTGTTTTTTATGAGTGGACTTGAAATGGAAAGGAAAATAAAATATTTGAAACTAAAAGGACAGGGGGTGCAAAAACAAGTTTATCATGAACTAAACTGCATTACAGCGCATATGGGCCTTTGGATGGGGGGGTGCTGATAACAAAACTAAATAAGGCCCAAAGACTAAACACTGGTAATCACATGGGTGGAAGCCCATTGAGTACTCATCGTGTGTCCTAGTTTCAGGGGACATTGGATCCCCTATATCAGTGAATCAATGTACTAAATGGAGAGGTCCACGGTGAGACTCAAATGTATTTGCACATCAGATCAATATAATGACCACATGATAGGGATCAGACGAAGGCGACGGTGACACGTGTCACCGCCTGAAAGTGCCATTCAAACCAAACATAAAAATGGGTAGGAATTTTTAAAGTAACAAAATGAACGGAATCATTTCGTTTCATTCTTACCATTATTCTCCCCCTCCATGCTTTTTCTCTCTCGTCTTTCTAGCCAAAAAAGTTCACAAAAAGCCATCAGAGAAAATGAGGCGTGGCGGAAACCGCCCTCTTCTCCGGCCAAACCAGAAACTTCATATAACAACCCCTCTCAAATCTCCCTCCTCATTCCAAATCCAAAACCTAATTTTTCAAAACCCTAACCAAAACCCCAAATCGCAAACATTTCCAAATGAAAACCCTAACCCTAAAACCTCAAAGAAAATGAACTAAACAACCCAAAAAAAAACTATTGTATTCAGAAGTTAGCAAATGGTGCGAGATTCAAACCAAAAGTGTCTGATCTTTAAAGGGAGACGCGATTAGATGATACCTCTTGAATAGTTTTCCAGGCGATCTTTTGAAGATCCTCAGGTTCTTTCAATATGTGGCCTTCTCTTTGTTTCCTCTCCTCTCCTATCTTTCTTTGATTCGGTTCTGATTTAGTTCAGTGTGTTTGTTTGAAGGTATGTGCGAAATGGAGGTGTTCACGGGTGAGGTCTCTTCAAAGAGGATAATGGAGGCGAAATCGTTTCCACGGTGGCTTTCGAATGATGGGTTCAGAATGAAGGTTGTGCAAACGAGAACGGGGTTGAGGTTGGTTTGCGAATGAAAGAAGTGTTCTTCTTTTTGCTGATGAACAGAGGTGAGTGTTTCTTTTTTTTATCTCTGTTTCTGTGTGTTTAAGATGATGTTGTTGTTGTTCAAAGTTCTGCTGGTGTGTTTACAATGTGAGCGTTTTTTTTTTTAAGATGGGTTGAAGAGTGATGGAGAGGGCTGTAGTAGTGAGGAAGGGTTTGTATATTTTTCTTTGGCCTCCCTTTTCTGTGAGAGTTCTTCCCTTTTTATAGCTTGGAAATTCTCTCCCTCTTGAATGAAATTCAATGCCTTGACTGTTATGCTCTGTAGTCCTTAATTGTTTGTTTTCTAAATTAGTTGATGATGCTTTTTCTGATTAATTCTGCTATGCTGGGAATTTCCTCATTTGTGAACTCTGTACCATTGCTTATCACTGTATTGATTCCTTTACTCTGATGCACAACTCTGATATTGCTGAAAGTATTGTCTTTTCCTTTTCGTGTGTAGAGGTTGTTTTCTGAGTGAATCACAATGGCTTTGACTTTTCTTCTTTTGTGTATTATGAGTTTGTCCTGAAACGATGCATTGTCTCTGCCCTATCCATCTATCTGGTATTGGCTGTCTTGAGCTTGGAAGTATTATGAGCTGCTTTGCTTTTGAATTTGCCCTTTGCGTGAATATTGAATAATTGTGGTACTATAATGAGTTGTCTACTTCATTCTGAATTTCCTGAGTTTTTTTTTTTTGAATCAAATGGTTGAAATGAGTTTTGGCATTTATTGGGGGACTTGGGATAACTGAATATTTGAAAGCAAACTGATAAAATTGTATTTACAGTAGATTTTGAGAATTTATTGAATTTGGACAAGGGCTTGGTGTTTTTTTGAAAATGCTAATCTATGTGATAGGCTTGAATTTGAATTGCTTTATCTATATTTTAATGCTGTCATAAGTTTGAGATCCTTGTGTTTTGATTGAATTTGTGGCTTATGGTTTTGAATTGAAAACATTCATGGTTTATTTTCTTGTGCTCACGGTTGTGCTTTCTTGTGGCAGGGATATAACAGATCCAAAATCAGTGTTAAGCTGCCCTGAAAGTTTGGGATGAGAGTAGGAACTTCTTGATCTGGAGTAGAGTTCTGACGGCTAACAAAGGTGTAATGGTGCAGGACCATTTTGATGTATAAGGGTTGTAGCTATTCTCCTCTACATGACTCAGTAGGCATCTGTGCGCCTCAGCTTTGTATAAGGGTTGTTGTTGTGTTTAGTTTTTTTTTTTTTGCAGTAGGTCTCAATTGCCATGGTCTTAAGTTAGAACTTTAGGGATGCCACAAAACCAACTTGTAACTCTTTGTCCTTTCTTGTGTAATACTTTCCTTTGTAAACACTTAAACTTTAATCAATGTAACCTTCTTCATTTATTAATGAAAGCTTATGATCAACATATCATCCAAGGAACACAATTTTTGTGGAGCAGCAACTTGGGCTTCAAAATATGTAGGTTCAAAATTTGGACATGAACAAAGCTATCATGGGTTTCAAAATATAAGCTCCAGAATTGGGCATGAATATTTAGCAAAGCTATCCAATTATGATGATCAACAATCCATTTGCCCTCTAAACTCAAACAAACAGCATGAAAAAAACTCAAAGCCTATCAAATTCCAAAATAACCTTGAAACGAACTCCAAGAGGCTAATTGTGTCTGACTTTGATTCTTCTAGAATCCCAATACAAACTTCCACAAGATATTAACAATTAAGTCCACACTTAGGATTTTGAGATTTGATCAAAAGAATCTTGAATTCTTGAAGAGGAGAAACTCTTTGCTTTAATTACCCAACAAGAATGATGAACAAATTTGGTTAATGATTCCTCCAAAGTCCTGATTGACCAGTGTCCAAAATCTTCTGACTGAGATCTCTTCCACAAAAATAAAGCCACAAAGCCTGCTTAACTAGTTAATGATAGAAACAAGATTGACCTAAAAATTCAAACAATGCTTATGACATCTAAGGGGTCAAAATTTGGGGTACAACAGTTGCCCCTATTTAAATAATTTTACCGGATGGCGCGAGGAATGTAAATCCTCGGGGCATCCAGGTGAAAGGTATTTAAATATAGCAAACCAAAAATTTTGCCCTTAGATGGAATGCAAATGCTAAGGACAAGCAACAGACATGCAAATGCAGGCATGCCAAGATGACATGATGTCATGATAGTGCAAAAATGCAGACGAACAAGACACTAAAGGTAAAGAGCAAACAACCACATATGAGCTTACTGGGGAAGGATAAAGATTAGTATCCACGAGGAAAATTCACTGGGGATACAAGCTAACAGACAAAAGAGACTTACTGGGGAGACTCCAAGGAAACACTGGGGATAGAAAAACTGAGGGGAAGCCCTACAAGTTCTTACTGGAGATAGGACACCAAAGAGGTGTTCTCCATTGGGGGAAGATCCAGGGAGGTAGACGACGCGGTTCAAATGTAACTGAACGATACTGGGGAGAAGACACATTCTTACTGGGCATGAAACCAGAAAGAAGACATGATCACCACAGGGGATCAATTTGAAATAAAAGGATAGACATCCTACAAAGATTTTCTGGGGATTTACTATACTGAAGAGTTCAAACGGGATCCTCAAGAAAAGCCAGAAAAGACAGAGGTAAACTCTGCATCAGATGATGAAAGGTGACTGGACCTTTTGGCTGTGAATGAGGTTAATGAATCAAAAATGTACCAGAACTGGTTGAGATAACAAGTATGATTCCGTTTATGGAGGGTGCCAGCGATGACTGGACTTTAGGTTCAAGCTTGACACGATTCAAGCAGGAATAAACTGAAATAAAAGCCTAAGGTGACTCGATTCAATCCAAAGAAGGTGCCAACGATAATTGGACTTTGGGTTCAAGTTTGACACGATTCAAACAGGAACAGGATCTTAAGATAAGAGACAATGTTCGACACGATTCGAACAAGGACTCGGTTCAAGTTTGACACGATTCAAACGAGAACAAGATCTTAAAACAAGAGACAATGTTCGACACGATTCGAACAAGGACTCGGTTCAAGTTTGACACGATTCAAACGAGAACAAGATCTTAAAACAAGAGACAATGTCCGACATGATTCGAAAAAGGACTCGGTTCAAGTTTGACACGATTCAAACAAGAACAAGATCTTAAAACAAGAGACAATGTCTGACACGATTCGAACAAGGACTCAGTTCAAGTTTGACACGTTCAAACAAGAGCAAGATCTTAAAACAAGAGACAATGTCCGACACGATTCGAATAAGGACTCGGTTCAAGTTTGACACGATTCAAACAAGAACAAGATCTTAAAAGCTTAAGGTGACTCGATTCAAACCAAAGACGGTGCCAACGATAATTGGACTTTAGGTTCAAGCTTGACACGATTCAAGCAGGAACGGTTTTAAACAACGGGAAAGATGTCAGCGATGACTGGACTTATGGTTAGACTTCTTGGGTAATATCAATTATGGTCGCAAAAAAAGTTGGATAAAACCAAAGATAGATAAGTTTCTCAGGAGAGAGATTGCCACTTATCGTTGGGTATAAATTCCACAAAGCAGTTGATATCACAACGCTGCTGGGGAATGAATTTTGTCTTCATGAGGTTCAAAAGATTCTGCCTGCGAGACACAGTGCAAAATAAATGCACGTTCAAGATGGGCTCAAAAACACACCTGCCAGGGACCAAAGTTCAATCTAGGAACAAGCTAGAAAGAAACGGCCAAACAAGACTCCAATTGAGGAATGAACTCAAATAGGGATTTATCTTATCCGAATGTGGAAAAGATAACTGAAACAACCATCATCCACGAGACTCGAACTCTGTGGGGAATTCAGAAAGAATGGGCACTTTATGCCTAGGGCTGACTTTCTATTGGAGAAAATAGACGAACCCGGCCACTTGGGGAGATAAACACCAAAGTGAACAATCATCTGTAGACACCAGGAGGGTAGCAAAATGCTAAGATGCTATGCTTATGCCATGCTTACGCTTATGCTGACAGAACAGACAAGAAGCGAAACTGGAGATGAAATAAACATCTCGACGAGGATACCCAGCCAAACTCAAAAGGTTGGACCATCACTGGGGGTGAAGTAATTTTACTTCAAGGTTATGTCTTTCTCTGGGGGAAAGAGTACTCCACTTGGTATAGCATCATGACTTCACAAGGATTATCATCATGAGCTTGATTTCCTCACTGGAGATAAGAGATCCATTGAGAATTGCCAAGATTAGCTGAAGAGACAACTTTCTGGGGAGCTAGCAGAGACGCCACAAAGGCTGAGTAATTCTGCATGACTCATCTGCCCCAGAGTACGTGGTCTGTCAGAAGAATACATCAAGAGGATTTTATAGAAGAATTGGCATACAAGGTGTTTCAATATCTTCAAACTCTTAGAGAGATTTACCGAATCTCGACATAACTGCCCCTGATTGACTGCTTTGCATGACAGAGCCCGTGAATTAGTTATGTGTCTTGATCGAAACCCCGGGTTGAAGCTGAGAGGTTGATTGGGTTCCGCTAGGGAAAATCATTATACAAAGCCTAAGAGGAGGCTATCTGATAGTTTATACTCATCCCAGAGTGTCTTGTACAAAGCCTAGATTAACAACATCTTTGAGAGGTTTGTCGAATCTCGACTTGACTGCTTCTGATTAACTGGTCTTGTGATGATAAGTCACCAAGAGGATTTTACAGAAGAATTGAAATGTCAGATGCTTCAATGTATTCAAACTCTTGAAGAGATCCATGAGTCTTGACACAACTGCCCTAGTTCAACTGTACTCGCAATACAAAGTCCTTTAAACTGTGGTAGAAACAACTGGGGAACAAACTTGCCCCTGTTGATGGGCCATCGGAGTCCAAACTTGTCATGAAGTGACCTCAAGAAGGCTTGCCCCAATATTCTAGACTTTGAAGAGTTCTGCCCCTGATTCAACAACTCTTGAAATGATGGATCGGCATAACCTTCCGCTTAGTTGCCCCTTGACTGAGCTTCCTTTATCAAGTCAAATTCCCTAGCTGGCTGCATTTGTTGGGATTTCTTGATATTGAATTATTTTGCAAACAAGTATTGTTCATTTAAAATTGGCAATTTCAATGCGAAAATTCATGCAAGCTTTTGAAAACAAATTTTATTGATGAAAACACACACAGTGGAATGATTAAACAATAAAAAACAAAGTGGATCTGGTCATTTACAGAATGACAGATGAAGTGGCCAACACACGCAATTAGCAAAGATCATTAGGAGTCAGGTTAATCAACCTTGTTGTAGTATGCTTTCGAAACAACCTTACCTCAATTAGGTCTTTTAAGGGTTGTAACGTGGCTTGGTTCACGGTCTATGAAACAAAAGATAAGGCTCAAAGTTTATTTGGTGCCCACCCCATCTTCGTGATTAACTCCAATCCTACACTCAGTTAACTCAAGCTATACATTCAAGTTCCTATAGGCTAGGAATGAGCTGATGATCATTGATGATGATTTAGACCCCTTGGATAGTCAGTACTCCCTTGCAGAATTTGGTTATCTTTTGTTGTCTTTGCTGAGGTTATGACCTCTTTTTTGTTGAGGTCACGATACCTCTTCTTTTGATTTGGTTGAGGTCACGATACCTCTTCTTTTGATTTGGTTGAGGTCACGATACCTCTTCTTTTTAGATGTTGTACAAGTTCTTTGTGTATAAGGAAAAGTTCTGGGCTTCCCAACTTTCTTGGCTTTTGCCTTGAAAGGGACTCGGCTCATTCTTTGATTAAGGATTTTTCAACGATCCTTCCTTATTTGCTGTCTGGAGGAATAACTTGTACAAATGCTAACTCATTTGGTTTGAGAGAGCTGACTGGTGTCTTGCATGAAGCGCTTGCATTCGAATGCATAACTAAGTTAAACTGAGAACTACCCACCCCAAGTTTGAGATTTAAGGGTCTTTTGTGTAAAGAACGAAAACTCCTACTTCTAGGCTCAAAGGGTTAACGAGGGATTATCTTCCTTATTTCTCCAGTGTTTAGGGATTGAAACAATGCCTTACATCCTCGACAAGGTTTGATCGAAAGCATACCACAACAATTATGGATAATATGTTCGTCATCCTCCCCAATCTTTGCTTAAACAAACAGTTTGATGAGTGGGAAGAAAACAAAATAAAGATATATATATATATATATATATTTTCACGAACGTAAAAGTAAATGAGTGAAACGAATGGATTTAATCAAAAGATGCATAAATATTTCATTAATCTCACCAATTTGAAAATACAATAAAGCTTATAAGCAAACAGATTCAACGCAAAGGAAATATGAATGAAAAAAAACTGAAATGAACAAAATACGACCAGCTTTGGCGAATTGATTTTAGAAAACTTCAGTTTCTGGGCCCAAGCAGGAGAACACCTTCATCATTGATCACTTGCTCCTTGTGATATAGAACCTTAAGAGGCCTTACAAGTCCTTTGTTTTCTACTTTAGGAGTTAGGGCACTTGCATCTGGCCCGCCCTCTTGCGATTTCAGCAGACTTAGCAGTTTCGCTTCGAACTCTTTGCACTCTTCAATGGGGTGCCCCATTGTCCCAGTATGGAATTTTCATTCAATCTCCGGGCGATCTTCTTCAAGGATTAGTTCATTGTCATAGATCAGCCTTCGCACAGTATATTCTAAGGCTCGACAACCATCCAAGTCATGCCCCTCGGCTCCCTTGTGGAATTCACAATTCAGGTTAGGATTGTGCCAAGGTCCTGGCACAGGTTTAAGAAGTCGGGGAGTTACCAACTTGTTCTACATCAACAGTGGGAAGAGTTTGCTCAATGGTACCGGAATGGGTTGGGGGTTAGCTTGGCCTCTTCCCATAGGGTACTTCAACTTGTTTTGATTTTGGAAACCTCGAGGAGAGACAGCCGTTGGAGGCTGGGACGCCCTTTTGGTAAACTCCTGATGACGGTTACATTCGGGTGTAGGAACAAAACCAACGGTTGACTGGCATAAGGCTTCCTTAAATCCTGGGCACAGGAGATCCTCAGGAGATGGCAAAGGATTGTTCTTGATATTAGAACGAGAGTCATCGAAAGATAGAATCCCTCACAATGTGCTTCAAAGCAAAACAATCTTCTAAATCATGGCCTCGTGCACCTTCATGGAATGCACAATGAGCATTGGGATTGTAAGAAAGTGGAAACGGATCAGGAGGTGGCCCTGATGACCTTATAGTTATTAATCTTGTTGGACCAAAGCAGGATACAAAGCCATATACGTCATAGGAATGGGAGGAATCAGAGGCCTTCCACCCTTTCTTTTACCTAGAACATTCTGATGAGAAACTTGAGTCTGTCGTGGATAAGCAGGAGCGTTGGGAGCTCGTTGGTGGATTGGTGGTTGAGAAGCTGACTGATAAACAGAAGCTTGATTGTTGGGTGTTGGCGTGATAGAGGGAATGTGATCCTCTTTTTTTTCATCTGGGCTTGCAAAGTTTCCAGAACCCAACTCATCTGGCATTTGAGGATTCTGACCTCCTCTTTTAGATCTTCCTGACTCTTCAGAATTTCATTCATCGTTGCCATTGGTCCTGAGTGGATGCTAGGTATCCTTGAGTGATAAAGGAAGGAAAAGATGAGACAGACTCAAAGCTGAGAAACAAAATGCAATGCAAATGGGATGACATATGTATGGATGCAATGCTTATGATGTTTATTTTCAGAGAGTCATTTTTAAACTTTCAGTTGTTTAGCATAAATTCATGCGTAACGAAGATCAACACGAATTTAGAACCCAAAATACTCATTCATTCAAATAAAATCAAAAGTACACAGTACAAGTGGATAATGAATTGAGTCACCCAAATACAACAATACTGAGTCTCAAAATACAAAACCATAATAAAAAAGTCTTATTTATCTCGCGCTCTTGAAGCTCTTTCAATTCAATCTTAAACCTCTTCATCATCCCCTCGATGAGCTGAATGAAGTAACTGATAGAAGAAGGAGTGTCTTCATCCATATCTTCCACAGCCATTTCTAGCCTTAAAGGTAAGTCCTTGGCTATCTCATTACAAAACCTTATCAAGCTTGCAAATTTTTCGCGATACATGATAGCAGAAGGCTCAAGGAACTTAATGGTCTCCTCTTAATCCTTCAGCACTTTATCCAATTGCTTTTTTTCATTTACCCATCCCACACTCTGACTCTTCAAGGTCTGATGTTGGGTTTTCCAGTGTTCCACCAACTCCTTGCTAGTGGCCAGCTCATCACACTTCTCCTGCCATGCTTCTGCACTGATTCCAGAGACGTTCCTTGCTTGCCATCCTTGGTGGCGCTCATGTTCTAACTCCTCTTTAGATTTCCTTAGGAGCTCTTTCAATTCTTTGATCTGGGTTTCAAGCTTTACTCTCACCTCTTTCTTCTGTTTGGTGGCTAAATTCCACTAATGCTTCCATTCTTGTCCATTCCTCTTAGCTTCCTCTAATTGCTCGTGAAGATATTCTAAACCACCATTGGCTTGGTCCAAGCAATCTAGGACTCGCTCTTTAAGATCCTCCTCGGGCTTGCTTTTCTTATTACTATCTTCCAACAACTCTTGTTTCTTATCAAACTTCCTCTTGAGAACCATGTTCTCCCCAGTCTTTTTGTTTAGCTGCGACTGTAGACCTTCATTTTCTTTCCCAAGTCTAGCCACCATGGCTCTTAGCTCTTCTACCTCCTCGAGAGAAACGGGCACAGGTTCGGGTGGAGGAGACCTTGGAGGAATAGGATCTGCTACAGAGAACGGGAGCTTTACAACTTTGACTCTTTCGGTAACCCATTGCTGATATGGAACATCACTTGCCTTTGATATCCTTGATCCTTTAGTATGCACCTTCTCCCAAGATCTGATAATCCTATGGAGTAGAGATGGATCACTAGCTCCCATATCATTCAGAACCATTTCTTCCAATTCTCCATCATTAGGCTTTCCATGCATCGGGTGTCCAAGTTGTCACAAGGCTAGCATAGGGTTGTAGTTAATGCAACCTTTGGAACCTATTAATGGCACATTTTGGAAACTCCCACAACTGATAACAACTTCATGGACGTTGAGCTTGTAATGATACCAAGGAATATCATTGCTTGTTAGAGACACCAGGAATCTAGCCCACCCTTCACTAGACATCCTACTTATCTGATCATTGGATTTGAACACACATGCAATGAGCCAGTTGTAAAGTAAAGGAAGACAGCAAGCTAAAGCCCCACTCTTCTTTTCATGGCGAGTGTGCAAGGTATGGAAAGTATCTGCCAGGAGAGGATTAACAAGATTTTGCTTTTCTTTCCAAACGGCCCAAAAGACACTGATAGCTGATGAATCAATGAAGCCTTCATAATTAGGGAATAATACCAACCCATAAATGAGGAGGGCTAATATGTTTATCAATGCGTCCCAATGACGTGCAATCAACCATTTCTCTGCTTCATTTTCTAAGAAAGTTCTCCAAAACCCAAGGAAATTTTCCTTCTTCTTCCAATTCCTTTCAGCATCGGATATGGAAATGTGTAATGCAAGAGCCAACTCTTTCACATCAGGCTTTTGACCAATTCGATTGTATGCCATTCTTCCTTTCATTGTGAAACCTAACAGTCTGTCATATTCCTCCAAGGTAGGAATCAACTGGAAGTCTTGGAAAAGGAAGGTTCAGAGTGGAGGATCGTAAAACTGAGCTAAGGCTGTGATAGCTAGGATCTGGATATCCACTGTGAGAAGATCTAAAATGTGACCAAACCTTCCTTGCATTGTAGTTTTGAAGCAACGAGGAACCTTTTCCAATAACCTTAGTATGTTGGTGACATCTTGCATCTTTGCCTTGAGTGGCAATGGTTTCCTCCTGTCTGAACTCATTACGACCTTTTCGTGCTGAACAACTGCTTTGTTAATAGGACTCCCTGAAAACAAAATAATGAGTGTTATGATGGTATACAAATGCTCATGAATGCACTGAAAAGGTTTGGGATAAGGTAAACACCTCACAACTCCCTAATTGGTAGGCCTCCTAAAAGACGGTTCTACGACAATTTACCCTCAAACCCACTCACATGATAGTTTCTAGGTTTTTGGTCAGGGTTTCATATTCACGGACCTTAGTCGTATCAACGTTATGCAATGGGCTAGCCATTTTACAATGAGAGTGACGAAAAGGTCTCTTCTGATTGGGGTTTTCATATTGGTTAGAGCAAGGAGATGTCCTTGAAGTCCAATATTACGCAACCACTGAAATAGAACTGGTTCTAAATGGGGACCTAGAGTCATGGACCCTTCATGAATCAGCATTATGCAACAGGCTAGCTATTTTATAACGAGATCTACAAACAGGTCTACTCTAGAGGAGCCTTCATGTTAGTTGCTACAAGGAGCTTGCTCTCGTAGTCTAACACTACTAACTGCCAAATCTATCCTTATGTTTTCTCCCTGCTTTTTCCAAAACTCGGGTGTAGAGCTTTATTTAAGATATTAGATCCCCAAAGCCCACACATGAATATACAGAGATATATATAAATAAGCAATAAAGCAAGAGCAATAAAACATATAATAAAGAAGAAAGGGAAACAAACAAAGTTAAACACACATATGAAAACCTAACTAAACTAGGCTTGACTCACTTAGGGAAATTGTATCCCCAGCAGAGTCGCCATCTGTCGTACCTCGAAAAATGAGAACAACCTCACGAAGCGCAGTCGCACGCCCGTGGGATGGACTTAACAGAGTCTCCACCGATCTTTATTTATTCCATAGGAGGAAAGGGAAAATATTGAATAAAACCCCTAAAAGAAAGGATAAGATACGGTCATCGCAACCATTATCTGAGTTCGGGAGTCGGTTACACAAGGGGAAGGTATTAGCACCCCTCACGTCCGTTGTACTCAACGGGAACCGTTTAGTTAAAGTTAAATGTATGTTAGCTTAAGGTTTGTTTCTAATCTTCTACTTGAGGAAAGAGAGCGAAATGTTTTTAGGATTTTTGAGAAAGGACCTAAAGGTTTTTATTACTAGGGGGCTCGCAAAGACCTTGCAGTCTCGTGCCTACGTATCCTTAGGAGGATGGAATCAAAGCAATCGTAGTTCACCTAAATAAGGTGAGGAACCGTTTAACTATGGTCAAAGTTCCAAGGGGAACGAGTATTCATGATCATGATACTCACATAGAGTTAAAGAACTCTCTAATTCTAAGTTGTGATGGGATTGAATGGCTATAAGGCCAAAGGGAAAAGATGTCACCAATGACTATGAGGTCAAAGGTTACAGATGTTTTGGTTCCTTGATGAGAATCAAGATTTGTCCATAAAATGGAGTTTTGAATATGATTGGATGTATTTTAAGAATGATGATCATCAAATGATCAAAGAATTTATGTTAAAGTGTTAAACTCTAACATTCTCTATCATTCAAGATTAGTTTGAGAAAATTGTTTGTTGGACAACGAACATTGATAAAAATCAAAGGTTCAAAGAGTTGTGCTAGAGTGTTAGACTCTAACATCTCTTAGTCCAAATTGTTATTAAGTGTTTTAAGTATGAAAGAGATAAATGATTGGCTATCTCAATGTGCAAGACTTGAGACCAATCTTTCAAAGGGTTATGCTAGAATGCTATATTCTAACAATCCTTTTCTTTCAAGTTTATTTAAAAAAGATTTGATGTGCTTTGAAGTATTGATATCCTTAAAGAAGGATGGATTCTTGAGATGACGATTGACAAAGATAAGAGATGGCAAAAGATGGAGGGTGGAAGAAAGTGAAAGGTGGCTCGCCAAGAATTAGGATTCTTGTGCCTACGTATTCTCATTTAAGAATGAGAAATCAGAGCATCCGTAGTTCTGATTACTACGAGTTGTTGGTTGAGGTATGTTAAGTGACTGGCGAACATCTGAGCAAATGTTCAAAGAGTTATGCTAGAGTGCTAGACTCTAACGGCTCTTATTCATTCAAGATTGATGAAAAATATTTAATGGATAATGAACACTTGATGAAAATCAGTTGTTCGAAGAGTTGCGTCAAGATGCTAGATCCTGACGGCTCTTATTCATCCAAGTTATGATTAAGATTATTTTTAGGACAACGAGCTTTTGACGATGATCGATCGCTCGAAAGGGTTATGTCAAGATGCTAGATCTTAATGGCCCTTATTAGTCCAAGTTGATATAAAAGTTGTTCAATGGACAATGAACGTTTGATGAAAAATCAATTGTTCGAAGAGTTGTGCCAAGATGCTAGATCTTGACGGCTCTTATTCGTCCGAGTTATTATGCAAATTGTTTTAAGACGAAAGGGGAGAATGAATAGCTACCCCAATGCGCAAGGCTTAGGACTAATCATTCGAGGGTTATGCTAGAATGCTAGATTCCAATAGTCCTCTTCTTTCATATTCTTTTGAAAATAATTGACTGATTTGATTTCAATCGGTTTAGTGTTAATTGAGTGAAGTTTTGAAATTGGTTTCGAAAATTAACATCTTAATAAAATGACCATACCCAAAGTTGAGAAAATACTTTTCAAATAAACATCTCATGTGTCATAAAATACTCTAAGGAAAACTCCTAAAAGATATCAAGAGAAATTGATTTCTAAAAAAAAAAGAAGTTTAAGGTTTATTCATGTTTTATTTTGGAAATATAGGAATAAATATGAAAATAGAAGTTAAAAGAAAATTGAATTAAACTTTAAAAATATGTTTTTTTGAATTTTGGTAATTTTCCATTAATAACAACTATTGTTTTTAATGAGTGGACTTGAAATGGAAAGGAAAATAAAATATTTGAAACTAAAAGGACAGGGGGTGTAAAAACAAGTTTATCATGAACTAAACTGCATTACAGCGCATATGGGCCTTTGGATGGGGGGTGCTGATAACAAAACTAAATAAGGCCCAAAGACTAAACACTGGTAATCACATGGGTGGAGGCCCATTGAGTACTCATCGTGTGTCCTAGTTTCAGGGGACGTTGGATCCCCTATATCAGTGAATCAATGTACTAAATGGGGAGGACCACGGTGAGTCTCAAATGTATTTGCACATCAGATCAATATAATGACCACATGATAGGGATCAGACGAAGGCGACGGTGACACGTGTCACCGCCTGAAAGTGCCATTCAAACCAAACATAAAAATGGGTAGGAATTTTTAAAGTAACAAAATGACGGAATCATTTTGTTTCATTCTTGCCATTATTATCCCCCTCCATGCTTTTTCTCTCTCGTCTTTCTAGCCAAAAAAGTTCACAAAAAGCCATCAGAGAAAATGAGGCGCGGTGGAAACCGCCCTCTTATCCGGGCAAACCAGAAACTTCATATAACAACCCCTCTCAAATCTCCCTCCTTATTCCAAATCCAAAACCTAATTTTTCAAAATCCTAACCAAAACCCCAAATCGCAAACATTTCCAAATGAAAACCCTAACCCTAAAACCTCAAAGAAAATGAACTAAACAACCCAAAAAAAAAACTATTGTATTCAGAAGTTAGCAAATGGTGCGAGATTCAAACCAAAAGTGTCTGATATTTAAAGGGAGGCGCGATTAGATGATACCTCTTGAAGAGTTTTCCAGGCGATCTTTTGAAGATCCTCAGGTTCTTTCAATCTGTGGCCTTCTCTTTGTTTCCTCTCCTCTCCTATCTTTCTTTGATTCGGTTTTGATTTGGTTCAGTGTGTTTGTTTGAAGGTTTGTGCGAAATGGAGGTGTTCACGTATGAGGTCTCTTCAAAGAGGATGATGGAGGTGAAATCGTTTCCATGGTGGCTTTCGAATTATGGGTTCAGAATGAAGGTTGTACAAACGAGAACGGGGTTGAGGTTGGTTTGCGAATGAAAGAAGTGCTCTTCTTTTTGCTGATGAACAGAGGTGAGTGTTTCTTTTTTTTATCTCTGTTTCGGTGTGTTTAAGATGATGTTGTTGTTGTTCAAAGTGTTGCTTGTGTGTTTACAATGTGAGCGTTTTTTTTAAGATGGGTTGAAGAGTGATGGAGAGGGTTATAGTAGTGAGGAAGGGTTTGTATATTTTTCTTCGGCCTCCCTTTTCTGTGAGAGTTCTTCCCTTTTTATAGCTCGGAAATTCTCTCCCTCTTGAATGAAATTCAATACCTTGACTGTTGTGCTCTGTAGTCCTTAATTGTTTGTTTTCTAAATTAGTTGATGATGCTTTTTTTGATTAATTCTGCTATGCTGGGAATTTCCTCATTTGTGAACTCTGTACCATTGCTTATCACTGTATTGATTCCTTTACTCTGATGCACAACTCTGATATTGCTGAAAGTACTGTCTTTTCCTTTTCATGTGTAGAGGTTGTTTTCTGAGTGAATCACAATGGCTTTGACTTTTCTTCTTTTGTGTATTATGAGTTTGTCCTGAAACGATGCATTGTCTCTGCCCTATCCATCTATCTGGTATTGGCTGTCTTGAGCTTGGAAGTATTATGAGCTGCTTTGCTTTTGAATTTGCCCTTTGCGTGAATATTGAATAACTGTGGTACTATAATGAGTTGTCCACTTCATTATGAATTTCCTGAGTTTTTTTTTTTTAATCAAATGGTTGAAATGAGTTTTGGCATTTATTGGGGGACTTGGGATAACTGAAGATTTGAAAGCAAACTGATAAAATTGTATTTACAGCAGATTTTGAGAATTTGTTGAATTTGGACAAGGGCTTGGTGTTTTTTTGAAAATGCTAATGTATGTGATAGGCTTGAATTTGAATTGCTTTATCTATATTTTAATCCTGTCATAAGTTTGAGATCCTTGTGTTTTGATTGAATTTGTGGCTTATGGTTTTGAATTGAAAACATTTATGGTTTATTTTCTTGTGCTCACGGTTGTGCTTTCTTGTGGCAGGGATATAGCAGAGCCAAAATCAGTGTTAAGCTGCCCTGAAACTTTGGGATGAGAGCAGGAACTTCTTGATCTGGAGTAGAGTTCTGACGGCTAACAAAGGTGTAATGGTGCAGGACCATTTTGATGTATAAGGGTTGTAGCTATTCTTCTCCACATGACTCAGCAGGCATCTGTGCGCCTCAGCTTTGTATAAGGCTTGTTGTTGTGTTTAGGTTTTTTGTGCAGTAGGTCTCATTTGCCATGGTCTTAAGTTAGAACTTTAGGGATGCCACAAAACCAACTTGTAACTCTTTGTCCTTTCTTGTGTAATACTTTCCTTTGTAAACACTTAAACTTTAATCAATGTAACCTTCTTCATTTATTAATGAAAGCTTATGATCAACATATCATCCAAGGAACACAATTTTTGTGGAGCAGCAACTTGGGCTTCAAAATATGTAGGTTCAAAATTTGGACATGAACAAAGCTATCATGGGTTTCAAAATATAAGCTCCAGAATTGGGCATGAATATTTAGCAAAGCTATCCAATTATGATGATCAACAATCCATTTGCCCTCTAAACTCAAACAAACAGCATGAAAAAAACTCAAAGCCTATCAAATTCCAAAATAACCTTGAAACGAACTCCAAGAGGCTAATTGTGTCTGACTTTGATTCTTCTAGAATCCCAATACAAACTTCCACAAGATATTAACAATTAAGTCCACACTTAGGATTTTGAGATTTGATCAAAAGAATCTTGAATTCTTGAAGAGGAGAAACTCTTTGCTTTAATTACCCAACAAGAATGATGAACAAATTTGGTTAATGATTCCTCCAAAGTCCTGATTGACCAGTGTCCAAAATCTTCTGACTGAGATCTCTTCCACAAAAATAAAGCCACAAAGCCTGCTTAACTAGTTAGTGATAGAAACAAGATTGACCTAAAAATTCAAACAATGCTTATGACATCTAAGGGGTCAAAATTTGGGGTACAACAACGACACCTCAAAAGGACATACGAAGCTCAAGATACGCACGAAACAAGTCGACCAATACTCTCTTACATTTTTCTACAATTTTCTTACGGGAATTTCACTCCTAAACCTAATTTCTTCTCCCCAAACCTATATCCACTTCATTTTAACAATTTTTTCTTCACAGTCGCTCCCAA
This sequence comes from Lathyrus tuberosus, assembly GCA_022829125.1. Classification (NCBI taxonomy): domain Eukaryota; kingdom Viridiplantae; phylum Streptophyta; class Magnoliopsida; order Fabales; family Fabaceae; genus Lathyrus; species Lathyrus tuberosus. The sequence goes on along the minus strand of JALAZF010000055.1, from coordinate 12,749,260 downwards.
AGCTCTGTTCCAAATTCTCAATTCTACGATCGGGCGTTTTCCCCAAATTTTTTATGTTTCCTCGTACCCTAGCTCGACCGCCTTACGTTAGATTATATATTAACTTAAAGTCCCAATAATTAAAATAATTTCAATAATTATTTTATTTTATAATAATTCTATTTTCTAAATAATATAACACTATTATTTGATTTAAATAAAAATTGCACTTGAATAAATATTTAATATAAATTCCTAATATTATAAATTATTTTTAATAATTCTAATTACTCCAATGATTACTAATTAATTAAAATCGTCTAATTATTTCTAATAATTAAAATAGATCCCAATAAACCATATTTTTTCCAAATAAATGAAACACCTCTATTTCTACTAAATAATTACTTCAATTAAATAAATATTTAATTATAACAAAATAATAATGAATTATTTCAAGAAATTCGAATTATTCTAATAATTATTAAAAATATCAAATTATCTAAAATTATTACTAATAATATAAATATATTTTATTTTAGTTTCTCCGCTATCAACCTCAAAAATTGCCCTAATTATTACAATACTAAAATACCCCCAAATCCTCCAAAAACAAAAATAGTTCAAATACTCAAGAATAATTTAAATGCAACAAACATCTCATACATAAACACTTCAATAATTAAATAAACATATTAATCTATATTTAAGGTGTTACAAGATTCACTGGTATCGCGGTGACTAGGAGTCATAGCAAGAAGGCGACCAACTCGATGTTGATAAGCTGGAGGCTTGAAGTTGTGTGTGGGTCGTCGTTACCCACTCATCTTTTGTTAGAGACCAGAGATCAGCTTAGGGGTTATTGTTGAACTCCTGTTGACTCTTCCTTACTATTTTCTCTATAACTTATATTGTGGTAAACTCTGTTTATTTATTTATTGAAATAAAGATTGCCATTATGATCTTTTAGACAGTGTGTTTGATTTGTGTTCTTAAACCTTTCATTTAGAAAACAATTTATAAAAGAGGTCTTGTATTCTGATTGTTTTCTTACAAAAGCTTTACTATGATTTATTTTAAAGATGATTGCAGATGTTTTATTTCAAAGATTTTGTTGTTTTGAAAAGAAAAAAATACACTCCCGCTGTTAAAAATTGCGGTGTTACATTGTGGTATCAGAGCTCGGCGATAGATTTGGCCAAGGGGATGTGAGTCGGGTGGGCTAAGTTGATCAAGTGTCGAGTTTAGTCGGATTAAGTGTTTGGAGTCCTATGTGTTATGTATTGTTTTCTTGAGTCAAGCATGATATATGCTTAGGTAATCAATTGTTTCTAAACTGAAGTTAATGTACCCTATAGTAATTAAGTAAGAAGGATAGCTAAAACCCATGAGCATTAGTCGACTTTGGTCGACACGTGTCTCTGAATTCTTTAAATGTGTTGGTTTAGAGAGAAAACGAGATTGAATTGAATAAGAACTACAAGGTATTTCTACAATAAGTATATGAATTAGAACTTGTGTTGTTCTCGTCACTTAGAGATGTGGATCTATGTGCTTGCAGGTAGCAAATCAACACCAGGAGTTCCTGATGACAAAAAATCAACACCAGGAATTTTTTTATGACAACAACGCAAAGAAATATTAAAGATTGTTAAAGGTTTGAAGAACACATCCTACCAAGTCCAAACAGTCTGTATGAGTGAGCCGAGTGTTGTAAAAATAGAGGAGTAACTTAAAAATACTAAGGCAACTCACACACACTAAAAATCTTTTTTTTAAATATATAATTTAAGTCGTATAACCTAAGATCCACAGAAAGGCCTTAACAGCGAAATTTGGCCCTTTTTAATCGATTAAATTAGTCCAAACTTGCGTTCCAAGACTTGAGATTAGCGTCTTATAGATGCATAATGGCTCTGAGTCCAAATCTTTCTTTATGGGCAAGAAAACAATTGAAATTGAGTTGCTTAATCGATTAAGTCTTTAATTAGGCCCATGGATTATTTCCCTTCTTGGTGATTTCAACTACTATATAAAGGCGTGATTCTCTCACTTGAAATCACACCACTTTCCAACATTTTCATTTTTTTTGGAATTTATCTCTCTACCTCTTTTTTTCTCTCACTAGAATTTTCTTCTTTCATTTGTTGTTGCCTTAGTGATTTGGAGTGAAACTTTATTTGTGAGGAAAGTATTTTTTGTAAGTGGTCGTGTTGGTTATTTTCATTCTTAAGTAAGAGCCTTAAGATTATATTGTAAAAAGGTTTGTGAGTTCAACCTCAAAAAGCTTACAAGACATTAGTGAAAAATGTCAATTGGAATTCTTGAGGACAGGACTAAGCCAACGTTTGGCTAAATCTGGATAACTCTCTGGTGCAACCTTTCTATCCCTCGTCTATTTACTTTTCAATAATTTATTTTTACTACTTTCGCTTCTTTTTTTACTCTACTAACAGGATCTTAAACGAGAAAGGAAAAATAGTCAAAGTTTTTCAAAAATTACAATTCACCCCCTATGTGCTTGAGGTCACTTGTTCAACAAGTGGCACCAGAGCCTAACTCCTATTAAGGACTAATCGTCCTAGGAGGAAGGATGAATTCAAGCTATTCACTAAAAAAAACCTCCATCCTTTAATGGAGAAGGGTGTGGGATGTGGAAAGAGAAAATGAAATTCTTCATAGAAGGAATGGATCGTGAGATTTGGAAAATTTTGGAACATGGACCATTTTATCCTACATACACAATTAATTGTTCTGTAGTAAACATACCTGAAAAAATGGGATTGGTCCAAAGAAGAAAATGAGAATGTGCAACATGGTTTGAAAGCTAAGAACATCATCACCACCACACTTGGTCTTGATGAATTCTTACGAGTTTCTCACTGTAAAGCTACTAAAGAAATGTGGGATATCCTCCAAATCACCCATGAAGGTATTACTCAGGGGAAGATGGCAAGGTTGGGAGAATTAACCCATGAGTATGAACTTTACATAATGAAACATGGAGAGAACATAAATTAGATGCAAACTTGATTTACTCATATTGTAAGTCATATGAGGACTCTGGGAAAAACATTCTCAAATGAAGAATTAGTCCCAAAATTTCTTAGATGTCTAAATCGGAACTGGCAACCAAAAGTCACCACGATTTGTGAATTAAAGAACTTAGAGACTATGGACACACATACTCTGTTCAGAAAATTGTAGGAACATGAAATGAAGCTCAATGGATTGACCATAAGCGAAGAAGAAAGCAAGAAAACCAAAACTCTAGCACTCAAAGTTGGGAAAGCCATCTCAGATGATGATATAACATTGGTGGTAAAAAAATTCAGAAAGCGTATGAAGAAAGAGAAAAAAGAAGCAGGAGAAGAAGAAGAAGAAAAAGAAAGGGAAAAATAATTTATCCCAACATGCTTCAACTACGGAAAAAAGGGACTCATCAAACCAGACTACTATCTACTCAAAAGAGAAAATCAGAAACACAAAGAAAATCAGAAAAAGAAGATAACATATGTTGTATGGGGAGACAATGATGTGGGATCCTCAGATGATAAAGAAGAAAAAGCCAATACCTATCTAATGACAAAACATCAAGATGACGAGGTAACCGCTAAACTTTCTTACAGTGATTTGATTAAGATTTCTAAAGAATTGGTTGAAGAAATATCTAAGTTTGAAAAATTCATCTTAACTTCAAACAACAGAATATCTTATCTTGAAACTAAAAATAAAGATCTAGAGAAGGAAATAAAACATCTTAGAAATACGAAATAAAAACTAGATCCCACCATATCTGAAGATGAAACCTGCAATCATTTTAGTATTTTAAAAAATGAAGTCAACAACCTTCAGAAAACTCTTGTTAAGTTTACCAAAGGAAGAGATAATCTAGATGCACTATTAGGAAATCAAAGAGCTAGAACTAGGATGTGCGCCCACAAATAATAGCGAGAAATTAGAAAATATATGTAAAACCAAACCAATATCTCAATGCACAAAGTTTAAATGTAATTACTGTAAGATAGAAAGACACTTAGAAAAGTTTTGTTTCTTAAAGAAAATTCATGAGAGCAAAGAAGGATATCCTTCCTCATACTTTTATGAGAAATATCTTGAGCATAAATCATCTTATTCTAGAATCACATATCAACCAAATAAGAAAAATGTTTTTGATACTAACAAACAAGGACCCAAGATGATATGGGTACCTAAAGTGAAGAACTAACCTCTTCTTGCAGGAACATGTTTCAGCCTCAGACCCTAAATGGTATGTTGATAGAGGTTGTTCAAAACATATGACAGGTGGCAAAACTTTATTTTATACCTTCTTTCAAAAAGAAGGAGGATATGTCTCTTATGGAGATAATAATAACGGAAATGTACTAGGTTGTGGAACCATTGGTAAGAGCCATAATCCTAAGATTGGGAAAGTCCTCTTGGTAAAAGGACTATAACATAATTTGTTTAGTATTAGTCAACTTTGTGACAAAGGTAACAATGTAACATTTGATTCTTCTGGTTGCAGGGTTATAAAATCTATTTTAAATGACACCTTATTTAATAGCTCAAGAGTGGAAACACCTACACCGTAAAACTAAATAAAATCCCTTCAAATGATGTATGTCTCCTGAGTAACGAGGATGAATCTTGGCTATGACATAGAAGAATAACACACATTTAGATGGATCACCAAAATAAACTAGTCTGGAAAGAGCTTGTAGATGAACTGCCCAAACTTCATTTCAAAAAGAACAGGTTATGTGATGCGTTCCAAAAGGGGAAGCAAGAAAGAACCTCTTTTAAATCTAAAAATATAGTTTCTACATACCTGCCCTTACAACTGCTTCATATGGATCTTTTTGGCCCATCTAGAAATGTAAGCTTAGGCGGGAACATTTACACTCTAGTCATTGTGGATGACTATTCTCGATATACCTGGACAAAATTCATATCTCAGAAAAGACATGTGTTTGCTGCCTTTCGAAAATTAGCCAATGTTATCCAAAATGAAAAAGGATCAAGCATTGTATCAATCCGAAGTGATCTTGGAGGAGAATTCCAAAATGAGGATTTTAAAAAATTTTGTAGTGAGAATGGTATTAGGAAAACTTTTACTACTCCTCAAACTTCCCAACAAAATGGGGTTGCTGAAAGGAAGAACAGGTCTCTAATAGGGGTAGTGAGGACGATGCTGAATGAGACAAATCTCCCTAAATACTATTGGGTTGATGCAGTAAATATTGCATGCTATGTAATGAATTGTGTCTTGATAAGACCCATTCTAAAACAAACTCCCTATGAGCTGTACAAAGGAAGAAAGCCAAATATCTCTCATCTTCATGTGTTTGGATGCAAATGCTTTATTCACGGAAAATTTAACTTAGGAAAATTTGACGCAAAAAATGATGAAAGCATATTCATAAGATACTACACTCCAAGCAAAGCTTTTAGAGTTTATAACATGAAAAATAGAACAACTGAAGAATCAATACATGTTACCTTTGATGAAACTAACCCAAAAAATTGTAGAAGTAGAAGTTATTGAATGTGCATGTGACCTTGAAAAGACAAGTCTAGAAGACAATCAAGAAATAATTCAAAACGATCAAGTCACTGAAGAGAATCCAAATCAAGAGGAAAGCTCAGATACTCTACCAGAAACTTAAGACCCTAAAAAAGAATGGAGATTAGGAAGAAATCATCCAATACAAAATATAATTGGCGATATATCCAAAGTAGTGACCACTAGATGATCACTCAACAAGGTATGTAATTTGTGGCTTTTGTTTCAAAAATTGAGCCAAAGGAAATCGATGAGGCTATTGTCGATGAACATTGGTCTCTTACAATGCAAGAAGAGTTAAATAAATTTGAACGAAACAACATTTGGGAACTCGTTCCCAAAGATTCAGTTAATCTGGTCATAGGAACTAGATAGGTCTTTCATAACAAGCTAGATGAAGAAGGAAACATTTTAAGAAATAAAGCTAGACTAGTTGCGAAAGGATACAATCAGCAGGAAGGTATAGATTTTGATTAAACATATGCTCTTGTAGCCAGATTAGAAGTCATAAGAATGTTATTAGTTTTCTCATGCATCATGGACTTCAAACTATTTCAAATGGATGTAAAGAGTGCCTTTTTAAATGGATACATTCACGAGGAAGTCTTTGTTGATCAGCCTCCTGGATTTATCAATCCATCTTTTCCAGATCACGTGTTTAAACACAAAAAGGAACTATATGGCCTAAAACAAGCTCCTAGAGCATGGTATGATCGTCTAAGTAAATTCTTACTCAAAAATAAATTTGAATGTGGAAAGGTTGATAAAACTCTTTTTATTAAGAAAACTGAACATGACATATTACTAGTTCAAATATATGTAGACGATATAATATTTGGTGATACTAACGAATCCTTGTGCAAGGAATTTTTTGAAATTATGCAGAACGAATTTGAAATGTCTATGATGGGGAATTTAAAGTACTTTCTGAGACTCCAAATCTATCAAACCAAAGAAGGAACATTCATAAATCAAGCTAAGTATTGCAAAGAACTACCTAAAATGTTTGAAATGGATAAATCAAAAGTACTAGCAACACCAATTTCAACATCTTGCTCCATAAACAAAGATGAAAACGGAAAACCAGTCGATGAAAGGAAATATCGAGGTATGATCAGATCTTTGTATTACTTAACTGCCTCACGACCAGATATAATATTTTCTGTATGTAGGTGTGCTCATTTTTAAGCTTGTCCTAAAGACTCACATCTTTGCACCGTAAAGTACATAATGAGATATCTTAGTGGCACACCACAGATGGGTCTATGGTACCCTAAAGGAACAGAATGTAACCTAGTAGGATACTCATACGCAGACTTTGCAGGATGTAGGTTAGATAGAAAAAGCACTAGTGGTACATGTCACATACTTGGAAACTCTCTAGTTTCTTGGCATAGTAAAAAACAAGCTAGTGTAGCCTTACCTACAACTGAGGCGAAATATATCGTTGTCGGAAGCTGTTGTGCGCAAATTATTTGGATGAAACAACAACTCCAGGACTATGAGGTTAATGTGGGAACAATACCAATAAAATGTGATAACACCAATGCAATAAACCTCACCAAAAACCTCATACTTCATTCTCGTGCCAAACATATTGACATTAGGCACCATTTTCTTAGAGATCATGTAGAAAAAGGAGATTGCATGCTTAATTTTGTAGACTCACACAATCAACTAGCAGATATTTTCACCAAATCACTACCTAAAGAAAATTTCATTTTCATAAGAACGGAACTAGGGATTCTAAACCAATCATGCATTAACAATATGTGAATCTATGTGCTTTTTGTTTCCTTTTTGCTTTTAACAAAGGGGGAGAACTATACTCTTAAGGAGAGGGAATATCTTTTATCTAACTCAGGGGAGCTTAATCACTCCAAAACATATGTCTTTTATTTTTGTTGTTTACCATACTCCCTGAGAGATGCATTGTCATCATCAAAAAGAGGGAGAACATGGATCTATGTGCTTGCAGGTAGCAAATCAACACCAGAAGTTCCTGATGGCAAACAATCAACACCGGGAATTTTTTATGACAACAACACAAAGAAATATTAAAGATAGTTAAAGGATTGAAGAACACATCCTACCAAGTCCAATCAGTCTGTATGAGTGAATTGAGTGTTATAAAAATAAAGGAGTAACTTGAAAATACTAAAGCATCTCTCTCTCTCTCTCTCTCTCTCTCTCACACACACACACACACTCAAAATCCTTTTTTAAATATATAATTTATGCCATATAACAAAAGATTCATAAAAGGTCTTAAAAGCAAAATTTGGCTTTTTTTAATCGATTGACTAATCGATTAAATTAGTCCAAACTTGCACTCCAAGACTTGAGATCAACGTCTTAAAGATGCATAATAGCTCTGAATCCAAACCTTCCTTTATGGTCAAGAGAACGATTGAAATTGAGTTGCTTAATCGATTAAGTATATAAATAGGCCCATGGATTATTTCCATTCTTGGTGATTCCACTTACTATATAATGAAGGTGTGAGAAAAAACAAGAAAGGGGGGTTTGAATTGGGTTTTCAAAAATGAAAGCTTTTTGTGAAACTCAAACAAAGATCACAAAGAAACTAACAAGAGAGAAAGACACATGATATATCATGGTTCACTTGAAAACTATCAAGCTAATCCAGTCCACCCGCCAAGGTGATTTCGCCTTATACACAAGGACTTAATCCACTATAATCAACTGATTACACTACACTAGCAACTGCTGGTGACTAACAAGCACAAGACTAACTGTCTCTTCTTAAGGATTCTGACCTAACTGGTCCCTTAAGGAATACAAACAACTATTTGAACAAAATTAATGTTTACAATGAATTGTTTCTACACAAGTAGATAAAAACACTATGAATAACTCAAATAACTTAAAGAAAATCTATACAATATGAACAATGTTTCTTGTGTTGTATTGTGGTGCTTTACTGTTCGCACATGTATATCTTTTTTTTTTCCTTCAAGTTATCAAGTCCTTATAAAGCCAGTAAGAGATCCGTTGGAGGGCAGATCAGGAATATCCTTTAAATTGCTGGCAACTTAAAATAATGTCGTTACACAAGGATGAAAGTCGTACACAAAAGTTGTCCTTTGTACCACCAAATCAGGGTAGTGGAATGGCACTACAAGAAAATTGGCAAGTTGTGATGGTTAATATTGGCAGATTACGGCAGTTTAAACCGCCACAATTTACTAACCTCGGCGGTTTTGCTTCTGTCGCGAAAACGTGTGTCGCCAGGCTATATCGCGACGGTTCCTAAAACCGCCACTCCAACCGTCATTCTATGTTGCAACGGGTAAGGAACTGTCGTAAATTGAAAATTGCGGCGGTTAAAACCGCCATAAATAATTGTTTTTGTTATCTAAAAATAATAAACCATAGGTATTTCCAAAGGTAAATCCGCAGGAAATGTAAAATCCGTAGGTGATTCCGCAGCTAATATATTTCTAAAATTAAAAAAAAAAATCAAACGAACTTTTAGCACACACAGAGCATTGTTTTCATTTACAAAAATTATCCATACGAATAATGCCAAGGTTTTATTTACATAACCTTATCAGAGAATTTATATATGGGATTTGATACATCTGACCGACTCCATTGATAATTACCAGCTTCCTTCTCAACAAAGGTTCCATACTTGACTAGTGGAACATCTACTGGACTGTTAGAAACTAAACAATTTAGAGTGTAAATACTACAGAACAAAGATAAAATGAGCATCTAATGTTATGAGTATTAACTAATTACTTTAAATCGAGATTTTTTCCTGGGGTCTACCTTGAACATAAACAAATATACATTCAGATCTAGGATTCAAGACCTTGAGCCACTATGGAAGTTCATAGGTGTTCTTCTCTCTAGTTGGAGCCAGACCCCATACAGAACTTGAGAGATTCTCAATCACCAACTTAAGATTGGAGACTGGCTTTACATAAGTGTTCTTGATTATCACCTTGTGTCTGTAATAAGTTGTAGTACCAACTGTCCACGAGCTGGAAATTGAGTGCAGGAATTAAACTGGTGCACCTGCAACAATACCTTATCAGTCTAAGCCATTGTTTGCATGAAGAAAATTCAAAAGCAATAAAATTGAAGTCCTATATTATATTTTTTGGATTGAGTAATAGTTATTCTGGTTTTTAAACAATATAAAGTCACAACTTCACATATCTAGGGACGATACCGACTATTTACTCTATCGGATCTCTCACCTTGTGGTATTTTAGGTTTTAGTTCTTTGGAAAGGTATGTTGTACCTGTCAAACAAAGTATATCAGATTAGTAGAGCAAAGGTTGTATAATTAGAAACTTCGAAATCAAATCAGAGTATACTTTTTCCTTAATTCTTACTCACTTGGATATTTTTTCTGGGGAAATTGTGATTCGTTATGGTAGAAACATGTGTCATGCAAGCAAGAGAAGAGTGAGTGAGGCTTCATATAGAAAAAGCCGACAAAAATATCAGATTATTGCATAATGTTAATATTCATATTCATTACTCATCAATATTACCATACGAACTTTGCAGTTTAGCAAAAATGCCTACAAGAGGAGCAGAGCCTTAAATTGTAGGTTCAGTTTGTTCATAATTGGATCTGTCATCAGAGTAGTCATCATTTCTATCTGGACCCCCTACAAGGCCTCCATAGATGACATTAGGATCTGGTTGAATACATTTATACCATGCGTTGAATCCTTGTGCGCAACCAACCTCAGAGTGAAGAGAAAAGACGAAAGCAATGGAAGCGCCTCTGTGGTGAACATGAATAGGATATGTTGGTCCATATCCAACCAAGTAGCTCATATCTTCCAGGTTTTTACCAAGGATATAATCAGCCTGTGTAAACCAAATTTCACAGTTTCGGTTATCCATCTCACGGTAAACTATTAAAATGTTCAGCTAGGGATGGAGTAACAGATCCCAATTCATACCTGTGACTTGGCAAAATAGAGAAGTTCCTGAGGCTGAATTTGACCCTCAGGACAGTTAATCTATGCTTTTGTAGCTGACAGATAATTAGAGTAAATAGCTAAAAGAAACACGGCAGAGAAAGCATACTGCATGTTGTTCCAATCATGCAAGTACAATAAGCCACCTAGTAAAAGAGAAAACACAAGCAGAAATAAGATGACATGATGATACTTCTCTCTGACTGTTTCTTTCAAGTGCCTGTTAAATCAACTAACCTGGAGTTTTTTTGACATTGTAACCATCATTTTTTTGCAAACAGGCGCAGGAAAAATAATCTGCTTTGGCCTGATATTGCTTTAGTGTATAAGCATATTGACCAGCTTTTCCTTCAAGTAATACCTGCAAATTAGATTTGACTGTTTAATTTTTATTGCATGATTCCTTGAACCAAGTCACAATTGATTATTAGTTTATTACCTTTGATAGAAGGGTCTGGACACCGACATATTTGTTGTCCCAAGAGAATTCTTTCACCGCCAATCCAGTTTCACCCATATACACCGCATTGTCCACGACATACTTTAGGTAGTATTCATCGCTGGTTGCTCGGTGCAGCCATGCAGCAACCCATAATAATTCATCCTTTTTCGCCAAAGAATTGATTTTAGTCTCACTTCGACTGATACTAAAATGAGGGAAGAAATAATAGAGAAATGTTTACTCACTGAATAGCCAGAAGAAGCATAGAACTCGTGAGCACAGGATATAGACTCATCATATAGCCCTCTGTATCTATCTGCGAACGTGAAGAGCTGCAACAGGTAGAAGAATATTAGTAACTCCACAACGAGTGTAAATTTTGAGAAAATCTCCACGAATCAGAGAATGCATTGTTAGTACTAACTGACCTGTTTTGCATGGACTAACAATAGATTAGAGTAAGAAGAGTTGTATGTCCTTAAAGCTATGGTTGTAGCCGCCAACGCAACCGCAGTTTCACCTGCAAGATCAGAACCAGGATGCTGTTCATCAATTTTGTAAGCAGTTCTCGAAGTCGTCATGTCCTCAACACGTTCCCAGCAGTAGTGATCAGAAACTCCATCACCCACCTGAAGTTTCACAGAAAAAACAATCGTTTATTACACCATAAGCACATTTAACATTCAACCAGATTAGTTGCACTGGTCTTACCTGTCCCCAAAGAACATTAGGTTGAGTATGCGCTTTGATGAAATAATCAGTTCCCCATTTAATGGCCCGTAACGTGTGTTCGATTTGGTTTAAGTCTGTCATTTCTTTGCCAAACTCAATAGCTCCCCATGCAAGCATTGTCACACTGTAAGCCATTGGCAACCCAAACTTAACATGATCATCTGCATCATAGTACCCTCCCACCAACTCCACTTGTAGTAACAAACACAAGAATCCAATTTAGTTATATTTCACCTTATTTCTATAAAGTTCTCATTTCTCAATGATATAGCTTATGAAAACAACTTAAGGTTACTTACTCCTTGCTGAATTCCATCCTTGAGACCAGAATCAGCGCGCCATTTGATTCACTGCTCTTGCATTGGTAACTTAACTGACCTTTACGCTTCAAAGAACATCAAACTCTTGTCAAGAGCATCACTATAGTCGATGCCAGAAGCCACACTTCCACCTAAGCCAACAAGTACCACTGTCATAACCATGCACAAAGATATGTTTAAGCTCTTCATGATATGGTTAATAAATTTTCAGCTTGAATGAAACTCAGAAAATGTAACTAGTATATATGAACACTATGATCTGCCTTATGCATCACACATTGCAATGTATATATAAGGTCACAAGAAAGAAATAAAGAGTATGTAAGTGTGTGGTAGCTATCACGTTGGGGTTGACATTAGGAAATTGAAAGAGGTTCCCACGTTTTGACGTGCCAATGTGTAAATAAAGTCCACTTCAAACTGAACACTGTATCTAACTATTTTGATGAATATGTATCATGATATAAAAAATATATATAGAGTTTTATTATATGTGATGTTAGATTGGTGCTTCTGCTTTTGTCGGCAATGATAGGTAGAAACTAGGGCAACACTTATGACCCTAACATGCATCAAATGAGATAGGTTACCCTACAAATACAAGAACTCCACCAAGACCCAACATATAAATAGGTTCCCCTGCAAATACTATTGCATCAAATGAGATAAGTTACCCAGAAAATCAATCAATATGTGGCCTATGAAGTTAATTAGACATAACATAGATCCAAATAGTTGACAGAATTGTAATTGAACAGAGACAAATTGCCAATTCATCAATATGAAGACCTAAATCATGTATCTTCTACTAGTTCCATGTTTTTATTACACTTTCCCTTGACACAACGAGCAAATTATGAATCATAAATTCATCACACAAAATGGTAGAAAAACGCAAAGAAAGGTTCTACCAAGAAAATTAGAAAGTGAGAATTAGAAATGCATCGAATTAGAAATGTAAAACTAAAATTAGGTTTAAGATTTGGCCAAATTTGACTATGTGTGAATCATTAGAAAGTGAGAATAAGAGAACTCAAAATGTTAGGAGAGTGTGAATTAAGAATAGTATTACTCAAAGACTCTTTGCCATTACGAACCTTAGCCATTTAGTTCTAATGAAAGTGCTATGTCTTGTGCATTAGAAAAGAGGACTAGTCGGGAGAAAATTGGGAGATCAATGGGAGTCATAAGGCATGTACTGCACTAAACTAGACTGAAGGGTGGTTTTGGGAGTTTCTTTGGACACGGTTGCAATAGAATAGTGGAAGGGAAATTTTGTGAGCACTAGAGATTGCAAAGACGGCCACACCAAGGTGATGACAGCAGTGTAAAAATGGTGGAACATATGCAAGAGACAACAGAGAGAAGATTGAGACTAACAACATGGTGAACAGAAGAACCCTGGAAATATAAGTTTTTAAACTAACAAATTTGCACAAACACAGTTATAACTAACAAGATTTGAGCATAAGTTCAAATTTATAAAGGGCCAAATCCACACTCAAATAATTACTCATCATAGAAGGACCTATAATATATAAACTACATTGTATAAAGGTTTCTGCATATGTATCAGTTATTCATATCCAAGGAATAACGAAAACAACAAACAAGTAACACTAAGAACAAGATATTTTCAAATGCATAGGATCATATTTTCAAGATAACATGGTGAAAATGAACCTTTGATCATTAAGTATATCTATATCACTACTACATCATATTGGAACCCTTCAATCCAATTTGTCGTCGCCTTTGTTGGACCCTAATTTTTTACCCCTGAGATTCCACATCTCATTTTGCATCTTATACCACAAACAAGATCATGCTTTGATTCCTTTATCCCTCTCTTCTTTGGGTTTATGCCTTGCAGAGATCACTGAGCATTTGTGTGTTTCTTATTTGGCTTTATTTGCTTATGTTTACTAACCTTTAATCAAAATCCAAAAATATGTTTGTTTTTGTCTTCACTAACTTTTTCAGGAAGGGAATCAAGGAAATCAAACAGTCCCTCAGCTCGAATGAATTTCATCTGAACAAAGTCAAAGTTGATCTGCAAACAATTCAAAATTATCTGATCAAGAGTTTCCAAGATTTAATTGATTATTATTCAAGAGACTCCAAGGTTCATGTGTTTATTTCCATGCCTTCTTTGACAAATCAAGAAAATCGAGCCAAAGCCAGAACAATCCATCCAACATGGCCATTTTTCAAGTTTTTCAACTGTGCAATCGATTGCACTATTGGTCCAATCGATTGCACCAATCATTTTTTTGCCTAGATTTTGAAGTTTTCAGCAGTGCAGTCTATTCGCGCTACAGTGCAATCGACTGAACAAAGACAGAATTGGCCAAAATCAGCATTTTTCAAATTTTGAAGCATTTGGCACCAATTTTATCATTTGAAAATATTCTAGATCACCCAAAAATAATTCTCCTACATGATCACAATTAATTCCCACCATACACTTTCACTAATCACCACTTGATCTTGATTTCCCCTCCAAATTCAAATTCCAAGCCTAGTTTTCATTTCCAAACCAAATTCCAATCCACCAAATTTTCTAAGCCTAAACTCTATAAATAGAACCCTCATTTCATTCATTCTTCAAGCTTTTGATAGCCAAATTCACCTTACTAAAATTTCTCTTGAAGCTTTTGAGAGCCAAAAACCTCTTGCAAATTCTCTCCCCAACCACCAAAATTCACTCAAAGCTCACTTTTCTTCTCTTGAAAGTTAACAAGAATTCACATTGAATCTTGTTCAACTTTGAGCTAAACCTTCATCCAAACTTGTTTTCTTCATCAATTCTTGTAGATCAAGGCTTTAGAGCTTGGATCTTGGAGTAATTTGAAGCAATTTTCAGATTTGGAGTGGTAATCTCATTTTCCACCATTGTTGTTCTTGATTCATCTTCCACAATGTGATCCTTTAATAATTCTTGTTGCTTGATCTTTGGATCTTGCAATTTGTGATCTATTGGTGTTATTTGTTGTTGTTTTACTTGTATTTTCGTGCTAATTTTCATCCATGACCATGAGGTGTTTGAAGAAATGATTGGATCATGGATGCTGAATTTTTCAAAAATTTTAGTGTTGTCTGTCAGTGTGCAATCGATTTACATTTCTGTATAATAGACTGCACAGTGCATTTTTTGCCTAATAATTGCTGATTTTCTGCTGTGCAATCGATTTGCACACTGGTGCAATCGATTGCACAGAGGCAGAATGGTGTTTTTCACCTAATTTTGGGACTGTTTTGGTTCCTTTTCCATTTTCTTCCCTTTCCTTTTGTTCTTAGCCTTAGATCACATAATTGTGTGGTTTAATTTGGTTTTCTCTTCATCTATTTCTCTTTTCTTTTGATCGATGAAAGTCTTATGGATCATAGAATTTCGTTGTTGAATTTTGATCAAGACTAGATCGCTACCTTCTTTTCTTTTCGTGCGGTATTGCTTTCGAATGACGATCTACATATCGTTCATCTAGCATGCATTAGCACAAAGATCTATTGACCGGCTTCATTGTAGGGTAATTACTTCGTAAATTACGCGGCGATTGCTTAACATAGCGCAACATATGTCCCTTATCAAAAAACAATCAAGAATTATTGATTATTTGTCTTTTGGTTCAACACTTATGAGACTTTTTGTTAGGAGGCTTTGGTCTTATCAATCCTCTAATGAGTTCTCATTAACCTTGACCTAAGTGCAATTATTCAATTATTATTGATCACTTACTCTAACAACTAACAACTAATTACTAACTTCTAACTTCTTTACAATTCCTTCTCGCACCCTATCTCTCTTTTACTTTTATGCTCCATTATTATCATTTCATATCATGTTTATGCTTCCGCAATTTTTCCTTTGTCTGTTGGACACATGTTTATGCTTCCGCAATTTTCACTTTGTCCACTTGGACACATGTTTATGCTTATGCCTTTTTCTCTTTGTCCACTTGGACAAAAAACATTAATAAAGGCCAAAACCTCTAAAAAACTTGTGCTTCTAATCTTGGACTATGGTTACTATCCTTTGCAATGGACATGGAGTTTTGCACCTAGACCATGGACTTCAATGCTATTCTTGGATCCTTAGACTTAGAACTATGGCTTTTTCCCTTTGCTTTGGAATTATGGTTCGAAGACTTTGGACTTCAATGCTATTCTTGGATCCTTGGACTTAGAACTAGGAACTTTTCCCTTTGCTTTGGAATTATGGTTCGAAGAATTTGAAGCCTTGTGCTTTTGCTTGGTTTATGGTGAAGATAACTACATTTGTGGTTAGATCTTTCTTATCCTTAGCTTTTACTTTATGCTCTAGGATAGTCACTTCTTCTCCACCCATTCTTCAATTTTCAAAACTTTCTCCCTTTTTTCAAAACTTTCTTGATTTTAAACTTTCACCTCTTTCATAATCAAACCTTGACTTTGTCAAGTGATTTTACTCTTTTTCTTTTCATTTCTTAACAAATGCTAAACTACATAAGCATATTGATACCTTTTTCAAAAGACTTTAAAAAACACCAAACTCATTCAAACTCTTTTTGTGCCCTCGTGCACTTTTTCCTTTAACTTTCTCATAAGTTTAGACATGATTCATTTCTTTAAGCGGAATTATTCACTTGGAAATGACGACTTGTCTTTACATTTTAAAATCAACCAAAACAAACAAATTTTCATTCTTTGTACCACGAACTATGAGATTTTGATCCTACATTGCACATCGTGGGTACGTAGGCATGAGGCGACAAGTCTCTCCAAACACAAAAATCTAAAAAAACAACTTCTCTTCTCATCTCCTCAATCACTTTTCAAGCAAACTTTTTCAGACCAAAAAGCGTAAATATTTCAAAGGGTTTCTATAGAGTACTATAGACGTTTTGGGTGATAACACCTTCCCTTAACGTAACCAACCCCCTTACCCGGTTTCTCTGCACTTGTTCTTGTTGTAGAGCTTGTGTAGGTTTTGTTCGCTCTTTTTCCTTTCCTTTTTGGATAAAATAAAAGTGCGGCGACGACTCTTGCTTTTCGAGTTAAGTTAATCAATAGCTTACACTCACGATTTTGCCGCTACAGCCTTAAATTTAAATTTAATCGATAAAATACCTCTATATCACCAGCAGTGGTTGCAACAAAATGAGCCACCTCTATCTCTAAGTCATTATCAAGAAACAAAGCACGTTGCAGGATACAAAAATTAGAAAACATAAAATGAGCATTATGCTTAGCCGACAATATCGATTTCTTCCATTAGTTAAATATGAGAAAGAGAGGAGATTGGGGTAAGAAAAAGTAACCTGCATTGGGTCCAAGTTTGCAGTAGATTTGAAGAACTTATCAAAGAACGACTCCTCAACTGATAACAACAAAAGCAACACAGACTGAATTATATTTAATCGTCAATGCACCCAAAAAAACTCAAGGTAATTAAATTGTTGAAAAACTTACCAAACTTGATTTCAGAAGTTATGTTACCAAGAACATGAAGAAGCCCTATTGTACCACAAGCATTACCCACAATTTGATTCATAAAATACACTTTCTTGTTATATTCCTACACCAGAACAACACATCTAAATAATCAATAACATATTCATATGCTACCCAAAATTCAAATTTCATATACATTGTTCAATAAAACAATCAAACAAACTATATATCTGAAGTTACCTTTTTTTCTTTATTCTGTTGCAACATCTCCTCTTCAGACTGATAAGAGATAAATACTCTCATAAAGTCAGAAAAACAAAAACATACAAACAGTGAAATTATTTAAAGACGTGTTCAATCAAAAATTTCAATCTCTTCCTCAAACCTTCCACGTGACCATATTGAAGCATGAGTAGAAGAGTTGATCACTGGGTCTTCAGAGTCTTGAGTCATCGGAGTCTTTAGAACTTGTTCATCAGAACCTTGTCTTCAGAGTCTTTTAGCAGTCAGTCTTCAGAACCCTTGGTCTTCAGAAACTTAAGTCTTCAGAGTCTTCAGAATGTTGTTTAGTAGAACTTTGTCTTCAGAGTCTTCAGCACTTAGTCTTTAGAAACTCAAGTCTTCAGAGTATTCAGAACGTTGTTCAGCAGAACCTTGTCTTCAGAGTCTTCAGCACTTAGTCTTCAGAAGATAATGACTTCAGAAGCTAGAAAGCCTTCAGAAGTAAATCATCAGAGTCGTACTCAGAGGCAGAATCCAAGAGAGCATTACAGCAGTAACATATTGTCTTCTTAGAATCTTTCTGAATGTGAGTAGATCAGAAGCAGACTTGCTTCTTTGGCGCATAAGCGACTTTTGGTCAAATCAGAGTGACGTTGCACATGGTCTCTATCTGAATCAGAGCTTTCTCTATCGGAGTCAGAGCCTGTTTGTTGATTCTTCAGAAAAACAAACGTTAGAGTACCAAAATTGTTCTCACACAAATACTACTTTCTTATTATCCAAACTTAGAGATATCCGACAGAACCAAATCTTGTTCTAATAATCTCCCCCTTTTTGATAATGACAAAATAATGTATTTTGATGAAACAATTTTGTACGAAGATAATCAATAGGAAATGACAAAGATTAGTTTAGAATTAACTTCCCTTTATCAAGCTCCCCCTGAATCTAAGACTTACAAAAATCTTATCAGACTTGGGATACCAGAGCCTGATTATAAAGATCTTGTTAGATCCAAAATAACAGAGCTTGATTATAGTGGTAATGGAGTCTGATAATGGAACCTGATTGGTTAAATTAGAGCCTGATTACCAACATATTAATATTGTTCCTGAAAAACACTCTAAGAAGAAAATTGTTCAATTACAATGTTAGAATGTCATAGCTATGATTAAGAGACAAAATATTTTTATCAAAATAATTTTCCATTAATACACTCACCCTTTTTGTCATAATAAAAAAGGTAATCAAAAGTACAACATAAGATAAACAAACAGACAAAGAAAACTAAGGGGTAGCCTAGAAAGGTGTCTAAGGTTAAGAAGGAGGAGGGAGCCTCTGAAGGATCTAAGCAAGTGCATTCTGAATGCTGGAAGTGACTTCATCTTGCTTGTCTATTCTCATTCTGAGCAACTCTTATTCCTTCTGAATGCTTTCTAGGGTCTTTAACACCGGATCAGAGGTAGAGTTTTCAACAACTTTCAGAGCTTTTTCTTAATTCTTCAATTCAGCTTCTCTCTCATCTTGATCTTGAGCTTCCTTAGCTATCCTTTCAGCTTCTCTGTCACAAGCTTCCTTGGCTAACCTCTCATCCAATTCCCTTTCAGCAGCTAGCTTTGCTTCAGCTTCCCTCTTAGCTTCCGATCTCTTTTCAGCTTGCTGGACGAAATAATCTTTTGTCTGAACAGAGATAATTTGGATCTTCTGAAATTCCTCTGACATCCACTGATAGAATTGATTCCAGGGAGCACCCAAAGCATAAGGTCTTCGCTAGAACTCGATTCATCAAAGAGTGTCTTGAATCTCATTACTACACTTTCCTTAAATGCAGAAATAACTTCATTTAGGTTAGGAGTGGGAAGATCAGAAGGTTGATTCTCAGAGAATGGTTGGGTTTCTTCAGCAGAATCACCCAGATTGGTGATATCATTATTTTCAGGATTTGATTTTGGTGAAGAAGGTTCAAGATTGTCTGATATGGTTTTTGTGTTTATTTGGGGATAGGTTAATGGTGTGGTGGATGGAGAGTTGGTTGTTTGAAGAAGTTCAGTAGGAGATTCTTCAGAAATGGATTGAGTGATTAATGGTAGGGAGATGGTGGAAGATGGTTATACAAATATGACAGGGTTGGTTGTATAAATATGGTGGAAGTTGGTTGATTTGAAGTGATTTGGAATATCTATGGTGGAAGTTGTGTAGATGGTGCAGAGGATGGGGTTATTTGAGTTGGTGGTTCAGAAATGGGTATGGGTGAGGTGGTGACGATCACTACTACGAAAAACCCATTTAACGACGCCAGGTTTACAACGGATTCATATCCCACCGTTGTAATAGGTTAAAACTTTTGCAGCTGATTTATAACGCCATATTTAACGACGGTCGTATTAAAAAACCGTTGTAATACATGCTGTGTAACAAGCTTCGATTCCCAACAACTACATTTTTTTCCATATTTTTACATTTTAAACACGCTTGTATTAAAACACCGTTGTAATACATGATGTGTGACAAGCTTCGATTCCCAGCAACTACATTTTTTTTCCATATTTTTAGATTTTAAACATATATTTTATTTCTTTTGTTAGTGTTACAGGGATTTAACCTAAAAACTCAAACTTCATCTTTATTTTTCTATTTTTAAGTGTAAGAGAATATATAAAAATAAAAGAAAACTTCTTTAAAAATAAAAGTGAAAGAGATGAGTATATATAAAAGAAAACTTTATCAAGATTCCAGATAAGAAGAGTACATTGATAATCATATATTACATATATTTATCAATGTCAGAGCCCATAGCTGCAAATGCATCTTCATAATCCAGGACTCTCTCCTCAGTTCCCTCATCGGAATCATAATAAACAGTCCTCTTTTTCGTCTTTTTCTTTTTCTTCTTCTACTTCTTCTTCTTCTTCTTCTTCTTCTCCTTCCTTACCCTTAACGCATCCCTGACGTTGGTCGCTGGTTGGACCTCCTCATTTGGCGGCTGACGTTGTTCATTTGTGCCCTCATTGGTGATGTTTCTAGTATTCTCATTTGTAGAACTCATTGTTACGAAGAATATATTATGAAGAAATGTAAAATTGTCTATTTATAGATGAGGTTGAAGATGAGAAGTCTGATAGTTTAATGCTTGCAATGATGATAACTTGTAAATGGTTGATATTCTGGAACAATATTTTTTGAAAAACGGAGAAAATTTTAAATCATTATTATACTTGGCCAGAGTGTTCTCTATTCTGGGAAGAGCAAGGGTTATAATATTACAACGATTAGTAATAATAACCGTAGCGATACCCCTTATACTTGGTACAAGGTTCGACTCCAGGCAACAACATTTTTCTATTTTACGTAATTATAGAAAAATGTTGTTTCCTGGAGTCGAACCTTGTACCAAGTATTAGGGGCATCGCTACGGTTAATATAACTAACCGTTGTGATATTATTAAAATAATATATATACTTATCATTACGGTTATTTTAGAAAACCGTTGTGAAAATTTACCTATATAAGGGAATTAACTTTCCCTTATTGACAATAGTGTCGTTTCCTTCACAGTGAAACCCTAGCACCCATTTTTTCTCTACATTTTTGGCAGGAAACTTCATCTTTTTTTAGAATCCGCGAAAAGAAATACAAGAAGTATGAAGCTTTTGATTTAAGCTTCTTCCTCCCTGTATTTCTTCTTGCAGAATCTAAAACTAGATGAACATGGTGATGATGCTGGCGGTAGCAAGCGTAATGTACATATTGTTTATAGAAAATAAGGTATTCTTCTACTTCAATCTTTTTGTTAGATAGTTCCCATTATCTTGTTTGCTTCATGTTGTTTTTGTTGATTGTTCTCATTTTATGCAGATTCGACTTTAATGCTTCACAAGCAAGGTGAACTTCATTGTAATGGTACAGTCCCACTTCTTAGGGTTTTGTTTCAACTTTTGCTTGTTTTGTTTTGAATACTAACTAATTTTCTTCATTGCTTCCCACTTCTTAGGGTTTCTTTCACATGGTGATGATGATGGTGGTACATATATATGAATTCATTCTAATAAGGTACATATATATGAATTCATTCTGATAAGGTACATATATATGAATTCATTTTGATATTGTATATGAAATTTAGTTTATTATATACTATGTATATTGTTTGTTTCACTATCCTTTTATTGAAAATGCAATCAGTTAAATTGATATAGAACATTAGTTTATTATATACTATGTATATTGTATATAGTTAAATTGAATACTAACTAATTTTCTTCATTGCTTCCCACTTCTTAGGGTTTGTTTCACATGGTGATGATGATGGTGGTACATATATATGAATTCGTTCTGATAAGGTACATATATATGAATTCATTCTGATATTCTATATGAAATTTAGTTTATTATATACTATGTATATTGTTTGTTTCACTATCCTTTTATTGAAAATGCAATCAGTTAAATTGATATAGAAACATATAATCTGAAAATTAAGATGTATTTGAAAACCAACCTTTATCATGTCAATGTTTTCCGAATTGCATCCATTTCATTCAGCACATTGTATGTTCCTTAACATAAAATTTATGGTTCAATGGTCTGTTTGCTTCAATTCATCGATATCTACAATTTTACTTTACCTCATCGTCGTAACTAATCATCATGGTTGTTAAGATCATGATTGTTATGATGATAAAATCGCGATGATTTGTGGCGATGATAAGGTAAACTATAATAAAAGATATCGATGGATTGAAGGAAACCGACCATTGAACCATAAATTTTATGTTAAGGAACATAAAATGTGCGGAATGAAATGGATGCAATTCGGAAAACAGTGGTGTGTTTAAGTTGGTTTTCAAGAACAGTTTAATTTTCAGATTATATAGTTCTTTACCAATTTTAATGGTTGTATTTCTTTAATTAGGTGTATGGTAAAACAAGCAATATACATTTTTATTTAATAAACTAAGGGTACATTCCACAACGGTTGAGACTCATAACCGTTGTGATAGTTAATATATATTACAACGGTTGAAATACCTAACCGTTGCAATATAAAGCGCGCTTTCCAGAATACAACAACGGTTTCCAGACCGTTGTAGAAACAGCGAACTTACAACGACAATCTACATAACAACGCCTTCGCCCGTGTCATTATATGTCATTTCCAACCGTTGTTAAATGGGTTTTTCGTAGTAGTGGATGGTTGAAAATAGTGGTGGTTGTGTTGAAGGAGGTGGAGATGGTGTTGGAAGAGATGAAGATATATTTCTATTAGAAAGAACATATATAGTTACAAAAGAAGATTCAGAAGACTTACTCGTCTATTCTAGATAGGATGCCAGTGAGATGTTCCTTGTGATGGCTTCACCTAAACCTTTCTTCTGCTTCTTTGTAGTCTTCGTCTGAGGAGTTCCGTTGGTGTAGGGTCTCTTCTTCTTCATCATATTATGAGGATTATCCATAAGATCTTCAATTCTGAATCCAGACACATCATAGCCTCCAGCTTCTCGAAGTTGTATGTATGCCTCTATAACCTCTGGATTGTCATGCTTGGTGAACAGAGGGAATCCATTGAAAATCATCCTTCTAGACTTCAGACTTTCCCAATCGGTTGTTATACTGGGTTCAACTCTGATTTCATCAATAATCTGCATGCTCTTCAGATTTTTGTTGTTCAGAGGAGTTCCAGTTACGATATTTAATTCATCTGTGACATTTAACTTTGTCAGATGATCAATCATTCCACTTTCAATCAGAATGCCTAAGATTAATCGACTAAGAAGAATGTAGTTCTTGAGCTTCTTTGATTGATTTCTTATTTCTCTTACAGAGTCTCTGAGGTATCTAAGAGAATGGAAGGGAGGAAAATCTTCTCTCCTTTCATCAGATAATACATCATGTATTTCTGATCAATATTGAGGAAATCATAAGAACTTGAGGCAGGTCTGTGATAGATACATCCCAGGATGATTTTGAGCCAGACTCGAAGCTTTTTTGATAAATCCTGACTCTTGAAAGGTGGTCTTCCATCAGATGATTGCGTGAAAATTGCTGGGTTAATCACATCAGAGAGAAACTTGGATTTGGAACTTATCTTGTAGATACGCTTTCCTCCATATTTTTCCATTCCAAGTAAAGTGGCTATGGATTTCTCCGTGATGATGAACTTGTTTCCCAAAATATGTGACACGATGAAGTGTTTATCAGCGTCAACAAATCTCAAGAATTCCTGGATGAGATTAAGAAAAATGGGACCGTAGAGACGATCAAAATAGGTTTTCCAACCTTGAGCATTTATTTCCCTAGACAAGTCAATTCCATTCTCAAACAAGTTATCAAAGTCTACTAGCCATTCACATAGAACTTCCAGTTCTGAAAACGGAGCAGCAAGATGAATATGAGTCGGGAGATTTACAATATGAACTTCAGTTGGTTTCTGAAATGTGGATAGTGATTGATGAAGTGATGTTGATGTCGTTTAAGTAGTTATTGTTGAAATCATTGAAGACGATTCTGCAAGTTGTTGTTGTTGAGAAAATTTGAATACGTTTTGTTGTTGAGAATCCATTTGAAGAAGATGACGGAGTTTACGGAGCACAAAAGGGTTTTAGGGTTTCTAAGAAAAAGTGTGGGAAGTGAAAAGTAGCGTAGTGTGTGATGGTGAGAGAGTAAGTATTTATAAAAAAATATGATGATTATGAAAAGGTGGGAGTAATAGGAAATAATTATTTGAAACCTAGTCTCACGAAATCACAACGCTCGAGGTGTCTCTTCAACAGTTAGAAATGATTTGATTTTGGACAGGTGTCACAAAATAATCATAGCCGTTTGTTTTAAGAGAACATGATTGATATTTCCAAAGTCAAGAATACCAAGAGGTATCTGACTGGACAAGTTTCTGATCAGGACATCTTCTAACATGTAGAAGTATCGTTAATCAGAAAGACATGAAATAAATAATAATCAATTTCCTTAACATCGGAATCTTATTTTAGAAGTTCTGGTGACTTGACACATCAAATATCATCTACTCATTCTGGGCACGGTTTTATAAATAGATTTTCTAGAATGAATACGAATCTATCCTCAACAAGGGGTTTTGTGAAAATATCAGCCCACTGGTGGTCTGTATCCACAAATTTTAACTGAAAAGTACCCTTATGAACATAGTCACTTAAAAAGTGATGTTTTATTTCAATATGTTTTTCCATAGAATGCAAAATAGGATTCTTAGATAAACAAATAGCAGAAGTATTATCACAGAAGATAGGAATGTTACTTTCGTGTATCTGATAATATTTTAGTTGATTCTTCATCCAGAGTATCTGAGTTCTGCACAGTGATGCTGAGATATATTCTGCTTCTGCAGTTGAAAGTACAATGGTTGATTGTCTTTTGCTTGCCCAAGAGACGAGGTTGTTACCAAAAAAACTGACAGTTTCCAGAAGTACTTTTCCTTTCTAATTATTCTCCAGCATAATCTGCATCACAATAACCAGAAAGCTTGTACTCTGATGTTTTCTTATACATCAAGCCAAGGTTAGTAGTTCCTTTTAGATGCCTTAGGATTCTCTTAACAGCTGTTAAGTGAGTTTCCCTTAGATATGATTGGAAACGATCACAAAGACATACACTGAATAGAATTGAAATTCTGGTATCAGACGTGTGATGTCACAACAACACACTCTGCACAATGGACAGCAATAACAGTAAAATAACACCAAGAATTATTGACCCAGTTCGGTTACAACCAACCTACTCTGGGGGCTACCAAGACAGGGATGGAATTCACTACTTGTAGATATAATTTACAGACTCAACGACCCGTTGACAATCTCCTAAACTTATACTCTACTAATGACTTCCTACCTAAGAAACCACTTAGGTATGAGAACACCACTCAATCCCTTACAAACACTCAAAGAAACCACTTTGAGTACCCTTGATCTTACTTCACAGCTTCGATCAAATCACACAACTCTCTTTGCTTCACAGCTTTAGAGAGGACAGAAACTCAACACCTATTCAAACCCTAGAATAATGTAAATACAAGCACTTTAAACAAACTCTAGACACTAAGCCTTCTGCTCTTGATCTTCTGAATGTTTTCTGTACTTTTTCCTTTGGTCTTGTGCGCTTTATATAGCTCCTGAATTGGGCTTGGACTTGTCACCATATTTGATCAGATTTGTTAATTAAAACTGAATCTTCAAAACAGATTTTATCCCCAAAATCTTTTTAAATCTTCAACCTTTTAATTCTCCAACAGACCTGCAATCAAATCTCCCATGTAACAGAAAATATCTATCCCAAGATATTCTCATCCAATGAGTCAACCACTCTCCACAATTCCAGCTAATACGCGACCCTAACAACATCACAGCCTGCTGTTGTTAATTCTGCAGATCTGATGTTACAACATCACCTGTGTGACATCAGACATCCAACTTCAGCAATTAATTACTTAACACAACCCAGTGTTAAGACTTCAATGTTACAACATCAGCACCTTGACATCAACATTGAATATACTTTATTTTACCAAAATTCCAGCCAATCCAGGAACTAACAATCTCCCCCTTTGGCTAATTTTGGCTAAAACAACCTCTCTGCATTCTGCACTCAACTTCTGCACTCTGCACCTTCAGAGATTTCAGCAGCGGAATAATCTTCAGAAATTTGAAACTCATTAGCAGCAGTTTGACAATCTTCATAGTCTACATCACTTGATCTGCTGCAGCACCATCTTCATTATTGACAGCAGCCAATTGGTGCTCCCCCTTGAAAACATGAACCAGTATCACAGCTGTTCAGTAGCTCATAATCTGCAGCAATTTACTCCCCCTAGATGTCTGCTTGGCTGCACTCTTCAAATGTCAAAACTTCCCCTTAATATCTGCATCACACTTGCAGCATATGGTAATAATAACTCTTGACTATCTTGGCTATTTTCTTCCCCTTTTTAGCCACAATTAGGCAAACTTCACCTGGCAGTTGACTACACATTTTCAGAAACACCCCAACTGCCCACAACCCCTCTAGCAGATTCAGTCTTCATAAATGCAGATTCCCAATTTGCTTCTTAACCTTTCAAATTGGTTTGCATCCAAGGCTTTAGTGAATATGTCAGCCAGCTGGTTCTCTGTGGCTACATGTTCCAAGGTAACAACTTTTTCTTCTACCAGATCCCTTATGAAATGATGCCTTATGTCAATGTGCTTTGTCCTACTGTGTTGTATAGGATTTTTAGATATATTAATTGCACTCAGATTATCGCAGTACAAAGTCATAACATCTTGTTTAACATTGTATTCACTCAACATCTGCTTCATCCAGACCAACTGAGAGCAACTACTTCCTGCTGCTATATACTCTGCTTCAGCAGTTGAGAGAGATACACAATTCTGCTTCTTGCTGATAATTGTACTGCCTTAATATGAACCAACAGCCTAATGTCATAGCATGCTATCTGACATTATATCCTCATAAGATTCAACCAATCTCCATAATCTTGATCAGCATGCAATCTTCACAATATATGTACCTTTGCTGCAAAATCCATAGACAAATACTTCCCCTGTCAAGATTAACAAATGCTCTAGATGGAGATGAACATTTGAGCACACTTGCTGAGCACATTCATTTTGGTACCACTGTCCCTTTTTCCACAGACAGTCATTCCCTATCATAATCTTCATCTTCAGACTTCCTGATCAACTTCAGTCTTCTCTACATTCTCCATCCAAGGTAAACCTTTTACTTCATCATTCTCCCGTATGACTATGCAGATGCTCCTTAGATATAATGTGAGCACTAAGCTTCAGATCCAGAACAAAGACATCCTTCACCAAGGATACTCTTGACACTCTTGACACCAGGGTATTACATATGCTCCACTACTGGATTTACTATCAGCAAAATAATCCAAACTCAACACTGTGTCACAGACTCCACAAATTCTCAGCTTACTTATAAGCTTTACTGAGATCCAGTCTCTTCAAGAGATCACACTTCCTCTTTCCTTACATCCACCAGTAGTTATTGAAACTGGTGATGTCTTCAAAGACAGTAGTCATGCTTAAACACATGACCATAATCTCCACTTCTTCTGACCAAAATGCTAGAGCATTCAACTCCACATGTCTAATCTTAATCATCTTCCAGATCTAACCACCAGCAAACATGATGTTATAACATCTTTTAGGACATCACCTTCTCATCACCATTCAAAGGACTCATTGCACAGAGAAGTCCTTCAAGAAGCTCCCAATAAAACACAGTCAGAGCAACTTATTCATACACACCTGAATACCATAAGTTCCCACTCCCTCTCTGAACCATGTCCTAGCAAACTCAACCATATCCAGAGTATCTATACCAAATTCTTTTTCCAGAACATACTTCCACCATTTTATGAAAAACACAGGAATGTTATCTAGTATGCCCTTTTGAATTTTCTCAGAAGTTCTAACAACAACGGCTTCCTTCATTTGAGAGATATCCTGGACATTATCCTCAGACTTATCTCTGATATTCCTAGAGATGAACACTTTACTCCTGGATTTTGTAGTACTATCCACATAGATTTTCTGCTTAGCAGTTCTCATCTTTGGAGGTGACTCAATAGCTTTCCTCTTTCTTGATTTCAGTCGTTTAGCAACCCCAGGAACCACTTTTGCAATTTTTTCATCATCAGCTCTAACATCTGCATCTTCCAACCTAAGGATTGTCAACTTGTGGAATTTTTCTTCTGAACTATAGGAGTCATTAGTCAGGTTGTCATCTTTCTTGGCCTTGCAAGTATTCAGCTCCCAACATTCTTAAGGTCACAGCTTTTGATCCTTCCATCAGCATTGTTGACTCCTTCATCTTGCTCATATAACTGACTACTCAAGTTGGCTTTTAACACATCATCAATCTTAGGAGTACCAGCACCATAAGTCATTAACCCAGATTGACTTTTCACCATACTTTCACACTTGATGTCACCATCTAATGTTACATCATTGACTTCATCATCACCAGACTGGCTTTCAGTTTGAGGAATCCACTGATAGCAATTGTCTTTAGATCTTGCCCCAGTCATTACAGCCTCACCCTTCTCATTAGTTACAACACATTTATCTTTGGTATAGCTGACTAAGTAGCCATCATCACATAATTGGCTGATGCTTATCAGATTTGCATTCAAACCATTGACAAGATAGACATTGTCAAGTTCAGGTCCTTGTACTTTTCCAATACCTTCAACAACTCCTTTATTCCCCTTACCAAAAATAACTTCAAGAGAGGGGCAAGGGCTAAATTCAGCAAACATGGATCTATATCCAGACATGTGTTTGGACCACCCACTGTCAAAATACCATGTTCCTTCTTTAAACTCTTTGTCAACCATGTGAGCCAATAAGCACTTCACCTTCTCCTTAGGTACCCATTGTTTAACAACTTTGGGCCTGTGCTCTCTCCATCTATTTTGAGGTTGAGGGTATCCATGTAGCTTGTAGCAAGAGTACTGCATATGTCCAAACCTTCCACAGTAATAGCATCTCACCCTTTCATCTTTGAATCTTCTGCCATGATGAGATTGCTTATGCTGCCATCCATAATGTGAACTCCTCCTACCATAACTGCCCTGCCATCTATTATGTTGATGTCTTCTCCCATAAGACGGTTGATAATGTTGTTTCCTGGATTGTCTCCCATGATGGTGTGGCTTTCTTCTTCCATATACATAAGGAACAACATTGGTGTATCCATACCTATAACCATACCAGTTGTCCTGATGTTGAGACATATGATGAGACATGTGCTGTTTGAACTGAGCAGCTTGCATGCTCTCATGGTATTGAGGGGGCATATACTGACTAGCTCCCTGTGGCTGCTTTCTCTTCTGATAGGGACCAGTCTTCTTCTCAATCTTCTTAGGTTGTGAAACATCAGCTTTCTTAGGGGTAGGATCCTGCTTCTTTGGCTGATGTTGAAGTGAAAGTTGCGACACTTCCTTCTTTGAACCTGAAGTGCTTCCTTCTGAAGTTCCCTTGTCCTCAGCCACATAACCTATCCCAGCTTTATCTCCAGCAGCTTTTTCTGACTGAAGTATCTTGTCAAGTGTGTCTGTACCACAGCTCAGCATCCTAACAGACTTGGTCATTTGATCAAGATGAGCTCTAACTAGCACCACTTCATTTTCAAGATTAGTCTTTTCATTCTCTAGCTGAGCAATCTGTTGCTTGTGGCACTTGTTTTCTTGACAAATCTCAGCACTCTTTAAACACAGCTCTTGATAGGTGGATGCCAACTCCTCATAAGTTACTTCTCCATCACTATAATCATCATCAGAAACAACAGCTCCTGTTAAAGCTCTCACATGCTTTGTTGACTCGCCTTCACTATCAGAGTCAGACCAGGAAACTGTCATGCCCTTCTTCTGCTTTTTCAAGAAGGTGGGACATTCTTTCTTGACATGTCCATACCCTTCGCACTCAAAGCATTGCACTCCTTTATCTTGGGCAATTTTCTCTTCATCCTTCTTGCTGGTGTCAGAAGTCATGTTCTTGACATTAGGCCTGGAGTTATTATTCATTCTCTTGAATACTTTGGTGAACTGTCTTCCCAACATCACTATGGCCTGAGACAGATCCTCCTGGGATTCAGATTTCTTCCTTTTCTCTTCTTCACCATTTGTCACCAGGGCTATACTTTTTGGCTTCTTTTCTGGTTCTTCCTCATTCAACCCAAGCTCAAAGGTTTGAAGAGATCCAATGAGCTCATCTACTCTCATCTTGCTGATGTCTTGTGATTCTTCAATGGCAGTAACCTTCATCTTATACTTCTTAGGTAGGGACCTAAGGATCTTCCTCACAAGCTTTTCATCTAACATCTTCTCTCCAAGAGCACTAGATGCATTGGCCAGCTCAAGAACACTCATGTGGAAATCATGAATAGTCTCATCTTCCTTCATCTTCAGGCTTTCAAATTTTGATGTTAAAATCTGAAGTCGTGACATCTTGACTCTAGATGTTCCTTCATGAGTAGCCTGCAAGATATCCCACGCTTCTTTAGCAACTTCACAGGTATTGATTAACCTGAAGATGTTCTTATCCACTCCATTGAAGATAGCATTCAGAGCTTTGGAATTTCCAAGGGCAAACTCATCTTCCTCCTTGGTCCACTCTTCTTCAGGCTTTAGCTTAGAGGTGCCTTCTTTATCTTTGCCAACATCATCTTTCTCACACATGACAGGTGCTTTCCACTCTTTAATAACAGCCTTCCAAGCCCTACTGTCCAAGGATTTTAAGAAGGTGGTCATCCTTGGCTTCCAATAGTCATAATTGGATCCATCCAAAATAGGGGGTCTGTTGACGAATCCTCCAACTTCTTTGTCCATCTTTTCACCAGAAAGTAACTTCCCTAGATCTCACCCAGAGACAGACAGGATGCCTGCTCTGATACCAATTGAAATTCTGGTATCAGACGTGTGATGTTAAGGTGTGATGTCACAACAACACACTCTGCACAATGGACAGCAATAACAGTAAAATAACACCAAGAATTGTTGACCCAGTTCGGTTACAACCAACCTACTCTGGGGGCTACCAAGCCAGGGATGGAATTCACTACTTGTAGATATAATTTACAGACTCAAAGACCCGTTGGCAATCTCCTAAACTTATACTCTACTAATGACTTCCTACCTAAGAAACCACTTAGGTATGAGAACACCACTCAATCCCTTACAAACACTCAAAGAAACCACTTGAGTACCCTTGATCTTACTTCACAGCTTCGATCAAATCACACAACTCTCTTTGCTTCACAGCTTTAGAGAGGACAGAAACTCAACACCTATTCAAACCCTAGAATAGTGTAAATACAAGCACTTTAAACAAACTCTAGACACTAAGCCTTCTGCTCTTGATCTTCTGAATGTTTTCTGTACTTTTTCCTTTGGTCTTGTGCGCTTTATATAGCTCCTGAATTGGGCTTGGACTTGTCACAATATTTGATCAGATTTGTTAATTAAAACTGAATCTTCAAAACAGATTTTATCCCCAAAATCTTTTTAAATCTTCAACCTTTTAATTCTCCAACAGACCTGCAATCAAATCTCCCATGTAACAGAAAATATCTATCCCAAGATATTCTCATCCAATGAGTCAACCACTCTCCACAATTCCAGCTAATACGCGACCCTAACAACATCACAGCCTGCTGTTGTTAATTCTGCAGATCTGATGTTACAACATCACCTGTGTGACATCAGACATCCAACTTCAGCAATTAATTACTTAACACAACCCAGTGTTAAGACTTCAATGTTACAACATCAGCACCTTGACATCAACATTGAATATACTTTGTTTTACCAAAATTCCAGCCAATCCAGGAACTAACAAGAATATCTGGACGAGAAGCAGTTAAATATAGAAGAGAGCCTATCATACCACGATAGAGCTTCTGACAAACCTTTTTACTTACTTATTCTTTCTCCAGAATGCATGTCGGATGCATAGGAGTCTTTGCAGGTTTACTTTATGACATATTAAACTTCTTCAGAAGTTCTCTTACATACTTGCTTTGATGAATGTACGTTCCTTCTGGACGTTGATCAATTTGAATTCCCAGAAAGAATCTGAGTTCTCCCATCAGACTCATTTCAAATTTAGCCTGCATTAACTTAGAAAATTCCTTGCACAAGGAAGTATTAGCATAACCAAATATAATATCATCAACGTAAATTTGCACAACCAGAATGTCATTTTTAAAGGTTTTGCAAAAGAGTGTTGTATCCACTTTTCCTCTGGTAAAGTCATTTTCCAAAAGAAAGTTATTTAGCCTTTCATAACAAGCTCTAGGAGCCTGTTTCATACCATATAACGATTTTTTAAGTTTGAAAACGAAATCTGGGTTTTCAGAACTTTCAAAACCAGGAGGTTGGTGCACATACACTTCTTCAGAAATATACCCATTTAAGAATGCACTATTTGCATCCATTTGATATAAAGTGATGTCATGATTTACAGCAAAGGAAATTAAAAGACGAATATATTCTAACCTGGAAACTGGTGCAAAGATTTCTGTATAGTCTATCCCTTCTTGCTGACTATCACCTTGTGCTACCAGTCATCCTTTGTTTCTTACGACCTCACCTTTCTCATCTAACTTGTTTCTAAATACCCATTTTGTTCCAATGACGTGCACACATTTTGGTTTCTGAACAAGATCCCAAACATCGTTTCTATCCAGCTCTTCTTGCATGTCCAGAATCCACTCATTCTCCATAAGAGCTTCATCAACTGATGTTGGCTCTATCAGAGACACTAAACTCAGAAGAGTTTCTTCAGAAGGTTTAAATGATGAACGAGTTCTGACTGGATCAACTTTGTCTCCCAGAATCAATTCTTCAGAATGAGAAGTCGTTAGTCTATTCTTCTTCTGATGAGATGGACTATTCGATGTTTCTGGTAAGGTTGTGTCTGATTTTGTAGATTATACATCTTTGTCTCCTTCCTTTGAATCTTCCTCCTTGGATTTTGATAAAGTAATTTTCAAATCTGCAAACTTTTTAACAAGCTTTGACTTTTTAAGGTCAAGCTTATCATCGAATCTGACATGAATTGATTCCTCAACAATCCGTGTTTCTGTGTTATAGATTATGTAGCCTTTAGAGCGTTCATAGTATCCTAACAGTAAACACTTTTGAGCTTTGGAGTCAAACTTGCCAAGATTCTCTTTAGTGTTCAACATAAAACAAATACAACCAAAAGGATGAAAATACGAGATGTTGGGTTTTCTATTCTTCCACAATTCATAGGGAGTCTTACCCAGAATAGCTCTGATAGAAATTTTGTTCT
This sequence comes from Lathyrus tuberosus, assembly GCA_022829125.1. NCBI lineage: Eukaryota > Viridiplantae > Streptophyta > Magnoliopsida > Fabales > Fabaceae > Lathyrus > Lathyrus tuberosus. The sequence continues at coordinate 12,715,749 of JALAZF010000055.1, read as the reverse complement.
GAATATAACATGTTGTATTTATTGCCTCTGCCCAGAAGTGCTTAGCCATGTCAGTTTCTTGGATCATGGTACAAGTCATTTCTTGCAAAGTCCTATTCTTCCTTTCCACTAATTCATTCCGTTGTGGAGTTCCAGGACAGGAGAAATCATGGGAAATGCCATGGGAATCAAAAAGATTATCAAAGTATATGTTCTCGAATTCTCCACCATGATCACTTCTGACTCTGACTATTTTGCAATCCTTCTTTGTTTGTACTTGTGAGCAAAAGGTAGAGAACACAGAATGTGACTCATCCTTGTGTTTCAAGAATTTTACCCATGTCCAACAACTATAGTTATCAATGATAACTAATCCATACTTCTTTCCGCTGATTGAAGCAGTTTTCACTGATCCAAACAAATCAATGTGTAGAAGTTCTAAAGCTCTAGAGGCGGACACAACATTTTTTGATTTGATGGAAGTTTTAGAGAACTTTCCTTTATGACATACTTCACAAAGAGCATCTAAAGAATACTTCAGATTTGGTAAGCCTCTGACAAGTTCAAGCTTATTTAGCTGAGAAATCCTCCTCATGCTAACATGGCCCAAACGTCTACGTCGTACCCATTGCTCCTCATTAACAGACATTAAGCATTTGACATTCTGTTCACAGAGATCAGAAAGTTTAATCTTGTAAATGGTGTTTTTCCTCTTTCCGATAAAAAGGATTGAACCATCTTTCTGACTGTCAGCCTTACAGGACTTTTGATTAAAAATTATATAATAACCATTGTCACTAAGTTGACTAATTGAAAATAAGTTATGCATCAAACCATCGACCAGAAGAACATCAGTAATATAAGGAAGTTTACCATTACCAATAGTTCTAGAGCCAATGATTTTTCCCTTTTGGTTTCCTCCAAAACCAACGAAGCCTCCAGGCTTAAGTTCCAGACTTTAGAACATATGCATTCTTCTCGTCATGTGTCGTGAGCAACCACTGTCCAGGTACCATGATTGGTGTTTCAACTGAGCTGCTAAGGATATCTGCAACATATATTATCTTGTCTTTAGGTACCCACTTTCTGGGTCCTCTTTTGTTAGTTTTCCCAAAGTGTTTGACAACATTGGGTTTATGTGCAACAGGATAATCAAGTGGAATTTGTGCATGATATTTAGGTTTAGAAATAGATTTATGTGTCGGTGGGGATTCCTGTGCAAGCTCAGAATAATCAAGCACAGTTCCAAAAGGCACAAAATGGTCATAGAGAGGTTTTGGTTTTACAGGCTAACTTTCGTCAATTTCAAATGTTTATGTACATCCCAAACCTTTCTTGCCATTTATACTAACTCCATAGATCATGGAAGCTATTTTGCTTCTATCTATGCTTTTACCCAGAAAGTACTGGAATGCTCTATCATACTTGTTGACACAACTGGTGTCAGAGACATTGGAGATTAATTCTTCTTCTAGTTTGGAAATTTTGCTTTTCAAAGCATAATTACTATTTTAAAAAAATATATATTTTCATTTAGAGAAGAATTATTCTGTTCAAGCTTATCTCTTGCTTCAGAAGCAATTACATGGGATTTTTTAAGATCCTTGTATTTACTTTGAAGAGTTTGATATTTTTCCAGCATTTCTAAAAGACACGACTCTAATTCCCAATGAGAGAGTTTAGATAAAACCTCTGAGTCTGAGTCTGATTTTGGTTCTGATAGTATTTTGCTTCTGGTTCTCCAGAGACTTCAGCGTCAATTGTTGTTGCTACTAGCGCAACGTTTGCTTGTTCTTCATTAGAATCTTCTTCCTCAGAATCAGAGTTATCCCAAGTTTCCATGAGTCCCTTCTTCGCTTTGGAGAAGTTCTTCTTAGGCTTCTTGTCTTTCTTAAGCTTTGGACACTTGTTCTTGTAATGACCTGGGTCATTGAACTCATAGCAGATGATTTCTTTTCCAGAACTCTGTTTCTTTTGTCCAGATGATGAGTCAGCACGACCTTTGTTCCTTCTTGATCCTCTGAAATTTCCTTGCCTATGTTTCCAAAGTTTGTTGATCCTTCTGGAGATAAGTGATAGCTCATCTTCTGATTCTTCATCAGAATCTTCTGATTCTTTCTCAGCTTGATAAGCCTTTGGCTTTTCAGGTTTAGACTTAAGAGCAATAAATTTACTCTTCTTCTGAGGTTCATCTTCCTCAAGCTCTATCTCATGACTTCTTAAAGAACTAACAGATTCTTCAAGACTTATACTGTTCAGATCCTTGGATAGCTTTAGAGCAGATACCATAGGTCTCCATTTCTTGGGAAGGCTTCTGATGATCTTTTTGACATGATCAACAGTTGAGTATCCTTTATCCAGAACTTTGAGTCCCACGACTAGCATTTGAAACCTTGAAAACATAGTCTCAACTGTTTCATCATCCTCCATTATAAGTGCCTCATATTTCTGGATTAGGGCAAGCGCCTTTGTCTCCTTAACTTGAGCATTTCCTTCATGAGTCATTCTTAGAGAATCAAGAATGGATTTGCCAGTATCAAAAATGAAAGCTTTTTGTGAAACTCAAACAAAGATAACAAAAAAACTAACAAGAGAGAAAGACACACGATATATCCTGGTTCACTTGAAAACTATCAAGGTAATACAGTCCACCCGCCAAGGTGATTTCGCCTTATACACAAGGAATTAATCCACTATAATCAACTAATTACACTGCACTAGCAACTGCTGGTGACTAACAAGCACAAGACTAACTGTCTCTTCTTAAGGATTTTGACCTAACTGGTCCCTTAAGGAATACAAACAACTGTTTGAACAAAATTAATGTTTATAATGAATTGCTTCTACACAAGCAGATATAAACACTATGAATAGCTCAAATAACTTAAAGAAAATCTATAGAGTATAAACAATGTTTCTTGCGTTGTATTGTGGTGCTTTAGTGTTCGCGCGTGTATATCGTTTTTTTATTTTCTTCATGTTATCAAATCCTTATAAAGACAGTAAGAGATCCTTTGGAGGGCAGATCAGGAATATCCCTGAAATTGTTGGCGACTTGAAATAATGTCGTTACGCAGGGATGAAATTCGTACACAAAAGTTGTCCTTTGTACCACCAAATCAGGGTAGTGGAATGGTAGTGGAAAAGAACGTGTTTGATACGTACTATGTACTATTTTCCCTCGCAAACGTTTGATCTTCTTCTGTTCATTAGAGGCTTCTGAATAGAGATTATTGAAGCATGAGTAGAAGAGTTGATCACTGGGTCTTCAGAGTCTTGAGTCATCAGAGTCTTTAGAACTTGTTCATCAGAACCTTGTCTTTAGAGTCTTTTAGCACTCAGTCTTCAGAACCCTTGGTCTTCAGAAACTTAAGTCTTCAGAGTCTTCAGAGCGTTGTTCAGCTGAATTTTGTCTTCATAGTCTTCAGCAGTTAGTCTTCAGAAACTCATGTCTTCAGAGTCTTCAGAACGTTGTTCAGCAGAACCTTGTCTTCAGAGTCTTCAGCACTTAGTCTTCAGAAGATAATGACTTTAGAAGCTAGAAAGCCTTCAGAAGTAAATCTTCAGAGTCACGCTCAGAGGGAGAATCCAATAGAGCATTGCAGAAGCAACATATTGTCTTCTTAGAATCTTTCTGAACGTGAGTAGATCAGAAGCAGACTTGCTTCTTTGGCGCAGAAGCGACTTTTGGTCAAATCAGAGTGACGTTGCGCATGGTCTCTATCAGAATCAGAGCTTTCTCTATTAGAGTCAGAGCCTGTTTGTTGATTCTTCAGAAAAACAAATGTTAGAGTATCAAAATTGTTCTCACACAAATACTACTTTGTTATTATCAAACCTTAGAGATATCCGGCAGAACCAAATTTTGTTCTTATATATAAAAGGGTGACCCTCTCACTTGAAATCATGCCACTTTCCAACATTTTCATATTTGTTTGGAATTTATCTCTCTACCTCTTTCTTTCTCACTAGAATTCTCTTCTTTCACTTGTTGTTGCCTTAGTTATTTGGAGTGAAACTTTATTTGTGAGGAAAGTATTTTTCGTAAGCAGGAGTCTGAAGATTATATTGTAAAAATGTTTGTGAGTTCAACCTCAAAAAGCTTACAAGTCATTAGTGAAAAAGCTCAAGAGGAATTTTTGGGGACAGGACTAAGCCAACATTTGGCTGAACTTAGATAACTCTCTAGTGAAATCTTTCTATCCCTACTCTATTTACTTTTCAATAATTTATTTTTACTACTTCTGCTTCGCTTTTTACTCTACTAACATGATCTTAAACGAGAAAGGAAAAATAGTCACAATTTTGTAAAAATCAAAATTCACCCCCCCCCCCTCTTGTGCTTGAGGTCACTTGTACAGTAAGAGATGCTGACTAGGGACAAGTGGAAGTTAAACTTGCAAAGGATTGCAAGTAAGAATCTGATTTAGGGGAACTTTTGAGAATTTTTTTTTGGATGTTCATGTCTGGTGAGTTCAGAACGATATTGGTTGAATTTTATTTGGTATTAAGAAGATGTCCTCGATGTGGAATTGTGGAGCAAATAAGGATGTCAATTGAAAACCATTATAATAATTGGATATCAACGGAGGGTCTTCTCAAGGAAGAAAGAGGGCATCATGCATCAAGAGTGATTAAACCTAGGAAAGTTAAATGACAATTATACGATAGGTAAGTACTTGAATATTTAAAATTGGGATGTTTATGCTATGTTAGATTTGTAACTAAAATTATGAAGGATGGATCTTGAGATGATTGAAGGAAGGAGACCAAGTATCATGTTGATATGTGATGAACCATATATGGTTCGGGAGACAATGAATATAAAGTTTTGTATGGGATAAATGTACAAGTAGGACCACAAATTTAAGTAATCATAGGAGTTGATATGGGAAAGGGTTAAATTATTCAAGTCATGGACGACAATGTTTGGAGATTTACTAGGAATTTGAAGGAATAATTCTTTAGAGCGTTAGATCATGAGAAATCGGTTAGTCGGTACCTTAGTAAAGGTTAGAAATGGATAAGAAATCAATGAATGGCTAGATGAGTCAAAATGATTAGCAAGAACTTATGCGCAAAAGATAGGTTCGTGTTATACAATAATATTACGACCTTTGAATAGTCAAGATGATTAAAGATGTTGTTTGCAATCGACAAGATAAAGGTCATGGTATGTTAGGGAAACAATTGTAGGCGGTTGGTTTCTGAAATTTTGAAGTTGCAAATTACTAAATGATCGAGGAAGATCTAGTATAAGGGTCTTTGGAGTCATAACATCGGCATGGTAGTAAAAAAGGAAGATTGAAGTTGTACAAAAGTGAGGAAGCAAAAAAGTGACTCACATTTTTTATAGAGAGGTTAACAACCCCATTGTTTAACTGGTTTAAGTTTAAAAGAGTTGTAAGGAATACAATGATATACTTCATCAGGAAATGGGAAGGAGGCTGAATCAAGGATGTGTGCTACAGATGATGAGGTTGCGCTCGAGCTTAAAGTAGTGATTTAAGAGGTGGTATAAGTGGCAAAAGAGTAATCCAACAGTTGGAAATCTTATATCACAAGGATAATGAGTAACGTAATGGTGACTGAAATGGATGTTATAGTCAGACTTTGGGATTCAAGACGAGGATACGTACAACGTGTCATTAATGGACGAATGGTCAGAGTGAAATGACTAGTATTGCGAAAGTCGTGTTGGAGAAATACATGGAGATGCGATTTATGTTAACTAAGAATTCGTACAAGGAATTACCTCACCCATGATTTGAAAATTGTGATTGTAAGTGTAAACTTAAGGTTTGAAGGTGCAACTTGAATGGATCACGTGGGGGTTGCATTTTTCATATTTAGAACTTGAGAATCAAACATTTGTCTATTGGAAAGAATCGAGTATGAAATGTAAAAGTTTTATGGAGACTAGTAAGGCTTGGATTCATTGTACTTGTTATAATGAAGAGAGATGCAACATAGTGGAAAATGCGCATTGAGAAAATAAAGGACTTTGTATATTGACATCATGGATGCTTGAACAACAGAAGATAAGATGTTGGAACAATTAAAGATGGTTAAGGTGATGAGCTCTTTTGAGGAAAAGAGAGTTTATTGGTAAGAAGAAAGAAACTCAAGAGGGTTGGAAGAAGGTTTGAGATAACATGAAAGACACAGTGTTCCAATGGTAGCACACAACTAAGAGGAACATTTCATGTTAAGGAACCCAAGGTTAAGTAAAGTAATGATTTGGAAATAAGGAAGTTATGTCAGAGTGAGATGCAAGAATTTAAGACTAGTGTAAATGGAATTTATGTGTCGTAGATGACATGATTTTGGCATATGTCATGAAACTTTGGGGAGTTTCGATCACCAACCGGATGTTAGGATGGTATTATTAAGATTCTTATTTGGAATGAGATTCAAATATGAACATATGCAAATCTCTACAATTATTAGATTAAAGGAAAAACTAAGGATTTATGGATGTTTGCAAAGTTGTGAAGTTCTCTACGTAGATGACGACTTCATTTGGAGCGAAACAAGTTGGATTATACTCGGTGTATTGGTGTTTAATGTTTTAGAGGATACTCAATAAACGTTCTGTGCTAAGTGAGCGTAAAGGAGACTATGTAACGTGTTTTGAGCGATTGTGTCTCACCGGCGAGATCAAAGTGGAAGGAAATTTAGGAAGCGGTTAGTGAATCTCAAAGGAATTTTTGGACCCTTGTGCCTTGGATGCCTTTTAGCACAAAATTCAAAGAAGAACGCTATTATAGTTAGGTAATGATGGTGTATGCCGCCATCATGATTGTCAGCTACCTATTGACAAATTGGGGAATTGATCACCCTTAATCTCTTGTTGATAGTAGACGAGATCATGTTGAATGGAATGAACATGTCTTGCCAACTATAATAGGGTGTAAAGTTAATTAAAATTCTATCAGGTGGATAATCAGTCACCATTTTGCGTGAATATAATGGATTCGGTTGTGGCGTGGATGCGGAAGTGTGCTATTGTTATATTAATTTTGAGCGGTGAACTGATAGTGTGATGTCTAGCCTTGTGTCTAGAGTCTGAGTAAATGCGACTTTGTATAGGGTTGTGATAGATGCACGATTGCTTGTGTTGGCTTTAGTAATAACTAATTGAGTTGTTACTCTTACATTAAGTTTCAAGGACGAAACTTATTTTTGGAGGGTAGTGATGTAAGACCCGTAGAAATATTGTAGCATAAATTAGACTTTAGAAATATAAAATAGTATTTTGCTATTTGTTTATGTTTGTTTTCGATTAAATTGTCATTTTTGTAAGCTTTTGAATCGCTTGATCTAGAAAATTGCATATGCAATCTTTGTTTCTTAGGGATAAGCAACAATCTAAGTTTATGGGAGTTTGATAAGTGGTTTTTGTATCTTTTATATTAGCCATTTGCTTTCTCTATTTTCTTCTTTTTTGTCATGTTTACCTTAGTTTTTTTTTCTTCATGTTTTGTGCTTGGTATTTTGTTTATGGGTTTTTAGGCCTAAATAAGTGTCCCGGGTGAAGAAGGAACTGAAAGGAGCAAAATTCGGGAAAAAGAAAAAATTCAGAATTTCTCCATACATTTTCTAGAGGGTTGTTGTAGGTAGTCGTTACAGTTGTTACAGGTCGTAGCAGTTGCTACGGGCCGTACCAGGCAAGAGCACCTTCCCAGTTTTTGTTTCCTATTTTGGCTCTCTTATCGCTGTTTTGAGATCTCTACAGTTTTTGATCTATAATATTCTTCTTTTGATGGGCGTTGAACACGACTTAATTTTTTGACATTTAGAATTTTCTATAAAAACTCATAGGTTGTATGAGTTTGGGATATCTTATTTTTCAGTTTTCACATATTATTTTCGTTTATTGCATAAGTTGTACTCGTGTCTCATTGGAGCATTTGAATTATTATTTCAAGTACTTTGTTGGCAATCAGATTCTTTTTATCTCTTAAATATTATTATCAGCTTTACTGTTAATTATGATTTCTATTTTGATAATCTCTCTGTCTGTGATATTTTTTATAATGAGTGAGTTGTCCTCTAAGAACTAAGCGTCATGAGACTTGTCTCTCGACATATCCATGAAATTCTTGCAAACCGTACCGATCATGAGAAATTTGTTTATCTTTTATTTAAAATATGAGTTTTAAAACTATATCTCTTATAAAATTAAAGATTATTCAAGTACTGATCATACACCGAAAGGGTATGTTTCTATATCCCAGAGTAGATTATTAAACAATTGCGTATGAGTCACGGGAGTATCTAGACTTAGGTTAGAAAAGTTCCAATTTTAATAACTGTGGAAAAATAATCTTTAATGAATAATTAATGCTTCCAGCTTCAATTAGTGTTATTGCAGACACTATTGTCACTTCCAACAAGATGGTGAAACGTTATTGTTGTGATGAATATGGTAAAAATGTAGGTTTTACTTCATCATCAAGGATTATATATATTTTAGACATATTATATTGATCAAAGGTGCTGTGGTGTAGATGGTAAATGCATTGGTCCAATTTAAGATGAGGGTGTGAGTTTGAACCATACTACCTCCAAAAAAATTAAACATTAATTATAAAAATGTTATGTAATAAATATAACTATGTAGGTTCAGATACAACATAAAAAATTTATTTCAACTTAATATTGAAGATATTATGATAGATAGTAATGAGTGTCCGAAATTGGGCACTCTTGGATAAGGTCCTAAATACCGCTACACATGTACAAACACGATTGACACACTTAATTATTGTAGGTTTTCTACGCTTATTTTTATTACAATCTGAATCTTCAAAACAATTTCTACTGCCATGCCCACGCCACGCTGTATGGAAAAAAATATAAAGTAATGAAAATTAGATTAGTTAAAATACTGTGCAAAAAGTAATTAAGAAATTTTGATAAAGGATAAAATGACTTACATTCGACATTTGCAGCAAGAAACAGAGAAAGAATGATAATCATGACATAACTAAACTTTACAATTTTAGTCATATTTTTCCCCTTTTAATGTAATAAATGGTTTTATCACTCTATAAATACAGAGTTCTTTCTTTTCTTATACCAATAAAATGATTTTTACTTCTTATACATGGAATGTAAAAAACTATAAAATGTTAATTATTACTTAATGTCTCTTATATAAAATAATGGGAATTTCTTAATACACCATCCAAGTTTTTTAGGTACCTTGTGTGCTTACAAAAATACCTTTCTATTTCAGATGTACAAATCTGGACGTACCTTTTTCTTGAATTTTTTAGATTTTTTCGGATGTGCGCATTCGGTAAAAATTCGCATTTGCAAATACGGAATAAAAGCAGATGCAAAATACCAAAAATCCAACAAAGTTTCTCACATTCATAAAATAAAATCAGGATTACATTCATAAATTCGGCATTACATCGACAAAAATTTAAATATTACAAGATCAATAGTCCGGTGGACGCTTGCACATCTCTAAGATGTCATTGACCATTCTTCGGGTTTTGACGGTCGCCTCGAACTCGAGCGGGAATCGTTCTTCGTAACCGAAAAAAGTTTGCCACATCGCTCTAACATCCTCTTGATTTTTGGACTCAACAAGGCTGTAAGCGACGTTCCCTTCATTGTCAACCGAAGGTGAACGATACTCAAGCTTGGCAACATTCTGTTTGTCTCGGTAAGGTAGGAGATGTCCCTCATTAGCTTAAACGTGCGACCGCGTGTTTTGCCGTCGGTGTAGGAGACACTTGTGACATACCAACGGAACTTGATTTCATACAATTGAGACATTTTGAGTTTGTGTGAAAGATATCAAATGAAACCCCTAATTTATAGAAAACTTAAGGTAAAGTAATTTTTGCCTAACTTCTTTCCGGATATGCAGATACGGAAAAACCTTATAAATATTGGCTCCGGATGTATACCGTATCTGCAAATCAGAATTTTTTGCTGATACATTTTTCAATCAGAATTGACTATGTTATGCAACCAATTGCAATGCTTTCATTGGAATAAAATTTATAAGTGCATTAAAAAGGCATATGAATAAAAATTCAATATATTTCACTTCAAAAATGTACATTTTGTCATACGATTATACAAAAGAGTTAAAACAAAAGTCTCTGTCTAAATCTATCGGAGCTTGACCTTTGGACTTTTCCGCATTTGATGCCTTTTCAATTTCGTTCAATCTATCGAATTCAACCATTCTTTCAACAAAGTTATCCGGCTACGACTCGGCAATTGCGGTTGCATGCGTCGCCCATTGAGGTGATTTAGGTGGTATGGGGCATCCGGGTTTCAAGATAACTTGTACAAAATGTCTTGATTTCGTAAGCCATCTGATACACATCATACGATCATTTGGATTAGACGGTGGTGCGGTGCGTAGTGGAAAAAAGGTTTCCGAAAAACCGTATCGCGTCAAGTCAATACACACCATATCGTACGCACATGCAATAAGATGACCCATCTCAGGGAAGCTCACCCATTTCGATATCGGGGCCGGACCACTCAACCACGGAACAAGTGACTCGTAAACCTTGTCGTATTTTTCTTTATTTTCATACAAATGCAAGTATGCTTCTTTATGCGTCTCCAACTCTAGGATAAGTTGATGATGAACAAGTTCATGACCTTCCTCTCCTCTACCGAGTAGAGCCGAAATGGCTCGGTAACCGCAATTACCATCCCCTACAACATCGATGATACCGTCGATATGCTTGTGCATAAAAACCGGCATCTCGTCGATAAAGGAAATTATAGGTGGAATCGGTGTCGGAAGAGGTGCATTTGGAGTCGGAACTCGTGGAATTGGTGTCGGAGCCGATTTGGTAATGCGAGCTCCTTTCATGGCACTTTGTAGAGATTTAGGAGTCGGTGAGTCCGAAAAGAGTTTGTCAACGTGCTCACAATATGAAGGAGACCGAGTTGTCGAGTTGTCATTCGGTGTAGGCGTCAATTTCTTCGGAGCACCCTTTGTCTTAACTGGTTGAGACGGCGGTATCATTGCAATTGTTTCGGGAAAGACAATCTTCCTCAATTCTTCTTTGATGTGTAGCTTCATGTTGTCATCGGCCTTCGAAAATCTCGCTTGAATCGCTTCTAATTCGGTAAAAATAGTGATATCCGGTTTATCTCCTTCCTTGCAACCATCATCATCAAAACTAAGTCTCATCCAATGAGGGAAAACTTCATCAATTTGTATTGGCTCACCTAGTTTCAACTTTGTAGCAATAGCACAAGCACACGGAAGACCGTAGGTTTTCACAATAGTGCAACCACACTTTGCGCTATCGGAACCTACCGTTTTGGCTCGGTTGGCCTCATGAAAAATATAGCCCAATCCTGCCCGAGACATGTTGCCGATAATTGAGAGTAAAGAAATTTACCTTTAAAACGATGTTCCAAAACCGTAATACTCCGACCAAATGTGGTTTGTATCTCGTTATGTTGGTTTTTAATCATGAGATCCACGGAGTCCCAATCTCGACATAAATCGCCCTTGCTATTACCCAACCAATTCTTCAAAGTAGCATGTGCCGACTCAACTTTATTGGTTGTTGTATTTCCAAGGTGTCGGACATTATCCGTCCACGCGCATACTATCTTCTCCTTCACTTGATCAAGAATTATGCCTTCAACGTATTTCAACAACGCGGGGTACTTTTCGCACACTTTCCAGAATTTCATGACCGAATCGGCATATAATTCTTTTGTGGAAGAATTTATAATACGATTCCATGCATCCATTATTTTTTCTACAATGACACCCGCCTTAACAAATTTTCCATCTTCCGACTCCACTTGTTTCACAACCACTGCGGGTTTAACCACATTCTTTGTTATGTGAAATCGACAAAGTAATGAATTAGAAGAAGGAAAGACCTTTGCGACCGCATTCATCAAAGCGGTATCGTGGTCCGTAACAATCGCTTTAGGCATTTGAACATGCTTCTTCAAAAGTGACCGACACGTCTCCAATGCCCATGTAAAATTGTCCTCTTTTTCGCACTCCAAAAATGCAAAACCAACGTCATATATCTTATCCGTAGACGTAACACCAACCATCTCAAATAATGGAAGTCGATGCTTGTTCGTCTTGTAGGTACAATCGAGAATGAGCACTGTCGAGAACGTGTTGAACAACTTTACGAAATCCGGATGAGTCCAAAAAATATCTCGAACCGTAACTCCATCATCGCGATATCTGTACCGAGACACGTAATTGTTATCATCCAACAATTTCAACAGTTGTTGCATCTCACTTCTATCTCCCCTAATTGCTTTGTTCGTCTGATACCGAATGTTATACACTTGCTTTATATTTGCTACATTGTCGGGTTCCTTTCGTTTCAACGTGGCAAGTATATTTTTCGGTTGGACAAGATTCAAGGTCATGTCGGCAATACATGTCTTCTCTTCCGACTTGAGCCGACATACACTAGGATGACCTTGAAACTTTGAGCACAATTCGTGATTATGTATACCACAACGAACACTAAATCTCCATTTTTTGGAAGCTAAAATGTAACCACCAATCTTAAAAGGGCACTCACATTTTCTACTACCGGTGTCATCTTTTTTTAACTTCCGTAGAGGAACCTGATATTTCCCGCTTCTTTCGCACCCCAAAATTACAAAAGCCTTTCTTCTTTCCGAACCATTATCCGATCTTCCGATATTCACACCAAAACCAAGTCCAATAGCCGTCCTACGAATATATGCGAGCATGTTATCACGATCATCAAACTCTTACTTGTTATTAAAGTCACCGCCGACATCAACCAACTTTACGATAATCCCTTCAACTTTAGGAGAAATCGACGAAACTAATTCTTTTGAGATGTTATCGGGGTGCATCATATCTATTTATAAACAATAATAGAACAATAAATATATATAACTAAAACCTATTAAAATTTTCTGAAAATTAAAATTTATAAGTTCCAGGCATTTTTTCGGATGTGCACATCCGGACAAGTTCATGCTCAATACGTACCGGATTTACACATCCGGAAGCCGCATAACTTGTTTTTTTTCCTAAAAGTAGATTGATAATGTGAGCAATGTAGAGGATGAAGTTGAATATTTACCTAAAATTCAATCTTCTCTTGCTCCCTTTGATTTGTTGCACCAAAAAGTTGAAGTTTTTTAGTGAGAAATGGTATTGATGAAGTAGGGTTTTTTAGGTTGGTGAGGGTGAGTGTGGAAGAAGAAAGGTTGAGAATGGGAAGGGGGGAGTGATCATGCAGGTTCAAATATATCAACAATTCTTCCGGATCTGCATATACGGAGACCTTCCACATATGCACATCCGGGACAAAAAAAATTTTTAAACGCCATGGTGCGTCCGGATTTGCACATCCGAAATCAGGAAGCATAAGTGGAATTCCGCGCGGTGTCTAAGAAACTTGGGTGATGTATTAAGAAATTCTCAAAATAATATATTGTTGTTGTCTCTCTAATACATAAAGGGCTCAGATTAAAATTGTGTTTGCATGATAAGAAAACAAGTTTTTTTTTTTATGTCAATGATGGTAAGATGTTTTACAAAAAAAATATATTTTTTAATAGGGATGAAAATCAAGATTTAACCCTTGATATTTTTAAGACCATTTCTTTTACAACACTCATGCATGTCTCGTAAGGAAAAATATAATTCAGATAATGTGCATAATATTTGTTATAATTATCAAGAAGGGATATGATAAAACTAACAAATAAGTATTTTATATGACCTTATAATAGAAATGTATGGTTTAATGTTGTTGTTATTGAAGGTTTAATGTTATTGTTGTTGTTGTGTTATCCTAAGTGTTTCAAATAACGTTCAAATTATTTTATGTTTAATGACCGAATATCATTCATAGAAGAAGACTTTGGACTTTCCATTCAAGAATTTGTACTTTGATTTTTGCCTTTGTTGATTAATCCTTTGTATGTGCACTACTACAAATAACACTTTTTATGACGAAGCTTACAACACGAACAATAAAAAATCGAGGGTATATGTCTTAGGAGCGCCATGTTTTATTTTATTTTTTAAAAATAAAGTTCGCTCCGAATCTCAGTTATTGCATTTTATGTTTTTTTTTATGGTTTAATTAATATTTCTCATTTGGTGTATTTCCATCTTCCTTTTTTTTCTTTGTTAATTTTTTTTCATTTTTTATTAGTATTAATTTCGGTGACACTGTCCAATTGAGAGGTAATATATTTTGCATCAACAATTTCAAAAACCCATTTTAACTTTTTATTTTATATATTCAACTCCCTCGGTTTTCATCAAAAACCACTAGATATATATATATATATATATATTAAATGAATTCTCAGAATATGGCGCTATTGTGTTTTTTTATATTTTCTATTTTTAATTAATACTTTCACGTCGGTTTTTATATAAAATCAACGTGTCACATATTTTGCATGAAATACTTTAGACTACTACCTAGTTTCTAACTTCAGACTACATGCTTCGAATCCCAATAGCTTTAGAGTATGTTTTTATTTCATTAAAAGTGGTGCCTTCCTGAACTTTTTTTTAATATAAAATTTATTCTGCCGGTTATTTATGAAAATCAAGGGGTAAACTAGTTCAGTGTACATGCTTCGAATTCCATCAGCTTCAGATATATATATGAGAGAGAGAGAGTGAGAGTGAGAGAGAGAGAGAGGGAGCTTTTAGCATTCAGTTTCACTTTTTTAAGCAACACAAACACGACCCAAACGAAGAGTCCTTACAAGAGAGCCAACAAGAGAGCCCTAAACAACGAGTGCTATAAACACATATCATCTTTAACAAAAAGATGATATGTGTTTAGGAATCTTGTTTCTTCTTCAAAGATCTAAATCATTTTCTTTCACTTCTTCTTCAAAGATCTAGTACGTCAAAAATCACTACTCATATTGTTGTTGTTATTGTTGTTGTTGTTGTTGTTGATGTTGAGATTCGAAACCCTAGAGATTTATCTTTTTGTTGTCGTTGTTATTAAACATGCTTATGTAATAAGTCTATTGATGTTAATGTTGTTGTTGAGACCCGTTATTAAGACCTGAAACCCTAGAGGTTTTATGTTGTTGTTGTTGTTGTTGTTTCAACAGATTTATGTTATAGGTTTATTGATGTTGTTGTTGTTGAGACTTGTTGTTAATATTGTTGTTGTTGTTGATGTTGCTATAGTTGAGTTTTAGATTGATATTGATATTGAGTTTATGTTTTTGTGATTCTTTGTGCATTTCTCATCTTGTTTTGTCGAGTTGATTTTATTATATCTATTGTTTGTTTCACTAACCCCTTTTTGAACATATAATCTATTTAATTCTAATTAGAAATTATAATATGAAACATTATGTTGAATTTGAAAAACATATTACACTAATCATTGTTTTTCGAGCATTCTGCAACTCATCATTCATCTCATGGTCTTTAATGGTTAATATCTCTCAAATATTTCTAGTTTTCGATCAACTTTCTTCAACATTTGTTGAATGAACAATATGGAAAGTTGAACAAAAACTAGAAGCACTAGAGAGATTTTAACCATTAAAGAGCAGGAGATGAATAATGAGTAATAGGATGTTCGAAAATCATTAATTAGTTTTATTTGTTCTTCAAATACAACATAATTGTTCATATAATTATTTTATAAACCAATTTGAAAAGTTATATGTTTATCGGGCTAAATGATACAAGCAATCCTCATTAGATATAATAAACTCACGCTAGTTTTACCCGTCAGTTATATTTGAAAATCGAAGGGCTATATGTTTTTTCGCCATTATAAATTCCAAAAAGGATGTTCCTGGGGATTGAACCCAGGACTAGTTTAACTAGCCCATCGATTATTCAGAAACCGACATGTAATGTGGCACATTTTCATGTCGTTGTTTGTTATCTCGATTGTCTAGTTGAGGTTAAATGCACTTCGCGCTCGAGGTAAGATCTATATTTTGTTGTGGTGTTTTAGTTTTGTTGTAAAATGGGAATGTGTATGCCATTTTAGCTTTGGTATAAACAATTTATAGCTTTGGTACATGTTCATTGGTTTTATTTAGGTTATGTTAAAAAAAAGTATTGTTATGTTTAATTTAATTTAGATTCTATATATTTTAAAATTACAGGTTAAAATGAAAATTATGTAAATTTATAAAAAAAACAAGGGTTTTACCCTCGGTTGTTTTTCCAAACCGAGGTAAAAGGCTACATTTATTCTAATTTTTAAAATACAAAATGTCATTGTTAAAGATCGAACTCATGACCAAATTTGTTTTTCTCCTCTAACAATTAATAAATCGAGGGGAAAAGTGGCGAACTTTTGATGACATGCTTCTTTACCTCACACTCAAAATCGAGATAAAATCTTTTTTTCCAACTGGAGTAAAATCGCTTATTTGTAGTTGTTATACGATAAATAACTTATGTAAAATGTCACTCTTACCCAATGTAAAAGGTTTTTTATGAAGTAGTGAAAAAACACATGAAAAACATGTTGAAGGACACAAAAAGTCACCCAAAAAGAGAAAGAGTCTTTCAAAGAGAAACACCCGTACCCGCAATCAGTTACATCACATGTTTCAAAAAAAGAAAGAGTCTTTCAAGGAGTATGCACAACGCTCGAGAGAGTTGGCTGCCCAAGTGGAATCACCATTGGCTAAAAAAGAGATGACTAAAGTGTTCATGGATACCATGCAACCTCTCTTTTGGGAGAAGATGATAGGAAGTGTGTCGTCAAGCTTTCCTGAATTGGTGACTATTGGTCAAAGGTTGGAAGAAGGGAACAAGGCTGGTAAAATTGTTAATACTAGTGAATCCTCTAACAGCGCAAGAAAACCCTCTAAAAGAAGACAACCTCGTCGAGGAGGAAGACATAAATACCATGAACAACCTTATGTAGTTGGTGTGGCTCCAGCAGTCAATGCTCCACCAGCTCGACAAGCATATGCTAGTCCCGCTCCTCGTCAAAAGCACCCCAACAAGAGATATGTGAATGAGTTGGACAAGCTTCCCATGCCATATACTGAGTTATATCCTTACCTAATCCAACACGGTGATGTTACACCTAGGTCTTTGGAACCACAACCAGAGCCATACCCTCATTGGTACGATCTAAATGCTCAGTGTGAATTCCATCAGGGAGCACTAGGGCATTCATTGGATAATTGTTTTGCTTTAAGGTTCAAAGTTCAGGACTTAATTGACAGTAAGATGTTGTCTTTCACGAATATTCTTCTGAACATCAACAACAATCCTTTGCCAAAACAAGGTGAGTGAAGCTTGAGTGAGAGATTGGCAACCTCCTAAGGCTAGTGGATCAGACATGACATCTTATCTTCAGTACTGATTAGACACAAGGCCATGTTTCCTTTCCACTTGCATTTCCTTGTTTGTAATATGTTCATTTTGCTTTCAACCCTGTTTGTTCTTAATGTTAATATTAATGAAATGAGTGTTGCATGTTTTTTTAATTAATTTGTTTATATTCACTCTGCGCATATTTATGCTTTCTTTTTTAAAAAAAATTTCCAAATAAAATCAATATTTATTCCATTCCCTTTTCTTTATCAAGCTTTTGTTTATGCAAAGATTGGAGGGAGAATGGCAAAAATGAAATACCTAAATTGTTGAACGGTATACTTTCAAATAAAAATTTGCTGAAAAAGTAAGGAATTGCTTCAATTTCCAAACACTGGAGAAATAAGGAAGTTAATCAACCCCTTTGAGCCTAGAAGTTGGTGTTTTTTTCTGTAGGAAAAAACCTGTAATCTTAACCTGGAAAAGGGTAGTTCTCAGTTAATTTAGTTGTGCATTCAAAAAAGTTATAGTGATTAATCCTCAATAAGCAAGGTAGTCGCTTTCTTTTCAAATCAAGAGAAAGAAAAGGCCCGCTAAGTCCAAACCTAAAAAGGAGGCTTAGGCAAAAATAAGGGGATCCTGGTGGACTTAAAACTTCTAAGCAACAGTCTAGCAAAAATTAGGGATAATAAAAAAAATGGTCAAATCTTCAACAAAAACAAGATGAGGTGACCTTCATAACAAAATCAAAAGGTCACCAGAATTCTTGACAAAATAAAAAAAAAACACAGAATGATGTGACTATCAAGAAGGGAGAAGTGACCGACATCACAAAAATATCCCCTTGGATTTTGAGCCATCCTTATCTATGCAATTCCAAGTCTCTTGGAACCTGAATGCATATGTTAAATTAATTGAGCATAGGACTGGATATCATCATGGAGAATATGGTGGGTAAAAATTAAATTTTGAGCCTTATATCCTTTATTTCGAGAACCGTGAACCAAGCCACGTTACAACCTTCAAAAGACCTAATTGAAGCTTGGTTTATTTTCAAAGTATACTACAACAAGGTTGTGTAAACTGACTCCAAAGAGATTTTCTAATCAGTTATTTTGATGTCATACCTTCACGTGATCCATTTGTTATACAATATCATTCTAATAAACTTTTATTTCAAAAATGGCATGAGCATTGCATTAAAATTACCATTTTTGAGTGAGCATTTTGTTTGCAAGTAAGCACTCGTCATCAAGGAAGTTCAAACAGTTAAGAAACTTGATCAGTGATCCTATTAGGGGCATTATTTCAAGATCCTATTGTTTAGAGAAAATCAGTTCAAGATCTTTCGATCAGAGTAAACCATCCTAAGTTTTGTTAATCAAGGGAAGATCTTTTCAAGACTCATACTGGGTAAAGCCATTTCTAAAGGCACCATAGAGCAGTCATTCCTTCAAGGCTTATGTTGGGGCAAGCTTTTTGAGTGCACATCAAAGCAGTCATTTCAAGAATTATTCAATCTGGGACAGTCTTCTTCAAGAAATCCCCAAGCAGGGCTTATCATCCATTCATAAAGAGATCGTCAACTAGGGATGGCAATTTGGCCCATCCCCAGTGGGTACCCACAAAATTACCCACAACGGGTAGGGTAAAACCCCGCAAAAATGGGTATGGGTACGGGCTCGGGTAATTACCGACTTAAATAAGCAGGGATGGGTGCGGGGATGGGCACCTTAGTACCCAGCCTGCCCCATACCCCACAATATATATTTTAATTTATATTATTATATAAAAATAAATGTTTATAAAATTTTAAAAAAAAATCAATTTTAAACTACTACAATTTAATATAAGTGATCATTTATTTCAGAACTCAATAATAAAAACATTTAAAAACTTTTTAATATTTTTATAAAATTAAAATATTATGATATTTTATATTTGATATATTTATTTTTATTAGAAATGCGGGTAACGGGTACGGGAACGGGAACTTATATACCCATAGGGTACGAGGATGGGTGGCAATTTTGATACCCAAGCGGGTATGGGCTCGGGTACGGGGATTTTTTTAACCACGGGTATGGGGAAGGGTACTATAGTACCCTACCCATACCCTGCCCATTGCCATCCCTATCGTCAACTTGATTGACAAGTGTGACATAAGTATGTTCAAGGCATCTTCTGAAGACAGAGTTCCATGTGTTGTGGAATCAGGGTTCCAACCATGCCTCACAAAAGAGTCTAATTAAGTTATCATAAGCATTTGCATTGCATGCATCGATCATTCATATCACACATAGATGAAAAATTCAATATCATGCATAACTTGAAATGTGTACCATGCTCATTTCCATTTTCCAAGGTCATGTTGTTACCAACATCTTACACTCTGATCAAAGTCTAATTCTTATTGGCATCTACCAAAGTAAATATTTGTCAGTTCAAGTTTAAGTTGTCTGCGTCCAGCCATTGTTTTTTCGGATGGGTCTGTCGTTTGGACTTTTTCCAGAGCCCTTCTTGTTATTACAGGATTACTGCAAGTTATTTGATTTGTCCTATGAGACGTCAGAATCTTTCTTGTTGTTACAAGACTTACGAAGTCAATTATTTTTAACCTGTGAGGATGCTGAAATATTTCTTGTTGTTACAAGATTGAAGTATGTTAATTGTTGTTTCTGTGAGATCTAGATCCTTCCTTGTTGTTACAAGAATGAAGGATTTTCTTGTTGTTACAAGATTGAATATTGTTAATTGATTTGTTTTGTGAGATCTGGAACTTCTCTTGTTGTTACAAGATTGAAGGATTGTTTCTTGTTGTTAGAAGATTGAAGGATTCTCACTTGTTGTTACAATATTGAAGAATGACAGTCGATTCATTCTAGGAACTCCTCTTGTTGTTACAAGATGGACATTAATTTGCAACCCCTTTTGTTGTTAAAGGGTGGATGTATAAAATTTAGAAGGCTTCTTGTTGTCACAGGAATCTTGAAACCCTTTTGTTGTTACATGATAGATAGAATTCTCTTGTTGTTACAAGACAACTGATCAGAACCCGGAATCCTCTTGTTGTTACAAGACGGATATAACTCTCTTATTGTTACAAGATTGATGATCAGAACCCGGAACCCTCTATTGTTACAAGACGTTTGGAACTCTCTTTTTGTTACAAGATTAATGATCAAGACCTAGAAACCTCTGGTTGTTACAAGACAGATAGAACTCTCTTGTTGTTACAATATTGATGATCAGAACCTGGAACCCTCTTGTTGTTACAAGAAAGATGGAACTTTCTTGTTGTTACTAGATTGATGATCAAGACCTAGAACCCTATTGTTGTTACAAGATGGATGGAGCTCCATTGTTGTTACAAGATTGATGGATAGAATATGAAACCTCTCATGTTGTTACAAGATTGATGATTATCATTTGATTTGTTCTGTGAGAAGTTGACTTTTTTCTTGTTACAAGACTATTGAATATCCCGTGTTCTGTTGGAACATATCATCACTTCTAAAATTTCCCCTGTGAGTGTGTTCCCCATTCAAATATATTCCCATGTCAATCTGTCAAATATATTCCCCAGTGAGTCTTCATTCAATTACCAATAACATTTTCTTCACGACTCATTTGCATAATCCCCACAGAGTCTGTCTCTCATAGTATATACCGGTAAAAAATTAAAAATCCATAAGTTAAGTCATAGCATAGCATGGTGTCACATTGCATCAAGGGACAAAAATTGGCTACTTAATATTTAACTATCTCCAACTACGACTATATGAAGAATGACCATCTTCATATACTCTGGCTGAAGATATTTAAATATGGGCAGCTGTCATACTCCTTTTTTATCCCTCGCCAATTTCATTCATATGATGCATATTTTTCGTTTTTTGAAGAAGTCAACTAAAAAATCAATTTTCATTAATTGTGCATCATTTCATGTCAAATCCATCTCATTCTAAAAATTCAAAAAAAAATCTAAATTGTGGTCAAAAGACAAGGGTCATCCTTGTTTAAGTTCCTTTATTCAAATTGAATTTGGTTAATCATTTGACTATAATTGAATTTCAAAATTCAATTTAAATTTATTGGCCAAGTCTTTATGTTAATTCTTTCAAGTCAAAATTCTTTTTTTTCAAGCCACATTTTCAAGTCATATTTCCAAGTCAAATTGAGGTCATATGTTAAGCCATTCAAGTCAAGTTTATAAGCCATTTTTTTAAAGCCTTTTTTAAACTTTGATTAAAACCATTCTTTTAGCCAATTTTTAAAGCCAAAATCATGCTACTTTTTAAGCTTTTTTTAGTCAAATATTGATCAAGCCATGAGTGAAGCCAAGTCCAAGCCATGAAGTATAACTTTGTTAGGACCACAATGCACCCCCATATCACGTTTTGCCATCAGTAAACCAACTTCACATTAAAAAACAAGTTATATATATTTCAATTCATTCAATCTCCATCATCCATACAAAGTTAATCAAGATTACAAATTCACTAGGGGATTACTTTTCTTTCTTGATATATGATCTTTAATATTACTTTGCTTCCCAATAATAATATTAATCTTATATATAAAAGTTGTTAAGTCTTTTAACAATTTTTTGGCGCCAAAATTGAGGGTAGTCTTGTAATTTTATTATTTTCTTATTTATTTATTAATTATTTTATTTATATAAACATTGATAATTTCAAAAACAACTATGATAAATCTTCCGATGATTTGAAGAAGATTTAAAGTTTTTGCTCTTTTGCTCTGGCGATTTTTGGCAAGGGGATTAGGTTTCTGACACGACTTCACCAGTAAATCTTTGGCTGAAACTTCTCTTTTGTTGGTTTAAACTCCTAGCTTTAGGGCTAGGGACCACGAGGTCGGAGGGAAGGCTAAATGGGACACTTGTTCTTGGTTTTTTCGATGGTTTGAGGGAGGGGACGACCTAAGAAGAAGGCGGTTTCTCCGACGACTCATTCAAATGTGCGGTAGTAAATGGGAGAGCAAACACTGACAATAAGGATAATGAAGGAAGCAAAGGAGATATGGATACTGTCTCGAAGGAAGGGGATTATGAAACCCTAGATGATGAATCAATGAAAGAGGGGCCTGAGATAAAAGAGGATGGTAAAAAGTTATGGGTGGATGTTATTAGTGGTAACAAACTTCCTGCTAATGGATTAATGATTGCTTAATCGGCTCCGAAAATCGTGGAAGGAGAAAGTGAAGTAGAAATTGAGGAATCAGATGTGGAATCAGAGGTTCGCCTTTGGGAGGACACTATTATCATGTATGTATTGGGCAAGGATCTGAGCATGAATGTTGTAAAGCAGTTCATGATAAGGTCTTGGATTTTTGTTAATTGCCAACTTTATACTATCAGGATGAAGGGTGTTTTTTGATGAAGTTCCACTCGAATCATGATAAAGAAATGATACTCCTAAGAGGACCATATTCAATTCACAACATGTGATGATATTGAAGAATTGGAGCCCAAATTTCAATTTTAAAAGGGACATGATAAGGACAGTACCTGTGTGGTTTAAGCTGCCTAATCTCCCTCCTCCTCTATGGGGAGTTTCAAGCCTAGGGAAAATAAAGGGGTGCAATTGGGAAGCCCCTTTTCACTGATGAGTGCACCGCAAATAAGCTGAGGATCTCATTTGCTAGAATTCTTGTAGAAATTGACATTACCAAGAAGCAAAAGGATAACATCTTTATCAAAGATAATGGGGGAAATAAATTTGAGCAGAAGGTGGAATTTGAATGAAAGCCAAAGTTCTGTGAAATATGTTAGAAGGCTAGCCACCAATGTGAGAAGGAAAAACCTAAGATAAACAAGCAATGGATACCAGTTCAAGTGGAAAGAAAGATTCATCTAGTAGAGGTATGTACTCCTAACAATCCTATTGAGACAACTTTTAATCCTTGGATACAAGTCATCACTAGGAAAATGAAGGGAAAGGTTGTGCTTCTGTGATAACTAGGGTTAGTATACCATGTAGAAATGGCTTTAATCCACTTAGGAATGGGAATGATCCTAAAGTGGTAATAGAACATGTGCCATGATTATATCATGGAATGTGAGAGGGTTGAATAAGTCAGGTAAATGTAGAGAGATTGCAACCCGTCTCAAGAATCTAAACCCTGACATTGGCATTTTGATAGAAACTCGAGTGAAAAAGAATAAAGCAACTGGTATCAGGAATAAGCTGGGGAACCATTGGACATTTATTGATAATTACAGTAATCATGAGAATGGGAGACTTTGGATTCTCTGGGATAATAGTAGTCAATATTAGAGCTACTCAAGCACTAAGCAAATGATTCATTTTGAGATCTATAATCTTAGTGATGATCTTTAAATATGGCGCACTGCAATCTATGCTTACAACACTTTGGAGAAGAGGAAAAAATTGTGGCAGGATATAGAAGGTATCTATAACACTATTAGAGGTCCATTGTTTTTTATGGGAGACTATAACAATATGATGACTATTCATGACAGGATTTGGGGGAATCCAGTACAAGAAAAAGAATACATTGATCTTAGAGATATGATAGACCGAGTAGGTTTGTTTGAAAAAGACAGCATTGGGGACCATTTTACTTAGTCCAACAATCATAGTAATGGAAAAATTTACTCTAGAATAGACATGGTGTAACGCCCTGACTTGTTTTATTTATTTTTCTGTATTTTATTTATGTGATAATTGTGGTTGTGTTGTGCTTTGATGTGTTGAGCTACCTTGGTGTGCGGTAGTGGCCTTAAGAATAAACTTTAAGGGTTGAGGGGTGTGTGACCAATTGTGTAGAGATGGGTGGTATGATGAGTAACTAATTAGTAAAATTAGTTAATAATTATTTATTTAAATAATATAGGATAAATATTGTTTAGATTAAATAATTAGTATTATTATTATTATTTTATTGTTATTATTTTGATTGTTTGATTAAATAATAATAATAATATAATAATAGGAATAAGGGGAGTTGGGAGATAGAATTGTCAGAACGTGTTTTGGAGAAAAAAAGGAAGTGAGAAGAGGCTAGGGCAAGGAAGAGAGAAGAAACTTCATTGTTGTGAAGCTTTTTGCAAGAACTTTAAGGTAAAGGTGGAGTTCTAATTATCTAAGGGTTAACATGATGATGGTGGGTAGATTATGCCATGTAGGGTTTGTGTTTTTCTTCTCTTTATTCATAATTTTGAAGAATTGGTAATTGTTGGATTCGATGAATTTCTTGATGAATGTTGTGTGTGGTATGTTGATGTTGTGGCTTATGTTAGTATGATGAATCGTTGTAATTGTTGCTGTTTAAATCATGTGATTGATGAATTGTATGATGTAGTTGTGGTCTTGTTGTGTTGTTGATGGTTGATGTCGAGTCAGAGTCACAACAAAGTTATGAGTAGTTTTAGTGAAAAGAATTTGGAGTTTGGAACTATAGAAAAGTGTTTTTTCATATTAAAATGTAGCATAGTTGATTCATGAGAAAAATGGGGTTTTAAGTTGGCTTAAAAGTGGTTTTCGTTTCAAAAAGTTTCAGAAAAGTGCTTCTACGCACAGTGTAATGGGTTACCAGATTTTGAGTAACCGGTTACACTGCTTTTAAAATGAGTTTATGGGCATTTTTGTGAGGGTGTAACCGGTTATCCTGATTGTGGTAACCGATTACACCATGAGGAAGTAGCGAAGGGTGGCTGGTTACAAAGGGTGTAACCGGTTACCTCAGTTTGAGTAATCGGTTACACTGGGACCATTTTTGATAAATCTTTAAAAATCCATAACTTTTGTTTCGGGTGTCTGATTCGAGCGTCGTTAGAAGTGTTAGGAAGCTGACGCGACGAACTTTAATAAAAAATGGTTTATGTGCCATAAGTTGAATAATTTTGTTATATGATGGTGTTGAGCGCATTATTATCGTTATGTTGTGTTGTGAACATAATTGTAAATTCCTTGTAGTTGATTGCTATGTTGTATGTCGATGTTGTTAGACCGTTATGGCATGTTTGTTATGGTTTATAGTGGTGTGATACATTGATTAAAAGAAGGTCATTATATGTTGTTGTTTTCATGCATTTCATGATTGCATGAGTTGTGAGATAAGTTGTGTGCCCATGTGGGGTGTGAGCATCTTATCCGGATTCTAATTGTAGAATCGTGTTATGTTTGTTGAGGTGATCATATGCCCGTGTGGGGTGTGAGAGATCATGGAAGTTGTGTGCCCGTTTAGGGTGTGAGCGACGTAATGGGAATTTCGAAGGAATATGTGATTCTGAAATTGGAATCGGATTCTAAAATAGGAATCGAATGGTACTACATGCATTGATTTTGGTTTTGTAGATGTATGTTATATAATGGGTGTTTATGCGTGTAATAATCTAATGCTTGCTTATTATCATGCTTTCCTTTATATAATTATGATATCTCACCCCTTATGATTGAATGTTGCCTTTACATGGGCCTCGTGCAGATAACTCGTAGTAGAGGAATTGATGCGAGTGGAAGATGAAGTCTTCCGTTTTACTTTTAGTGTCGACGTTTGCTCTGATGTGTAACACTGGAGTTATGGAACATTATGTTTGTTATGTTTTGATGGATATTTTTTTTGGATATCCCTAGAGTTGTAGTTGCTTATGTTTATTTTGAAAAGATAGTTATGTTATGAATAATTATTTGATTTCGATGCTTCCGTTGTTTCAATAAAAATCAATGTTTTAAAGATATTTGATTTCATGTTATATAAGTAGTTGATTTTGATTTTGTGTGACATCCTAAATGTTATTGTTTCAAGTTTTCTCTGATATTTATTTAAATACGCAAGATATATTTGGGTGTTACATTAGTGGTATCAGAGCAGGTTGGTTCATCCGGCCAGGTTGTTTAATTAGGTTTGTTCCCTAGTATGCAACATGTGTGTGAGAACACTGTCGATACTTGTTTTGATTTCCATTTGTAGGTTGGGAATGAAACAAGTGGGGGAGAAGCGCCTACTTCTCTTGGATGTTCCGACGGTCGAGAACTGGAACATCATGTTACTGCATGCGAGGGTGCAGTGCTGGCGAGTTCAACTGTTTTGAGAATGTTGTGTTGTTCATGAACCCGAATAGAGGTCGGATTCAAGGATAGTGTCGGTTGGAAAAATGGCACGATCCTTGAGGGAAGACGGTCAGGTGTTCTCGTTGTTCACTTCCTGGTGAAGGGGAAGGCGAAGTTTTGACTGGAGATAGGCCAGTGGTGTGTTGAGTATCCTGACATGTTTCCTAAGGATGGGCATGGTTTTCCTTTCGTTGTAACAAGTTGATGTTATTCTTGAAATGAACTTGTTGGAGTTCAATCATGTTCATATCAACTGTTATAATAAGTCAGTGCGATTTCTTACTCTTGATGAAGAGGAAGAAGCATGTTTTCTGTCTGCTAGAGAATTGAAAGAGCTTTTGGAAGAGGAAGCTCAGGTGCTTATGTTGTTCGCGTCTTTGCATGTGATGAGTCAAGTTGTGATTGACGAATTGCAGGTGGTGCGGGAATTTCCAGATGTGTTTCTAGATGATATTTCAGATGTACCGCTAGAAAGAGAAGGGGAGTTTTCTATTGATCTTGTCCCTGGTACTAGACCTATTTCTATGGCACCATACAGGATGTCAGCATCGGAGTTAACAGAGTTGAAGAAGCAATTAGAAGAGTTGCTGGAAAAGGAATTTGTGAGTGTCATACCCCAAATTTTGACCACTAAGATTTCCCATCATTGTGTAAATCATCATCATAATATGGATGAACCATCATACTTCATCAGTCTCCCCAAAGATGGGTGAGCATTCACTACTATCAAAATTAGGGTTTCAAGCCCTCTCAGAGTTCTTAGACAAAGGATCAATCAAGGAATGACATGATCTTCAACTTTTCTAACCTCTCAAACATCCACAATGGATCAAGAGGACTCCCACTTCAAGGATTAAGCACAAGGTTGCTCCCTTCTAGGTGGATCAAGCTTCAAGATCGCCAGTATCACCAAATTAGGGTTTTGGTCGACCAGGGCCTCCAGATGGAAATTTTCCTCTGGGCATGAGCCAATGATTCAAAACATATCCTAATATACTCCATGGAACCTCATGGACTCAATCATCAAGTCAATTTGACCTCAAGGGATGCATACATAAAAAATCAGGAATTAGGGTTTCTTGACCTAATTCACCCCTAAGTTGACTTTTGGGATAAATCATGAACCAAGACCTCAAGACATGATTTGAGGGTCTCTAATATACCATATTGATCCATTTGGAACAATGGATTGATCCAAGAAGCTTGAGCAGCAAGTCTCAATTTCATCAGTACCACAATTAGGGTTTCGCGAGAAAAGTCAACTGTAACTTTGACTTTTGACCAGGACATGCTCCCAAACCCTAAGACATGATTCAATATACCTTATAACACCCATGGAACATGTCCATCGAGTTTGATTTAGGTCAAGGACATAATTTCCCAAAGGATCGCACAGTTTGGAATTCATCGGATAAAAAGTCAACTGTGCACAAAAGTCAACTTTGACTTTTTGAGATTTTTCACAAAAATGGATTTTTAACCCTAAAATGATGTTAATGTATGATTTGAATCATCATTCATCAAGAAAAATCAAAGAAAGTGGGATAACTTGTAAAAGGGGTAACCATTAAAACTTAGAAAATTTTCTAAGTTATGAAAAAAAGTGACAAAGGTACCAACTTTGGAGGATCATAACTCCTAAACCACAAAGCCATTTTTTTCCATCCAAAGCTTGATTTGTAGATCTCATTGCCCTCTACAAAAGCTTCATACTGACCTATGTCCAAATTCCTCATGGATGTTGAGTTATGGAGTGATCAAAATCAAGAAAAGTCACTTTGTTCCAACACTTGGTGAAAATTTCACTAAGTCAGAATCTGCCTTACATTTTTCCAAATGTAGGGGGATTTTTCACTTGGATCCCAAAGGTTTCAAAACCAAATATGATCAAACAGTTGTTGTATCATATAAGGACTTTCCAAAATGGCCAAGAACATCACCAAATTCAATTTGGGCCATGAGATATGACATTGGCAAGTTGCCTTGTTGAAATTTGCCAAGGCAAGACAGAATTTTGTACTTTTGCTCGATTTGCCAAAATCAGCCAATTTCAAGCCTTGTCATCACTTTGGACACATCTGAGGATTGAATCTAAAGGGGACAATCACTGAGCCAAGCCTCCAAAGTCCTTGGAACAAGAAATAACATGCTAAACCTAGAATTGCCCAAAATAGGGACAAGACTCCAATTTTGGATTGGAGCATTCAATGGAAGCACCAAGGTGGCATGGACTGAGCCATTAACAACTGAATTCAGTCAAGACTTATCCAAGACCAAGGGGACCAGCAGCCTGTGCCCTAACCTTTAGTCAATGGCTAGAGGAGACTTGGATTTTCATTTGCCAACATTAGCCAACCCTACTCAGCAGTTGCCATTCACTATTCCTTGCAAAATAAACTTGCTCTACTATAAATAGAGCTCAATTGTGATCAGTTTAAGTACACCAAAGGCCTACAACACTTGCCTTTCTCAAAATCCACTTCTCACTCTCAAGAATGCCTTTCTTAGCAAGTCACTATCGGGTTTTTCATTAGAGAGCAATTCCACTCAAACCAATCACACACACACCTCATATACATCATATGTGAGCTGATCAAATACTTAAACAACATCTGGAACACTGATTTCTCAGAATCACCAGTCAATTGCTCAAGGTTTTAACCAAGTTGCAGTTGAGATGCCATGAAGTGATCCAGCCAATTTCCATCAAGTCCAAGCATTCAAACACACTCCATAGGGTGTAGGGAAGCTGTTCAGATCATCACAATTCATCTGTAACACCTCCAACTCAGAAATCAATTTGCTCTTGCTGTCACGACCTAGAGGTAAGCCTAAACTTGGTCATCTCTCAATCTATGCATATTTCCTCGCACAATACTTTTGCCAAATGTTCATAATCATGCATGGAATGTTTCCCCTCAAGTAATTGCTTTGTTTGAATCGTGTATCAAAAATCCCAGCCGTCATGCAGAATTTAGGGTTCTTGAGGATTTATCGTGATTTCTTGTTTTATGCTTAATTTAAATGAAATTAATTGTCATAAACATGACCGTGAGGTGAAAACGAGCAGATTGATATGTGGATTGCATGATATAATCAAGTATTCAGTGAGATTGGATAGAAAACGTAAATCTGGGCAAGGCAGAAAACGCGCGTGTTCTTGGCCCATGTTCTTGGCGCCATTTTCACAAATTCAAATATTTGAATTTTGTGATTTTACTTAATTGATTCAAAAATTAATTTCTCTCTGAGTTTTAATGATTTTGAGTTGATTCTTTTTTTAATAATTCACAAAAATGTTAAAATATTTTATTTGATGAAAAAAATCCCAAAAATATTATTTATTTCATATAATTGATATTTTTGCAAAGAATTAATGTTTTAATTGTTTTTGACATTTAAAATATTTTTTCCTTATTGATTTTGCAAATTTTAATGATTTCTAATCATTTTGTAGGGCAAAACTTGATTTATGAAGCATTAATCCAAGATCACAATTTGTTTTCCACATGTTAAACAATTTTGATCATTTTAATTGAATATTTTATTCAATTAAAACACATTTTGAAAACAAATTAGGGTTTTTGATTAATTCAACCCTCATAAATAATTTTCAAACACTTTGGGCCTCTAATAGAGTGTAAGACCCAAGCCTTTTTGTAAAATAACCTATTGGGGGCCTCACTTATGGTATAAATTCCTCCGGGTATTTTCATAAACCCCGGCGTAATCGTCGTTTTGTACGCAAATAACCATGGGCCTACCCTCGAGTAGTAAGACCCATTCTTCTTTTTCAAACCTTTTGGGCCTCTTGATAGAGTGTAAGACCCAAACCCCCTTGTACAAATAATTTTGGGCCTCACTTATTGTATAAGTCCCCCTGTATAAGTAAACGGCGCGATCGTCGCCTTTTAAAAATCAATTGGGCCTCTCCTCGAGCTATAAGACCCATTCAAAACACTTTGGGCCTCTAATAGAGTGTAAGACCCAATCCCCTTTTAACCAAAACAACTTTGGGCCTCAGATATTGTATAAGCCCCTTTGCGTTAAAAGAAAATCTCGGCGCGATCGCCATTTTAAACGAAAAATCATCTGGGCCTACCCTCGTGTTATAAGCCCTACTCTTTTTCTTTAAACCTTTTGGGCCTCTTGAGAGAGTGTAAGACCCAAATCCCTTTGTACAACAAACCATTTTTGGACCTCAGTCACTTGTATAAGTCCCTCTGTACAAATTCAACAGTGCGATCACTGATAAATCATCTGGGCCTCTCCTTGAGCTGTAAGCCCCAAATCTTTCTTTTTCAAAGCACTTTCTCCTTTGATTTTGAAATATACTGTTGTTTTCAATCTTTCTTTGTTGAACAACTAACCAAACAGCATGGAAGCTCTACAACCGGGTAAGTGTTTATCCGCTTTCATTTACCGCTTTCATATACATATAATTGTATTGTGGGGCTGCTCACTGTAAGTCTCCTTTCATAAACTCATATCAACTGTGTAATAATAGTATAGATATTTAGAGTTTTCCCGGCAACTACGTCTAGCATTCAGCCCGTTGATCACTCTTAAATAGTCAAAACTAGATCCCCATAGGATTACCAGACACAGTCTTCCCTCCTCTTGGGGTTAAACAATATGGAGATGTGAAAGGCAGATTCTTTTTGAACCCTTTCTCAGACTGTCACTCGTAGAAGTTGTCAAAGAAACTCTACTCCCCAAAGATGATCTCTTCTCCGTGAATTGCATCTCTTGAGTTTCTTCCAAATTCTCGAACTTTCCTGGCTTGATCTATTCTCTGTGAATATCCTGTCTTAAACTTCTCGGGGTTTGGGGACCCACAGGCTTCTTAAAAGCAAAGAAACTCTACTCCCTAGAGATGATCTCTTCTCCGTGAATTGCATCTCTTGAGTTTCTTCCAAATTCTCGAACTTTCCTGGCTTGATCTATTCTCTGTGAATAGTCTGTCTTGAACTTCTCGGGGTTTGGGGACCCACAGGCTTCCTAAAAGTATCCCCGCCTTCTCTTGGGCGTTGTACAAGGACCCTTCGGCTTCTTAGAAGTATTCACAGCCTCCTCTTAGGCTTCGTATAAATGATTTCTTCCTCCGGGAATGATAGCCTCCTCTTGGGCTTAGTACAAATTGTCCCTCGGCTTCTTAAAAGTTTCCAGCCTCCTCTTGGGCTTAGTACAAATTGTCCCGACGACCTCCTAAAGATATAGGAACAGAAATCAGTCATCTTAATAGAACAGTCTTTCCAAGAGTCTACTACTGTTTCTCAAAGCATAGTACAAAAGATGAAACTCTAGACTTGGACAGTCTAATTTCCTTGAGTCTCAAAGACATTCTCAAGCACCCTTCAAGAATATGAAGGAACCCCGTAGACTCGGACAGTCTCAATACCCTTTGGATTTCCCATTTCCTTGAAGAACGGGAAATAACCCCGATCCTTAGAACACATCCATGAGTACAATATTACTCATATAAGAACTGATTTTCTCTTTGAACCGATATACTGGACCTGTCACTCAACTGAAACAGCACCATAGCCTCTCTCTTGGGCTTTATACAATGATTCTCCCCAGCGAAACCAAGCTTTTTTAGCCTTCATCTCGGGCTTTGTACGAGATACAAAACACTCTCTTGTTGAGTATAAAAGACTCTCTTATTGAGTCCCACCTTTAGCCTTAGTCTTGGGCTTTGTACAAGACACATATAAAAGATTCCCATGTAGAGTCAGACTTTTTAGCCTCCATCTCGGGCTTTGTACGAGATACTAAAAGACTCTCTTGCGGAGTCAAACTTTTTAGCTTCCGTCTCGGGCTTCGTACGAGACACATAAAAAACACCCTCTTGTTGGCCCAATAGCCTCCTCTTAGGCTTTGTATAAGAAAACCACTGGTTGATCCAATCAACCTTTTAGCATCAAAGCTGTGCCTCGATCACAATACACAAACATCAACAACTCCTTCCCCTTCATCTAATCGTTGTAAGCGGCAAGCCTCTGGATCATCTACATCCATGCCACTGTCCCTCCTTTAGCATGAAAAATTCCTAAGGAAATATAGCATTGCTCTACACTGAGTTAAAGTCTTTTCCTTTAGGTTAAAAATCCCCTATAAAGGAAATTATGGCATTGTCGGATTCACAAATCCCGGTTAAAGTAATTCTCCTTTATAAACAGTTGTGACAGACAAAACCCTCTTTAGAGATGACAAATTCTCTCAAAAGACAAACCCCTTTAGCTTCACATCTTGGGCTTCGAACAAGATACAAATAGACCCTTTAGCTTCACATCTTGGGCTTTGAACAAGATACAAACTACCTTTCGCTTCATGTCTTGGGCTTTAAACAAGACACCATTTCCTCCCATAGAATAGGAGGAACTACGAACGCTCTGATTTCTCTGTTTCGGAAAAATGGGAATATGTAGGCATAAGATTGACAGAAAGAATCTTAGCGAGCACACTAATCCAAAACCCAAAATCCCATACCTTTACATCTCAATCGAAAAGCATCAGTCTTAACCTCCCACCAATTGACCGGACATTTTTTAACAAAATAAACCTAAAAGAGACCCACAATCTTTGTAGCATCTGTAAACCAACAGTCATCTGTTCAAACTCAGTTTGCAAGCAGGGTTAATTGGATACATCTATTTCCCTTCCTTCATCAGCTTCAATAGGATAAAAAATGAATCGAACTGTAGTAAACCCCAAAGAGCGGTAGTGCTTCGCAACCACGTCCAAAATCGCTCGCTACAGTGAGACCAAGTGTGTCTCCTTGGGGAGCTTCGATGTTGTTGGTAAAGAAGAAAGACGGTAATATTAGGTTGTGTATGGATTACAGATAGTTGAATAAAGCGACAATTAAGAACAAGTATCTGCTTCCGAGAATAGATTACTTGATGGATCAATTAATGGGTGCACGTGTGTTTAGCAAAATTGACTTGAGGTTAGGTTATCACCAAATTTGAGTGAAGGATGAGGATATTCAAAAGACGGCTTTCAGAACTCGGTATGGATATTATGAGTATTTGGTGATGTCGTTCGGCGTTTCTAACGCACCTGGTGTGTTTATGGAGTATATGAATCATATTTTTCACACTTACTAGGATCGATTTGTAGTAGTTTTCATTGATGGCATTCTAATCTATTCTAAATCAGAAGAGGAACATGCTAAGTATTTTAGGATTGTATTACAAGTGTTGAAAGAGAAGAAACTTTATGCTAAGTTGTCGAAATGTGACTTCTGGTTGCAAGAGGTGAGTTTTCTTGGTCATGTTATTTCAGGTGATGGTATTGCTGTGGATCCACCCAAGGTAGGTGCAGTTCTACAATAGGAGGATCCAAAGTCAGTTACATAAATTATAAGCTTTTTGGGCTTGGCTGGTTGTTATCGTAGGTTTATCAAAGGCTTTTCTAAGTTAGCACTTCTGTTAACTCAATTGACTTACAAAGGTACATCATTTGTGTGGTATATTCATTGTGAGAAGAGTTTTATTGAGCTGAAGAAGAGATTTACTACGGCTCCAGTTTTGATTTTACATGAACCGAATGAACCGTTTGTGGTGTATTGTGATGCGTCTTTGATGAGTTTAGGTGGTGTGCTGATGCAAGATGGAAAGGTTGTGGCTTATGCTTCACGACAGCTGAGGGTTCATGAGAGAAACTATCATACTCATGATATGGAGTTGGTTGCAGTGGTTTTTGTGTTTAAGATTTGGAGACATTATCTTTATGGTTCCAGATTTGAGGTGTATTCTGATCATAAGAGTCTGAAGTATCTGTTTGATCAGAAGGAGTTAAATATGAGGTAGAAAAGGTGGTTAGAGTTTTTGAAGGATTATGACTTTGGATTGAACTATCATCTCGGTAAAGCTAATGTCGTGGCTGATGCTTTAAGTCAGAAGTCTTTGCATATGTCTGCTATAATGGTTAGGGAGTTAGAATTGATTGAGCAGTTTAGAGACTTGAGTTTGGTCTGTGAGCTGACAGTGCAGAGTGTGATGTTGGGCATGTTGAAGATCAACAATGATTTTCTTAATAATATTAAAGAGAGTCAGAAGTTGGAGGTGAAGTTGGTGGACTTGATGGTTGGAAGTAATCAGACTAAAGGTAGTGACTTTAGAGTGGATGAGCAAGGTGTGCTGGGTTTCATGGAAGGATTTATATTCCGGATGATTCTGAGTTAAAAAAGATGATTCTGGAGGAAAGTCATAAGAGTATCTTGAGTATCCATCCAGGAGCTACAAAGATGTATTAGGATTTGAAGAAGATATTTTGGTGGCCTGGATTGAAGCGTGATGTGGATCAGTTTGTGTATGTTTGTTTGACTTGTCAGAAATCGAAAGTTAAACATCAGAAACCTGCAGGGTTGATGCAACCGTTGGATATTCTAAAGTGGAAATGAGACAACATTTTTATAGATTTTGTGACTGGATTACTGAATACTCTTAGAGGGCATGATTCCATTTGGGTAATTATTGATTGACTGATGAATTCGACACATTTTATTTCAATTAACGTCATTTTTTCTTAACAGAAATTGGAAGAGATTTATATCTATGTGATTGTGAAGACGCATGGAGTTTTGTTGAGTATTATGTCAAATAGAGATCTGAGGTTCACTTTCAGATTTTGGGAAAGTTTGCCGGAGGCTTTGGGTTCGAAGTTGAGGTTGAGTTTAGCTTATCATCCACAGACAGATGGTCAGACAGAGAAGACTGTTTAGTCTTTGGAGGGTTTGTTGAGGGCTTGTGTTCTTGAACAAGGAGGGGCTTGAGATAGTCATTTGTCATTGATTGAGTTCAATTATAATAACAATTACCATTCTAGTATTGGAATGGCACCTTTTGAAGCCTTCTATGGTTGGACGTGTATGACACCTCTGTGTTGGCATAAATCTAGTTAGTGTGTGGTGCTTGGACCTGAGATTGTTCAACAGATTACCGAGGAGGTGAAGCTGATTCGGGAGAAGATGAAAGCTTCGCAAAGTAGGCAGAAGAGTTATCATGATAAGAGGGGGAAGGATGTTGAGTTTCAAGAGGGATACCATGTATTCTTGAGAGTCACTCTGGTGACCAGTGTCGGACGTGCTTTGAAGTCGAGGAAGCTTACTCCTCAGTTTATTGGTCCGTATCAGATATCAACAAGAGTTATAAATGTTTCTCATAGAGAGGTGTTGCCACCAAATTTGTCGAATTTGTATGAAGTATTCCATGTTTCACAGCTTCGAAAATATGTTCCGGATCTGTCGCATGTGATTCCGATGGATAATGTACAGGTAAGGGATAACCTTATAGTTGAGGCTTTTTATGTAAGGATTGATGTCCGTGAGGTGAAGCAATTAAGAGGCAAATAGAATGCTCTCATGAAGGTAGTGTGGGGAGGTGCTGCCGGTGGAAGTATCACTTGGGAGTTGGGGAGCAGGATGCGTGAGGTGTATCCTAAGTTGTTCGCATCAGGTAAATTTTCGAGGACGAAAATATTCTAAGTAGGGGATAGTTGTAATGCCCCGACTTATTTTATTTATTTTTCTGTATTTTATTTATGTGATAATTGTGGTTGTGTTGTGCTTTGATGTGTTGAGCTACCTTGGTGTGGGGTAGTGACCTTAAGAATAGACTTTAAGAGTTGAGAGGTGTGTGACCAATTGTGTAGAGATGGGTGGTGTGATGAGTAACTAATTAGTAAAATTAGTTAATAATTATTTATTTAAATATTATAGGATAAATATTGTTTAGATTAAATAATAATAATAATAATAATTGATATTATTTTAATTGTTGGATTAAATAATAATATAATAATACGAATAAAGGAAGTTGGGAGAAAGAATTATCAGAACGTGTTTTGGAGAAAAAAAAGGAAGTGAAAAGAGGCTAGGGCAAGGAAGAGAGAAGAAACTCCATTAGTGTGAAGCTTTTTGCAAGAGCTCTAAGGTAAGGGTGGGGTTCTAATTATCTAAGGGTTAACTTGATGATGGTGGGTAGATTATGTCATGTAGGGTTTATGTTTTTCTTCTCTTTATTCATAATTTTGATGAATTTGTAATTGTTGAATTTGATGAATTTCTTGATGAATGTTGTGTGTGGTATGTTGATGTTATGACTGATGTTAGTATGACGAATTGTTGTAATTGTTGCTGTTGAAATCATGTGATTAATGAATTGTATGATGTAGTTGTGTTGTTGATGGTTAATGTCGAGTCAGAGTCGGAACAAAGTTATGAGTAGTTTTAGTGAAAAGAATTTGGAGTTTGGAACTGTAGAAAAAATGCTTTTTCATATTAAAATGTAGTACAATTGATTCATGAGAAAAATGGGATTTTAGGTTGGCTTAAATGTGGTTTTCGTTTCAAAAATCTGGAGAAAAGTGCTTCTGCGCACATTGTAATCGGTTACCAGATTTAGAGTAACCGGTTACACTACTTTTAAAATGAGTTGTTGGGCATTTTTGTGAGGGTGTAACCGATTACCCTGATTGTGGTAACCGATTACAACATGAGGCAGTAGCGAAGGGTGGCTGGTTACAAGGGGTGTAATCGGTTACCTAATTTTGAGTAACCAATTACACTGGGACCATTTTTTATAAATCTTTAAAAATCCATAACTTTTGTTCTGGTGTCCGGTTCGAGTTTCGTTCGAAGCGTTAGGAAGCTAACGCGATGAACTTTAATCTAAAAATGGTGTTTGTGCCGTAAGTTAAATAATTTTGTTGTGTGATGGTGTTGAGCGCATTATTATCGTTATGTTGTGTTATGAACATAATTGTTAATGCCTTGTAGTTGCTTGCTATGTTGTAAGTCGATGTTGCTGGACCGTTATGACATGTATGTTGTGGTCTGTAGTGGTATAATACATTAATTAAATGAAGGTCATTGTATGTTGTTGTTGTCATGCATTTCATGGTTGCATGAGTTATGAGATAAGTCATGTGCCCATGTGGGGTGTGAGTGTCTTATCCGGATCTAGTTGTAGAATTGTGTTGTTGTTGTTGAGGTGATCGAGTGCCCATGTGGGGTGTGAGCGATCATGGAAGTCGTGCGCCCGTGTGGGGTGTGAGCGACGTAATGGGAATTTTGACAGGAATTGTGATTCTAAAATAGGAATTGGGTTCTGAAATAGGAACTGAATGGTACCACATATATTGAGTCAAGTTGTGAGTCATAATGCATTGCATCCTAATTGTATTGTTGTTGTGCTTGGATTTTGGTTGTGTTTGTTTTGTAGATGTATGTTATGGAATGGGTGTTTGCGCATGTGATAATCTAATGCTTGCTTATTATCATGATTTCCTTTATATAATTATGATATCTCACCCCTTCTATTTGAATGTTGCCCTTACATGGGCATCGTGCAGATAACTCGCAATAGAGGAATTGATGTGAGTGGAAGATGAAGTCTTCCGTTTTACTTTTAGTGTTGGCGTCTGCTCTGATGTGTAATACCGGGGTTATGGAACATTATGTCTATTATGTTTTGATGGAGATTTTTTGGATGTCTCTAGAGTTGTAGTTGCTTATGTTTATTTTGAAAACATAGTTATGTTATGAATAATTATTTGATTTCGATGCTTCCGTTGTTTCAATAATAGTCGATGTTTTAGACATGTTACATATCATGTTATATGAGCAGTTGATTGTGATTTTCTGTGACATCCTAAATATTATTGTTTCAAGTTTTCTCTGGTATTTATTTAAATACGCAAGGTATATTTGGGGTGTTACACATGGTCATAGGGAATGTATCGTGGCATCAAATGCATATTGACACTTTTTTTAGGATCTTGAAATCTGGGATATCTGATCATGCTTTGCTTTGCTTGTAGAGTACTGAACAAAGGCAAAATTTCAAGAAGAGTTTCAAATTCCCTAATGTAATGGTTCAAACTGAGGGTTTCCTTGCAGATGTGGAGGCTGACTGAAAACGGGATATGGAGGGCCAGCCCATGTACAGAGTGTGGAAAAAGACTCCAAAGATTGCAGAGGGTTATCAAAGAGAGGAGCAAGCATTTCCATGGCATAGGGAAGCAATTGGAAAAGGCTATAGATAATCTTGATAAAGCTTAACCAGATCTGCTTATTGATAGAATGGACATTAAAGAGAACTTGCTAACATAGAAGAGAACTTGTTAAGACAAAGGGCCAAGATGTATTGGATCAAGCTTAGGGACAACAATAATTCTTTTTTCTATGCCACCTTGAAGAGTAAATACAAGCATACCAATATTAGTTTGTTGAAAGATACTAATGGTAACCACCTTGTAACCCATTATCAAATTGAGAAGGAGGTCTTCAGCTTCTATAGGGACTTGATTGGTAAATCAGCAACCAGATCCAAGAAAATTGACATTGAGGTGATGAGGGATGGTAAGCCAATCAATGCTGAGTAGTGCAAAATGCTTATTGCCCCTGTTACTGAAAATGAGATATATGATACTTTGAAGAAAATTAGAGACCTAACTGTTCCAGGGTGTGATGGTTATGGTGCTAAATTTTACAAAGCTACTTGGCACATAATTAAAGATGACATTGTTGATGTTATCCAAGATTTTTTTTATCAAAGGAAGAAAGTACAAAGTTGTGAACAATACCTTGGTCAGTATCATCCCTAAGCATGTTAATGCTTGTATGGTGAAAGACTTTAGACCCATATCATGTTGTACCATCTTCTATAAAATTATCTCCAAAGTCATGGCTAATAGGATGGGGAAAGTTCCAGGGAGTATTGTGGACCTCAGCCAAGCAGCCTTTGTTCCTGGCCAGCACATTCAAGATCATATTATGCTAGCCTATGAGCTTATTAAAGGCTACAGTACAAGAGGTGGAGCCCCCAGATGTACGATCCAAATAGACATCCAGAAGACATATGATAGTGTGGAATGGCAAGCCATGGAAGACATTATTGCTAAGCTTGATTTCACTAACAAGTTCATAGGCTGGACTATGACCAAGGTGAAAATTGTATCCTACAGGTATAAGATCAACAATGTGATTTCTGAGCATGTGAAGGCAAATAGGGGATTGAGACAAGATGAACCATTGTCTCCCATTCTCTTTGTTCTTATTATGGAATTTGAACAATAAAGCTGACAGCCTTTGGATTAGATGGATCCATATCTATTATTCCAAAGGGATGGATATTATGGCAGTCCCAATTAAGAATTTTGCATCCAGAATTATTAAATATATTTTGAATCTCAAGAATGAGGTCAATAATCTGCAGGTTTGGAACAATATGCTAAACCAGGGTAAGTTTAGTACAAGTGAAGCTTAACAGATTTAAGTGACCAAGTTCAAGAAGTGCCTTAGAGGAAAGTCTTCTATGGTAATGTTGCAAGAGCGATGGCCATTCACACTCTTTGGATGGCCTGCCTTGGAAGCCTCCCAACTAGAGAAAGACTTACAAGATTTGGGATGTTGAAAGTTGTGTGTAGTTTTTGCAGGAACCTTGAAACTTTGGACCACTTGTTCTATGAATGCCCTGGGATCAAAGTGATTTGGGAGAGCATCTTAAATTGGCTGGAAATCATGCACAATCCAAAAGCTTGGAAGGATGAAATTCTGTGGATGACCAACATGTGCAACAAAAAAAGTTGGAAGATCAAGGTTCTCCATTGCGCATTTTCTGAGACAATTTATGAATGTTGGAATCCCAAGTTAAGGCTTCCCATCAGATAATATTCTTATGCCTTAATATTTAAGTTTTTTTTTTGTTTCCTTGTAATCTGGACTAGTTGGATCATTGAGATCACTTTCTCTATACTGCTTTTTTTAATTCTTCAATAAAAATGATCCTTTTGATTAAAAAAAACATTGATAATTTCTCTTCTAATTATTCATTAAAAATTAAAAATAGTAAAAAAAAATATGTAAAAGGGAACATGTATATGGTTATGAAAATGGAAGTCATTTATATTTTCATTAACTTCCCACTCATTCCATCAATTTTTAATACACCTCATTAAAAATATTAACTTCAATTTTTAGAGAAATCAAAGAGAAAAAATGTTAGCTTTTCTCATGTAACAAATTGTAGTTGTGTGATCAATGTGGAGGTGAAGTTCAATCTTTCTATAACTTTTACAATTTTCAACATCATTTTTCAATTCTCAACTTCATCTTTTTCTAAGTTCATAAAAAAACTACTTATTTGGAACTTCTTATTTCTTTTACATACTCAATCATGTTTGTAACTACATGAAAGTGCATATTAACGATCAGACAAATATCATGAAAGTGTTTAACCTCCTTCCAAATACACTTCTCAAATTAAAAAATAATTCAATAATTATTATTTTTTTATAAGCAATGGAGTAATATATTAATAGAATAAAGGGGTACTCGTCTGATTGCAGAAACATCAGCAATTACACAAAAGAAAAATGTTATTCATGCACCAAAATCATACACTTACACCGTATTTTACTGTTTACCTATACGGTGAACAGTGAAATATTATAATAATATTTCTTTTTTTTTTTAAATAAAAATTTTTGTTTTAATATTCTTTATATTTTTAATTTTTAAATTAAATGATATTGACATAAAATTATGTGATTAACCAACTTCATAACTTTATTAACCAACTTTTTACATTTTATTAACCAACTTTATTTGTTGGTAAAAATTATTTTTTTATAACTGAACGTTTATTAACCAATTTTATAACTTCATTAACCAATCTTTTATATTGTATTAACCAACTTCATTGACTGTTAAAAATTATTCTTAATATCTGGACGTTTATTAAACAACTTCATAACTTCATTAACCAACTTTTTACATTTCATTACCAATTTTGATTTATTATTAAAAATTATTTTTAACATCTGGACGTTTATTAACCAACTTCATCACTTCATTAACCAACTTTTTATATTTTATATCAATTTTATTTCACTATTTTAAAGGTACTGTTCACGCACTGCTCACATATTATAAATATTTTATTTTATTTATTAAAAAAATAAAAACACGGTTTACCGTATACATACGATGAACAGTGTTTGGTGTAGGTATTTGGTGTAGGAAATGGATGCAGGAATAGCATACCTGTTACACAAAATCCAAAGGGCATTTGTATCAAAAGTAGAAATTCCTACCACCTTTGGATTTTAATCCTAAAGCATGCCAATACCAAGTTAACAGTTTGACATTATCGGTTGGTCTAGGGGTGGAGACTAGGGTTTTGAGAGTGTACGCTTCTCAAAGTTTCAGATTCGAATCCTATTAGATGCAATTAATCTTTAGTCAGTTCATCCGGAACAATGCTCCTACTTTAAATATGACCTCCGTTAATGGACGGTGGGATTAATCCTCTTAGATTAGTCGGTCTCCTTGAATTCCGTGTTTCTTGAGTTTCACAACGCCTAATACGTCGCCAACCAAAACAACAATACAGTTAAAACTCTATAAATTAATAATGTCAGGACCGGAGAAGTTTATTAATTTAGAGAGTTATTAATTTATCAATAAATTAATAATTATTAATTTAAAGGGTTTTTAAGTAATTATACTGTACATACCAAACAAAAAGGCAAATTAATCTATGCCTCTTAGAATTACGTTGCAGCGAACCTTGGGATTCAACGTAAATTAGTAACTACTGTGTTCATATGCATTGGAAATCAATAATGACTTTTGAAGTACAGTAAATGTAAACAAAAGGAACAAATGTGTTCAATGTTTTCTTAAACAAGTTTGGCATACTGTATATAAATTACATGAATGTGTTGGAGTATTCAAACCATATTTCAATAGAGTGTAATATATTTTTTTTAGTTTCTATGAATTATTAATTTATAATTTTCTTGGGACCGAAAATTATAAAAGGATCTTCCGAAAAATTATTATCTTATTATTTTATCGAATTTTTCAATTTTTTACATTGGCTCAAGTCGGGACCAGACAGATTTATTATTTTAGAAAATTTATTAATTTACCGAGTATTAATTTAAAGAGTTTCTACTTCTTCTTCTGTTTCACTTTCCCTGCTAAACAGATGCGCAGCCACCGAAATCTCCCCGCCACACAACAAACCCAGCGAACCAAACACTTTCTCCCACACTGCCTTTGAAAATGGACAGTTCAGCAACAGATGGTCCCACGATTCGAACTCTGATAAACAGAAAACACACTGTCCATCATTAATATTAAGAATCACCCCATCTAAATAACTGTTCCTTTGTTGCGATTCTGTCCTTCAGACATGCCCAGCCAAAAATCAAGATTTTTGACGGGACTTTCGTCAGCCACAGAATTGAAAGTGCTTCGGATTGAGCTGAATTTTGGACTTCTGTAGCTTCCATCTTAGCCACTGCACTATAGCCTTCACGCACCGCATACTTGCCTTCAGCATCCGCAAACCAAAAGAAACTATCTTCACCTGCACCATCAGGACCAACCTGCGACAGAGTTTCAGATAACATCTTCACTTCCTCCTGAACACCCGAAACCTGTCCTATGAACTCTCCCTGAAAATGCCAACACCACACGCCCTCGACAAATTCACCCATTTCTTGAACAGTTGCAAGAGTATTTTGAGATATATTGAAAAGAAGAGGAAAAGAATCCTGCAATGGTTCCCTTCCACACCATCTATTTTTCAAGAACAAAACTCTACTGCCTAAGCCCAGCCAGCATGAAACGCCCTTAGAAAACCATTCCTCCGAACCCTGTGTTGAAGTACTCAAGCTTTTTATGTTTCTCCACCACAAAGAGGTTTTACTCTCTCTAGTGTACACCCTTCCATTGAATACGCTTGCCTCCAATGGCCCGTACCGATGTCTTCAATAATAATTATTAATTCCCTTTAAGTCCACCTCTTCAAATAATTTTCAAGTATTTAACCTCCTTCCAAATACACTTCTCAAATTAAAAAATAATTATAATAAATTAATTTCACTCACCTACATCTCTCCATTTAATTAAATAAAAATAAATAATAAACTAATGATAGTAATTACTAATTATTTTCCCCCACGTGGGTAGCATCTTCAAAAGCAGCATGTCCATTCTAATCAATGAAAGTCCAACTGAAGATTTTGAGGTAACTAGAAAATTGACGCAGAGTGATCCACTATCACAATTTCTGTTTGCTATTGTTGTCGAGGGTTTGGCTGGAATCATGAAGAATGTTATGGACACCAATTTCTTTAGAGAATTCAGGTTGGATGATGGATGTGGTGGACCTTCTTTCAGTCTCCTACAGTTTGCTGATGACACCATCATGATTGGTGATGGATCTTGGAGCAATTTGTGGGCCATCAAATCCATCTTAAAAGCATTTGAGATGAATTCTAGTTTAAGAATCAATATGAGCAAAAACAAAGTGTATGACATAGGTTTGTCACCTGAATTCTAGTTGGCAACTTCCAATTTTCTGTTTTGTAGCATAGATAAAATTTCCTTCAAATTTTTGGGGATCAAGGTTGGAGTCAATCCAAGGAGAATTGAAACTTGGAAACATATCATCTCTGTTTTCAAGAGCAAGCTATCTAGGTGGAAGGGCAAATTCTTGTCATTAGGTGGCAGAATTACCCTCTTGAATTATGTACTTAACAGTCTTCCAATTCACCATATTTCTTTCTACAAGATCCCAGAATCTGTCAAGAAGGAGATCATTAGCATTCAAAGACATTTCTTATGGAAAGGATTAAAAGATGTCAAAGGTGTTAACTGGATCAGTTGGAAAATGGTGTGCAAAAACAAATCAGAAGGAGGCCTTGGTGTCAACGAAATAGGAACTTTCAACCAAGCTTTGTTATGCAAATGAATATGGAGGTTTTTCAATGAAACTGATGTCATATGGAGTGGAATTGTATCACATAGATATGGAGGAATCATACATAATCTGTGGTTGGACATTGACAAATATCCATCATCTCTTCCATCCTTATGGTGGAGGGATCTCATGATCAATGGTAAAAATATGAAGGGCGGTGTGGAGGAGAGAATTGACATAAAACACTTGGGTAAAATTCAGAGTTGGAAATGGTGTTTCTACACCATTTTAAAAAGGCAATTGGATTGGTCCCTCATCCTTGAAAGTCCTTTTCTCTGGTCTTTTTTCACATACAACAAACAAATTGGATATGGTAAGTGAGTGTGGTGATTGGCTAAATAGTGCTTGGCATTGGCAGATTGAGGACTCTGAAGCTGCTTTGGATCCAATTCTTACTAGTGAACTTCATGATTTGAAGATGATACTGGCAGAAATCTCTCCTAACTTGCTGGAAAAGGATCAATTCATTTGGGTGGCAGTTGTTCATCACACTTTTTCTGTCAAACATTGCTACAACAGTCTGCAGGTGCTTGAGCCACAGTAGCTTCA
This sequence comes from Lathyrus tuberosus, assembly GCA_022829125.1. Lineage (NCBI taxonomy): Eukaryota > Viridiplantae > Streptophyta > Magnoliopsida > Fabales > Fabaceae > Lathyrus > Lathyrus tuberosus. Next base: position 12,671,035 of record JALAZF010000055.1, on the reverse strand, counting down.
TCAAGATCAGTTGGCATCCATTTGGAGGAAATTATGGAAGATGAAAGTTCCCACAAAGGTGAAGGATTTTTGTTGGAAGTTGTTGCACAATAGGCTACCAACACGACAACAACTCCTTAGAAGAAATATCATTTTGGATCCATCCTTGGCCAAGTGTGTTTTTTGCTATGGAGAGATTGAATCAATCAACCACTTGGTGTTTAACTGCCCGGTCACAACATTGGTGTGGAAATATGTGTGTGATTGGATTGGTATGTCTACAACTATGCCAATTCATAATACCGTGGATTTCAAGATTGTGTTGGAGGCATTCAAAGGAAAGGTTCGAAAACATTGTGAGGGTGCTTTGTGGATAATCACATGTTGGTGCATTGGGAATAAGCGAAATGCCGTGATTTTGAAAGAAGAATCTTACCATGCAAGGGATATTGAATTCAACATCAAATTCATCTTTTGAATTTGGCTTGGTCTTCTAAAAAAATCATACTCTTGTAGCTTCCTTAAATGGTGCGTTGCACCACTAAACTTCCTCTTGTAACCACCTTTATTTGGTGTTGGCTTTTGGTATTTCTCCACCACCTTTTGACTTATTTTTGTATGTTAATATGAGTATACATTATACTATCTTCATTAACTACCTTCAAAAACTACCTTCAAATACACTACTTCATTAACTTCTTCCACCATCCATAAACCACCGTTAAATCCACTAATTCATTAACTTCTTCTTTATGTATCCTCTAATTCATTAGCTTCTTCTATCATTCATCTTTAGGGATGGCAATTTGGCTCATCTTCAGTGGGTACCCACAAAAATGGATACGGACACGAGTTCGGATAATTACTCACTTAAATAAGCGGGGATGCGTGCGGGTATGGGGCACCTTAGTACCCACTCCGCCCCATACCAGCACAATATATATATTTATCTATTTTAATTTATATTATTATATAAAATAAAATACTATCAATTTTTAAAAATACATTACTTTTAAACTATTAAATATTTAATATAAGTGATCTTTTATTTCATAATCCAACACTAAATTTTCTTAAAAACTTTTATATGTTGTTAAAAAATTTAAAATAATATGATATTTTATGCTTGATATATTTATTTTTATCAAAAATGCGGGTAACCGGTACAGATACTTACATACTCATAGGGCACGGGTACGGGTGCCAATATTGATACCCAAGCGGGTATGAACTCGGGTACAAAGAATTTTTCTAATTGCGAGTATGAGGACGGGTACTATAATACCCTACCCAAATCCAACCCATTGCTATTCCTATTCATCTTTCATAAATTTTACAAATCATTTACTATTCTATTGATTCTTCTATATCCATTTTTTTCTAGTCAAATGATTACTCTTTCTGCACTAATGTATCTAACTTGGCTTCTCAATTGTGCTATTAATTCTTTATGTGTTATTTTTATAGGTACAGACACAAAATAACATTCTTAGAGAATTATATTCACAATTTCAACGGTTCCAAACACCCATTACCCACTAAAAGGTAAATAATTTTTTTTTCATCTTTTAGTTAATAAAAGTAAAATTCACTCATCTCATATAATCGTTTATTTCTCTCCCTCTTTTTATTATTTTTTACTTATATATATATATATATATATATATATATATATATATATATATATATATATATATATCCATATTTTTGGATATTAGGGGAAGTAAATTTAGAAGAAATATATTCTTTTTCAAATTTTTTCTTTCTATGTTTTTTTAAAGGCCCTTACTTTATTTATTTATTTTTGTGAATGCACACTTTGAAGCATCACAAAATAATTTTAAATATCAGTTACACCCACTTAATATACAGAATTTTCATACCAATCCATTGAGGATTTCTTTTTGTACCTCATAAGTTTCTTAGACATCACGCGAATTTCCGTTTTTACCCGCATTTTTCGGATATGCATATCTAGAAGTACCATTATTTTTACAAACGTTGATTTGTTCCGAATGTGCATATCAGAAATAATTTTTAATGTACAAATTCGGATAAATAACAGAACTTTATTTTTCATGAATACAAATCAACATATAAAGCTCAAAGAAAAATAGTAGTTCTGCTATTTTTCCGGATTTGCACATTAGAAATTATTTCTGATATGGACATCCGGAACAAATCAACGTTTTTAAAAAAAATAGTGCGTCCGGATTGCATATCCGGAAATTGAGGGTAAAAACGAAAATTCACGTAATGCCTAAGAAATTTATGAAGTGTAAAAAGAAATCCTCCTTAAAAAAACTAACCATTAAATAAATAAATAAAATATATAATTAATTAATTAACTTAATCAACTACACCCGCGCAATATATGGGAACAACAATTGTCCAAATTAGTTAAAAAAAAATGAATAATTAATTCACATAAACCACTCCACCCACGCATGTGGAAACAACAATCCATAATGGTTTCTATTTCTTATAAGTTGCAGTTCCACACATAACATGTAAAATTGAGGTAAGACGAGACAATAACAAAAATTGAAACGCCATGAAGAAATGATTTTTGATATCTTCTTAGGGTAGCATTTAGCCTGAGTCAGTTGATTTTTGTCCACCATGAAGAAATGATCTCATATATTACTTAGATTGAATAATGAAACGCCACTGAAAATACCTTCTCTATTATGCTTCCAAACCCACTATCTATCTCTTTACTAAATTTGAATTAAGTGAGGATAGAGAAAAACACAAAGTTCAAAGATTTTTCATGAACAAATAACGATCTCCTCCACCTAAGATCCCAATCTTCTCACTTTCCTTACAATTTGTCTGTCTGATCTTTTATGCTTTATTTTTACTTTTAAGAATGTATGATGCCACTATGATGTCACTTGTTTTAGTGGCATAACTTGCGAAGACAAATTCTAGAGAACAAAATTTAGATAGGCAAAACAAATTTTACTCATGGCGTGTTCACTTTCAATACATTGATTTTTGCTAATCAACAGTTGAGGCTGGATTTTAAGTTAACATTGCAAGTATAAATTTAGGTCGCGTTAAGGATATCATAATCAAGTTGAAGAAATTGAAGAATATGAGTTAGATTTACGGGATTTGGTTTAAAGTCCTAATCTTAAGATTAGGAACCTTCCTCCTCCTGGGTCGGATTCCTCTTCTCTTTCTTCTAGCATTTTAACATTGTTGATTTCACAGTTTAAGTGCAACAAGTATAGTGGTGGTAAATCAGCTAGTATGTAGATTCAGGTTCGTTATTGTTTATGTGATTTCTAATCAAGCAAAATGAGAAACAGGTGGATAGAGGTCAGTAGAAGGAAAACACATGGCCAGAATCCGAAAATGTCGGTTTGGACTGCTATAAGAGGTAAGGGGCAATATGAAGGAGATGAAACATCATCTTTCTTCTTTACAGAAATCCCTGAAAGTTACGATGCTCGAAGAATGGTACAGGTTTTTAAGGAGTTTGGTTTAGTCTCAGAAGTGTTCATACCGGCAAAGAGAGATAAGTTTGGAAGGAGGTATGGTTTCGTAAGGTTTCGCAAAGTCTCGGATGAAAGAGTTATGGCCATTAAGTTAGATAACATTCAGCTGGAAGGGAGGAAGATATTTGTAAACATTCCAAGGTTTCAGAGAGGTAAGGCGGTGAGAAAAAACCATGTGGTGAGTCGCAGGTCAGAGGAGAAACTAAGTACAAGTCCTCAACTTAATAATAATAGTGGGGTGTTGGTGAAACTGGATAGAACATACACCCAAGTACTACGGAAGATGAAGGGTGAAGTTGCTAGAACTACGAGACAAAGGAAGTTTGGGGAGAAACCAAGTTTTGTACACTTGCATTACAAAGTTATAGATGAAGAGATGGAGAGATTCAACAAAGCCTATGTTGGAGTAGTGAGGAAATCAGGGTCCACTTATGGCTTCAAAGAATCTCTAAATGTTATGGGTTATTATAACATCAAAGCCACACCTCTTGGAGCGAATCGGTGCTTACTCGAAGATATGGAGGAGGGAGAAATTAAGATGATGGTGGACAAAGACGAGACGTGGATTAGAAGCTAGTTTCAGGACACTAGACCATGGGCTCCAAATGATGTTGATGGAGAAAGACTTACGTGGATGAAATGTTTTGGACTCCCTTGTCATGCCTGTAATCATCGTTTCTTTAAGTTTGTGGCAGGACGGGTTGGCGAATACACATGTTGTAACGAAGAAACAGAATTAAAGAAGAACATGGATGTCACTAGATTTCTCATTGAAATAAAGTTCTCGATCAATCTGAACGAAGTGTTCAATGTTGACATCAATGATAATGTTTACAGATTAAAGCTAGTTGAGGATTTTCATGGACCAAAAAGAATCAAAGTGGGAAAGAATGCTGAAGTTGTGGCGGAATCGGAGATTTCTGATTCAGATGATGACACCGGAGCGTGAGAGTCACTTTCCGACGAGGACTCTTCAGATGATGATAGGGAAGAGGTAGTAGAGGTTGGGAAGGAAAGTAATGATGGTGGAACAAGTTTCAAGGATAGGAAGTACACAAATACGGCAGACCAGCATATTGAAAAGGTGGATGTTCAGAAAACTAAGGATGCTAGCATGGGGAATAGCAAAGGAGTAGGTGAAAAGGTGATGGCTGGAACTACTGATAAAGTCAAAAATAGATACGAAAAGATGGGCTTGCGGGAGAGTAATGGCACAATAGGCATGGTGGATACTGACAAAAATATGAATGAAGTAGGGTCAAAGGTATTGGCGCGGGAGGAGCTGAGGTTGGGCCAGAACATGGACATGGAGATAGGCTCAAATCAAGAGCAGTCTGTACCAATACAATGCACACTTGTTGGGCCTGTGGAATATCCAGTGGTTGTGGGATCAAAGAAAAAGAAATCATTATTGGAAATTTATCAAAGCATAAAAATCTATTTCTCTCCTTCATATTATTCTGCGCTAATCTTACATCCCTCAAACATTAAACTGAAGCAAATTACAAAGAACTGGATAAGGGGGTATCTGATAGTGATAGACTGGAGGATGCAATATCATCAAACTACTCAGGAGGATCGGTCTTGTGTTGTGAATCGATTTCTGATAATGATGTTAATCAGTGGAACAATAGGATAAAAAAATCAATGGAGGGTGTTCCAAGGGAAGTGTGGGAAACTGTCAAAGCCTTGGGAGTTGAGGGGGAAGAAGATGACGAGGTGTTTGAAAAATATCATACGCGATATGGAGGGTAGGGATAGACGTTTATATGAGGAAAGGTTGGGGGCAGAAGTGAGGATACCATGAATTGTGTTTCATTCAATGTAAGAGGGTGTGGATTTGCAGTGAAGAAACGGCAGATTAGAGAATTATTGGTAAAGGGAAAGGAAGATATGTGTTTTATACAGGAAACAAAGATGCAAATCATACAAGATTCGTGGGTTCAGAACATCTGGAGCAATAGAGAGTGTGGTTGGTATGGGATAGCATCTGAAGGGCAGTCAGGAGGTATAATATCAGTATGGAGGAAGGAAACATTTGTGGCTGAATACAGTTTCAGAGGGAATAGATTCTTGGGAGATGTGGGTATTTGGAAGGGTCTGAGGTGCTATTTTATCAGTGCATATGCTCCATGCTTGATGTCATAAAAAAGGAGGATGTGGGTGGACACCTTGAAGGTTAAGAATAGTTCCAAAAGGTGAATGCTTAGTAGCTGGAGAATTTAACTCAATAAAGACCATTGGGGAGAGGAAAGGTAAAGGTAAAAATAGGGAACATGAAATGATGGAATTTTCAGCATTCATTGAAGACATGTGTTTAGTGGATATACCTGTAATAGGGAATAGATTTACTTGGGTCAAAAGTAATGGAAGTTGTAGGAGCAGGATTGACAGATTCTTGCTGACTGAAGGATTAATAGCCAGATGGGATGTTAGGGTACAAAGGGTGGGACATAGAGACATCTCATACCATTGTCCCATCTAGATTCAAAATAGTAAGAAGAATTGGGGACCAAAACCTTTCAAGGTGTTCAATAGCTAGTTCAATTATCCTAAATTCGTAGAGTTTGTGGCTTTCTCCTGGCAGGGTTTATGTAACACCCTTCTACCCCACATACAATTTTAAGAAAAACACTTAATATTATCAGAGTAAAATCAGCAAGAAAGGTGCCACGTATATTCAACCGACATTAAAAATCATTGTCCTGTCCCGTAACACGGGTTATTCGTTCATCATTAACATAAATTGACAATTACACAGCGGAATCAAACTTTTTAATTCAGGTCAATAAAATACTTCATGGATAAAAGTATCCGATTCAAAATGACATCAACAATATGAAAAGAAATTCCAACATAAACCAAAAAGGGAAAAAAACATGAGGTTCACAACTAATCCCAACCCGATGTTACATGACACAGAGCATGACACCACTTAAAACATGACTAAAACGACAAAAGAACGCTCCAAGACTCAATCCTCCAGCACCGCAAGTCTACTCTTGGTTATCTGCAAGTTACCCACATAAGAGGCAACATTTTCAAGCAGGCAGGGTGAGAAATCACAATTCATTATAGTAATATAAGGACATGGAAAAAAATAAACAGAATAAGCAACAACAACCTCATAGCATCATCAACATAATCTTCACAACAAAAATCACAATTACATCATTCATGTGCAATATCAACTATAATGAAATGCAAAGGATGCATGTGGTACCGATTCAACGTGGATGGACACTGGCCATCAACCCTCCAAAATGAGCACAACGTAATCAACGTATCACTTCAATCCGCACAATGGGATTGAAGCTACCAATGGACCGAAGCCCCAACATAAAAATGCTATGAAATGCAATGATGCTAAACCTCCGCAATTAATCAATCATCAACGTGTGCATCATTCATTTCATATTCAACAAGTATTCATCATACAATCATGTTTTATCATCATACATCAACAACAACTCGACAACGAAAGATCAGCACGAGAAAACGTCAAGAAACCTCAAGAGAAACAACAACAAAAACAGCAAAACAGCTGTCTGACACGGCCACCCGTGTCCCGTGACACGGCCCGTGTCAAGCTTCCAATATCCAAAACACAAACAGACAATATACAACAACCACACACGACCGCCCGTGTCCTGTGACACGGCCCGTGTCCAAAGCCCTGAAGCACAAATCCAAAACAGAAAAAAATTACGGTAGGAACAGTAGGCTGACACGGCCGCCCGTGTCCCGTGACACGGCCCGTGTCAGGATACGAAACCCAGAATTTTTTAAAAGATTTTTCTGCTACGTTTTGACTTCAAATATCCCAAAAATTCAGTTTTTCCAATACGAAAATGTGGCCAAAAGACTCACACAATACACATACATCAATATATAACATTCTATTTCATTATATTTCCTAAAATCAATCATCACTAACTCATTCTACATCATCAAAGACCACAATTTCCCAAAATTCACAAATATCTAATCTATTCATAACCAAATCCTATAGAATTTATAATAAACCATGAAAACTCCCCATACCTTAGAGAAATTTGGTAACTTTCCTCCTTCTCTATGATTCTTCAGCAACCTTCAAGCCTTAGGGTTCTTTTCCTTCTCTTCTCCTCTTCAGCGTTCTTCACAAAAACACGATCCGTTAGAAAAATGATCGGTCATCTCCTCTTTAGACAAGATATTCCAATTTATGAACTTCCAACTCTACCCTTACCTCTTTTTCCTTTAAGACCACCTTGCCCTTTCTCCTTAATATTTTTAATAATAATAATAATAGTATAAATAATACATTAATTATTCATCCTATTAAATTATTTAAAAATACTCTTTTGATCCAAAATCCTCCATAATTACCAAAACTTCGTAATTCCTTCCAATTAATTAAATAAATAAATAAATGATTAATTTAGATTTTCCGGGCGTTACAACTCTCCCCTACTTTACGAATTTTCGTCCTTGAAAATTTACCTGATTCGAATAACTCGGGATAGGATTCCTTCATCTTGCTTTCCAGCTCCCAAGTCATGCTTTCTCCGGTAGCTCCTAACCAGACAAATTTCACCAACGCAATCTCCTTGCCCCTTAGAATCTTCATCTCACGTTCCGCAATTCGTACAGGCATCGTTTCCACAGTAAGATTATCCCGTACTTGCACATCATCCATATGAATCACATGAGACGGATCTGGAATATACTTCCGGTGTTGTGACACATGAAACACACCATTTAAATTCGACAGATTAGGCGGTAAAGCCACTCTATAAGCAACATTTCCAACTCTGTCCAAAATCTGATACAGACCAATAAAACGAGGAGTAAGCTTCTTAGACTTTAATGCACGCCCAACACCTGTCACAGGTGTAACTCTCAAAAACACATGGTCACCTGCTTGGAATTCTAAATCTTTTCTTCGCTTGTCATGATAACTCTTCTGCCTACTTTGGGAAGATTTCATCTTTTCTTGGATCAACTTCACCTTCTCAGTAATATCTCGAACAATTTTAGGTCCCAGCACTACACTTTCTCCAGATTCATGCCAACATAAAGGAGTCCTACATCTCCGACCATACAATGCTTCAAAAGGTGTCATTCCTATACTAGAATGATAACTGTTATTATAAGTGAACTCTATTAACGGTAAATGAGTGTCCCAAGAACCTCCCTGCTCGAGAACACATGCTCGCAACAAATCCTCCAACGACTGAATAGTCCTCTCTGTTTGACCATCCGTCTGAGGGTGATACGCCGAACTCAACCTCAACTTAGAACCCAACGCTTCTTGCAAACTCTTCCAAAAATTAGAAGTAAACCACAGATCTCTATCCGACACAATACACAAAGAAACACCGTGCAGCTTCACAATTACACGAATATAAATCTCCGCCAACTTCGATACTGGAAAACTGATGTTAACATGAATAAAATGAGCCGACTTCATAAGTCTATCAACAATCACCCAAATCGAATTGTGTCCTCTTGAAGTATTAGGCAATCCCGTCACAAAGTCCATTGAAATGCTATCCCATTTCCATTCTGGAACTTCTAACGGTTGCATCAACCCCGCAGGCTTCTGATGTTCAACTTTCGACTTCTGACAAGTTAAACATGCATACACAAAACGAGCTACATCATGCTTCATCCCAGGCCACAAAAACAATTTCTTCAAGTCCTGATACATCTTTGTAGCCCCCGGATGAATACTCAATTTACTTCTATGACTTTCCTCAAGAATCGCCTTCTTCATCTCCGCATCATCAGGAATATAAATTCGATTACGGAATCTCAACACACCATAGGCATCTAACTTGAAATCATCATTCTTCGACTGATCGATTCCAACCATTGAATCTACCAGTTTCACGTCTAACTTCTGAGCTTCCTTGATAATATCCAGAAAATCATTGTTAATCTTCAACATTCCTAACATAATACTCTGCAGTGTCACTTCGCAAACTAAACTCATATCTCTGAACTGTTCAATTAATTCCAACTCTTTAACCATCATCACCGACATATGTAAAGTCTTTCGACTTAAAGCATCAGCCACAACATTAGCTTTTCCTGGATGATAATTCAGACCGAAATCATAATCTTTTAATAACTCCAACCATCTTCGTTGTCACATATTCAACTCCTTCTAGTCAAATAAATACTTTAAACTTTTATAGTCACTAAATACTTCAAATCTAGAACCATAAAGATAATGTCTCCAAATCTTCAGCACAAAAACAACCGCAACAAGTTCTAAGTCATGTGTAGGATAATTCTTTTCATAAACTCTCAACTGCCTCGACGCATAAGCAACTACCTTGTCATTTTGCATAAGTACACCTCCTAAACCCATTTTAAAAGCATCACAATATACCACAAAAGGTTCTCCTGGGTTAGGTAATGTCAAAACCGGAGCCGATGTCAATCTCTTCTTCAATTCCGTGAAACTTTCTTCGCATTGAATGTCCCACACAAAAGCTTTACCTTTACAAGTCAACTTAATCAACGGAAGTGCTAACTTAAAAAATCCTTCGATAAACCTCCGGTAATACCCGGCTAGTCCCAAGAAGCTTCTAATCTCGGTAGCCGACTTTGGGGTTTCCCATTGTAACACAGCATCTACTTTAGACGGATCCACAACAATGCCACTACCTGAAATGACATGACAGAGAAAACTAACCTCCTTTAACCAAAATTCACATTTAGACAGCTTTGCATATAACTTCTTCTCCTTCAAAACTTACAATACTCGTCTTAAGTGCTCTGCATGCTCTGTTTCCGATTTAGAGTAAATCAATATATCATCAATGAACACCACCACAAACTGATCCAAATAAGTGTGAAAGATACGGTTCATGTACTCCATGAATACTCCCGGCGCATTAGTAACACCGAAAGGCATCACCGAATACTCATAATTTCCATAACGCGTTCTGAAGGCCATCTTCTGGATATCTTCTTCCTTCACTTTAATCTGATGATAGCCCGACCTCAAATCAATCTTGCTAAACACACGAGCACCTACCAACTGATCCATCAAGTCATCTATTCTCGGAAGCGGATACTTGTTCTTAATCGTCACTTTATTTAATTGCCTATAATCAACACAGAGCCTCATACTTCCATCTTTCTTCTTTACTAACAACACTGGAGCTCCCCACAGCGATACACTTAGCCTCACAAATTTCTTTTCAAGTAAGTCCTCTAATTGCTTCTTTAATTCTGACAATTCAGATGCAGACATCCTGTATGGTGCCATAGAAACAGGTCTGGTACCAGGTACAAGGTCAATTGCAAATTTAACTTCTCTTTCTGGAGGCACATCAGGAATTTCATCAGGGAAAACTTCAGGAAATTCATGCACCACTTGCAACTCCTCAATTACAGCTCGGCTCTCAACAGATAACGACGCCATCATTGAGAACATCTGAGCTCCTTCTTGCATCAACTGTTGTAACTGTTTAAAAGACAAGAAACTAGCTTCTTCCTCTTCAGCAGTATAAAATCTCACTGACTTGTTATAACAATTGATATGAACATGGTTATATTCTAACCAGTTCATTCCCAAGATTACATCCATTCCAGATAACGGCAAACACACCAAGTCAACAGTAAAGTCTCTGTCAAAGATCGACAAGGGACACTTTAAACACACCAGAGAAGTAGTCACCGATCCCTTAGCCGGAATCTCGACGACCATTTCTCCATTCATAGAAGACAACACAAGACCCAATCTTTCAACGCATTCAGCAGCAATAAAACAATGAGTAGCACCAGTGTCAATCATAGCAATTAAAGGAGTGCTATTAATGAAACATGTACCTCTGATGAGTCTGTCCTCATTAGTTGTCTGAGTCCCAGCTAAAGCGAACACTTTCCCACCAGTTTGCGCCTTCTTTGGTTTCTGACACTGACTACTAAGGTGTCATTCTTCGCCACAGTTGAAACAAATCATCTCTTTGTGCTTGCACTCAGATATGGCATGCCCAGTCTTACCACAACAGAAACACCTCTTCACTTCAGCAGTACACACATTACTCTTATGACCAGGTTTCCCACATTTGAAACAAGTTATGCCAGCAGGAGCATCTCCCCCACTAGTCCTCTTGCCATCAACCACTTTATGTTTACCTTTTCCAGCTGGAGCATCATAAGGTTTGCCACGAATCTGTTGGTGCTTGCTCTTCCTCTCATTAATGATCTTATAATGAGCATTGTTATCCTCTTCAAAAATTCTGCAACTATCAATCAAATCAGCAAAAACACGAATCTTCTGATTTCCAACTGCCTTCTTGATCTCTGGGCGCAACCCACTCTCAAACTTGATGCATTTTGAAAACTCAGCATCATCATCGTTATAGTGCGGATAAAACTTAGCCAATTCAACAAACTTTGCAGCATAATCAGTAACCGACATGTTCCCTTGCTTCAGCTCGAAAAACTCGGTTTGCTTCTTACCACGAACATCCTCTAGATAATACTTCCTCAGGAACGCTCTTCGGAACACATCCCAAGTGATACCTTCACCTGCAGTTTCCAACCTCTGACGAGTCTCTAGCCACCAGTCATCAGCCTCGAATGCTAGCATATGAGTCCCATATCGAACCTTCTGCGCTGGAGTGCAGTCCATCACGCGGAAGATTCTCTCCATCTCTTTCAACCAATCCAATGCTCCATCAGGATCGTACTTGCCCTTGAAGGTAGGCGGATTCTCCCTCTGAAAGGTTGCTAAACTGCGAGATCCAGCATTCTCGTCAGCGTTCGGCTGATTCTGCAAAGCCTGAGCCATTACTTCCAACGCAGCAGCAATTGCAGCATCGTTCCTTCCAGCCATCTCAACTTGTCACTTCAACATAAACAAAAGTTAGAACTAGTTAACAATACTCGATTGTTAAATAAACTACGACTCGACAACTTGGCTGGACGGACCGACCTGCTCTAATACCACTAATGTAACACCCTTCTACCCCACATACAATTTTAAGAAAAACACTTAATATTATCAGAGTAAAATCAGCAAGAAAGGTGCCACATATATTCAACCGACATTCAAAATCATTGTCCTGTCCCGTAACACGGGTTATCCGTTCATCATTAACATAAATTGACAATTACACAGTGGAATCAAACTTTTTAATTCAGGTCAATAAAATACTTCATGGATACAAGTATCCGATTCAAAATGACATCAACAATATGAAAAGAAATTCCAACATAAACCAAAAAGGGAAAAAAAACACGAGGTTCACAACTAATCCCAACCCGATGTTACATGACACAGAGCAGGACACCACTTAAAACATGACTAAAACGACAAAAGAACGCTCCAAGACTCAATCCTCCAGCACCGCAAGTCTACTCTTGGTTATCTACAAGTTACGCACATAAGAGGCAACATTTTTAAGCAGACAGGGTGAGAAATCACAATTCATTATAGTAATATAAGGACATGGAAAAAAATAAACAGAATAAGCAACAACAACCTCATAGCATCATCAACATAATCTTCACAATAAAAATCACAATTACATCATTCATATGCAATATCAACTATAATGAAATGCAAAGGATGCATGTGGTACCGATTCAACGTGGATGGCACTGGCCATCAACCCTCCAAAAGGAGCACAACGTAATCAACGTATCACTTCAATCCGCACAATGGGATTGAAGCTACCAATGAACCGAAGCCCCAACATAAAAATGCTATGAAATGCAATGATGCTAAACCTCCGCAATTCATCAACCATCAACGTGTGCATCATTCATTTCATATTCAACAAGTATTCATCATACAATCATGTTTATCATCATACATCAACAATAACTCGACAACGAAAGATCAACACGAGAAAACGTCAAGAAACCTCAAGAGAAACAACAAAAAAAATAGCAAAACAGCTGTCTGACACGGCCACCCGTGTCCCGTGACACAGCCCGTGTCAAGCTTCCAATATCCAAAACACAAACAGACAACATACAACAACCACACACGGCCGCCCGTGTCCTGTGACACGGCCTGTGTCCGAAGCCCTGAAGCACAAATCCAAAACAGAAAAAAAATTACGGTATGAACAGTAGGCTGACACGGCCGCCCGTGTCCCGTGACAAGGCCCGTGTCAGGATGCGAAACCCAGAATTTTTTAAAAGATTTTTCTGCTACGTTTTGACTTCAAATATCCCAAAAATTCAGTTTTTCCAATACGAAAATGTGGCCAAAAGACTCACACAATACACATACATCAACACATAACATTCTATTTCATTATATTTCCTAAAATCAATCATCCCTAACTCATTCTACATCATCAAAGGCCACAATTTCCCAAAATTCACAAATATCTAATCTATTCATAACCAAATCCTATAGAACTTATAATAAACCATGAAAACTCCCCATACCTTAGAGAAATTTGGTAACTTTCCTCCTTCTCTATGATTCTTCAGCAACCTTCAAGCCTTAGGGTTCTTTTCCTTCTCTTCTCCTCTTCAGCGTTCTTCACAAAAACACGATCCGTTAGAAAAGTGATCGGTCATCTCCTTTTTAGACAAGATATTCCAGTTTATGAACTTCCAACTCTACCCTTACCTCTTTTTCCTTTAAGACCACCTTGCCCTTTCTCCTTAATATTTTTAATAATAATAATAATAGTATAAATAATACATTAATTATTCATCCTATTAAATTATTTAAAAATACTCTTTTGATCCAAAATCCTCCATAATTACCAAAACTTCGTAATTCCTTCCAATTAATTAAATAAATAAATAAATGATTAATTTAGATTTTCTGGGCGTTACAGTTTACACGTTGAGGGAAGTCCAACTTTTATTCTAGCTGAGAAGCTGAGAAATGTGAGAGAACAACTTAGATGGTGGAACAAGAATACATTTGGGTGGATATATTTGAATATTGAGGAGGGGGTTAAAAGTTTGAATGATATAGAGGCAAACTTGGAGGTCATTAGTGGGGTGATAGGAGAGGATGAATTAAGAAGGATGAGTGAGGTAATTGATACAATATGGAACAATCTAAACATGAAAGAAGCTATGATCAAGCAGAAGGCAAGAAGTAATTGGATGCGAGATGGTGATGCTAACACTAAATATTTTCATTCTATTTAGATCTTGTAATGATACAATTGAGGAGGTATATGATTTGAAGAGACATGTGAAAGATTTCTTTGAATAAAAGTTAAAGGAGCATAAGGGTCCTGGAGTGCAACTTGATTTGTCAGACATTCAAACTTTATCTGCAGAGGATAACAGTGTGTTGGTTGAACCGTTTCTGGCTGAAGAAATTTGGGAGGTTATTTCATTTACTAATGGAAGCAAAAGCCCTGGTCCAGATGGTTTTAATTTCAAATTTCTGAAGCAGTGTTGGAGTATAGTAGGAGGACATATTGTTAATGTTGTCAGTCATTTCCACAGGTTTGCTTCCTTGCCAAAAGTTTTTGCATCATCTTTCATTACACTTATACCTAAAAAGGAACAGCCAATGAAACTTCAAGACTATAGGCCAATCAGTATGATAACATGTAAGTATAAGATTATATCAAAGTTAATGGCTAGGAGGCTAAGTAGATTAATGGATAAACTGATATCCATTAATTAAACTGCTTTTATATATGGGCGACAAATGCTGGATGGTGTGTTATTGACCAACGAAATTATTAATATGGTGAAGCGAAATAAAGGGAAGTGTCTAATGTTTAAAGTGGATTGTGAACAAGCTTATGACTGTGTAAGTTGGGAATTCTTAGAGGGAATTATGAAGGCCATGAATTTTTGTCCTAAGTGGATGCAATGGATCAAAGGAGGCGCCCTAAACTGTCACATATCAGTATTAATTAATGGAGGAACAATTGCTGATTTTAAAGCTTCAAGAGGCTTAAGACAAGATGACCCTTTGTCGCCTTTCCTCTTTTAAATTGTGGCTGAGGGGCTAGCTATGTTGATGAGAAGGGCAAAAGAGACTGACATACTTAAAGGATACAAGCTGATAGAAGGAGGCCAAGTAAACTTGATACAATATGCTGATGATACTATATTGGTGTGTTGAAGGTGATGTATGAGATCTATGGGGGATCAAATCGATACTAAGGGCTTTTGAATTACTGTCTGGTCTGAGAATTAATTTTTGGAAAAGTAACATTTTTGGGGTTGGGTTGGAGGAAGCATATATGAAAGAAGCTGCTCTTTTTCTGTCTTGTAACATTGGCCACCTCCCTTTCAAGTTTGTGGGGATTGAAGTTGGAGGTAATCATCGTAGATTAAAATTTTTGAAACCTGTAGTGAATTGTTTCAGGTCAAAGCTTGCTACTTGGCGTCGCAAATTGATTTCTTTTGGAGGTAGACTGACATTAATCAATGCAGTATTTACCAATCTCCCAATTCACTACCCGTCTTTCTTTAAAATGCCAGCCAAGATAGAAAAAGAGCTCATAGAAATCCAACGCAATTTTCTATGGTCTGGAAGTGCAGATAAGGGGAAGATACCCTGGATTGGCTGGGAAAAAGTGTGCCTGCCAAAGAAATTAGG